>OY292538.1:1128337-2500771 GCA_958496365.1 Subacronicta megacephala
GGCAGTACGAGCAGGCGTAAGGTTTATCACGTGTTAGCAGATCCAGAGGTCTCGGTGGTGGTGGTGGTGGCCGCGCTGGTGGTGCATGCTCAGCTAGTAAGTGCGCTCGGAGCGCTCGTGGACCGCGGAAGCGACGTGCGCACAGCGGACACGGCTCGGCGGGCGCAGTGGCAGCCGGTGCAGGGGGCGCAGGGATGCCATGCGTGTTGTGTTTGTGCACGCGCAGAAAGTATTTGCTGCAGAGCTCCTTATGGCAGATATCGCAAGTGACGCCGCCAAGCTGCGTACCGCTCTCTAATGAGATACCATGCATGCGCTGCATGTGAGTGCGCATAAAGTACTTGTTGCACAGCTCCTTGTTGCAGATCTCGCAGAAACTCGATCCAGAGGAGGACGCACGTCGCTCGTCAGGTGGTGGGGGCGAAGCGGATGGTGGGCGGGGGCCCGGATCGTTCGGTTCATCTGCGAGTCGCTCAGCCGCCAGCTCATTCAACTGAGAGATCATTGTTTGCAATTTGCGTAGCTCTTCGCTCGCAGAACCAGGCGATGCTGCACCGCGCTCTTCTACTATTAGATTAAGCGGACTCGTTTGCCCGTCACGCAAGGCTGCCTCAAGCTCATCTTCACATTCTCGTTTGACTTCAGCCATTTCTTCAGGATCTAATGGCGGTGGCAGTGAATGCGACCGCGGTGGCGTGTCAGGAGGTGGCCCTGATAATGCGGGTGGAGTGGTGAGCGGTGTGGTGAGTGGTGTACCCAGCGGCGTGCACAGCAGGCCTGCGGGCGGCGTGGCTGACGGCGGGGAGTGGTCGTTGACGGGTGACCGGCGCACTGGTAAACCGTGCCGCCTTTCCCGATGCGTCCGTAAGAAGTATTTATTGCAGTACTCTTTACAGCATATTTCACAGAACGCTTCTGGATTAACAACGCCAAGGCGGCGGAGTGCGTCAGGCTGAAAGCCAGATTCACGCGCTCGCCGTGCTGAATCTGGTGATAGGCGGCGTGGAGTACCCCCTGACTCTTCATCAGAGGCGCGGCGTGGCGGTGAAGGCTGCGCAGGTGGCGGGGCTGCAGGCTGCGGATCACCACCATCGTAGATGCCGTGCTTGTTGGCGCGGTGGGTCTTTAGGAAGTACTTGTTACAAAACTCTTTGCAGCAGAGGTCACAGTAAGCCTCAGGGTTGAAGATGCGCGGTGGTTCGTGTCGCGGCAGGAGGCGGAAGGCGGCGAGCGGGTCGAAGGTTGGCAGGCCGAGTTCTCCGAAGGCGAGCGCGCTCTTATAGATGTCGGCCATTTTCGCGTGCAGATCAAGTGGTGGGGGCGCGAGGTGCTGAGGCTGCGCGCGAGTCGGCGCCGCCTGCTTGCGGCGCTTGCGGCCGGGACTGCTGCCGCCGCTCTCCAGGTCCAGCTCGCGCTTGACCGCTGGCGCGACAGACATCGCGTCACCGCCGCATCTGAAACGATACACACTACACGTTAATATGGGCACATAGCACATGGTATATGGACGTTATGTCGGACATAAGAAATAGCAAAAGCTGCAACAATAAAAACTAATCTTGATTTACGTTTTTTTTTTTTAAGTTTTAGTAAGTTTTCTGTATCTATAAAGGAGTTCCAACGTAAGTTTTTATAATTTCAATAATGTTTCAATAAATAAATCATTGCCAACGTACAACCGATATTAACTACATCCTTTTCTTTTAACAGGTTGGCAATGAAGATAGGAATTGGCGATACGGAATTTGAATTGGCGATACGGAAACATTCGCGATATGTAGGTAATGTGAATTGGCCACAAGGAGTTTAAATAGGCGATATAGAATGCAATTGGCGATTCGAAATTCAATTCAAATTGGGAATTCAATTCAATTCAAAGTGGGAATTCGGAATGCGAATTGACGATACAGAATGCGAATTAACGATACGAAATGCTAGTTTGCGATATAAAACGAATTGACGATACAGATTGTTGTACTTGTTAGTTAGCTTAAATAAATAATCGCTGATACATCATGAGAAGAAGCTTAACCAACACTAGTTTAGCACAGGCTAAATACACTGTCGAAAGTAACCTTGTAACTTTTCTTATTTTTCATTTGAATAGGCAAAATGTTATAATGATCAAGGCAGTTTTTCTTTAAGCACACTGCCGTATTCATCCGTTCTTGATAATCCCAAGATCGGGTTATTACCTGAATAATTAAAATAATAATACTGCAAGAGATCTTTTTCCAAAGTTTCCTTATAAAAAGTATGTCACTATGACTTACTTTTATTATTTATAATTTTATGTCTTAGTCCCCGCACTATGGCAAGTAATATTCTTAGTGTGCTTCGTGGAATAGAAAATTAATCATATTATTTTTTTATTTAAAACCCACCATTGCTAAGTGGAATACTCTAGGTGAGCTTCGTCTGGGTGTGCTTCGTTTGGGTGTGTTTCGTGAAATACCTACCTCTACAAAATTATCTACCTGATAAGAGATATCCTTAAGTTTAGTAAGGTTTTTTTAAGTTGTTCAGTAATCTGAATAACCTTTTTACATGCTCACGGTTATTGTCTTTCTGTTCTAAGTATTTAAAGTTATATAATAAAAGCTATTTACTTTTTCATGTTTTCTTTATTCAAGTAAGAAAGTTTAATGTTAGTATGTATGTACATAGTCATTATTATTGGTACAGTCACAAGCATAAATATATACAATTGATTTTTTAATGAAATTACTATTACAACTTTAAAACAACAATATTATGATAGTACTGCTTTGTTTATTATTGATTAAAATCAATACAATTGTGCCAAGTGTTCGTGACTGTACTATATCTTAGGTATTATTTAATTAATAAGTGTATCTTCTATCTTATCTGTAAATATTGTTTTTTAAATATTATACTTTATTATTATTTTTGACTTTAGCCTAACCTCATCATATTTTGAAACACAATGCACAAACAAAATGTTTCTATATACATTGTCAACCATTGATTACAATACTATATATATGTTTGCAATATTTCTGTAAGTCCTAAGATTTATATATTTTGAATACCCTACAAGATTCCAATAAGAATAAGAAATCCCCTCACCTACTATTCTCCTGTCTTAGATCTATTGCCTCCATTGTTCACCACTTAGTCCTAATCACCATCATCAAATCATCACAATTAAAATATCACCACACTCAATCACCAAAAAGTATAATCAGAGTAAAAAAACACTTGTCAAAAATATAAAAGTACAGTCCCTCGCGAAATCTTTTGAGCTTTCTCACTTTTTTTGGCACGTGCAATCCCGCGCGCGTGCGCGTTTAAAACTGATGTTTTAAGTAAAAACGCGTGCTTGTGTATTTCTTTTTTTTTTGTTAGAAAATAGCAAAAATCGTGGACCCCACCCGGCCGCCCCTAGTTCTGTCGATTATTTGACAGGGGGCCGGTGCATTACGCTTTAGCATCGGCTTACATGGGCATATTATTTCGATGCACATATTTAATAATATGCTTCATCAGATCCATTAGGAAATGTACATTAAGGAAGTATACGAATTAAAATAACTTAATTAAAAATAACATGCATGTTAAAATAATAGCATATAATTTTTCTGAAAAAATAATTTCAAATACTAGATTGGATCAATCTAAGATACAGAATAACTAATAAAAATGTAAGAAAACAATTCAGTATAAAACTAATTATTTTTACGTGTAAGTTGGATCCTTTTTTTTTTATCCGTGTCTTATCTATGTATTTATTTTTACCACCATTAACAGAGATACTAAATGAAAAAAAAACTGCAGTATTACCGTAATACCTATATACTCTACAAACAATATTTAATTAAGTAACTATACACTGATAAATATCAAATTATCATAAAATATTATATTATCCATGTAAACCACATCTAATAACCAACAATACGCGTTGCTTTCCAAAAATTTGGAAACACTATCAAAAGGGCGTCTCTGATCAAATACGCTCTGTCTCGCTCCCACTTGAAATTATCTCCTATATCCCTCTCATACTACACAATATGTTTTTCTCACTCTATCATGGTGGTGTCTACACAATTACGCAGATATGAACTTTTGAGTAATGGGGGTTATAAATCTTACGTTCGATTTTGACGGTTTAATTGCTTTTTTAATATTTTCTAGTTATATTTTTTTGTGAAAGAAATAAAATTAAAAACTTCAGGCAGTCCTTTTCAATAATAAAAAAAATAATTATTTAATTATAATCGGAAAATATCCTAGTCCTTAATATGAATAAAATAAAAAAATGTAAGATAATTTTTATTATGTTAAAACATGGGTGGTACAGTACAAAACAAAATAAATTGTTTGCATGCATGATCTTTTTACAAAACTCAGTTAAAGTAGCTACAAAATTACAATTACGTTTCATAAGAAAAATGTTGTAAAGATTTTGAATTTTAATTTGCTTTCAATTTTAGAAAGTAGCAGTAATAGCATTTTAATTAATTAATTACTTTTTCAGTAACCAAAAGTGACAGTCAAAATAACGGCATTCAATTTTAGCATATAGTCCTGAATGAATTATTTACACAACCTCGACTCCGGTAGGCTACAGTGTAAAGAAAATATATATTAAAAAAAACTGAAAAGTTCAAACAAATGTTATTTGATATAAACAACCAGCGCCGCTTCTCGCGGTTTTCACAGCATTTTTTCACCACCAAAGTAAAAAAGTTTTTATTAAAAGTCGAAAAACAAGTTTAATTACTTTCTAAGAGAGTGGACGGACCGACATCAATTTCCCTTATTACAGTGTTATTGTACTTTAAGATAGGCACCCATTTAATGTTCATTTTCTGGGTTCTATGATCATATTAAAATTATACTTATAATCATGATCACATAAGACTTATATTTGCTAATTTTGAGTTTCGAGGGATCTTCTGAATTGTTCCTTAACTCTTGTCTCTGGACGTATTGATAGAATCTAACATACCATCACGCCTGTATGTTAAGGTCCCTTGTACCTAATAGGGGGCGAGCCTATTGCCATTAACCGGGCACACATCCACACTCCGAACTGCTACTAAGAATTCTATTGAAAAACCCAATAACACTTTGCGCGCCGCGAGAATCGTATCCAGGACCTCTAGCGTATCAGTCGCGCTTAGGAGCACTAGACTAATAAGGCAGTCCACACAACCATAATATATTTTACCATACCATATTAAATTTTATCCTATAACCCTCACATCCTGATGTCGAATAGGACAGTCCGTCATTTAATCATTGAGGTATAAGACTGACAACTCATCAAAATCGTACCTTTTCTTTACGATGTTTTTCGTCATCTATGACGCAAGCGATAATGACATTCAATTTCTTATTGAAAAGTTAGAGGTGCGACAAATTGATGAGACGGAGATGAACCCGGGCACCGGTCATAAGAATAACTAGCACTGTTCTACTCAATAAGAAAAAATAACCGACATCCGAAGGGATTACTAATACTAATATAACATAACATACCTTCACGCCTCTAGTCAGACGTGTAATTACTGCACACCCGTAGATCGCCGGTATGCTTAGGTCCCATGTTATAGGGGGCGAGCCTATTTAGGTCCCATGTTATAGGGGGCGAGCCTATTTAGGTCCCATGTTATAGGGGGCGAGCCTATTTAGGTCCCATGTTATAGGGGGCGAGCCTATTTAGGACCCATGTTATAGGGGGCGAGCCTATTTGCCATTTACTGGGCCTATATCCAAACTCCGAGGTGCTACTGAGAATTTTATAGAAAAACCCAATGACACTTTGCTCGACCTGGGACTTGAACCCAAGCTAATGAGGCAGTCAAATATAGATATATATCAAATATATTAGTATTAATATAAAAATGAATATATAGAATAGTAATACATAGAAAACGAACGTCTTAATATACCGGTCATCCAATTTTTATGAGAATTTTGTTATTTATTGTGTGCGTGACCAAAAAGGATTCTGACAAAAACAGTATTTAAATAGACTCCAATGTATGGCAAAAAATACATCATGCAGACTCCACTTTCAACGGAACACTATAGGTATATACTATATAAATATTTTATGCGGCGGTAACCTAATGGCTTGGGCGTCGGACATGCGATCATATGGTTGTCGGTTCGAAACCCACCCATTGCACTACCGACGTGAACCCACTTGTAACACAAGCATTTTAGCTTAGCACGAGGGGTTAACAAGAATATTAGCAATGTGCGACCCACATAGCTAGTAAACTTAAGAAATATATATATAGGTATGTATAAGAACTCTACATCGGGCCGCGCTTAATCATTTTGAAAAGTGAATTTTCCGAATAAGGGGTATTCGGAAAATTCACTTTCCATCCGGTGTCATTTAGATTCCAACCATTCAATTTAAAATACCCCCAAAATATATTGAACTAACGACTTTTTTCTTTTAATATCATCGCGCCTGTATTCATCACAGGGTTAGGCAGAGGTGTTTTTGTATTGAGGATATATTTTTCGCACTAATGGCACACGACCTCTTTAAGTATAACTATGATCATTCTTTAGTTGCCGCGCCTTCTATCATATGTGACCTACAACTGTCAGGGGTGTCTACAAGGTATAGGACGCTACAGATTATACAAAACTGGGTGTCTATGCAAACGGGACAGCTTTTAAAGGCCATATTACTAATTATATTCAACTAGCTTTCCGCCCGGATCTTCGCCCGCGTTTTCACACCTTGGGTTATATCAAGTACCTTTGCATTTTTATTAGGGATCCCTAATTTTTTGAAAATGTCATATAGCCTATGTCACTCAGTGAAGATGCAGCTTTCTAATGGTGAAAGAATTTTTGAAATCGGTCCAGTACTTTTTGTGTGAAAACATTACAAACATACTTACAAAAACAAAAATGTTTCCTCTTTATAATATTAGTTTAGATAATATTACTTTAGATTACAAAAATAATCAAGATAATAGTGGGTGTTTTCACCCATATTTGCCCGACTACGAAGACGGAAGGATAATAAGTTTAACCGTCTATGTATGTATGTATATGTTTCTCTATTTACCTCGAAGGGTTAGGCAGAAGTATGATGTATGATCGCCGGTTCGCCGGTATGTTACGTCCCAAATATATGGGGCGAGCCTATTGCCATTAACTGGGCAAAAATCCAAACTCCGAGCTGCTACTGAGAATTTCACAGAAAACCTAATAACAGGTTGAGTAAAGACCTGGGAATTGAACCCACTATCTCTAGCATAGCAGTAAAATAGTGCCTCATTAGTCTAGTGGTCCTAAGCGCGACTGCTACGCTAGAGGTCCTGGGTTCAATCCCCAGGTCGAGCAGTGTTATTGGGTTTTTGCTGTGAAATTCTCAGTAGCAGCTCGGAGTCTGAATTCGTGCCCGGTTAATGGCAATATTAGGCTAGTCCCCTATTACATGGGACCTAAACATACCGGTGAAATGCGGGTGTACATTAAAAGTACACCTCTGCCTAACCCTTCGGGTAATACAGGCGTGATGGTATGTATGTATGTATATGTTTAATAGTTTAGCATTGAACTAACTTTAAAGTAAGTCACGTTGGTTGAAGGACATAGTAATGCGTCATCAATAGGTGTTGCTGACGTCACCTTTAAAAGTAAAACGTGGAAGAGATTCAACATCACCACTACACCTCGGTAGTTCAGTTAGCTAAAGCGTCTAGGTGTCAGTCAGAGGAAACAGCTTCAAATTTAGCCTAAAATCGATCTATATTTCACAAAAGAGATTTGTAAGAGTAGTAGCAAGTGGCAGTCCATAGTTTCTGCTTTCCCCAGTGGGCAAAAGGCGTGAGTGTATGTATGTACACGATATTCACCTACACAATTTCTCTGATTGACATCCGTGGAGCACGAGGGCTCCAGATGAAAATCAGCGTTAAGCATTTAATTTTGCTTAACAATCTGCTGATCTGGAGACCCGTTTGGTACAGCCGTGAGACGCATACCTAAATTAATTTTAAGAGTATACTTCACTATGTCGTCTCGTTTTTATATCTTCTTTTTTATTTTTATTATGTGTAATTTGTGTCTTTGGTGCTGGCCAAATAAACGTTTTTTCTTTCTTTCTTTTCTTTCTATGTATTTCACAGAATTTAATCCTAAAAATAGGACTGGTATAAACAGCTTTCATATACTGATAAAAATGATAAACTGATAGACACCGATATTAAACAAAAAGTTCATAAATTGATAACCAGAAAAGAGGTTATCGATTTTTTTATAAACCAAACTGCCTCATTGGTGTAGTGGTCGTAGGTGTTACTGCTAGTCCCGGTAGTTCGATTTCCCGATGAAGGAAGGCTAGTAGCTCAGAATATGGATTTATGTCGAGTTAATGGCAAAACGCTCTTCACCTATTTTATGGCATTTAAAAAATATATGCTGATCTGTGGATGTACATTAGAACACCTCTGCCTAACTCTTCGGTTATAGACGTGATAGTTTGGATGTTGGACCAATCAAATTCCTTAGCAACAAAATCCGTCTCGCGATTGGTCTATAAAACTGAATAGTTGTTTTTGCATAAATATCATAAATCGAACGTTCCAATTTCAAAATTCAAAACAAAACAGAGACAATATGGCGCCGCAATAATTACAACTACAAAAATTGTGATCACTAAAATAACTGTGGTTCTATTTTACGAACGCCACTCAATATTCATTCATTTTTGGAGTCAAGTGCTATATTTTACTGCTAAGTCGTTAACTTTGAAATATCGGTCGCGGGGGAGGCGTGGGGTGGTGGGTTGGTTGGCAAATAAAATAAAAATAAAGGCCGATTATGACCGACATTTTATAATGGACGACGAAATGACATGCGGGCGCCGACGGGGCGCGCTTTTGTAGAGACTTCCTAAATGTCAGCGCGTGATTTTTTGCCGAATTTAGTGTTAGCTTTGTTGTGTTGTGAACTATTACGCTAAAGGTTTCGGGTGTCGGCATTCAGGGGGTTAAGTTTTGAGAAATTTATTTATATTTTTTTCTTATGTGATTCGAAAAAAGAGATTTGAAAAATAAGTTTTACCTCCGATCAGCGTAAATTCATAATGTCAAAAAAAAATACGAAACAGAATAAATGTTAAGTAATATAAAACAAAAACCTTTTCTTCCCTAAAAATTTATTTTATATGCTTCATTTTTTTTGCTTTTGTTTGGAAATTATACATCTATTACAAGGTTCATAGGGGTAGAAATTGCGACATCATGTATTCACAATTAAGTGTTTTGATCCGCCTTAATTAATTAATTACAATAATATGTGACAATATAATATTTTAAAAGAGTGTCCATGGAGTTTTTTGCCGGATTCTTCTCCATAGGATCAACTTTTTGGAAACGTGCAACTAGAGTCAATAACGTTTCATAACGCTTGTGAAAGCTTATTTGAAATAAAAACATTTAATTTGATTTGAATTTGAATATTATGCTAATACAATAATTATTATAAATATTTGCTAATTGTCTTAAGTGTCATTTACACCAATATTATATAATAAATACCCAACTATATTTTTGTATTTTATATGCTAAAATTATTAAGTTATTTAAGTGAAGGAAAAATTCGACTGCGGGTCGGATTCGAACCATCCCACCCGCCAGGTCGAGCCTTCACATTCTGAATTTACGTCTTTGAGGTGACGTCAAGAGACTCGCGGTGGCTTTTGGTCATAGCGTCTGATGTATTTAATCATAAAACGCAGGTTCTAATCCAGCCCGCAGTCGAATTTGTACATCGCTAAAAGAACTTTATGAGTACCCAATTTTCTCTCATCAAGTCTCATAAAAGTGTCGACAGAATTTCAAACTACGTTTTAAAATTTAACACAAAAATTTTAACCAACACAACTCCATCCCCTTTCCCTCGAACTGACATGTCACCGTGTATTTATATTCAATCACACAGGGCGGGAGTCGAACCCGCGGCCCACACCCCCGCTGCCAGGTGCTAAGGGCTTATAATTTTATAATTGATGCCTGTGAGTGACACGGGTCGAATTTAAAGCTGCACTTGTGGACGGAATTGTGGGTTCGAACGCGGGTTCCGTATCAATAATTATATTTATGCTTTTTAAAATTCCAAGGTCCGAAAAATATCCGTTTGTAAAAATATCACGCACGTATTCTAAGTATGAAGTGGTAGGCAGAGGTGTAAATAAAACAAATCAAATCTTTTATTTTCCAAAATATGGTACACAATTTTCCACTTATTTTGCCCTAGACATATAGGGTGCAAACGGTTTAAATGCAATTATATGTCAATAAATCTATGGTATGGTTGGCGCTCTTTTTGGCAGATCTACGTTCAGCAGTGGACTGCAATAGGCTGATATGATGATGATGAAATCGAAGCATAAATTATAATGTTATTGTTTTGTCGCTTAGGTAGGTATTCATTATGTTATAAAATGTCTTAAAAAATCCAACAACGTTATGCTCGGCCTAGGAATCGAAACCAGGTCGGACAATCGCGGTAGTTACCGCTAGAAACGTAGGTATTTTTTTTGGACTTAAACTATTTTCCGTGATCCTCCTTACTATGCAAAAGAAAATGCTATACGGTTTCATTTGTTACTTTATTAGAATTCGATACTTATAAGGAATCCCTAAAAATTCTGCTCATCCAACCGTCTGTAATGCCATTATTCAGCAGCATTTTTACATTTTTAACTTATGTAACCAAAATTAATTAATTTAATTAAGGTGATTTTTACATTAGGTACGTATCAATTCCCAAGTAGGTTGGAATAATTCCGATTTTAACCCGTAATCTATTTAGGTTTACAAAACACTACATAACTATAAATCAAACTCCCCCGTCGCGTCTGTCTGTTTGTGTGTTCGCAATACACTCGAAGACTACAGAACGGAATTTTCATGCACTTTTCACCAATACACAGAGTAATTTATGAGAAAGGTTTAGGTTTATAGTTTGTTAAAGTTTTGGTTGAAATATGACGAAATTTTTATAGAACCGTATGAAGCCACAGCTAGAATTTGTATTTAACAAATTCTTGTTGCAAATCGAGTGCAAATTATTATATTACACCATTTCATGGTCAAACATGTTGATACCTATTATGATTTAACACTTTTAATATGCATCACAACCATGTATTAATATTACCCGCACATGTTTTTGCAAATAAATATCTTTGTCTTTGTCTTTATATTTTCAGTTTTATTTTGACTTATAGTTATTATGATATAACATTTTCATTATTTTAATAAAAAAAGCTGTTAACATTAGATGCTATTCTAGGAATAAATTTGAATATTTTTTTTTCCGCTTAAAGCAATCGTCAAAAATATTGAAAGTTGTACTAGTCGGCTGGGTAAGTAAGGTAAGTAACTGGAATAAATCCAATAAAGACATAAACAAAATCTTATCTAACCTTTTTATTACCAAATCCATCATTAGAATAATAAAATTCATTGCAAATTATTTTTTTAAAGATTTTCTAGTAACTACGGTACCCTAAAACGCAAACACAAATCAGCTGTTAAGAGCGGTTGGCAGGGATGTCCCCACCGAGTGTTTATATTATAGAAAGTATATTATTATGCATGTATGTTGCTTGTGACTGCCTTGTTAGTCTAGTGGTCCCAAGCGCGACTGCTACGCTAGAGGTCCTGGGTTCGATTCCCAGATCGAGCAAAGTGTTATTGGGTTTTCTATGAAATTCCCAGTAGCAGCTCGGAGTCTGGATTTGTGCCCGGTTAATGGCAATAGGCTCGCCCCCTATTACATGGGACCTAAACATACCGGCGAAATGTGGGTGTACATTAGTACACCTCTGCCTAACCCTTCGGGGAATCCAGGCGTGATGGTATATGTTGCTTGTAACGTTTGCAGCGTAAGTATGACTGCAAGTGTGTGTTTATGATTGTAATAATCATAAATATCCATCTTAATAAAATAATTTGTATTAAATAGTATTAGTATTAAAACTTCTGCTTTAAAATCGTTATCGTAAAAGATTATGGTGTAAAATAGAGGATTCGGCCAAAATTGACAATTTACACAAAATCCTACGATAAGTTTTAATACTCAATAGTAAATATGTAAGTTGTTGTTATTGTGCAATTTCTACTGATATCTATATCTAATGATATGCAATGTACACTTCGCCGAGCTGCTACTGGGAACACAAACCCAGACTCAGAGCTGCTACTCGGAATTTCATAGAAAAACCCAATATCACTTTGCTCGACCTGGGGATCGAACCCAAGACCTCTAGCGTAGCAGTCGCGCTTAGGACCACTAGACTAATGAGGCAGTAATTTTACAAGCTTGAAACTCCCAAAGTAATCCGGCCCTGAACTTATTTTTGTATAATGTCTTAACGATCAAGGACGCGCCTCGTGTCCAGACGACGCCACTCTCGGAGACAGTACAGCGATCATAAGTTGTTTGTGTTGCTATTTTTAGGAAAGATACCGATAATTTAATTATTTGTTGTTTATCTAAAGATATGAATTTTCTAGTGAAAGAAAAATTCGACCGCAGGCAGGTTTTGAACCTGCGTCCCTTCTGGTTAAGTACACCAGACGCTTTCTAGCTCTGCCTGAGGCAAAATTTTTCTTACACTAGAAAATTCATATCTTTGTGAACATTTCACATTATTTAATGTTAAAATATAATAAAAAAAATTGTTTATCTTTTCCAAGTAATTTTGTGATTATCATAATATTGAAATTATCAAATCATACATTTATAAATGTACATTCTGAATAGAGTCACACCCATTTCCCACAAGAATACGAAGAGGCTTTAAACCACCATATACAAAATTTGCCTTCACATTATAAATTTATGTCTTTGAGATGACGCCATAATCGATTTTTTCATTCACTAAACTAACTTTATAATCTTAACATGGAAAATGCAAAAAATAATAATATATGTATCACATTAAATATCCATCACGCCTGTTATCTAGGTATCTAGGTACCATGTAATCTAAATACCTAATAGGGAGCGAACCTTTATAGATCTGTAATATTAAACTGTCAATAAAACTTGTCCCATCAGCTTTAAAATAACTAACCGCCCAAACCGCAGTGACTTATTCATTGTTACAGTTATGCGAACATTATGCAAGCAAGAATCATCGCTATTGCGATGGAATACGGGCGTGCAGCTGCATAGCTTGATGTGTCGCCGCATACACTTAATAAGCATTTTGGGTATATTTTTCTTTCAAAACACGTTAGAAATAGGGGCAGATCAAAAGTCGCCGTAAAAGGACATACACCGATCTTATTGGCGAGGTCCTCCAAAAAGGTCAGGTGCATAGAACTCGCAACCGACGCGTGTCTATGAAAATATGAAATATGTATGAATGTGGTAGAAACGAAAGAGATACGCAAGAGTCTTAGCAAGTGACAGTCTATAGTTTCTGCCTACCTTTGAGGGTAAAGGCATGAGGCAATACACAACTGTGTTGCAACAAAAAAATTGCTCATCTGAACACGCTCTTAGATATAAATCGCGACGACACAGCATTAGGGCAAGTGTACATAAATATGCATGTATACGTATCGTATATGTTACGCGGACGGGTATTGATTTTGTGTCGACAAAATTTTTATTTTTATCTCTGCACCGCCTAGTTTTCAGATAAAGTGGAAGCGATAAGGTAAATTAAAAATGTAGTAAATCATTCATCGATTAGTTTTATCTGTATTTGGTAAGTACTTAGGTATATTTTGGCTAGCTTGTTGTCAATATTTTTAGGTTGAACTGCGCACGCAGTGCAGACGCAGTAAAAAATTTACTGCTCATAATCCCTAGATCCGAAGTAGTTATATATCATCATCAACATATTATAATTGTCCTGTATATTGCTGGGCGCAGGTCTTCGCTCAGAATCAGAGAGATAAGGCTATAGTCCAACACGCTAGCCTACTGCGGGTTAACAGACTTTACAAGCCGTCAAGAAAGTCTCTCAGGCATGCAGGTCTCCTCACAACATTTTCCTTCACCATTTTAGCTGACATTGAAAAATTATATGACATTGAAAAGTCAGAGGTGCGTGCCTTGGATTGGTACAAGAGACCTTTAATTTCGCAGTCCAACGATCATATCACTAGGCTATCACTGCACTATTTATATGTATACTTAATATATTTAATATTTGTCCTGTCCTTTATAAGTTTGTTTATTTGTCTGATGGTTTTTAAAAGACTATCATAATATATCATTTAAAAACTCTTTTTTTTTTTAATTGTAAGTAAGTTCAAATCTAACCTCAATATCGTAAATATAAGACTATATATTCGACATTTACTATAGACTGAGAGTACAGCGGAATTAAAATTTATTGGTTTTTAATACTTAAAGCGTTTTTAATGCTGTCAGCATTTTCAGCATGTCCTTAGTACCACAATCACCATGATTTTATTCGTAATCACTGTGATCAATGTTCCAGTCATTTGGTATTCGTAGTGAAGATTTTACACGTGCCTAGTATAGATGCTCTGTAGTGGATGCGTTTACAAACACCCGAACTCGAAACATGAGCGGGGCATCGAACCCGGGACCGTTAGCTCAGCAGTCGATTACTCAACCACAGCAATCGCACTGTTAAAACTCTCCACTCTACTCTTATAACCTATGTAGTGTTTAGCTACAGCTAACACAAAAAAAAATCTAGCTGTTTGGAGTTGATCCGTTTTGATTCAATTTCGTCTGAGAGTAACTAAAATTTGTTTGTTCATTCTTCCTTCCTAGGTCCATCAACCCACCAATTATCCAAGTATTGCGTCCATCTTTTTGAAATCTGACACTCACCATCAGCGTCACAGGTTATAAAAGGTTCTGATATCATTGTATTAGGTCGACTGTCCGTCCTCAAATCAGCCCCTCCACCCCCAAAACACGAGTACAAACACACGAACGTATATTAATCTAATCACACTCCGTTTCGGCAAGAATGTGTGAGTATACGTCTTTAATAATATCTGGGGGGACGCCCCCCGGGGGCGACCCACTCCCCTCCCTTCCACTAGTGAAAAAATATATCCTAAGGAAAACAATATTATAAATTGGACGGCCTGTATGTGTGCGCGCCCTGTAGAAATGGCAATGTATTTCCCTCACATGTCTTTTTATTTCATTTTACTTTATTTTATTCCGTATGTGATGTATGTAGTATTTTTTTTTTTCACTTTTATTATATTTTCTTTGACGTAGCGGAGCCTCGGATGACAATGTCGCCGAATCGAATTTTTGTCGACGCGACGTTTTGTGGCGCAAAAATTATGACGCCCGCCTTAAAATACGCCTTTTTAGCTTTTCTTCTCCGTGAAAAATACGAAATTTCATGTACGAATCACGCTGTTGGACAATTCACTACGATTAGACATTTATTTGCCGTGTGTATTTACGAAAATGTATTCTATTGAATTAATAATATGGTGTAATATAACATTTCAGTTGTAGTCGCTTTATTACATTTTTGTTTGGGGCTGTTCGGAATGCCGTTCGACCTTGAAAAAAAACAGACACGTGTAAGGAAAAGAGCCTAACTTTGATATATTTATTTCAACGTTATCGCTGAAAATTTCTGCGTATTTCCTTTGTTATGTTAAGGGGACGCTCCTCCGCTTCTTATTATGAACTAAACACAATCTGTTTCAATCTAACTTTAACTAAAATTTCTAAATCACGCACATATTGTGCTTTTTTTTATCACAGATAGGCTTGCTCTTGACAACTCGCCTGATGTTTATTTATTTATTTATTTATTTATTTATAGGCTTACCAACTAAATACACACACAGCATTACATAATTATCCTTTACATTATTGATCTCGAGTATATTTAAATTAAAGGTAAACACAGCATTATTATTATGGTACGTTGGTCAATTTTATGAGGAAAAACAAGAATCTTAAATAAAACATAATCAGGGTTGGTTGATAACAGTTAATAATATGTTAAGCAACGAAGTGGTCTACGATGGAGCGCGCTTGCCTAGAAGAAACCTATTCACTCTCGTCTTGAAGACACCCAAATTGTATGTCTCGGGGAACAGAGATTCCGGCAGCGAGTTTCACAATAGAGCAGTACGCACTATAAATGTCGAGGCAAAACGCTTAGCGCGAGATTTAGGCACTTATTCTTATTAATTCCTTGATTCATAATACAAATAAATTCTTTATTTCCCAAAATAAGTCTTGCATAATATATTTACATAGTCTAGTAATCCCAAGCACTACTGCTATGCTAGAGGTCCTAGCTTCGATTCCTGGTCAGTTTTTCTATGAAGTTCTCAGTAGCACCTCGGAGTATGTAATGGGTTTGTGCCCATATTACATAGAACCTAAACATACCGGCGAACTGTGGGTGTAAATTAGTACCTACACCTCTGTCTAACCCTTCGGGGAGAATAGTAATAAATAATAAATAAATAATAAATAACTTTATTGCCAGAAAAAATGTTTACAATATTGTTGTTTACATGCATGGATTAGAATACTTGGACAAAACTATGAACAGCATCCACTACCACAGGTCCTACCTAGTAGTAGGACCTGTGTATCGGCATATGGCGCCACTCCCCTTAGAAGTGAATTATCAAACTAGTATAGGCGTGATGCATATGAATATACATGTAAGTGAGGTATTGAATAACCTGACTCCTAAGCTAGGTTATATTTCTAGGTCTTAGGAATCAGTAGCAGCAGGCAGTATCATCCAGTCTTTTGAAAACATGTTGGGATCACTTCCCGGTCTAATAATATGCGTCTAAATATCAGTTTTTTACTAGAAGCGAGTGGTGGTGGCCCAGTGTTAATGGCCACGACTTACGAGTCATAGGTTCGAACCCATACAGGCACTTTAAATATTTCTTCACCACATAAACATACATACCATAACGCCTGTATTCCCCGAAGGGTAAGGCAGAGCTGTACTAACGTGCACCACTACACCCACATTTCGCCGGTATGTTTAGGTCCCATGTAATAGGGGGCGAGCCTCATGCCATTTACCGAGCACAAATCCAGACTCCGAGCTGCTACTGAGAATTTCATAGAAAAACCCAATAACACTTTGCTCGACCTGGGGCTCGAACCCAGGACCTCTAGCGTAGCAGTCGCGCTAAGGACCACTAGACTAATGAGGCAGTTAGTCCCTCTCACCGGGAGGAGGACTATATTCCAGGGCCCCTAGACAATGTCACTTCTTCATTATCGATGACGAAGTTAGATATCAGAAATGTATGGAATTGGCATAATCTTTCGATATGTCACGTGATGAAATTATGTCAAATCCATACATTTCGGACATCTAACTTCGTCATCGATAATGAAGATGTGACATTGTCTAGGGGCCCAGGGAATATTATAGATCGATTACGCTAGAGGAAACTGCCATCAAACCTCCGCTAACCTATCTTAGAACTTGAAAAAAAAGCCTACACAGCATCGCTTTAACAGACTATCAACGATCACTTACAGTAAGGTTGTCAACAACAAATATCTAAACCGCTAACAACCATCTCCTTGTAACGATAACATATAATCTGTTCATGAGATCCGGACCCTGCGGCCATTTGAATGTTTTCACGGTTCAACCCTAACTATGGTGACCACAATCACATTGTTAAATTGAGATAAACACAAGACTGCCTCGTTAGTCTAGTGGTCCCGCTACGATACGCTAGACGTCCCGGTATCGATCCCCAGGTCGAGCAAAGTGTTATTGGGTTTTACTATAAAATTCTCAGTCACAGCTCGGTGTCTGGATTTGTGCCCGGTTAATGGCAGTAAGCTCGCCTCCTATTACATGGAACCTGTATAACTTGTGGTAACTTGTTTACCAAGAGTCTATCTGATATTTAATAAAGCAAATAATAGTCAACCTTCGCCCGGAACACGCTCCGCTGTGGTAGCTACTACTAGACCAATAAAACAATTAATGGTTTGGAAAAAATGCTTATGATAAACGTATACACAAAAATACGCCTTCGTACCCACTCACACAATCACAAATCAATCAAAAATAGGATCAAACAAAAATAAAATAACACTTAGAGTCAAATAATAACAAAAAAATGGCGACGTAATAACAATTTCAATAAAAAGGTACGTTGTACAAACGTATCGGTGATGTAGGGTGACCACGTTGCGGGAACATTGGGACATTAAACCCTACCGAGAAAAGGGATCGAGTTTCTTGCGAGTAGAATTACTCGAAAAATGTTATGTTTTACATGAAAAACAATGAATTGAAGGGCCCGCAAAAAGAATTTTATTTTATTTCAACTAGGCTTTCATTTGACAAGTCATAAAAAATGCAATTAATCACAAAATTTGTAGTTACTTGATATTTCTCTTTTTAATTACATTAAGAAATTGTATAGGTCACGGATAGTTTTTTCTGTTTACTCGATACCATGGATGCTGATGTACAGGATCCGAAACTTCATGAACAAAGTAAAAATCTGTAAAGGGTAGTTTCATTTTAATGTCTACATACATACATACCTATACATAGAGGTATACTAATTTACACCTACATTTCGCCGGTATGTTGAGGTCCCATGTAATAGGGGGCGAGCCTATTGCCATTAACTGGGCACAAAATAATCCAGACTCCGAGCTGCTACTGAGAATTCCATAGAAAAACCCAATAACACTTTGCTCGACCTGGGGATCGAACCCAGCACCTCTAGCATAGCAGTCGCACTTAGGACCACTAGACTAATGAGGCAGTCCATATCAATATCTAATAATACAATATATAATTTTGTTACAGCAAAAAGCTTGAGTCAAAATAATTTATGGCTGAATTGCTAACGAGATAAAGTGATCCGTGACTTACAATTCTAACTGAAAAATACGGTATTGTCTTTTTCATTTCTTTATGAAATCCTAAAAATACTTATCTTGTACGATAAAAAAACAACTTGTGTACATGTTGTGGTCTGGTAGGGTAACCACAAACGTGAGAGTCATTTTACGTTTAGTGACGAATGTATGATTCGGTGATGACGGATGACGGCGACAAGAATTTGATGTTCCTAAAAAAGATAGAAATTAATTAAAGTTTTTTTCGGGATTAGGAGTGTAGCTGTATTTTTTCCCTTCAATATTATAGACGCTGTACAAAATATACTGATCTGGTCACTGGGACCTTTACGGACGTTGTTGCATAAATTCGCTTTTAATATTTGTTTGTGGCTTCTGTTTTTAAACATAACATTTTTGTGATAACAAGCTTACTAGCAGAGTGAGTCGAATATTGCTAGGCTTGCTAAGCTAAATGCTTGTGTTACGTGTGGATTCATGTCGTTAGTGCAATAGGTAGGTTTCGAACCAGCAACAATAAAATCGCAAGTCTGACGCCCGCACTAGCCATGAGACTACCGCCGCCGTTTTAATAATTTATTTAGTTTTAATATGAAATACATACTTATTATTAATGCAGCTGTTTCATTCATTACCGTTGCATCTAAATTTGCAGTAGTACCTACCCGTGATAAATACTCGTATTTGAAACAGACCGACTTAATCTGGCTCCTAGGTCGATATTTTTTTTGCCGCAATTAAACCCTAAAAATCATCAGTAATCACTTTCGTACAATAAAAAACTTTTTCTTATGGTATAACTCGGCAAACGAGCAGGCGAGCTACCTGATGGTAAGTAGTCATCGCCGCCCACGGACATCTGCTAAACCAAAGGAGTTGCAGATGCGTTGCTGAGCCTATTTAAGGAAACTGGAGGGGAAGGAGAAAAGGAGAAGGAATGGGACTGAGGGAGAAATTGGGCCTCCGGTGCTCCACACTCACCGTACGAAACTCAGTATGCATACTGCTACTTGACGTCGATATTCTGTGTGAACTTGTATATTATGTGTTATGATGTTGTAACATCGTCAAACACAAATGTGACAAGATCAGAATTCGTTACATGGGGACTTAAAAATGAAATGAAATTTATTTGCAGGAAGTATGGTAAATAACAGTTGGTTGGTGTATACATTAAAATGTATCCTACTTTTAAATAAATTGGATACCTAATTAACAATAGGCACCAATATTTTTAAATTAATGAATATGTTCCAAAGACTAGACATTAAAAAAAATGTGACTAAAACGTAAACTAAAATTGTAGTAGGTATTCATGTCACAAAGTAATCTTTAGGATTCTAAAAACACTTGTCTGTAAACCCTCTATAAAATTTCGTCTTGAATTGTCGCATATGTGACTCTCCTAAATATTTGGCGTTTGGTTAAGTATAGGTGCACTAATGTACACCAACAGTTCGCCCGTATGTTTAGGTCCCACATAATCATCTATTGCCATCAACCAGGCACAAATCCAGATTCCAAACTGCAACTGAGAATTTTATAGAAAATCATAATAACACTTTGCTTGACCTCGGAATCGAACTCCAAGACCTTTGAGCAGACCAGGAAATTGTTATCGTCTTAATATAACATTTTTTATGGCTGAGACAACTAGATGTACAAGAATACGTCTAATAAATACGTTAATTTACATTAAGCGTAAGTTAGTACAAAATTTCAAGAGCCCTAGCAAGGATGATTCTTTATCATCAACATCATCATCATCATCATCAACCCATTACATTGTCCTACTGCTGGGCACGGGTCTCCTCTCATTAAGAGAGGGATTAGGCTATAGTCCGCCACGCTAGCCTACTGCGGGTTGGCAGACTTCACACGCCCTCAAGAAAATCTCTCAGGCATGCAGGTTTCCTCACGATGTTTTCCTTCACCGTTTAAGCACGTGATAATTATTTATTAATACGCACATTACTTCGAAAAGTCAGAGGTGCGTGCCTTGGATTCGAACTCGAGACCTTTGACTTGGCAGTCCAGTTGTCATATCACTAGGCTATCACTGCACTTATCATCAACATCAGCCCGTATTCGTCCACTGCTCGACGTAGGCCTCTTTAAGTGAACGACACAGAGCCCGATCCTCATCTCTTTTTAATTAAAGCATATTTTGTATTAAAGAATAAAAGTTCAATGCATAGCAAAGTAGTTATAATATATTAAAAAAAAACTTAATCATTAAACTTACAACTATAATCGTCGTATAATATATACTTATTCGATTTAACATTTAATTTTGTCATTCTATTATAATGGCTCGTCAAATTTATACTCGTGCCACACAGATCTCGAACTTTTTAGTACGAAATCCTAAATATACATAATAAATGTTTTTCCTACGATAAAAAACGCCGAATACACGTGTCAGTATTGTAGGGTAACCATCTTGTTTGGAAACAGCAGGACATTTACTGGACTTATTAAGGGGGTTGGACTATGTCGTTTTTTATAAGTTTATTTTAATGGTTTTTTTAGATTTTTTAAGACACTATTCGTAAGGAACAACACGCGTTATGGACCCTTTAGTTTTCTTAATTCGCAAGTAGGTTTTTTATTGACTTAAGATGGCTCCGTGACAGCATGTTTGTGACCTCATTCAAAAACTTTACCAGTAGGGTCGCCGTATTTAGAAGTCTTCCCAGTCCTCTTTATGTCAAATAAGTAAATCACGTGCTGGTTAATTATATTAAAGAAAAGCATTAAGAAGATCACACTATGTTTTTTTTTTCATAAAAAGATGGCGCCGGCCGGCATTTCCGATGATCTTTGAGAAATACCGAAATAAAATTCAAATAAGAAGGTAAGTAGTAAAATGTAATGTAATGATATACTTGCAGTCAATTTATATCTGGACTAGGACTGGTCGGTCTTGAGCTAACAAATCCACGGATTAAATCCATGATCCACTACATGGCCAAATCAATGTTCAGATTAAGATTCGTAGCGTTATTATTGTGTATTTTCCTTTTTTTATAATAATTTCGCTTGATCCAACGAATCTTCTTAATTGACAATACATACTATATTATTTAAATACCTTAGTATTATTTTCAATAACTAGGTTCATGTTTAAAAGAGACTACCTCATTAGTCTAACGCTCTTAAGCGCGACTGCTACGCTAGATGACCTGTGTTCAATCCCCAGGTCGAGCAAAGTAATATTAAATTTTTCTATGAAATTCCCAGTAGAAGCTCGGAGTCTGGATTTGTGCCCGGTTAATGGCAATAGGCTCGCCCCTGTTACAAGGGACCTAATAATACCGAAATGTGGGTGTACTTTAGTATACCTCTGCCTAACCCTTGTGGGAATACAGGCGTGATGGTATTGTATTCAACGTTAAAAAAAGTCCTACTTTTAGACTGATATCTCAATAATTCATGCTCAACACACAAATCTTGCTAATAGACCAATTATATTATTTTCCTCTGTAGAAACCCACACGGTTACACGTGTTAGCCCTACGGTTATATACCTACAATAATATCCTAAATACAGCTCATAAATTCTGGCAAATTCTACATATTCTATGCTAGTAATGATTGGGTTACAGTACCTAAACAGTGTTGCCAACAAAACATCGCCTTCATATATTAATTAACGCCGACTTCAAACATATCCAACATACTAACAACTATATTGATTTTTTCCACCCCACGGACGGCCGTTGCGAAATTATCGAAATCTAACAAAAGCATCCCGAACCGAAACTGGTAAGAAAACTAATAACCCGTCTTACACCACCCTGTATACAACACACGCACGAAACACGCAACACACGCGCACGGAACACACAACACACACGCACACGCGCGCACACCGCGGACGCACACAGACGCGCGCCAAAAGTCTAATTATATACGTCCACGGAGAAAATAAAGATTGGGGAAAAATTTTACAAGAAACAAGTGTGCCGGACTAGGGGAGGGGGACTGACCGCTCCCCGTCATTAAGCCCCCCGCCGCCCCCTGACCCCCTCGCAGGGAGGCTAGTTCTCCCCTTGGATGTTTAATAATATGAAGAATTGGAGATAATTTGCGAGAAACTAAATAAGAAACGCCGGACGAAAATTGAAAGGTCGGGGGTGGGAGGGAGCGCACGAGCTGCCTCTCTTTCTTTCACGGAAGCGCTAGTTCGTGGAAACACTTGAAAAAGAATCTTACTCTAGTGTGTAATAAGTAATATTTCGTTTATTACAAAAGAATTCTTAATAGCCTGTATTAATATAAGCTTGAAGTCGATAATGGCCCTTGGGAGATCATCGCCTTAAGTTAAGTTTCCTTGAAGGTTCACGTGTAAAGCTTAACTTGGAAGAAATCGATGACAAGCAGAACAACTACAAAGAAATAAATAGTTGATCATATTATAAAAGCGGCGGTAGCCTAATGGCTAGGGCATCGAACTTGCGATCAAGTAGTTGTCGGTTCGAAACCCACCCATTGCACTACCGACGTGAACCCACTCGAAACACAAGCATTTTAGGGGCACGAGGGGTTAACAAGAATACTAGTAATGTGCGACACACATTGCTAGTAAGCTTTATTATAAAAAAAAAATATTTTACTAACACAACATACCATTAGGTACGCGTGTATTTCCCGCAAGCATAGGCAGAGTTAAACCACAGTTCGCTGCAACGGTAGGTATCGTGTAAGTAGGAGCGAGCCTATTAACATTATTTCTCATTAACCGGGCACAAATCCTTACCCTACTGCTTTTGAAAATTTTATAGAAAAACCCGAAAACGAATCGAAATCGAACCCGGGACCTTTAGCGTAGCAATCGATTATTTCACGCAATATTGTAATATTACATAATATTAACAAATCTCCCTTTTTCAATTGAAAAAAAATATAGAGATAAGAAAAAACTACTTAAATCTTTTTTATGACTTGGTCTAAAGGTCAATGGAATTACTTATTAAGTGTTTGTAAGTACTACTATAATTGTGTATTTACATTACATAATAATACATTACGTATGCATTACACAATCATAAATATTTCATTCAAGAATGAACGCAATGAATTAAAACGTTATTTTAGTACGTTCGTAAGACCTTTTATTTCCTTGACAGGAATTCAAACTTGGAATATTTTATTTTATTTATTAAGAAAAACAACAATTACATATATACACTCACGCCTTTTTCCCACAGGGGTAGGTAGAAACTATAGACCGCCACTTGCTACGACACTTCCACATATCTTTCGCTTCTTCCACATTCATACAACGCACCTGACCATAATTAAATGATAAATGATATTTATTTTTGTAAATAGTTCTTTAAAGACACTTTTACAAGTCGATTTTTTCCTTTTTTTTTTAAACAAGATGGCGCCGACATTTTCTATCTGACGACCTCTGAGAAGAAATGTCGAAACAAACTCAGAGAATCATGGTCTCTTTTAAAGTCCAGACAAAAGTTATATCATAGATATGCGAGTTTTACAATGTAGGGCAAAATCTGAACAGGCCTTTTGAAGAAACAGCCAAACAGTTTTGAGTTGACCTGTCCTAACTGACGGTACGCATACATCAGTCCTCGTGTAGCTCAACCATTTTTTAGGGAGCTCAACGATCCATCGCACGACAATACCAGATCAGCAAGACATTTGCGTAGGTCATGTGAAATACTCAAAACTGTCAGAAAACTTTTATTATAAATCTTAATATAGTTAGAGCTAACCTACATAGTACTCACATTTACATTTATATCCTTCATTTTTTTATATAACATTAAACATACACATTTGAAATTGTAACAAAAGCATATCCAAAGACAATGTTACAATTTACATTAGTACAGATGATAAAACAATGCAAGAAAACTAGGACCTACAAGGCAACTCAGTCCATTCGCGAGTGAAAGTAAAAAAGACACAAGCTATAATAAATATTCATTTACAAGAAAAATTACTACATGCTAATGCTCTGCAAAAACCGCATATCTTATAGTCTTCAGTCTGATAGAACTTCAAAAAAAACTATGATTCTCTCAGTTTGTTTTCTTTTAATAAATACAATTATTTCAAAACATACCATCACGTCTGTATTCCCCGAAGAGTTAGAGGTGTACTAATGTACACCCACATTTCGCCATTCCATGAATGGGTTGATAATAATGATAAAATGGACGGCAAGCTTTCATGGCTTTTTCGAAATATATTTATTCATTTTATGGATCCGGAACGTTGGATTTTTTTCCGCTAACTATATACTCTTCTTCTTTCTAGCAGTATGACAGATGTAGATCTGCTGTGTGGCCACAGACAACACAGGTAGTTCGATGCTATTGAACACATCAAAGCAGTCCCAAGTGCCCGATTATCTAATATATAAAAATAAGTCGGGTTTTCCTTCCTGACGCTATAACTCCAGAACGCACGAACCGATTTCCACGGTTTTGCATTCGTTGGAAAGGTCTCGGGCTCCGTGAGGTTTATAGCAAAAAAAAGTCCGAAAAAAAACGGGGGAAGCCGTGGGCGGAAAGCTAGTTACATATAATAATATGAAATCCACTCTCTGTCGCCTCATAGTCTGTGGTCGTAAACGCGACCATCAGGTCCTGGATTTGATTTCCACGTCAAGCAGTGCACTCGGTTTTTCTATGATTTGCTCAGTAGCAGCTTGTAGTTTGGATTTGGTAATAAACTCGCCGCTTATACGCACGCTAAGCACTAATGTACGCAGGTTCGAACCCTGGGGCCGAATTTTTCTTTCACTATAAAAGTCACATCTCTCTGCCTAAACATTCGAGGAATATTGGCGAGCTGGTATGTTCAGAGGAAGTAGGGAGGGTTTAAATATTTATTTAGTACATGGAGGATTAACAACTAATAAAAATAGAAAGAAAACTAAAGCATATATGACAGAAAGCCAATTACAAATCCTCACGTATAGATATAAGTACATTAATAATTTATGGTGTGAGCTCACAAAAAAAATTAAACAAAATCACGTCGCCATAATATTATGGTTAGTTTTTTCTAACATAATTCAATACATTGAAAATATTTAAAAAAACACTCCAAAGCAAACCCCCACCAACTAGAAACCGAATCCCAGACCTTTTGTTTTACTGTGAAACGTTTAATATTCCTCATCGAAGGCTGAAGACGCACATAAATCGTTCCCCGGTTAACAATACGGGTTCCGTCCAGGAACTACATATTTATGAGGTGTCTGCGATACCCTAAAACTGGCCAATCAATACCCTAGCTGTTAATTGGGAAAGGAGGTTGGAACCTTCGTATCTTCGTGAAGCTTTATATGACATGAGGAATGAGGATAGTACGAAGCAAGTAAGGTTCTTGCTAATTTTATTATATTTTAACATTACATAAAGCGAAATGTTCACAAAGATATGAATTTTCTATTGAAAGATTTCAATAGAAAGTAGAATTTTCATAATCAAAGAAAAATTCTGCCTCAGGCAAGGTTCGACCCTGCGTCTCGCCGGTTCAATACACCAGACGCAGAACTTAGCTACCGAGACCACCTTGTCGGTAGCTTAAGCGTTGGTAGCCTAATGGCTAGGGCGTCGGACTTGCGATCATGTGGTTGCCAGTTCGAAACCCACCCATTGCACTACCGACGTGAACCCACTCGTAATACAAGCGTTTAGCTTAGTACGAGTTTCGAAATGAATCAGTGAGAGAGTTATTGTGGTCGTGGTATTTCACTTTTATATACATACAGTGTACCGATTTCGTAACCTTTTTACCCGGCTAATCCACAACTTTTCCTACAAAACTCTTTCATGAAAATAAATATATATTTTTTTTATATAGGTAAACTAGCTTTCCGCCCACGGCTTCACCCGCGTGGTTTATTGGCTTTTCTATACTAAAATATGTATGTATTATACATATAAAACTTCCTCTTGAATCACTCTATCTATTAAAAAAAACCGCATCAAAATCCGTTGCGTAGTTTCAAAGATTTAAGCATACAAAGGGACATAGGGACAGAGAAAGCGACTTTGTTTTATACTATGTAGTGAAGTAGCCGGCCAGATGGAGTGACCATTTGTGGTGGGTGGTTGGCAGCAACTGGATGAAAAGAGCTGAAGACCTGGGCTCTGTGGCGTCATTTAAAGAGGCCTACATCCAGCAGTGGACAAATACGGGCTGATGATGATATAATAGTAGACTGCCTCATTAGTCTAGTGGTCCTAAGAACGACTGCTACGCTGGAGGTCCTGGGTTCGATCCCCAGGTCGAGAAAAGTGTTATTGGGCTTTTCTATTAAATTCTCGGTTGCACCTCGGAGTCTGGACTTGTGCCCGGTTAATCGCAATAGGCTCGCCCCCTATTACATGGGACCTAAACATACCGGCGAAATGTGGGTGTACATTAGTACGCCTCTGCCTACCCCTTCGGGGACTACAGGCGTGATGGTACGTTATGTTATGTTATGATCTTATATTGTGAAATTACCTCACTTCATGGAAAAAATGTTGACGTCAAAAGATTTCGACGTGGGTTGACCTAACCACAGATTGTACACGGAAAAAAGTTCACAATAAGGTTATTTGCATAAAACACAAATGCAGATCCGAGATAAATACGTGATACCATCAAATTACCAAATATTATAATTGGCAATAATAGCTGGCTCATCAGTCAAGTGGTCCGACTGCTACACTAGAGGTCCTGGGTTCGATTACCAGGCCGAGGAAGTGTTATTATAGGCCGACCGTTTAACTCGCGTATCGCCTGCGCCGTAAGAAGGGAGCGGGGGCGGGTAACGCTACACACGGAGTCAATAATCCAAAGATTTATCTCGAGATAGACATTGTTGGTAAAGAATAAAATAATAAGTATCTTGCTTATTTTTTAGCATTAAATATTGCGAAATTTTCACAAAGAACTGAATTTTCTAATTAAAGAAAATTTCTAGTGAAAGAAAAATTCGATCTCAGGCAGGGTTTGAACCTGCGTCTCTCTGGTTAAGTACACCAGACGCTTTGCCAACTAAGCTACCGAGACCACTGCCTGTGATGTCGAATTTCTCTTCCACCTTCTCACGTCGCCTCAAGACGTAGAAGGTTTTTCTTTCACTAGAAATTTTCTTTAATTAGAAAATTCAGTTCTTTGTGAATAAGTATCTTTTTTAAGTATTTATTTAATTCCTACCGCTCCCTTCTTACCGCGCAGGCGAAACGCGAGTTAAACGGTCGGCCTTTAGGTTTTTCTATGAAATTATCAGTAGCAGCTTGGAGTTTGTATTTGTAACCGGTTAATTACCTTTTAATAATAAAAAAAATAAAAAAAATAACAGGCCCGCTTTTACATGGGACCTATACATACCGGCAAACTGTGAGTGTACATAATACACCTCTGCCTAAGCCTCGAAGAATACAGGCGTGATGGTATGTTATGTTATGCAATTAATTAACATTATACTGTTATATTTTGAAAGGTATTGCAGGCAGGACTGTCTAAATGGGACTTAACAACTGAGGTACCAGTACTCAATACTCAATACATTTATTGCACTCCACAAGTAAAAACAGCTGTTACAATCGTATAATTTAGGAATCATGTGTGGGCCTTGTCAGGCACGGCAAGATGTAGGAGAGAGGAGGAAGTTTTAAACCCTTTTTATTATTTTCATATTTTACATTTTTTATATATTAATTATTTATATTAAGGTGTACTTACTATAAGATCTTGGGTTTTTATAATATGATATATTATTATGTAATTACCAGGATAGCATAGTGTTGCTGGCGTCTATAAGATGCTTTTGCTTGTGCCACCTGCAACGAAAATATTCGGCCATTTATGTACTCAAACAACAAACCCATAGGGTACTTCCCGCTGACCTAGGATCGTGAAATTCGGCAAGAATAAAGGTTTCAGCATAAAATAGAGAAAATACTCAACTTATAAAACTCTTTTGCCTTTACAAATTTTAATTTGCAATAAAATTATGTGGGGGAACTATCTAGTACTATTATGCTCTGTGTTTTTCCGGGTTATAAACTATCTGTGTGCCAAATTTCATCCATATCCGTTCAGCCGTTTTTGCGTTATTGAGTCAATAACAAACAAACAAAATTTTAAAGTTATACACTATTAATATTTTAAAAACCATTTCGGTATTTCAGATTTAATTCATCCATAGGTTTCACGTTTATTATTTTTCGGCAACATACATTTATAAGATAATAATAAAATTAAAGAATTCAATTCAATAGCGGACCAATACATTGTGCAATAAAATATAAGAAATGTTGCAATACCTATGACAAATCAATGACAAAAATCAAAATCAAAATAAAACTTGGTTAACCGTTTGGGGTTGAAACGCTGGGGCCATGGGGTCCACCGCACTTTCCCTTTTTAAGGGTATTGCCAAACGTCTGAACGAGGCTTCACGAGACCCAAAGGCTAGCCTATACTTTGTTCAGAGAATCAGCATTGCCATACAACGTGGCAATGCAGCCAGCCTTCTGGGTACCCCCCCGGCTGACAGCGATGCGGAGGAGTTTCTTGATGTCCTTTTTAAATTTTTCTTTTATATATAAAAAATAGTTTAGGAAGTCTAGTTTAATCTTAATCAATATTTTTTTTAAGTTTATTAGGTAATTATATCAGTTCCTAAATAAAACTTTAATAAAATGTACGATAATGTGGATTCTAAAACGTTAATTTAATATACGAGTAGTTAGCGATCGTGGCCCAATGTAACGGCTGCGACTTACAAATTTCAGGTCGTAGCTTCAAACTCATGCGCTTTATTTTGTGTAAATTATTTCATCAGCACTGCTCCCGAAACGGTAAACGAAAATATCATGAGGGAATTGGCATGTCCAGCACCAAATATTCGAAGACATGTGACATGTACCAACCCGCACTGGGCCCGCGTGGTGTGCCCACTCCCTCTCACCGAGATGAGGCTTGAGTCCCAGTAGTGGGCCGATTATGCTATAACTAGCTTTCCACCCGCAGCTTCGCCCGCGTGGTTTCTCGGCTTTTCTGCACTTTAATATCTATGTATCTAAATATATATAACTCAAAGGTGACTGACTGACTGACTGACTGACTGACTGACATAGTGATCTATCAACGCACAGCCCAAACCACTGGACAGATCGGGCTGAAATTTGGCATGCAGGTAGATGTTATGACGTAGGCAACCGCTAAGAAAGGATTTTGATTAATTCTACCACCAAGGGGATAAAATAGGGGATGAAAGTTCAGGCTAATTATGACATAAACCTCCAATGCACTCACATCCTGTTATCGGCATAATGGACCAGCAAATTATGTTAAAACAATATATTTTAAAAGAGTCTATGGAGAGAGTGTCTATGGAGTTTCTTGCCGGATTCTTCTCCATGAGATCAACTTTTTGGAACCGTGCAACTAGAGTCAATAACGTTTCATAAACGCTTGTGAAAGATTATTTGAAATAAAAACATTTGATTGATTGATTGATTGATTGATTGTTTGAGAAAACAGGCGGGCGAAGCCGCGGGCGGAAAGCTAGTTATACATATAAACCTTCCTCTTGAATCACTGTATCAATGATTTTGAGCCGGATAATGGTAATAGACTCGCTTTTTTAGGACATCGGTTCTGAAAAAACGACAAAATACAAATGAAGTTACATCAATACATCTCTGCTACACCTTTTGTTCCTAGCAGTAAAAAAATATAAGCAATAGCGTTTTGTTCCCAATTAATTTGAAATTACATGAAATTATTAGTCGAAGGTAATTTAATCGCAGGCTAGATCTAGCTTTGTTTATTAGCCTAAACAGTAATCAACCGCACGCACGTACTAGAAACATGTTTAAAAAATTAGTACATGGGTTTGGGATGAAATTATGATGGTTAATTTGTGTCCAGCACCAAATATTCGAAGACATGTGACATGTACCAACCCGCACTGGGCCCGCGTGGTGTGCCCACTCCCTCTCACCGAGATGAGGCTTGAGTCCCAGTAGTGGGCCGATTATGCTATAACTAGCTTTCCACCCGCAGCTTCGCCCGCGTGGTTTCTCGGCTTTTCTGCACTTTAATATCTATGTATCTAAATATATATAACTCAAAGGTGACTGACTGACTGACTGACTGACTGACTGACATAGTGATCTATCAACGCACAGCCCAAACCACTGGACAGATCGGGCTGAAATTTGGCATGCAGGTAGATGTTATGACGTAGGCAACCGTTAAGAAAGGATTTTGATTAATTCTACCACCAAGGGGATAAAATAGGGGATGAAAGTTCAGGCTAATTATGACATAAACCTCCAATGCACTCACATCCTGTTATCGGCATAATGGACCAGCAAATTATGTTAAAACAATATATTTTAAAAGATTCTATGGAGAGAGTGTCTATGGAGTTTCTTGCCGGATTCTTCTCCATGAGATCAACTTTTTGGAACCGTGCAACTAGAGTCAATAACGTTTCATAAACGCTTGTGAAAGATTATTTGAAATAAAAACATTTGATTGATTGATTGATTGATTGATTGATTGTTTGAGAAAACAGGCGGGCGAAGCCGCGGGCGGAAAGCTAGTTATACATATAAACCTTCCTCTTGAATCACTGTATCAATGTATTAAAAAAACTGCATCAAAATCCGTTGTGTAGCTTTAAAGATCTAAGCATACATAAGGACAGACGGACAGCGGGAAGTGACCTTGTTTCATACTACGTAGTGAAGTTTAAAAAAAAACTGGCCGTTACTTTATAATATATGTAATAGGATAGGAAATAGGAAGAAAGATTGTCGTGTCTATCTTCTATATATAGGTACTATCACTGTTGTTCCCATATTTAAATTTAATTACAACACAACATATCCGTCGTATCGTCGTATCTAACTTTGTCGTACGTGTTTGTCATACTGAAACCCACAATACTACGTAAGCAATGTCGGCTAAATACAAATGGCAATTTTCCTGGATATTTTCCCAATAGTTCGCACACACACATAAACCAATGCTCGTGTATGTTCCGAGGGGGTGTTGGGGGTGATTGGGGGTGGTGGTGGTACGAACACTGTTAAACTAATTATTGTGAGCGGCCGAAGGGGGGGGCTACTAAGATTTTTCTACACAACGGAGATGTCTGTGTGAATGTGAACTGTGTATGTTTAGTTGTGTGTAATCAAGATTAATATTTTGCAATACACTGCCTTGGTAATATATTGATTAAGTTCTATTTGAGAATGTAAGGTTTCCTTATTCACTTGCATGTTACGTTATCATGACTTAAAGACATCAATTGGATTCATATAATTCAAGATTAAGCGGCGGTAGTCTAATGGCTAGGGTGTCGGACTTGCGATTATGTTGCCAGTTCGAAACCCAGCCATTGCACTACCCATGTGAACCCACTCGAAACACAAGCATATTTAGCTTAGCACGAGGGGTTAACAAGAATACTAGTGATGTGCAACCCACATTGCTAGCAAGCTTTTTAAAAAAAAACGGTAGCAGTTTGGCTTTGAGCCGGATAATGGTAATAGACTCGCTTTTTTAGGACATCGGTTCTGAAAAAACGACAAAATACAAATGAAGTTACATCAATACATCTCTGCTACACCTTTTGTTCCTAGCAGTAAAAAAATATAAGCAATAGCGTTTTGTTCCCAATTAATTTGAAATTACATGAAATTATTAGTCGAAGGTAATTTAATCGCAGGCTAGATCTAGCTTTGTTTATTAGCCTAAACAGTAATCAACCGCACGCACGTACTAGAAACATGTTTAAAAAATTAGTACATGGGTTTGGGATGAAATTATGATGGTTAATTTGTGTACAAGGTGAAATTGAAGCATATTAATAAAACCTTAATAGTATTAAAATGTATTGTTTAGTTTACCGACTCCGTTCTGCGCGGCATGCGCTGTGTTTTAAGATTGTGATTGCTTTACTTGAATATTTATTGACGTTTATTAATTATTCTGTTTTTTTAATTAATTCGTACCCCTTTTTTTCGGTATAATAGTTCATTATAAATTTTTTGGGAATCTATACCTGTATTGCGTCATTTTAGTCTAGTATCATGAGAAGAGTCTTTATTTAAAATTATGCCCACGATTTCAATTTCATCATGTATTTTAAAGGCTGTATTAGAGATTGAGAGATTATGTAGTTTGTATTAGAGCTGTGATATAAATATTGTATCTATCTTTATTAATTTTATGGCTGGTATGTTTAGGTCCCCTGTAATAGGAAGCGAGGTTATTGCCATTCGCCGGCCATTTCTTCGCAGAGGTCGTCACTTAGGAAATGCCGTCGCCATCTAGTTCAAAACATTGTAAAATCATCGTAAAAGATCTACGAGTATTATTATTACTCTAAAAGTATTACGAGTTATTACGCCTAATGGGTAGTGTTGGACTTGCGATCATGTGGTTGCCGGTTTAAAACCCACCCATTATTCTCTCCCGACGAAAACCAACTCGTAATACAAGCATTTAGCTTAGGGTTGACAAGAATACTAGAAATGTGTGACCCACAGTGCGAGTAAGCTTTAAAAAAAAACTGATTACACATATTTATAAATTTATTTTCTTTCTTTCTTTTCTTCTTCTTCTTACACAATAATTTTCGTTGTTAGTAAATCATGGTAAAATCCGTCGTGCATGTGTGATAATAAACGAAGGAATCTCAGTATAACAACGACGCTATCAGTTACGTTGTTTTTCAAGTGACATGCGCACACGCAGCCTTGCCCGCGTCACCCGTGACCTAGTGGATGCTGAATCATTTATTATCAATGGTCTCTTGCGCATGTTTTGTAATTAATTATTCATCATTTGTTTAGACTTTTCTTTGGAGCCAGCATGACCTGTCTAAACTGTACAATGGCCAGCACATCAAGTAACCACAATATGACAAATTTTCTTAGTTGATTTTTAATTTAATCAACAACAGGTTTAAAATAATTTGGAGCAATTTGAAAGTTTTGCATAACCTGATGTGCTAGCGACTGTACAATCAACAAAAGAGCCAGGTATACAGGTTATGTGTTTTGACAATGTTTGTATAATACCGATATAACGTAATACGTGTCAAATTGCTGGTTTTGTTAGCAGCCTTCATAAGATACGCTTTGGCATATAATTATTTATAAAAAAATCTATATCAAGACGGATATTCGGCAGCTGCCTGTATACTTCACTCTTTTGTTGACTGTACATGACAGTTTGTACTTTTATGTTTTTTTTTGTGTATAATAAAGAATATATAAATAAAAAAATAAATACTGTGTGGAGCGCCGGAGGCTCAATTCCTCCATCAGTTCCCTTCCTTCTCCTTTTCTCCTCCCTCCCTTTTCATTTACAGGGTCAGCAAAACGCGAGCGATAGCCCTGGTGTTGCAAGCGTCCATAGGCAACCGTAACCACTTACCATCATGCGGGACGTATGCTTGTTTACCTCCTTAGTTGTATAAAAAAATACCTATTACTGGATAATACCAATAGGTACTATCTACTTGTATAAGTCTGTTTCTCTGTCTGTCACGTTTGGTGTATTTGTTTCGAGTTTGGGTGTACTGTATATACGTCCCCAGAAACACAGCGTTCACGAGTGCAAGAGAACTGGCTTTTTAGGGTTCCGTAGCCAAATAGCAAAAAACGGAACCCTTATAGATTCGTCATGTCTGTCTGTCTGTCTGTCCGTACGTATGTCACAGAATTTTTGCTCTGAAACTATAAGAGCTATGCTGTTGAAACTTAGTAAGTAGATGTATTCTGTGAACCGCATTAAGATTTTTACACATAATAGAAAAAAACAAAAAAAATTGGGCGTTCCCCATACTTAGACCTGAAACTCTAAAAAATTTTTTCATCGAACCCATACGTGTGAGATATCTACGGATAGGTCTTCAAAAATAAGATATTCAGATTCACTACTTCAAGATATTCAGGTTTCTAATATCATTTTTTTCTAAACTCAATAGTTTGCGTGAGGGACACTTTCAAAGTGGTAAAATGTGTGTGTCCCGCCCTGTAACTTCTAAAATAAGAGAATGATAAAACTGAAAAAAATATATGATGTAGATTATCATGTAAACTTTCAACAAAAATTGGTTTGAAAGAGATCTAGTAAGTAGTTTTTTTTAATACGTCATAAATCGTAATGGTACGGCACCCTCCGTGCGCGAGTCCGACTCGCACTTGGCCGGTTTTTTTAATTCTCACTACCTCCGATAATGTCGGCGTCATAAACTATACGACTAAAAACACGCAGCAGGTATGATTTTAAACGCTTTTCACAAGGACAGAGGCCGCATTACCACGTATTATTGCGATCATTTTTAGGTTGTAAGAGATGGATGCTACTCTACAGGTTAAATAGTGGCGTCCCTCTCTCACAAACTAAAAATGATCGCATTAATACGCGTTAACACGGCCACTGACCTGTTAAAAAAATAACTGAACCAGTAGCTCTAACAGGAGTATAGAAGACGATGGTCGCTAGCGTCTTCCGTTCCATTGTCATACACTCGCTAGCGCGTAAATATGCACACACAGCCAATCCAAAATAAGGAGGTAAAACTTGTTGTAAAATGTCAGACTTCATATTTAAAACTACTTTCCCTGCAAAGCGTGTTTCTACTTCCTGGAAATCCCTTCAAAACTTCTTTCTCAAAGTGACATAGGTATAGATTTCCCATAACTGTGCAATTTCTATCATAAGAATAAGCAAAATTTTGCAGATATTTCAGTCCAATCATGTTCCACTTTTTTATTGGACTTATGGGCACTAATGTAATTGAGAGGGATTACTAAACTAGTAGCCAAAGGAGTTGCAGATGCGTTGCCGAGCCTATTTAAGGACTTTTCCTTGAAGACTTTCCTTTTTCCAGGAGGGGAAGGAGAAAAGGAGAAGGAAGGGGACTGAGGGAGGAGTTGGGCCTCCGCTCCACACTCATCGTACGAAACGCAACAGTATGCATTGTGGACCCATTCATACTGGCATGTAGACCTGCTGATACATATATTACTACTAGAACTAGGTACTTGCTAAGCGATTTCTTCATCTAAAGATTATTTTCCCGGAAGTGGCGCTAGGAATACGGGAAAATCCTATTGATATGTGTCAAGGTTCAATGAATTTCTCAAGTCTAGGAATTCCTACGTTATTATGTATTAAGAAGGTACGGTGGCCAGCTCATCAAGTTACTACAAAATGACAAATTTTCTCAGTTGATTTTGAACTTTATCTTCAGCAGCTTAAGGTTTAAAATCATTTGGAGAAATTTGTCAGTTTTGTATACCTTGACCTGCTGTCGACTGTACAATTTAATTTGCTCAGGGTATCTCTTATGACCTCTTTGATAGTCCGGGATTCCAGTGTGTTTATGTAAACAAGTTTATTAGATATCATCATAGTTTATTATATAATATAATTAATTCCAAAGTAAGTCTGACAGTCTGTCTGCTTCTTACGTTTCCACGACTAAATCTAAATAACATATTTTTTCACTGACTGCCTCGTTGGCCTAGTGGTCCCAAATGCAACAGCTACGCTGGAGGTCCTTGGTTCGATTCTCAGGTCCAGCAAAGTTATATTGAGTTTTTCTATGAAATTCTCAGTAGCAGCTCGGAGTCTGGATTTGCCGGTAATAGCAATAGGCTCACCTCTTATTACATGGGACCTAAACGTACCGGTGGAGCGTGGATGTACATTAGTACACCTCTGCCTAATCCTTCGGGGAATACAGGCGTGATGGTCTGTATGTAATATTTTTTCAAAACCACGCGGTTTTTCCAGAGATTATCATGTTCAAACAAACATACTACAGATATTGTTTTAAATCAAAATGTTATCAGAGATTTCTGTTTGAAAATCTGCTACACTTCAATAAGCATAACTCATAATAAATTGTAAAAAAAACATGGCCACCAGCCAAAAGCCGCCCTGTCCACGCAATGACGTCACTTCCGCGTCACTCCGCCCAATTTCCTGGCCCGCCTAGCCACAGATATAATAAAGTAGAATTGCACTTTTATTGCTTTACCGTTCCTATAGCCTATTTACTTCATTTTTATTACATTTCATCATTGGTGGTGACAAATGAAACATAATTGGGAGTAAATAGTGAAATTTCATTTTTTGGAACGACTGTCCGCACCTACGCCTACGTTCACAGTAAGCCTGTATTTTTTAATGGCACATGTCAAAATGGCCAGGTGGAGTGACCAATTGCGGAATGCAGCTGGCAGCAACTGGATAAAAAAAAAGCTGAAGATCGGGCTCTGTGGCGTTCACTTAAAGAGGCCTACGCCCAGCAGTGGACGAATACGGGCTGATGATGATGATGATGATGATGATGACACATCAGAATTGTGGAGTACAGTTATAACCTAGTGATATGACCATTGGACTGCCAAATCAATGGTCTCGAGTTTGCATCTAAGGCTCGCGCCTCTGACTTTTCGGAGTCATGTGCGTATTAATAATTAATTGTCACGCGCTTAAGGGAAATATCTTGAGAAAAACTTCTGCCTACATTTACTTGACGGCGTGTGAAGTCTGCCAACCCGCAGTAGGCTATCGTGGTGGACTTTAACCTATCCCTCTCGTTCTGAGAGGAGAGATGATGATGATACATACCGAAATGTTATAAAGCGTTAAGCGTCGGTAGCCTAATGGCTAGGGCGTCGGACTTGCGATCATATGGTTGCCTGCGTGCATTGCACTACCGACGTGAACCCACTCGTAACACAAGCATTTAGCTTAGCACGAGGGGTTAACAAGAATACTAGTAATGTGTGACCCACATTGCTAGTAAGCTTTTAAAAAAAAAAAAAACCTGTTTTATAGAATTTATTTAAAAAATAACAAGTGAATTAGACTTTACAAACAAGCCCAAAAAAGTGTTTTTTCAGATCCATAGTAAGAAAAGATCATCCATCACTGTTGATTCTTTCTATTCGTTCACAGGAGCGGAACCGCGGGCATAACTAGTTAAGAATATAGTTTTCATTGCCAATATTTTATATCAATAATATTGTATTTGATAGTCTTGAAGAACAGTATAACCACATCACTAGAAACTATTTTTACGAAGGTGCTATTCGAGATATTTTTTTTCGGTTAGATCAATTGTCAAAAATATTGAAAGTTGCTCTACTTGGAATACCTCAGGTGATATTCGCTCAGGTGCTATTCTGCTGGGTGTTCTAACTGGAATACACCTTTTGGGGCTATCTATAATGTAAAAATGACATTCAAAAAGTACTACCTTGTATTGCATCTTAAACAAATTTTGAGTTTACTGGTTTAAAAACTCAAAATTAATTCGATAAAAAGTTACCTAGTACTTGCGCAAGCTACAAGGAAATACTCATACCTTAATTTTCTTTTTTTTTCACATATCTTGCAAACCCACTCCTGAAGCTATATCTAACTTAAGTGTTTAAACATATTTTACCGGGAATGTGAGGTCATTTTACAAACCATTGGAAAATATACCACAACATAAACAATAATAAGTATGGAATAATGTGCAATATTTTCCATGCAATATACCTACCTACAATTAGATGAAAAACATAATTTGCCTACTTCCTGTCAAGCTAAATTTAATAATAATACTAATAATAACACATATTTTAACGATCTAGACTTAGAATTTTTAACGGAGTATAATTTCGAGTATAATAAGTACCTAATATAATTCCATTTTGTTATAGAAAATATAAGAAAAAGAAAATTGAAAAGGGTTAAAAAAATATCCAAGTAATGCACATAAAAATAAAATGAAATAAGATAAAAAAAATATTCGAAAAAATATAACAGTTATAACCTAATTTCATTCAAATTGTATCATAGTTACAAGCACGGCTGCTAAACGCGACGTTCTAGCTTCGATTCCCAGGTCGAGCAGGGTTATTGGGCTTTTCTGTAAAATTCTTAATAGCAGCTCGGAGTTTGGATATAGGCCTGGTAAAAAGCGATAGGCTCACCCTGTAATACCCTATGTATTAGGGGGCGAGCCTATCGCCATTTACCGGCTTAAAAATATACCTACCAGCGAACTGAGGTTTTACATTAGTAGGTACCTACACCTACACACCTCTGCCTAACCCTTCAGGCAATACAGGCGGAAGGAAACATAACAGTTTTAAATATTACATTTCTACGAATATACGAACACATTAAGTATTATAAAATAAGTAAGTAGTAGGTAGGTTAAGGAAATGTAAAATGTACAATAAATAATAATTATTATTATTACATACTATCACGCCTGTATTCCCCGAAGGGTTAGGCAGAAGTGTAATGTCTACCCACATTTCGGCGGTATGTTTAGGTCCCATGTAATAGGGGACGAGCCATTGCCATTTTAATCTCATAGAGATACCTAATAACACTGCTCGACCTGGGAATCGAACCCTAGCGTAGCAGTCGCGCTTAGGACCACTAGACCCACGAGGCACGAGGTCTTATTGTTATTACATTTAAAATAAAAAAAAAACCACGTATGCAACATTTAAGAAAAAATAAAAAATACTCAAAAGTACTGTCACAAATTACGCAATAATAGGTAATATATCAATACAATATATTGAAAAGATGAAGTATATTTTCTAAGAAATGTTTAGGTACGATATCATTAGAGGACCTTGCGACAGTATATAAGAAATAATTTAATATAATTTTTGTACCAGCAGGGTGCGGCAATTTGCCACGAAAAGTATTATATATATTTCATATTTTCTTTATTCTATGTACTAAGTTTAACGTAATCCTGCGGCGTTGCTCAGGTTTTTATGTCACGGTCATTCCACTAACGAACAAATATTCGTAGAAACAGTTAAATTTAACTTAAGTACTAATTATAATTTAGTAATAGTCATAGAAACATAAAAACTTTACCAATTTTGTAAAAAAAACTATCAGAGTATAAGTTACAACATTTTTTTGTTACAACAATACATAATTACATAATTAGTTACCGTTTACACAAAACCTGTTTACTTAAAAACCAACACAAAATTTCAAACATTATTAATAGTTTATTAAAATAATAACTAACCGAAGCTTCCACGGTGACTAATACTAATTAAAATAAAAACATATGTTTAACAAACAATTACAACGAACGCAAAGACCAATTTATTGATAATTCGAGTAGCAGAAACTGAGTCAGAAACGAAACATTAGTATATAAAAGCACCTCGCTCATAAACTCAAATCATTCCAGCAGTGAACATCGAAACGAAAACATGGCCGCCAAAGTAATATTCTTACTCGCTCTATTCGCCGTAGCTTTTGCCGCGGAAAACGACTGCAACTGTGACACACCAAATGAAATCGAAGACAAAGCTTTATGGGAGTTTTTAAAAAAACTATCCAGCGACTTGGGCGATCCTGAGGACAAAGAGATGAGAGCAGTGCTGCCAGGAGTCTTGTCACCGCTTCTAGAGTGCAATTGCTTGGAGAAGAACAGGAGGAAGCGCAAGATTATGCCCGAAGTTGAAACTGACGTCACGGAGAAGTCAGCCAGCAAGCAATCTGATGAAGCGGACGACTTCGTTAGGGAGAAGAAGTCCATCCACTTCAGAACTATCCGCTGCCCGTACGGGACTGTCTGGGTCGGTATCAAGTGCGTACCCGAAGAGTACCTAGATTAACAGTGATTATTATTAGTGAACCAACTTTGGAGGCTAGAAAAAGTGTTTTTAAATTGTGTTTCATTTTACCCCTTGAGGCCAATTCGGGGTAAATATATAAGGTATAATTTTACAACACTGTTTTAGGTGTTCCTGAATCAATGCATTTAATATATTGTGTAGAGAATTATTTTAATTTTTAAATTATTTTGAGTGCTATGACACAATAATAATTGTATAAGGTTTATTTAAATCATATAAAATGTATGCATTTTTTATCCAAATGTAAATTATTAATTCATCAATACTAGTCGCTTCCAATTAGATATAAGAACTTTAAAATGAAACGTGACATTCCAAGTATTATAGTTTTAAGATTTAATAATAAATTAATTATACACAATAAAAAATATTTTAAAATATAATTATTTTATTTGATAATTTCCCGCAATTATTAAACTGTTTAATAATAAATTAAATAATCATAATATTACTCAGGTATTGCAATGATACGAAGTATATTATGATTCAGAATTAAAGTGTGTAATAATATGCAGTTCCTTTTTATATTATTTATAATAAATTATAAATGCCAATGTTATTTATACTATGGTCTATATTATATGATATTAAAAAAAATACTGCCTCATTAGTCTAGTGGTCCTAAGTGCTATTGCTACGCTAGAGGTCCTGGGTTAGATCCTCAGGTCGAGCAAAATGTTATTGTGTTTTTCTATGAAATTGTCAGTAGCAGCTCGGAGTCTGGATTTGTGCACGGTTAATGGCAATAGGCTCGCCCCGAAGGCGAATTGTGGGTGTACATTAGTACACCTCTGCCTAACCCTTCGGGGAATACAGGCGTGATGGTATGATGGTACTTATATAGTATACAAAGTGATGACTCAACTCATTTCGAGTGTGGTCCTGCATTAATTAATGACCACTTTAATTAATAGACAATGAGGAGGTCGAAACGACATCAAAAGTTTGCACGGATATATATATAGTCATACACTCACGTTTTTTTCCATAGGGTTAGGCAGGAACTACAGAACGCCATTTGCTACAATTCATTACATACTTCTTTTGCTTCATTCACATTCATACATCTTGTCATACACAAGCGCCGGTTGCGAGTACTACGCACCTGATCTTTTTGAAAGACCTCACCAATAATCGGTGTATGTCTTTCTAGGGCGTCCCCTCCGTGGCTCGATGTTGATATTTAAAAAAATAAGTAATTAAAAAATGATCGAAAGTTTAAGTTAAGTACCTATTTATTGATTTTAAATAAATATACTGAATAAAAATTTACACAGAAATGGTAATTTGCGATTTTAATTTGAAAATTTCGTGATCGTAGTACCCGCAACGTGCACGTGTGTATGACAAGATGTATGAATGTGGACGAAGCAAAAGAAGTATGCAAGAATCGTAGCAGATGGCGTTCTGTAGTTTGTGCCTATCCCTATGGGAAAAAGGCGTTAGTGTATGTATGTAATTCTTGATTTGAAAGTTAATAAACCTCATATGAACGATATTCATGTCAAATATTATTCTCTGTTTGGTTAGGTACAGTCGCCAGCAGGTCAAGGTATACAAAACTGTCAAATTTCTCCAAATGATTTTAAACCTTAAATTGTTGAAGATAAAGTTCAAAATAAAATGAGAAAATTTGACATTTTGTGGTAATTTGATGTGCTGGCCACCGTACTTTAAAAATCTCTAAGAAACAATGTCGAGTCATAAAGGCCTACATAAAAATATTAGTCACACACACTACTAGGAAAAATCATTTTTTTTTGACAGCCCTAGAGTTATTAGGCATACTCGCGATTTCCCGCGATTTTTCATCATGGAATCTTTCAAACTCCTTTTTCATCTTGCCAGTAGTATTATAACATAAAAAAAAACATCATCCATGGAGTTTTCAGTGCCTTTTTGCTGAAGAAATGATGAAATCAACTCACAGAATTTAGATTAGTCATTGATAATTCGTTGGGGTTTTCAGATTACGAAACAAACAATATTTTGGGGGGATATCCAATATATTACATCGCATTCTATGTCTGACTGTCTCATTAGAATAATACTCCTAAGAGCGGGTTAATGGCATTAGGCTCGCCCCTATTACATGGGAACGTATCGGCGAACTGTGTGTACATTACTTAGTTCATATCTGCTCATCCTTTTAAGGAATACAAGCGTAGTGGTATGCTTTATATGGTCTCTTACCTACGTAGATTTATTAAATTTTAAGTCGAAAATATTAATTCTATCCATAATATACTTTATTCAAATCATATTATGTATATTATGTTAAAAAAAAATTAATTATTATTTAAATTATACTGCCTGTACCAGATTTTTTTATTTCGTAGAATAAAATTTACTTCAAATTCAATTCCTCCAATTCCTCCCAATTCCTCCCCCAATCCCCTTCCTTCTCCTTTTCTCCTTCCCCTCCCTTTCCCTAAATAGGCTCGGCAACGCATCTGCAACTCCTTTGGATTTGCAGATGTCCATGGGCGGCGATGACTACTTACCATCAGGTAGCTCGCCTGCTCGTTTGCCGAGTTATCCCATAAAAAAAAAAAACTTATTTAGGTGTATATTCAAATTGTTTATGAATCATACTTTTTTAAACATCACGGCTCATTATTCAAAATGCTGAGATTTTCCCAGTTCTTGTGTGGGTAAATATTGAGGAAAACTATTGTATAATTGTTGTTATAGGTACATATACCACTTATACCAACTGTTCTAACTAGTACTGTTATACGCTGATGTAACAGGAAAATATCCAATCCAACTATATCATCACCTCGCTTACATGGGGTTCACTCCATAAATAAATTATGGAAAATATCCAATCCAGTGCATCAGCCTATTCTTAGTATGTACCTATATAACTGATACCTACCTGATATATTTTGCTAGTTTTTTAGGTATGTATATGGGCTCATTAGTCTAGTGGTCCCAATCGCGACTGCTACGCTAAAGGTCTTGGGTTTAATCCATAGGTCGAGCAATGTGTTGTTGTGTGAGCGATATTGAGTTTTTCTATGAAATTCTCAATAGCAGCTCGGAGTCTGGATTTGTGCCCGGCGAATGGCAATAGGCTCGACCCCTAGTACATGGGACCTGAAAATACCGGCGAAGTGTTGGTGTACAACTCTGCCTAACCCTTCAGGGAATACAGGCGTGATGGTATGTAACTATGAAAACCGTACAAATGTCGTAAAGAAGTTTTTCTGTGAACCACGTCTTCGTTGTGAAGCAATGCTTCGCCCTTTGAAGGTCTTATTGCTGGATCACAGTCTGCCATGGTCATGACGAATGTCCTGAATCCTAGGGCTATAGACCAAGGGCAGACAAGTGGGTATTTTAGTCCGTTCGAGTCCGACATACCACTGTTAGTAAGTACACAGTACATTGTAAATGCATGCTGTGGCATTTAAGTGGAGGAACACACCTTTTATAACAACAAAATCTTTTAATGTATTTATATCTAAAAATAGTAGTGACTGCTGGCATGTCTACATGTCAGCATGAATGGGTCCGCACGACCGGGGAAGTACTACCCTCCCACAGAATATCGACGTCAAGTAGCAGTATGCATACTGTTGCGTTTCGTACGGTGAGCGTGGAGCGCCGGAGTGCCCTTCCTTTTCCTTTTATCCTTCCCCTGCCTTTTCCTTAAATAGGCTCGGCAACGCATCTGCAACTTCTTTGGTTTTGCAGATGTCCATAGGCGGCGATGACTACTTACCATTAGTAGCCCGATTCACGTAATTAAAACCGTAGCGATGTCGCAGCGACTTATTCGTCGAAACAGTTTTCCTATTCACATCGGTCGATCGGACCGATTTAGAAGTCGTCGTATTGAAAAATCATTGAACGGTATTCACACATGTTCGTTGGCCGAAAATCGTTGTAAATTGTTGGCTTGACAGTATTCACATAACACTGGAAAACTGTTTCAACGATTAAGTCGCTGCGACATCGCTACGGTTTTATTACGTTATTCAGGCTACAGGTAGCACGCATGCTCGTTTGCCGAGTTATCCCATAAAAAAATGACATGTATTGTGTGTATCCTGTGTTGAAGGTCCATAATAAATAAATATCGTGCCGCCTCTATGGCAGACGATACATTAGAAATTTCGGAACACCAAAAAAAGTTACGTAAAACGAAACTATAAGACATCCGTTCACTACAAAATGTCGAAATCTTTTTACGTCACTCAATTATAAGCAATACGACATTTGGAGGCACCCGTTAGACCGGTAAGTAGTGGTCAACGGACGTCCTCATCTTGTAATATATACGTCATCATATGTAATACATATGTTTTTTTCCTTGAAACATACGCCATAGTGACGCAATGTTCAAGGGGAAAGAGTTACTATGATTCATTAATCAGCTCCGAGTTTGGATTTGTGCCTGGTTAATGGGAATAAGTTGGCCCCCTATCAAATATAAATTTTACCGAAATCTCCCGGGGATTTAAAAAAAGTCTGATATAGAAACCATGTTCTGACAATTACGAAGAAAACAAAAAAAAAAACGGTCGTACCGTTCTTTCATACACGCGACAAAATATTTTTATTTGATAATATTCAAAATAATGATGACACCTCGATCACTCGTGAAGCCTTAAACTCCTTTCAAAACATCTAGTTAAGTACTTGATAACCAATAGGTATAAGGTGTGTATATATTGTGACAATCGGAAAAGTTCAGTGAACCGAGATAATTTAATTCAACGATGGCCTAAATTCAGGGCTATTTCAAGCTCCGATTCTAGAGCTAACAAATAGACTAAGAGGCTAGAAAAATATCGCTTGAACTTATAATATGGGTGGCTCTACGCGGAATCTAAGTTAAGCGGCGCTTACCGCGGTAAAGTGAAGGATTGACGACCATGGATGGAATTCATAACCAACGTCTAACGTTAATGAACCTATTCTGCTAAAAAAAATTATTAAAATTGAATTCCATTCTAATCACAATGTTATAAATGTGTGAAGATTTTTCCCTGGTACAATTTTGGTTTTTTCTTTACGAAGTTGTTTGCGTAACACTTTTTTAATGAATGAATTGTATATTTATAATGTGAGTAGGTATATAAAGTTTAAGAGTTATATTTAATACGTTGAATGATAATTTAGTAGACATCTACTTTAGTAATTCTTTGAGATTAGATTGAAACTAAGCTATTTCATCATCATCAACCCATTACATTGTCCCACTGCTGGGCACGGGTCTCCTCTCAGAACGAGAGGGATTAGGCTATAGTCCACCACGCTAGCCTACTGCGGGTTGGCAGACTTCACACGCCGTCAAGAAATCTTTCGGGCATGAAGGTTTCCTCACGATGTTTTCCTTCACCGTTTAAGCTCGTGATAATTAATTATTAATAAGCACATGACTTCGAAAAGTCAGAGGTGCGTGCCCTGGATTCGAACTCGAGACCTTTGACTTGGCAGTCCGATGGTCATATAACTAGGCTATCACTAACAACAATCAAGATACAAACAATTACATAATATTAATACGAATTGGCCTTCCGACTCAAATATTATTCAACAAAAGATTGTTAGAGCTGTTGGAAGTGCGTTCAACATGACACAACAACCATCAAAAAAAAAAATATCGAAAAAGTAATACTTACTGCCAATATAGACAAATTAAGATCCACCTCTTTTTTTAAATCCAATATTAAAAAGAAACAGTTTAGATTTAGGATAGGTTTCAACATCTGTCATGACTAATCGGGCAACACTTTCTTTTGGTGGCAGACTGGGGAAACCCCTTTGCCCGCTCCGGTGGGCATGTTATTGTGACGAGTCGTCGGACTTCTACGACCTCGACCCATTGAGGTAATATATGTATTATCCGCGCGCAATCAGAATGTGTAACCTTTTACAACTGAGATACGCACAGCACGCGAGCTGTAACGCTATTGGCTAATGCCGTCGTGTGCGTAACTATCATACATGTAGTACTAAGATATTAGTAAAAATATTGCGTATAGTGATGCAAATGTCCCTTTTCCTTCACGGCATATTTATAGAAAACGAATACTTAGAATAAGTAATATAAAATACCTATTAATTTCTGCAGAAGTTCATCTTTATCAACGACAATTTATATTTATTTGCTTACAAATATGGTTACTTACAGAAGGTGTTTTGCTACAATAATGAGCAAGTATAGTATTTCATCATATTTCGTCGCAAAGACCATTGACATGCAAATTAATATTTAAATCCATAATGGCAGAGAATCATCGAGTTCTAATAACATTTGGATTGAAAGTATTCTTGACTGTACGACTGCTACGCAAGAGGTCCTGGGTTCGATCCCCAGGTCAGTAAAGTGTTATTGGTATTCTCAGTAGCAGCTCGGAGTCTGGATTTGTACCCGTTTAATGGCAATATGCTCGGTCTCTATTACATGGGACCTAAACAAACCGGCGAAATATTGCTAACCTAACCGTTCGGGGAATACAGGCGTGATGGTATGTTAAATATTTATTTTCTAGCGTTCTTTCGTGACTTTAGTACATAATAGGGCGGGACATAATAGCTCAATACGCGTTCTCGGAAAACACAAGGCGGTGTGCTTTCACTAGAGTAAATACTCGTTGATTTTGGAATTAAATAATTGCAATGCAATTATTATTTAAAAAACTCCGTCAAGAATAAGTACGGTGTGCAAAAAAAGACGTTTTGTTTTTATTTTATTTTAAGTTGCCAAAATAAAAACAAAACTTAAACAAGGAATTTAAACGTTGAATAACGGTGAAATAGATTGGCAATCTTTAAATGATGATTTAAAATTCATTACAAAAAGGTTAATTAGCAGCTCCGGATTTGTGCCCAATCATAAATGGGCAATAAGTAAGCTCGCCCTATATTTTTCTTTTTGCTTTCATTAACCCATTTACCGTTTCATTGACATTAGGCACCAGTCTCCGTTCAAAATCAGGGGGTTAAGCTATAGCTCACTACGTTAGCTGAGTAACCACTAAGTTAATCAATAGCGATTTTCAGAAAATCTTTAGGTACGGCATGCAGTGTGTGATGTGTTGCTTCATCGTTTAAGTGAATGATAATTAATAATTAAAATACCCTATTGATTTCCAAGTTACAGATGCATGTCTTGGATTCAAATGAGGCCTTCGGAGACACCACGCTTAAAATTATAATATGTTATGACAATAATTCTAATAACCAATCAAAATAATGGCCACAACCTCATTATAAATAGATCTAGTCAGTTGCGTCAACCGTAATGTCCCGTAAACCATAAAAGAACAGCGTGCAGAATTTATTAATTAGTTCAATATACTATTAATAAAAAAACTGACTAAACAAACGACCCATTGAATAGCGGGTTAACCCACACCGGTAGTAAACCATGTTGCGCTCGCGCACGTCGCCGATACTCACTCAAAAATAATCACAGAAGGTTAACTGTAATAAATCGTGGAATTTATATTTTTAATTAATTATTTCGTTAAATTATAATAAATTTTGTAGGTATTTCAAAGAAATGGACATAACCCATACTAATATTATAGAATGCAAAATAAACTCTATTTGTTTGTTACGTTTTCGCCAGTTACGCCAAACCAAATTTGTTGAATTTTGATATAAGGATATAAATAACTCTTTTATATGTTGTGGATAACGATGTGAGTTGCATATTCATATTTCCATAGTTTATAACTTAGTTTTATAAGGTACAATATGTTACTATTTGTTATTCCAAATAAAATAAATAAATAAATAAAATACATAAATAATAATTTTGTTCGCAGCATGAATGGGCCGGCTTGACCGGGGAAGTACAACACTCTCGCAGAAGACCGACGTCCGAGTAGTAGCGTTTCGTTACTGCGCTTCGTTCGGTGAGCGAGAGGGCCGGAGGCCCAATTCCTTCCCCAATCCTCTTCCTTCTCCTTTTCTCCTTCCCCTCCCTTTCCCTAAATAGGCTCGGCAACGCATCTGCAACTTGGTTTTGCAGATGTCCATGGGCGGCGATGACTACTTACCATCAGGTAGCTCGCCTGCTAGTTTGCCGAGTTATCCCATAAAAAAAAAAAAATAAAAAAAAAATAAGGATACATTGGATCTTGGAAAAGGACATAGTCTATATTTTGTCTCAAAAAATTCTTTGGAATGCAAGTGAAACTGCGGGAACCAGCTAGTAATTCTATAACACGAATTTGGTAATACAGAAATGGTCCTTCTGCATTATTCCTGTACTACCTAATCGGCCACCAACGATGACGTATTTCCTGTGTGCTATAACTAGCTGGACCTATTGTTGAATTGACGTCTTGGATCTTAGTCATTGATCTTTTTTTTTGGGTCTCTATCATCGCGTATATAGTGACGATAATATTTTTTTGGATGGGCCATTTACTTTTGAACGAAGAATACGTCACAATAATATTGTTTATATTAAGGAATAAAGTTGTCTTGCAATCCCTCTTTTTACAATTTTTATCTAGGTAAGTACCTATATTGTTTTCGAAAACTTTTAAACTCAATAAATGGAATGGATATAACATGCATTAATTTACCAAAGATCATGATAAGGTTTTATAGAAAAGGCAGAACAGGCTAGATTTCAGTGGAAACGCGAGGTTACGTTACAACTACAGTTTCGCACACTCTTAGTTAATGTATGTTGATTGTTATTGGAATAATCGCGGTGTGTAACTACTAGATCGACAATCGAATAGCACAATAAGCTAGTTGACTAATTTTCATAAGTAGATCCAAAAACTAAAACATAATTAAAATCGGTTCAAAAATAAGACAGTTATAAGCATTTTCAATTATGCTAGACGGAGAGCGTTGGTGCTACAGCACGTTGTGACGTCACACCATGGGTTCCCCATACAAAAGCTACACTGAAACTCGTTTTATAGGAAAGGGACACTGTATCCCCTCTTAAACCAAAACCTTTAAGAGCAACTTTTATAATTTGGAATTTTGTAAATCGATTTCAGATTTTTTCTGTATCTGAAATATTTTTACTAACCTATATCAAACACCAGACAAGTTTCTGATTTTCAATTTAGGCGATTTTTTTTTTCGAATAAATGCCCATCACTAACCCAGACGAACTAGTGCACAGTGCTATGGATTTCAAAACTGTGGGCATGCCCTCACCTAATAGGGCATGTATCAAGTGAATACAATAGGTGTGTCAATCGTGATCACGACTCATGCTGGTGCATGCTATGCTAATGCCGATGCACCGAGACATTTTGTTAGGCACAGTGTATGGTGCATGATATTTTCCGACTTTTTGCTTATTTTTAGGCATTAAATATTGCTAAGTGTTATGGGTTATTCTATGAAATATTATATATTATATATATATTCTATGGGAAGAAGCAAGCAACTCCATCACAAGTATATTTTATAACTTACTGGAGTTGACTTAACCTATATTATGCATGTCAATTGTTTGAGAAAGAATAAAGTATTTTTATATTTTTTATATTTATACTTTGCTCGACCTAGGGATCGAACCCAAGACCTCTAGCGTAGCAGTCGCGCTTAGGACCACTAGAATAATTAGGCAGTCAGCAGATAGAGTAGTGACGAAATTAAACACATGTGCACACATACTGAACGTAATTGTTTAGTAATAAAATGTTTATTTAGTAACTGGTTGTTTCCTGCGGCATGATATAAGTTGATCCTATTTTTATCAATAAACATACCATCACGCCTATATTCTCCGAAGCGTTAGTCAGAGTTTTGCCAATGTACACCCACACTTCGCCGGTATGTTTAGGTCCCATGTAATAGGGGGCGAACCTATTGCCATTGACCGTGCTCCGTGCTGCTACTGAGAAACTATTTACTACAAAGAAGCCTAACGTCATACATTAGTTGACTACCTACCTCATTAGTCTAGTGGCCCCAAGCGCTACTGCTACGCTAGAGGTCCTGGGGTCGATTCTCAGGTCGAGCAAAGTGTTATGGGGTTTTTCTATGAAATTCTCAGTAGCAGCTCGGAGTGTAGATTCGTGCCCGGTCAATAGCCACAGACACGTCCTCAACTACATGGGACCAATATACCGGCGAAATGTAGGTGTAGATAAGTATACTTTTGCGTAACCCTTCGGTCAAATATAAGTGGGATATTATCTATCACGTTTACCGGTAGACGCTGTATTCGTAAACTCTTCAAACCAAAAATCTAATCAATGTTTTGATATATGTATACACCAAAGATATTTAAGGCATGTCGTCCTTTCCGGTAAGATGACATTTTGATGATTCTGTTGGCCTGAGTAATCTTGAATTTAGAACCGTTATAAGTCGACGGAAAGAGAATGCAAATAAAGGTTCGAAGAAAGAAGATGTATATCTGTTTGTTTTTTCAACCGACTTCAAAAAGGATGAGGTTCGACAATTCGACTGTATGTATTATTTTGTATGTTTGTTACGCGATCATTCCGCTAATTATGATTTTTTTGGATGATTCTTTTTTTGTTTGGTAGGTTATACTTCAGAGCTCATTCAAATTTTATCGAAATCGTTTGAGCGGTTTTTAAAAATCGTCAAAAATCTAAAAAATATATACTTTACTTTTTACTTAGTTTTTAATTTTCGTTTACTCCAAAACCTCCATATACATACCACAACAAAAAAAAATTTTTGAAGGTGGTTTTATTCCTCCTCGCGCCTAAACCGCCCAACAGATTTGGATATAATTTGGCAAGAATATACATTGCATCCTATGGAAGGACATAGGATGTAATTATTGTAAATTCGCCTTTACAATTCGCAATAGTGAGAGGAATAACCTGTGACTAATTATAACTCTAGCAATTACACTGTCTGTATTGCAATGTTTATACCCAACACGTCAAGCTGTACACGTGCACTACAAAAATCACCCTTGTTACAACGGTATAAGGCCTCCGGGTGATCGAAGGGCAAGCTATATAGATTAATATGTCGCCGAGTGTACATTGAGGCGAATTGGAGACACACGTTTGGATTAATTATGCAAGAATAAGAACCTTGATACTTATTTTGAAGGCGCGGCGGCGTAGAGCAAGAATTCAGTAACTAAACTATACTAGCATACTGGGCATGCTTAGCTAATAAAAAAACTGTATTTGCTTTTTTGAAATTCTTAAATTACTATTATAAAGTTCTATTCTAATGATGTAAAAGTAAATACTGTCAATTTATTTAAGGGGAAGACACTAACACCTGCAACACAGTCTTTACTAGCGCAGGTGTTAGAGAATCCAATAATGTAATTGTACCAATTCATATCAATAAAGAATATTACTATTACTATTACTAATATTATAAAAATCGGCCAAGTGCGAGTCGGACTCGCGCACAGAGGGTTCCGTATCATTACGATTTATGACGTATTAAAAAAAAAACTATTTACTAGATCTCGTCCAAACCAATTTTCGGTGGGAGTTTACATGGTAATCTACATCATATATTTTTTTTAGTTTTATCGTCCTCTTATTTTAGAAGTTACAGGGCCCCCCCTGTAACTTCTAACACACATTTTACCACTTTGAAAGTGTCTCTCGAGCAGAATATTCAGTTTATGACGTATTAAAAAAAAAACTATTTACTAGATCTCGTTCAAACCAATTTTCGGTGGAAGTTTACATGGTAATGTACATCATATATTTTTTTCAGTTTTATCGTTCTCTTATTTTAGAAGTTACAGGGGGGGGGACACACATTTTACCACTTTGGAAGTGTTTCTCGCGCAAACTATTCAGTTTAGAAAAAAATGATATTAGTAACCTCAATATCATTTTTGAAGACCTATCCATAGATACTACACACGTATGGGTTTGATGAAAAACAAATTTTGAGTTTCAGTTCCAAGTATGGGGAACCCCCAAAATTTATTGTTTTTTTCTATTTTTGTGTTAAAATCTTAATGCGGTTCATAGAATACATCTGCTTACCAAGTTTCAACAGCATACTTCTTATAGATTCGAAAAAAAAGGCTGTGACACGATCGGACAGACAGACGGACATGACGAATCTATAAGGGTTCCGTTTTTTGCCATTTGGCTACGGAACCCTAAAAAGGTAAAGTTTGTAAGTTTGTGACGTTGTAGGGGATTTTCTCTGGATCTACTGAACCGATTTTAAAAATTCTTTCACCTATAGAAGGCAGTGACAGCCTAGTGATATGACCATCGGACTGCCAAGTCAAAGGTCTCGAGTTCGAATCCAAGGCACGCACCTCTGACTTTTCGAAGTTATGTGCGTATTAATAATTAATTATCACGCGCTTAAACGGTGAAGGAAAACATCGTGACGAAACCTGCATGCCCGAAAGATTTTCTTGACGGCGTGTGAAGTCTGCCAACCCGCAGTAGGCTAGCGTGGTGGACTATAGCCTAATCCCTCTCGCTCTGAGAGGAGACCCGTGCCCAGCAGTGGGACAATGTAGTGGGTTGATGATTAAAATAGAAAGTTACATTATTTCTGAGTGACATAGGCTATATATTATCCCGTAAAAATAAATGTATAGTCCACACGGGCAAAACCGTGGGCGAAAAGCTAGTTACTAATAAAGGTATTAAGTATACCTAGTTTTAGTAAAAGAAATATTTCCTTCTCAGGCTGGATTTGAACCTACGTTCCTTCGGTTAAGTACACCGGATACTTTAGCTACTAAGCTTGCAAGACCACTCACTGTAATATCGCATTTCTCTTCCACATTCTACGCCTTAAGTTGACGTCGCTTCGTCACAAAAAACGTATTTTGTTTCTATACTTATTAGAAATATATATGTATAAAAGTTGAAATTTCCGGATTTCTAATTCTTGTAATTATTGTTTCTTCATCCACGTAAAAGGATAAAAGGTAGGATAAAAGATAATTTTGAATAAAATAACGTAATGCCTAATGATAACGTTATAATATTATTTATCTTATCGTCGGGGATACTTAGTGCAAATCCACTAACACTTTGTTGTATTGACATTATTTAATATTTTTAATGAAATTTAATTTAATTAAGACTGCCTCATAAGTCTACTGGTCCTTAGTGCGACTGCTACGCTAGAGGTCCTGGGTTCGATGCCCAGGTCGAGCAAAGTGTTGTTGGGTTTTTCCAGGAAATTCCCAGTAGCAGCTCGGAGTCTGGATTTGTGGTTAATGGCAATAGGTTCGCCCCCTATTACATGAGACCTAAACATTCCGGCAAAATGTGGATGTCTATTAGTACACCTCTGCCTAACCCTTGGGGGAATACAAGCGTGAATTCAAAGTTGGCCTTATAGCAAAGTGTCAGTTACGCGATATTGAAGTTTCTTAGACGTTATGTAGTTATATTTGTGTTAGGATGACAAGCATACGGTCTGCCTGATGGTAAGCGACAACCTCCGCCTGATGACGTCAGCAACACCAGTGGTATCACTCGCACGTTGTCATCTTGACACATCATCATCATCATCAACCCATTACATTGTCCCACTGCTGGGCACGGGTCTCCTCTCAGTACGAGAGGGATTAGGCTATAGTCCACCACGCTAGCCTACTGCGGGTTGGCAGACTTCACATGCCGTCAAGAAAATCTCTCAGGCATGCAGGTTTCCTCACGATGTTTTCCTTCACCGTTTAACCGCGTGATAATTAATTATATAATACGCACATGACTTCGAAAAGACAGAGGTGCGTGCCTTGGATTCGAACTCGAGACCTTTGACTTGGCAGTCCAATGGTCATATCACTAGGCTATCATTGCATCTTGACACCTCAGTTGTTAAATCATCGTTATTCCATAAAAACTGTTATGTGATGTGTATAAAAGTTTTTAACAAAAAACCAAAACGTATTAGAGAATTACCATTAAGACAAATGAAAATGGAGTTAAAAAAATTGCTTATACAACACACTTTTTATACTCATCAAGAGTTTTTTGACAGTTGACATGAAGTAGTAGTTGAAAAATAATTCTGAGTTAATTTTAAAGTAATTGTAATTATAAATTTTAATTGACATGATCACAATATCTTTATATTTACAAATTGGCATGTGTAATTTAGTATTAAATTAATTGATTCTGTATGCTACAGTTCATAATATTTGCACACCAAAATGGTGAAATGTGTAGAACTTAAATTATATCATAACAGCTGTACATGTACCACACTTCATGCAAATAAATTATTTGATTTGATTTGATTTAAGACTGCCTCGTTGGTCTAGTGGTCCCAATCGCGACTGCTACGCTAGAGGTCTTGGGTTCGATCCCCAGGCCGAGCAAAGTGTTATTGAGTTTTTCTATGAAATTCTCAGTAGCAGCTCGGAGTCTGGATTTGTGCCCGGTTAATGGCAATAGGCTCGCCCCCTATTACATGGGACCTAAACATACCGGCGAACTGTGGGTGTACATTAAGTGCACTTCTGCCTAACCCTTCGGGGAATACAGGCGTGATGGTATGTTATGTTGATTTAAGTCCCATGCATAACCGCGCGTTTCCTCTGATGACAAAACGTGTTGTAAACAGCTACTCGTACCTACCCCACTCACTCTTTGAGAGTTAATCAAATCAAATCAAATGTTTTTATTTCAAACTAGCTTTCCGCCCTCGGCTTCGCCCGCGTGGTTTCCCGGTTTTTCTGCATTTAACCCGTTTGTGCAACATTCTTCATTAATGCTCCGCTCCTTTTGGTCTTAGCGTGATGATATATAGCCTTCCTCGATAAATGGGCTACCTAACACTGACAGAATATTTCAAATCGGACCCGTAGTTCCTGAGATTAGCGCGTTCAAGTAAACAAACAAATAAACTCTTCAGCTTTATAATATTATTAGTATATTAGTATAGATATATAATAATATATGATATATGATGATGAAAAAAAAGTGTAGATAAGCTTTTACAAGCGATTATGAAACGTTATTGACTCTAGTATCACGGTTCCAAAAAGATCCTATGGAAAAGTATCCGGCAAGGCATTATTCACTGGTACATTATGGCAATAACAAGATGTTAGGACATTGGAGGTTTATGTCATAATTAGCCTGAAGTCAGGACTAAAATTAAAAGGAAGGTTCTCGGTTAGACAGAGTTAGATGGATGTTTGATGGATGTTTTGTCACCGACGACAAAACATGTTGCAAACATCCATCTGACTCGCCCGTGGATGAAGAAACGCGGGGTAAGTAATTTAAATACCTGTTATTTAATGCTTCTTTATATGTTATGTAGGGTTGATATATATTTACGTAATTTAAATATAATTTTCTACGCATGCGTGCCTCCAAGGGCACGTTTCGCTCCCTATTACTATTTTTAAGCTAGGTAACCATTTATTAATAAAACACGCTTTTTTATACTTAGACTTAATAGAAAATGAGATAAACGTTTATTGGGTTCGACATGTTATTCTTCATGCTCAGTGGATATTCCAGTTATAGTTCCGGATTCAAATCGTTAGCATAAAAAACATGAAAATGATGAAAATAATAGAATTGTATACTACTGCCTACACCTTAGATCATTTGCACACTTTTAGGCAAATTGATATTTACATTTTAATTATAGGTGAAGTTCAAAGTCGTTACCAGGAAGAAGCTCGGAATTGAACCCGGAACCGTGTTTCATTCAGCTATAGCAAAGGCGTATTCTTTCACTAAAACTATAAATACCAGGGCTTTAAAAGAAATGCCATTGATGACGTCATGATTTCAAATCAATACAACAGCCGACCGTATTTTATATAAATGAGCTAGCTCTCTACTCACCCTTATTTAAATGATAACGTTATAATACAATGATAATTAACCAAAAAGAATCAATAATAAAAACATGTTTTCATATTTAAACGCTTAATTTACTCTAACCGGAAGTGACGTCAAATAATTAGATCTACTACAAATTCCAAACTACCCTCGCCACCATTACCACACAACTTCCGGCTTCGACATACATCGCTGCATTTCCGCAAGATATTTAAATAGACACAGATGTATTAACGCAATGAATGCAAACCACACGAGAACTTCGTTATACAAGTTGATAAAGTTCAATTTCTTAGCGCCACAATAGCCATTGGCGGGCATTCGCACACGTCATCGGTTCGTGTCCGGTCTCTCCCCCAATAAATGAAATTTAACAGAATGAGGGAAAAAAATCAATACCGACACTAGTCAGTGGATATCGGCTACTATCGCAGCCCCTCTAATTTACTACCTCCGATAAAAACAAACGCAGCAGTGTGCGTGCCGCTTCAACAGCCAAACCTATCATATTAACTGCTACAATATTCATGTGACATTATGAACGCGCCTTATGTAATATATCGCCCATCAATAATTCCTGAACGCAATTGATTCCATGAAAAAAAAAACAAGTACTCACGGATACAGTAGCCGTCAAATGTTATGAAAGTTGAGCATTGTTAGTGCACCCCGGCGAGGTCGACGAACCCGCCGAACACGATGACAAACACACAGGCCGCCATGTTGTATTTCAAAACGTCAATTTTTAAAAAAAGAATCCAATCGGCGAACTGTCAAACTCCGGCCGGCCGAAACTTGGTCGAACTTAAACCGCCTAATACTATAAAAATTCCCTCCGTTAAATTTTTGCGCTTCAACTCCGCTGTAGTAACTTTATGTTTACGTTGTAATTACGCCTATCTATAAACACTTTGTTATTGTATAAAACGGTATAAAAATATTAAAATTATGAACGATGGAAAACTTGTAAATTAAAACGAAATATAAATATATATTAATAATAATATAAACGTACTAGCGGCTCTGAGTGCGAGCGCCTACTGACTTAAAATTTTTGGGTATAAAAACATGCTACAATAGCCTCCTGTGGGAGCAGATAGTCTTGATACTTTCACGGGCCGGAAAAATCGCGCGCGTAGGGGAAAATAGAGAAAAGTGCGGACGGTCGCGCGAGCCAATTTGATCTTTAAGATTTACAACTCAAGATTTATTGCGAGAAACCGGATAGTTGATTATATGCGACGAGTTATGAGAAATTCAGTAGATTAATAAATTAGATTTCCATATTAACAATATTTTTATAAATTTTTTAAGTACCGTTTGCTTTATACATAACTTATGATAAACATTACACGTGTTTTAAATACTTTGTCGTACATGCATTATAATTTATAACTGCATCATCATTACCTTCCCAACAGCGGAAACTTGAAAAAATAATAAATAAAAAATAATATCGCAAAATTCATTCAAACTACTTGAATGAAAAAAATACAACTTGATACAGAAAATAAAGAGACCAAAAAGATATATAAATTATTAGTTGATAATAAACTAGTCATCAAGAACATAAATTTAATATTTACTCTTTCTAATTATAAGACATAAACTAATCCTCAAAATATCCTCCCGATATTTTAGTAAATAACCCACGTATTCTAACCTCTAACAACCGGTTATTATGGTAAAACACTCAAATATCCACAAACACTTAAAACAAAACACTTTTCATTTCAAAAAAGAAAGCAAAAGTGATAGTGAAAGCTTATACGATCAAGACCGGCAGGGCAGCGTACATACACGCGTGTGTGCGTGTGCGAGGGGGCGAGCGGGGAGCGCGGGCGCGGCGCGGCGGGGGGAGGGGGTGAAATTTTTCGTTTTTCGCCCACTTTTCCGTCCCGCTCTAGTTTTTCGTCTCCCTCATTTTTTCTTCGCCCGCTTTCTTCTTCCTTGTGCCCCACCACATGTGTGCTGGGCACAGTATACGCAAGGCCTTCAGATAAAAATCCAATCGTTTCCGGTTTGATCTGGCTTTTGTTTTGGAAGCTCTATCTGTTATCTTTGTGGATGAATGCGGTGCTAATACTTGATCGTGTTATCATTTATCAAATCAGAAGCTTAAACTAATGCCAGCTTTGGAAAAATGTGCGTTCTTTCCTATTTATGATTTTCAATGAGAAATTATAACTATATCTTATTGAAAGACCTTTTTCATGAAAAACACTAAATAATTATGAATTAATTAAACTGGTGAGAGGAAACCAGATAAATAGATTACAATCCTGTCGATTGAATCGCACGACATCTGTTCACGAAAATATTTCTCACACTAATCCGCAAGGACCAAGTCCTTCCACCTGTAGCCAAGTCAAGTGTAGCCAGATTCAGCAGAAGCATCTACCATCAACCTGCAGTCCGATTAATACGCGATATAAACACTACCTAAAGTGTCTAAAATACGCGTCGTGCTCTGACAGAAATCAGTCCTGAACTATGTACTATTTACGCAAATATAAATCACAACATACCATCACCCCTGCATTCCTCGAAGGGTGAGGCAGAGGTGTACCAATGTACGCCGACACTTCAACGGTTGTCTGTGTCTTCGTCGTGTTTAGGTCTTATAGGGGCCAAAGTATTGCCTTAACCGGGGACGAATCGAGACTCCGAGCTGCTACTAAGAATTTCATAGAAAAACCCAATAACACTTTGCTCGACCTGGAGATCAAACCTAGGACCTCTAGCATAGTAGTCGCGCTTAGGACCACTATATAATTTTTCAGCGATATATTTCATGAAAAATGTTTTTCAAGTCAATTTTGCCAGATTACTTTATCAATAAGGGGGTAGTTTATTAGAGTTGAGGTAAAGGTCACGGGTTCGAGTCCAAGTGAACTCTGACTTATCGAAGTCATTTGCGTATTAATAGTTAAATCAAAGAAAACATCATGAGGAAACCTGGATGCTTTAAAAAGTTTTTATTCATAGTGTGTGAATTCTGCTTACCCGGAGTAGGCCAGCGTGATAGACTATAGCCCAATTCCTTTCGTTCTGAAAGGATGTCGTGGAGGTCATGGAGTTGACATGCCCAGCAGTGGGACAATATAGTGGGTTAAAAATGATGAAGACTTAATCAATGGCTAAGTCTAAAAATAAATAAATATTAATAATAATATTTAAGCAATACACAAGCGCAATGCACACCTGGGGAAACATGTCTTGACCCCAGATGAAATAAGGGAGCTCACCCCTAAGAAAATCCTGCAGTTTATAGCAGCTGCAGGGTTTAGCGGTGAACTCTGAATCAATCATTAAGTGGCTATCACAATAGACCGACTGCGGTCGTAGTAATATTATAGCCACAAGTCGCAAATAAAAAATAAAAAAAAATAAAGTCTAAAAATCAATACAATAACTATTCACAAAGAAATGAATTTTCTAATTAAAGAAAATTTCTAGGAAAGAAAAATTCGATCTCAGGCAGGGTTTGAACCTGCGTCCCTCTGGTTAAGTACACCAGACGCTTTACCAACTAAGCTACCGAGACCACTGCCTGTGATGTCGAATTTCTCTTCCACCTTCTACGTCTTGAGGCGACGTCAGCACCATCTATTGAAGACATTGCTATGTCTTTCAACCAACACGACTGCCTTTACAGGTAGTTCAATGTCGAACGATGTTGCCTTACCGTATTATGCTTATTTTTTATTATTTTTTAGCATTAAATATTGCGAAATTTTCACAAAGAAATGAATTTTCTAATTAAAGAAAATTTCTAGGTGAAATTTCTTTGTGAAAATTTCGCAATATTTAATGCTAAAAAATAATAAAAAATAAGCACAATAACTATTTCTTACTTCGTTCTCCAACAAAACTAATTATTTAATGATTTTATCTGTTTTCTTACCATATACAATACAGAGTTCGCGGGTGCCAGTCCTCCTTCCTCCACGGCGCCTTACAGATATACAGCGTGTTGTTTTATACAAACCTGTTTTTATTTTAATTAATTGTAATTTATTGCTTTTGTTATCAAGTTCTGTTTTGTGGTGAATTTGCGATGGACTGACGTTTGAAATGAAGTTAGGAGCCCGTTTAATATAATGATGGGTTTGAGCATTTCTGGATAAGTATATTTTTTTTAATTAGGTACATGCAATAAAAGACTGTTCGTTGCTTTGTTCACAAGTAAATTAAAAATTTATCGGATTTTTTGTCGACTTGATTTAGCAATACTTTGAGCTTTGGTGTTTTGTAATAATATACAGTTTAAATATTATAAAAAACCAATAGCCAATATTATGAATACTTTCAGATAGTCTTTACAAATTAAAAAAATATATTAATTCTTAAATCTAAGCATCTAACCCCTAGATACGTAAACTTGAATAGGCAAATTAATTACATTAATTTTTATATAGCCATTAATGTCCCACAGCTGGGCAAAAGCCACCCAAGTACTTCCAGGTACTCTTTTTAACTGCAATATTATGGAAAAAAGCACATAATACAATCGTGTGCTATTCACGATTTAAAAGATTCTCTAATTTTTCACAGCGCTATCTAACACAAATCACTAAGCAACAAACTACCAAAACTGAGCAGCCTGTATCATCAGCAGAACTAGGAAACGAGGGAGTAAGTACACACACCCACCACCCTTGGGGGGGAGTACATGGCAAATACGCGAAAGCAATAGGACTTTTAAAAATTCTCCAGAAATATGATTTATGTGTTGACGGCAACGCGTTTCTCCCCTCAAGGCCGGGGGACTGATTCGATTTTTAAACCACCCTGTGTAGGCTGTAGGTTTTTGAATAAAAAAAAAATTATATTGTTTTTTTTCGGCGTGTTTTTAAAATTGAATTCGGATTGGTTCCGTTTTGTGTGAGATGTTTAGTTCAGGTTTGAGGTGGGCAGAGAGACAAGTCTACTAGCTTCACTCTTCGTTAATTATCGGTAACTCTGTCTGCTTAAGTCGTCACTACATTGATAAATATGTCGCTATCCTTTAATGTGCTAACATTATTTTGATCCGGTTCCCAGCTTAAATCCCGCGTAAAAATATGCGTAAAATAAGCGTAAACCTGTAAAATTACTTTTATATAATTATAATACATAATTATGAACAAAAGATTTTTCACAAAGATATGAATTTTCTAATTAAAGAAAATTTCTAGTGAAAGAAAAATTCGATCTCAGGCAGGGTTTGAACCTGCGTCTCTGTGGTTAAGTACACCAGAAATTTTCTTTCTTTCTTTCTAACATCGGAAGTCCCTACTAGATGACAACTCGCGAATGATACCGACAATATTGCTGACGTCTATAAGCGGAGTTTGCCACTTAGCAGGCAGTGTTTCTGTGTTTGTCATCTAAGATACTATTATAAAATTGCAAATTACCTGTTTCTGTACGTTGAAATATTAAAAAAATAAACAATTAGTATACAAAAGTAGGAATACACGTTGTATGATCCAAAAAAGTGTTTTTTTTTGTTATCTGCTCTGTTTGTAATACTGAACAGATTTTAAATTTTGTTTTTCTTCAACTTAAAAAACGGTGTTACATCTTATATCAATTAGTTGAACATATCCTGAGATAAGGCTTGACCTCTCTGTTATATGTAGATCCATAGAAAGAATAGCTCATCACTGTTGGTTTCTGATTAAATTCTTTCTATTCGTCCACGGGAGCGAAGCCGTGGGCAAAGGCTAAATATAATAAAAAAAATAGATTTGAATGGGAATCATGTTCAAGAATTAAAAAATGCTATGACCTTTTGATTGACCGACTCTCTGTGACGTGACAAGAGAACCAGAAATGCTGTTCCATTTTACACAATACCTTTTCCACTCGACCTAACAACCAGTTATTCAAACTATAACCTCAAAAAAATAAATAAAAATTATGACGTAGACGCGCGTAGCCGTTGCTACGAAATTGCTACGCCGCCCGCCCCGCGTAGCCATTCTTCCGACGTAGTAATACCCCTAGACATAAGAGTCTTACTTTTTAGCTTTTTTAGCCTTAGGAGAAATTATTAATGATAATAATGCGGACAATCAGTGTGTTTTTTTTTTACATGCCCAAAATAATTAATATTCGAGTCAAAATAATATAGTTAAATTTTATGGTTAATAATAGAAAATATTGTGAATGTTAAAATACCATAAATATTTATCATAATATATAAATAATATTAATAACATCATCACGCCTGTATTCCCCGAAGGGTTAGGCAGTAAGCAAATAAATATTTTTTGTTTTGTATTTTTTAGGCATTTTCCATGCAAAGATTATTGAGTTATTTTAGTGAAGGAAAAATACGACCGCGGGCAGGATTCTAACCTGCGTCTTCTGGTTAAGTACACCAGACGCTATGACCGCTAAGCCACCTCGCGCTTAGGACCACTAGACTAATGAGGCAGTCAATCAGATAGAGCATAGAGCATATTATAGCAAAACCCAATAATACTTTACTCGACCCGGGAACCAAACTCAGGTCGATCACTAGACTAATGAGGCAGCCTATGTTTGCCAGGTTTTACGGTCGTGATTACCTCATCAAGCAAACCGTTATTGGGTTGCTCAAACCGCCTGGTTAATGGCAATAGGCTCGCCCCTAATACCGTTGCACTGTAAAATATACATTATCAGCCTGATATGTTATATTAATGTTTATAAAGATATTACGAGTATACATCATTGTACCTAACATGTGACTTCAACCGTGCTGACCTTGTTACAGATAAAAAGCGTGAAAATAAGTGTCATGCCTTCAGGCCCCGAAACTAGCTGGCGAAAACTTTGCTAAAAAATATTTCATTTCTCGCAATTAAATATTACGGCAGAAAAAACAAATTGTTGGTTTTATAATGGTCGGTTTGTTTTGTGTTTATAAGCAATATTATTAATTAGATTTTAATATTTAATAACTTCTGCTCACCGCTTTATCTGCGTCTCCTTCAAAATTGAGACCAACCCGCATAAAAAGTATATACCTATGTGTGAGTTCAAGCTTTAAGCTGTGTGTCAAAACTTCATTCAGACGTTTTTGCGGTATTGAGTGACAAATAGGTATCCAGACATACAAGCTTTCTCATTTATAAAACATAAACATAACATACCATCACGCCTATATTCCCCGAAGGGTTAGGCAGAGGTGTACTAATGTACACCCACGCTTCGCCGGTATATTTAGGTCCCATGTAATAGTGGGCCAGGCCAGCCTATTGCCATTAACCGGGCACAAATCCTAGCTGCTAATAAGAATATCACAGAAAAACCCAATAAAACTTTGCTCGACCTGCAGATCGAACCCAGAACCTCTAGCGTAGCAGTCGCGCCACCACTAGACTCAGGACCACTGGACTAACGAGGCAGTCAAACTCTTTTATAAGTAGATAGAAATAGTAGATAGACCTACAACAGGCTATTTCCATGCGCTCACGTCTTGGATATTATTCGTCAATCTGTAGATAGAAATAGTAGATATAATAAATAGATCAATCTGTAGATAGAAATAGTAGATATAATAAATAGTAGATAGTATGAGGAATTAAGAATATGGTCGATTGATCGTAAGCTAAAACCTCCGCCTATAGAAGTCAACAACACCCGTAGTATCAGTCGCAAGTCATCTTGACACCTCAGTTGTTGAGTCTTGTATAGGTACCCAGTAAGTTCATTAACTAAATATATTTATTTCTTTTTTTATAAAAGCTTATTAGCAATGTGGGTCGCCCATTACCTAGTAATCTTGTTAACCCCTCTTACTAAGCTAAATGTTTGTTTTACGAGTGGTCGGTAGTGCAATGAGTGGGTTTCGAACCTGCAACCAAATTATCGCAATTCCGATGCCGTAGCCATTAGGCTACTGCCGCTTCTTTATGTATCATAATTATGTACCATCGCACATGTAAATGATTTGTTACAGGAGGCCTACCATGAACTTTTAAAATATTTGCCAAGTACAGGACAGGCCAACTATGCAGGTCAACCTGACAGGTTTTGTATTTGTACCATGAACAATTCAAACTGCACTGCAATGTATCAACTTCAGACCTGCTACACTAAAGCTGTCCGGTTCGCTTTAATATAAATAAACGTTCTGAAATTCGCTTTCGCATTATTATCGGTTTTACGGTTTTAAGGAAGTTAGGATAATTATTTCAAAATACTGTTTTTATGAGAGTGATACTTCTACAGACACTAAGTTTTGTTGAAAAACATTTTAGTTATCATGATTTCAATGTTATAGACCCTTGTCAATACTTAAAACACTTAGCATACAAGCAACTAAAATAAGGGCTGTTTGCGAACGAAGCTTAAAGTACATGCGCATCAAATAATTTCATAAGCTTAATTTACGAGATCAATATGATGTGGTGGATTATGTTTTTTAAATTTTGGAACACTCGTAAGATTTGATAGTTTCTTCATAGCAGACAATTGTATCGTGTTCGTCGTTGTGAGTGGTAAAGGAAATATCAAATTAAGTTATCATGACTTAAAAAAGAGTTTCATATGAACAATTGGAAACGTTGTGTGAATTTTAAATAATCACAAGAACATTGTAATTGGGCTACAACTAAAGTGCCCCAGGCTTAGCACGGTCAATGTTTGGAAGATGTTAGATGTGGATGGAAGTGGTGGAAAATTGGAATTCCATTGTTGGTGGTGCTATCAAAGATTATAAAGGCTGGGCAGACAACAATTAATTAAAAATAAATAATGTGTTCTTTATTTTCTGGTACATCTTAACTAAATACCAACTCTATTTTTTGGATTTTAGTGATTAGTTTATCACTGATATTATCGATATCTTACTCAAGAAATCAATTAAGTAATTCATCTTCATCACATATCGACAATGAACGGCAAATATAATACTTTTATTCCGTCAAAATTTTAAATAATGCCACAATAGTATGTTATGCACAAAGTCATTTTTACTTTCAATTGTTCTTACAAATTAAAGAAAACCGGTCAATAAAAGCTACTTTTATACGACTGCTAAATATGACTGCAGGGCAGTTCAATTTCAAGTGTTCTTATGTCAAAAATGAGTTGATGGTAAAGCTCTTTGCAGGTCAGCCCGCTGAAAAGTTGTCACGTGACCGCTCGCCGGCTTACGTCACGTGGCCGCTGGCTGACCGGTTATTTGATGTGCTCATGGTACAAAATAACACGACAGTTCACCTTTGTCTAAAATTTACCTGCTATAAGAGTTTATGGTAGGTCCCCAGGTATGTTTAGGTACCATGTCATGTTTTTTTGCCATTAACCAGGCACAAATTCAAATTCCAAGCTGCTACATGCTGCTACATGCTACTGCATGCTGCTTCATGCTGCTGCATGCTGCTTCTACACTTTGCTTGGCTCAAAATTCAAACCCTCAATACAGAAGGTAGCACCGCAGTTACCGTGATGATATTCAAAAAAAAACTTGCATATTCTCGCATTTTTCGTGGCCACCCCCTTGCAAGGGGCAGCCCCTTACAAAACGCGACCCTTTCGCTCCCAAGACGCTTATTTGACTCACTTTAAAAAATTCCTACTGCCCTATATTTTTTGGTGTACAGTCACGCCCCAATTTTTTTAAATTGTGTTTTTGGGGTGTGGTGTTTTATATTATACTTTGCTTCATCGGCGTTTTATGAATAATGCATGGGGTTATGGTTTTATAGGGATTTCGTTTAATTCTTTAATGAGCCCAGTAGTGGGACAATTTAGTGGGATGATGATGATGGACTGGCAAGGCAAAGGCTTTATGTACGAAACTAAGGCACCGTAGGCCTAACCCGTATATATGTAATTTGAAAATACCTACTTTACCTTTTTTTATCAATTTTCTAGACTGAACTTTGATACCTTTACCTTTTAATTTTTTTAGATATCAAATGCTGGCAGCTAAGATTCGGGCTAAAATAGATTTTAGGTTCAGCAATTATTTATGCGTTGGTAGTCTAATGGCTAGGGCGTCAGACTTGCGATCATGTGGTTTCCGGTTCGAACCCCACCCATTGCACTACCGACGTGAACCCACTCGTAACACAAGCATTTAGCTTAGCACGATGTGGGACCCACATTCATAGTAAGCTTTTTTAAATAAAAATATGGCAGCAATAATTATTGTTTTATACTTTGATCTTTTTTTTCTATTTGCGACAGATAATATATTCAACTTTGTCACCGACTGTACCTCGCTGCCGGACATACATTACTTTTGACTGTTAACTCATACATAAAATATGTGTATAAATATTTATTAAATACATTATCACATTTATTCATATTTTTATATTTCTTTCAAAAATGTATTATTACTACAAGATTTCTGAACTGTCTTGAAAGATTATTTATCAACCGACTTCAAAAAAGAGGAGGTTCTCAATTCGTCTGTATATTGTTTTTTAGGGTTCCGTAGCCAAATGGCAAAAAACGGAACCCTTATAGATTCGTCTTGTCTGTCTGTCTGTCTGTCTGCCCGTCTTTCTGTCTGTCTGTCTCTGAAACTAATGCTGTTGAAACTAGGTAAGTAGATGTATTCTGTGAACCGCATTACGATTTTTACACAAAAATAGAAAAAAAGAAAAAATTGGGGGTTCCCCATACTTAAAACTGAAACTCAAAAATTTTTTTTCATCAAACCCATACGTGTGAGGTATCTATGGATAGGTCTTCAAAAATGATATTAGGTTTCTAATATTTTTTTTTCTAAACTGAATAGTTTGCGCGAGGGACACTTCCAAATTGGTAAAATGTGTGTCCCCTCCTGTAACTTCTAAAATAAGAGAATGATAAAACAAAAAAATATATATGATGTACATTACTATGTAAAATTTCAAAGAAAATTGGTTTGAAAGAGTAAGTAGTTTTTTTTAATACGTCATAAATCGTAATGACACGGAACCCTCCATGCGCGAGTCCGACTCGCACTTGGCCGGTTTTTTTGTATATGTTAGGGTTGGTCACACAGTAGAGATTGTTCAAAATAACATAACATACCATCACGCCTGTATTCCCCGAAGGGTTAAGGCAAAGGTGTACTAATATACACGTTAAGCTAGAAGTTCTGCCTTCGATTCCAGCAGTGTTACAAGGTTTTTCTATGAAAGTTTCCATAGCAACCGGAGATTTGATATGTGCCCTGTTAATGGCCTACGTTCCCATTGAGGGACCACATTTGAATTTTATACTTTTGAATGCGTCAGCCTTTAGTAAATGTTCTCAAGCAATTGTCAATTCAGTCTCTTGTTTGTAAAAGTAGCCGCTCAATAATATTACAATCCCTCAAAGGTGGTTCCTTACTCGTAAGTGCAGATATGGATATATCTAATAAACTAGTTCAAAATTAACAACAGTTATAAATAACTACTGTTAGTAAAAGATATGTAAAACAAATTTATTAAATATAAACCTTTCCCGTTCACTGTATAAAAAGAACTAACTGACTCTGGACTCCCCCTTTTTTCATTGGGACCTAAATGTATTGGCGAACTGTGGTTGACATTAGTCCCCTACCCTTCCTGGGGACAGGTTTTACAGTATACAACTCTCACTACTTATAAACCATAGAATTATTTCGAAGTTATAGAAAAATGGGGTGGCAAGTAATCAACCTTTCTTAATCAAGATACATGTATACGGTTTTGATCTCACCCTTAGCTGAGCGACCCATTAGGGGACGGCCTCACCTATTGTGTGGGGGACTGACAGACTTGTCATTTTTGTAAGAACTTGATATGTGACGTCATGTCCGTCTCGCGGATGATACGACGGGAATTCGAGCATTATAGTAGGTAATGTAATCAAATGTTAACTAGACGATGTCTGTAGAAGATATTTCAGAAAAAATAGTATGTGTGGAAGCTGAAACAACTAAGTATCTTTAGAATATATTTGTCTGTGTGTGTGCATGTTTGTTTTCGCTGGTTTTACTCTTTTTCTTTAAATCTGGTGCATGTTTCCTGCCATACTAGTCTAGGGGTCCTAAGCAGGACTGCTATGCTGGATGTCCTAGGTTCGCTTCCCAGTTTGAGAAGTTTGATTGAGATTTGCTATGAAATTCTCAGTAGCAGTTTGGAGTATATATTTGTGCCCTGTTAATGGAGCGAGTTATTTTAAAAGAGTGTCCATGGAATTTCTTGCCGGATTCTTCTCCATAGGAACAACTTTTTGGAACCGTGCAACTAGAGTCAATTACTTTTCATAAACGCTTGGAAAAGCTTATTTGAAATAAAAATAAAATGATTTGATGGATTGATATGAATGGCAATAGGCTCGCTCCTATTACCTACATGGGACCTAAACATTACGGCGAAGTGTGGGTGCACATTAGTACACCTCTGCCTAACCCTTCGGGGTATACAGGCGCGATGGTATGATGGCATGTTTCATTTATGGATTCGTGCCCTGTTATTCTGGTTTCAAAATCATACTATAATAAACTAGAGTTTTATGCCACTACCCAATCTTGTGGAAAAAATTACCCCCCCCCCCCCTAAATCTTGCAACATCAACAAAATAAACGCTCGCAAATCTGCAAAGATATCTTATTAAGAAAAATGTTTAATTGAGTTGCCTGCTATTGTACGGAGCAACTCACACAAGTACAAAATACTTTTGATATATAAATAGTTGGTATATATATAGTAATAAAGTATAAATGATGGAACTAACATATAGGAAAATATAATATATTTGTTCGTATAGCTACAGACTGAGCTATGTATATTGCTCGGTGATGGGATATGAAATGCATGGAGTCGTTTGGATTTTTTGTTTTGATGAATGAATTCTATTTTTTATTTTAGCGGCTCCTAGCTAAGTTATAACTATACTTTGTCCATTATAAGAACAGATGGACAGATGGAACTAGTGATTGCAGGAACGTAACAATGCGATTATCGACCCGATTATTAATTTTTGTATAATATTCATTTTCCATCCAAAATTCTTTTCAAAAAGATTGATTAATTCATATTTTATTGATATTAGAGTGGATGCCATTTTCCGATACTGATTTAATGTCATTGTTCAAAATGATTGCAGCGAATACATTCGATTGTATTACTAGACACGGTAGAATGTAACTAAATTTAATACGCTTAACAATAATCATTTTTTTTTGGAAAATCCGTTACATTTATGGTATTATAATGTCTGCAAGGAATCATAATTAAGATAATTGAATAACATAAGGTAGATAATACATTTATTTTGTTACGCATTTCAAAGTTAACTTTTACGTAATCTGGAACAGCTACGCTCTAAGGCAGTCGAAGGCATATGTCAAAAAACGGTTCACATAATGGACAAAGTATACGCGGATCAACAGATCTGGAAGGATAAGCTGCGAAGATCATACATGGAGACCTCCGTGCCTCGGAGATCAAGTATAGGCCGATGACTTGCATACGAACACCTATGACAATCGCTAGTGGTAGTCAGAAGATTAAAAAGTCTGACAACCAGTCTATCCTTCGAATATCGGTGTTGCCATAAATTAGGTTGCGGAGGTTGGTCGCTTCGTGTAATATACTGATATTCAGCAGCATATCGTTAGACTGTGAAAAATAAATATAATTGGGAAAAAGGTTAAGAGGATGGATGATTGACTTCTATTTCATACATTTTTTAATGTTTATTAGGTATATTTTTCAAACGATTTTGATGAAAGTGAAGAAACACAAAAAAAAACAGGATCAATGTATTTTCCAAAGTCCAGATACATGCAGGTATGTGTTAACAATGGTGTCTTAATGAATACCTACTCAACAAAATTGCCTATTTTTAGATGGTTGATTATAAATAACTTATTGTTCTTGGAAATATATATAATTATATAAAACAATGTTCTTCTTAGTTATATAAGTCGAGTTATAGCATAAACAATCTTTATGCTATAACTCGGCAAACGAGCAGGCGAGCTACCTGATGGTAAGCAGTCATCGCCGCCCATGGACATCTGCAAAACCAAAGGAGTTGCAGATGCGTTGCCGAGCCTATTTAGGAAAAGAGAAAGGAAGGAGAACAGGTGAAGGAAGGGGATTGAGAGAGGAGTTGGGCCTCCGGCCCTCTCGCTCACCGAACGAAGCGCAGTAGCGAAACGCTACTACTCGGACGTCGGTCTTCTGCGAACAGCGTGGCCCTACCACAACAAGCATTATTAGTATATTTTAAAACGTAAGTAGGTAGGTACTATTACTTATTTTGAAATTTTAAGGATAGAAATCAGTACTGGTTTACTAAAACAACCAGTTTTATGTAATAATGTATTTCTATGACACACATACCTACACCTAAAACAAAAACAAACAGATTCATAAATAAAAATATGGTAATCATAGGCGTTTACAGTAAAAATATACATAACTAGCTTTCCGCCCACGGCTTCGCCCGTGTTTTTTTTTTCGGACTTTTTTTTTGCTATAAACCTCACGGAGCCCGAGACCTTTCCAACGAATGCAAAACCGTGGAAATCGGTTCGTGTGTTCTGGAGTTATAGCGTCAGGAAGGAAAACCCGACTTATTTTTATATCTTAGATTACAAAGATAACTAAATTTAATTATCACTTGTATGTAAACAGAGAAAATAGTATGTTGAATTCTCCAATATATTATTAATTTATGCTCTGTTTTAATCTGCTATAAGTATGTACTTGTACTTATTTCAACTTTTATAAATTCTATAAAAATATTTTTAAAAAACAATAACATTAATTAAGGGTAGCTCCATACCTCCTATATTCCGAACACACATACGAAGCGCGCCGCGCTCCGTCTTAAGGACGACATATGAAGTAATTTTTTTTCCAACTCCGCCACACCGGAAATTCAACTCTAATACTCAATCTCAAGGTCCAAATTACATATACATGCGAAATATTTTTTCCATTTCATATTTACGAATATGCCCCAAATTCCCCAAAAATTAGAACCGTGAAAGCGGCGAGGGGAGGGGGTGGCCCTGTAAGGGTAGCAAGTACGAATTTTTCCACACACACAGATGTATTATGGGGGGTTCAAGGGGGGATGAGATAGTAGATAGTTTTAGAGAAAGAAAATATTATATATGTTTGTTGCGATGAATTTCTCTGGAACACTTCATTTGGTGCGTTATTGTTAATTGTCGATGCGATATGAAAACTGAAATGTGAAGCTGAAACATGTTCAATGTCTTCACCGGCCAAGTCTACTTGCAATATACGATAGCCAGAATGTATATACCAACCGTAGTATTTCTAAAACAAGACCTAAACTGAGGGGACCTTAAACGGCTAGATATCATGAATCATGGGCTCTAAATATGAATTGATAGCCGTGCTATGATAGCCTAGTGATATGACCATTGGACTGCCAAGTCAAAGGCAGGCACCTCTGACTTTTCGAATTCATGTGCGTATTAATAATTAATTATCACGCGCTTAAACGGTGAAGGAAAACATCGCGAGAAAACCTGCATGCCTGAGAGATTTTCTTGAGGGCGTGTGAAGTCTGCCAACCCGCAGTAGGCTAGCGTGGTGGACTATAGCCTAATCCCTCTCGTTCTGAGAGGAGACCCGTACCCAGCAGTGGGACAATGTAATTGGGTGATGATGTATATGAATTGACTTCCGGATCCACTCGCATCTCAGAGAATTTTTTGAGGTAAAAGCCCTAGCCTATATCCTTCTCCGGTTCCATCTATCTGTGTACCAAAATTCATTAAAATTAGTTCAACGGTTTCGGTGTGGAAACGTATCAAACAAATAGACAAATAGACTTAATTCCGCGTTTAAAATGCTATTATTCAGTATCGATTTATTGTGACTATATTTGGATGATGTACCTTGTGGGATTAAACCCCCTACCCCCCACAGAATGATCATTATCATCAGCCTGTTATATTATCCCACTGGTGGGCACGGGTCTTCTCTCAGAGTGAAAGGGATGAGGCTATTATTATTATTCGTTAATTTCAGATATTAAATCAATAGTATTTATTTTTATTATTTTTTGGCATTAAATATTGCGAAATGTTCACAAAGATATGAATTTTCTAATTAAAGAAATTTTCTAGTGAAACAAAAAAGTTAAACGATAAAAAGCTAGATTTGTTAGTTTGTATTACTTTCTAACAAATCCATATAGTATTTGTTAGTAATACTTAAAAAACTATGTAAGCTATTTCATAAAAAATAAAATGACTTTAATTTTCAATGGATAAGAAACATGAATTTATTAACAATATTACCTTGAGAATTTGGCTTTTCGACGTGCAACCGTACACTCTGCCTCATTATTTGACAGTCCAATTGGCCAGCCATAACGCTAAGGATGCCGACCACCCTGATATAGACCACCCCACTTCCCTAAGCTGGTACAGTCACCATAAAATATATCGGAGAAAACAGACTGTTCATTAATATCTGAGCAACGAATGAAAATAAACCATATCTCAGTGACACAAACGATGTTATAGAATGAACACTACACACGTCAGTTGTCATTCTGAAATGTATTTTATCCCATTGATATAATTATTAGTTTAATTTCCCAAGTTGCTCTGATAATTATGAAGTCTGTTCGCTCCGATATATTTTATGGTGACTGTACATGCACAAGGGACCGGTGATCAATTGTTTTAGGCTATAAGTTCAGCCTTGGTCGCCAAAATCAATTGTATTTTGGTTTTTCGCAAATTGTCTACAACACATTCTAGGTACCAGTCGCCAGCAGGTATACAAAACTGTCAAATTTCTCAAAATGATTTTAAACCTTAAATTGTTGAAGATAAAGTTCAAAATCAACTGAGGAAATAAGACATTTTGTGGTAACTTGATGTGCTCGCCACCAAGTGGCAGTAGAAATTGCGAAATCTACAATAACTTATTCACGATTGAGTATTGAAAGTTTTGCTTAAAAATCGGTATAAATTATAATTTTTGGCCAAAGCCTATTTTACACCAAAATCTTTAATGATAACAATTTTTAAGGAACAGTCGCAATTTAGACACAAAATGAAATAATGTTAGACAATCAATACGACAAAATATTTTATTTTTGTTCAACCCTGCATGGGCAACAGTAAATTTTTATGAATCCATCTTTAAACTGACCCTGGCAAAAGTAGCTTAACCTTAACATAGATGGATCAGCATAGTTATGTCAAGTTACGATGTCCTGGAGTCTTTTCAGTAAGTAACCTACACACGACTACAGGAAGTTCAAGTTATACTTTTCCAGTAGGTATATAAGTTAAACTTGCATTGTTCAAGAATCGTAGCAGATGGCGTTCTGTAGTTTCTGCCTACCCCTATGGGAAAAAGGCGTGAGTTTATGTATGTATGTATGTAGGCATGGTGCAGGCAAAAAGAGAGGTCAGCTTAAATTGGATTTCGCTTCTTTGCTCCAATAACGTCAGAAGTCCGAATACTCACTTCTTTACGATTTAATTTTAATTTAATGTTAAGATCATAGAAATATATAATATATTATTTCTTATATGTGTGGTTATGATTATAAAAACTTTCTTACATTTCAGAAAGCTTAGCTATTTAACTGTATCTATAGGTACAGTTTAATCTTAATATTTTTATATATTTTGGTAAATTAATCGTTTTTGAAAGTTAAAAATAGGCTATACTGTAAAATTTTCGGAAGCAAAGAAGCGATTTGAATAGCTTGAGGTGTAGCCGTGGGTACGTACTTACCTTTTTACATTGACAAAAAAAACAATTGATTTTATAACATAACATACCATCACGCCTGTATTCCCCGAAGGGTTAGGCAGAGGTGCACTTAATGTACACCCACATTTCGCCGGTATGTTTGGGTCCCATGTAATAGGGGGCGAGCCTATTGCCATTCACCGGGCACAAATCCAATTGATTTTATTTCTTATTGATAAAGCACTTATCATATAAAATGTACTATTTATGGGTCAATGTAAATGAGCATTCAATTTAACGACCGAATTTGCCGTCGTTAAAAATGACAGTTCGTTTGTAGTAAGTACCTATGTCATTTTATTACTGTGAATTTCAACTCTTGGAAGCAGCCTATAAAATTTTAGCTACTTACATCGTTAGTTCGATACATACAATAAAATTGTAACAGGCCAATGTCTGTACATCATACCGTGGATTACCGTAGGAGAGCCAAGTTGCTTCGCCGAGGGAGTGAGGATACCGCCTATTCCTGAAACCCAGAAGGGTTACTGTCCACCTTGTCGGCGAGTCCTACACGGGGCAGTCTCCACTCAAGAACTCATCAACAGCTATGTGACATACACTGCCGTCAATAATATTTTTTTTTATAGCATCCTACGAAGAGTAATTTGACGATTTTCCCTTTGCAGAAAATACAACATTAAATAACTTTAGATACTGCCATCTGCTGGTTTATGTAAATACTACTTATAACGACTTTATTCTACATAATGTACAAGGTCTTGTCATAGATGCCGCTAGTCGAGCAATTTGTTAACTCTTTATTGCAACAGAATAGTTATTATTGTTGCTAAAAGATGTCACTAAATGCTTACTATCCATATCCAAGCTTGCTAATTGCTAGCAGGTTGACTACAAGTCAAAAAGTTATAAAAAAAATTAAGGATTCTCTTTGATTGTGATCTCATTATGCTTCAAAGATATTAAAAACTTGCATTCATCTGTGTCACAGTCAACAACAACACTTCATCAGTCATTTTTGTCATAGTTTGTAATGAAATTGTAATCACAAAATCATGTAACCCGTTCAAAGCAGTTCTTTATTATGAAGCCCAAGTCCTCTTACACGAAAATACATACGTAAATGCAAATCTCACCACATCAAAATGCAGAACAACAAATTCCTTGGATGCAATGCCCTCAGGTGTACACCGAATACCCTGGACTTGCATTTATATATCCCTTGGATCAATTAATAGTGGCTGAGAAAAGAGATGCTTTACACGATATCATAGGCGTAAACGGAATAGCATACACAATATTCAACAGCGGAGGTCAAAAGGTTTTTCTTGCCGTTATAGAGAAAAAATTCAGAAATTTCAACATAAAAATCTTTAACATATACGGTAATGAGGTTATAAATGTGAAACGACCTTTCGCTTTGTGTGCGAACAGGGTACTGGTGTGGTCTCCTCCAGGTCACTACGTAGGGTCTGTTATGGAGAGAAGATGCTGTGGCAACAGTTACAAGCTCACAAACCGAGTCGGAAAAAACGTTTTGAGGATCGCCGCTGACGGAATGATGCGGTATGTCTACAAAATTTATTTAGTGTACGGCGGAACTTCTATAGGAGTTGTGAAGCAGCAGTTTCCTTTGGCAGCAGTCGTGGACGTGAAAAACTTTGGGGTAACCTTCCCTGCTGAACTAGACGTTCAAAATAAAGCTGTTCTTCTTGGAGCCTGCTTCCTGATCGGTTGCTTGAAATATTAAATAATAAGCTGCATATTATTGTCATTTTGTTATGTAACTATTATACAATATATTTTCAAGTATTTTGTATTTGTGTGTTTATACTTTTCTGCTAAGAATATGGGTGAAAAGTCAAGAGAAGTGAGATTAGCCTGTTGATAAAGTTGGTCAATGAGCTAATAATCTAGTAAATAAGTACCATCATCACGCCTATATTCCCCGAAGGGCTGGGCAGAGGTGCACTTTTCAAACCCTCATTTGGGGCGAGCCTATTGCAATCAAACGGGTACAAATCTCCGAGTAAACTCCGAGTTCCTACTGAGAATTTCACAGAAAAATCCAATTACACTTTGCTCGACCGAATCGAATCCAAGAGCTGTAGTGTAGCATGGCGCTTGAGATCACTAATTTTTAGTTAATTGTAAGTTCGAATATACTGTTTATTTAAAACCGACTCTCAAGAATACAAAAATCACTTCGGTAATACTCAGAGATATTTAAAAAAAAATTGTTCTTTGAACTATTATCACAAAATAATTATTGCTGGGAAAAAGGCGTACGTGAGTGTATTTATGTTTGTAAATAATTAATTCTTCTAGTACTGATTACCTGCACCCGTAAGTGGGGTAATAAGGTAGGTAAATAGTATTTGATTTGTAAAAAGTAATAGTTCTATTGAAAACTGTTAAAAAAATCGTATAGGTACTTACTGAAAAAGTAATTGAAAGCGACTTACAAAGTGCCCCCTTTCCCACAAAACGAGTGTCAGTATAGAATTTGTTAGGTTAACTGAAGTGTAATAAAACAGTGAGGATTCTATGATAACAACAGAATTACATTATATTAAATATCACAAAAAAATACACGGTGCGTGATTTGCACTTTGAAAGAGCCTTATCAATAAAAATACTAAAACTAACTAGGTGCGGCTTTTTGCTCTCATAGAAACGTAAGGCACTTAGTTTGCGTTCACTCATACATGCATCAAAAGGATTATCATAGGCTGAGCTGAGGAGATAGAATGCTGTCTTTCTTCAGTTTCATCCTTTCTACATTATACCTACTTTTACTCACAATTCTAGGATCATCATCTAAAGACAAGTCAGTTTTCACAGGTAGGTAAGCATTCAAAATAAATAAGGACTATATTTATTTTTAGTAGAAATACTAGATCCGTCTGAAAGATGTAGCATTCTAAAAATCTAAAGGGGACGTAATTCAAAAATCCTGAATCTAATGAGGTACGAAGTAAGGTCATGTAATCGTCTATAATAGTTACAGTACACAAACTTACTTGTAACTAAAAGTGTCCACCAGGTTCCAGGATACCTAGCGTCACTAATAAATAAGTGAAAGTTGGCACATGTACAAATTATTTATTTATTTATAATAAGCACACCAACAATATAATCGCTTAAGATACAGAAATGTCTACCAAGTTTGACTTATTAGCAATCATACAAATAACGGTATGCATTCCCGCGTTTCCAGTGACGACAAAATATGTTGCAAACATCTATCTAACTCTATATAACTTTCAAAGTGTGAGTGGGGTAGGTTTGTAACATGTTTTGTCATCAGTGGAAACGCAGGGTTATATTAAAGAATTAACACAGAACCTCAGAGAGAGAGACTACTAACAATAAAATTATTGTTCAATAGCGCCTACTAAATTATTGTGAGCAAAGTTGACAGTTAGTTTTCTTGAATCCAAAAATAAATAAAACAATAAATTATGGAATGAATTGGAAAAACTATTTATTAAAATTAAACCTTAGTTACAATCAGTCTTAATCTTAATCTTACATAATTCTACGTAATTATCAATCTAATAGTTCTACTTTTTACGTTTTTTCTGCGGAGACTTGGCAGTTTCTTCCTCTTCAGCATTTCCATTTATTTCTTCTTCATCATGAGGCTTCCTTCTTACTGGTCCCGTGTGAGTGATGGGAATAGCCCTCTCCGTCTTATTCTCTGATACCTTCGGAGCTACCACGGTGAGCACCCCATCAGAAGACAGCTTGGACTCCACAGTTTCAGGGTTGCAACCATCAGGCAGGGCATATCGACGCTTGAAATGCCGCGACACAAAACCGTGTTCATCTTTCCTCTCCTCATGTTTTCCTTCAATAACGACGTATCCGTCCGAAGTCTTAACAGAAATCTCCTCAGGGTCGAAATGCTGGACATCCAAATTCACCTGGAACTTATCCTTGTCGGATTTGATGGTCGATCCGACGTCCCGTGCCACCGCCGCAAGGTTCCTCCACGGACGAATGTATTTTCGCACGGAGATCATTGGCCGGTCAACGATGTCCGTTAAAAAGTCGTCTGGCGATAGATTTATCCCAAACAGCTGATCACGAAGTCGTCGAGGACGAAGTTCATCCATTAAATACGGTAGAAGTGCCATTGTACTAAAATTGTGTTTATTTGTTGACTCCGAAACTCGCTTGTAAACTCGCTCTTCACTCGCTTTGAATCAAAGAGATTTAATATTAGTAGTAATAGAGCGGACATTGGGAGCATTGTCAAACAAAAACTTTGAGCCCATGTGGCAGTAACGCTATCTATCTTTGAATAGCAAAAATTATACAACTGACGCAATCTGACAACATATTTCAGCTATCATACAATAGGTGTAGTGTTTTTAAAGGATTTGTAATTCTTTGGTAGAGGTGCTACCATTAAGATAACAAGATATCGATAAAATTTATGAAGATCACTACGATAGGCTTTTTATAAGATACTAGCTTTCCACCCGCAGCCTTGCCCGCGTAAACTATTATGTTTGCTTTCCACCTGCAGCTTTGCCCGCATGAACTATATGTTTCTTGTCATTTTACGGGATAATATATGGTCTATGTCAGGAATAATGTAGCTTTCTATTGGTGAAAGAATTCCTCAAATCAGTCCAGTAGTTTCAGAGCCTATTCAATGCAAACAAACAATCAAATCTTTCCTCTTTCAATCTTGTCTTTTCTTAATATTAGTTCAGATAAACAACAGTTACCGAGCGATTACATGATAATCAATAAATATGTACGAATTCTCGCGTCTTCGTGAATTTTGCAGCCTTACGCTTTGCTTGTATTTGAATAAAGTTCCTTTTTTCGTCGGTTTAATTTTTCGTTTTTTTTTGTCTAATATTTAAGTAGTTCCTTAGTTACCTTACTTTAACGAAGTCATGTCTAAAGTTATCATAAAGTTAAATGACGACCTAAACACGAGATAGGAGCTGTAAAAGTTGAGAGTTTCCTTCGACTGTCTTCCGTCTCCAACATCAGGTCAACTCTAGGTGTCCACTATGTTGTACTGTCATTAGAACTACACACACAAGTGTGACAAGTTTCACCACAATCGGTTCACAAGTGAAATATTTGAAATTCAGAAACCAATTATCCCCTATTTCCCTACCTGAATGAATTATTAAAGTTAAAATGATTCAGGTGGCCTCCACCCCTTCCAAACAAAAAAATAGTTTGCAAATTCTTTCCTCAATTGACGGAGCAATCGGGTAACATACCGACGTGAAAAAAACATACATACATAATAGACGAATATAGAACCTCTTCCGGTTTTTCGTCAGTTATAAATTGATAATTATAACATTGTTTATAATTTATTATTTACCTGACTCATAAAAATATTGCTTATCGATATCACGAATCGATAAAAAACAGCAACCTCTAGTAAGTTAGTAGCAGAGAGGGATGTGACTTAAGGGTAGAAAAAAACGATTATTTAAAAATCGATTTTTATTTATCTCAAAATAATCGATTATATAAAAATAGTTTTTTTGATGAAAAGTTTTAGGGCGCCGTTGTGTTGTTGTATGTTTTATGCGAACAATTTACAAAATAATAACGAAACACGCCGTGTTGCCGTGTTATTATATTTAAATAGGTACCAGTAGAAAAAAACGAAAAAGGGGACGCTTAAAATAAAAAACTGCCTCGTTAGTCTAGTGGTCCCAAGCGCGACTGCTACGCAAGAGGTCCTGGGTTCGATTCCCAGGTCGAGCAAAGTGTTTTTGGGTTTTTCCTACGAAATTCCCAGTAGCAGCTCGGAGTCTGGATTTGTGCCCAGTTAATGGCAATAGGTTCGCCCCCTATTACATGGGACCTAAACATACCGGCGAAATGTGGGTGTACATTAGTACACCTCTGCCTAACCTTTCGGAATACAGGCATGATGGTATGTTATGTTATGTTTTTTTAAATAAAAAAATCGATTAATAAAAAAAATATAATCGCTCATAAAAAATAGATTTTTATGAAATAGGTATCGATTTTTTTTAGAATCGATTATTTTTTGACATCCCTAGCAGAGCATTGTAAAAAACTACTGAGCAACAGAGGGCGCTTAGCAATGTTCTAGAATGATTTCAGCAAATTATTATTATTTATTGAGTTATTTAATAGAATACTGACGATGAAAAACTGCAGTCAAGTCCAGTCGCCTGACCATGTCGAGATTTACAGTACCGCAATACGCAGCCAGGCATATTTTCTCAGGAAATTATTTAAAATGACGAATGTTTTGGTAGACGTACGCATGTTGTACACGAGCTGCCAGGCTGACGTCCGATACTAGACTAAACGACTTTGTACCACTTGGCACAAAGTATTTGCGTATGATTTTGGGCTTGATGTCCCGTCTATTACTAGTGTATTAAATGTCTTTGCTTTGAATCTAGTTCAATACTGACGCTAGTAGGCGCGCGCATCGCTTTTATATTTCCTGCCAACAAGAAGGGCGATAATTCGAGTAGCGTCGAGAGCATTGTAGAATGTTCGCGTATTTCAACGAAATGACATCTAGTAGCGAATAGCGTTAGCCTGCAAAGTCATTGCTACAATAGTTTTGTATCTATTCAACAAAAGATGGCGCTTTTGACAAGTTTTGTTAATCTTATTAACATTGATTATTTAATTTACCTAATATTAATAAGTATAGATACATGTTATGTGATAAATTTTTTTTTTTTGAAATGACTAGCTTCTATTATTTTATTTTATTTTACAAACAAAACGCTGAACGTTGTATTCACTGACTCATCAACGCTATATATTTCACCAGAGGGCACTACCATCTACCTTGTAATGAAAAATTACAACATTGCAACTTTGCAACAGGGTCTTGAATCTTCCGCTTCCATGGAACGCCATAGAAAGATCTTACTCGATGGAAAAAATCTAGAAACTTACCGACACTCTTAACATGAAACATTATTCTGGTATTTTATGAACGAATAATGTCTGATAGTTGACTAACGGCTGACGCACAATAGTTGCTACATATGTAATAAAAAAATGCGTTGTCATCTTTTTGAAAAGCGAACAAAGACAATGAAAATGAAAATATAAATAAGCGAAAGGATTGCTAAATTAAAGCAAAGTAATCAGATTCATCGTCGTGACATTATTGATCCTAGTCATGTCATTGACCTCTTCGACTTGCAGTTATCATTTTATCAAATATGTACCTAGTAAAATGACTTCCTTATTCATAGAACGCTTGAAACACTTTTCATGACTTACATGCTACGAATAAATAAGCTTACATGTACATTAATCATATGATTTTCCGGGCTGTTATATAGCTGTTAATTCGATTTCAATAAAATAACCTAAGATTGTATAAAAAAATATCACCACGTGCGTTTGAGTCAACCAACACGCTGCTGTAAGATAGCCGGTAACGCGCGAACAGCTTAGCGCGCAAATTCTTGCGTGGTCGAATAAAATTTAATGATGACATTTTCGGGAATATTTTTTAAAGTTCGGTGTGGTTCGGATCCACATCACATCAATTTTACCGCTAGGGTTAAACAACTTAACCTTTTTTTTAACTGTAATCGGGATTAAAATACTGATGATAGATTGTCTTCAAACACCATTTATCATCAGGGTTCAGCCTTTATGACTAAGAAGGTATAGGTTACCTACTTACCTAGGTTAAACTATGTAATGAAGCTTATCGGTTTAATGAAATCAGACCCTGACGGCGCTTGTTAGCAGAATAAATAGATTAGAACAATGTTCTAGAACCCGTTGACTATAACCTAAGTCCTGTCTACCTATATTTCATTAGGATGCAGACTTACGGTACCTACCTATAGGTACTACAGTAATTAAGTACCTATTTATGTTGTAATATACCGATATAAAACAGTTGAAACTAGACATTTTTAGTACCTACGTTAAGTTCCCTACCTATTTAATATAACTTTTATGTATAGTAGGGAGTTAGGGACCTACCTAACTTACTTACCTTAGCACAACCACAGATCTAATAAATTAGATCTGTGTACATAAGTAGGTTATCATAATCTATGAAAAAACGCGCGCACATGTTTAAATAAAATTATTACAAAATGCTTTATTTTTATCTATAAATTTGATTAATTATTATAATGATCCTAGGTACTCATCATATTATTCTCTCGTTTATTCCAAAGAAATCCCAAACTCTAGAACATTCAGTTTCCGGTGCGGTGCCATGCCCATGCCGGCATTTTATCGCTCTTTCGAGAAATTAATGCTAGGCAAGTTCATAAATCTACTGCGTGACTTGAATGAAAATGCATTATTAATTTTATGCATTCACAATGTTCCTAATCCAGAAACAGGCAACAAGGAGTTTTAAAATAAACACTTGCAGAAATACTACTAAAGTACCTAATCAATACAGTTTGAGCTACTAATGTTGCCAGCCTCCTCAGAAAAAAACGTAACATTAATTCGTTAACAAGTTCTATTACAAATTCATGGCGTTACATACAAAATGTTCGTTGCTCAATAACTCCAAAACTACTCAACAGATTTGTATGAAATTTGTCACACAGTTACTTTATTATCTGAGTTAACACATGAGATGAGACTTTTAACTGAATACGTGAACGAAGTCTAAGTCGAAAATAAAATGATGTTAACAAGGTCCAAGATCATTTGGTTTTGTCTCTGATACCATTCTAGTTATCACCCACTATCAGTATTATTAAATTCATAAGTTGACAGTTCAATAATTTAACGTACGTTTGTCACGGATTGTGTTGATCACTGCGCAGGAAAATATTAAAATGTTTCATGATTTTTGCGCATATGAGATTCGTATTTGTAACTAGCTGTTGGCAGCAATTTTACTCGCGTCTCTAACGGATTTACTAACTAGAACTAGACTTATAGGAATATCAAGATATAGATACAATTATTAAGTTAAACCTCCAGAATACAATTGTAAAATAACGGCTAATTTTGGATGGTGGTTTTTACGTGGCGCCCGTACAAACAGAATTATTTACAACAATTTAATAATACCAGCAATTAACGGGACATCAGAATCAAAATCGTAATCAATTACTTCTTGTTAGTTGACATAAATAGCTGTGTCCAAAGACAGACTGACATAATTATGACAGATCATTTTCTGCCAGACAAAGAAAGAAAACAAATCATATCAAGATCAAAATGTTTGTATGAAAAATGTTCCCAATGTCCGCTCTATAATATTTAAAATTCTATAATCTTTAAAATCTCTTTGCAGCCAAACCCCATCTTCTATAAACGATATCTTTTGACATTGGTCAGTTACAATGTCATTACATACTTATAATTATCAAGTATAGTTAAGCACCTATAAATAAATACCACAAACAAACACCAAAAAACTACATCCATCTGAATACCTAAAATAATAATTCACAAATATTTATTTTCTGGTATCCCCAAACGAATTACTCAGCTACACATACATGTTACACCGGACGCTACTAGCGCTGATGACGGGTAGAGGTTGAACTACAAACCGGATACGGTTCGAAGGTTCTCGTAGAAAACTTTATAGTAGTAAATATAATGAATTGTTGATAAAAAACAAAACGAGTATTATTATGTTATATACACCTTTATGTAAACTTTCGATTGAGCTACTTTTCAGTTCAACACTCATTTAGGATATTACAGATTTAACATTATATTTCGAAGGCTCTCGAAGGCTCCAGAACATTCGACAGAAAATCTTTACTGCGAGGCTAACGCCATCGTGTGTTGAGTAGTTACCTACACAAAGTACGTAATAGGTGCTCGCAACATTTTTACAATTTGTAGAAGACAAAAAATTAAGAGGCTTCACTACTATGCATTTTATAGAAAATAAACTGACTTCTAAAAAGCAGTTAAGCTATATTTATATTATTTATGTTTATCTCTATTTGGCTTCGTCTATAACTTTATTGGTCGTGTCATTATGGAATGCAATAAAATATTGAGTTTTGAGTATTGATGATTGACTTTTTATTAAGTACTAAGTAAATATTCTTTATAGAATACTTACCTATATCCTGATAATAAAATTATGGTTCCAATCTTTCGATCTATTTGTTCTGCTGGGATCTGAATATCGAATACCAGGATTTAACCTTTTTTTAAATAGTATTAAGTATTTAATATTACCTATTATTTTTCTTCCTGCAGTTTATTTATTGTTTACTATACTTTATTTATTGGACTTATGTTTTTTGTTATACACTAGCTAGACACTACTAGTTAATATATCAGTAGGTATTAATGTTCTATTTGCATGCTCAGATCAAATAAAAAGTATTTTATTTCAAGTAATTTTATTTGATCTGAGTTCGCATGATTTTCTACATACAGAAACGGTATTTTTTTTTCCGCAGTAATATGTTATAATATAAACTTAACAAAGGAACGTAAAGAAAGAAACCTATTGCGTTCAACCCCTGGCGAATAGCGTCACAAGTCTGGAAAATTCTACTCGCTCATAGATGGCGCAGGCGTGACGCGTCTATATAAGCAATCTGACATTCCACCCGGCGTCATTTCAAAAAAAGCCAAGTGAGAGATACGCTGCGATTCCAAGCGATCTTATAACACGTGTATTTAAAAAACTGCTCTAAACTAGTCAAGTTGAAGAAGTATTCTGTGCTTAAAAAACGTTGATTTGAGGACTATTTAAATTAAATAAGTGTAACAGTCAAAATGCCCGAAGAAATGCAGACCGATGTCGCGGAGGTGGAAACCTTCGCCTTCCAGGCGGAGATCGCCCAGCTTATGTCACTGATCATCAACACATTCTACTCCAACAAAGAGATCTTCCTCCGTGAGCTGATTTCCAACTCTTCAGATGCCTTGGACAAGATCAGGTACGAGTCACTCACCGACCCTTCAAAGTTGGACAGTGGCAAGGAGCTGTACATCAAACTGATTCCCAACAAAAGCGAAGGTACACTCACAATTATTGATACCGGTATCGGTATGACCAAGGCAGATCTTGTGAACAACCTTGGTACCATCGCTAAGTCAGGAACAAAGGCGTTTATGGAGGCTCTTCAGGCGGGCGCAGACATCAGCATGATCGGTCAGTTTGGTGTGGGTTTCTACTCGTGCTACCTCGTAGCTGACCGCGTGACTGTCCACTCTAAGCACAATGATGATGAACAATACATGTGGGAGTCTGCTGCGGGAGGTTCGTTCACAGTCCGCCCCGACCACGGCGAACCAATGGGCCGCGGTACCAAGATCGTACTCCACATCAAGGAGGACCTCGCCGAGTACCTTGAGGAGCACAAGATTAAGGAAATCGTGAAGAAGCACTCACAGTTCATTGGCTACCCCATCAAACTGATGGTTGAGAAGGAACGCGAGAAGGAGCTCTCTGACGATGAAGTAGAGGAAGAAAAGAAGGAGGATGAGAAAGAGGACGACAAGCCTAAGATTGAGGATGTAGGAGAGGAGGACGAGGAGGACAAGAAAGACAAGAAGAAGAAGAAGACCATCAAAGAAAAGTACACTGAGGATGAGGAATTAAACAAAACCAAACCTATCTGGACACGTAACGCTGATGACATCACCCAGGAGGAGTATGGTGACTTCTACAAATCCCTCACCAATGACTGGGAGGACCACCTCGCTGTCAAACACTTCTCTGTAGAGGGTCAGCTTGAGTTCAGAGCTCTTCTCTTTGTGCCCCGTCGTGCTCCCTTCGACCTCTTCGAGAACAAGAAGCGCAAGAACAACATCAAATTGTATGTCCGCAGGGTGTTCATCATGGACAACTGTGAGGACCTTATCCCAGAGTACCTGAACTTCATTAAGGGTGTGGTCGACAGCGAAGATCTACCTCTGAACATCTCCCGTGAGATGTTGCAACAGAACAAAATCCTCAAAGTTATCAGGAAGAACTTAGTTAAGAAATGTATGGAACTCTTCGAGGAGTTGGCCGAGGACAAAGAAAACTACAAAAAGTATTACGAACAGTTCAGCAAGAACTTGAAGCTGGGTATCCATGAAGACTCTCAGAACAGGTCCAAACTGGCTGACTTGCTCCGCTACCATACATCTGCCTCTGGTGATGAAGCGTGCTCTCTCAAGGAGTATGTTTCCCGCATGAAGGAGAACCAGAAACACATTTACTACATCACTGGTGAGAACCGTGACCAGGTAGCCAACTCTTCATTTGTTGAGCGTGTCAAGAAGCGTGGCTATGAAGTGGTATACATGACTGAGCCCATTGATGAGTATGTAGTACAACAGATGAGGGAGTATGATGGCAAGACCCTGGTCTCAGTTACCAAGGAAGGTTTGGAACTTCCTGAGGACGAGGAGGAGAAGAAGAAGCGTGAGGAGGACAAGGTCAAGTTCGAAGGTCTCTGCAAGGTCATGAAGAACATCCTTGACAACAAAGTTGAAAAGGTTGTCGTCTCCAACCGTCTTGTCGAGTCACCTTGCTGTATCGTCACTGCTCAGTATGGTTGGTCTGCCAACATGGAAAGGATCATGAAGGCTCAGGCTCTCCGTGACACATCAACCATGGGCTACATGGCTGCCAAGAAACACCTAGAAATCAACCCAGACCATTCCATTGTAGAGACGCTGAGGCAGAAGGCTGAGGCGGACAAGAATGACAAGGCTGTGAAGGACCTCGTCATCCTGCTGTATGAGACTGCTCTCTTGTCGTCTGGTTTCACCCTCGACGAGCCCCAGGTACATGCCTCCCGCATCTACCGCATGATCAAGCTGGGTCTGGGCATTGATGAAGATGAGCCTGTCCAGATTGAGGAGTCCAGCGTTGGAGACGTGCCCCCACTAGAGGGCGACGCCGACGACGCGTCCAGAATGGAGGAAGTGGATTAAAATCTCAATACAACCATGTTGTAATGGTGTTTATGTGATTGTATGGCAGAATTATTTTGTGTGCACTGGTGTACAGCCAAAGACTGATTTAGTTCAAATTCCATTATTCAAAATAAATGGTAATGTTAACAAATTATTCTGTTGTTTTGTGTTCCCTGTATTATTATTTACCTATCAAGATTTTATTTTTGGAGCAACTAACTGTATTGTGTGCAAAGCTTATAATTAATTACCTTCCTATAATGTATTCAAATATCTCATTAAAATAAAATCCTGCTTACATACCAAAATTCAATACTAATCCTCTACTTAAACACACACGCCTATTCTTAGAATCGAACCCAAACTAAATAAATAAAGCCTACTCCTTGTCATGTTCTTAACTTCTTGCACAGCACATGTAGTAGGTATATACCTACAGTCCTATATAGGACTGTTGTTTTTACATAGACAACTACATGTGTAGTTATCTATGTAATTTTATATGTCCGTATTCCTGTCAGGTACTACACGGCTACAGGAGTACAGGTCAACCCATAAAAATCCAGTTTAAGCTGATCACGTATTGTATAGGCTTCCTATTCAATAAGAGGCCAGCGTAAACTGGTTTTTATAGCTTGATGGGTACACAGATTACATAGGTACTCAAAGCGTACCTAGAGGTCGCAAGCGCGACTGTCGTGCTAGACGTCCTGGTTTGATTCCCAGATCGTTATTGAGTTTTTCTATGAAGTTCTTAGCAACTCAGGACAATACGCTACATGCCGACAAAAGAAACAACACCACCGGCAAACGGTGGGTGTATGAACGCACACTGCTTAACCCGTGGAAAAATACAAGGCGTGATGCTGAGATGATAAGGCACGCATGATAACGCCCTACGGTTGCGTGCCGCGCCTATAAAAGACTTCAGAGAACAACCGTCACGCCTATATATTCCCCGAAGGGTTAGCATACATGTTCTAAATAAAATATACACCCACAGTCTTAGTTGTGTCATTAGGTAAATAATTATGTACCTGCAATAGTAATATAGTCAAGAATTCGCTCAGCAATCCAAAAAAACCTAACCTAAATAACAGGCATCATTGTACGGTGGTCACACATTAAGTTACCTACCACAAAATGTCAAATTCTCTCTCAGTTGATTTTGAACTAAAAAATCATTTGGAGAAATTTGACAGATTTGTATAACCTGATGTGTTGGCGACATACAGACAGACAGACATACTTAGAAGGTAGGTAAATAACTTTACCATAGTGTAATGAATCATTACACTATGACTTTACTGTGAGCGTGCGAACTACAAACACAGAGTAATTACTCTGTGTTACAAATAAGGAAGTTATTGTATTAGGTAGGTAAATATTTTCATTTATGGGGGGTTCCCCTAACAAAGTGTAGATTCTAGAAATGGTTTTAATCTCTGGATAGAAAATAACGGTGAATTGAATAGTTTGCTTACAGCCTGTGTCAGTGATACATTAATGTTGAACTATTAAAATAACTGCATAGGTGATGATTAGGTACCTAGGTACCTAACCGGAATGATGCATAGACCAACTAACTTTTATAGGTAAAAAACTGGGTCATTGATCTGTCTTTGAAAATTACTCATAAAGTGTGAATTGCCATGTCAACGGATAGTAGATAACTACTGTTACTAGGTATATTATACCTACCCATTCATGTGGCTGTGATTTATTTTTTCACAAACACGTGTGTTTGATCTACCAACCTCTAGAATATCTTACTATCCTCCTCGAGAACAAGTACCTGTCTTGATTTAGTCCTTAACATTCCCGAGAATATAATGGCTATTAAAATATACCTAATTATGTGTAAACTTGCTTTCCGCCCCCAGCTTCGCCCGCATGGACTATTTTCTTTTCATTTTTGACCGACTTTAGAAATTTTAAAAGGTTATACGTTCGTCTGTATGTATGTTCACCGAATACTCCGTCATTTGCGAACCGATTTAAAATATCTTTTTTTTGTTTGAAAGGAATTGAATTATACGGATTTTATCTGTATCAAAAGGAAAAGTCGAACAAACTAACAGCAATATTTGTTTGCAGGTTTTGTTGCGACTATATTTTTGTCAGGCGTTTTCTTAATACCACACAGCATCAGTAGAAAGTTTGGAAACGTACCTTGTATGTAGGAATAATAATGTATATTACAAAGAATTATTCATGGCCCAATTCCTCCCTCAGTCCCCTTCCTTCTCCTTCTCTTTTCTTTCCTTGAATAGAGTCGGCAACGCATCGGCTACTACTTTGGTAGTGCAGACTGATGTCCTTGAGCGGCGATGACTACTTACAATCAGGTGGCTCGCCTACTTGTTTGCCGAGTTATTCCATAAACTCCCATATACCATAAATATTAAAACTATGATACGGTTTTTTAATATCTGTTGTTGTTTTGACTTAGGTTAGGTCTGGGAAAGAAAAGTCGAGTCGAAGTATTTATTCGCTGCAGGTTTTGTTGCGTCTTTATTTTTGTCAGGCGTTAACTTTACACTATTAACAGAATCGGTGAAAAGGATAGAAACTGTACTGTAATGTCTGCAATACATATTGATCATTGATATATGCCAGAATTATATTAATATGTTTGGTATTATTTAAAATAATAATACCAAACATATTCATATTCTATATAATCTTACTATATTTGTGACTGCGGGAGGGTCTACTCTAAAAACCTATCGTCAACATCATACATATCAGCCAAAAGATTGCTCATCAAAAGTGTCCACTATAGATTTCCATAAGGGCTGGGTGTAGGTATGCCACCTGCAGCAGAGTATACGGTTGTCTGTCCATCTTCTTTGTGATCTCGAAACACTTTTTTCAGAAGCGGCCACGGCATTCATAATCATATCAAATTAGGTAGGTATAGGTTTGTACAAGTCTCATGGACCATTTTGTTGTAAGTAGATATATTATATGTATTATCGCGATAATAAAAAACACCACTTTATTCAAGACGGTTTTATTGGTTTGGTCACAGTAAAAAAAACGTGTTTTGTTGGTTGTAGAGGTATATGCAGTCTGTACTCAGATAATCCGACTACTTTATGCTTTTAGTAAGTTGCTGCTTAGGTCAACATTTTGTTGTGGGAGAAGACTATATGTGTGGGTTATAGACTTGACCGGGGGGAATGACCTAAAATTATCCTATTACATTGGCCTACAAAAGTACCAAGACACCACTTGGACGTCAGCCAACTCAGGAAATAGAAATCTTCTCATTTTCGCATAAAATTGGCAATGTTGGACTGAAATTAATGCTAGTGCGGATTTGATTCGATGATATTTTGTAACAGCGCCATCTAGTATATTTATCTAGTAGGCACTTTTGTAGGCCACAAAAGTACCAAGACACCACTTGGACCCCAGCCAACTCAGGAAATTTATAGGCATCCCATCTTCGTAAATTCACTTCATATAAAATTGGCAATGTTGAAATAGTGTGTTACGATTCAGAATTTCAAAAATGATATTTAGTAATAGCACCATCTAGTGTCGAGTGGCGAAATTTAAATTTTAGTGTCATTGACTGGCATTTTGATGGAGATTGCATTCCGAGTATGCTAGAAATTTCACAACAAAAGATTTTGTCTCATCCATACTCTAAATCCAATAAGTAGGTACTTGGCTAAACAACACACCATGATGACCGAAGGCCTGCCTCAATACTATTATTTTTGGTCATCATGGTGTGATGATGTTTACCCTAGTAAACCACCCAAATTTCGGCTACCTCAAGTTGCCAGTTCAAACCTTGCCCTTTAGTAATATACTTAGATCTAATTCTACAATTTAGAAAGAAAGAATAAAATTTATTAAGCAGACATACATGAGAAACGGTGCATAGAAATACAACAAAATTCAAAAAAAAAAAAGGTAACCAAGTGTGTCTCACGGCTGCGCTAAAATTTAGGAGTATATCATCAGACTAAATAATCAAATAAAAAATAAGTAGGACGACTAGACTACATTTCTATTCGTACTTGTGTATAAATTAATTATACCCATAGATACAACCATAACGCATAGGCAGACGCTAGACAGTTGACCCACATCGAATACATTCGCGTCGAACGTTGAATCAATACATTTTCTACTGATCAACACCTAGGTACGTAGCACGGAAGAGATAAATAAGATACCTTATTTATCTCTTCCGTGGTACGTAGGTACACGAACTCCAATTTGGTCGGAAATGTCTAGAAATATTTTATCGAGCAGTTTTACAGATTTCGATTCTCACTAGAATCCCTGATAATGACGAAGTAGCTATTCTAACGCGTGTGAATTATTGCTATGAAAAATCCAAATATTTTTTAAACTTATTTAAAAAATAAGCCCTATTTCCCTTTGTCAAGCTATAACTTGAGAACGACTAGAGATTTGATTCGTCTTTTTGAAAAGTTTTCTTATACAGTTTGTTCGGAATAAGTAAGCCGATCGGAAGTTGTCTGCAAGTGGTAATTTTTAATAGAAAGAGTCGGTGTACAGATAATTAGAGTCGTATATGTTTCACATTTCTAATTATTTTGTTTACTTATTTCGATATTTATGTATTAAAACACTTAATTAAACGATTTTAGCACCGCGGTAGTTCGGAACGGCTAACTTCCGATCGGCTTACTTATTTCGAACAAACTGTACTTTGTAAAAGGTTCTTACAGAAACAAAAATTAAGAAAATTGCGCAGAAAATCAAATTCTATTTTATTGACATCCTTTTTTTTGACCTACCCGGCCCTACAGCTATGTTATTTAGAATGTTTTGTATGCCTTACCTCAATTATTACTAATTATATGGGGACCTACTTACCTGAGAATGAGGTAGATGCCCTTCTTGCGAATAGCGCTTCGTCCCCATTGTGATAATGTTATCTACCCTTGTTTGTTACTAAGAGGGTGAATGTCGAACGAAGGGACGTCCGCGTCCTTCAAAATAGTGTTCTAGAAATATGTTTAACGTTTTTTGTGAGCCACGTTATGATAAAATATATGAGTTTATGACTTACTCGGGCGAGTATGAATTTTCTCGAACGCGGTTGAAAGTAAACAAACTTATAGAAGGTGCGCGACGTGGGCGGACAAAAGAATACCTACAGATAAATAATAATAAAGTATATCAATTAAGTACATAAGTACCTACTTACCTAATTAAAATTATATGGCATAGATGCCTTGCCCTTCAGGTTGTAGAATGCTCGGACTAGGAAGTAGAATGATTCATGAGGATTATCCGTAAGTAACATAATAAATAAAAATATAATTGTGAACAAAGACCTATTAGAATCTAGCCTAGCCTTGACATCAGATACTAACCTAGGTACCTACTTACCTACCTACCGTACCACCTATTTAAGTAAACATTTTCCACATATTATTATGTAGTACAGTACCAATATCTCTGTAAAATACCTTTGGCTAACTAACCATTTTCGAATATTTTTTCCTAGGATTCTGACGAAATTTAACATAACATACAAACACGCCTTTATACACTCACACTTCGCCGGTATGTTTAGGTCCCATGTAATAGGGGGCGAACCTATTGCCATTTACCTACTTATTCTGTTTTTTTTTATTATTTAAGTACATACACATTTTACCTTACCAAGTTACCATAGCAAAGTGCCTTCAATGCTAAACAGCAATGTTTATCAAGTAGGTGCCCAAATTATTGTTAATGTAACTACCTACTAAATACCACGCACCTACACTAAGTAGGTATAAAATTGACACGAAGATAAGTTTCCTCTACTTTTAGAACGTTGATTTTTAATCATACGAAAATAAAACATACGTGGGATTGTTTGTGGACAGGTCAACAAACTTTTGAGCTGTTGTTATTCAGTTCATTTTATGATGCATCCCACACATTTTATAAGTATTCCATTTTTAATTCACAGTTCAGAAACATTGCACAACTATTTTCTGTTATTTCAATCAATAAAGCGAGAGCATTGAGCAAGCCCTACCAAAGGGAAGGGTAGAAAACTCTAGAAGTAATAAAAATTATGATGATGTAATCTGTCGGTCGGGTGGTCTTTTCCAGATACCCCTAGGCCCGTAGAGACGAGACGCATACAGCTGTTTTGTATTTTGGTAAACAACCTTGCTCAATACTATTGCTATCTCTGTCACTGTATGACGCGGCATTGAAGTGGAACGCGCGTCTCGTACGTTCCGGATATTTCTCTGTGATTGCCAGCGACTAAAAATGTATCTCCTCATAATAATATTTTAACATAACATACCATCACGCCTGTATTCCCCGAAGGGTTAGAGGGCAGAGGTGTACTAATGTAACCCACACTGATTTGCCGGTATGTTTAGGTCCCATGTAATAGGGGGCGAGCCTATTGCCATTATCCGGGCACAAATCCGGCCTACAAGCTGCTACTGAGAATTTCATAGAAAAACCCAATAACGCTTTACTCGACCTTTTAACCTAGGACCTCTAGCGTAGCAGTCGCGCTTAGTCCCACTAGACTAATGAGGCAGCCAATAATATTTTAAATTTATTAATTTAATGTCTATAAATATTAGGTGCATCCATAATAATAATAATAATAAACCCCCTCCGGGATAAACGTTACCTCACCATGAGACTAACGTAAAACTGGAGGGTAGATTATAACCGCTTTCTGTCAACCTATGATAATAAAACAAAAAATGTATCACAAGGTCTAAAGAAAGCGCACAAACCGCAGGGCAGCTTGTGGCGAGCTGATGGTGAGTGGCGACACTGCGGTCCTTATTGCCCCAGAGAGTCGGTCAGGGCCTCGTCTCCAGTTTTCCCGTATTGGGTAGCAGAAGTGGAATTCAAGAGCGCCCGCAGGACTCTCGACTCTGCCTTGCCTTAATTGGCCGGTCAGAGGGGGGCTGCCAGAGCTATATGCTCGGGGGTGGAAGTGTCTAATGGCATAATAGCGGGGAAACCCACTCCGGGTCTCTTCCAGACCCGCGACGGTGAAACCGGGGCCGCACCTCTCTACACCCTTAGCCCCTCACGCCGCTGTTGCCGCCTTCTGCCTGTACTGGCAGCTTTTTGGGGGGCCCAGTTAGTGAGGTGGCAAGTCACCGTCTGCCTTCCCTAAGGATGAAAGTTCGAGGTTATAGGCAGACGCCGTTTTCTTCCGGCAATAGAGGTTATCGGTCCACCAAACACCCACATCCATAATCCCAGTTATTTCTTTTCCATATTTTACAATAGTCCTGCTCCCACCCGGGATACTCCATGACTTTACCACTATAGTGCAGTTGCGGAGTGTCCCGGGTTGATGCCCCATCCCATATTAGATTAAAGTTCTCCAAAGGGCCTCTGCGCGTTGGACCTGTGTCCCCCCGCACGCCTGCCAAAGGACCGGATGTCTTCCTCACGGGAGGCATGCCGTGATTACCAAGGCGGAGATACAAATAATAATAATAATTTATACTTTATTGTACACCAGAAACAAACTTAAATTAACAAAACAAATATGTAAATAGAAATAAACAATTGGTGGCCTTATCGCTATCTGCAATCTCTCTCCATAAAACTTAATAATTGAAAAAAAGTTTCAAGTCTTTATTATGGACAATAAATACACATCATCTTTGAACCGTTCGTTTCATAATAAAACGTCATGTAGCAAATAATTTCAAAATAATGTAGATATTTTAATATCAGAGATCATGTCTCTATAATAAAACTAAAATACGCATATCATTTTATTAAGACTGTTATTACCTTCCTGTGAAAAAAAAATATCCCGAGATTTAGGGAAGTTTTCTAAAGTGGCATCCCTACCACCATGCCGGCAAGACTGAGACAGAAATATGTAGTTGTCCCCTTTTTCAAATGCGTTGCTCTCATTGGTCGCCATGCGCTGACCTTCTGGAACGTTCCTTCAATCCTATGCTTTGATTGGTAGGGTCCAGCATGACGTAGAAATCTCTCGAATCTTATTCGTGTAGTATATAAGCGCTGCCAGCTCGGCGCGAAATCAGAATTATTTGAAACACGAAGCAAAGCAGACAAGTGTCAAGTGTGTTCGGTGCAAACCGGAGAAGTTTACTAGACTCGCAAGATTATTTCATCGTTTATTGTTTAACTACTATTTTACCAGTGACAAGAATATTAATAACTCAAAATGCCAGCTATTGGAATTGATCTGGGAACAACCTACTCGTGTGTCGGCGTGTGGCAGCACGGCAACGTAGAGATCATCGCCAACGACCAGGGCAACCGCACCACCCCGTCCTATGTCGCCTTCACGGACACAGAGCGGCTCATCGGAGACGCAGCCAAGAACCAGGTCGCCCTCAACCCCAACAACACAGTGTTCGACGCCAAGCGACTCATCGGAAGGAAGTTCGACGACCCCAAGATCCAGCAAGATATGAAACACTGGCCTTTCAAAGTGATCAACGACTGCGGCAAACCAAAGATCCAAGTGGAGTTCAAGGGTGAAACGAAACGCTTCGCACCCGAGGAGATCAGCAGCATGGTGCTGACGAAGATGAAGGAAACAGCGGAGGCGTACCTCGGAGCCACAGTGCGCGACGCGGTGGTGACCGTGCCGGCGTACTTCAACGACTCGCAGCGCCAGGCCACCAAGGACGCCGGCGCCATCGCCGGGCTCAACGTGCTGCGCATCATCAACGAGCCCACCGCCGCCGCGCTCGCGTACGGCCTCGACAAGAACCTCAAGGGCGAGAGGAACGTGCTCATCTTCGACCTCGGCGGCGGCACGTTCGACGTATCCATCCTCACCATCGACGAGGGCTCGCTGTTCGAGGTGCGCGCGACGGCGGGCGACACTCACCTCGGCGGTGAGGACTTCGACAACAGACTGGTGAATCATCTCGCGGACGAGTTCAAGCGCAAGTACAAGAAGGACCTGCGCACGAACTCGCGCGCGCTGCGCCGCCTGCGCACCGCCGCCGAGCGCGCCAAGCGCACGCTGTCGTCCAGCACGGAGGCCACCATCGAGATCGACGCGCTCTACGAGGGCATCGACTTCTACACGCGCGTGTCGCGCGCACGCTTCGAGGAGCTGAACGCGGACCTGTTCAGAGGCACGCTCGACCCCGTCGAGAAGGCGCTCAAGGATGCCAAGATGGACAAGAGCCAGATCCACGACGTGGTGCTAGTCGGCGGCTCCACCAGGATTCCGAAGGTGCAAAGTTTGCTGCAGAACTACTTCTGCGGCAAGAAGCTCAACCTGTCCATCAACCCCGACGAGGCGGTGGCCTACGGCGCCGCCGTCCAGGCAGCTATCTTGAGCGGCGAGCAAGACTCGAAGATCCAGGACGTGCTGCTGGTTGACGTATCCCCGCTGTCCCTCGGCATTGAGACCGCCGGCGGCGTGATGACTAAGATCGTGGAGCGCAACTCCAAGATCCCGTGCAAGCAGTCGCAGACGTTCACCACGTACTCTGATAACCAGCCGGCTGTCACCATCCAAGTGTACGAAGGCGAGCGCGCCATGACCAAGGACAACAACTTGCTGGGCACGTTCGACCTGACCGGTATTCCACCGGCGCCGCGGGGCGTGCCGAAGATCGACGTCACGTTCGACCTCGACGCTAATGGCATCCTGAACGTGTCGGCCAAAGAGAACAGCACCGGTCGCAGCAAGAACATCGTCATCAAGAACGACAAGGGACGTCTGTCTCAGGCGGAGATCGACCGCATGCTCGCCGAGGCGGAGCGATACAAGGACGAGGACGAGAAGCAGAGGCAGCGCGTGGCGTCGAGGAACCAGCTGGAGGCGTACGTGTTCAGCGTGAGGCAGGCGCTGGACGACGCCGGCGACAAGCTCACAGAGCAGGACAAGAGCACGGCGAGGAGCGCCTGCGACGATGCGCTCAAGTGGCTCGACAACAACAACTTAGCCGAGCAAGAGGAGTACGAGCACAAGCTGAAGGAGGTGCAGCGAGTATGCTCGCCTGTCATGAGCAAGATGCACGGAGCCGGCGCCGGCGGCATGCCTGGTGGTATGCCCGGTGGCATGCCTGGAGGAATGCCTGGAGGAATGCCGGGTGGTTACGGAGGATATCAGCAGAGCAGCGGGCCAACAGTGGAAGAAGTAGATTAAATCTGCAAGTTCATACCATGTGAATTTTGATTTGTGATATTAAGACTGATTGTTTTATTTATTTTGCCAGCACATGATACTTTGTTAAATTGTTTGTAAGTAATTTAATTTCCAAAGTATTAAAATTATAGAAAGGTCAGTAAATATAAGAATAGTTTAAGTAAATAATCTTTTAATTTCATAACCCAGATTTCTACGCCTAAAATGCTGTGAAAGAAACCAATCTCATTGGACATCAACTTCCTACTTTAAAACTTTTGCTTAAAAATATTATCGTTGCAGAACCATACAGTGGTGTAAAATAGAGGATTCCAAATATATGTCTTGGGAGGATTCTGACAAAATTATAATTTACATTACTAACTGCTACAAGAACGATTTTTAAAGTGTTATCGTAACATTGTAAAGTAAGTCGATGTCGGAATTCTTACTGCTATGACTCCATCCATCCGTGTTATAGATGGCGCCCAAGGAGAGTCGATCTTTTCATAATAAAATTATTAGTAGGGAAAACAACCTGAAATGTTTCTTAGAAAAATCTACATACCTAATTGCTAAAAATTGCTACCAATGTATTTAAAAAAATAAACCACTTAAAGTGGCTGGCCATTCTTATGCCAGGACCGCCGCTCACTTTTTAAAATATGGTTTACACAAAGTACTTACAGGGAATTAAAGAAATGTCTACCAATCCATTATCTATAAATCTGGATCGCGTAATTGTAAAGGATAAATAAAATATTACCTAACAAAGATGTTAATAAAGCATTGATGACGCCTGCATAACTTAAATAGCAAAGCGTACTGTAAACACACAAGTGATTAATTCAATAGGCGCTATTTGATTCGCGAGGCTTCCGTACAAACTTGCTACTGGTACCAATATCAATACCTACTACTAAATGAAAGCCTCGAACATTGTTCTAACCCAGGGTCTCAAACTGTTTAAGGCCGTATATTAGTTTTAAAAGTAAATAATGACATTTTGAGTTTGTTTTGTTGTTGCATAGCAACGAAAAGAAAATTATTATAGCTGGAAGAAATAGTTCTAAGAAATAAGATAAAATAGTTCGTTAGTTCAAATAAAATATGGTTCAAGATCAATCTCGTTTCTTTACAAATTAGTCCAGTTCAGTCCCAAACACAAACTTTAAAGCCTTTGGTCCATAATACTTAGATTAATTACTTCAGTACGTTCCAAGGCCAAAAACAGTTTTAATTTTTCTGCACTTAAGTATATTTCTTGACTAGTTGCAGAGCGTAAGACAAGTAATGGCACTGGGGGCCAGTTTGAAGTTCCCTTTTATTTTATTGACGGGGTTGGAATGCTTTAAGCAGTATCCACCGCTCCGGGGAGAGCGGTGGGGTGTGTCGGACTCCGCTCTAAAAAGAGCGAGCTACCGACTAAAACCAACCTCGGCGTCTCGCGTCACCCCTTTAGTGCCAGGGCCTACGGGAGCGCTGTAAGGTTCGTCCGCAGACCCGGCAGTTTGGAGACCCCTGCTCTAATCCAAGGAGTTCGGATTTTTGGACAAACTTAACTTTTTAGTTGAAAAATAATGTCCCATACATCGAATACATCACATTACCTAACTGCAAATGCAATCACAAAAAATGCTTTTTTTATGTGAAATGAATTGAGTGAAATAGAGGGTTTGGTGTAAGTGTAAAATTGAGGGTTTGGCCAAAATTGGCAATTTCCAATACCTTCTACTATGGTTACTTTTTAAGCAAAATTTTTAGTTGAAAGTTCTCAGTTGTCAATGTGAAAATTCTTGCTGCCGTGGAGGTAGCAATTTGTATAACTATAGTAGTATTTAAGTAGCAATTTTTAAACTATTAAAGAGTAAGTGAGTAAGTGTAATACTTATTAGTGGTGACGTGACCAGCAATCCTGACGTTTACGAATCGCCTATGAAACGTAAAAAAGCTTTATTCTAGGATTATTTGCATAATTATTCTCGAACAAGACTTAAGTATTTCATCTTGGTAAAATTAGGGCGTATGACTGTTAAGTAGCGCCTGCTGTATAACTCACTACATAAGTTGTCAGTACGCTTTATTTGCTATTTTAGTTTTGCAGGCGTCATTCATATTTTTTTAAAACTTCAGAATTACGGAACCCATATTTATAAATATAGACAGGGCCGAGCTGCCCATAATTATGTGCGATGTGTGCGGGACATACAAGTGCCAGGTCATAAGGGAAGCTGAATTAAATGCTAGCGCCTATATTTAGATTTTTTTTTTCGGCGCTTTTTACGTACGCACACAGGCGCTACGGCGCTGCAGGGGCGGTCGTATAACTAAGTAGTAATTAGGTAAGCAGTTATTGATCAGAATGGTAAGTGACCATGCTGATGGTCACGAATTCAATTTTTTTTTTATATTTTAATCATAGAATATCCTATTAAAATATAAATGTTAAATACCACCAAGGAGTTCAAAGAATGAAGCAGCCGTGTGTACATACATAGGTACCATCACGCCTGTATTCCCCAAAGGATTAGGCAGAGGTGTACTAATGTATACCCACATTTCGCCGGTATGTTTAGGTCCCAAGTAATAGGGGGCGAGCCTATTACCATTAACCGGACACAAATCCAGACTCCGAGCTGCCACTGGGAGACTGGGAATTTTATAGAAAATCCCAATTACGCTTTGCACGACCTGGGGATCGAACCCAGGACCTCTAGCGTAGGTAGCAGTCGCGCTTAGGACCACTAGATTAATAAGGCAGAATATACAAATATAAATAGCTTTCCGCCCGCAGCTTCGCCCGCGTGGACAACACAATTTTGTCTGTTTATTTTTTTTTTCTGGCGGGATATTGCAAATTCTCTAAAATTTTATTTCTGACCGCTTATCGCATATTTTATTGAAATATAAAAATAACATGTAAATTTGTTTGTGTAAATCATGTCCTGCTGAGAGCTGTGTCTGCCTCTAACACTAAAGTGGACGCCTCAACGTGACCACGACCGCTCTGCCAAGAGCGAAACGACTGAGAAGAAGAAGAGAAATCATGTCCTTTTAGCTAGAGCGATGGTCTGTCATTCTGGAGGACTCGTAGTCTCGCCATCTAGTTAAAAAAAAATTACTTGAAGATCTATTTACAGTAATAAATATCATTTCAAATTTCATTTCATTTCATTTCAGTCGATTTCCACGAGGAGGTACAAATAGTGGAAGAGCACTTTGCTCTAAAGAATTAAAATTGCACTTCTTTGTATACTTACCACTTGGTGGATTTTCTGTGTTGTGTCAAAATGACCAGACTGCTATTAATAGTGATTCAGTAACAGGCAACGTAGAATTTCCCGTGTGAGAAACAATCTTCCCTGAAATTTATTTATAGTCATTACAAAGCAGATCTTAAGGAGGAAACGTTATCGTTGTTAAAAACAGTCCGAGGGTATTGATGGTATTCGAGGTATTAAAACTGAATCCCCCCGAGTAATCACAATGACCTATTTTACATATTTTTGTGCAATGCTGATACTCTCAGTCTAGTCCCGTTACATAGCTTAAATGGTTTAAGGAGACGCAGCAGCATTACAGGTATCCCAAGGAGGGTTAACAATGTTAAGGAACTCCACAGGATAGTAAACTGCTTCATCCGCTAGTAGCACTGAATCCAATTTCTGAGCACTCCAGCGGTTTAAGAAGTATGTAATTAATATGAACTTTTGTTTTTCGGAGGCAGTATTAAAGTGTTATTGGGTTTTTCTATAAAATTCCTAGAAGCAGCTCGGAGTCTGGATTTGTGCCCGTCTAGTGGCAATAGGCTCGCCCCCTATTACATGGGACCTAAACATATCGGCGAAAGGTGGGTGTACTTTAGTATACCTCTGCCTAACCCTTCGGGGAATACAAGGCGTGATGGTATGTTATGTTATGGTTTTAATAATATAGCATAATCGGCCTATATGGTTCCCACTACTGGGCTTGGGGACACGGGTCTCCTCTCGGTGAGAGGGAGTGGGCCGTAATCCACATCGCGGGCCCAGTGCGGGTTGATAGATGTCACATGTCTTTGAATATTTGGTTCTAGAACATGCCGGTTTCCTCACCATGTACTTATTCCTTCACCGTTTTGGGAGCATTGCATTGGTGATGCAATAATTTATAGTAAGTAAAGTGCCTGTGTGAGTTCGAACCTACGACCTACAACTCGTAAGTCACGGCCGTTACCACTACGCCACCCAAGGCTCTCAACCAATAATATACATAATGGATCAAATATAATAATATGTGTATATGATGATATATGTATATAGGCCATATTAAATAATTACCTACATAGAGGCGAAACAACGACAGCTATTGTGTAACATTGTCGAAATGACAGCATTCGTTGTATTTGTTGTGAAATAGCGAAGATTAATAAAAGCACATTGTAACGGTCCACAAGTCATAATCTTAGAAATGGTTGTCGTTGAAGGTGGATTTAGCTTACTCGGCGGTAAATATTTATATCCGCATTTGGTTAATCTTCTGAGATAATTAATAGTGTTTTAGTTTAAGTATTTAATTTATAGGACTATAATCCTTCGAATTGTGGTGCTGCAGAATAGAAGAAAAAAATAACAGACAAGGAAGTCATCCAAAAAATAAACCGACTTGAAAAATAAAAACAAACGAAATAATGTTAAACTTCAAACGGTTTCGGAAGTCGGCGAAAACAAAAGTTCCAACTAATTTCAGGTAGGTAATTTTTTTAGATATATTTTTATTTCCTAATTTTTTAGGTAGGCAGGTATTTATGTCTCCAAAATTTTCTACATTGAATCAATGAGCCCACTCCTATGTCCTAATTCTACATTATGCGTAACGATGACGACGACGCGCTTATGTAGTCTTGTATACACGCAACAGCCCAACATATGCTGACGAGAAGAGAAGAGAAGAACGGGGGAATCCCCCTTATACTCTCGAACTATCTTCGGGGTAGCCATTTTCGAAATTTTGGCTTATAAAAAAATAAAAAAAGGTTATTGCAGAAACTTGTACAACTTTTACAGTTAATTGTACATAAAGACATCCTTTTAATAATCTAAAAAAATCTAAAATTTAACAAAATAAAACTTAAACTAGGTATAAGTAAAAAGCTTAAAACTTAGAGATATATCCTAAAATAGTGTGTGTGAGTGTGTAGGTATAATGTGTGTGTGTGTGTGCTTGAGTTGCCAATATGGAAATTTATTTTCTATACTCCAATACTGCCAAAAACGGTTTAATAAATTGTCAGCGGGTCATGCCAGAGGCTGAAATAAGGGCCAAATCATGCCTGGTGCATCCTATAGCTCTGATATTCATTCTGACGAAAAGTAAAATCTTCTCGAATCTTATCGGTATAGTGCTGGTCACCCGACCGGACGCGACATCAGAATTGTGCCATAATGCATATAATGTGCGCACAGTAATTTGAATTATAAGCACGGCAAGTCACGCCGTCAAAATCAGATTTATTTGAAACACGAAGCAAATAGGTTCGATAGTCGTGTGTTCAGTGCAAACCGGAGAAGTTCATTAGACTCGAGCGATTTATTAAACGTGTACTATTTTACAAGTGAGAAAATATTTTTATAAAGTCGAAATGCCAGCTATTGGCATTGATCTTGGAACAACCTACTCGTGTGTTGGGGTGTGGCAGCACGGCAACGTGGAGATCATTGCCAACGACCAGGGCAACCGCACCACCCCGTCCTATGTGGCCTTCACGGACACAGAGCGACTCATCGGAGATGCAGCTAAGAACCAGATCGTCTTCAACCCCAACAACACTGTTTTCGACTCGAAACGACTCATCGGAAGGAAGTTTGACGATCCCAAGATCCAGCAAGACATGGAACACTGGCCCTTCAAGGTGATTAACGACTGCGGCAAACCAAAGATCCAGGTGGAGTTCAAGGGTGAAATCAAAAGCTTCGTTCCCGAAGAGATCAGCAGCATGGTGCTGACGAAGATGAAGGAGACGGCAGAGGCGTACCTCGGAGAGACAGTACACGAGGCGGTTATAACGGTGCCGGCGTACTTCGATGACTCGCAGCGCCAGGCCACCAAGGACGCGGGCACCATCGCCGGCCTCAACGTGCTGCGCATCATCAACGAGCCCACCGCTGCTGCGCTCGCGTACGGCCTTAACAAGAACCTCAAGGAGTATAAGAAAGAGGTGCTTATTTTCGATCTCGGCGGTGGCACGTTCGATGTGTCCATCCTGACCATCGACAAGGGCTCCCTGTTTGAAGTGCGCGCATTGGCGGGCGACACGCACCTCGGTGGCGAGGACTTCGACAACAGACTGGTGAACCACCTCGCGGACGAGTTCAAGCGTAAGTATAAGAAGGACCTGCGTATGAACTCACGCGCATTGAGTCGCTTACGCAACGCCGCCGAGCGCGCCAAGCGCACGCTATCGGCCAGCACGGAGGCCACCATCGAGATCGAAGTTCTCTACGAGGGCATCGACTTCTACACGCGCGTGTCGCGGGCGCGCTTTGAGGAGCTGAATGCTGACCTGTTCAAAAACACGCTCGAGCCAGTCGAGCAAGCGCTCAAAGACGCCAAAATGGACAAGAAACAGATCGATGAAGTCGTGCTAGTTGGCGGCTCCACCAGGATTCCCAAGGTGAAAAATTTGCTGCAGAACTTCTTCTGCGGCCAGAAGCTCAACTTGTCCATTAACCCCGACGAGGCGGTGGCCTACGGCGCTGCTGTCCAGGCAGCGATATTGAACGGCGAACAGGACTCAAACATCCAGGATTTGCTCCTGGTCGATGTGACCCCGCTGTCCCTCGGCATTGAGGTCAAGGGAGGTGTGATGAAGAAGATCATTGAGCGCAACTCCAAGATCCCGTGCAAGCAGTCGCAGACGTTCACCACGTACTCTGATAACCAGCCGGCTGTCACCATCCAAGTGTACGAAGGCGAGCGCGCCATGACCAAGGACAACAACTTGCTGGGCACGTTCGACCTGACCGGTATTCCACCGGCGCCGCGGGGCGTGCCAAGAATCGATGTCACATTCGACCTCGACGCGAATGGCATCCTGAACGTATCGGCCAAAGAGAACAGCACCGGCCGCAGCCAGAACATGGTAATTAAAAACGACAAAGGACATCTGTCGCATGACGAAATCGAGCGCATGCTCGTTGACGCAGAACGATACAAGCACGAGGACGAGAAGCAGAGGCAGCGCGTGGCGTCGAGGAACCAGCTGGAAACGTATGTGTTCAGCGTGAAGCAGGCGCTGGACGACGCCGGCGACAACCTTACTGATAAGGAGAAGAGCGCGGCGAGAAGCGTCTGCGACGACGTGCTTAAGTGGCATGATCGCAATACCTTAGCCGACAAAGACGAGTATGACCGCAAAATGAAGGAAGTGCAGCGTGTGTGCGCGCCTGTCATGAACAAGATAAACAGAGCCTACAAGTGGTGATCAAACTTGGGTTTAAGTAGACAATTATTTCATTACCACCTGAATTCTGAGTGATATTATCTTATAAATAAGCCATCCTGCTGCAAAATTTGCCGCCAATATTGACGGATTAAGGCTCTCAGTCGCTCTAAGCCTGCACCAATACATTTTTTTTCTTTATACATAGTTATTCAACAAAGCCTGTAACGATACGAAGCAGCGGTAGCCTAATGGCTAGGGCGTCGAACTGCGATCATATGGTTGCCAGTTCGAACCCCACCCATTGCACTACCCACGTAAACCCATTCGTAATCGTAACACAAGCATTTAGCTTAGCACGAAGGGTTAACAAGAATACTAGTAATGTGTGACCCACATTGCTAGTAAGTTTTTTTTTTAAATAAGACCTCGTTGTATAAGTATGAAGGGTTAAAACGATGACAAACTACTACTACTACTTATTTGTACCATTTGATAGGATGTGGTTTCATATTCATATCTTATCGTCAACTCCATCCTGTATACTCGGTTTAGTGCTAATATTACTGTTCACAAGTACTGTATTACTGTTTAACATAATAAAACTAATATAATATAAACTAAAGCGTATGATTCTGAATCTATTTATGGATATATTTACGACTAGCTTTCCGCTCGCGGCTTCGCCCGTGTGGAGTACACATTTCTTGCCATTTTACGTGATATTATATAGCCTATGTCACTCAGGAAAATGTAGCTTTCTATTGGTGAAAGAATTTTTCAAATTGGTCCAGTATTTTCAGAGCCTATTCAATGCAAACAAACAAACAATCAAATGTTTCCTCTTTATAATATTATATAGTTTAGATTTAAGTGTTCTACTTAGGTACAGCACCGGACCTACGATGTTCAGGGGCAAAAACTTGATAGTGGCGCCCCCTCACTATAGTATTCAAAAAAAGCATACAATTTTAATTAAAATGGCTGGCATTTTCTGTGATCGGGAAATCGGGATAATGAGAACCCTGACACAAATTTTGCTCTCTCTCTCTATTACCTATTAGCTAATAACTTTTTAATTTTAGTGATATAAAATTATATACAGGAAACGTAAAGGACGACCGACATACGAGTACAAGATTTTTTTTAAATCTTTACAAACGTCAAACGTAACGCGCCTGCGCTGCGGAAGAAATTTTTTTCAGACACACTAATTATTATTTTAGCGCCCCCTGAAACTGCTGGGGGGGGGGTGTACCCCGATGTGCCCCCCCTAGATCCGGGACTGCATAAGTATCTGTCTATTTATATGGCAGTGTTTCTTATTGGGTAAAACGATACTTAGACAACTTTGGTTTCTTTCTAGATTTATAGATTAGCTCTTATTTTCAGCAATGAAGAAAAATATAAGTAAGTATTGAAGGTGCCACAATAGTCTAGTGGTTGTTATTGTGACTGCTACGTTAGTGGTCTTGGGTTCGATTCCGACTGCTAAGAAATTCTCAGTCAGTCAAAACATACCTACCTGTTAAGTGCTTACTCGAACAGATAAACAGTCACCAGCAGGTCAAGGTATACAAAACTGTCAAATTTCTCCAAATGATTTTAAACCTTAAATTGTTGAAGATATAGTTCAAAATCAACTGAGAAAATTTTACATTTTGTGGTAACTGGATGTGCTGGTATTGTAGTCATTGTAAATATTATAATGTGATATATTCATACATTGTATTAATGTTTGTATTAGTTCATACCTACATATAATACAATGGTCGCAGTTGTTGCAATATTCATTAGTAGGTACCAACACTTCTGCCTAAACCTTGATACCGATAACAGCCGTGATGTTTTGTTATCACTACATAGTATAAAACAAAGTCGCTTTCTCTGTCCCTATGTCCCTTTGTATGCTTAAATCTTTGAAACTACGCAACGGATTTTGATGCGGTTTTTTTTAATAGATAGAGTGATTCAAGAGGAAGTTTTATATGTATAATAAATACATATTTTAGCATAGAAAAGCCGAGGGCTTGGACGGGAAGCTAGTATTTAATAAAATATAACATACCATCCTGTATTCTCCGAAGCCGAAGAGTTAAACAGAGTTGTACTAAGTACACCCAGGTCCCATGTAATAGACGGCGAGCCTATTGCATTCATCTTCAACCCAACCCATTGTCCCACTGCTGGGCACGGGTCTCCTCTCAGAATGAGAGGGATTAGGCTATAGTCCGCCACGCTAGCCTACTGCGGGTTGGCAGACTTCACACGCCCTCAAGAAAATCTTTCAGGCATGCAGGTTCCCTCACGATGTTTTCCTTCGCGCGTGATAATTAATTTTAATACGTACATGCCTAGGACCTCTATAGCAGTCACGCTTAGGACCACTAGACTAGACTATAATGAGGCAGTTACCTACTCGTACATTCTACTTATTATATTTGTTGTAAATATCACAATGACTGCCTCATTAGTCTAGTGGTCCCCAGCGCGACTGCTACGCTATAGGTCCTGGGTTCGATTCCCAGGTCGAGCTGTAGTGTGTGACGCGCCTCCACCCAATATATTGTAAGTGTTAGCATGTAAGTGAAGCATTATTATAGAGACTATCATAAGAGTTAGTTGTATCACTCGTTCCTCCGAACCCCCAACATTACAGAGCAGTGTTATTGAGTTTTTCTATAAATTTCTCTGTAGTAGCTCGGAGTCTGGATTTGTGCCCGGTTGATGGCATTAAGCTCGCCCCCTATTACATGGGACCTAAACATACCGGCGGAACGTGGGTGTACATTAGTACACATCTGCTTCCACAGACTTATACTAAAGCACACTCACACTTCGCTCGTATGTTTCGGTTACCCGGGCACAAACCCAAATTTCGAGCTGCCAGTGAAAATATCATAGAAAAACTGGATATAACTGCTCGGCCTGGGAATCGAACTTAGGACCTCTAGACTATTGAGGCGGTTATAAGAGTATTTATTTAATTTTGTCAAACTTGGCACTGCTAATGACATTTTTAATCCGTTACAAACTTACATTTTAGTCTGTTAAATTGTTAGGTTTTCCCATAATTACCGTAAAGTTTGAAAACTAAAGTTTAATAATCTGTGCGCCCCACCTGAGATGTCCTATTCTGCTGAGACGTAGACTCTCACAGTACAACTAGTCCACCAATTTAAAGTCGCTCAGCGTGCTATGCTCGGAGTCTCTTTGAAGGATTTCTCCGCAGCGAGATTTTCTGACAGAGAACCAAAGTAATCGACATACTTAGCGCATATTCGTTTTTAGGATTGTGTTGGGGCTTCTCCGGTTCTTCACACGATTATTCGCAAGCGGAACTTCTCCCTGGTGCTTAGATAGGGTTGCCAGATCGAAAAATCTAACTAATTGGATAACATTTCAAAATGTGGGGATTGTTTGTTGTCTGGAGAAATGAAAATGTATTAGTCAAAATTTATTTGTAAGATATAAACAGCTCTTTAAAAAAATATTAAAATAAAATGTACATTGTTTTTTTAACGGTTTGTTTACCACAAGTATTTGGCATTGCTTTTTACCGAGTCATCCAATTTGGATTCCTTCGAAGTACCGAGGAAAGATCCAATTTAAATGATTATTGCGGTAGACAGAATATGATGATACGATACAGTAGGTATGTTTGTCGGGAGATTTTGTTATTTGTCGGGAGTCTGGACATCATATGAAATGTCGAAAGAATCCAGACGATCTGGCAAACCTATGCGTACAGTACGGGCCAGCTTCAACAAAATCCTGGCGATGATTGCTGATAACCTGGACTGCTCCTACAAGCTGCGTTACTGCAACAGCCATGTTCAGGCAAGGCCTATTGGTATTGGTATTGGTATGGCGGGCTTATTTCCGCAACTCCACGACTAAGCGCGTATTTTGCGTGTGGGTGGGACGATGTTATGTTTTAATCAAACCACCCCAACTCCTCGAGAAAGGCCGTCAAGCGCCCAATGTTGCCTACGGCCTCTCGGAGAGTACTCGGGTTGCCGAGGTGCTTTGCCCTGTATGTGGCGACACCAGGACAGTGCAGTAGCACGTGGGCCGCTGTCTCGTCGGCCCCCAGGCAGGCTCTGCAAAGGGGACTGTCTGTGATACCTATAACAGAAAGATGTTTATTGAAAGGACCATGGCCGGTGACGGCTGCAGTGGCTATCCTCAAGTGTTGTTTGGACAGCTGCATTAGCTGCCTGGTGATGCGGTCGTCAATGGAAGGGAGGGCCTCCTTAGCCTGCCTACACTCACCGTGGTTTGTCCAGTAGTCGTTGTGTCTATCCCTAGTCCGTTTTCTTACCAGGGTGCGTATCTGGCCGAAGGGGAAAGGTACTATGGGTTCAGGGCCCACAGCCCCTGCGGCTGATCCCCGTCTGGCAAGCTCATCCGCTGCATCGTTGCCTCGGGAGTTGCTGTGTCCTTTGATCCATTGGATGGTTATTTTATTTAGCTCACCTACCTGGTTGAGTCTTTGGTGGCATTCGTATGTCAACCCCGTATTCACCGTGTGGCTGTTCAAGGCTTGTAGGACTGCCATGCTGTCTGAGAGTATTCGAATAGAGTAATTCTTTACCTCCCTTGCTGCAATGGCTGTAGTTGCCATTAGGATACCCATACATTCGGCTTGGAATATTGTGTTGTGGTGCCCTAGTGGTATGGCCATCCGAATGTTCAGATCTTCTGAGTAGATACCACATCCGGTGCCCATGCTTGTTTTTGATCCGTCAGTGAAGATACTCACCTCTGTCGGGTTTAGACCCTCACATCTATGATCCTCGTAGAGCTGGATCTTGTATTTCTTGTCGAAGATGAACTCCTTCGAGATGCGATCGTTAATGGCACGCATGATTGGGTAATCGGTTTGGAGTTCGTCCAAGATGTTGGTATGTCGCGTGCCGCTGCTTTTCCATAGCGTCAGTGTCTTGAGACGTGCTGCTGCCATTGCTGCCTCTTGTTGTATAAACAGGTGTAGCGGTGGCAGGTCCAGCATGGCTTCCAGCGCTGCGGTTGGAGTGGTTCTCATACAGCCCGTGGATGCTAGGCATGCTAGTCTCTGGAATCGCTGTAGTTTATTCTTTGCGGTTTCGAGTGTAGTTCTAGGCCACCAAACTACGGCGCCGTATGCGACTAGTGGTCTGATCACTGTTTTGTACAGCCATAGGGTGATTTTTGGGGATAAGCCCCATCTTTTCCCCATCATTTTCCTGCATTGCCAAAACGTTATACAGGCCCTGTTTAATTTATTCTCAATATGGCTACTCCATTTTAGTTTACTGTCGAGAATGACACCGAGGTACTTGACCTCAGTTGACAGTTGGAGTTCAGTGTTGAACAACTTTGGTAGGCGATATGATCCAAGTGCTCGTTTCTGGGTGAACATGACTAACTCAGTTTTTGTGGGGTTCACCGTTAAGTCAAACTCATTACACCAGCGCTCTACTATTCGCAGTGCCTGCTGTGTGAGGTTACAGATGGTTCCAGTGACTTTCCCTGTGACAAGGATTGCAAGGTCATCTGCGTATCCTATAGTGTAATCATGGTTAGCATTTAGCTTGGTGATGAGGTCGTTGATAACTAAGTTCCACAGAAGGGGTGAAAGCACACCCCCTTGCGGACATCCTCGCGCTATAATGGCGGACTGCTCATTCCCTTCAAGGCGCACCACGCGTTTGCTGAGCATGTTGGTGATCCAATCCTTGAGTACTGATTCTACTCCATGCTTAGAGAGTGCAGCACTTATGCTGGAGAAGTTCGTTCTGTCGAAGGCACCCTCGATATCTATGAAAGTGCCTAGGCAGATACCTTTGTTATGTATCGCCTCTTCGATCTTGTTAACAACAAGATGGAGTGCGGATTCGGTTGATTTCCCTGAGCTGTATGCATGTTGATTGTCATGCAGGGGGGAAGCTTTTAGTGCGTTATCTCTCAGCTCTCTCTCGCAAAGCCTCTCCATGGTTTTTAGCATGAATGAGGTCAGGCTGATCGGTCTGTAGGATTTAGCATTTGTGTAGTCACTCTTGCCTGGTTTGGGAATGAATTTAACTTTCACTTCCCTCCATCCCTTGGGAACGTATCTAAAGGCCAGACACGCTCTCATGATAGCAACTAGTCTCTTGATGACATCCGTTTTCCCCCACTGCATCAGGGCAGGAAATATGCCATCAGGACCAGCTGCCTTAAAGGGGTGGAAACTGTCGATGGCCCATTGGAGTTTCTCCAATGATATCGTCTTAAGTGCATATTCCCAATCGTACTTCGTTGGTGAGGGAGATATATCGGTCCAGTTTACGTCCTGTGTAAAAACGCATCCTGGGAAATGCGTCTCGATGAGGACGCGTTGGGTTTCTTCTGGTGATGTTGTGAACGTGTTATCAGGTTTTCGGAGGGTACCGGGATCAGATGTGCTCTGTTGTGCCAGTATTTTCCTTACCCTGTTAGCTTGTTGGCAGCTTTCGATGTTACCACAGAATTTTCGCCATCCCATGGTGCTTCTAAATCTAATACATTTCTTGTAGGCGGATTTGGCCGATTTATAGTCGTCCCAGTCCTCATCCGCTCCCGTGTTCATCGCCCTATTCAGAGCCCTTCTCACTTTCCCGCGTTTGCGTTCCAGTTCCGCGCCCCACCACGGTTGTTTTCCTGGTGCCTTGGGCGCGGTGGACTCTGGACATGTGGAGTGGTAGCTGTCTATCATTGCTTTAGTTAGATAACTTACCTGTGTTTCTATTTCTGTAGTGTTCCCTGGGGTTGGTGCTGCGCTTGCTTGTGCCAGCTTGGCTCTAAGCGTACGGGAGTATTTAGTTGTGTCTGTGTTCCGCGGATTCCGTCTTGGCGGTGTCGGTGGGATGTGTAGGTCAAGATCGAAACGGATCCATCTGTGGTCGGAGCACGATGCCTCCTTAGAGACCTGCCAACCTTTGATGATCCCTACTGCAGTTTCCGATGCTAGAGTTAGGTCGATGATTGTCCTACTGCGTCTAGTGACGAATGTAGGTTCAGATCCGGTGTTTAGTAAAGAAAGGTTAGTAGTAAAAAGGAAGTCGACTAGAGCCTTACCCCTTTCATTTGGTGTCTCCATTCCCCATAAGGGGTGGTGCGCGTTGGAGTCAGTTCCGATGACGATCTCGGTCTCGGTCGACTCGCAGTGGTTGACCAGACGCACGAGGTCGAAGGGTGGTGGTGCTTCCGCCTCTGGCATGTAGACCGAGGCGAAGACAATCGCTATATTTGTGCTCCCCTGCTGCATGTGCAGCTTTATGGCAGAGAGGTCTCTGCAACAGAAATCTGTTAGAAGCTGTGTAATAATGTTAGGTGTTACGTAGATACACGTTCTGGGATGATCGTGATCAGTGACTGTAAAAAGCTTACCTCCAAGATTCGTCATCCCTTTAATTTGGCCTGCTCTGATCCACGGCTCCTGGATAAGAGCGATGGCCGTTTGTTGTCCCTCCAGCCACTTGCGCAGTTGAGCCGTTGCGGTTTGACTGTGGTGGAGGTTTGCCTGGACAACTTTAAGGGTTGACGAAGGGGACGCCATCACTGATGGGCACCTCCTCATCTCCTCCAAGCTGCAGCTCCGCTATAAACTTCGCCTCCATCTCCTCCAGCGACTCCTCCTGGTCTGGTTGTGGCGCCATGTCGTCATCTGCACTTCTTGGCGGCGTGCCATCGTCGGAGTTCTCGCTGGGGGGTTGGGCGATTTCGGAGCTGATTTCTGCGGGGGGGCTTGTCTCCTGTCCTGCAGTGGCCTCCGCGCTGTTAGTCAGGTGGCTAGTTGTCTCCGTATCCTGAGTTTTAATTTGTGGACGTTCTCGGTGTACAGTGGCTGTTACGGGATCCCAGCCCTGCGGGACTTCCACAAATTTGCCGTTGGCAGCCTGGAACTTTATGTACACCGCCCCTAGTCCCATTGCGAGGCGGCGTTCGGCTTTCATGATAGCCGGAACTTGTTCGTCAGGGATTCCTACCACCACGTACCATCCCGCGGTTTGCTTGATGGCCCTGAGGAGGACCCATCGGTCGACATCAAGCCAGCGGTTCTGGAAGGCGAGGGCATACCCTATGACGCTTGAGTCTTCTATGACTCCCTGCTCGTCGGGAATCAGTATCCCGCAGCGGACTCGTTGCTGGATCTCCGATTGGCTCTTGACCTCCAGCGATATGCTTGAGGGTAGGGCCAAGCCGGAGACCGTGTTCTTCAGCCACGCCAGAGTGCTGTCGTCGCTGCACCAGAGTTTTATCACTCCCTCCGTGTACATCGGCTTTGCCTTGAAAGCCGGGCCGTTGTTTTTGTCCTTCGGGGTCCTGGAGTCCTTGAAGAGCTTCCGCTGGATCTCCGTCAGCACCCTGTCGGCTGTCTCCTTCGCCAAGTGTCCTGAGCGTCCACAAGTAATTGCGACGCTTAGGGATGATTGGGCGGCGTGGGCGTAGCTTCTTTCAGCTGTCCTTTTGGCCGTATCGAGCCGCGGCCGCTTGTGTTCTCCACGAGGCGACATAGACTCGTTGAGACCACGCTTGGCCGCGGCGAGACCGCTCCATCCGGATTGCTTCGCCGTTTTCTTAGTCCCGGCCTCCGGCTTTGCTCCAGTACTGGCCGGTCTTTCGCTGGTCACCGGCTGGTTGGGACCGGCCGGTACCTGCGTCGACTTACCAGCGCTGAAGCTCAGCTGTCCCTTGGTCCGGTTCCCCGGAGTGGCGGACGTGGCTGGGTTTGTGGTAGAGGCAGCGTTGGCTTCTCGTGTCTGGCGTCGCTGCTTCTTGTTCTTCTTCTTCTTTTTGTTGCCACTCGCAGTAGCCACGACGCCCGTTGGTTTTTCAACCTTTGGGGGAGGGTTATTGGGCCCCTTGCCCTTCCTCTTGTGGCTGACTGTCTGCCAAGTGACAGCGAAGGCTTCATCGTTGCGGTGGACCGTTTCCGAGTGACTGGAGGTGGCCACCTGCTCCGGTGTGGTGAGTGTGGTGTGTAGTGTGTGCTGAGGTCCGGTACTGGCTTTGTCCAGCACCTTTTTACGGGCACTAGATTCGTCCAGCGCCGGGGTCTCCAGCAGTGAACGAGGGCTGGTACTGGTTTTATCCAGCGCCAATGCCTTCGATGTACGTTCGCTAATAGCGAGTTGTGAAGGTGCTTCGTTAGCTTTCGCCGACTCCGCACTTCCACCGGTAATTTTTGGCCTGTTATAATCCATATTTGTGTTGATTTTAAACTTCATCTCTTCGGCTCCCACCCTCCATGGAGCCCGCAACGTTGGGAACGCCTTAAATAAGACGTTAGGACTACCGAAGAGATATAGGGACGCGAGGCTGGCTTACAGCGCGACATCGGGCGCTCGTTCAGGTTGGCGATCAGAGCCGAAACAGGCCCGCTCCAATCGAACTGATCAACCTTCCCTTGCACCGTCAGCATGGCCTTCACCACTGCGTAAACTCTCTGAAGGAGAGCCTACACAGACCCCACGTACCTAGCCTGTGGCCCTCTGACGGGACACCCTGGCCATTTCCTTACCTGTGGCTCTCAGATAAGGCTACCGTTTCGCTTGAAATCCAGACCAAAGGGAGCGTGTTGCGTCACGGACACATTACCGCCAGCGCCGATCGGCTCAACTCCCCAGGACTCCTTCATCCCCGCTTACGGCGCTCAACTGCGCAGGTCCTAGCGCAGGTGACTATTTACCCCTACTCGTCTTCTACCTGTTGTGAGATGACTGAGCCCACAACCACTCAGCCACAGAGGGTTGTAGTTAGGGGTGGATTGAGGTTGGGGAGGATTGGGGTAGGATTGTGGGGGGGATAAGGGGGCTTGCCTCAGTACTGCAACTAGTCAGCCCCATGGTACTAGGACCAACGGGGCTTTCCTGTCGCTAGAGCTTCGGCAGGCCGTCCTTCAGAGGGGCCCACCCTTCCAAAAGGTCGGGTTGGCCCCCCATGTAGGAGTGGAGGTGGTGGGGATGAGATTGGGAGGGGGCGGTAGGAAGACGGGATGCTGGGGTGAGGTGAGATGACCGCCATCGGGATTTTAAGTAGGCCATCCTTCCCTTGTCCGGGGTTCATCTTGCGAACAACCCCCGTCCCAGCACATGGTGCAGGGGCGGGGCGGGCTATCCGCAACCTGCCCACCCGCTCGGTAGCTCGGGAAGAGAGCTTCCCCACAGGGAGACATGCCCCGGCTACCAGGCGGTAACCCGGGAGTCGGGGCATGGCTCCCACGAGGCCGAGGCAAGGCCTAGTAGTAGTAGTGCCTGCTGGCATGTCTGCATGCTAGCATGAATGGGTCCGCACGGCTGGGGAAGTACTACCCTCCCACAGAATATCAATTTCAAGTAGCAGTATGTATACTGTTGCGTTTCGTACGGTGAGTGTGGAGCACCGGGGGCCCAATTTCTCGCTCAGCCGCCTTTCTTCTACTTTTCTCCTTCCCCTCCCTTTTCCTTTAATAGGCTCGGCAACGCATCTGCAACTGATGATGATTACTTACCATCAGGTAGCTCGCGTGCTCGTTTGGCGAGTTATCCCATAAAAAAAGCCGTTTGGCAGGCGTTATTAATCTTTCTTTTTCTGCGTATTATTATGTTTTAATTATTGAATGTTAAATGTTTGTAATTCTTTAATATGGGTCTAGTTGCCCGAAATAAATGAAATTTATTTTCATTAGCAAGCTACCGACAAAAATTGCCGGCGGAAGGCTGGATGCGAAAAGCGGAGGACAGGGTGCAATGGCGTAGGTACTATATTAGGGGCGGCCTTCGTCCGGCAGTGTACTTACATAGACTGATGATAGACTGACGACTGATGATAACGTAGAATCCCGCGAGATAGATTATAATCTGACGGTGATAGGTATTTACAATTTTACTCATCATTCTTTCATAATCAGCATCATCATCCATTTTAGTCCACTGCTAAACGTAGGCCTCCCCTTATGCGCACCATTTCACCGTCTCCTTAGCTTAAAGCTCCGCTATTGTAGCTTAAGCCTCAGATTTTTCAAATAATCGACAAATATATACAGAACTGAGTACCTATTTATTTTTCCCATTATCGTAGTTACCCTTCCACTAGGACTTTTTTCTATCCCAACCCAATGGCTCCCCCCCCCCCAGATTTGGAAGAAAAATTAGTCGATATCTTTTTTCCATTCAGCGCTCGCATTGGTGGACGAGCTCTGACGTACATTCCAACGAAAAGTAACATTTTCTCAAATCTTATCAGTTATCAGTATAGTGCTGGTCGATATCAGAATTGTAGCAAATTGCATAGTTATAAATGTACAAAGACTTATTTTTTATTGTAAGCGCAAATTACTCGTCGCTAAATCAGATTTATTTGAAAAAATAAGTAAAAAGGTTCGATAGACGAGTGTTCAGTGCAAACCGGAAGAGTTCATTAGACTCGATCGATTTATTGAACTTTTACTATTTTACCAGTGAGAAAAATATTTTTATAATAATGAAAATGCCAGCTATTGGAATTGATCTTGGGACGACCTACTCGTGTGTTGGGGTGTGGCAGCACGGCACTGTGGAGATCATTGCCAACGACCAGGGCAACCGCACCACCCCTTCCTATGTCGCCTTCACGGACACAGAGCGACTCATCGGAGATGCAGCTAAGAACCAGATCGTCTTCAATCCCAACAACACTGTTTTCGACTCGAAACGACTCATCGGAAGAAAGTTCGACGATCCCAAGATCCAGCAAGACATGGAATACTGGCCCTTCAAGGTGATCAACGACTGCGGCAAACCAAAGATCCAAGTGGAGTTCAGGGGTGAAACAAAACTCTTCGTGCCCGAAGAGATCAGCAGCATGGTACTGACGAAGATGAAGGAGACGGCAGAGGCGTACCTCGGAGGGACAGTGCACGAGGCGGTTATAACGGTGCCGGCGTACTTCGATGACTCGCAGCGCCAGGCCACCAAGGACGCGGGCACCATCGCCGGCCTCAACGTGCTGCGCATCATCAACGAGCCCACCGCTGCTGCGCTCGCGTACGGCCTTAACAAGAACCTCAAGGAGGATAAAAAAGAGGTGCTTATTTTCGATCTCGGCGGTGGCACGTTCGATGTGTCCATCCTGACCATCGACAAGGGCTCCCTGTTTGAAGTGCGCGCTTTGGCGGGCGACACGCACCTCGGTGGCGAGGACTTCGACAACAGACTGGTGAACCACCTCGCGGACGAGTTCAAGCGTAAGTATAAGAAGGACCTGCGTATGGACTCTCGCGCATTGAGTCGCTTACGCAACGCCGCCGAGCGCGCCAAGCGCACGCTATCGGCCAGCACGGAGGCCACCATCGAGATCGAAGTCCTCTACGAGGGCATCGACTTTCTCACGCGCGTGTCGCGGGCGCGCTTTGAGGAACTGAACGTGGACCTGTTCAGAAGCACGCTCGAGCCAGTCGAGCAAGCGCTCAAAGACGCCAAAATGGACAAGAAACAGATCGATGAAGTCGTGCTAGTTGGCGGCTCCACCAGGATTCCGAAGGTGAAAAGTTTGCTACAGAACTTCTTCTGCGGTCAGAAGCTCAACTTGTCCATTAACCCGGACGAGGCGGTTGCCTACGGCGCTGCTGTCCAGGCAGCGCTGCTGAACGGCGAACAGGACTCAAACATCAAGGATTTGCTCATGGTCGATGTGACCCCGCTTTCCCTCGGCATTGAGGTCATGGGAGGTGTGATGGAGAAGATAATTGTGCGCAATACGAAGATTCCGTGCAATTTGACGAAACGCTACACCACGAGCGTGGATAACCAGATGGGGATCTCCGTTAATGTGTATGAAGGCGAGCGCGCCTTGATCAAGGATAACCACTTGCTGGGCATGTTCGTACTGACCGGTATTCCACCGGCGCCGCGGCACGTGCCTAACATTCATATCACATTCGACCTTGACGCGAATGGTATCCTGAAAGTGTCGGCACAAGAAAGCAGCAGTGGCTGCAGCCAGAACATGGTCATCAAAAACGACAAGGGACGCCTGTCACACAACGAAATCGAGCGTATGCTCGCCGACGCAGAACGATACAAGCACGAGGACGAAAAGCAGAGGCAGCGCGTGGCGTCGAGGAACCAGCTGGAGGCATACGTGTTCAGCGTGAGGCAGGCGCTGGACGACGCCGACGATAACCTCACAGATGAGGAGAAGAGTGCGGCGAGAAGCGTCTGCGACGATGTGCTTAAGTGGCATGAAAACAATACCTTGGCTGAAAAAGAGGAGCACGACCGTAAGATGAATGAAGTGCAGCGTGTGTGTGCGCCTGTCATGAACAAAATAAACAGAGCCTAAAAAAGTTGATCAAACTTGGAATAAATACAATTAAGTAATTACTTAGCAGTCTTGTTGCAACATTGGCCGCTAATATTGGCGTGTTAAGGCTCTCTCTCACTCGCTCTAATTTTCTAACATTGACGAACTTGTATGGGCAGTTGAATCTGTGGTTGAATTTTGTTTTGTTGGGTATTTATGAGTTCAACCATTCCCTATTTCAAGTTTCATGTTTAGGTACATGTAAGTGTTACATTTATAACATTTATGGAAAGCTACAACATGAAACCCTGTAAGGGTAGTGTAACAGCATATATGTCGAATAGAATAGAATAGAATATGCTTTATTGCACACCTAGAAAATATTGTCAAGTATATGTTATAAATCTGAGGAGGGTCCAGAATCATGTACTGAATTCATGGTAAGCGGATGTGCGTCGATGTCCCTTCCACCCTGTATAGTAGATTTATTGTTATAATATTATAGGTAAGTATATATATTAATTTGCCAACTGACGACAAAACATGTTGCAAACAGCTACCTAACCACGGAGGAGAGAGAATTCTCCATGTCCCTAAGCCTTCACTCTTTGCTAGATAGATGTTTGCAACATGTTTTATCGTCAGTTGAAACGCGGGTAATAGTGCAATATAAGTTTGCTCCGAAAACTAATAAGATAATATTCAATGAAGCATTACATTGTAATTCATCGATTTTAATGTTCTTTTTTTAACTTTATTGATAGAATATGGTGTCATATCTTATCGTTATCGTCCTTTATCGTTCTTTTGTAATTGGCTAAGCGCTAATATTTATTGTTCACAAGTATTTAGCACAAAATATCCGTTGAGACTTGTGACATTATTCGTCAGATCGTAGATCTTATTATTCATCACTAGCTCTCTCTACTTCTCGGCTTTTCCCTCCTATTACATGCATGTATACGTTAAATCAAGACGGCATTCTTATAACTTGTCACCACAGATTTAAGGAAATATTCCAATTTTCCTAGTCTGAGCTTGTCACGATCACTGTCGAAAGCGTACTAGTTCTCGTAGACGCATTTTGCTCAATACGCGCAGACACAGACACGCCACTTCTCCTGGGGGCCTACCATAAACTCTTATAGCAGGTCAATTTTAGACGGAAAGTGAACTGTCGTGATAAATTGTACCATGAGCACATCAAATAACCGGCCAGCCAGCGGTCACGTGACTTAAGCCGGCGAGCGGTCACGTGACAACATTTCAGCGGGCTGGCCTGCAAAGAGCTTTACCATCAACTCATTTTTGACATTAGAGCACTTGAAATTGAACTGTCATATTTAGCAGCCGTATAAAAGTAGCTTTTATTGACCTGTTTTCTTTAATTTGTAAGAATAACCTAAAGTAAAAATGACTTAGTGCATTACATACTATTGTAGCATTATTTAAAATTTTAGACAGAATAAAAGTATTATATTTTCCGTTCATTGTCGATGTGTGATGAAGATGAACTACTTACTTGATTTCTTGAGTAAGATATCGATAATATCAGTGATAAACTCATCACTAAAATCCAAAAAATAGAGTTGGTACATAATTAAGATGTACTTACCAGAAAATAAAGAACACATTATTTATTTTTAATTAATTGTTGTCTGCCCAGCCTTTATAATATTTGATAGCACCACCAACAATGGAATTCCAATTTTCCACCACCTCCGTCCGCATCACACATCTTCGAAACATTGACCGAGCACTTAAGTTGTAGCCCATTGCAATGTTCTTGTGATTATTTAAAATTCACACAACGTTTCCAATTGTTCATATGAAACTCTTTTTTAAATCATGATAACTTAATTTGATATTTCCTTTACCACTCACAACGAACACGATACAATTGTCTGCTATGAAGAAACTACCTTCTTACGAGTGTTCCAAAAATTAAAAAAAAAACCACCACACCACACCACACAAGAAGTTATTATGATCTCGTAAATTGTGCATAAGAAATTATTTGATTCGTATGTACTTAAAGCTTCGTTCGAAAACAGCCCTTATTTTAGTTGCTTGTATGCTAAGTGTTTTAAGTATTGACAAGGGTCTTTAACATTTAAATCATGATAACTAAAAATGTTTTGCAACAAAACTTAGTGTCTGTAGAAGTATTACTCTGATAAAAACAGTATTTTGAAATAATTATCCTAACTTCCTTAAAACCGTAAAACCGATAATAATGCGAAAGCGTATTTCAGAACGTTTATTTATATTAAAGCGAACCGGACAGCTTTAGTGTAGCAGGTCTGAAGTCGATGCATTGCAGGGCAGTTCGAATTGTTCATGGTACAAATAGAAAACCTGTCAGGTTGACCTGCATAGTTGGCCTGTCCTGTACTTGGCAAATATTTTAAAAGTTCATGGTAGGCCCCCTGTTATTTATACATATTTCTAAGGAAAAACTCAATAACACTTTGGTCGACCTGGGAATCGAGGGGCTAGCGTTGCAGTCGCGCTTAGGATCACTAGACTAATGAGACGGTATATTATTTATACATATATCATTGATGCAACTAGCCACTTTGCTGATACTTCGTGAATTAGAGTAGAGGTACTTAAGTATAATAAATATTATCTTATCTTACGACAATGATTCATATTCGATATTCGTATTTTGTCATTTAAGTACATTGTTTATCCTGAAATGATAAATGATAATATTATTTCTGTAAATACCTCATTCTTTTAAAGACATATTTATAAGTCGATGTTTAACTTTTTTTTTTAACTAGATAGGTATCCAAGATTATTATCACCTCCAAAATAGATTGAAAAGGCAATCTGGGATAGCAAAATTTGGATTAGGATTGATTATTAATTTCGGCCGCTAGTGAATGCCACAGAGCCCGATCTTCGACTTTCCTCAGCCTGCTGATAAAACATTAAAAAATACATTAAATTTCAATTTAATCTCGTAATCACAGATATAAGAAATAAATTTCTATGGTCATAATAAACTTGTCATTATAAAAGTTGTTTCTTAGGACAGTTCTATATCTTCTGCTTAAAAATAATGACCAAATTTGTCCAAAAATTCGTCAAAAAAGCAAAGGGCAAACTTAAATTCGTCAAAAAATCAAAGGGCAAACTTTGTTTTTTTACCACATAGCTCATAAATTTGAGGGACGAGTTCAAATACAACATTTCCTTATGTGAAACTGAAAAAATCTGTCCTTAAGAGGAGTGTCCCTCGCGAACGCAACAATGTTGCACAGTTGTCGCTGTCTCTATCCCTCGCGATGCGAACGCGTGCCCGAGAGGAGAAACAACAACATTTTCACGCGTATTTCGTATGTTCCGAATTTTGGAGATTACTCCTATAATATTGCTAATATGTAAAAAAAAAATCTTGTAAAAAAATATTCACTATATTATCTGGGTTTCCTTCGAATCAGAACTTTTCTGTATTGATACATTGTCGAGAAATACTAGCATAAAGTTGGGCCGTTTTTCAACGAAAATTGCCAATCTTTGAGCTCGTGTAACTTTTTAACCGTATATTGAAATGAAATTTTATATTACAGGAACACGTATATTAATGATAAGATTGTTACTGCAAAATTTCAATGACTTTCATTGTTTAAAATTCAAGCAAGGGCCAAACTGCGTTTGTATGGGGCGCGAAGCGGATACTATCCTCTTAAATGTGATCTTAGAAATGTGGGACATTTGACTTTTTTACGCAAGTGCACGCGACCTTTTTCTTGTCGCAGGCAGCTTACATAATAAAATTAGGTAATGACTTTACGTTTTTTTTTTGATAAAATAGAATAGAATTTATTTATTTGTAAAACACAGGTCTAGGTCTTACATTATTAAAGAGTCCGCTATGTTTTGTCAATAAGACATACGAATACTACAACCTTAATTTTAAGTAACGTAATAATAAAGAGGTTTTTTTTATGGAACAGTCTTGATTGTAGGTAAACACTAGAAAAAATATGACTGTTACTTGAAAATTACACTAAATTACAAATTCTATTATTACTTATTTAGAATTACGAGTAACATAATAAAGATTAATTTATAAAAATTACTTTGCTCAAAGAATCAGCATTGCCATACAACGTGGCAATGCAGCCAGCCTTTTGGGTACCCTCCCGGCTGATAGCGATGCGGAGGAGTTCTTTGTTTTCTTTTTTATAAATATAGTTTAGCTGTTAGTCTAGTTTAATTTATCCATCAATAAGTAAGATACTTTTTATTTGATCTGAGTGTTAAACATGAAATAAATACCATCCATTTATAAAAATAATTGCAAAAGTATCTAAAAAAAATTATTATTTTAAATTTATCTTTTTTTTTTAGGCATTTTCCATGCAAAGATTATTAAGTTATTTTAATTTTTTAGTTAAAATATTTTAATTTTGTCACATAATATTATAGTACTACTTGCACCGTTCTACTTGCATCGTCAGCAGAAGAGTTGCAAGATATGGTAATAGTAATGAATGAAGCATACAAGATGAAGGGTATGAAAATAAATGTTAGTAAGACGAAAGTTATGGTTTTTGAAAGAGAAGAAGATATATGTGTGTGCGATGTAAATATAGAGAGTAACAGTGTTGAGCAAGTGAGTGAGTTTGTTTATTTAGGAAGTGTGTTTACCAGGGATGGTAAGATTGATGCAGATGTGGAAAGGAGAGTGAATGCGGGAAATAAAGTGAATGGTGCTATGCATGCAGTTGTGGCTAATCAGTCCTTGTCAAAAAAGGCACGGTTGGCTATCCACAACGGTGTGCTGGTACCTACACTTATGTATGGAAGTGAATGTTGGGTATGGCAGAAGAGACATGAAAGTAGAATAAATGCTGTTGAAATGCGTTCCTTGCGTAGTATGTGCGGTGTAACTAGGAATGAGAGACTGAAAAATAGTGTGATAAGACAACGTTGCGGACTGAAAGATGATATAGTGACACGTATTGAAAGGAATATGCTAAGATGGTTTGGGCATGTCGAGAGAATGAATGAAAGACGATTAACGAACGGAATTTATAAGGCGAATGTTAGTGGCAGCGTCGGGAGAGGTCGCCCTAGAAGGACGTACACCGATCTTATCGGCGAGGTTCTCCAAAAAGGTCAGGTGCGTAGTACTCGCAACCGGCGCGTGTGTATGAAAAGATGTATGAATGTGGAAGAAGCGAAAGAGATATGCAAGAGTCGTAGCAAGTGGCAGTCCATAGTTTCTGCCTACCCCTGTGGGAAAAAGGCGTGAGTGTATAATATTATAGTAATGATTACAGTCATAAATATTGTTAAATACATTGGTAAAAAAACTTTAATCCATTAAAGATGCAGATAAATAAATGCGGGTTTGTTTTCACAAACAATGCTGTTTCCATTATGTACAGTCGCCAGCAGTCCAACGTATACCTACATAACTGTCAAATTTCTCCAAATGATTTTAAACCTTAAATTGTTGAAGATAAAGGTCAGAATCAACTGAGAAAATTTTACATTTTGAAACTTCATGTGCTACCCACCGTACATAGCTGGTAGTGTCAATATTTTTAGCCTTTTAAAATGTGGTCACAAAATGTGGACGTTACACAATGTTTCTGCATCCTAAATACACACTGTGACTAATAGGGATTAGTCGACTGCCCCCAGAAAATAATACCGTATACAACTCCATGGTACGCCCTCAATATTAACCTTTTTTGAGAGTTGAAATAGTGCATACGAAGACTTAATATTATATCAGTATGGTTGTTCCAAGTCAATCTATTATCAATAGTGATACCTAGAAACTTAGCATTACTAACTTCCTTATATTTTACTAATAATGTGAGCTAATGGTTTCGCTATTAGATACTTCCTTTATATACTTTTGTCCAAACGCCAACATAACCAACAATGATTAGAAATAATTTTTATTATGTCATTATTCATGTCAGTCGCATGCAAGGGCAAGGGTCTCCACGCAATGGGTGCCTGAAGATGGAAGGCGCCGTCGAGGTCGGCCTAGAAAGAGGTGGCGGGATGATTTGGATGCGTACCGCGAGGGCTGGTTCGAGGTGGTGCAAGAAAAGAGCATCTGTAAGGAATTGGGGGAGGCCTTTGCCCAGCAGTGAACGATGACATTATTCGAAACTGGTGACATAAATAAAGATTGTGACGAAAGATTATCATTAGTTATGTCGGTATTTATATTATTTTCAATTGTATCAGTGTAATAATTATTAAATTCATCCGCGATGTAAGATTGTCTTTGTTTATTGTCATAGTTTGTTCCTATATATGTGTTAGATTTATTAATAACTTTCCAAGCAGCTTTAGATTTATTCTGAGAAGTATTTATGAAGTAGTTGTTTTGTGCTTTCAGAGTCAATTTTATTAATTTTTTGTAGACAGTAGTATATTTTCTTAGATAATTCATATTTGTTGAGTTAGGGTAATATCGATATGTCTTTGTTTCTGGCTGCATATCTTTATCCTTCAAGATATCCATTTATGATTTTTATTCAATTTGACAGTTATTATCTTTTCTGGAAAACATAACTTTTATAGTAATACCTCAGATCAAATAAAAAGTTAAGATGGACAACAGTCCGTCGAGTATCAAGCAGTCGTAAGCAGTCAGTCGAGCTATCAAGCTATCGAAAGCTCAACTGACAAGATTAGGCGTAGTTTCGGTATTGTTTGTCGTAGTTTTAACCGGCCTCACTTCTTCGTTCCATCTTAACTTTTTATTTGATCTGAGAGTAATACAAAATCTTCCATGAAAGCTTCATAAGACTCATTTGCATCTTTAGTTTTGTTTAGATTTAAGTTTTTAAACCTACTAAAACCTTTTGTAATGGTCTGTTGTGATGGCCACTGAAGTAGCCAGTCCCTATACAGCGAGTTCATCCGATGCTAGCATTTTAAAGAATTTAGTGGTCGATGAGAAAAGTGTATTTCATTGGATTTTCCAAGAAAGAGATGTTCTCATTTTAGATAGAGGTTTTCGAGATGCTGAACTGCATGTGAGTCACGTGAAGTTGATTCTTTGTTTTAAAAATACATTTCTGTAAATAAACATCTCTTGTTTACATTCCAAATCCCAAATCGTATCAGTGCCCGACGCGAAATCAGCCAAAATGCAATTGGACACAGCACATTGCACATTGAAGAGTTTGAATTGTATTAAAGGGAAAATTACTCGCCGCGAAATCGGATTTATTTTAAACACGAAGCAAAAAGATTGACGCGTGTTCAGTCCAAACCGGATGAGTTTATTAGACTCGAGCGTTTAGTAAAGTGTGGTATCTGCTATTTTACGAGTGAGAAAATAATAATAATTTTATAATAATCAAAATGCCAGCTATTGGAATTGATCTTGGAACAACCTACTCGTGTGTTGGGGTGTGGCAGCACGGGTTCGTGGAGATCATCGCCAACGACCAGGGCAACCGCACCACCCCGTCCTATGTGGCCTTCACGGACACAGAGCGGATCATTGGAGATGCAGCTAAGAACCAAATCATCTTCAACCCCAACAACACTGTTTTCGACTCCAAACGACTCATCGGAAGAAAATTCGACGATCCCAAGATCCAGCAAGACATGCAACATTGGCCCTTCAAGGTGATTAACGACTGCGGAAAACCAAAGATCCAGGTGGAGTTCAAGGGTGAAATCAAAAGCTTCGTGCCCGAAGAGATCAGCAGCATGGTGCTGACGAAGATGAAGGAGACGGCAGAGGCGTACCTCGGAGAGACAGTGCACGAGGCGGTTATAACGGTGCCGGCGTACTTCGATGACTCGCAGCGCCAGGCCACCAAGGACGCGGGCACCATCGCCGGCCTCAAAGTGCTGCGCATCATCAACGAGCCCACCGCTGCTGCGCTCGCGTACGGCCTTAACAAGAACCTCAAGGAGGATAAGAAAGAGGTGCTTATTTTCGATCTCGGCGGTGGAACGTTCGATGTGTCCATCCTGACCATCGACAAGGGCTCCCTGTTTGAAGTGCGCGCTTTGGCGGGCGACACGCACCTCGGTGGCGAGGACTTCGACAACAGACTGGTTAACCACCTCGCGGACGAGTTCAAGCGTAAGTATAAGAAGGACCTGCGTATGAACTCACGCGCATTGAGTCGCTTACGTAACGCCGCCGAGCGCGCCAAGCGCACGCTATCGGCCAGCACGGAGGCAACCATCGAGATCGAAGTTCTCTACGAGGGCATCGACTTCCACACGCGCGTGTCGCGGGCGCGCTTTGAGGAGCTGAATGCTGACCTGTTCAAAAACACGCTCGAGGCAGTCGAGCAAGCGCTCAAAGACGCCAAAATGGACAAGAAACAGATCGATGAAGTCGTGCTTGTTGGCGGCTCCACCAGGATTCCGAAGGTGAAAAGTTTGCTGCAGAACTTCTTCTGCGGTCAGAAGCTCAACTTGTCCATTAACCCCGACGAGGCGGTTGCCTACGGCGCTGCTGTCCAGGCAGCGATATTGAACGGTGAACAGGACTCAAACATCCAAGATTTGCTCCTGGTCGACGTGACCCCGCTGTCCTTTGGCATTCAGGTCGTGGGCGATGTGATGTCCAAGATCATTGAGCGCAACACCAGGATTCCCTGCAATTTGACGAAGCCTTTCACTACGGGCGTGGATAACCAGACGAAAATCATCTTTAAAGTATACGAAGGCGAGCGCTTCATGACTATGGAGAACAACTTGCTGGGCACGTTTGAACTGACCGGCATTCCCCCGGCGCCGCGACACATGGCCACGGTCGACGTCACATTTGACCTCGACACGAACGGTATCCTGAAAGTTTCCGCCATCGAAAAGAGTACTGGTCGCAGCAAGAACATGGTGATCAAAAACGACAAGGGACATCTGTCGCACGACGCAATCAAGCGTATGCTCGCTGACGCAGAACGATATAAGGAAGAGGACGAGAAGCAGAGGCAATGCGTTGCTTTGAGGAACCAGCTCGAAACGTACGTGTTCAGCGTGAAGCAGGTGCTGGACGACGCCGGCGATAACCTTACAGATGAAGAGAAGTCCGCGGCGAGAAGCGCCTGCGACGACGTGCTGAAGTGGCATGATAACAATACCTTGGCCGAGAAAGAGGAGAACGACCATAAGATGGAGGAGGTGTTGCGTATGTGCGCGCCTGTCATGAACAAAATGTATAGAGCCTACAAAAGTTGACCAAAATTGGAATATGGATAAAATGGATTGGACTGAACTGCAAGCAGCGGAGCCCAATGTCTAGGGCGTCGGACTTGCGATCATGTGGTTGTCGGTTCGAAACCCACCCACTGCACTACCGATGTGAAGAAACTAAAAATATCTTGCAAACACAAACGTCTACGTCGACCTTGTATTAAAAAAGGTCTATAAAAAATAAAAAAAAACTAATACATATTGAAAAAATCTATTACCTACACAATCTAAAAAAAACAATATATTATGTGAAACAAAATGGAAAAATCTGATTATATATCTAAAACAATGAGGCAAATATAACAAATAAATTAACAAAAAATACTCAATTGCGTTTGCAAAATAAAATTACAGACGATGCGAACAGAACATCATTGCGAATACGTTCAATGAATACTTTATAACTGTAGGACAAACAAACATTAATGGTACCGAACCTCCGGGCCGCCATGTCAAAACTTCTAGTGAAAACTCCATCTACTTGAGACCAAAGAAATAAAAACCATATTACTGAAAATAGAAAATAAATGTAGCCTTGGACACGACGATATACCACTATTAAAATAATTTAATAGTACGATTTTAATACTGCAACCGTTCACAACTAGAAAAGGAATCGTCATTTTTTATTTCTGTAAATTTTACCAATAAACTTCACCTTTAACTTTACGCGAATCTTTTCTCTTCGTACTCCAACTAATTCACCACCACAGTCAATGTGTGGAGTTAGCTAGCGGCAGCCAGTAGAGGTCTCCTCTCAGAATGAGAGGGATTAGGCTGTAGTCCACCACGCTAGCCTACTGCGGGTTGGCAGTCTTCACACGCCATCGAGAAAATCTACCAATCATGCAGGTTTCCTCACGATATTTTCATTAATTATTAATACGCACATAACTTCGAAAAGTCAGAGGTGCGCAATTCGCTAAAAATATCATTAATAGAACCCATCCACAAGGAAGGCACGTCTTAATTTGTTTTGTGTAAAATATAATTTTTTTTAATGATAGCCAAAACGGATTCCAAAGAAATAAATCAACAAGCCTAGCTGTCTTTAAATATATTATTACGTCCATTTTTTTTTCAATTCTTATACCAGGACCTTATATTGCACGTAAACTGGAGAAAAATATTCTCCACAAAAATTAAAAAAAAATGGACGTCGTTGATATTCACCCAAATATAATAAATAATAAAGAGTTCGGGAATTTGTGGAGATCGAACACCGTCGAATGCTATGTTCTGCGCTTAAACGGTGAAGGAAAACATCGTGAGGAAACCTGCATGCCTGAGAGATTTTCTTGACGGTATGTGAAGTCTGCCAACCCGCAGTAGGCTAGCGCGGTGGCGCCTTATCCCTCTCGTTCTGAGAGAAGACCCGTGCCCAGCAGTGGGACAATGTAATGGGTTCATGATGATGATGATGATGAACACCGCCACCTGCAGACATTATTATGTACAACTGCAAAAACCCAATATCTTTTTAAACGACTCTTGCCCATCCAATGGTTGTCGGTAAGAAATTGCATCAGCCATAGATAAGACCGCCAATTGTACTTAATTATGTAACGTTGTTTTCGTTTGTATTTTATTTTTTGGTAAAATTAAGAATAATCGACCTATCTATCTAACAATTAAGCAAAAAAATTCAATAATTAGAATAGGTTTGACTGAGCTGACTGTACCAAAATCAAGTTGATGATACCTATTCGTTCGCACATTTAAAATAATTACCACGGAAGAGCTAAATTCTCTTCCGTGATCATTACTAATAGTATATTAGGTATCCCTTCAGAATAGTAACAGTGAGTGAATGCGAAGGAGTTGAAACCACGGAAGAGTCTCTTCCGTGGTTGTAACTATGACTGCCTCATTAGTCTAGTGGTCCAAAGCGCGACTGCTACGCTAGAGGTTCTGGGTTCGATCCCCAAGTCAAGCAAAGTGTTATTAGGTTTTTCTGTGAAATTCTTAGTAGCAGCTCGGAGTCTAGATTTCTGCCCGGTTAATGGCAATAGGATCACCCTCTATTACATGGAACCTGAACATACCGAAATGTGGGTGTATCTATATTAGTACACCTCTACCTAACCCTTCGGGGAATACAGTCGTGATGGTATATGTATAATTTTCTCAATAGTGCAGCTCGATGTTTGGATTTGTGCCCGGTTATTGGCACTATGCCGGCGCGATATAATTGCCAAAAGACAGCGATAATGTACATACCGCAGAAGAACACTTACAGAAACGAAAAACCAAAAACATAACACAACATAGGGTAAGTATGTTGTGTTATGTGGAAACAAACCAGTGGTATTAAAACGATATACCTTTTTTTTTCGTTTGAAAATCCTAAAACGATACACCTACCCAATATTTACCAGGGTATCACTGCACTGTCAGCACAAACAATTGAGCAGTACTAAATACGAATAACGGATATGAATATCGTTCGACGTAAGCAAGTCTGCCAAGTCAAAGAACTCGAGTTCACGGTCAAGGTCGCGGCCAAGGGATTCGTGACATTCACCTAAGCCATAGTGCCACACTATGCCTAAACCTAGCTATTATAAGGTATTATAGCGTATCCTAATCCCTCTCGTTCTGAGAGGAGACCCGTGTTTAGAAATAGGACTAGTTGATGATGATGATATACTTAAACCATTTTCAACCGACTTCAAAAAGGAGAGGAGAGGTTCTCAATTCGACTGTATTTTTTATTTTATTTTTTTATGTTTGTGATCTCATGACTTTCGACTGGGTGAACCGATTTTGATGATTCTTTGTTTATTTGAAAGCTGGTGCTTACCGATTGGTCCAATTTTAATTTGGGTCAGTTCTGATTCTGACACTGGGATCCATGGGATAACCATATCGTACCAATCATAAATTTGCATAAAGTATGTACGCGTCAAATGGACGAATAACTCAATATCACGCCAACCGATTTCGATGATTTTTTTTTTGTTTGGTAGGTTCTATTATCCCACAGTTTCGGAAGTCGGTGGCGAAAACGAAAGAACCACTCAAATTGACGTCACTGACTTCCGAAACTGTTTGAGACATAAAATTATTTTATTATTTTTTTGAAGGCGGTTTTACTTTTTTGTTAAAAGTTAATTATAAGTAGGCTACGGACCTACTTTCTATTTATCTTCGACAAGATATCGCAGAAATCATAAATGTACATTACCGTTATTCTAACAAAAAACACGAGGGTGGAAAGTTCTGGAGAAAGCTCCGAACGAACAGTTCTTTCTGGAGCCCTGCTCTGCTCATTCGATGCCAATCCAATTCCATTGTAAACAAACAATAGTAGACGGTGAAAGCAATACAAACAGCTATTTCTATCTCTTTCATGCGACCGTGACGTATGCTCTCGTATTTATTCTGGACACTTCCACGGTATTGCCAGCAAGTAAAATTAAATTACCTAAAATTAGTAATTTCATGTTTAAAAATGTCTTATTATTATATTTTAGAAATAAATGTAATATTGCATTAATAACTATATTTTGACAAAAATAAATGAAAATAATCTATAAATGAAAAAATAATTGGCTGTGGCGCCATTCTTTTAATTCGCCTTACGTTATTAATGAATGGCGCTTATCCAATTACTTTGGAAACTTAGTAAAAAAAATAAAAAATATTTATCCGTAAGTAGGTATATAAAACTATGAGGATCATAATGATGTAATTTTTGTTTATAACATTTATTGTCATATAACTAGTGATTAATAATTTTCACATCGTATTTAGAACTTAAAACAGTAAATCTTTTACAGTCTACTAAATGTGACAAAGATTTTTTATTCAAATCTGAATATACTTACTAAAATTGATTTCTGTTTAATATACGCATAGCATAGCATAGAATAGATACGCAGTCTTTTGAGAATCTATATATCAATATTTTTTTATTATTCAAATTAATTAGTTATAACATAACATACCTGACTCATGCAAACATTTACGTAATATTTTTATATCATACTGTCTTATAATTTCCCTTCCCTAGGGCAATAATTCTACAGTGGCATTCTTATGACTCATAATATCGCTATCTCTGTCTTTAATCCAAATAATGAATAGGCTATTTCTATCTCTTTCATGTGCATTGCGTCGTCTTTGTCACAGTAATATCTCGTGAATTCTCGATATTTCCATGGTATTGCCAGCAAGTAAAGTTAAATTTCCTCAAAATAATAAATAATACGTCCAAAATTTTTAATTTTAATTTTTTTTATTAGGATTTCTTGTTTAGTGCAAATCACTATGATAATATCTTGTATTTCTGACATCCATAAATTTTAGTCATGACTATTCATAGATAAGATAGATATTATCGATAAATTATACTTACATAAATAATGAAATAATATCACCCTATCAATCATACAAAAACAATATTTTTTTTTAAAGTAAGAAACATAAGTATTTTGTTACTGTTTTGACATCATCATCATATACATATTATGATATGATTCATAGCAGCCTATTGCCGTCCACTGGTGAACGTAGGCCTCCCCCAAAGAGCGCCAACCATGTTGTTGTTAGTACTACATTATTTATCATGCTTTAAGTAATATTGAGATTATTTTTCATGTATAAACTTTTTTTCTCACACCAAAAGTTATCATAGTATTTATTATCATATAATAATAAATTTAATATTGACATGGTATAAATCATCATATAAAATTATACGTTTTCACAATATATTTATGCATAATTAAACTAATTGAATTAGTAAAATATGATGATAAGGCAGGATCTACTAATAGACATTCGAGAACCAATGAAAAAACAACCATCTTTTTTTACAATTTTAATTTAGGCATTGACAGTAGTAATTACGATAACTGAGTACGAAGAGTAAAAAAGTTGTTAAAACTTGATAGTAGTGTAAATTGGCAGGTTGTATAGTTTTGGCAAGTTACGCGCATTAAATGATTTTTGAAAAAATAATTTTAAATATCAGTTGTAAATAATATTGTAGTTAATGTCGCAATGACTACTGTCATAATAATATGCTTAAAATGCCATATAGAGGCACAAATTGCGTGCAAATTTTGTTTCATACTACCTACTGATTATTTCCCTGCTTCAAGGGATTTCTTCTACAGTGGCATCCCCACGAAGCTCAAGCTAGACTGAGACGGATAATGTGTAGCTGTCCCCTTTTTTTAAATACAGCGCTCTCATTGGTCGATAAAAGCTGACCTTCTAGACCATTCCTTCGATTCTGAGCGCTGATTGGATGCGTCTAGTGACGAGTGGAAATTTCTCGAATTCTATTCGTGTAGTATATAAACGTGGCCCGCTCGGCGCGAAATCAGAATTATTTGAAATACGAAGCAAAGCAGACAAGTGTCAAGTGTGTTCGGTGCAAACCGGAGAAGTTTACTAGACTCGCAAGATTATTTCAACGCTATTTCAACCTTTATTGTTTAACTTCTATTTTACGAGTGACAAGAATATTAATAACTCAAAATGCCAGCTATTGGAATTGATCTGGGAACAACCTACTCGTGTGTCGGCGTGTGGCAGCACGGCAACGTAGAGATCATCGCCAACGACCAGGGCAACCGCACCACCCCGTCCTATGTCGCCTTCACGGACACAGAGCGGCTCATTGGAGACGCAGCTAAGAACCAGGTCGCCCTCAACCCCAACAACACAGTGTTCGACGCCAAGCGACTCATCGGAAGGAAGTTCGACGACCCCAAGATCCAGCAAGATATGAAACACTGGCCTTTCAAAGTGATCAACGACTGCGGCAAACCAAAGATCCAAGTGGAGTTCAAGGGTGAAACAAAACGCTTCGCACCCGAGGAGATCAGCAGCATGGTGCTGACGAAGATGATGGAAACAGCGGAGGCGTACCTCGGAGCCACAGTGCGCGACGCGGTGGTGACCGTGCCGGCGTACTTCAACGACTCGCAGCGCCAGGCCACCAAGGACGCCGGCGCCATCGCCGGGCTCAACGTGCTGCGCATCATCAACGAGCCCACCGCCGCCGCGCTCGCGTACGGCCTCGACAAGAACCTCAAGGGCGAGAGGAACGTGCTCATCTTCGACCTCGGCGGCGGCACGTTCGACGTATCCATCCTAACCATCGACGAGGGGTCGCTGTTCGAGGTGCGCGCGACGGCGGGCGACACTCACCTCGGCGGTGAGGACTTCGACAACAGACTGGTGAATCATCTCGCGGACGAGTTCAAGCGCAAGTACAAGAAGGACCTGCGCACGAACTCGCGCGCGCTGCGCCGCCTGCGCACCGCCGCCGAGCGCGCCAAGCGCACGCTGTCGTCCAGCACGGAGGCCACCATCGAGATCGACGCGCTCTACGAGGGCATCGACTTCTACACGCGCGTGTCGCGCGCACGCTTCGAGGAGCTGAACGCGGACCTGTTCAGAGGCACGCTCGACCCCGTCGAGAAGGCGCTCAAGGATGCCAAGATGGACAAGAGCCAGATCCACGACGTGGTGCTAGTCGGCGGCTCCACCAGGATTCCGAAGGTGCAAAGTTTGCTGCAGAACTACTTCTGTGGCAAGAAGCTCAACCTGTCCATCAACCCCGACGAGGCGGTGGCCTACGGCGCCGCCGTCCAGGCAGCTATTTTGAGCGGCGAGCAAGACTCGAAGATCCAGGACGTGCTGCTGGTTGACGTATCCCCGCTGTCCCTCGGCATTGAGACCGCCGGCGGCGTGATGACTAAGATCGTGGAGCGCAACTCCAAGATCCCGTGCAAGCAGTCGCAGACGTTCACCACGTACTCAGATAACCAGCCGGCTGTCACCATCCAAGTGTACGAAGGCGAGCGCGCCATGACCAAGGACAACAACTTGCTGGGCAGGTTCGACCTGACCGGTATTCCACCGGCGCCGCGGGGCGTGCCGAAGATCGACGTCACGTTCGACCTCGACGCTAATGGCATCCTGAACGTGTCGGCCAAAGAGAACAGCACCGGCCGCAGCAAGAACATCGTCATCAAGAACGACAAGGGACGTCTGTCTCAGGCGGAGATCGACCGCATGCTCGCCGAGGCGGAGCGATACAAGGACGAGGACGAGAAGCAGAGGCAGCGCGTGGCGTCGAGGAACCAGCTGGAGGCGTACGTGTTCAGCGTGAGGCAGGCGCTGGACGACGCTGGTGACAAGCTCACAGAGCAGGACAAGAGCGCGGCGAGGAGCGCCTGCGACGATGCGCTCAAGTGGCTCGACAACAACAACTTAGCCGAGCAAGAGGAGTACGAGCACAAGCTGAAGGAGGTGCAGCGAGTATGCTCGCCTGTCATGAGCAAGATGCATGGAGCCGGCGCTGGAGGAATGCCTGGTGGTATGCCCGGTGGAATGCCGGGCGGAATGCCTGGAGGAATGCCTGGAGGAATGCCGGGCGGAATGCATGGAGGAATGCCCGGCGGAATGCCTGGAGGCATGCCCGGTGGTATGCCTGGCGGAATGCCTGGTTATGGAGGATACCAGCAGAACAGCGGGCCAACCGTGGAAGAAGTAGATTAAATGGATGAGTAGAGAGATGAGATGCGTAGTTCATAAATATTTCATTATTCTGATTGTGATATTTTTTTAAGACTGATATTTATTTTGCTAGCACATGATACTTTGGAAATTAAGTTAGGTATTTGAAATAAATGAATAATAGTTACTTATGTTTTTTTAATTTCTCATACTCCCTTTGCTATACCTATTGTAAAATTTAACTGAAGTACATATTTTGGATGCAAATATTTTATGATTTGAAAATAGAAATTTGATGTTTGCTAAACTGATCTGCTAATGGAAAATCTTAGTAAGTAAATACTTCCATCAACTTTTACGATAATTAAATCACAATAGTTACCTGCTCGTTTTGCGGAATCGAAAAAAAAATAGTATCTTCCATTAGTACCTATCATTGAAATATAAATTATATCTGTGGTACCTATGGAATAGTTTATAAAATATTAATTTAATTAAAAAAATATATATTCTCAAATCATATTAGTAGAATTACAGTTTGTAAGAAATAACCACGGAAGAGATAAATAAGATAAATAATAAACCTTATTTATCTCTTCCGTGGAAATAACTAAGTCTGTGTGGGGAAACCGTCATGTCTTAACCCTAGATGAGATAAGGGAGCTCAACCCTAAGAAAATGCTGGAGTTTATAGTAGCTGCAGGGTTTAGCAGTGAACTCTGAATAAGTATAAGTGGCGATCACAATAGACCGACTGCGGTCGCGGTGATACTATAGCCATAAATAACAAAAAAAAACCTGTATGAAGTTGGCCGCAAGTGGTTAACAGTGAACGCCTGACAGAATTCGCTTAGTCACGAACTTGCAAGACACGATTTGATCGCAGCTTGCTATGATAAAGTGTGCGTTTTCTAAGTTTCAGAATATTGCTTGCTTAAGTTATTTCAAGTTTATATAGTTATGCAGTCCTAACATAAAAGGGTTCGTTTATGGACACTAACAAAAGTCAGAATTACACAGAATGGAAGTCACCAATTGAAACAACATTTGAAGTTAGAAGAAGACAACTAATGAATGAATTATTTTCCTTATGAACAATAATATTCAACTGGATTTCTCCCTGAAAACCGCGACGACGGTTTGTTCGGGCACAATTAATGATGTACGTACTATCTTACATGCAAATATTAATAAAAAAACATAAGTATTAAACAATGAGCAATTACATACGAACCATAATAGATGGCGCTGTTCACAATTGAGTCTCAGACCCGACAATTTATTGATAATATAACTTCAGTCTCCTTTAAATAAGTACTTACATCCCTTTGTTACTTTTGATTTGCTCGAAGCTTTTGATGTTAGAAAAATACCTACCCTATGACGTCAAAGTGATGATTAAAGAAGATGATTATTTTCGGTTATCACTCAGTCAAGTTATATTGAGCTTGATAAGGCTGCGGTTCCACCAGAGCTGTGCGCGAAAAAACCCTACCAACAGGATTTACCTGCATAACCTCGCTAAGAGCAAAAAAAACCCCTATTGTCTCCTACCACATGCCTACATGCATACCGTCACAGATAGTGATAAACTATAGATAGATAGGTACTATCAAACAACTCAACATACACTCCACAGTACACAATTTTATTACACATCACACTACACTGACTTGTTTGTTTGAGAAGGTTTGAAATTTATTCGTTGGCTGTCATTACTACCTATGTTACAGTATTTGTCATTTTATCATTTAACATATTATTATTAATGACGGATATATTCTCCCATAACACAGGAATTCCTAGCAATGGCGACATAAATCCATTAGTTTGCACCAGTATAGCTACCGCCGTATCAGCGGTATCAATGTTAAGAAAAAACATCTTACATCAATCAGTTATTATCCCAGTGGAGCCATGAAATGAAAAAGTAAACAGAAAAGGGAGGATGTTATAAAAATAATGTAACTAATTTTGATACAGGGCCCCCCTCCAAGACACGCTACGCCTCTGGTTTGCACATTATTTTGTAAGTCGAATGACTGTGTCTATTTTTTTGTACAGTCAGCATCAAATATCTGCGCATACAAACTGCTCAAAATGATCGGAGCAACTAAGGAAATTAAACTTTATCTCAACGATTCAAAGGATATTTTAGAATGGATACTATACACGACAGCTGTTATTCGGCCATGTATTTAATCCCATTGAGATAAAGTTTAATTTCCCTAGTTGCTCATTTAATTAAACACTCTGTTCGCTTCTAAATATTTGACTCTGAATGTACCGCAGTATTTTTTTATTAAATGTTATTAAACCTGCTTGGAGGATGAAGGGGTAGAGGGAGACCAAAGAAAAGATGGATGGATTGTATGAAGTCAGATATGATGGAAAAGGGATTAAATGATGAGATGACGACAATTTTTTCAATTATAAGCACAATTAATCTGGTATGTTAAGGAATTGATTGTTGAATGTAAAAACTGCTACTTATATTGTCTATCTTTAAATAAAGTAAATAAATATTTCCTAAATTGTTTTGCCATTTCAGTTTAACACTGTATAATTTTATCATTTTCTCGATACTATTCTCTATTGATGTGACATTCTAATATATTAAAATTAACGAAAAAATAAATTGTAACTTTCGCATGCCTGCTATAGGTAAGATGTCTGTGTATGTACCTTTCAAAATGTAACAACAGCTTTGTAAAACCATAAAAAACAGGAATGAATGGAAGAAAAGGACATGCTGTGCCGACCAAATAAATTGGGAAAAGGGCAGGGAGATGATGATGATGGTGATTAAACCGGCTCAGCATAGCGAGTTCTTTGTACGTACTACTCAAACTAAAACCTGAAAAACCTTTGCGAAAGCCTCATCGCACCGCTGTCTTACTTCGCATACATCTAGTGGAAACGCAGCCTAAAAATAAATGTTATCGTACTTAGCAACTATTATAATTCAGTTTATCATCAAGCTGACGTTTTTCACACGCGACGAGAAATAATATGACGTCTTCCAAATATAGGTTTGCGTCGATTTGTAGATAGATATGAGATAGATAAACACGGCTACAGGTCAACCTATAAAAATCCAGTTTAAGCTGATCTCGCATTGTATGGTTTCCCCATACAATGAAAGGCCAGCGTAAATTGGTTTTATATAGCTTGATATATAGCCGTACGTACAAAATATGAAACAGAACCAAACCAGGGTAAAATTCGGTTGGGTATTAAAACATTATTAACATACCATCACGCCTGTATTCCCCGAACGGTTAGGCAGAGGTGGACTTAAAGTACCTACACCCACAGTTCGCCGGTATGTTTAGGTCCCATGTAATAGGGGGCGAGCCTATTGCCATTCACCGGGCACAAATCCAGACTCCGAGCTGCTACTGAGAATTTCATAGAAAAACTCAATAACTAGCCTCTAGCGTAGCAGTCGAGATTGGGACCACTAGACAAACGAGGCAGTCCTAAAATTATTCATTAAAACATTATTACCTCATTATTATTCACGGTACCTAATATCTACATTCACACGCGTCATTAGTCTAGTGGTCCTAAGCGCGACTGCTACGCGGGAGGACCTGAGTTCGATTTTCAGGTAGAGCGGTGTTATTGGGTCTTTGAAATTCTCAGTAGCAGCTCGGAGTCTGTCTAATGACCGGTTAATGGTAATGGGCTCACCCCCTATTACATGGGACCTAAGCATACCGGCGAAGTGTGGGGGTATCTACATTATTACACCTCTGCCTAACCCTTTGGGGAATACGGGCGTGATGGTATGTTATGTTAATATCTACATTTTATTAATAACATAACATACCACCTCACCTGTATTCCTCGAAGGGCTATGTAGACTCGTACGTACATTAGCACGGCTACACATCAAGCTATACAAATTGGTTGAAATATGACGGTAATTGTGTACAACCGTGCGTATCCGCGGCGATACAATAATATCATTGTATATAAGGTAACTACTAGGGAATCTCCCACGACATATAAGTCAATACCCAATATGCTAAACATAGTACATACTTTAGTATCGACTTGCTAAATGAAACATTGTATCAGTACAGGGGGCCTACCATGAACTTTTAAAATATTTGCCAAGTACAGGACAGGCCAACTATGCAGGTCAACCTGACAGGTTTTCTATTTGTACTATGAACAATTCGAACTGCCCTGCAATGCATCGACTTCAGACCTGCTACACTAAAGCTGTCCGGTTCGCTTTAATATAAATAAACGTTCTGAAATACGCTTTCGCATTATTATCGGTTTTACGGTTTTAAGGAAGTTAGGATAATTATTTCAAAATACTGTTTTTATGAGAGAAATACTTCTACAGACACTAAGTTTTGTTGCAAAACATTTTTAATTATCATGATTTAAATGTTAAAGACCCTTGTCAATACTTAAAACACTTAGCATACAAGCAACTAAAATAAGGGCTGTTTTCGAACGAAGCTTTAAGTACATACGAATCAAATAATTTCATAAGCACAATTTACGAGATCATAATAACTTCTTGTGTGGTGTGGTGTGGTGATTTTTTTTTTTTTGGAACACTCGTAAGAAGGTAGTTTCTTCATAGCAGACAATTGTATCGTGTTCGTCGTTGTGAGTGGTAAAGGAAATATCAAATTAAGTTATCATGATTTAAAAAAGAGTTTCATATGAACAATTGGAAACGTTGTATGAATTTTAAATAATCACAAGAACATTGCAATGGGCTACAACTTAAGTGCTCGGTCAATGTTTCGAAGATGTGTGATGCGGACGGAGGTGGTGGAAAATTGGAATTCCATTGTAGGTGGTGCTATCAAATATTATAAAGGCTGGGCAGACAACAATTAATTAAAAATAAATAATGTGTTCTTTATTTTCTGGTAAGTACATCTTAATTAAGTACCAACTCTATTTTTTGGATTTTAGTGATGAGTTTATCACTGATATTATCGATATCTTACTCAAGAAATCAAGTAAGTAGTTCATCTTCATCACACATCGACAATGAACGGAAAATATAATACTTTTATTCTGTCTAAAATTTTAAATAATGCTACAATAGTATGTAATGCACTAAGTCATTTTTACTTTAGGTTATTCTTACAAATTAAAGAAAACAGGTCAATAAAAGCTACTTTTATACGGCTGCTAAATATGACTGCAGGGCAGTTCAATTTCAAGTGCTCTAATGTCAAAAATGAGTTGATGGTAAAGCTCTTTGCAGGTCAGCCCGCTGAAATGTTGTCACGTGACCGCTCGCCGGCTTAAGTCACGTGACCGCTGGCTGGCCGGTTATTTGATGTGCTCATGGTACAATATAACACGACAGTTCACTTTCCGTCGAAAATTGACCTGCTATAAGAGTTTATGGTAGGCCCCCAGTACAGTACTTTGAATAAAACAATACGTTTTAAAGTTAATCACTTGCGAACAATATAAGTAATTAATCTTATCTTTATCACTGAATATCACGTAGATTAGTTGATACATCGCGAGCACTTTCAACAAACAGATGTGTGGTGTTAACGTGTTGTGTAAGACAATGAATTTAAGAATATTTTGAGTAAAACAGTGGATTGAAAATAATAAAATGGGCGAATCGCAGAAAAAGAAATACGAGAAGAAGGGTTCGCCTTTTTTAAGACAGGTTTGTCTACGCATTTTCGCCTATATCATTTTATTTGTTAGGTATAAATATTTTATAATTTCTAAACAATTTAGTAGTTCACATTTTCTAAGTTTGTGAATCTACAATTAAATTACAAGTACCTACTTAGGTGCTTAATTTTTTATTACAAATTAAAAGAAGTGTCTAAAATTATGTCTAATCTTTTAACAAAAAACACAAAAGAATCTTGCTTTGATTGGTACTAGACAGGTACTATGTACGATCATAGGACAAGGGAAGGCAGTCCAACATACCCTGCTGCTGCGGGAAACGAGCCATAAGAATTTTCCGTAGATAGGTACCAAAAAAGGGAGGACACATTGATCCCTAATATAGTATATTACTAGTATTGCTTCCATCCAGAAAACCATAAAAAACGCGATTCATTACAATAAAGAAAACTATAAAAATTTAAAAAAACATCGCCTGAAGATAACAACTAATTAGCTTGATTAGCAAGAAAAATGCGCAATTAATAGACTTACCTTGAAGAGTGACACAACAACACTAAGGCCATCTTTCACCATGTTGGAATAACCGCTCTTCAAATAAATTAAAAAATGGAAGAGAATCTGTATAAAACAAACTTCCGAGTACAGAGGCGGATTTACCAATCCTGACTCTTGGTGCCCTTCAAACGACCCAAGGGATGATGGAGGCATGAAGTGGTCTCGTGCCACAGTGCGCTCTGCGCAGCGATGGGGTAGGGAGAGTCCCTGAGACGAGCATAAGTTAAGGCTAGGCACAGGAAGGTTCCAAAATGTGCTGAAGATGGCCACAGGGGGGGTTTAGTGCGGTTAACATCCCACACACCCCGGCCTAGTCCCCAATAGGTGTGCAGCCTTTTGAAGGTTTCGTCCTCGAACACAAAAAAAGGGTTGAGAAGGCTGGATGCTAGGGCGGCAAAGGGGCCAAAACTTATCCTTTACATTTTTTTGTATTAAGGCAGGCATAGGTACCTCCCAGGCCTATTAGTTGTATACCCAAAAAAAGGTGGTGTAGGCTGAGAGTCCACAAACCATAGTTACAAACCATAGTTAGTTAATTGTAACTTGTACAATTTTATAGTCAAAATGGTTGTCATTGAAGGTAGGGTTGGCTAAAATTTAATAGCCAACCTGTGGCAAATGATTCAATCTCCCAGTGGTCGAGTTATTAAACAGGAACTTATTCGAAGTTGGTGAAATGGGCCCTAAAAGTTTTTATTATTAGTTTTACTTGCACGGACAAACCCTCCTCACCCTTATTATCATCATCATTCTCTTACATGAGACATGAGAGAGAGAGAGCCGTATATCTTTTTCTTCCATACACCTCTTTCAGCTGTCATCTCGCTATTTAGAGTGTTGGTTGCCTTATCACCTCTCGCACAGTCCATCCATCAATTCGTTGGTGTCCCAAATGATAAATAATATTTGTTTCTGCAAATAGATTTTTTAAAAACACTTTTACAAGGCAATGTCTTATTTTTTTTTAATAGATGGCATCGACTTTTAGTATCTGACGACCTCTGAGAAGGGTGAATGAAACTCAGAGAATCATGGTCTCTAAATTAAAGTCCAATTGTATTATCAAATTGTGTAGGGCAATATGTGAACAGGCCATATAAGAAAGGGTCATACCAGCTTTGAGTTGAGCTGTCCTAACCGACATGCATGCATGCATATGTACCATGCATCAGTCACCGTGTAGCTCAACCATTATTTAGGGAGCTAAAGCACATAAACATAGATGGATATATATATTTTTTTAAATAGCTTACTAGCAATGTGGGTCGCACATTAGATACTAGTTGTTGTTACTCTAGTCAACCCCTCCTGCTAAGCTAAATGCTTATACATATAAATAAACGTATATATGTTACGAGTGGATTCACATCGGTAGTACAATGGGTGGGTTTCGAACTGGAAACCACATGATCGCATGTCCGACGCCTTAGCCACTATATACCTAAGATCTTCTATATTAAATATTATATTTTATAGGATCTAAACACACTAGCGAACTAAAACCTGTTATTATTCGGTTAAGGAATTCTTGAGTAAGACTTCTTACATTTTTATAATTACTCTTGCTTGGCATAAATACATTTAAATCTTATCTCCAAGGGGAGTGGACTTAATTAATTAACTGACTTCATTCCTCACAAGAAAAACTTGGAAGAAGTTAGCGTTAGTCTGTAAAATTTATTATATATGGTGAACTCTTATTTTGGTTTGCTAATTTTAGATCAAGGTGGCTTTACGATATTTACTTATGAAATCTCTTTATGGTTATTTCAAACATATATTTATGGATGCTTATGGAAAAGCTACCAATTGCATACCAACTTACAAACACTCCTGTATTCCCCGAAAATGTTAGGTAGAGCTGTACAAATGTACACCCACGCTTCGCCGGTAAATATGTTTAGGTTCCTTACAATGGGGGGCGAGACTATTGCCAGCTATTAGAGTAGGTAATATATCGTTTTCTGTTTTTCCATACGACTTCATCAAACGTCAATTTCACGCCTTTGCCTATGTATTTATTACTTTCAATAGAGGATTTTTGGCATGAGACTCATTGATCACCACGACACAGGACCGACAACATCATACTAAAATACGATTCTTTCGGCTCCTTCGCTTCTAAAAAGTGGGCGTTCCCCTTTAATAAAATAATGCTAATCGCGCGATAAATTTTGCTTGCGCGATACAGGATTTTTTCAATTCGACGATGTTCTATGTAGCACGCTAGATGTCGCTACAGAATTATCTGCCACTGTATTATATGACATTGATAAGTTACTCAATAAAAAATACTTCGTTGATTGAGTAATCTCGTTGAATCAAATATTAATAATCTTAATTAGATCGTATTAGGTTATCTGTAAGGCGTATCCAAGGCGCAAAGCATTGATAATTTTATAGATTAATCGTACGATCTTACCTTGATTTGCGCATATGTATTGATAAGTACATTTTCAAGTTTAGATATTATTTTTTTAACCTATTTACCCTCCTCTCGGAATACGAGGGGTTAAGGCTACCATGTTGCGTGTGGGTTGGGAGAATGTATACACGTTAGAAACGTGTCTACTTTATCATCATCATCAACCCATTCCGTTGTCCCACTGCCGGGCACGGGTCTCCTCTCAGTACGAGAGGGAGTCAAGAACATCTCTCAGGCATGCAGGATTCCTCACGATGTTTTTTCTTATGACTACGAAAAGTCAGAGGTACTAAGCTGATCTTGTATTGTATAGACTTCCATACAATAAGAGGTCAGCGAAACTGAACTATTTATAATTAGACGAAGAAGGGAATTTGGAAAATCATTGTTTTATTTTAACTATTGTCTATCTTTTCGAAAGTTTGTCTGAATTTTGAATCGTGTTCACCCGTAGTACCTATCCAATCGAAATCCACTTGAAATGCGTAAAGAAACACTTCAACTTCGTAAAGTCGGTTAAGGCTGATTATTATTGTTTCAGTAATTATTCTGTTGGATTTGATCAATTGTTATAAGATAAAAACTAATTGTTGAGTAGGTAGGTATAATTTACTTCAAGTGGCACGTGCAAAATACGTCTACTTACCTTAAAAAATTGAAAAATTTGAAATCACATCATTATATTGTATTTTATTTTGAGCCACACGATGGTAAGTAGTCACCGCCGCCCATGGACATATGCAACACCAAAGGAGTTGCAGATGCGTTGCCTAGCCAATGAAAAGGGAGGGGAAGAAGAAAAGGAGAAGGAATGGAACTGAGGGAGGAATTGGGCCTCCGGCGCTCCACACCACATACGAAACGCAACAGTATGCATACTGCTACTTGACGTTGATATTCTGTGGGGTAGTAGGTACTCCTCTGGTCGTGCCGGCCCATTCATGCTGGCATGTAGACATGGCAGCGAGACACTACTGCTACGTATTCTACTAATCCACTAATAGTTTGTATCTACCTAATAGAGGCTAATGCCATAGTGAATTTTTTTTTTATTAAGTACACTATGAAATGCGTATACATTTCGTACTACTGCCGTAGTGTAATAAATTCTTATTTACTTACTTATTTTCTATCTATTATCTATTCCAGTGTTTCGCGACGGCGAGTGTGTCAACCAACATCATAGCTCATGGATGTGTCATTGGTTTCTCCGCTATCCTGATCCCCAGCCTCCGCCTGCCTGAGTCTCAAATACACGCCACACCGAGCGAAGAGTCATGGATAGGTAAGAACATCATCTTATAAACCTCATTTTGAAAGGACCTCCGAAATTTGAGAGGTTCTCAGTCCTCGTGGATGCAAGCTAACATTGCTAGATCAAAATCCAGAGGAAAATTTACAGTCCAAACTGACAGCCTTGACAGAGGTGGGGAAATTAAGGGTATGAAGGTCTTGTACTCCAAGGACTAACCTATAGGACTAACCTTCTTTTAATTTCAATAATCTCGACTTCAGGCCAATTAACCTCCAATGTCCTAACATCTTGTATTGCAATAAGGTACCAGTGAATAATATAACACCTTTTCTTTAAAAACGGTGTCTATGGAGTTTCTTGCCGAATTCTTCTCGATAGCTCCACGTTTCCACTGACAAAGAAACATGATGCAAACATCTATCTAACGCAACTTATCTCTCAAAGAGTGACTGGGATAGGTAGCTGTTTACATGTTTTGTCGTCAGTGGACACACGGGATAGGATCAACTTTTTGGAACCGTGCAACTAGAGTCAATACCGGTTTATAAACGCTTGTAAAAGCTTATTTAAAATATAAACATTTGCTCTTGAATGCTAATACTGTTTTATTTTTTAATTTCAGCGTCCATCATCGGCTTCGCATTGGTCACGGGGAACTTCATCATCACGCCAGTCATGGATGTTGTTGGAAGAAAGAAGTCGCACTTGATGACCATTCTGCCAGTTCTAGTCGGCTGGTTTCTTCTTCTCATAGTAAAAAACGTGGCTGGGCTTATCGCAGCCAGATACCTACAAGGAATAGCTATGGGCATGCTTGGGCCTTTGGGTTCTATTATCATTGGTGAAATGACAGATCCAAAAAACAGAGGAGCGTTCTTGACCTGTGTATCTTTATCACTTACAATAGGAGTGCTTTTCTGTCACTCCATAGGAACCTACTTCAGTTGGGAGCAAAGTGCTTTAATTTGTTCTTTCATTACCTTCACGAGTCTCATTCTTATTATCTACACCCCGGAGTCACCATCGTGGCTAATCTCAAGAGGGAGGATAGAAGAAGCGAGAGAAATATTCATCTGGCTTCGAGGGGATGACGAACAGCAAAAAGATGAACTGGAGAAAATGATAGCAGCCCAGAGGATGGCTAGAAAATCGAGTGTCGCAGACCAGACCTTGTCTTTCTGTGCTAAAACTAGACGGTTCTTTACCTACCTCCGACAGACGATTAAGAAGCCAGAATTCTATAAGCCTATCACTATAATGATGTTCCTGTACATCATGTTCCAGTTCGCTGGTATCAACGTACTCAGTTCTTATGCTACCGATATCATAAGTCAAGTCGTGGGACCTGAAGCAAACGCCAAAGTCATCATGGTGGCTTTAGATATCGAAAGGCTTGTTTGCAACCTCCTTGCTGTTATCCTGATGAAGACCATGAAGAGAAGGACCTTACTCTTTAGTAGTGGGACGATATGCATCCTATCTTACATTGCAAAAGGACTCTACGTTTACGCTAAGCAAAATGACATGCTACCGTTTGAAAACCAGTGGGTTCCCATAGGATTAATCGGTATTTATATGTTCTCATTAACTGTTGGTATATCCTCGATACCTTTTGCGGTTTCTGGGGAAATTTTTCCTTTAGAATACCGTGGTTTGGGCGGTGGCATCAGTATACTTGGGTTGTCGCTGAATTTCTTCGTAGCCTTAAAGTGTTTCCCAATGTTAACATACTCTATTGGTCTTTCGAATACATATTACTTGTATGCTGGTATAGTCGCAATATGCATGTCAGTTGTCTGGTTTATGTTGCCGGAAACGAAAGACAGAACTCTTCAGGAGATCGAAGACAGTTTCCGAGGAGTAACCCCTGCAGACATCAAGAGTATGGAACCTCTGAATGGTAAGACTGACGGAGAAATGATGCGTAGATGTAGTTCTGTGATTATTTACTAAAAATATGTGAAGGTTTGGACAATTTTAGAATCAATTAGCAATATTTTTACAATAACTCATTACGGCTGCTGTGTATTTAATCTTAATATTATGTATAATAATATTATTATAATAACTAATTTATACTTAATTTATGAATTGTACATTTTAATCTCAGATAAGTCAATAAAACTATATTAATTCAGATCTTATTTATTTCTCTCTTAATTATTGGTTTTAACACTTTCAGTACCCCAGAGATGGTTAGCATGGAGCCAGTGTAGTCCAATTTTACGGCACCCGGTTACTTCGGTTATTTGTGGTATTGTTAATTCCAAGCATATACGTTGCAAGTAACCACAGATCAGCTGCGAAGAATGTGCTCTGACCGTGAATGTCTGCGGCAAACTTATCCAGATGCTACCCAATCAACCACGTCAAAAAGCACTGAACGTGTTAAATATAAGCTTTTCCTTCTTCAACTGCGTCAAAGCAGTAAAGCACATCCTATCGTCTCCCGTCCCTCTTCATCCGCACTCCACTTTTTTGAGCTCCAACATTTTCTCCCCTTCGTGGGGCTCAATCTGGGCTGCCTCATTTTTGATTCCTTTGAAGTGACACTCAATCTCATACAGTGTCTTACCTTTAGTTTCCGGTAATATAAAGAATAAGAATACCCCACAAATGGCTATGGAAACCCCATAAACACAGAAGGTACCTTCGACGCCGATTTGTTCAAATGACAATGGTGCCGTCTTGACCACAACGAAAAACATGATAGATAGGAACATTCCAGAAATTCCACTTCCTAAACTCCTGTATTCTAGAGGGAAGATTTCTCCAGCTATAGCCCAGGGTATCGGTAAGATGCCTAAAGTTTTTCCGAAAATATACACTAAGGTGGGAATGACTGGTATCCATTTATATTCGTCAGGAATATAACCATAATCTCTTAAATATAGAAGAGTTGCAGCAACTAGTAGAGATACCACACTGATCAAAATCCCGAGGAAAAGGACAGTTCGTCTGTTGAGTTTGTTCACGACCACGCAAGATAGAACAGCGGTCACGAACCTGACCACATCGACCATTAACATGCTGACGTTGGAGTCAATGGTACCAGCACTGACTTCCTCCATCATTGGGATGGTATATGACGGCACTACGGTCATCCCAGATATTTGGAATAGTACGAACATGAACATCATGATAATAGTCGGCTTGTAGAACTCAGGTTTTCTTACAATCTCCCTGTAACCCTTCCATCTGGACCCTCTTTTGGTTCCTGTACGTTTTTTCTGACTGTTCAACAGTATCTCTAGTTCTTTTTCCGCATTAGGATCATATCCTCGGAACCAGTGAAAAGACTTTCTGCATTGTTCTGTCAATCCCTTCGAGGCAAGGTATGGCGCAGTTTCCGGAGACAAAGTGACAAGAATCAGAGATAAGGCGTAGACGCTGCCGCACGCCAAGCTGGCTGATCTCCAGTACAGCAAGGTTCCGAACACGTGGGCGATCAGCATTCCGGTGGCGAAAGAAAAGGCTATTGTGGCTAGGAAGGCTCCTCGATGTTTAGGGGCTGAGTATTCGGCTATGGAGACAGGTGCAGCCGCTGCCTGGACACCCATGCCGAAACCCTGGAAGCAGATAAAATAATATTACAAAAGTCAGTGATCGCATTTAAAAATTTACTTTCTCTTCAAGTTGTTTAAGAAACATACTTAGATTAAGATTCTGATCGAGATGTGCCGTTACTAATAATATTTTAAGATTTCTTACAGCATCTTCAAAAAGAATGCTTGATTGAGTGATTCTATCAATCACTCCATTCATCTTTATCAATATTAATTATCTCTATCTGAGTACAATATAAGTAGTATTTATATTAGATTTTGTGCACATGATTTCAATAGGTACTGCTCAGCAAGGTCTTATGTCCACTTGACCACTGATTGCAGTGAACTGTCACCTTCAATGATGTCCATACATAACATAGATATAAGTATAATGGGGTCAATTTGTTCTACATCAAAAAGATCTTTTATATATTGGCATCAATTGGTTTCATTTGCATGCGAAACTTTTGTTCTGTAGCAAAATATTATTGCGCATCGTCTTGTCATCGTCACGTCTTGTATTCTCCGAAGTAGGTAGTCTGTAGGTATGTTTAGGTCCCATGTCCTATCATAGGATCTAAACAAATCAGGCAGGCGAGCGGTGAGCCAACGTTTTGACAGATTGCTGCCATTGTTTGAGGGCTAAATTGCCCACAACTTACAGACACACGACTTTACATTTTACTATAGTGGCTAGTATAAGCTGACCTGTTCTTCTATAAGTTTTTTGTGTAATGAGAGGACAGATTATCCTGGCATGTTAAAACTGGTACTGTAAGGGTTCCAGAATACCCACAGTATACCGCTTCCTTAAAGGATACTGCCATGATGGTATGGTTGTGTATTTACGAAAAGTTTCTGGATATTTCAGCATTTACTCACCTGTAAAGATCGACTGATCAGCAAAGCAGCAGGTCCTCTCGCTGTGGCCAGGAGTGCCCACCCTCCCAGCGTGGGCAGCGTGCTGAGCTGGTTGGTCAGCTTGCGGCCCAGCTTCTGCAGACTGAATGGCGCCACCACGATGCCTGATATCAGCGCGAGACCCAGGATCGAGGCTGGAAACATTAAAAGCATTCTTCAGTAAAGCTACTTTCATATTCTGATGGTGGAAATAGTAGCCCAATAAGTACCTAATTTAGTAAATGCTGGAAACATTGGATGCATTTTTTTAGTACAGTCACTGTCATATTAAAAATAGCTTTTATCAACGATCAAGCCGTAGCAAGGTACTTACATAACAACTTTATGTATATTTACTAATAAAAGACTGCCTCGTTGGTCTAGTGGTCCCAATCACGACTGCTACGCTAGAGGTCTTGGGTTCGATCCCCAGATCGAGCAAAGTGTTATTGAGTTTTTCTATGAAATTCTCAGTAGCAGCTCGGAGTCTGGATTAGTGCCCGGTGAATGGCAATAGGCTCGCCCCCTATTACATGGGACCCAAACATACCGGCGAACTGTAGGTGTACATTAAGTACACCTCTGTTCGCCGGTATGTTTAGGTCCCATGTAATAGGGGGCGAGCCTATTGCCATTCACCGGGCACTAATCCAGACTCCGAGCTGCTACTGAGAATTTCATAGAAAAACAATAAAAATTAATACATAATAATAGATTGGGTTATAAGATTACAAGAGTGTAGTGATAGCCTTGTGATATGACCATTGGACTGCCAAGTCAAAGGTCTCGAGCTCAAATCCAGGGCACGCACCTCTGTCTTTTCTGTAATTAATTATCACGCGCTTAAACGGTGAAGGAAAACATCGTGAGGAAACCTGCATGTCTGAGAGATTTTCTTGACGGCATGTGAAGTCTGCCAACCCGCAGTAGGCTAGCGTGGTGGACTATAGCCTAATCCCTATCGTTCTGAGAGGAGACCCGTGCCCAGCTGTGGGACAATGTAATGGGTTGATGATGATGATGATGATAAGATTACAAATATCCTTATTATTCATTGTAATCTACATAATTCGGCTGGAGGACACTGGTTTCTCGCATATCGCTCGAGCCTAAAAGTTATCTGTTATCTGCTCGCTAAAAAGGTCACGCGATAATTATTGGTCACTAACCTGTCACATGAACACATACTTGATTTAAAGTTATTTCATGGCTGCTTCATTCACAGAACAGATATAGAGGCGGCGCGCCTGCCCCGCCCACAAGGCCCTTCTAACCTCTTTTACCTGTTCTGTGGTTTCATTAGTCTAGTGGCCCCAAGCGACTGCCACGCTAGACGTCCTGGGTTCGATTCCCAGGTCGCGCAATATATTAATTTTTATTCAGTTTTGCTATAAATTCTCAGTCAAATCTGAAATAAGTTATGAAAAAAAAAAACTAAGTACAAAGACCTATTTATTATATTTTTAAAATCTTATTTTCATAAAGAAACATCCAGCCATTATTTTATGACGCAAACGGATTGCGTCACAATGTTTCCTTTGCTTCTTTTTTTTATAAGAGGGCCAATCTGTTACGTATAATAACAGCAATTTTATAATGTGTAATTCTCTGGGATTCGCTATTCATGCGATGTGATGTGGTTTTAATGGTACGTTTGTATATAAGTATGTATGAGCTAGTAAATACGTGTATGAAGTTATATATTATTATTGGTTACCAAGCCAGTTTTTCCTCGTTATAAATACAGAATAATACAGCCCTGTAATCGAAGGGTTAAATTAAGGTTGTCAAAATGGAATTATAGTACTTTTCAGAATAAGCTTAAAAAAATGCTTGTGGAGCTGGATATCCATGGAAGTGTTTCTCTAGAAATGAAAGGTTATATTGGACTCCTACCGACTAACAAAAGACTGCTAAGTATCCTAACACATTAAAAGGAGCTTAGGTTAGATTTTTAAAACTTTGCTGTGCCCGAAAGGGTCCATAATAGTTACCTATATTAATTTTAAGCCATAAAAACTATTCACATTTACAATATGGAATGAGATCAACAATGAATGCAACTGAAGCTGGGAATCAAACTTGAGACCTTGCAGCTACGCACGCGACCACAAGACTAATATTAAATGGTACGCACGGCTACACATCAAGCTATACTAATCCAGTATAAGCTGGCCTTGAATTGTGCGGAAAATCTTTACAATGGAGGTTATTCTAAACTGGTTATCTATACTTATTTTTAGATATGAATTTTCTAATTAAAGAAAATTTCTAGTGAAAGAAAAATTCGATCTCAGGCAGGGTTTGAGCCTGCGTCTTTCAGGTTAAGTAAAGCGTCTGGTATACTTAACCAGAAAGACGCAGGTTCAAACCCTGCCTGAGATCGAATTTTTCTTTCACTAGATTTTTTTTAAATTAGAAAATTCATATCTTTGTGGTTATTTATAGCTTGATGTGTAGCCGTGTGTACAAAGTATTGTCTTCGGGAACGTACCTATCCAAGACTCATGATCTGGTGTAAGGCGGAGGGCAGACCCTGGCTCCCGAAGTTGCTGCAGCAGCACTCCTGGGAAAGCGATGTTGGCTCCAGTGCCGATCATATACATCACCACACCGCTCACTGCCAGCAACTGGAAACAATATGATATTGATAATACTTGGTGACGTAACCTTATTTTTATATGGGTGTCCATGAAAATTGATAAGCGGCGGCGGCGCCGCGGCGTTAGCTTAATGGCTAGGACGGCGGACTTGCGATGTGGTTGCCGGTTCGAAACCAACCTATGGTACTACCGACGTGAACCCACTCGTAACACAAGCATTTAAGTAGCTTAGTACACGATTACGAGCTTACTAGCAATGTGTGACCCACATTGCTAGTAAGCTCTATAAATCTTTCGTCAAAATCAGGTTTTAACAAAAACACCTGTTTAAAAAATAAGCTATCATCATCAATGTAGTTAAGTATGATCCTACTGCTGGGCATGGGTTTAGGCAATAGTCAACCACGTTAGCCTACTGCGGGTTGGCAGACTTCACACGCCCGCCGTCGAGAACAGGTATGCAGGTTTCCTGACGTTAGTCGTTAGTAGACGTAGACGTTAGTAGAGTTAAAACTCTTTAAAGTTGTGAGTTATTTTGCTTAAAATCTGTAAACTAAAAGATATTTGATGGAACATATTTTATTTTGTCATTTATTTAGGGGTTATTGAAAATAACCATGATACAATATACATATTTACATACAAAACTACTACAATTTATCTTAATTAAGATGACATATATTCACGTTATTCTGTAACATTATTTAAGCAGGTGTTTTGTTTAGCTACATAGACAACCTGTATCTATGCTTATCGTTAAAAAATTAAGGTTCATTGTACTCATCATTATAAATAACTCTTCTATGGGGCCGACCACGAAATTGCTGACAATAATCTGCTGTTCCATACATTTTCTAATTTATGAAACGGCTGATTAGGTATATAATTATATTAGGCCCAATTTCTCAGTCCCCTTCCTTCTCCGTTTCTCCTTCCCCTCCCGTTTCCTTAAATAGGCTCAGCAACAGCTTTGGTTTTGCAGATGTCTATGGGCGGCGATGACTACTTACCATCAGGTAGCTCGCCTGCTCGTTTGCCGAGTTATACCATAAAAAAATACCTCTACTTCGAGGTTGCTCCCATAGCAAAAATTGATCATATTTATGAGTACAATGGCCTCAATTCATTGTTCTGGCACAGGTCTCAGAATGATTGAGATTCTGACTGACTGATATTAGAAATAGGACCCCAGAAAGTGAGTACTAATCATGAAATAAATCACAATAAATATAAGACTGAAGAACCTCCACCTAATTTGAAGTCAGATAAAAGGAAAATAGAAAGAAGAAAATGAAAATAATTATCTTTACCTGTCTCAAGAACGGAGAAACCCTCTCGTAAGCTCCTTCCGTCATGATGCTGTAGTTCTGTCACTTTCCAAGAAATCCTGAGTGTAGTCCCTCTTCTCTTCAAGTGATTAACATCTGTGGAAGAAATAAAATTGAGCATTACACATACTTAACCGCGGCTTTAACCCTCTCCAAAGGGTCGTAGCGGGATGTTGAATAGACTAGAGCCATCCTCAAAAATTGGGCTATCAAATGCAGAAAGACTTTTTGAAACATTCAAACAAACAAACAAACTGTAATATAAAATTATACGGTTCATAAGCAAAAAAATAAAAATAAAATGTGCTTACGGCTATTGTTTTTTTTTAAATCATATAACAATATACCATCACGCCTGTATTCCCCGAATGGGCTAGGCAGAGGTGTACTTATGTAAATACACCCACATTTCGCCGGTATGTTTAGGTCCCATGTAATAGGGGGCGAGCCTATTGCCATTAACCGGGCACAAATCCAGACTCCGAGCTGCTACTGGGAATTTCATAGAAAAACCCAATAACACTTTGCTCGACCTGGGGATCGAACCCAGGACCTCAAGCGTAGCAGTCGCGATTGGGACCACTAGACCAACGAGGCAGTCTATCGTTAAAGGTTAATCGCTCCAAAAAGAATTAATATATCGTTTAGATTTGTGCCCGGTAAATGGCAATAGGCTCCTATTCTATGGACCCTAACTTAACATACCCGAGATCTATTATAATAGTGTACACTTCTGCCTAACCCTTCCGGGAATTCTGTATAACTGTCATACTAGCAACTTGCAGCCTAGCATACGCGATTAAGAGAAAGTGATAGAAAAAGACAGAATACTTCAATTCCATTGGAAAGAAAGGGATATAAATATTAGTCTGGGCTGGAACTATAATACCTATGCAGCACTATGACGTATGGGGAAAACAGTGAATGCTTTTTTCGAGTACATACTGTTCATCATCAGCCTATACTAGTCCACTGCTGGACGTAGGCCTCCCCTAGTGTGCGCCATTTCACCCTGTCCTCCGCTTTTCGCATCCAGCTTCTGCCAGCCACCTTTCGCAAATCATCACTCCATCTTGCCGGTGGGCGTCCTACACTACGTTTGCCGAGTCGTGGTCTCCACTCGAGAACACGTCTACCCCAACGGTTGTCGGTTCTTCTACAGATGTGGCCAGCCCATTGCCACTTCAGCTTGCTAATCCGGTGCGCTATGTCGGTAACTTTGGTTCTCTGTCGGATTATCTCGTTGCGGATTCTGTCCTTGAGAGAGACTCCGAGCATAGCACGCTCCATAGCACGCTGAGCGACTTTAAATTGATGGACAAGCCGCACTGTAAGTGTCCACGTCTCAGCACCGTAGGTCATCACTGGTAGGACGCACTGATTGAAAACTTTTGTTTTCAAGCTTTGCGGTATGGGTGATGAGAAGACCTGACGAAGTTTTCCAAATGATGCCCAGCCCAACTGGATTCTCCTCTTGGCCTCCTTCTCGAAGTTGTTTTTACCAAATTGCAAAACCTGCCCGAGGTAAGTGTATTCCGAAACAACTTCAAGAAGATGGCCATTTACAGCAATAGGTCTCAGATCAATGTGATCATTGAACATGACTTTGGTTTTATCCAAGTTCATGCTGAGACCTACGCTTTTTGAGGCTAATGCTAAGCTGTCCAGCATTTGTTGCAGCTCCTCTGGCGACTCCGCCATTAGGACTATGTCATCTGCGAATCGTAAGTGCGAGATGTAATCGCCGTTTATGTTTATGCCCTTACCTTTCCAATCCAGCGTCTTGAACAAATCCTCCAATGCGCTTGAGAACAGTTTTGGAGATATGACATCTCCCTGTCTCACACCTCTGCGCAATTGGATGGGTTTAGACTGTTGGTCTTGTACTTGGACATTCATAAAGGCAGATTCATAAAGAGATCTCAACACTTCGATATAGCGATAGTCCACTTGGCATCGCTGTAAGGATTCCAAAACAGCCCAGGTTTCCACAGAGTCAAAGGCCTTCTCATAGTCCACAAACGCTAGGCACAGGGGCCGATTATACTCTTCGGACTTCTGTATAATCTGCCTCACTGTGTGAATGTGGTCTATGGTGCCATACCCTGAGCGAAACCCAGCCTGTTCCGGAGGCTGAAACTCGTCAAGTCTCCTAGCGAGACGATTCGTGATGACTCTAGAGAACAACTTATAGACGTGACTTAAAAGGGAAATGGGTCTGTAATTTTTAAGAAGAGTTTTATCTCCCTTCTTAAAAAACAGAACCACCACACTCCCATGCCACGCCTTTGGAGTTTTCCCACAGTGAATAATGGAATTAAATATTTTTTGCAGCTCCTGAATGAGAGGGGCTCCTCCCACTTTAAGGAGTTCAGAAGTAATTCCATCTTCACCGGGGGCTTTTCCATTTTTAAGCTGTCTCAGAGCCAACACGATCTCGTTGTGGCTGATGTCTGGCAGTTCGTCGGTGTAGTGGCGTATCAGAGTGGCTCTAGAGTCACAGTTGTCCCGTTGTGGACGAGGAACATGGGCGGCATAAAGTCTGCCATAGAAGTCTTCAATCTCGGCGAGAATCTGCGGTTTTGACAAAACGGTTCTGCCATCGTGTGTGGTGAGCTTCGTCAGATGGCTCCTTCCAAGCTGCTGAGTGAATACTTTGGACCCTCGGTTTCGCTCTATCGCCTGTTCAATTAGGCGTGTATTGGAGCTCCGAAGGTCACGCCGTACCATCTTCGCAATCTGCTTGTTAAGGGTTGTCCTGTCTGACGAAGTTTGTGGGGTGGTTTCCCGTCTTTTTGTCATAAGTCGCAGAGTCTCGTCCGAGAATTTAGACTTGCTGCCCCTATGCTGCGTTTGACAAAACTTGATTCCCTCGTCTTTCAACGTTCCAACTACGCTTTGTAGGGCCTCATCAACATCCTTGGTGGGTTCCACTGCACCGAATCTATCAGCGAGAAGCTTTTGAAACCTCTCACTGTCCGTCATGATATGGAGTGGATTAGGTCGGAGCGTTGACTTCATTAGACGGTTTCGTTCAAGCTTCAAATCGATATTTAGGGAGCCTCGGACAAGTCGGTGATCAGAACCGGTATTAAACCTGTTAATCACGGAGACATCCCTAAATATGTGCTTTTTATCCGTCATGATGAAGTCAATCTCGTTTTTCGTCACAGCATCGGGACTTTGCCAGGTCCACTTCCTTTGTGGCTTCTTCTTAAAGAACGAGTTCATTAAGAAGAGCCCCTCCTTCTCTAGAAAGTTGACTAGCATTTGTCCCCTGTGATTCCGACATCCATAGCCATGAGGTCCAATTTTGGATTCACTGCAGTTCTGAAGTCCCACTTTGGCGTTAAAGTCCCCCATAATAACGTTGAAGTGAGCCTTTGAGGTGTTATGCAAGGCTCTGGATATGTCCTCATACACATCTTCGACTTCCTCATCCGAGTGTGCCGAGGTCGGTGCATAGACCTGAATAATCTTGATTAGATATCGATTTGATAGTCGGATTATCAGGTACGCTACCCTGGTCGACACACTGGAGATTTCCTCAACGCTATTAGAGAGGGACCTATTAACAAGGAACCCTACGCCACCCTGGGATGTTTTATCACCCTCGCGGAAGTACAAAAGGTGGCCTGAGTTCAAGGTGATAGTGTCCTCTCCCTCTCTTCGGACTTCACTTAACCCCAAAACATGCCACCTTATGTTCTCCAGCTCCACTTCCAACTGTGCTAGATGTTCGTCGAGCCTCAGAGTGCGTCCGTTATACGTAGCCAGGGTCAGGTGGGATGGGCGGCCTGTCGTAACCCGGGGATTCCTAGCACCCCCCGCCCTGCCGTTACCATGACCGCCGCCTTGGTCGGGAATAGCAGGGCTACCGGGAACTGGGGGCCGTTTTACTCTTGCTCTGCTCATTGGGGGGGATATGCCCATAATCGCCACGCGGGGCATGCGGATTGGCGATCGCAGGGACACAGCTTTTCGTACCATTGACACTGCTGCCTGTCAATGGCCAAACATTTGAGCTGTATCCAGAAAAGCTGGGTTATACCGCCATCAGCCGGGGCCGGGCCCGGTGTTCACATCGCCCAGTGTCCCTTAGTCGCCTTTTACGACACCCACGGGAAGAAACGGGGTGGCTCATTCTACTACCCGGAGCCACACGGGGACCAACATACTGTTGGGTTGGCCGTAATTTTAACCGATAATTCGTATCAGTAGAGTTCAATAAATTTGCCGATAAAACATAATATTATAGTCAAGTCCAAGTTTTAAGATTTTACTTAACATAAACATAACATACCATCACGCCTGTATTCCCCGAAGGGTTAGGCAGAGGCGTACTTAATGTACACCCACAGTTCGCCGGTATGTTTGGGTCCCATGTAATAGGGGGCGAGCCTATTGCCATTCACCGGGCACAAATCCAGACTCCGAGCTGCTACTGAGAATTTCATAGAAAAACTCAATAACACTTTGCTCGACCTGGGGATCGAACCCAAGACCTCTAGCGTAGCAGTCGCGATTGGGACCACTAGACCAACGAGGCAGTCAAGATTTTACTTAGTTATATCATAGTGTAATGAAATCTAATTCATTACACTATGGTTATATCAAGTCAAGTTATGCAAATAAATAGTTTGAGTTTCAGTCTTGTCTTACTTACTTTCTGCACAATTTTCTTAATTTTTGTTTCCGTTAAAACCTTCTGCGAAGTGTTAGAAAAACTAAAAAAATAGATAAATAAAATCGCTAGTCGTTCTCAAATTATGACATGGCAAAGGGAAATAGGAATTATTTTATATATTTATTAATAGATGAATCTAGTTGGTAGTCGTTGGATGCAGGCGGCACTTAACCGGTCGTTGTGGAAGTCTATGGGGGAGGCGTTCGTTCAGCAGTGGACTTCATTTGGTTATATCAGCCAAATGAAGTCCACTGCTGAACTTCATTTGGCTGATATAGCCATGATGATGATGATGATGTATCTAGTTGCACGGTTTCATAAAGTTAAGTATATAGACGATCGCATCGCCTTATCCCTCTCGTACTGAGAGGAGACCCGTGTCCAGCAGTGACAATGGTTACCAATGGGTTGATGGTGTAAAAAGTCTACTAACTTGTACGCAGCGTGATAGATTGGGTCTTTGGTCATCTGAACCCACTCGTACTGGTCCCGCGGGATTAGTTGACCTAAGCATATTTTGAATTGGTCAACTGATCCCGTTTCATAATTTTATAATTTGTATATAACACCGAGAAAAGTATTGGACATTAATATCGTCAAGACATTATTACGAAACCGCAGACGCATTGCATTCAAGTAAAGTACATTAACAGGTCAAGTATTCCCATTGTGAGAATACGACTACAGCAAGGGCAGTGTACTAAAAAAAGAAGGGATCAAAGTGGACTAGAGTTCTCAAAATAGAATTAAAATACACTATATAGGTTTTTAGGTTTTTAGGTTAGGATGAGATTTTGAGAAAAATAACTTTCTTTTTCATAATGATCATCAAAATCGGTTGGCGTGATATTGAGTTATTCGTATAGCCTAACTCGCACTCGCATTCTGAGCGAAGAACTGTGCCCAACAAAAGGATAGGAAATAGATCTATAATGATGAGTAGCTTTTTATCTTGTTCTTGTCTTGTTACCGCTTATTATTGTACATCATCAGTATCTATAAATAGATCGCGTGCTGCCATCAATTCATAATCAAGTGTCCATATTCTTTTAGTTGACTTCAACAATAATAATTGACCTATTTGAAGAATCATAAGTGGCCTATTTTTATTTTATTTCCGCATTATAAGGTTTTATTCGACATGTTTTTTGAGTAAGTTGCGGTTGCGCATACAATTTGTATGAGTCATCATCATCAGCCCGTATTTGTCCACTGCTGGATATAGGCCTTTTTAAGTTTTTTTTATTTTTTTATTATTATAACCAAATAGCTTACAAAACATTTAAATTACTTACAATCTAAAAACCACAAGGGTTTGTCCAGATCGCAGTGAAAGATCATTCTGCAGTCTCCATCGTACAATAGTTAGGGCAATAATTTTCCAAGTATTAAAATTACGTACACATTAAATAGTACAAGATATTAAAAACTACACATACTACCTGCGTTAATTTATTTTATAAGTCACTCTGCAGCTAGCCCGGAATCCGGTTTGACGAAGTGCACAAACAAAGCATTATGAGTGACTATGATTGATCTACAGATTCTACAATTAATGTAGTAATAATATAGTAATAGTAATTTTACTAGTATAGAATTATAAGCTTCTCAAAAAAGATCCTCTGCCTAAGCCTCCTAGCAATACAGGCGTGATGGTATAATATTAAGTTATAAAAATAACCTCGCAACAATTCTACACTACACAATAGTAATTGCGCGTCCAAGATTTCTCTTTCACCTCATTCATAATTTTGCATTTATTCGAAAGTTTCTTAACGTTATGAAAAGGATTTGCGATGTCTTTCAAAGAAGTATGGAATAACAGACTACCGAGATTGTATTTTCGAAAAGGTTAGGTAGACAGGTGCGTACCATAAGTAAGTTTTTAGTTGTACCCTAAAAAATACCTAAATTTATTTTAAAGGTGCAGTAAGTACCTGTTCTAATGTATTGATACGTCTTTTAATATGTTATAAAATTAAGTAAGTAATACTCAGACCATAATTTGAAGTTAATAACACACACAAACACACTACACACACATACACACAATACACACATGACGAGTACTGCATCCACTATTTGACATCCGTGGAGCATTTGCACAGGTCTCGGATGAAAACCAGCGTCAAGTAGGTAGGTTATCCTCTTGACATTAAGCTGATCTGGGCACCTTTTTAGCCCAGCCGTGGGACATTCAAACATTGCCTTTTCGTACGACTATTATAAATTATCTGTAACTGATATGTAATAAAAATGTATGTAATGTACAAACTGTATGTACTGTCTCCTGTGCTGTCGGCTAAATAAACCTTTCTTTCTTTCTTTCTATATTCTCATAGACCGTCCTCTGCAGAGGCAGCGGGGTTTGTCGGACTCATACCGACTTAAAACCGCAGTTATCTTCCCTTGCTTTGTAGTCGGGGCTATTGGATGCCTGTTCATATTCACCATGCCTGACCCGCATAGTCTGTAGTCCAGCAATCACTGGAACTTCCTGGAGGACTTTTCTCATCTTCTACTCAAAGGAGTATTGTTGTGTAAGAATGATCCTCATCACCTTTATTACGAATTTCAAAAAAAGTTATTTAAATTTTTTGATCCTCCATACGAAATATTATTTTTATTGGCTAGTAAGTAAAAGTTGGATTGGTGGTTCCATTTCCCTATTCTATCCCTATCAAACATTGACTAAAAATAACTATAGGTATATAAACCAGATATGTAATCAGCACCGCTTAGTCCAGAAAACAGGAAAATTGGCGTACCTTTCTTAAACAAAGGTGATTAAAGGGAATTCCCTCGATTTAAAAAGACACAAGGTTACCGCGGGTAGCAGCAGAATACCTACACAGTTAATACTTATAGCTTTTTGTAGTAATTAGATATCATAATATGATATGTCAATCAGTGTACTTAAATTACGTGAATGTTATTTGCAAAGTGAAAGGCACCGATTTAACTTAACTAACGCTACGGATTTAATAATAGGTACCTACATGTAAGTATAAGTAATATTAGATAGATAATCATCCAAGTTTGTGGTTGTACGGGGCAGTTGCAAAACGAATTCGAATGCATTTGAACCGGTTTCTATTAGACTGGAAGTACCACAGATATATTTCTATGGGAAGTACCTAGTGCTAGATATGGTTGGGAAATGGCTGTGTGGATCCTTCCACACAGCCATTTCACACTACAAAAATCCTTTAAAATCAATCCCTATTTAGAATTTATAGCTGCCTTTTTCCTTTAGAAAGCCTTGTTCTAATACTTGCTAATTTGTATTTCAAACAAAATTGAACTATAAGTATGTGCATAAATAATGTATGTAAGTAGGTATATCTATTTTTAATCACACTGTTTTGGACGGATATAATATTTAGAATGTCCTTGTCACCCATATGCGTTTTGGGTCAAAGACATTTTAATATTACAACCGACAGAACAGTAGGTAATGTATATGTATGTACATATTTATGTTTAAATTTATTGTGTGTATATTTACCTAAGTGGTATGTTTACCTATAACTTTGTTTTTCTTTTTTTGTAAATTGGTTTTTAAATCTATGGTTCGTCCGCCACTTGGTTACAGTTGGCTGTATCGGAATTGTAAAAAATAAGGCCTCGTAAATATTCTTTCTTTCCTTAAATATCGTGGTCAAAAATACACCTAGTCAGCGTGGTATATCGGTAGTATGACTCGGAATAAAAAATACCTCGCTGCCTCTGCAGGGAGCGGATGAACCATGAGAATTTAAAACACCATAGAAAAGGGTGCGTGCGACGAACGATTTCACGACAATAGCATAATGAAATTCACTATACGATTTACCGTTACAATGCGACACTATAAAATCATATGTGTGCGGTACAAAAAACACGTTTTGTTACGCGTCACGTGGACCGTTATCAACGCTTTTCGTTACGTTTTTATTGTCATTAAGAACATGCTTGTGAATTAGCCGTAATTTGATTCAATAGGATCATCAATAGGTACCGTCAGTGGGGACGGATCAACTATTACATCTGCCATGGTAATCTGTTTTTGTTTTTCATTATTTTGGAAAGCAATGTTATTTTATCTGTCACTTTAATCTGCATAAATTCTCACATAATTAAAAACTAAATTGTAAAACAAACGAAAAACAGCATTATCATTTTCATAGGACTATTTATGGAGTCTCTTGTCCATTCATCTCCATAAGACCCACTATTTGTAACCATACTGTGGATACTTACGAAGAAAAACGTCTAGAAGGCCTTGACACGAAACGCCACGTTCGGAAGACTCAACCAAAAAACTCCTATACCTACACATTTACCTCATCTGGTCAACTATATTGTGCACCTTGTGATAGTGTCTTCAAGTCCAAGTTCGGCTTTGCAAGCCATATCAGAGCCTATCATAATGAACAACTGAAAATAAATTAGGAGTCGCCGTCACCGGATACGCTGTGGAGGACATGATGATGACTATTCGAATAGTTTTTGGACAGTTCGAAAGTATAATTGAAATAAAAGACTTTGAACGAATTGTTAAGTCGGCTATTAGTTTTGTGCCCAGTAATAGGCTAAGTTGTTAGGTACCGTAAAAGGTAACTCAAACTAGGAAATGAACCTAGTTAGTCTAGAAATAGCACTTCCCGTTGCACGTATAAGGAATTCAACAATTCTTATTGCAGAATAGTAATTTATATACAATTACAAATGATGTATTTATCTACTAGTTATTCTAGTAAACCTTGCTATTAGAGGTCTTGTCTCAGTTGGTAGGTAGGTACTACGAAGTTCTCAATAACCTTATAAGTTTTTTAACATACCATCACGCCTGTATTCCACGAAGGGTTAGGCAGAGGTGTACTGATTCGCCAGTATGTTTAGGTCCCATGTAATAGGGGGCGAGCCAATTGCCATTAACCGGGCACAGATCCAGACGGCGAGCTGCTACTGAGAATTTCATAGAAAACCCAATAACAGTTTGCTCGACCTGTAGCCCGATTCACGTAATTAAAACCGTAGCGATGTCGCAGCGACTTAATCGTTCAAACAGTTTTCCAGTGTTATGTGAATACTGTGAAGCCAACGTTTTACAACGATTCTCGGCCAACGAACATGTGTGAATACGGTTTAACGATATTTCAATAGAACCACTTGTAAATCGGGTCCGACCGATGGATATGAATAGAAAACTTTTCAACGATTAAGTCGCTGCAACATCGCTACGGTTTTAATTACGTGAATCGGGCTACTGAGGATCGAACCCAGGACCTCTAGCGTAGCAGTCGCGCTTATGACCACTAGACTAATGAGGCCGTCAAAGTTCTCGATATTATTATAAGTTCTTTTTACGTCGGCATGTCACCTGACGTTAAGCAGTCATCGCCTCTCATGAACACCTGCAACTCTAGAGGTGTTGCTGATGCGTCAACTCCTTACGGATTGGAAACTGCCAAAGCAACACAACCGCGAGGGGAAACTAGGGAAAATGCTGGAGCATTTGTTGAGCTGCTTCTTCTTTCCAGCAAAACACTAGAAGACCCGAAGAAGAAGAAGAGCTGTCTATATTGTAAAAAGTAAAATTAAAATTTTACTTTGCTTTCGCAAGTCACACACAAGAATTGCTTTACATCATCAACTAGAAAAAAGAGGTGATGATCTTCAAATGGCTGAGCAGATCTTTTCGAAACATAGCTAAGAACACTCGTTTAAAACCCCTTTCAAACAAAAGAGCTATGATGCCACAGATATACAGACAGATACACACTACACCCCACACTTTTCCGTCGGGGGTAATAAGACTCAAACGCGAGCAACGTGAACAAATTATGAATACAACGATTTCTTGAATGTTTGCTTTAAATATGTACATAATGTTACAGGAAATCACATAAAAATAAAATGATTGATGTTCCAGGTAACATGATTGCATCATCAGATAAACTTGAAATTGTAAAAAGGCCCCTTATACAGAATGGTTTAAAGTTTATTCTACCATGCTGTAGTTTTAAGACTAGACAAAAAATCGTGGACAATAACTTCAAGTTTATTTCAATGGAGTGACATGAATATAGATGTCATACAGTGAGCAGGCTAAGTAATAGATAACCTGATAAACCAACTGCAAGGTCGCTTCTCGCGGTCATTGTCTGGATGGGTGACTATTCTTAACATCTTAACACATTCAGACCCTGTCGTGGCTAGGAGGGAAAATCCCGGTTTTCATGGATAATAGTTAGCGGTAGTCACACGCCCAAAAAATAAATAATAATACATGCTGTAGAGATGAGAGCTTTGAGAAGTATGTGTGGTGTTACGCTAAAAGATAGAGTGAGAAACAGTGTGATAAGGGAGCGCTGTGGAGTGAAAGAAGATGTAGTAACAAGGATTGAGAAAGGTATGTTAAGATGGTTTGGTCATGTAGAGAGAATGGATGAACGGAGATTGACGAAACAAGTATATTATATGGTGAGTATGGATGGACGAGTTGGAAGAGGAAGACCTCGGCGAACGTACCGCAACCAAATTGCGGATGTTCTTAAAAAAGGCCAGGTTCCGAGCACCCTAAACCGACGATGAAGAGATTAATGAATGTAGATGAAGCGAAAGTAGTGTGTCAGGATCGTAGCAAGTGGAAATCTATAGTCTCTGCCTACCCCCATGGGAGACAGGCGTGACAATATGTATGTATGTACACGCCCAAAAAGCCAACCAGCATTTCCCAGATATTGGCTGACAATATTGTTTGAAAAATAAAAAGACAAGGACAGATATACATATTATATTAAAATACAATACTACATATTTTTTAACTGCCTCACTGGTCTTTTGGTCCTTACCACGACTGCCACGCTAGAGGTCCTGAGTTTTCTGGTAGTTATTCCGATTTCTGACAGCAACAGAAGTGTTTATTTCATAAATCCATTTGAATTGTGTCAACATATATATTTAAAAAACATCCTGTATATGAACATTTAGCAATCATTATCATGGCCTTGGACACTATTAGAATCTATAGTGCGTATTTATTTTACTTATCTTTACTGAAATATGCATGTTCTTTTGCCGTTTTGCGAACCGTTTGACTGTGTTATCTATAGGTATGTACCTATATATAAATAAATCCCTTTTGCCCTTAGTCATGCCATAACTTGAGAACTACGAATATATAACGATTACATTCATCTTTTTTTTTAGTTTTCTAATACTTACTTTGTAGAAGGTTTTTACGGAAAGAGCAAAATTAAGAAAATTGCGCAGAGAATTAGGAAAATATAAGAAAACTTAACGACAGTTTTAATTTCGCGATTTTTTTTATTATTATTATTTATTCCAGTTCGAATTGTATATTCATAAGACGGAACAACGTCTATTGGGTGAGCTAGTTATTAAAAAAAAAATGTAAATGGCTTAGGAGTCTAGTGGTAAAGCCAATGTTTGCTATAGGTTCTATTCCTAGGTTGAGCATAGATATTTTATTTTTCTACCAAATTCTCAGTAACAGCTCCAAGTTTGGATTTGGCAGAAAGAAACCGGTTCCTGTCCACATGGAAACAAAACGGTTGTTTTGAAAAAAAATAATACTGACTGCCTCGTTAGTCTATTGGTCCCAAGCGCGACTGCTACGCTAGAGGTCCTGGGTTCGATACCCAGGTCGAGCAAAGCGTTATTGGGTTTTTCTATGAAATTCTCAGTAGCAGCTCGGAGTCTGGATTTGTGCCCGGTTAGTGGCAATAGGCTCGCCCCCTATTACATGGGACCTAAACATACCGGCGAAATGTGGGTGTACATTAGTACACCTCTGCCTAACCCTTCGGGAAATACAGGGGTGACGGTATGTTATGTGTTATGTTTAAAAAAAATACACCTGGACCTGGGAATCGAACGTAGGACCTCTTAGCTTAGCAGTCGCGGACCGCTAGACTAACGAGGCAGTTTTAACGAGCTAAGTACATATTCAGTAAATTTATTTCATTAATATTTATTTAATTAGTTACACAATCATCTACATACGTAAATTTTCAAGGTTTTGCCATTTAATTTAGGTCAGAATCTATCTGATAAACTTATACATTTACTAAGTATATTAAACAAACAACAACGAAATATTGTGTTATATCGTAGAAATTATTGGGTTTCCAGTAAATAACATTATATTCAAAGTAATTGTTGATATTTACCGGAAAATACCTAGTACTTAACTTCATACCTGAAGTATCGACTTAATGTAAAATATATATTATGTATCGATTTAATGTAAACAAAAAATATCTTTGCAAATAAATATGAATAAAATAATATAAATGTATAATAATAATATAAAATAAATAATTAAGGTGTAAAGGGTACCAACTTATAGGACGTCCGAAAAAGAAGAGCATAATACAAAAACGTTGTAAGTCAGCTACAAAGTTTTCAAACAACTAACGCATTGTCATTTGATTCACAAATCAACACACATATTCAGCATAAATAAACAAAAGAATGCTCAAATAATTACAAAATGACACTTGCATTTCTCATTTAAAATGAAAATAAAAATGTTTAATTTATAATGTCACTTTCAGTCACTTTTTTAGCGCGGTAAAGTGCCACTACGCGGGTAGACTTCGCGAATGCGCGGTACATACTGGCAAAACTCAAAAACGTGTCCCATACATAATATATTATGTGGTACTTAGTAGGTATAGTAGCAAGCCCCGGACCAGCTTTGTGCTAAGCTGTTCCGCTTACTTGTGTAGTATTTTGTGTTAGGTCCGTTTTGTAAAAAAAACTGTGACAAAAACCAGATGCTCTGTCCATCTTATTAGAGGTCGTCCCGCATTGCGTTTTCCGGTGCGTGGTCTCCACTCGAGAACTTTAAAAAAAAACTACTTAATAAAAATATCTTCATGCACCTATCAACAAGAATCCAGTTAGGTATAGTTACTTATTCCACTTGAGTTCTTACTTATGTACAAATTACTTTTTTCACGGAAATTGAATAACTTTCACGGTTCATTAAACTTAATCGTATTTCTTTTTATCACAATTAACTCATTGCTCGTGAATAACAAATGTGAATTTAGTAGACAGTAACAAAATAGAATTCTCAAATTCTGATAAGTATTATTTGAGGGCAATTAAAAATAAATCATTTGAAAAAAAAGAATGAAAAAAGAAAATCATCCTAGCCTTTTTATAAATCTTCTTGGAACATGCAGTGAAACGAAATAAAAAAAAACACGATGTGAAAGAAAAAAATTGTTGATGCTGTGCTCAAAATATTGTTGCGGCCTTTTGATTAAAATTAGTTATGTCACTTATTTTGATATGCAATGTACGCGTAGTGACGTAGGACATGCGCTCGTAAAGTTTACACATAAGAAATATAAGGAACAAGTGGCGCCAGAGGCAGAAAACGTAAAAGGGAATTCGTTTGTCTTGGTATAAGCACGTGATGAGGAGGGATGAAACGCATGTAAAGAACTAAAAGAGTTGTGGGATGGAGGGGTAGAGGGAGAACAAAGAAAAAATGGATGCATTGTGTGAAGTCAGTTATGATGGAAAAGGGATTGAATTATGAGATGACGACTAGCAGGGATGAATGGAAGAAAAGGACAGGCTGCGCCGACCACAAATAAATTGGGAAAATGACAGGAGGATGATGGAGAGCTTTAATTTACGAAGTTATTTTTTAAAAACAATAAAGAAATCAACTTTTTGTTAACACGCCCCATACATGCATAATGATAAAATCCATACTTATAAGTATCTTCTATACAAATTGAATCGCCGAAATGGTTGTAAAAGAAAAAGAAAATAAAAAAAATATATCAAGGAGCATTTTTTAAATCTCTTATTTCTCAATAGGAGATGAATATGAAGGGTCTTTATGAGAATAATATGTAGATGCCTACATTGGCAACACTATCGCCTCGCTGGCATGTCTAGGTGCCAGCATGAACGGGTCCTACATTCCCACAGAATATCGACGTAAAGTAGCAGTATCAAAGGGTTATAATTCTCTTTGAGCAGTATGCATACCTGTCTACTGTTGCGTTTCGTACGGTGAGTGTGAGAGGCGCCCGAGTCTTTTTTCCTTCCCCTCTTTTCCTTTCTAGGGTTGGTAACACGCGAGCCCACCCCTGGTGTTGCAAGCGTCCATAAGTTACGGTAACCGCTTACCATCAGGCGGGCCGTATGCTTTTTTTCCACCTTAGTGGTATATAAAAAATCTATTTCAGTTGTTAGTATTGTCACTGCTGGGACATAATCTTGGCAAAATCTAAAACTGGTATTTTAAAACGTTTAACGTGTAAAATCCATAGGTATACGAGATTGTATAAGGAAGAAGGAAGTGTTTTTTTTTTTCAACGCTGTGTTTGGCGTGATTAATACGATGTATACTGACATTTTTTGCAAATCATGGTGACAAAGGGCATAATGGCTTTTAGGCGAATCATCTAACCTTTGGCACCAAATTAGGTTCATTTGGTATTTCCAATTTTTTTTATCATAGATTTGCTTTCCGCCCGCGGCTTTGCCCGCGTGGAGTATATGTTTTTTGTCATTTTACCGGATAATATATAGCCTGTCATTCGGGAATAATGTAGCTTTCTATTGGTGAAAGAATTTTTCAAATCGGTTAATCAGTCAAGTACTTTCAGAGCCTATTCAATGCAAACAAACAATCAAATCTTTCCTCTTTATAACATTAGTTTGGCGAGTTAAAGAACGATGGAGCGCGCTTGCCTGGGAGAAAAATTTTACGTCTGACATTGACATTAACTACTTATAACTTATTCACTACTAAGTAAGTACTAAAAATCATTATACTAGCAGACAGTTGTGTAAATTGTTAGTTGAGGCTGTTAGCGCAAAAGTGGTCCAACCCTCAATTTTTCATATCCTGACTTATCTGCTATAAATTATTTAAAAGATAAATAAAAAAGGTAAAATGCAAGACTGAATTATGTCTTGTTTCACTAATCATCAACAGACGGCATTGCAAAGTAAACGATAGGTGAAATTGCAAGGGTGCAATAAATTTTAGCACATTTAAGTAATTTGTAGTATGTATATAAGTCAGAAATTTAACAGAAAAAACATATTGGAAATTTAGGGTTAGGCCACTTTTGCACTGACAGCCTCAATTGTGATCAAATCTTCTATTTTAAACTATCGGTTACGAAACCCTTCGGAAATAAAGGTTCAATGGTGTGTATGTATATGTAGACACAGCATTACTCGGCTCTACTATATTATGTCATGTTTAAAATGTCTGACAGCAAAACGTGACTGGTATGATAATGTTGTATGTGACAGGAAAATCATTGAATTGAATTTATTAAGTAAAAATTTAGATATGTGGGTTTAAGGATACCAAGAGGATGTCGGTTGAGAAGAAAACTTGCTTTCAACAGATGTCACTGACGTCACCTCCAAAATGTAAATTCAGAATGTGAAGGCAAATTTCGACCTAGCGGGTGTCTCGCGGTGGCTTAGTTGGTCATAGCATAGTGTAATCATAGTGTGTGGTGTATTTAAACAGAAGACGCAGTTTCGAATGCTGCCTGTATTCGGATTTTTCCTTCACTAAAATAGCTTTATAATCTTAGCACGGAAAATGCATAAAAAATACAAAAAATATAGATATCAAAAGGATATACCTAACAATTGGTGAATCATCCTTGAATATGTTAAGTTTATAAATGCCGTTTTAATACTAAAAGCAGTATATTTTTTCCTGTTTCTCGAAAACCTTATTCCATTCTGATATAAAGAAACAACTTCAGTCAAAATAACTAACTAAACTTTAGACTCTTAAAGTTATCTGGTCCGACCTTCGCAACTAAATCGGTTTGTGAAAAAAAATATCGAAATTATTAAAGACATTGATTATATGCTTATTTTTTAGCATTAAATATTGCGAAATGTTCACAAAGATATGAATTTTCTAATTAAAGAAAATTTCTAGTGAAAGAAAAGTTCGATCTCTCTGGTTAAAGCTACTGAGACCACTGCCTGTGATGTCGAATTTCACTTTCACATTTTACGTCTTCAGGCGACGTCTTTTTTCTTCTGCCTGAGATCGAATTTTTCTTACACTAGAAATTTTCTTTCATTAGAAAATTCATATCTTTGTGAACATTTCGCATAGGTATATAAGTTGAATATATATCGCAGTTAAATTGAATACCTATAGTCTGAGCTCGAGGCCAGCCTATACTGAATTTGTAGATATAGCTAGATGTGTATTCGTGCGTACAAGTAAGACTTCATGCAAAGTTACCAAACATTGCATGTTGACTCTAGTTGTGCAACGTTGCAATAACATCTCGGAGTCTCGTGATACAAGCATGTACTATGTCATTCATTAGGTCACTCGTATTGCCCAACTTCGGCCGGCGGCGCGTGAGGGTTACATAGTGTTTGTCAGTCATCTCCTCAAAATTACATTATCCTGCATCATGTTCAAGTATCCAATATAGTGTATGAAGCGACACGACTTTAAAAACTATTTATCAAATTGAGCTAAGTGGTTTTCGACTTTACTTTTTAATACTTTTCATAAACGAACAACAGAAGGATAATTCTAGAACTCAAAATATAATAATTCAAATCCAATTCCAAGGATGGAATGGATAGTTTTCTAAATTACAACAATCACCTTGAACAATTTATTTATACGGGAATTACCCTTCTGATACTCAGATCAAATAAAAAGTTAAGATGGAACTTTGCGAACAAAGAAGTGAGCTCGGCTAGACTACCTACGCCAAGATAAGGCAAGACGAGATAAGGTGTAGTTTGGGTGTAGTTAACTAATACATATGTGCGTGTAATTGTGTGTTGTACATGGTTAGGCGTTGTTTAGCCGGCCTCACTTCTTTGTTCGCAAAGTTCCATCTTAACTTTTTATTTGATCTGTGTTCTGATATTATTATTGTCTAGATGTTTTTATTCATTATTCACTTATAAAATAGATGCCCGATGAAATTAATCTTCCTCTCCTCTCTGATCCGTCTCTTGTTACTCCACTCCCTATCCATTATTTCACACAGTATGTTTCGATCTCCGAACAATAACTGAGGTTTGGATACATTCATCTCACATTTCTTACTTTTACGTTCATCCATGATCATCCACAGCCTTACTTCACCCACTGCTGGGTATAGGCCTCGCTAAGTTTATGCCATCCACTACGCCGCCCGTGCCACTCTCATCCAGGTACACCCAAATATAACATTAAAAAACATAATTAAACACAATTCTAAATTTAATTCATATTCATATATTTATTGCATTCCATAATGTACACATACAGGTGGTTATTATATTAGATAGACACAATTATGGACCCTGTCGGGCACAGCAACATGTTTTTTTAAGTAGGAGAGAGGAGAGGAGCACTTTAGTTATATTTTGTTTTATTAATCTCAATTACAGAATTAATATTTTGTTTATTTATTTATTCTGTATTATTGCTATTGCATTATTATTAATTTGCTTCGCTGTACGTGAGTAGTATTAATTATAATTATATAATATATCTAAGTAATATTGATTTATATTAGTAGTTTTATTTACATTGGGTTTTTTTTATTTAAACTATTATTTATCTCTTTAATATTTTGTATCTATGGTAATTAGTATATTTATTAGTTATTATTGGTTATGTTATTTATTAGTTATTGTAAGTACATACACCTATTGTAATTGTGTATGTAGCAATGCCAACTGTCATATGACTTATTTATCTAAGGTATACCGCCTTTCACCTACAAGGCACGAGGCGCTTTGTGCTCGTCAATTTTGCAATCTTCAGACAGTACAGAGCACATAAAATACAACTGTCTTGACGGACGGGGATTTACGGATAAACCTTCCCGTTTTGTTAAAGTTGGATATCGATGGATTTGTTACAGATACCCATTAACATGGATCTGTTGCGATCAGGGAAAGTGACAGAGAATGTCAGGCTTGTATCGCCAATGCTTTAGAGGTGGCTGCGTTTTGGGCAAAGGGTATAAAAATCGTACCCTCGACACGAAGAAGAAGAAGAAGATCGCCTATCGCCTTGCACAAGCTACAAGTAATAACTACGCTGAAGAATTCGTTCAGATAAGCAGTTAGCTATGTCTTGAAGAGGACCTCTGTCACTCATCATCTTTTTTCCTCTTCAGGACGCCTCCGTGTCTTGGTAAATACGGCTATTACACAAGGTGAATATCACTATCACTACAATTATAAAACAAAGTCCTCCGCCGCATCTGTCTCTCTGTCTGTTTGTTCGCGGTAAACTCAAAAACTACTGCACCGATTTTCATGCTGTCACCAATGGATAGCGTGGTTCTCGAGGAAAGTTTATATGTATAAATATATACATATTATGGTACAGAAAAGCCGAGAAACCACGCGGGCGAAGCCGTGGGCGGAAAGCTAGTTTATACCATAACGCATAGAGCAATTATATTACCATGGTATAACGTAAGTAAGTAAATTAATTCTATTAATTTTGTATGTAGATATGTATGTATACCATTATGCTTTTATGTAGGTATATACAAGCCACTTGCCTTGAAACGTAACCAAACTAACAAAACTCATCATAGTTTTTTGTGTCATAAGTTCAGAAGACAATAGGTCACTTGTACGATCTATGCAGGGGTTTGGTTCCGCTGCCATTGTTGGTTGAAGCACAGTATTAAATATATTTAATACTGTGGTTGAAGTGTAACCAATGGATTGCTACAGATCTTATTATTAAAACAATTATTCGGTACAGTAACTGTCTGTAATATTATGAGGATATTAAGATGCACTTACACTGTGATTCGTTTTACGTCACTTTTCAAACTCTCTCTGATTCTGTTTACGTTACTCTACTTCTGCTTCGTGGCTGCCTTCTGCGGTCAATTTGTGGATGGCTAATCATCATCGAGACCAGATTCAGTCGTAGACAAAAGGCCGAATTAAGCTGAACACATTTATTCTTATGGCATCAATATTGGTATTCTTAGTCCGTATGACAACCTTAACCAACGATTCTATCCTATGACTCGAGGTCACCCTTCCATGGATGATCGCGACATGCTTAGTCTTTCAAATCTGTTGATCACCGAAGTTATTACTTAGCCACAAGCCTGTCCTGTTAATTCAATAGTAATAATAGTATCTAGTAAAAGGAACTGACGACGCAGCAGCCGTGTGTAATTTTATTATGTTATAAATGGAATAAAAGAATAAAATTTTATTTTATTCCATTTATAACAAGCCTCCTGTTTCTCTCGATTACTAAGCCCCTAAGGGTCACAGCATGATGTTAAATAGCCTATAATCTAGCTCAAAAATGTTACAATTAAGTGCTCAAAATATTTTTTCAAATCCAACTTTAACTTCCAGAGATTACCGCGTTCAAACAAAGTCTTCAGCTTTATTATATTAATACAGATTATCTAGACTATCTGCAGTGCAGTGATAGCCTTGCGATATGACCATAGGACTGCCATGTAAAAGGTCTCGGGTTCGAATTCAAGGCACGCACTTCTGACTTTTCGAAGTCATGTGCGTATTAATAATTAATTATATGCTGTAATAAGTCAGAGGTTATTAACTGTGTAGTAGGCCCTCATCTTACTCTTCGTCGCGAAATTTTTTAGAGCTAGTCATAAAAATAAAAATTTCTGCACCTGGCAACACTGATCACATCAATCATTCGTTCTTTTCGCGCTCGCCAAACGTCGCGCAAAAAGTTGTTTTTATTGTAAAAAACTTATATTTAAGTGTTTATATTTGATTTTACAAGTGTAAAATCGGTTTAAGACCATGTTAAAGTGTTTTAGAGTTAGTATGGAAGAAATGCAGAGGAGGAAATTGGATTTTTGGAGGAAAATTTTAGTCAATGAAATATGACAGGTGAAAAATTAAAGTTGTGTTTAAAATGCATAAATTTTGTCTGAAATTAAGGGTAAAATGTGTGACATCTTACCACCTTTTCGTGGAAAAGGCTATATTTAAAAAGTTTTTATTGTTAAACTGATTCAGACAACAAATTTTGTTAGCAATTTCGAGTGTCGATCTTGCAGCTCTTCCGTTGGAAGAGTACCTACAATTACTTCATTCTGAAGTTTTGATGAGATAATTTACCTCAAATGTATACAATATACTGTATATAATCCCCTGTTAGGGGAAAAATCACTAAATGTACGCCTTGGGACTTGTACAGGCGATATCCCCTAAGGCTACTCTCTGACCCATAATATATTATGTTCAATACTCTAAACGGTTGGGGTGTAAGGTGAGTATACCTATGAGAGGAATAATACCTACCAGAGTACTAGCATTTTCGCTTTCAGTCAGTTCACTTTCAGAAAGTGATAACAATAAAGTGTAATCAAAACTCGAGGTAAATTATGCTCTAACACTAGTGAATCATGTAGAGGTTGTGAAAACGAGAGTGTCTACACAAATATGAAATTCAAAAGTACTTATCAATCTGTACCTGTATAAAAGACGTCCTTCTTAAAACTATATACACTCCGCGGCCTTAAAATTCTATACCAGATGCCCTCACGGCTTAACTCTATGATCACTAGAATTATTATGGTCATTACATAATTATGATGGGACGGGAACTATTGACAGCTGGATAAAATATTGGCAAAAGACATGAATAAATAAGAAGCAAAAGGCTTATAGACACAACCAGGCCAAAATTTATAAAATCAAAGATACTTTTATACCTTGAAAAATACTGTTATGCCAACGGAGAGCTATAGAATCTAAGCTCCACTTGTCAATATATCCCTTAAGCCTTTTTCTGGGTAAAGCCTTATAACCCAAAGGATACTTAGCAGGCTGAAGTTTTTTCCTTGAGAACTGGTAGAAACTGTCAAGACATTATGCTATTCAGAAGTTACAATAATGAGTTATAAAAGTATACAACACAACACAAAGAAGACACCGAGGATTCAGATGTAGCAACCGAATCACCCTTAATCAAAGCCAAAAGTACATTCAAGAAATGTTACAAGATCCATGTACATTGGGAATAATACAAATGATGGCAGCAGACCCAATACATATGAGATCAGGGCGGATACCCCATGAGGTATATCTTACATGCTGTACCAAACACAGTATCTGTAAGAGGTAGGTACCAGCCTATTAATCAGTTATCCTAGATAATGAATACAATTCTATTGTCCTTTTGCTTAATGTGAAACAAGTTCATCACATTACAATTAAATTTTAATCAACCAAATATTTTATTGGTATATAATATTATGGTGTTCATAATGAACAAGCACATATTGAGATGAATGTTGTTTATTCATGTAAAGGACATTCTTATTATTTAACCAAATTTTAAAGATTATTGGTTATAATCTAATGATGTGTTATGATTAAACTACCTATGTATTATGATGAACTCCTATGAACTTGGGATGTTTTCATACAAATTATTTTATACTATACATATTATGAAAGCTAGGTTTGAGTGGAATGGATATGGTCTCGAGGTTCCTGTATGAGGATGAGAGAATATATAGTGTTATATTGAACACAAAACATCTATATATATATTTTTTTTTAATACTAGGTAACTTTTTAATGATTGGGTAAACCATCAAAATTAAATAACCTGTTTTGGTAAATCAACAGCAGGAGAGAGCAGAACAGAGGGACTGTTCTTATATAATACTGAAACCAACCATGCAATGTTCATATATCTATATATTAGGACTATGTATATGAGATCATCTATCTACTCAATAGGTATAAGTATATTGATACCTTGAATCATCATACAATAGATGTCTAAATCTAAGAATAGTATGACTATTAGACAACCCATGATTTAGTTTAAACATGTAATATGTAAACAGATTATAATCTGTTTAGCTGTTAATTAGCAGCACAGATCTTAGCATACCTAAGGTTTTATTGTTACTTAACTTTTATTTATTTAGACTTTTTTACACTTCCTATCAAGGAATACTTAAAGATTAAGGAATCTTCAGATAAAAAGAGAATTCGCTAATACATATATTAAGAACCTTTATACCAGGTTGAATTACAATATGAGGTACTATTTTAGTATTTCAAATACAACATTTTCAGCAAATAGCATGAGACCATTATAAAGGTCTGAGAGTAGAATAGAATATGGAACAGTACTCGAACTAAAATAGTAATTGTAAATAAAATCATTTGATGGACTTAGTGGTTAGTTGATAACTATAATAAAATTAACAAAAGTAACCTAATAACTTTAGCTACTTTTTGGCTAAGTTCATAGGTTTTCAGACATAGGTATCTGAAAATTGAGGGGAGCACAAGCCAATGTCATCCACAGGGTTTTTATGCTGGTCGAAAATGATTTGCCTACATAGAACTTTGTTCTGGTTGAGATACCTAATACATATAGACCTACCAATTCAGAGGCACATAACTTTTTCCTTAAAAATCTTAATAAGCATAAAACAAATTTTAAATGGTACCTGTATTTAGCTTATAATATCTTAAAAGTGACTCCTTCAATATTAGTAAGTCAGTACTTGTATCTGATGGATTGAATATAGTCTAGATGCTAAATCAAATTGCTCAAGATAAACTAGCAATGGTGTGAATAGAATTACTTGGATTATAGGACTGTGCATCAAATAAGTAGACTAAATGTCAACATTTTATCACAGTTACTGGAGAGAGATGGAGACTCACATAATATTATAATATTGCTGTTAGCCTGTGTTCAAATAAACACAAAAGTCATACTTTTGTGTAAATGTAGATAAATTTTACAGACTTTTCTAATTTTTTGCAGAACACTTTTTATAAAAAAAAAAACCCAATAACAAGTTTAAAATTGCAGAATAGAATTTTCTTTAAGTTATCGAGTCATAATTATGTAGGATATTCCTACCTATCATTTGCATAGAAAACATAATTCAATGTTTTTTATATAAGATTTTAATAGAAAAATGTAGGTGGGTACTCTCAATTTATCTTTATAAATGCATTTTCGCCAGTTAGTAAGGATGGCACTAAATATCTTTCATATTGTGAAATCTAATCAGTTAAGAATACTAGGCTTTGCAACAAAGCCACAAATTCTGCTATCGTCACTTTTAAAACTAGTAATAGTCTTATAATAGTCTGTATAGTATCAGAGGTTTTGACATCCAGTCCCTTTGTAAGATTTTCTTTTTTCTTTTGTCTCCTAGTAGAACAGCACCCCTCCACAATTTACTTCAAGGGTGTTGGGATTATCAGGAAAGCCTTAAAGAATGATTTGACTATTTCAAATCTATCAATCTTTTGTTATTTAAATAACTATCAACAAAATCACCTACTTATAGTTCTTGCCTATGACATAGACATAGTAAGTGAATAAAAGGAAATCAGGATTTTAATGATGACAATCAAATGACTACTTTTATAATTTTTCGGTGCCAGATATATCTCCAGTTTTCAAGACAGATCATACTTTAACAAGTAAGATTAAAGTCAGCTATGCAACAGCTTCGTTTTTTTGTTGTCTTGGCTTAAATTAATAGGTAAGTGAAGATAAGAGTTACCTACTTATGTAAATATTTTTATCAAGAATAGGTACTTACTTTCTATAATGCCAAGACATTTAGAACATAATACTCGGAAGTTATATAGTAGGGGTTAACACTCTTATTTAAAAAAAAAAAAAAAAAAAACTATCCTGGCTGTTCTAGGAAGAAACAGTTGAGTCAGTCAAGACTCTTCCTGATTTTCAGTTAATCATGTAATTGTGTACCTTCGATACAATATATTATGTACTTAGGACAAGTAAGACATAGGTACTTGTGGTCATGATTCATGCACGCAGGCATGAAACGCATCAAAAATGGAAACCTAATGGACTATATTAACATTGGCCACATTGGCTTATCTTGGTAAAAGAGCCATAGTAGTCTATAAATTTACAGTAGATTACTACCCAAATACTTTACCTTGGGCAGTCGCAGTTGATCTGTAAGTTATATCTTTTATGGTTGATTCTATAGCTTTACAGTTTTCAAATATTTTGTTCTAAGTACATTATTTATTTTTTAATAACATAGATTCTTATCAATATTTCTAATATTTCTGGCGATCTTTAAATATACACAAGGTGATCTGGTGATCTTTTTATTTTTGATAAACTTTTAGACCAAGTTACTGTAGGTTGTAGTAAGTGAGACCTACTTATTATTTTGATTATGTGTTATTATGATTCTCTGAACATCTACACAGTTAATAACCTCTGACTTATTACAGCATATAATGATAGGATTAAACGAACTTACCTGTAAGTGAAGTTCTATCCTGATTATATGGAGTAATAAGTCAGAGGTAGAGGGTCCCGCCCTCCCAAAAATTACAAACTTAGTACCTACATATGTAATTTTATGATTCCCATTACAATTAACTCCGCTCTAAACTTAATGATTGATGTGATCAGTGTTGCCAGGTGCAGAAATTTTTATTTTTATGACTAGCTCTAAAAAATTTCGCGACGAAGAGTAAGATGAGGGCCTACTACACAGTTAATAACCTCTGACTTATTACTCCATATAATCAGGATAGAACTTCACTTACAGGTAAGTTCGTTTAATCCTATCATTATCACGCGCTTAAACGGTGAAGATAAACATCGTGAGGAAACCTGCATACCTGAGAGATTTTCTCGATGGCGTGTGAAGTCTGCCAACCCGCAGTAGGCTAGCGTGGCGGACTATAGCCTAATCCCTCCCGTAATGAGAGGAGACCCGTGCCCAGCAGTGGGACGATGTAATGGGTTGATGATGCTGATGATGATGATGAACTGTCAGTTCCAGATATTACAGCGTTCAAACAAAATCTTCAGCTTTATTATTTAAGTATATAGAAGATTATCTTTTAAAGACTTCAAGAAATTACCTACTTCAAAATCAAGTGTTGAGTGTAGTCAAGCACTCGACATACCTATTTAATCTAGAAAATCAAACGACGCTTAAGTAAAGGACATACTAAGGTCAGACGTCCATTGTTAAGCAAATAATGTTTGTGGATTTTATATGCTTGTTACTACTGTCGTAACGATCAAAATAGTTGATGCATGGAATACACTATTCAACTACCTATTTTTTTTATAGGTTATCAAAACTACATATAAGTAATATTTAAAATGGTAAAGGAACTTCGTGTATACCTACGATATCTCTGTTACCTTTTCACGCATAAGTAAGTCGCTAAATAGATTTGGCCAGGATTTGCTTATTGACATAAGTAAACTAGTAAGAAGTACATAGTAAGTTACTTATGTCAATGGCGAAGCTATTGTTTGCCACTGAGCAAGGACCAGTGGCCTAGGCTTAGATAAGTCCTGATATTTTGTCGTGGTCATTTCAAAATCTTCAGCCCCAACTCTTCTAACAAACGAAAACGCTATGGGGTACGCCCAACCCAATCTTGTAGAACGGCACTCGCTCAAAGGCACTATTATGGTATCGCAAATCACCTATATAATAAAACAAACAAATATTGCTCCGTATTTTCCACAAACACCCAGGAATGTAAAAGAAAAGTCTCTAGGTGGCTACAGGCACAGAGCTACAATGAAACAGAAAATCTCTTAAAGTTGTCATTTCTATAATACCCTACATTCACACCCTTCACAACTTCCCACACACATCTTCACTCTCACCACACTTACACATACATATACTATTTTTTACTTAATTTTACTTGGACTCAACACTCTTAAACCAAACTATTGATTGATTCATACAATGTAACCTATGAGTATATCATTACTTTATGAATGTGAGAATGCTGGTACCCATAACACAAGTTAAATCTTTCCTTGGGTACCAGAGTTCATACAAACACAACATGATGTTATATTGTTTCTGTTTGCATGTAATTAAGTGTTTGATTGTTTATCTATTGTGAGCCAAATACATAAATAAAAAAAATTAAAAAAAATCCCTTTTGGTTAAAACATGGGTACCCATCAACGAAGATGTTAAGTGCTTAGTCAGTCGAGCAGGCAAACAAACAAACAAAGCCCACGAGTTTGCACAAAATGAAATCGTGCGCAAGTTCACTGAACTACTAAAGTAAGTTGTTTTACCTTGTTTTGCAGATGCTGCCTCAGGACGACCTCCTTTGATGTTGGCATTATGAAGGTAATACCTGTGCCTATATGAAATCTTGAATAATTATGATTTAACGTATTAAAAAAAACACTATTTATTATTAGGAGTATTTTAACTAAAGGAAACTCGAAATAAATACATAAATAGGTATAGTAGGTACATTCTTCTGTGAAGTTTTGCTTTAAATTTTTTCCTTTTCATGACGCTCGCGCTGTTAGGTATCTGTCGATTTTGACAATACAGTAAATTCAATTTAGAAATCACCTTTTAATCCGTCAAGCGCCATATTATAGACACAATGCAAAATCTATTGTTTTTGCCTCATGAGACCACTACGTGCGTCAGTGAACTTAGGGGAATTTGGGATTGACAAAGAATTTGAGAATGACGGCCTCTTTCTGAAGAACAGAAAGTCAGTTTATTTTTTAAATAAGTATCTAAAGTGCTTACTTTCACACTGGTGGTGTAGGTATACATAACATACCATCACGCCTGTATTCCCCGAAGGGTTAGGCAGAGGTGCACTTAATGTACACCCACAGTTCGCCGGTATGTTTGGGTCCCATGTAATAGGGGGCGAGCCTATTGCCATTCACCGGGCACATTCCAGACTCCGAGCTGCTACTGAGAATTTCATAGAAAAACTCAATAACGCTTTGCTCGACCTGGGGATCGAACCCAAGACCTCTAGCGTAGCAGTCGCGATTGGGACCACTAGACCAACGAGGCAGTCAGTGGTGTAGGTATATCATACTGATTGCTAAAAAATTATAAAAACGCACATAGCTTTTAAACATAATTTATTTATATTCATCATGTAAGTACTACATCGTATTTTAACATCAAATAAATACACAAACTTTCCATAAAAATAAGTTATAGTAAACTATCTTTTTATCTTATTTTTATTGCTAAAGTAGTAGATAAATTATTTTTCTCGACTAGCAAATTTAGGTAGTCTGTTTTTTAAGTTTTTTTTTATTCGCAAGTTTAAGAAATCTGTTTTGTTGTTTATAGTTTATGTTATAGTTATATTTATATTACTTACTTACGTATTGCTTAAATAATTATTATGTATTAATTATATTGCAAAATTGTACAAAAAGTATCTCTATATTAGTGTTGAAAGGTATTTTAACTAAATATAAGATCTTTGTTTCTATTGATAGATCTTTGGTTAACTTTACATAAGGCACTATTTATTGAGTACCTTAAAGTATAATGGTTTTGTTATATACTTACATAAATAATATATAAGTATGACTAGGACTCGACTTATATTAAATTTCTAAGTACATTACAAACAGTTATTAAAAAGTATAATCATTATTCAAAATAGCTAACTTAAAATGCTTATTTTATCTAGATTAAAATTATTCATAATACTTCAAGCTGTTCTCGACGTAAGGCACAAATAATGGAAAATCATTGCGCTTTTATCATATAAAAATATTTCAAATACTGAGTGACCTTCATTCGTTTGAATTTTTTTAGGATATTAATTGTATTTTTTAAGAAATCCTTTTGTTAGTCTTGATAGGTAATTTTGTGTGGGAAACCTTAATGTTTCGTAAAATATTTGTAAGAACACTCATTCAGAATCTTGTTATAATTAACATTATTATTTGAGATTATTACATTATAATACGGACTTTAAAAAAAAGAATTTCAGAGTCACCCTGTATTGTAGGTTGGTATTTTTTTATTTTAGCTACACAAATCTCGCGTCATAAATAATGTATTACCTAAGTAAAGAAAACTAAAACAAGAGTCACATAAATTAATCATTATAATTACTCTTATAATTACGTAACAAAAGAACGTAAATTTTGATTTCAAAAATCTGTGTAAGCTGCGACGCCAACGCCATCTAGTACGACGGGTCGGTAATAGTCCTTCATCTCGCCCCAACCGCGCGGCGCGACGTTGAAATTGGGTCCAGAGACTAAAGGCAGTCTTGGGCTTTTTGGTGAAGCATAGACATCATTAAGCTTTGTAGGTGCCAAGGGGACTGGTAAGTCGATATTTTGTATGCTGATCGTGGGAGGAGAGATGGGGAATGGCTCCATTTTGGGCAAGTTACTGGTGTGTTTTAGGGCCGACTTGGGGTATGTTTTTTGGTTGCGCAAACTAGATGGCGGGCGGTACGGTGTGTCGTGGTTTGCTACTGGTGTCGGCGTTGAGCATGCGTTCGATGTGTTTCGACCTGGAAATACAAAAAAAAAATACTTTTTATAAGAAAGGAAGATGAAAAAGAAGGGTACATCAATTTAAGGAGGATTTCCGTTTTCATGGACAACCTGTATAAGGAGCTTCTGTGCAAAATTTCTTACTTCTAAATACACCGGTTTAAGCTGTGAGTTATCTGATTTAATCTGCAAAAATCTGCACAATAACGCTAGACAGTCTCAACTATAATAATTAACATTTGCTATGCTATAAATACGGCGCAGGCGCAGATACCCGAGGCCGCGGCTCTGGCCGCGCACCAATCTGTCAATATCAGCTGCTCCCATTAATAATCTGACAAGCTGACACATAAATTAATTACATATTTTATTATGACATGTGGGCTTTATAAGTAGATATATTGGTAACGGGCGAACTCATGAGAATTACTATTTACAAGCCCAAATTTTTGTTTGATCTGAGTTTACAACTTTACACGGATGTGAATGTCCCGTCCGCCTTTAAACCAGTCTGATGCCTACCATACAAGGCTACCAACCTGAAATATTACACCGTGGTATACCATATAGCAAAAATGACGATATTTTTTTATATATGTGCCGTTTTTGTCCAAAAATATGTTGGATGATACCATGAAGCTGACAATAAATTTCCAGTTTAGAAATTAACTCGAACAGCTTTCGTGAGATTCCACATCCACTATTTCCAATAAACTAGCTACTGACAGGTTTAAATTGTTCGGTTAGGTAAGTACGTACGTTCTCCATGCCCAAAATATAACTTGGTGTTAACGGGTCCAAGAAGGTTTTTTTAGTTCTGTCTGAAACTTCACTTTCACTATGTTCTGTGATCCTAGTCCTAATTAAAAAGCCTTCTTTCATTTTTGGAAGAGCTCAGATCCGCATGCTGGGAAGAAAGGCTTGGTGGTTGGATCTTACAATTTAACTGGCTAGCTCCCACCCTTACAAGTAACATTGGCTCCAAACAGTTTTGCTGGAGTCTGATGTGTGTGTATGTGAGAGCTAGATCCCGAAAGAGTATAGGATCTCAAATGATAAACGCATTAAAAACAAAACAAAGAAAGAGAAGAGGTTTAGAGATTCTTAAGAAACAACAAAACACTTACCTCGTCCTTCATGCACCCACTTTACAGATCTCTTCTTCCTGTTCACGTACATGCTCTGTCCTCTACTCATGTGGTTGCTGGAGTCGCTCAGAGACTTGGAGATAGCCCTCGCCAGGTCCATCTGCTCCTTCACCGTCGGGTGGACCCCTGGCACGTAGAATGCTGATGATGCGAACGTTTTCTCTGAAAATGGGAAAATTGAGATAAGTGCCATCTGTTGGTCGATAAAATTGAAGTGTCTATTACTAATGTCAAAATAAAAGTAAATTCATTCTTCAGTAATATAAAAGTTTAAGTACTGTCCTGTCCTGTAACCACAAAATGTCACATTTTCTCAGTGGATTTAGAATCATTTGAATAAATTTGACAGTTTTATACAATTTAATGTGCTGGCGACTGTACGTCAAACTATCGATTATAACGTAAGTTGTAATTAACAAGAGATAGATGGCGTGACCATCTGATCTGTCGTTTACTGCCACAAATAAAGTAAGTACTAGAATAGGTCACTATTTGACTAAGAATAGATCCTGTCAGGTGAGTGGGCAGCGGCATTCACTTGGACGTTGATCTGTGTCTGAAAATCATCACTGTACACACGGCCACACATCAAGCTATACAAATCCAGTATAGGCTGACCTCGCATTGTAAAGGCTTATAATACAATGTGAGGCCATCGTAAACTGGATTTGTATTGCTTTTTGTGAAGCCGTGCGAACAAGACTGTTCACAGCTGATCGTTCACATAGCCCAGTAAATTTAACTTTGTTTTTAAGATTTTTCACAAACTGAGCTGCCACTGAGAATTTCATCGAAAAACCCAAAAAGTTTTATTTAGTAATCTAATCAGATCGATAGTCCTTTATAATTAGGTATGTACTATTCTATTTGCATCCTTTCTCTTTTTGGGACAAGAAGTAAAGATGATCAATTTATCGCTAAACCCAAATTCATGCAAATCGGTTGAGCGGTTTATGCGTGAAAACGTAACTAACAAACAAACGTTATTTTATAAATTAATAACATTAATATTCAAGCATCCATTTATCGTCAACACCGCACCTTAAAAGATGTTGACTCAGCATCTCTCTGACGCAAATCCAACATTTATGAACAAAAGCTGTTGATAAACAAGCGTCACTCACTCCGTAACAATAGAAATCCGAAATAGGATTTTAAATAGGGGTGTTGATAAGTGACAATTGTTTTTTTTTGTGCTTGAGCTGCTAAATTCAGAAAGTAGTGTATATTATCTCATGGAATTTTTGTAGGCATTTTCCATGCAATGATTATTATTTTAGTGAAGGAAAAATACGACTGCGGGCAGCATTCGAACTGACGTCACCTCAAAGACGTAAATTTTAAAATGTGAAGGTAAATTTCGATCTGGCGTGTGGGACTCGCGGTGGCTTAGCGTCTGGTGATCCTAAACAGAAGACGCAGGTTCGAATACTGCCCGCTGTCACATTTTTCCTTCACTAAAACTATTTAGCAGTGTAAATTGTTAATTATGGAATCCTCTTCTATTTTACATCAATATTTGCTACGATAGCGAGTTTTAGTACTTAGTTGTGACTACCCTTTAGTTGATCTGTCATAAACCTAATGTTTTATATTTGCAAAAAAACAAAAAAAAACGATTTGGCGCCCAACGAGAGTTGATCTGCGTTAAAGCGAAGCGTGCCTAAGAAATTGGGGGGAGTGTTCTACTGCAGCCATGGTAACATCCCCCAATAGATCCCTTTAAAGCACCAGGTGCCCCACTCCCAGTTCCGCTCAGTCACAGAATGAATATAAACAATAGTTTAGCTCGGCCGGACCCCGGACAACTAGCGTAGCCGTCGCGCTTGGGACCACTAGACTAACGAGGCAGTTCTTGGGACCACTTCACTAACGAAGCAGTTCTTGGGACCACTACACTAACGAGGCAGTTCTTGGGACCACTAGACTAACGAGGCAGTTCTTGGGACCACTACACTAACGAGGCAGTTCTTGGGACCACTAGACTAACGAGGCAGTTCTTGGGACCACTACACTAACGAGGCAGTCCTTGGGACCACTTGACTAACGCGGAAGTCCTTGGGACCACTAGACTAAAACCGCAGACCTTAGATTCAATTTACTAAGGATGTCGGTGAGAGCTCTAGGATTGCTACTATAGGATTCACATTTTATTCTTCAACGCAGTGTTGCTGTTCGTGGATTTGATTCCCATCTATTTATCCCACTGAACAAAATAACCGCAATGACAAATCTGAAATAAACATGCGGCGATGAAATGCGATGATAGAGCCTCAGACGCGAGCGCAAGTGTATCTATTTTTATCCGACTACGTAAAAAGATAGCAAATGTTTTCCGCACAAGATTTTTAATTTCTATGAGTTATCATATTTTTGAATATTAGGTATAATTAGTTAGGGATATTTATAATATAGCGTAGTTTTCAGCACCGCTTTCCATAGACTACTGGGTAATATATTGCTGCGACCTGAATTAAGTATTGTATGTACTACAATTTGGTAATTCTTGCAGGATATTGACATTTTATGCTGTATTTGATGTTATATTTGAGTGTTAAGTATATTTAAAAAGTTGCTTACCAAATTTGCGGTCCTTCTTGATGATATGCTCTTCAGCATCAGGTGCTGGCGTGAAGATCTTATTGAGGTCCACCTCCTTCTCTCCTACTAGGATAGGTTTGTTCTCCAAGTCCTCCTGAAATTTTAGGTGTGGTGTTGTTACTATCAGCAATTTAGGCTCATGTTGGCAGTTTTTTTAGGCACGTGATAAAATATGGTGACATTTTGCAGTAAATGATCATTTTATACTTTGTAGTATGGTGACATTTTGTAGTACTATTGTTACTCTTATTACTGTGTGATTGTAATTTCTTCTCTTGTGATTTCTTTTGTTCATACTACTATGACCGTTTATGGTCTATGGTTATATGTATTTTGTAACTATTGTACACGTGTAATGTGTATTCGAGTAGTGCACTCAATCTTTGGCTATATATATTTGAGAACTACACTTTACATTATTTTGTTAGAAAATTCAAATGATTGATTACATAGCAGAATCAGTCAATCAAACAAAATAATGAATTTTATATATGTATACTAAGTTATGCTATGTGCGATGGACAAGGCCTTAATATATATAAATTTTAATTGTTTAAATAAAGGAAAAATTCGGGCTCAGAAGGACTAAACTAGTCTGGCTTGGATAGTTGGTAAAAGCGTCCGTCTTAGGTAGGTACTTAACCGGAGAGACGCAGGTTGAAACCCTTCTTGAGGCCGATTTTTGTCTTTCACTAGAAAATTCATATTTTTATTTTATCTAAAATAAATAAAAAAAATAGTTAACTTTGTGTGTTAGAATCATAGTTGATTTTTTTTTTGTAAGATCAGTGAGATGTACTTAAGTACAAAAGTACTAATTTTCTTAGTTGTTCAGATAATTTTGAGCTATTTGTTTGTCAAGATAGATCTGACACTGTCAGTACATTCATGTGTATGATTGTTTTATAGATGAAACAATATGTAATAGTATAATTATGTATTTTACAGAAAAAAAATAACGAGAATACTGTAGGATGAAATAGTCAATCTTGATATAATTTTAAAAATATATAAAGTATACATACAAGGTCAGTTTTAGTATACCAAACACGAAACATGTGTCTAGTATTTTTAGGTAAAAAATCTATGTACAAAATTTCAAATCTGTCAGTCTGTATCTTGTTAAGTTAAGAGGATAGTATCCGCTCCGCGCTCCATACAAACGTAGTTTGGTTTTATCTTGAATATTAACAAATGAAAGTCTTTGGAATTTTGCAGTAACAATCTTATCATAAAAATACGTGTTCCTGTAGTATACAATTTCATTTCAGTATACGGTTAAAAAGTTACACGAGCTCAAAGATTGGCAATTTTCGTTGAAAAACAGCCCAACTTTATGCTAGTATTTCTCGACAATGTATCAATACAGAAACATTCTGATTCGAAAGAAACCCACATAATATAGTGAATATATTTTTACAAGTTTTTTTTTACGTATTAACAATATTATAGGAGTAATCTCCAAAATTCGGAACATAAGAAATACGCGTGAAAATGTTGCAAATGTATTGTTGTTTCTCCTCTCGGGCACGCGTTCGCATCGCGAGGGATAGAGACAGCGACAACTGTGCAACATTGTTGCGTTCGCAAGGGACACTCCTCTTAACTGGTTGTCTGTCGCAACAATCTGTGGCATCGACTTCGAGCGACTGAAGGGGTTGATTAACAGAGCAATAGCGATATACTTAGGCTAGACCTGAACTGTAAAGGATTTGTCAAAAAATGTTGTGGAATGCATAGGCATCTTAAGTTTCAAGTTTTGCGATGACCTCAGAAATAACGTATGAGTGTCGCCTAAGAAGGGGTTGACGGAAGGAAAAGTACATTATATAAAAGGGAAAGAATATGAGCATTCCGGCGAAAGCGGATAGAGGCCACTTGAGCTTAACATGGATTCAGAAACGTGGTCATAATTGCGTAAACCAAAAATGAACCTTATGTAAAAGTTTTGTGGTCGCTCAAGTTTATCAAGTTGGTCTTCTGTAAGATCAAGATAGCTGACATCAGCATAATCAAGGATAAGAAGGAGTGATTGAGCGGTGTGCGTTCGCGCAGCGGAATGTTGTTGAATTTAAAGATTTTAATTATGCAGATATTTAGTGTATGACGTCGTATAATTGTGTATGGTAAAAAAAAATTTGTGCACGCAGCCATTGTGAAGAAATTCATCAAAAACTGATTCCGCTGGGCGAACGTTGTCCTGGCGGAACTTTTTTTAATCCATAAACTTTAGAAGAAAAAAGATGTGTCCAATAATTAGTGTGTATTTGTGTGTAATTGTGTATGTATGAATAACATTAGTGCATGCATAAACTTCGGAGAAATTCAAGTTTCCGCTACGCGAACGTTTGGCCATTAGCTAGTTTTCATATAAAGCGCTTACATAGAGAGCTGTAGAATTTTACATACATTGTTTTGAATTTGTTTATATTTGTTTAAAAAACAGATTTAGAAAAAAAAGTAGGGCTTAAAAGATAAAAATATAAACGTAAAAAACGCTTATTAGGTCTTAGTTCTTAAAGTATGCACTTTGGGGTCTAGATTTTCACGTTTATACAAACCTTGTAAGTGTCTGCAACATGTTGCCAAGTATCAATGATGTTCCCTTAGTAATTAAAGAGTTATAGGACAATTTACCATGAATAGATCACTGTTTACAAAGCAGTCAAATATCACGACGTTCTAAAGGCATTGCATGGTAAAATGTATGCCAATAATTAGTGTATTCATTCAACTATTCACATGCAAAATTTCATGTCATTAAATTCAGTAATTAAAGAAAAACAATTATAATACTGACGAAGCATCGAAAACCTACATAACCCGACCAAGTTCGGATAGCTACAAATAAGCGGCCGTGCAATATATTTAGGTACCTAACATCCCAAAATTTACAGTATAATACCGGTATTGAATTGGTATAGGTGATAACACAATTGTTGTTTCGATATAATTTATAGGTCATTTATTATTGTACACCTACTTTTTTAAATGTATTTGACTATGACAGAAAGTAGGTACTATTTACGTAGGTACTTTATTTAAGTATGCGCTTGAGACTTGAGATATAATCTAGATATATTATAAGACAAATAAAATTCATACAGCTAATTTCTATTGAAGATTTCACGGATCAGGATTCTAACTATAGACCCCTTGGGGAAATTAAATAATTACCACATGTAAGTACCTACTACTGTTTAGGTAAATATTTATCATATTGTAGCTTATTACTACACTATTTAACCAATGGACTAGGCATGCACGAGCGTTCCCCTTTGCAAGTTTAGTGGATCAAACAAATCTAATAACTTAAAAAAACTACTTCTTGAATCGATTTCTATAAAATATAAATAGTCTAAGTATTGTAGTTATGAATTGATCAAAAATATTCTAGTGTGAAAAAATAGACAACGCGCTGCGCGCAACGAGCGATAGGCGGCTTCTCGCTTGAAACTCGCTTTTTTTTTATTAAAAAAAAAAAAAAAAAACGGTACTTCCATCCTTGAAGAAAAGAGAGGGCAATATGTTTTCATTAGCCGCGGCCCGCAACGCTTGTGTACGCAACTGTACCGTATTAATAAATACTAAATTGGAAGGTTAAGAACGTTTCTTAGATATATGGCACGGCCGCTTTTTTGTAGCCATCTGAACTTGGTCGGGTTATGTAGGTTTTCGATGCTTCGTCAGTATTATAATTGTTTTTCTTTAATTACTGAATTTAATGACATGAAATTTTGCATGTGAATAGTTGAATGAATACACTAATTATTGGCATACATTTTACCATGCAATTCCTTTAGAACGTCGTGATATTTGACTGTTTTGTAAACAGTGATCTATTCATGGTAAATTGTCCTATAACTCTTTAATTACTAACGGAACATCATTGATACTTGGCAACATGTTGCAGACACTTACAAGGTTTGTATAAACGTGAAAATCTAGACCCCAAAGTGCATACTTTAAGAACTAAGACCTAATAAGCGTATTTTACGTTTATATTTTTATCTTTTAAGCCCTACGTTTTTTTCTAAATCTGTTGTTTAAACAAATATAAACAAATTCAAAACAATGTATGTAAAATTCTACAGCTCTCTATGTAAGCGCTTTATATGAAAACTAGCTAATGGCCAAACGTTCGCGTAGCGGAAACTTGAATTTCTCCGAAGTTTATGCATGCACTAATGTTATTCATACATACACAATTACACACAAATACACACTAATTATTGGACACATCTTTTTTCTTCTAAAGTGTATGGATTAAAAAAAGTTCCGCCAGGACAACGTTCGCCCAGCGGAATCAGTTTTTGATGAATTTCTCCACAATGGCTGCGTGCACAAATTTTTTTTTACCATACACAATTATACGACGTCATACACTAAATATCTGCATACTTAAAATCTTTAAATTCAACAACATTCCGCTGCGCGAACGCACACGATTGAGCGAGCGCAACTTTATCCCATTGAGATTAAGTTAATTTTTTCTAATCTGGAAGAGCAGAACCTTCTAACACAAGCAAAGATTTGCTCAGAAGGGGATTCGAAAGATGTCATGTAAGATATTGTAAGATGTAAAATAAACATTTTTATTTATTTCTACTTAATTGTTCAAATAATTATGAACAGTCTGGTCGCCCTGATATATAAAAAGTTTGATGGCGACTGTACTTACTACGTAAACACAAAACTCTTTATTTCCGGACGCGCGAAGGTCGTGGATGGTATTCGAAGATAGCTCAAGACTTCAAGAGGATGAGTAAGAATGTTAAAAATATGTTGTTTATCATCGTCCTTGAAGGTAGCAGACATTGTGTACTAGATGTTAGTCATTACCTACAGTTGTTGCATAAATGTTTGGCTCTCAACTCTGTTACAATTGCGATTCATCTCGATTTGCAACGTGAATGCGTTCCATTTGTTAGATTGCAGTTATTTTTTATTATAACCCTGCCCATTCGCACACCAGAATTTTGTAGTACAGATCCCTCGGTATCCTTATCAACTCGTTCGAACTATAGAGACTCGTATCGACTGTTAACTAAAGGACAAGGAAAGGCAATAAAGGGAACCTTAAGGGTGATGGGATCATATTATATTCACCACAACTGTGACAAGGTATGGCCCTTAGCAATCACTGGACCCCATCAAGTGATGCCCCGCCTATATTTTTACTTACAGGGGTACCGCCTAGTGGGTACCTTTACTCTTATCGAATTAAACTAGCAACCCTTGAATAAGTAGAATTACTTTTTATAATTTTCAGTTCCCGATAATTAATTTTAGTAAGTACTTTATCATTAAATTACCTCAAGATAATTGACTATTTCATCCTAAAGCATATTATGAAATGACAATTAATTAGTTACGAAAGGAAAGTAAAATTAAATTAAAATACTTAGACAGAAAAGCAAAGCTAGGTGTTAAAATATACTAAATTAATATATAGATATGTATAAAATAATATGTTATTTTTTATTTACAACAAAAAAATGTTACATACATTACAGTTTAAAACAAAATGGGTTTCCTTAATATGAAAAAGATTTATGTTCTAAGACTTTTTGGTTTTTTTTTAAATGAATATGGGAATATATTTACACTGGTAACAATTATGAAACTAGTGTGTCTATAGATTGTGTACATTTTGGGATAGTCTTACAGTGCGACTCTCCGGGGGCGCCAATATCTCAGGTTCTCGGGATAACTCTGCATCATTCTGTGGTTAGCATATATTTTTCTATTAATTTAATGAAAATTATATAATTTTTACATTTTGCACCTGTACACGAATGTTTATTATATTTATCACTAAATATCATTATGCAGGTGCCTTTGTTTCTTTGCGATTGATTAGAAAAAAACTCAAAAAGTAAAGTGGGGATAAAACATTATACTTATTAGGGTAAATGAGTACCTACTCGTACATCACAAATTGAAGAACACGGCGGGCACTGCCTTATATAGTACACAATATTATTTTTGAACGATAAAAGCTAATGTTTTTTTAGGTTTTGCATTTCTAAGTAAGTATTTAGAAATGTAAATATGCTCCGGCACACTTTATTGTGAACTGACACCGCCGCCGCCGTTTGTAATATTTAAATAAATTAAAAGATTTCTAAAAATTCTGTCCTACTGCTCAATTTTCTTATGGACACATTAGCATATTCTCTAAAAATTTCTCGGTCAACATTTATTTTCTATCTGTAAAAATAAAATACTCAATACTTTATTGCATGACAATGTTTAATAAAAATTCTTTTTGCAGTAGCTAACCATTTTAAAACCTACATAAATTTGTAAGTAGGCATTATCAGTAGAGAATAATAATTTCCGTTATAATAAAACAATTAGGGTAGATATTTATTGTTATAATTAGGTATTTTTTTGTATTTTCCACTCATTAACTAAAGCAGTAAAGTGTAAAATCGATTTAACAATTTGACGTTTTTTTTTTATTTTGACGAGGCAGTTGTAAGTAGGGTTGGCAAACTGCCAAGACAGTGCTGGCAACTAAGACCGCTATGAAAATTTATAATAGACATATTTTTTTACGAATTGAGGCCAATGCGTTTATTAAGAGTTAGAACATTGGTTTAATGATTGGTTTTAAGGTTTACTTCAAAAAGGTTCTTAACCTAGGTATTTTCGATAATGAGTTAAATACAGAAATAAATAGAAGCACTAGTTCCTAATTATTATGTTTTTTTATCATTATACGTTATCCATGTTAAAGTTGTTTTAGTTAAGGAAAAATTCGGCTGCGGACAGGAGTAGAACCTGCGTCTTCTGGTTAGGCACAGACCAGTAGTCATAGCGTCTGGTGTACCAACTTTTTTTATCTAAATAACCTTTTTTTTGTTTTTTGGTTTTGTGTTTTTCTATGAAATTGTCAGTAGCAGCTCTTTTGTGTTTTTCTATGAAATTCTCAGTAGCAGCTCAGAGTCTGGATTTGTGCCCAGTTAAGGCTTGCCGCGTATTACATGGGACCTAAATATACCGGCGAAGTGTTGGTGTACCTTAGTAGTACACCTCTGCCTAATCCTTCGAGGAATACAGACGTGATGGTATGTAAAATACTAATATTTTTTTGTTGCGTTGCGTGCCTTCGATGCGAAATCCCTACTTAGTAGCTTGTAATGGTCATATCATTAAATTAATACTGTTTTTAATATAACTTTTGAAGAACTGTTTAATATCACCCGATGATCTAAGAGTAAACAGTTTTATAGGTTAAACTAACAAAAAAAATTAATCACAGAATAAATAAAAAAAATCTATAATTTGCGTAATCGTATTTGTAATAAGGTCAGCATTTCCTATAGAGTGCTGGAATAACTTGTATAGTCAGACAGAAGGCTGTTAAAATAGGTGTTATAGATATACTTTAAAATAGATATTTTTGTACAAGATGCCAAATTCCTCCTAATTACCTAAATTCCTCCTAATTACCTAAATTAATTGGTAGTCGAATTAAAAACAGTTTATTTATTATCCTAAGTCGCATTGACGTCCTAGCCTTCGAATGACGCAGTGGCTGAGCTGGCTCGGCTCTTCGCTATATGGTAGGGGATCGGTGCCCGCACGGAACAAATATTTGTATTGCCTGCGCTTGTTCCTGTTGTCGGTGGAAATTACTGATGCATGATAAAAAAATCCTATTGATAAAATCAGTATAATATTAAAGCAACGTTAGTGGAACGATATATTTTACACCCACGATACAGGATAATTATCCGTATATGTATGATTATGTATGTATCCATACAAATTGAAAACGATCAGTCCTATCAAAGTACACCTGTCTTTTAACTCATACACACAGACGTTAGCAATAAACAATGTCAGAACAATGTCACGTCATACATACTATATTTTTGTATGACAATTAAAATATTTGGCAACCCTCACTGTTAAGGTCAAGACATATATCATCGGATCACCGAATAATGATAGCAGATCGTTGCACCACAGGTTGCACTTTTGATTTTAAATAGGTATTTGAGAAATTATTTAAATTTTATTTTGATTTAAATTTACATGGTATTTTGAGAAATTATTTCAATGATCCTCCTCTATGGTCCTAAGTGCGACTGCTACACTAGAGGTATTGGGTTTTTCTATGAAATTCTCAGTAGGTAATGGCAATAGGGTCGTCCTCTATTATATAGTGGGTGTGTACATTAAGTACACCTCTGCCCTTCCTGCCTTCTACTCCTTCGGGGAATACAGGCGTGATGGAATGTTTGGTATTTCAATGATAATTTATATTTGAGAAAAGACAATATTTGAACTGAACCAACATTTCGCTTTTATGCCCGATAGGTTAAGCAAAGTATACATCAGTACTCCTACAATTCATTTATCTTATAAGGCTTGGGCATATCTAAAATATCCGGCAAAAAATTCAAACTGACCTTCTATCAAGAAATATGTTAAAACCAAATAAACTGCTCAACCTGAGAATCCAACTCACGACCTTACACAAACAAGCCGCGCTGCGACCACTAGAAAAGATTAGATTAGATTAGAGTTAAGTATTGTAACTGTAATGTTTGTGTTAAAATCCAAAAATGGTGCGAAGTGCGGATCAAACAATACGCCCAGAACTAATTTTGTCACTTATATCAATCATGGAGATCAAGTGAAATACTTCACGTGTAAATTAAAGTAATTAATTAAACAATTTACTACCAAATTAACTTCAAAGGCACCTTTTAAAAAAGCGATTAAGACATCTTTATTATACACCAGATGCCTTTAAAGTGGGTTTTAGTGTTTAACTCAGTTCGAAGTCACAAAACTGTCGCGGTGATGTGTAGATGGGCCCTAAATAACCCAGAGGCCAAGACCAGAGGTGTGGAGTGACACGAGTTCGATGCCCGGCTCGCACAAATTCGGATCACGGCTATTCCTAGCTAATCCTATCGTCTGCGTTTTAATAGAGATTTTCACTTTCAATTACAGTTATTGTATCTGGAAATAGAATTCTTATTTTCTCATTGGCCGAGTGGTATCGGTTTTTGGATTGGGCTAAGTGTTATTGAATTTAGATATTCTAAGAAACCGTTTGGAATGTTTACCGACAAACATACATAAATACATCTAATTGGATACAAATATCTGTGAAACAAACAAATATTTGTCTTGGGTGAGAATCGAATCAATAACACTCGAAAACAAAATACCAAAATTGCAGACAAAAAACAATTATCAAACAATATTTGTTTTGATTTATAATTTTAAACTATTTATAAATGTAAGGTCATTGTGCGGGTAAGTTCGGCTCAAGTGGAACAGTTTTTATTCAGAAGCTAATGGCCTTTTTGAAGACTTGTACTCTTAAGAATTTTGGCATTAATCGGTGCATTATTTTTATGATCACTTATTTTTAGATATATGTAGTTGAGATCAAAGAAACGAATAGACAATTTTATAGTGATACAGAGCTAGAAATGGGTTGTACTGTATTTACGATAACAGATTTTTTCACAAAGATATGATTTTTTTATTGAAAGAAAGTTACCTAGTGAAAGAAATAAATCATATCTTGAAAGAGTTGATATCTTTGTGAACATTTCGCATTATTTGATGCTAAAATATAATAAAAAATAAGCAACAGATTTTTTGTTGTCTCATTACTACTGTTTCTAATTCTGCAGTGCCTAGCTATTACATTACATTATAATCTATGTATAGTAAGTGTTGAATAAAGATTATAATCATCTAAAACCAATGAATAATATTTGAGCATTGAGTGGTGACATACTTTATAAGTTTCACTTGGTCTCCCGTTATGTCGGATTTTAATTTATAATATTCTCTCTCTCTCATTATATATAAGCTTAATAATAATATGTACAATAAACATTAAAAACTCTAAATTATTTTCATGCTTAAGGATATTCTTTGAAGATTTTAAACTATATTATTAAATACACAATGTACAAATTTCGTTCGTTTAATGTTGTCGTACAGAATAAGATAATTATTCATGTTTAATTTCCTTAATACGTTTGTAAAAGTCTTGCAACGGTTAATTTAAGGATATTAAAAACGAAATCACTTGTGATTTACGTTTTCCGACATACGTTTAACGAAAACAACATATTTTAGTGCTCATGAGTGAGAAAAATCGCAAAAAGAAACATTACATGTTTTGTACACGTTTTTTCTAAGGAATACAGAATAATAAACATTTTCCCACATGTAATGTAATAAAACACGAAAGAAACTTGAGCGCTTCTGTTGCCAGCCGCCATTATATTTAGCAGCTTACATGTGGAAACTTATATAGGTTAATCTGTTTGTCCGTCCGTCTTCAAACGCCTCTAGCATTTTCAGCAGCTTCCAAATGTTAATTTTATATTGTAAAGAGAATATTAAATATTTATGCTTCAGACTTAACTAATCAGTTACCGTTATTATAAAATAGAGCAGGCATATAAATTATGACCGTAGTTTGCTTAATGCATATATTATATATATATATATATATATATATATATATTGTTTTAATTACAAGTAATTACTTTTTATATTATTTATTGTTATTTTGTTTATAAAGTACTAGAAAGCTGGCCGTTATTTACTCTTTATAAACACATTGGCATTAATTATCGAGGTTTGTATTTTTATCCCCTATTTTATTTAAAAAAAACTACATTGTACAAACATTGTGTTCGTACGTAGGTTGTGAGAGGAGACAGGGTAAGTATGTTTGATTCGTACAAACTAAAAATCACTTCTGCTGCGTAACTGAACGTTATTAGCATCAGTAACCCTCTCAAAGTTCATTGCCTCAATGTTTTGGCAATACCGAAGCAGTTATATTCATCAAAAAAATATATATATACCTACTTGTAGTTTTTTAATGCTGTCAATAAAAGTTTATGTTTATACATTTAAACGATTTAATTATTTAAATGTTTTTAAGTACATACTAATTTAAGTGTATTATTTTACGTTTTTTTTAAGTTAGTGACGTCAGTTATCTAACTACGTAAATAATCATCTATATCATACTCATCATACGTGAAAATAATAAATAAAATAATATGGAAACAAATTCGTGAAAATTATTTTAAAATTTAAAGAGAAAATAAATGCAATCTTATAAAATAAATGCAACCAGCATTTTATTTTATAAGATAGATCAACAGCCTCATAGGAGGATGAGATTTAAATAGCGTCTCTGGAATATTTTTTGGTGACTTTAGTTCCATATGACAGAGGGTTTTCAAAACAAAATATTGGTGGAGACTAGTACTTATAATTATTTAGGGGAGCTAGCGCCAACCCTCAACCTCCTAAATAGGCTATAAACACAGAACTTTAATCTGGCAAAAGGTATTCACACAAGTTTGTTTCCATCAATGCGTAGATATCCACTATTAGCGTCATAAATGTTTTTAAACCGATTTGTGTTCTCTAATTCAGCTTGATCAACAATCTTGTAGCAAAATTCGAAAAAAAATGTTGTAATCGGGATAATGCAACTTCACTAGACATGTTATTTTTATTGGGAAGCATATTACTACATACTATATTTAATTTTGCAATAATATTTTTAACACGTTTATTATCGTACTATCAGCACAAGAATAAATAACCGTTTTTATTCATGTGCTAGCAGGCCCGGACCTTCTCTCGAAGTGAGGGGGGTTAGGTTAGGTTATGGACCGCTACGCTTGTATTATTCGGATTGGTCGAGTTCACACGCCATTGAGCTAAATCTCTTAGGATTGCAGCAAGTGTAAAATAGTGACTTGCCTCCCTTTAAGGTCTATGCACCACACCCCCTTTGAGTTCACTAATCACTACATAGTATAAAACAAAGTCGCTTTCTCTGTCCCTATGTCCCTTTGTATGCTTAAATCTTTGAAACTACGCAACGGATTTTGATGCGGTTTTTTTAATAGATAGAGTGATTCAAGAGGAAGTTTTATATGTATAATACATACATATTTTAGTATAGAAAAGCCGAGAAACTACGCGGGCGAAGCCGTGGGCGGAAAGCTAGTACAGTATAAACTGAACTATCCTTGTACGTCAGAACTATATCAATGCGCGGTCAGCTTAAAATGGAAATTTTAAAACCTTTATGATTATCCGAGTGTACATTACAGTTACAGTTATTCATTTTATTAGACGGGGCGATATTCACGGGGCGAGTGAAGTTTACATCCCTTAAAACACATCGCTATTTCCCTATTTAAAAAAAAACAGTGGATATATTCCGAAACATTTATGACGCTAACAAATAAAATAAATAAATAATAAAAACCATTACTTATACGTGTCCCAATAACGCGTGTGTTAGAAGCAGGAACTTTTAACAGGAATAGATTCAACTTACCCAACTTACAGGGAACAACTTATAACTGAGGTTCGTGAGGAATTCCTTCTTCTGAGGGTCGTACATGTCTGATGGCTTGAAGCCTCTCTTCGTGATCAGGGTGCTGTTCACGCTGGAGGAACTCTTCGTGTCATCAAAACTGTCGCGGTGAATGATCCTGTCGTTAATCTTGTGGATGCTGGACATCTTGTTAGATGAGAACTGACTCTCGCTTATTGTCATCATTTTTTCAAAGGTTCTTTACACTGCACTGTCACTTATTTATTTTCCGGATGATTCGGTTACGTATTTCTAGAAGATAAGATATTTATGTCGTCGAGTGTACTTTTAATAGTAAAGATGGTGACTAATACTTTTGTTTTTATATTCGCGTTAGCACTGATGCTAGAATGATGTGTGTCATGAGTCGAGGTGGTCGAGAAACTGAGTGAACGAGGGATGACCGGCGCGTGAGTGGCGACGATGACGCGGGAAACGACGACGTCACAGCTACGGCGCGGATTCGTGACATTAATGTGTTTTTTCCTAATAAGATAATCATAATAATTACCTAGTTAATATAATAAAATCGTAGGTCATGAAGGTACATAGGTGATATTTAAGGAAAAATAATAAGTACTCACGGCTACACATCAAGCTACAGTTTAGACTGATCTCGCATCGTTAAGGTTCTCCGCCAAATTCAAGGCCAGCCTGTACTGGTTTTCTATAGCTTGACGTGTAGCCGTGTGTACAGTCACTATCAAATATATCGGAGCAAACACACTTCATAATTAAGAGGGGACTCTAGTCCTGAGGAATTTAAAAAATAGGTATTTTAAAAACTATTGCCGTCGCGCTGCACCTCCAGTCTCTCCCCGTAAAGTGCGCAAAGGACATCTGCAGCTTAGGACAATTTCACATACAAAAACCTTGACCAAAAGACGTTTCGTATTCTGCTGTTTTCTTCTTCAAAAATGGATTGATCTTAAAAATTTATATATCAAAATTTAGAGGAAAAGCATGTCTATGCTTCTATTATTTTATTTTTTGTTAAAAACTTTTCAATTGTGGCTGATAGTCGCCTGAGTATGACGGTAAAACCGGGCTTTTTTTCGAGTTTTTGAATTGTCATATTTTCTTGTGAAATTTATTTTTGGAAAAAATGAAATAATAGGGGCCCGTATCAATTAGATCTAGATTTTTTGGAAAAATATCATTGCTCTATAGCCATTATCTACGAAGAAAACAGCAGAATGCGTTTGTATGGAGAAAGGCTCAATAGAGTACCCTCTTAAGTATCTGAGCAACAAGAGAGCTAAATCTATTGACTTTTTAGATGCAGGATTTTTGTGCAATGCTCAAATCTCTCACAATGTATGTAACATACCATGGGAAATCACAAAATTGTTCTTTGCGTTATAAGTAATAGCGTTTAAAATCCCTAGCCCAAAGAAAACGAGACTCAAGGTCTTCAAAATGAAAATACACCAGATTCATCATTCCATCAATGCAACGCAATAACATCACGGCGACACGAGATCTAAACATACAACCCACCTCAAATCCATGCCAAACTGAGTTACAACAATCACTAGCTCTTATAACAATGGTTTAAGGTTCAATTTCGTTATCACAATAGGTTTGACGCAAGTGAATTTGGTACAGAAATAATTTTGTGAAAAATTTCGGTTGCCGCGCGCTTGGCCAACGTTTTACAGAATTTCGTTAACGACTACATACATTTTTGCAATTGCTTTTCTTTCCTTGTTTCTGGGAATGTTTTTGAGAAAGAGATTGTAGATAAAACTGTTTATGGATAGAGGCAGAAGCATACCTAGTTTAATGATTCAAACCTTTGTTCATTGTGAACATAAAAACTAGATTGGATCATCGAAATTATATTTTACACACTTTAATCACTACAATTGGAATTATCCTAATAGCTCACCTGTGATATCGAATAACCTAGTAAGGCTATTAAATATATTTGCTTATACTAGGTACCTAATAACTGCTTGAAAAGTAACATCTTATGTGTAAGCAATACTCCATCTATACTATCTATACTTATTAATAATGTTTGTTTGTTTGCTTGATCGCGTTAATCTCAGGAACTACGGGTCCGATATGAAAAATTCTTTCAGTGTTAGATAGCCCATTTGTCGAGGAAGGCTATTATAGGCTATATATTATCACGCTAAGACCAAAAATGATGAAAAACGGGAAAAAATTAAATGCAGAAAAGCCGAGAAACCACGCGGGCGAAGCCGTGGGCGGAAAGCTGTACTTATTTGTATAAAATTACTGTACTTATCCAATCTTTTAAAAAAAGAAATAGTTATCACTCTCTTTCTCACTGTTTATTCATGAAATCTCTATAGAATACTAAACAATTGGCAGATAAGTTCCAAATAACATTTCAAAGAAAAGATTTTGGGAAATTCTCGCGGATCGCAGGGCAGTGTTTTAAAATATGATTTCGCTGACCGTTGATAACCAATCTCTATGACATAAAAACAACATAACATCGGTAATGATTGTTATTATCTAAGTATGAGCTAACTATACTGTTTGATTGTATACGTTCAATAGCTATTGTTCGCGTTCATCTTCGGCCATAACATATCGTTGTTTTTTTCGTAAAACAACAAGACTTTTCACTTGAAATATTTTGACTATAATGCAGGTTAAAAAACCTTTGAATGAATTGTCGCTTTGACTTGTTTATAATTATCAAGGTTCACATTTAGGCGGATCAACTTGCCTTAGCCTTATTTCAGTTTTTCGAAAATAGTACCTACGTCTATTGTAGGTTCGTACAACAGATTAAAGGTAATTCTATACAAAATAAGTTATTCATAACTCGCAAAACTAACCAAATTTAGGTCAGATTTAGAGTAAAAACAAAATGTTTAAAATGTAAGACCAAATTATAAAGAAACGGGGTGATTCAGCTAGATTAATTACTAAGATTTTTGAGTTTGTTTGAATAAACTGTGTAACAAATTTGTTTATACTAGCCAAATGGTTTCAACAAGGATGTAGGTCATCATGAGGCTCGGATACTGTGGTTTAAATTAGTCACTTGCTTCAGAAAAAAAACCAGTACGGACTGACCTCTCATTGTAAAGGTTTTTCGCACAACTTAAGGCCAGCCTTTACTGGTTTTGTATAGCTTGATGTATAGCCCTATCTTAGTTTAGTATACAGGGTGGAAGGGACATTGACGCACAACCGCTTACCGTGACTTCGGTGCATGATTTTGGACCCCCTAGCGTTGATATTTTTCGTCGGTAGGTAATTGAAAAAAAAAAACAGCCTTTTCATACAAAAGTGCCATACCTAAGTACATGGTCAAACTGTATGGAACAGCTATTTTTTTTAAGATACCAACGAAAAATTTCAACGCAAGGGGAGTCCAGAATCATCTTCTGAATACATGGTAACTCAGATCAAATAAAAAGTTAAGATGGAACTTTGCGAACAAAGAAGTGAGGCCGGCTGAAACTACGCCTTGCCGTGTACAACACATAATTACACGCACACACGTACCGATACCGAAACTACGCTTTATCTTGTCAGTCGAGCTATCGAGCTATCGAAACCTGTGCGTGTAATTGTGTGTTGTACACGGCATGGCGTAGTTTTAGCCGGCCTCACTTCTTTGTTCGCAAAGTTCCATCTTAACTTTTTATTTGATCTAAGCATGGTAAGCGGTTGTCCTTCAATATCCCTTTCACCTAAAATAGTAACTGTATACAGGGGAATTTTGTAAAAATAAATGTACCTATCAGTAAGACGGCACGTACGGCATTTTAGTCAGTCATCTCGACATGACCGTTGGGACGCTTGTCGTGGGTTCGATTCCCACCCGATACCAATATTTGTATGTTCCACGGATATTTGTTTGTGCTGGGTGTACTTTGTTTCCGTTTAAAATTGTGCTCGGAGGTCTAAGATCCGCAATATAATGAATTGATGATGAATAGCAATAGGCTCGCTCCCTATTTCATGGGGCCTAAACATACCGGCGAACATTGCTGGATGTATATTAGTACCACTGACTAAGGCACAGATATAAGAAATTTCTATGGTCTAAGGCTTCAGGGAAAATAAGCGTGATGTTTATGGTATGACAGCTGTTTAAATTGTGAAATAGTACCTACCTACTTATGCGTCAGATTTGGTGTGACTGCTCCTTATTTGCCAGCCAGTGACAAACCTCAAGTCGTGAGACATGTAAGTACAATAAATCTTAGTAGAATTAATTAAAAATGAAACTTCTTAAGAAATCGGCTGGCAAGAAAACAAATGATTCATTTACTAAGATATGAATTTTCTATTGAAAGAAAATTTGTACCTACATATACTGGGGAAACGTTAGTACACCTCTACCTAACCCTTCGGGGATTAAAAGAGTGATGGTATGTTATGTATTTACTCTGTGGTTGATACGTCATATTTTGTTTTTCTGAATCAATATTATGGCGGAGTGGCCTTGTGGGAAAAGCCAGAACGATTTGGTTTTATTTACTTCGGTAATTTCTGGATACGTACATATATGTATTTATACAGAGTGGAAGGGAGATCCACGAACAAACGCGTACTATGAATTCAGTTCATTCATAATTTTGGACACGCTGCTTTGAATTTTTTTGCCAGTAAAGTATTTTTTTTATTTGCTGTTCGGCAAACGAGCAGGCGAGTTACCTGATGGTAAGTAGGTAGTCATCGCCGCCCATGGACATCGGCAAAACCAAAGGAGTTCTAGATGCGTTGCCGTGCCTATTAAAGGAAAACGGAGGAGAAGGAGAAAAGGAGAAGGAAGGGGACTGAGGGAGAAATTGGGCAAATGCTGGCATGAACTTGTAGGTATTGCACTTTTGTAAGCAAAAGTAGTTTTTTTAATAACCGACGAAAAATATCAATGCAAGGGTGTCCAAAATCATGTAATGAATTCATGGTAAGCGGTTGTGCGTCGATGTCCCTTCCACCCTGTATAGGTGTCATAGACAGTCTACACGTACGCACGGCTACACATCAAGCTATACAAATGAAGTTGACGCTGGCCTCTTATTATAGGTATGGGAAGCCTATAATTGTATAGACGCGATCAGCTTAAACTGGATTTGTATAGGTTGACCTGTAGCCGTTTGTAGGTAGGTACATCAATTCCTACTAATATTATAAATGTGAAAGTAACTCTGTCTGTCTGTCTTTCTGTCTGTCTGTCTGTCTGTCTGTCTGTTACGCTTTCACGACTAAACCACTCAACCGATTTTGATGAAATTTGGTACTGGGATAGACTAAAGCATGAGAAAGGACATAGGCATAGGGGTCGAAATAGGGGGTGAAAGTTTGTATGGGAGTTCGTCAATCTTCAAGATAAAACCATGAAACTTTATATTAAGGCACTTGATAAGAAATAAATATATATTTGTTGTAGCGTTTTTGAAATTTCGACCTGTGTGGGGATGAAATAGGGGATGAAAGTTCGTTTAGAAGTCCGAACAAAGTCACGCTTTCAAGTTTAACCCCGGAACCGACTTTGATGAAATTTGGAACAAAAATAGACTAGACCTTGGGAAAGGATATAAGCTACGTTTTGTTATAAAAAAGGGGTTGAAATAAGGGATGAAAATTTATGGGAGTTTGTCATTGTTGAAGATATACGCTGAACTTTTGTGTTTATGCACGATATAAGGATAAGAAATAAATAAATATTTGATATGGGCTTTTTGAAATTTCAAACTGTGTGGGGATGAAATAGGGGATGAAAGTTCGTTTAGATTTTGACGAAATTCGGTCCAAAAATAGACTAGACCTTGGGAAAGAATATAAGCTGCGTTTATATTTCGGTAAATAATAAAGTTGGGCAAATTTTGTGGTCTACCCGAGTAAACAAGCGGACGGAAAGATATTATGTAAGGATAATTTGCAATTTCCCGCCAGAATTGGAAAAAACTAAACAGTCAAAATCGTGTTGTCCATGCGGGCGAAGCTGCGGGCGGAAAGCTAGTTCATTATAAATATTTAGGTAAGTATATAAATTAAAGGATAATATATTATGTGATATTAATATCCTTATTTGTTTTTTTTTATTAGTCTTGCGATTGATCACTATTTCAGCGACGAATGCGGATTTACTTATGACGTATAAATATGGACAATGCAAAAATATTATCAAAGTAGGCAAGAATCGTAGCAAAATGCCATTCTGTAGTTTCTGTCTACCTACGCCTATATAAAAAGCCGTTATTATAAATTTTGTGATGGGAATTCCAACTTTAGGCAGAATCGGGCCTCAGGCTGGGCAGACCCAGGCATCCTATCTAAGACCGAATCTTTCATTCACAAAATTTATTCAAATAATTTTATCAGCATTGCAATTTACAACATTAATTTGATTTTGTTTGTTTTTAGAATGTGTAACTTTTGACATTTATATCTCAAACAAGTGTGGTATCTTTAAATACGAAACTAATAATAATAAATGACAGTCAGAAAAATGTGTCATCCCGGAACTAAACTACCCACATGTAATTACGACAAACAAAACAATAAAGAAAAAACAATATGGCGGCTTGTCACTACACCCACGCGCAATAAAAAAAATGCACTTCTAATTTCAAATGCACTTCTAATGCACTGATTGCTTTACGACACGCAATTTTATTTATTATTTTGTATAAAATAGAGACCGTATTTGTATGTATTTGCAGCACGGAGTCTGCCTCGCGCGGAGATTTCTCACAAACTAAAATAAGTTCTGAAACATCATTGCATAATACGCAGAAAAGCTCCAGTGTGCGGTGACCACGCTACCAGAATTTTCACGGGTATTCCCACTCGAACTTTTGAAGGGCTTGACTGCCTCTTTGGCTTAGCGGTCGCAAACACTTCTACCGAGCGTCAGGTCCTGTGTCCAGGTTTAGTAAAGCGTTATTAGAATTAACTATAAAACAGCAAGAAGCTCCCTCTCTAATATTATAATGGTAATAACCTACACGTAATACATACCTACCAGCGATTTTTGGGTGGATCTCTGTCTGCGTTTCATGATTGAAGACTAAAATGTCCTATCAGGTCCTAATAATGAAGTTATTTTTATTTTTTTATTTCCACACGTCTAGCAGTGGAAGGATATAGGAATTTTCTCATATTGTCCACCGAAAATATAAAATGAAGGCTACCCTAGTTGGACCAGTCCACTGCCAGCTTCTAATTTGGTCCGTAGACTGGCGCGTCGCAGTTTCGACATCCAAACACGCGCGCATAGCATTATTTACAATTCAAACATGAATTCAATTCATGCATTGAATCAACATTGTAATGTTACTGTTAAATTATATACAGGAATACTTTCAGGATAGAGGAAAATTATGGTTCCAATCAATAGATGTTATGACGTCTAGTAATAAATAATTAGGGCTTAGTGTTTTGTTTGCCTTCCTTGCACGGTAGTCCGAATTATCTGACTGTGAATCAGAAATGTATTACTTACTACTACGCAGCGGCAATTTCCCAAAATCCCATATTTCAGAACACGAATTCAATATCCACCACGTGCGTCGCCGTCGGTCTTAACCTTATTTCTGGGCAATACCGATATATTTTAGACTGTTAAACACTCAGATTAAAAAATATCTATCTATCTATTTTTCTTTAATCTCAGCTTAAACTATTTAAATACTAAATGATACTTATTATTGACACTTTACAAGTCAATTTTAAATACTAGAAATTTCCTAACCAACGACCTTTGAGCTTGATTTGACCTTTATTCTCAAGCTTATGAATAATTAAGACCAATATTTATGTGTACACACATGGAATACTACCTACTCATAGTCTTGTAATAATGTAATAGATAGGTACATAAATAACTACAGTCACATCATCAAACACCTGTGATATACAGTCATTCACAACACCTTAAGCGTAAGCTGAGTGATAAAATGAACGTGCGTCTGCTCACGTATCCAAAGAAACACGTTGAAAACTATGTAAGTAGGTTAGTTCATTCGCAAGGAACTTAGACAATATCATCTTTACATAGTATACCTAAAATTAAGTCGCTTCCGCTGCCTGTTCGCGTTAATATGTGAGTTTAAGGATAAAGCGTCAAACTTTGGCGCCAAATTCTCTTTTTTTTGGTTTTTCTCAAATTGTTGATTCTTCATACACGGGAGAATAAATTGCAACATTAAGATTACTTATTCACAATTGACTATTAAAACTTTTGCATAAAAATAGTTATTGTAGAAGATTCTTTCCTAAATAAATAAAGATTTTGACCTAATCTTCTATTTTACACCAAAATCTTCTTTTTGAATTTGAATTTGGCGCCAAAAGCTAAACGTTTCCGTCAGGAGATATATAGTTGTTAGTTGTTACTGATGAAATATGGAGTACCTATACACAACGGATTACCTGTTAAATATCCAACAATATCTATACGGTATCCAACCTGCATGACTAATACTCTAATAGGTACACTTTATTTCAATCGTAAGTCGTAACATTAATACTTTATTTCATCATGAACATATGGCATTCGTAAACTAACATCTCTGACCTAGCTTCTGGAACACTTAGAAGCTACTAGACTGTTTGTTTAACCCAATTTATGTAAAAACATGAAATATTGTGAAAAAATAACTGTTCTATGATAGCGAGAGCCGGCCCCGTTTTTATAGAGGCTAGGCAGTCGCCAGCAAAGTGTGTCTATGAAATTCTCAGTAGCAGGTCGGAGTTTGGATTTGTGCCCGGATAATGGCGATAGGCTCGCCCCCTATTACCTACATGGGACCTAAACATACCGGCGTAATTTAAATTGTATATTAGTACACTTCTGTCTAATAATCTATTTGTCCAAAGTCAAGGCTTCACTATAGCAATGGGATAATATCTAAATGGGTCGCTAGTTGCAAACTTTGTGAGTACCACGTTCCTGACCTTTTTGAATGATGATCTTGTCTTCAATAAAATACATATAACTTACATCAACATACACCATGTAACATCTATTTAGTGTCCCCTGTATTCCCACCGGCATCCCCTATAAAATCGTCGAAATAAGTATAATTAATTCACTCATATTAACATACCATCACGCCTGTCGTCCCCGGAAGATTAGGCAGAGGTGCACTAATGTACACCCACATTTCACCGATATGTTTAGGTCCCGTGTTATACGGAGCGTCTTTTGCCATACACCGGGTATAAATCTAAAATACGAGCTGCTATTGAAAATTTCTTATCAAAAATCAGTCACACTGCTCGACCTGGAAATCGAACGCAAGATCTCTAGCGTTGTAGTCGCTCTTAGAAACAGTAATGACTCAATACGACTTTAAATTCTTTGGATAGGTATTCTTGTCAATGCATCGTCTCTCTCTCTCTCTCATTTAAGAGCTCAGCTCTTGTTTGTGGAGCAATCGCCACTCTTCTCTGCCTTCTGTTTGACCTCTTGATACGACTCTACTCCCACTTTTTCCTTCACTTATTCAACAAACTTCTTCTAGGTCTTCCCTCGTTTTCCTTCAATGCATCGTAAGATCAGTCAAAATGTTTGGGTTCCAAATATTGTTTTCTACAAATAAATGCGTTACAGTAAACAGCTGAAGGCAGATGACAAGCTGGCATGTCCATTAGGACAGACATCGTGACGACATGTAACATATTAGAGGGATTTACTTGGCAATGCTGTATGCCCGGCTAATAATAGTAACATCTCTTCACGTAGGTATCATAAGAATGAGGGTTGCAACAGATGTTTGGTTAGAAGCTTTCACATATACCGTTCTATGTAAAATAGAAACAGTTACTCTCTATAAAAGATCGGTAGCGATAAGCTACTACCAAAGCTAATTTAGTAGTAGTAGCATAGTGTAATAAAATCTAATAGTGGGCGCACTCCTTTGTCTGGGTCGAAATGCCGACAATCGTCTAGACATTGAAAATAGCTTAGGGTTGTCACAAAAAATATTTTTTTAAATTATTTTTAGGACTTACTTTTACTTTTTATCCCCCGACGCAAAATGGACGGGGTGTTATAAGTTTATGTGTGTATGTGTCTGTCTGTGCCATCGTAGCTCCCGAACGGATGAACCGATTTTGATTTAGTTTTTTTGTTTGTTTGAAAGGTGATAATGATTGTAAGTTCAAATTAATTTATGTGTTAGGTAGTTATGATTTCTAGCAAGATATTACCTTCACGATTTATTGTTTATTCTTCGCTACAGGGCCAACTGATTAAATAAAACGGGGGTTAAAATCTCCAGTTTATTTATCTCTTTAGAGATGTTGAACTCACAAATATTTGCGACATTTATTGGTTGATGATTTCAATTTTCGGTTGTTAAATTTCACAATATAATTGATTCTCATCCTCACATACAAACGAATTAAAAAATGCAATGGGAAGCAACGGTGGTGGAAATGACTCGTTAAGACTATTTTAATTCTCATTTATTTTCTAAACACCTTCCGAAATAATGCATTATTTTGGGAAAAAAATCGATTACCATAAAAGGGTTATTATTAAGTCAACCTTAAAAGATAGACCTATGCTGTCGCGGACTTTTTTCAGAACTTTTAAAGCGGAACATTTCCGTCATACAATATTTTAGCATAACTTTAACCGTTTACGCAGCGCACGCAACGGAAGCGCTCAAAAGGAATCATTTTTTCCCGTTTTTGCAACATTTTTCACATAAGCTTTACTTATATTGGTCATAGCGTGATGTTATATAGCCTAAAGCCTTCCCCGATAAATGGACTATACAACACAAAAATAAAATCAATTCCAACCAGTACTTTAGTGCGATCAAACAAACAAACAAAATCTTCAGCCTTATAATATTATTATAAAAAATAGGTAAATAATAATAAATAATTTTATCCTAATATGTTCGTTTTGATATATATTATAGATAATAAAATAATAAATAAGTTTAGATTCGCCAAATCTTACTCAGGTAGGTACTTATTTATTATCCTGTAAACATATCAATATTAAGAGCCCAGTTTTAATACTGTGTAAGTACCTATATAATTAGAGATCCTCTAATAAATGGTAGTTAAAACCGTATCAAAATCCATTGGAACGTTAAAATAATTTAGAAGTAAACGCACAGCGTCGCGGATAGCGACTTTGTTTACTAAGCAGAGATAATATTTGTTTAGGTATAATAGTTTGGGGAACAGAGTTTCCCCGTATAGTATAAATAAAACAACCGAGAAGGTGTAAAAAGCAGAGAATATTTATTGTGTAAAATGTTCCTATCTATATACAAAAATACTATCCTAGACTTAGTGCTACTAACTTAACTATACAATATTTACAACAACCAATCAGCGACGACCTATAAAATAACAGAGCGACGCGCGGTTTCTTGGGCGTCATATAAAGCTGGCGCCACTGCGCCGCGTCCAGTGTCTCAGTAGAATGCGCGCAGGAATGTTGTCCGTTTCGCGGTGCGTCGTCACATCAGCCCTAGGCCCGCGCTGCCGCCGCACGAATATGCCTCGCGACTTAAGCGAGCCCCAGTGTGCGGTCGCGCGCGGCTGCGGGCGGTCGTCGATGCGGTGTACGAGTATGCTTCTCTTTCAGAGTACTGCCACATCACTCCCCCTCAAGCGAAGCGTACGTTTGGCTTCACCAAGCGGCCGGATCTTGTCACGTAGGCATCACGCTGAGAAGATGGTGCTGATGATGTTGAGGGCGGTGCGGTTGCTGTTGTTGTGTTTGTGACGGGTGTTCTTGTAGCCGGAGTTGTCGAATGCGAAGTTGTCTTAGTGGCAGTGACTAGTGTATCTTCTTCGTTGTATAGGTGGGCAGGCTTCAATCTGTCTATTGACACGACGGCAGTGCGTAGAGGTAGTTGTAGTGTGAAGTTTTTTCCGTTATTACTGCGTTTCAATACTTTGTACGGGCCATCGTATGGTGGTGTGAGTGGCCTGCGCACAGAGTCATTGCGCACAAAAACATGTGTACAAGTTGAGAGGTCTTTGTACACGAATGTGTTTTCATTCGATGTATGCGCTCTTCTTGTCGGTGATAGCAGGGACATTGTTTCAGTCAGCTGACGTACGAATTCTGCGTCTTCAATGTTCGGCGTTGTAGGCACGAAGAAATCAGACGGGATTCGTAATGTTGTTCCGTATGTCATAAGGGCCGGGCTGACTGAAGTATCTTCACGCATAGCAGTACGTAGTCCAAGCAGAACTGTAGGTAATTCTTCACTCCATTGTGTGCCGGCGGCTCTAGCCATCAGTGCTGACTTTAGTGATCGGTGCCAGCGTTCGATCTGTCCATTCGCCTGTGGGTGGAATGCAGTGGTACGTATGCGAGTGATACCGAATTTCTTCATCAGCGTGTTGAATAATGTTGACTCAAACTGTCTGCCTTGGTCTGTAGTGAGTCGTAGTGGGCAACCAAATCGTGAGATCCACCCTTCGTACACGGCTCTCGCAACTGTTTCGGCTGTGACGTCACGAGTGGGTATAGCTTCTGGCCATTTAGTACAGCGGTCAATGATAGTCACTAGGTATCTATAGTCTTTAGATGGTAGAAGTGGTCCGACTATGTCTACGTGAATGTGTTCGAACCGCGCTGCTTCTTGGAATTCGCCGAGCGGGGTGACGACGTGTCGATGAACTTTGGCGCGCTGACATCCGACGCATGACTTTGCCCATATACCAACATCTCTGTTCATTGACGGCCAGAAGAACTTCGATGTCATGATTTTTCTTGTTGTTCGTACTCCAGGGTGACTTAATTCATGTTGAGCTTTGAATGCGGCAAAACGATAAGTTCGTGGTAGGTACGGTCGTAAGTTAGGTAAAGATGTTTCACATAGTATCGGGCGTTGAACTCCGGGTATATTGATGCGAGTGAATTTGAGATTGGGGTTTTTCATGCATGATTCCAGTTCAGTGTCAGTCTCTTGGTCTTCAGAAAGTTTTTGGTAATTGATAGATGAGTTGAGTAGTTGAACTTCCGCGATTCTTGATAATGCATCAGCTGCTTCATTCCGGTCGCCGTGAATATATTCAATCCTCGTGCAGAATTGACTAAGGTAGTGTAGCTGTCGCTCTCGTCTAGGCGTGTCACTGCTACTTGGCGTTCTAGTCAGCGCGTACGTCAGCGGTTTGTGGTCCGTGCATATCGTGAGTTCATTGCCCTCTATCAATCGACGTAAATTCTTCACAGCTGTGTACATTGCTAGTAGTTCGCGATCGTACACACTGTATCTTCTCTGTGTATCACTCATTGTTTTCGAGAAGAAGGCGAGTGGTCTCCAAATGTTATTTATTTTCTGTTGTAGCACGGCGCCCATGCTCGTGTCGGATGCGTCGGTAAGTAGGCATAGCGGCGCGTTTGGTACTGGGTGCGTCAGTGTAGTTGCCTCGAGAATGCTTTTACGGCAATTTTCGAAGGCTTCTTCTGATTCAGGCGTCCATTGTATTGGTGATTTGTCGTTCTTCTTACTATTGTGTAGGTACTTATTAAGTAGATTTTGATGTTCGGCTTGATGAGGTAGGCAGCTGCGGTAGAAATTAATCATGCCCAAAAATCTTCTTAGTTCTTGAATATTGGTTGGTTTTGGGTATTTTAGTATGGCTTGAATGCGTTCTTCAGTAGGTTTGATTCCGTCGGGTGTAACTTCATAGCCGAGAAATTGAATTTTGTTCTTGCCAAACTCGCACTTATCAATGTTAAGTGTGACACCGTATTTGTCGAGTCGTTCCAGTACTTGCTGTAGATGGCGCTTGTGTTCATCTTCATTATTCGAATGTACGAGCAAATCATCGACGAAGCAAAATACCATGTCATCTAAACCGCGTAGTACCTCGTGCATGAACCGTTGAAATGTCTGGCCTGAGTTTCGTAGGCCGAACGTCATACAATTAAATTCGAAGAGACCGAAGGGAGTTATTATGGCGGTCTTGGCACCGTCTTCCTTTTCTATTGGAATACCAAAATATGCCATCTTCATATCCAGTTTTGAAAATATTTTCTTCCCGTGTAGTTGGTAGGTAAAATCTTGTATGCGTGGTATCGGGTAGCGGTCGGGTACAGTCACGGCGTTAAGTCGTCGGTAATCGCCGCATACACGTAGTGAGCCATCCTTTTTCTTAACAACGTGCAGCGGACTGGCCCAAGGACTTTTTGATGGCTTGCATATACCCATCTCCATCATCTTCTCGAATTCTAATTTTGCAGCTTTATATTTATCTGGAGGTAGGGGGCGTGGCCGTGAGTATATAGGTTGGCCAGTGGTTTCAATGCGGTGGGTGACTTCGTGTTTTGCTGGAGTCTTGAGGGACATGGGTCGTAGAACATCAGGGAATTTCTTGAGGATGTCGTGGTATGCATGGTGACGGTCGATCATGTAGACGGCTTGCTCGATACTTTTAATCTGGATGGCATTTACGCTGATGTCGGTTACACGGTCGACGAGTTTACGATGATGTAGGTCGACCAGTAGTTTGTGACTGACGAGGAAATCGGCGCCCAGTAGAGATGTCTTTACGTCAGCCACGACGAATGTCCACTTAAAACTTCTACGTAAACCTAAGTTGAGCTCGATAGTACGCTCTCCATAGGTACGTATCTCCGTGCCGTTTGCTGCGAATAATTTGTATGTATTTTCTGCCGGTTTCAAATTTTTCTTGTTTCTTGCCGCCAAAACTGATATATCGGCTCCGGTGTCGACTAAGAATCTCTCCCTGCTGTTGATGTCAATGATGCATAGACGGTGGCTTTTCTGGTTTACATCGATTCCCGCCAAAACCGATGTACGTTCTAGTTTTCCCGCCTTTTTTTTGAACACGGTGACTCACATCGGCGCGCTTCGTCACCGAATCTATAATGGTAGCGGCACAGCCAATCAGGGTCGCCCGGCTTGCAGTTTGCACTGTGGGAACGCGTCCTCGAATTAGAGCGCGAAAACCGTCGTTGGCGCGAGGGGAAGCGGGAGCGGCGGTGTTGTGCGCTGCGTAGCTCGGCGACTTCGAATGATAATTTTTCGATCTGTTTAGATAATAGATTGATTTGCAGGCTTGTTAGTGTGGGCGGCTGGTCTTGAGATGGCGATGAGGTGGAGGGTGCAGGTATAGGCATGCTGGAGACTGCAGCAACTGTTGCGGGCTCGAAGTACTCTATCATTTTATCAGCCATGGCAGCTAGGACTTCGAGCGAGGATTCACTGTTCACGGAGAGTACGGCGCGAACTTGCGTGGGTAACTGGTTGAGCCACATTACCTTGAGAGCCTCGTCGGTGAGTAGCTTCCCACTCAGATCACGCATCTTACGAAGAAGCTGGCTGGGTTTCTGGTCGCCGAGCTCTAAGCCGCTTAGTAATTTTTGTAACTGGCGATGGTCGGATTCTTGGTAGGTTGATATTAATCTGTCTTTGAGCGTCTGGTACTTTCCGGTAAGTGGCGGATTCAGTATGATGTCAGCAATCTGTTCTAAATCGCTGCAGCCGAGTAATGGTACCACGAGGTTGAATTTCTGCTCCTCTCCAATCTTACTAGCAGCAACGGCAGCTTCAAATTGCGCAAACCATAGGCGGGGATTTTGGCGCCAAAATGCTGGTAGACGGGCAGGCAGTGAAATTGTTGCCACGTCGCTCTTGACCGTAGTAGTTCCTTGGGCATCGCAGAAATCTTCAGCTTGATCCTTCGACATGATGATCTTGACGGTTCTTCTATACGGAGATAGTAGGTAGGCGTCTTGATCACGTCGGGGTCACCAATTTGGGGAACAGAGTTTCCCCGTATAGTATAAATAAAACAACCGAGAAGGTGTAAAAAGCAGAGAATATTTATTGTGTAAAATGTTCCTATCTATATACAAAAATACTATCCTAGACTTAGTGCTACTAACTTAACTATACAATATTTACAACAACCAATCAGCGACGACCTATAAAATAACAGAGCGACGCGCGGTTTCTTGGGCGTCATATAAAGCTGGCGCCACTGCGCCGCGTCCAGTGTCTCAGTAGAATGCGCGCAGGAATGTTGTCCGTTTCGCGGTGCGTCGTCACATCAGCCCTAGGCCCGCGCTGCCGCCGCACGAATATGCCTCGCGACTTAAGCGAGCCCCAGTGTGCGGTCGCGCGCGGCTGCGGGCGGTCGTCGATGCGGTGTACGAGTATGCTTCTCTTTCAGAGTACTGCCACAATAGGTTAGTAGGCACTTACCGATTCTCATCCTTTGGAAATCGATGAAATCTCAAGTTTTCATTATTACTTCTGTACGATGCCGACAAACAACCATAAACTGCACATGTAGAACGCATTGTAAAATAAATTATAATTTAGCGCTAGCGCGTGCCACAATTGCAGCGCAGTACCGACGCGCAGTACATGTCGGGCGGACGGGACGCCTGCGACTAAGGGTCGGGGGGACGCCGCTCTGCCCCGCAACCCACCTCATCGTTGACCTGTCTAGACGGCGAGTTGCCCCACTATTAGATTTCATTACACTATGGTAGTAGTGCCTGCTCGCATGTCTGCATGCCAGCATGAATGGGTCGCACGATCGGGGAAGTACTACGATGACAAGTAGCAGTATGCAACAGTATGCATACGCAACAGTTTGCGTATGCATACTGTTGCGTTACGGAAGTACGAACTTCGTACTTCCGTGCGCCAGAGGCCCAATTTCTCCCCCAGTCCCCTTCCTTCTCCTTTTCTCCATCCCCTCCAGTTTCCTTAAAAAGACTCAGCAACGCATCTGTAACTCTTTTGGTTTTGCAGATGTCCATGGGCGGCGATGACTACTTACCATCAGGTAGCTCACCTGCCGAATTATACCATAAAAAAAGCTCATTAAAATTGGCCAAACATCAATATCAACATACTTAACTAGTTTTAGTCACAAATACAAACTCCGAGCTGCTACTGAGAATTTTATAGAAAACTAAAAGAGCACCTTGCTCGACCTGGGAATTAAATCCAGGACCTCTAGCGTAGTGTCGCGCTTGAGACTATAAGACGTGATATCTTATCTCTACCGATCGCTCTACCACCCCGAGCCGATTAAACTAATTCACTTGCAACCGAGCTCATTATCAAAGATCGCCATTATTTTTTAATACTTAGATGTATTGCGGCTATAGTAGGTATACTACTGGGACTGTCTGTCTAAATATAGTGATAGCCAATTAAATAGTTAGATTTCACCGCTAACTCCTGAGCTATTAGAAAAAAGCTGGATTTGCGCCGGCGGATTTACCAATAAGCTGAGTAGACTGGAGCCTAGGGCCAAAAAGAGGGCCAAGATTCATCGTTTACCTTTTATCTTACATTGTAAATTATTGTGTAATTAGTATTAAACCCCACCCTTATAAGGTCTACTTATTAAACTATGTTTGTGCAATCTAAACGAAATCGTTGGGTTGTAAAAATAGTGTAGGAACTGACACATCGATCCCCTAGTTCAAAATCAACTTATTAGGTACGGGCAAATCAAGGTAAAACAAAAATATTTAAATGCACCACTGAGGATCTGCTTCATAAAATATTGGCTTTCTGAAGCTAAGTCAAGACGATTGCGTATATGCAATATCATGCTCCAGTATTGGTGTTAATTGCTGAATCTAAACTGCATTTATAACAACCCAGTTAACGTTTGTCCAGCGCGTGCGCACGTAAACTCCCACAGTATGCGCAATGGCTGCCAACAGCCATGAGTTACGCACAACAGTGCAAGCTAAGTAAAATAGTCTGGTACAGCCAGTTTTAATACTTATTCGAGAATACATTATCGCTGATTTAGCAATTTCTACTGCCATGAACCTAGAATGTAGTTTTTTTTTCTGCTAGATTCTCTCAATAGACAGACACCTAAATCCGGAGCCTGTACACACGGCTACAGGTCAACCTATACAAATCCAGTTTAACCTGATCTTGCATTGTATAGACTTGCCGTACAATTAGAAACCAGCGTAAACTGGTTTTGTATAGCTTGATGTGTAGCCGTGCGTACATGCCGTGTGGAAATCCATAGTCCCAACTAAAGAGCAAAAGAAGGCAGGGTGCTGTTTTGTCAACTCCGATAAACCCCGTCGTCTCCTGGGCCTTTTAAGAAACTTTGATGGAGAGGACTTTCAACACTACAAGAGTCCCCAATGATATTCCAATAAATAGAGCAAAATGCTTTTATCCTTCTCGAACTCATCATCATCCAGTCTTTCCAGTCTAAGCAGGAGCGGCTGAATATCTGTAAGCAAATGTCTTCAGACCTCCGCAACCCAATTTCTAGGAATTTCGAACGATAAGCTCTCCTTGTGTTACCTAATCCTTCTTATAACACTGTTTTGTGGCAATATCGTGTATTTATATTATTATAGGTCATAGTTACAAAACGCAAGGTTAAGAGGCGAAATATTTTATAAGCTTTACGCATGCGTGCCAAGTTTACTTGTTCTAATATCGTTTACTTTGTACTCTGTGTTTAACTATTGGTGTAACTTCATAATGTAGATATTGGTATATGTGGATAAGGCCATTTAATAACAAGTCTTTCGTATGTCGTATCCATAGTAGGTATTCTTTACAACAATGCGGCGAGCAAACCTTAGCGCTTTACAGCCAAAAAAAACTAGTGGTTACCTAAACTTTGCCAGAATTCAATAGTGGCTCAAGTCAAAATATACGCATTTTGAGTTAGTAATGTCTTTTCATTGTTTCGTACTGTATGCAATAAAGAACAAACTTGTGGTTCGTAATAATTTCGATTTGTGCCACTATTTAATTTATTTAACGAAAATTATTTCTGTTTGGCCCGTTTGGAATAGAAAACATTGGTTATTGCTCGTACAAATATAAAATCTAAGCCGAATTTAGAATTACAAAAATATTGCGGTCGTGAAACTTATTTGCAATGGAAATAAAATTTCTATGGATGTCTGTTCTGATTTTTATTATCATATATTATGGCAAACTTATTAATTTCTTGATAGGCTCAATGTTCGGCTGTAGAAGTTTTTCGAATGGAAAGCCAGTTGATCAAATACTTTGAATAAAGCATTTAGGTATGTCTAGAATTTTGTCTAAAATTCACAGGTCCAGTGCTTTTTCGTTAGTTACAATAGATTGTATTTTTGTATTGTGTGTGCTATATGAAAGAAATGTATGTAGAGTAATAAAAGAGGCAATTAAAATAAACAACTTTTAATTTATTGATATAATAACTAAAAAAAATATTTTACACAATACATTATAATTAGTATTATACCACTAAGAATAATTATTTTCATTAAACATACCAAAGACGTGGACTAGCAAATAAAAGTTAACTAAGGTATACAAATCCTTCAAGTTCCAAAGGAATATGATATACTATTTCAGGGACACAGCTCTCCAACAAATTCGAAGTTCTCGTTCTTGGGTCCTTTAAGTTAGGCAAATACATCCCTGACAACCACACCAACTGTTATCCCTCGTTTTTTAAGTATATTTATAGTTTACAGGTTAAAATATGGCAGTCCATTCCAATAATATGATGTAAAAGTGAGAAAAATTGGTCTGAATAGACAAAAAACCGAATATGAGCCATCAAAACTATCCATTAAATATCATACATATATAATAATGCTTATATAGTTATCGTACATTGATCTGAAAAGAAGCCGTTACAGTAGAAAACAATTTTTTTATGATTATTTAAAAAAGAGTCTTATCCTAGGCGTAAAACTAGCAGACCAGAGCTAACTTCAGATTACATCCTATTTATTTGTCCAACCTCGGCTGTGCGGATGTACGCCTTTGCCTCGTGTGCGTTCCCGCCCTAACATCCGCGGCCATATTTGTAAGTTGGACAAATAATTCCCATAATGCAAAATTACCTTACGTATAGACAAATAGATGCATGCGTGAACATAGATATTGAATACTCTCAAAACGTGTTTAATCAACATAATAATTCACACACAATAATGTCACCTCGATGATTATTTAGCGTTACAAAATGGCGGAGCATTGTTTGATATGCCATTTATTTTTATTAAATACATTCACCTGTTTGTCTTTAGAGCTTTTATTGTTAAAATATTCAAATTGTTTATAGTTTTTTTGCCGCCTTTGTGCAATATAAATATTATGATAATTGAGCACGACAAACTATAGAAATGAAATTGATTACTTTGTTTTTGAAATTAAATCGACACTTATTAGCTCTCCCAGTCGCCACGTCTGACTTCGTCTGCCTAATACAAACATCTATATTATAACCTATCTAAGACAAAAAGGCTTAATTTAAACAAAATAAAAACAATAGCGCAACAACCATCCATCGATTGTATAATTAAAAAGCCGACAAACAATTATAAAATATTTTGTGCTTAAAATCCCAACAAATACTGCAACGAATTTAAACTAGGTGTTACAAAGAAAAAATTGGCATCGCTTTTTTGCAGTTAGCAACACAGAATGTTCAGTAACAAATGCCTATTTTTATTCATGTATATTAATTCTTACGTACCTAAAGCTAGCTTAGTCTAGTAAAATGAACTTATAGGACGATGGCTTGATCTTGTTTCGTCCAATTTACATGTGATTCTCAAGGGATATAAGATCATATCTGCGTTTGAATACGAGCGAAACTCGCACGAAACATGGTAACCCTTATATGACATTAAAAAACGCTACCGTTTATGCTTATTTTAAAATTAACCACCTATGATTGAAAATGTTTCAACGTTTCAAAATGTATTGAAGACGGACTAAGTACTATTATGAATAGTTAAATACATATTTAGATTACATTCAACGATCATGCCTGGACAAAATAAATACATTATACGCGACGTCATCATGCGCAGTCGCCATATTATGTGTTATATTCCGCGGGTAGTTGTGATAAAATGTAAGCTAAATAAGATTTAGCTTATAATTACAGTGAAAGCTGTATAAACATATAAAATAGTGCGTAATGATAGATGTGAATTATGCTTTTTCGCGCGAGAACTAACAGATACATCCCAAGCTAATAAACCCTCAAAATTTGTAGATTGGAAATCTACTTATTAAGATGATCAACAGCAAATTTTTTTCGACTAGAACACAGTTCGAAATCAGGTTATACATTCACAAATTTTCCCAAATTCCTATGTTAAAAATGTTAGTCTCGCGCAAATAAACTGATGATTTTATCATAGGTTCAGGAATACCCATTTTAAATAGTAATATTCCAATATAGCCCGTAATAGTCTGGCTTTTATAACCACACTACACAATCACTAGGACTGAATTTTTAGAAATAGATTTATAAACAATTTTTACACAAGAAATAAATAAATCGCCACTACGCCGAATAAAGGAATGGAGATAAAAGAAATGCATCTATTTCACGATATTCCACATAACCATAATGCGCGTTGTATGTGGAATTTCAGCATTTTCAGCGATTTGACTTTGCCCATGCTGAAACTGGAAAAATGACATTCGATGAAAAAAGGGATACAGATTGATATGATACAAATTACGGAACTTTTTTACGATAAACGTTGCGTAAGTGGTTTTAGCCACAAATTTACACGAATGTAAGAATTAATGCATTTCAAGAACGTAATTTGTAACATTTCGAAAAGTAGCCTGTTACTGTGCAATAAAGGGGTAATGATACAAAATTATATAGGATTATAGATAAATTATATTGCATGTCAAAGTATAAATCATTGTAATTGTACGCTTAAAGCCTAGATTAACATTTAGATCTCATTTTACAATTCGTGAACGTCAATTTAAAGAGGTTTACACACGAACAGTGCGGCAGTGGCTAGCGTAATTTTGTAGCGTGTTGTGCGTAAAATTGTGGCGCGGTTCACGCGTAATGTTTGTGTGAAAACGACTTTACGTAGGTACAAAAAATGATTATTTTTAGTCAATGGAGATCAGTAGAATCTCGTTTTACTTATAACAAACCGGTGTGTTGACTAATCTAAAACATATATTAAATATATAATAGCTCGATCACGTTATGATTACATTTTAAGTGTCGAGAAATGAAAATAATTTTCTCATTCAATAAGTTATGGATAGATACATTTATAATTAATATTTGGTTCTTTAATTATAGTTTTTTTATAAAGATTGTATATTTTCTGTTTGTGCGATGTGTCCACCTGCAAAAGTGAAGAGTTACGTGTTATTAAATAAAATGTGGCAAGTTAAAGTAACCCTAATAAATTTTTTTTTAAGGAAAAGTATTTAATGATAAATTGCATAGCTAAAACATACGTTTACATAGAAATCAGTTTAAATAAAGAAGCGGTTTTCACGTTTTTTATTTTAAAAAGTGTCCATGGCACAAAGAACTGAATTTTCTAATTAAAGAAAATTTCTAGTGAAAGAAAAATTCGATCTCAGGCAGGGTTTGAACCTGCGTCTCTCTGGTTAAGTACACCAGACGCTTTGCCAACTAAGCTACCGAGACCACTGCCTGTGATGTCGAATTTCTCTTCCACCTTCTACGTCTTGAGGCGACGTCGGCGAAAGTCGACGAAGTGTCCATGGCGTTTCAACTTTTTGGAACCGTGCAACTAGAGTCAATAACGTTTCCTAAACGCTTGTAAAAGCTTATTTTGGAATAAAAAAAGTTATTTGATTTGATTCATGAGTGATCACTTCTACACAAACGGGGCGGGGATAGATTACTTTAATATAAAAAAAATAATTCATATTACAAATAATAAGTGATAGGTACTTAAAACAACTTACCAATAAACAGAAAATGATTCCGGCAGCCTTGGACCCCTCCAGGGAAAGGTCACCAGCGTCTATCGTTAATTATATCATTACATCATAATAATTATATATAATTATATACGTTATGCAGTGAACAATGGATCAGTAACGACGCTCACACACACGCACGCGCATATATAACTCACATACACATACATACAAGTGTAAACTACATACCTCCCTAAAAAGTTGTTTAAATGCTTTTTAAATTGTTAGAAATTATAATAAATAAATAAAGCGAGTTTTCGTACGGTTTGTCTCGTTTAGACGTGGCCAAGTCGTATTGTATCATAATTTTGTGCGCACTTGTGACTTGTGCGTAAATTTACGCAATACTGTGCATTTCGTATTTTACGCTTACGCAGTTGTATATTTTCGAGCGCCTTTACACTATTTTTGTGCTAGAAGTGCGTAAAACTGATATACAATACAATTTCTATCCGACATTGGTATTACAAGACAATACGACATATACACACGAAGTCATTTGTGCATCAGATCGGAAATTATTTACGTAATGACAATGAACTGTATAATGACTGGACAAGTCTTTGTAGAGAATTTAATAAACTGGTACAGCCGCCCCTTTAAACATTCTAATCGTTGAATTGAGACTTTGTCCTCAATGCTAACGATCGCCGAACAAAACAGGAAATAGTACCACCATTTAAGTTATCAAAATCGAAGCTAACACATTCACACACCGCATTTGATATCGAATATAAAACTAGAAACAGTTGACGCCGTCGGCTTAAACTGGGGCTAACCATCAACTTCTAATCCATTCACTTTACAATCGAACTGCTTGCTTTGATGGCTAGAGATTGCTTTCAGAGACCGTATCACATCGTATTATCATTTTTATATTGCGAGAAAGAGACGGCGCTATTTAATGTGTAGAGCGGCATCTCTTTCAATCGCAAAACGATTACAAAAACACGTTGAGATACGGCCTCAGTCAGTCAGCCATCCAAAGTTAGTCTACTCGAAAAGATGCGAGACTCAACAGAGCAGTTTCATCATCACTAGTCAATAAATAGTTGATGGTACGTGCGTGGTGGTGGTGGGGCGGGGCGGGAGGGGGCGGGGCGGGGCGGGGCGGAGGGGGTGTGAGGGGGTGGCTTAGTTCCAGATGCGCAGGAAGGAGTCCCAGGAGCCGGTGGCCACGGCCATGCCGTTCTCGGTCACGCCCAGGCACGACACGCGGTTGTCGTGGCCGGCCAGGATTCCTGCGGATAAAAAAATATTTACTATCACGCCTGTATTACCCGAAGGGTTACACAGAGATATAACTAATGTACACCCAGTTAGCCGGCACATTTAAGTCCGATGTAAGCTGCTACTGAGAATTACATAGAAAAACCCAATAACACTTTGTTTGACCAGAAGAATCAAATCGAATGCCTCTAAGTACTAAGGACCACACCAATAGGAAATGTTGGTCAGTATGACGGGTAGAATCACCCCTTGCACCCATTGGTGCGGGTGGTAAATCGGCACTCTGTATACAGGGTGGAAGGGATATCGACACACAAACGGTTACCATGATTTCAGTACATGAGGAACCCCTTGCGATGATATAATTTAAGTCTGTTATTTAAGAAAGAACAGAATTCCATACATTTTGAAGGTATATTGCACTTTTGTAGGAAAAAGCAGGTAGAACTAAATTTAAATTTAACTAGACTAACAGCTAAACTATATTAATAAATAAAAGAAAAATTAAAAAAGGGCATCAAAAAACTCCTCCGCATCGCTATCAGCCGGGAGGGTACCCAAAAGGCTGGCTGTTGTATGGCAAAGCAGGTTGTCTTATTATCATAGATTCAGAATTTTCTACACACGACTACACATCAAGCTATACAAAACCAGTATAGGCTGGACTTGAATTGCGGGATGAAAAAATGCGGAAAACATTTACAATTGGAGGTCAGTCTAAACTGGTTTTGTATAGCTTGATGTGTAGTCGTGTACTGAATTTATGGTAAACGGTTGTGTGTCGATGTCCCTTCTATCCTGTATAAAATAAATATAGAAGCATTTTTTTAATATCATGGGTTCAGAATCTTGTACTGAATTCATAGTTAGCGGTTGTGCGTCGATGTCCATTCACCCTGTATAATAAATATAATAGTTTTTTTTTTATATAATGGGTTCAGAATCATATATTGAATTTATAGTAAGCGTTTGTCCGTCGACGTCCCATCCACCCTGTATAATTAACTAGCTTTCCGCCCACGGCTTCGCCCGCGTGGTTTCTCGGCTTTTCTGCATTTATTTTTTTCCGTTTTTGCAACATTTTTCATTTATGCTCCGCTCCTATTGTTCTTAGCGTGATGATATATAGCCTATAGCCTTCCTCGATAGATGGGCTATCTAACACTTAAGGAATTTTTCAAATCGGACCCGTAGTTCCTGAGATTAGCGCGTTCAAGTAAACAAAATCTTCAGCTTTATAATATTGAAATATTATGTAAACTAACCAGCGCGTTCGCTCTTCATGGAGTCCCAGACGTTGCAGTTGAAGTCGTCGTAGCCGGCGAGCAGCAGGCGGCCGGACTTGCTGAAGGCGACGGAGGTGATGCCGCAGATGATGTTGTCGTGCGAGTACATCGCCAGCTCCTGGTCGGCGCGGATGTCGAACATGCGGCAGGTCGCGTCGTCGGACCCCGTCGCGAACGCGAACCCGGACGGGAAGAACTGATAGAACAATACGGAACAAAATAAGAACATACTCTTGCGCTGTCAAAAAATATCGTGTAATAGTATGCAAGTGACAAATTTTAAGTTAATTTCTGGTGTATTTAACCGGAAGACCTCCTTTACTTCACTAAAATAACTTTATAATCTTAACATGGAAAATTAATAAATTATTCGATAACTATGAGTATGTCCGTAGCCAGAAGCTGTTTGTAGCTATAAGCTTAGACAACTTACTATATTTTTATAGATATGTGTTTATTTTTAAATTATAGTTACTAATTATTGCTACACATGAAGGGAATTCCTGGGTTTCCGTTGAACGAATAGAAACAGAATGTATGTAAATAAAAAAATATGTCAGATACAGTCTAAAAAGAGACGTCCTGGTGTCGACAATCTTCCGCGGTATATGTGTATAATAAACTAGCTTAGCCCGGCTCCTAAGGGGCTTAGGGTTACGTTAATTGGCTTATAACCTCCTTCCAGAATTTACTTATGATGAAAAAAATAATTTTCAAGTCCAAAGATTATCCCATACAAGCAAACCATTCAACTTTATTTTATTTATCTTGTGATTGTAAATATTTCGGTGAGAAAAAGGTAAATAATAGTCGCTAAATCTTTGGATAGGTCGGCCTGGAAAGAGGGAAGGGTGGTTTTTGTTTAGCAGTGGGACGAAATGGGCTAGAAAAAAGAATAATAATATTGTATAACCGTGACGGCGTTGATGTCGCTCTCGTGTCCGGGGAAGGTCTGCTTGCACTGGCACTCGCGGATGTCCCAGAGCTTGGCGGAGGCGTCGCAGGCGCCCGACACGAAGGTGCGCTGGTCGGGCGCCAGCGACAGCGACATCACGTCGCCCGTGTGCCCCTGGAACTGCCCGCACTGCTGCCCCGTCTCTATGTCCCACAGGGCGCTGCACACAACACCCAACGGGTTAACTTACCACTACATACATATATACATACCATACCATCACGCCTGTAATCACCGAAGGGTTAGGTAGAGGGGTACTTATACATAACACCCGCAACTCGCCAGTTTTGCCATGAACCGGCCACAATTCCAGACTCTCCAAGCTGCTACTGAGAATTTTATAGAGTAACTCAATAACATTTTACTCGACCTGGGAATCGAACCTAGAACTTCTAGCGTGGTAGTCGCGCTTAAGACCACTAAACTAATGAGATAGTCATACATACATTGACGTGACACAAAAACAATCAAAGATAAAAGCCGATTTACATGGAGCAATATGAGTGTCTCTTGAATGAAAGAGAAATTGTTTTTTTTTTTTTAAACAAAGCTTACTAGCAATGTGGGTCGCACATTACTAGTAATCTTCTTGACCCCTCGTACTAAGCTAAATGCTTATATCACGAGTGGGTTCACGTCGGTAGTGCAATGGGTGAGTTTCGAACCGGCAACCACATGATCGCAAGTCCGACGCTCTAGCCATTAGGCTACCGCCGCTTCAAAGTTTGCTAATGTCTACGTTACATTCGAGTATTAATAATAATGTTAGAAAAGCATGTATGAACCTTATGTTATCTTCAGTAAGCAAATCTACTGTCAGATTTATTATTGTAACCGCCGGCCGTTAGTAAAATAGGTGGTGTGACTTGCTTACCATGTCATATCCCCGGAGCTGGTGAGGATCTGGTTGTCATCGAGGAACCGGCAGCAGGACAGGTAACCCGAGTGGCCGGGCAGCTCGCGAGACACGCGCACATTACCCTCGCGCGTCTTCAAACTGCAACATTTTAATAACATCATCAGCAAAATAACCATCACGCATGTATTCCTCAAAGGGTTAGGGAGACGTGTACAGTCACTATCAAAATATAGGTATCTGCGCATACAAACTGCTCAAAATGATCGAAGCAACTAAGGAAATTAAACTTATTTTAACCTCAGATCAAATAAAAAGTTAAGTTGGAACTTTGCGAACAAAGAAGTGAGGCCGGCTAAAACTACGCCTAACGGTGTACAACACACAAAATACACGCACATATGTATTAGTTTCCGTATACTGTGTGCGTGTAGTTGTGGTAGTTGTGTGTTGTACACCGTTAGGCGTAGTTTTAGTCGGCCTCACTCACTTCTTTGTTAAGTTCCATCTTAACTTTTTATTTGATCTGAGATCTCAACGACTCAAAAGGATATTTTAGAATGTACGCTCGTACACGACAGCTTTCATTCGAACATTTGTATTTTATCCCATGATTTACCTAGTTGCTCAGATAATTATGAACTACTAAAATTACAGCTACTTAAAAATACAAAAAGTACTCGTAATAGTAATAGAACCTGACTACTGACTAACACTAATCCCCATAAGCACCCAGATTTTCAAGTTCTCTAAGCACTAAACATGGAGGCACACCAAATTACGGGTTTGTGAACTTTGTGATGATACACTTTCAATATCATCCTCAAATCAGCCATAGATCTACTGCAGTCTAGTGACCACTAACGAAATGGATGAAAAAAAAAAACCATCTTCACATCTGATCAACATCATCATCAGCTTATATTCGTCTACTACTGCATGAAGTGATCGCTACAAAGCTACCACAACTTACCTATAGATGGAGCATATGTTGTCTAGACCGCCGCAGGCGACGTACGAGCCGGAGGGTGCGTACGCGCACGTCATCACCCAGCTCGAGCGCAGCGGTATCGCGTGCACCTTGTTGGTCGTGTGGCTGTCCCACACAATCAGTTTGCCGTCCTGACTCGCAGACACGAGGTTCCTGATGGCAACACAGGGAATTAATACATTATGGGGATTAAAAAATATGGAGGGACTCCGCTGTAGGTAGTGTTTTTTTTATGGGAAAACTCGGCAAACGCGAGGCGCAGTCGAGCTACCTGATGGTAAGTAGTCATCGCCACCCATGGACATCTGCATAAGGAATTGCAGAAGCATTGCCGAGGCTTTTTCAGGACAAGGGAGCGGATTGAGGGAGGAATTGGGCCTCTGTGTTCTTCTCTGGTAATACCTACGCATTGTGCAACATTCTGCCACTAAGCGACGCAGTCCTAACATTATTGTGCTCCGGTTTGAAAGGCTACTTTTTTTAAAGCTAAATCCTCAAAGATCCTCTGTCGCTTCGGGAGGAGGCAGGGGGGTAAGTCGGACTCTTACCGAATTAAAACCGCACTTGCCTTCACTTGGCCAAAAGCCACGGCCATAGGATTCTTGACATTCGCCACGACCACGAAAGGTCAATGTAGCCTGAGAAATTAATGGACTTATGACATTTAACGACTGAGGTCTTAAGATGGCAACGTGCTAGTTATATTTTGCTGGCGTCGATTGTCATGTCATATCAATCCCCTAGCTTCGCCGGTATGTTTAGGTAGCATGTAATAGGGGGGCGAGCCTATTGCCAATTATCATCATCATCATGCCAGCCTATTGCCGTCCACTGCTGAACATAGGCCTCCCCCAAAGCGCGCTAACCATCCCGGTATTGCCATTAACCGGGCACAAATCCAGACTCCGAGCTGCTGCTGAGAATTTCATAGAAAAACTCAATAACACTGCTCGGCCTGGGAATCGAACCCAGGACTTCCAGCGTAGCAGAAGCACTTGGGACCAACTAGACTAATGGGGCAGACAAGGCAAGTAAATAAAATAAGTATATTAAAATTGAAGAAATCACCAACATAACTGTTTCAACAGAAAATAACTCCTACGCCTTGTGCATTAGTGTTTAATTCTCTATCGCAAAACATTAAAGACCTTCCAATAACAAAATTTAAAAATAAACTTTAGACTGGCTGTTAGAGAAATTATATTATGTCAATGACTTATTTTAATTTAGTGATACATAATTTATTATAAATTAATATGTATTTAACCCTGACATTTCACATAATGATTGGTCAGTTAAATAGATAAGACAGATATATTTAAATTAAGAACTTTTTCTGTAAGTACAGTCAGCACCAAATATATCGAAGCAAACAGACTGTTCATAATTATCTGAGGAACTAGGGAAATTAAACTTTATCTCAATGGGATAAAATACATGTCCGAATGTCAGCTGTCGTGTACAGTGTCCATTCTAAAATATCCTTTGTTTCGTTGAGATAAAGTTTAAATTCCTTAATTGTTCAGATCATTTTGAGCAGTTTGTATAACATACCATCACGCCTGTATTCCCCGAAGGGTTAGGCAGAGGTGTACTTAATGTACACCCACAGTTCGCTGGTATGTTTGGGTCCCATGTAATAGGGGGCGAGCCTATTGCCATTCACCGGGCACAAGTCCAGACTCCGAGCTGCAACTGAGAATTTCATAGAAAAACTCAATAACACTTTGCTCGACCTGGGGATCGAACCCAGGACCTCTAGCGTAGCAGTCGCGATCGGGACCACAAGACCAACGAGGCAGTCAGACCAATGAGCAGTTTGTATGCGCAGATATATTTGATGCTGACTGTACTCTATTTTGAAGTGTTTAAAAATGTTGTATTTGTTTAACAAGCTGGCAGCTAATTATTTAAACATAGTAAGTATATGTTGTTAAATTAGATGCCATTAAAACTAACAATTATTTATTAGTTTTTTAATTGATGTTCCTGTTATAATGTAGGAAGGAACTACAAAATGTCAAGGCAAACATATTAGGAGTTTTTACTAGTAATAAATAACGTAATTAATTAACGAATTTAATATCACTACAATAAAACAACTTCCACAAATGAAAACACTTGGTGTCGTTCATGACAAGATTGTATATTGATACATACATTAAATCTTTCCATAAATAATATTTAAATTCTTTTGGTGTCGTTAATGACAAGATTGTATATTGATACATACATACATTCACGCTTTGTTCTCACAAGGGTAGGCAGAAACTACAGAACATCTGCTTCAACGAATCTGGGACTCAACTATTGCTTTGTCCACATTTGTACATCTTGTTAGACATTCACTTTCGTATTATAGGTACCTAGTTTGTAATTTTGCCTTGTGTTTTGACTGTTGGAATCAGAACTATCCCTCTTACACATAGGTACATACCACCACGTTTGTATTCTCCGAAGGGTTCCGGCAGAGGCGTAGATAATTTACACCTACACTTCGCCCAGTATGATTAGGTCCCATGTAATAAAGAGCGGGCCTATTGCTATTCAATGGGCACATATCCAAACTCCCGAGATGCTACTGAGAATTTTATAGAAAAACCCAATAACACGTGACTGACCTGGGACTCGAATCCAAGAATAGCTAGTCGCGCAAGACTAATTAGGCAGTTATGCTAATTACTATTTGAAGTTATCTTTAATAGTTCTGGTATAAAACAAACGTATGTTATTGTCTTCATATCAAAAAATTGTGTTATTTGCAAAACATCGGCGATTTCTGCTTCGTCGCAGCATTCTGTCTATTAAGCTACTAAGACAGTGTAATGAATCAATATCATAAGCTATAGTTTAATAACCGGTATTTAAGACCTTAAGACAGGGGATATAAAGTTAGTATTTGTGTGCTCAGAGAAAACAAGTGTTGAAGAGGAAAAGTCGACAATAATACATTAAATTTGTGTTTTATTATTCAACCGGAATGCTCTTTTGTGACGTACTTTATTTTTGTGTATTTTTTTGTATGCAATTTAAAGCGCCCTGTAAACGAACAAATTTGCTTGACAAATTTTTTGGTTAAACTTCACGTTTTCATAATAGATTGTTTGACAAAAGCGTCAAACACAACTGCACACTATCAAATAATTTGACAAACACGTAAATTTGTCAAACTAATTTGATCGTTAACAGGGCGCGTAAGGTTTAAAATCATTTGGAGAAATTTGACAGTTTTGTATAACCTGGGCCCCTAGACAAGTGGCATGAACGCTAATCCAATAGAATAGAATAGAATTCTCAATGTATGGGAGTGACACTAGCTTACGACATGACATGTCAATTAATGTCGTAAGCTAGTGTCACTCCCATACATTGAGAATTCTATTATATTCTATTGGATTAGCGTTCATGTCACTTGTCTAAGCCCTCTGATGTGCTGGCGACTGTGTACTACATAAAACGTTTGCTTGAAAATCAATATCTTAGCATGCACTGGTTAAAATCGGGTACAATTTACATTACGATAACGATGTTCAAAGTATTTCGAACGAACCGCAATGAAACCTCATTGGAACGATTAGTGGAAGAAGGCTAACGTTATCGCGGCCTACCAACAAGATGGACATACCTAAAAAAATCTTCTATGTAGTTTTCCGTTATTGGATGTACACGCAGTGCCACAGAGAGAGATGGAAAAGTATCGCAAAAACTGAAACCAACCTATCAAACGCTCCAAGACCACGAACACTTCGCCAGGAGTGTACGTCTAAGAAGAATCTATCTTCTGGGCACGGGTCTCCTCTCAGAATGAAACGGGTTAGGCAAGTCCAACACGCTAGCCTAGTCAAACTTTAAAAAATGTCTCAAGCATGAAGGTTTACTCACGATGTTCTCCTTGACCGTTTTAACCGAGTGATAATTTAATTTATTAATACGTAGACATGATTTCTTACAGATGGAGGGACGTACGTTGGATTTTTCTCAAGATATATGTCTTGGCAGCCAAATAGTGACACCAATAGGCTATGACCGCTTCTTAATCTCATGATACTTGGCATAAAAAAGAACGAAATCGCGGTCGTAAGCTATAGTGAGCAATAGATATATAAATTACTTTCGAGACAAAAACAAACAATATTATAAATTTAGCATTTATTATTGTTGGCTACGCCATGCGAGCGTCACAGATGGCTAAATAAGAGGTTTATTATCGGACTGGTCACGTTCGCCATTGAGTTGTGAAGTTATTCAGAGATAAAACAAATACAATTTGAATGTATATAAATGACACGGACATAAATAATAATATGGATGTCTACCGGTATTTTACCGGTTGATGATTATTCCTAGTATCTGCTAGGACAAATATTATCAGACTCCTTTTTCCACATTTAGATCATAATATTTTGTGAAGTAAGAAATGTTTCCTAGGGGTATGGTACATCTATGTATGTACGCACAGCTACGCATCAAGCTATACATAACCAGTTTACGCTGGCCTCATATTGTATGGGAAACCTATACAATGCGAGAGCAGCTTAAACTGGATTTGTGTAGGTTGACCTGTAGCCTAGATGTGACGCAATCAGCAACGGAGACGGAATTTCCCTTTAATGGTCACGGGATCGAGAAAAAAGATCAATGCAAGCGCAGGCGATGTAATAGGTTATCCTCGAGTGACCCAATATTATTTTAAAAGTGCAACTTAGTCTTCTGTCTGGCAAATCGTTTTCCATCGCAGTTATATGCTTCATTACATCAATTTTGAATCTTATGCTAGTGACATAAGAACACAAGTGTCATCAAAATTACCTTATTGTACAGCTGTATCACCAGGCAGCTGTTACGACTGTCAAACAGATTTGGACCGCAGCACACACCAGTAATGGTTCATTTAAACATCTCTTTGTTACAGGAGTCACAGACAGCCTCCTGAGAAGAGTCATCCAGGGAGATGACAAACGTTCTCCTGCACTGTCCTGGGGTCGCTACATACAGGGCTAAGTACTCTGGTAATCTCAGTACATTACAAGAGTACATACGGTACGCATTCAAGGTACGGTACAGTACGCATTCAAGTGCGGTAATGCAAAGAGATAAGGTGTATTTTGCACTGATTTCGGATTAGAGCGGCTTTAAAGTTTGGTGATACCTATACTGGCTCTCTCGAGAAGTTAGGGTGGTTTTAAATAGACTATAATTTACCCCTGCACGGAAAATACGCGCTGTGAAGTGTGACGGATATAGTCCGCTATACCTTGAACTGTTTCAAGGATTGGCTGTCATAGAGGATAGAGTTGAGTTGAAAAGAGATAGAGAGGTCTTTGCCTTGCAGTGAGGCGATAAAAGCTAGATATATACTGTCTGCCATAGTCGCGACGCCTTTTAGTTGGTACGAGAAATAATTGACGCCTCCCTAAAATGGCACACGATTCATTGGGATTTTCCGTCCATTCAAGAAAGAAAAAGCTAGATTACACTAGAAGACGCCAATCTATACTATCTATACTAATAATATTATAAAGCTGAAGAGTTTGTTTGGCTGTTTACTTGAACGCAATAATCTTAGGAACTACGGGTCCGATTTGAAAAAATCTTTCATTGTTAGATAGGCCATTTATCGAGGAAGGCTGTAGGCTATATATCATCACGCTAAGACCAATAGGAGCGGAGCATAAATGAATTTTTTTGCAAAAACGGGAAAAATTAAATGCAGAAAAGCCGGGAAACCACGCGGGCAAAGCCGTGGGCGGAAACCCAGTAGTTTCATAATTTAACGCAAATATCAGTATAAAAAAATCTCGTGACTCCATTAGCACATGTCACGAAGATGACGGATTTTCCTCAATAAATAGGTCACTTTACGATGGGTATCAGATCGTAAACTCAATGACATTCAATAGTTTTGGTCACGAACGTAACGTAACAAGAGGTTGACTCATTTTGTTTACCGCGTTGCTTTGTTACAAGAAATGTGGCTTCAACGTCGTTCATTATGAAGTTTTATTTGACTGGTCAATAAGAAAATGTACCAACATACATACGTACCTTCAGCCTGTATACCCCGAAGGGTTAGGCAGAGGTGTATTTGCCGGTATGTTTAGGTCCCATGTAATAGGGGGCGAGCCTATTGCCATTGACCGGGCACAAATCCAGACTCCGAGCTGCTACGTAGAATATAGGAAATGTTCGAGAAATTCGTAAGGAAGTCCATAAAGTAAGTGAGGTGATTTTTATCTTCGCCTATTTCTCCCCTCGTGGTAAGATGTCGTGAGACAATGGCCTCACTCCTCTAATCTCACGTGAGATTTTTCCTAAATGGGTATTTTAAATCGAGGGGCTGATGTGACTACAGACAACTTCTTTGACGCGTTTTCATAACCGCGATAGTTTGTTTTGCGTAGGAATTAGCGATACTTTAGTGCATAAGCATGTTTTAGTCTCTCTCAATTTTACACTGTTCCCTCCACGCGAGGTTGGGTGAGATTTGGCCCGATGTCCGTTATTGAGGTGGTCGGTCACCTTATCGAGGGTTCAATTCGCACCCGAGACAAATATTTGCGTATCCGACAGATATGTTTCGAGACTGGGTCAGTTAAATGTTTGTTTGTAATGTCCAATAGAATATCGACGTTAAATAGCAGTATACATACTGTTGCTTTTTTTTAGGTGAGTATGGAGCTCGCACCGGGAGCATAAAAAGTCCCGTAATGGCACTGCTATTAAGAGGAGTTTCCCTCGCAACAATGTTGCACTGTTGTCGCTGTCTCTATTCCTCACGATACGAACGCGTGCCCGAGAGGTGAAACAGCAATACATTTGCAACATTTTCGCGGGTATTTCTTGATCCGAAATTTGGAGATTACTCTTTTAATATAGTTATTACGTAGATTCTTTTTTTTTGGTAAAAGGATATTCATTATATTATCTGGGTTCCACATGAGTCAAAATGGTTCTGTATTGATACATTATCTTGAAATATCAGCATAAAGTTGGGTCGTTTTCATCGAAAATTACCAATCTTTGAGCTCGTGTAACTTTTTAACCGTGTATTGGAATGAAGTTTTAAATTCAAGGAACATGTATTTTAATTATAAGATTGTTACTGCAAAATTTCAATGGCTTTCATTGGTTAAAATTCAAGATAGGACCAAACTACGTTTGTATGGAGCGCGGAGCGGATACTATCCTCTTAAGGTCATTAATATTTACCTGGAGTCGCTGCCCCAGTGCATCGCGTAGATCTTGGCCAGGTGTCCGCGCAGCGTGCGGCGCGTACGCATCTGTATGCGGCCGATGGGTTCCAAGTTCGCCGTCGCTTGCGCAAGCGACGTGTCGCATGCCGCCTTCCTAGCATCCTGTGGATATAGAATAATAAATTTATAGAACGACAGGACGTTTGGCGTAGCGATTAAGGTAGTACCTCGCCACTACCGTTGCACCGCGTGTCGTGGGTTCGATTTCTACCAGAGGCAAACATTTGTTTGTGAACGAAAGGCTCCCCCAAAGAGCGCCAACCATTCCGCTCTTGGGCAGCTCGCATCCTTCCTCTGCCAGCCACTTTCTTCAAAACGTCGATCCATCTCGTCGCAGGGCGTCCCACACTACGCTTGTTCAAACGCGGTCTCCACTACACTTGTCTGCTCCATCGATCGTCTGACCGTCTACAGACATGGCCGGCCCACTTCAGCGTGCTTGTTCTTATATAAATGATTATAAATGAGGTATACTCACTCTAATAGAATTTTTGAGCGACTCCGCCTCCTGACGCAGGCTGTCTAATTCGTTCATGGTAGTCGCTTAGCCACTGGCTTCTCTAATGTACCGACCGCTCGACAACCGCGCGCGCGTACGATATCACGCAACGCACCGACCTCTGTAACAAACAGAATAACATTCTAGAACATATACATAATGCTGTTGGATTGGACGATCAATCTTAAGATCACATTATACATATAAAAACTCTTATCGCAATCACAGTGGGTTAAATTAGGGAAGAGTTGTAAGTCAATTTCGAGGATGTCAGCTCTCGCATTGCACTTGACTGAAGTGGTGTGCGAAATTTCGCATACAATACTGAGCTTTATTCCTTTTCTGTAATAAAATGTTCCAAAGTTATAATCATTTACATAAAATACGACGACTACATATTACGTAGTACCTTTCAAACGATTTTTTTACATATGAGTTAGCCACAACACACACACCCTTCAACGCATTTCAATAAAGTTCGATACTTCCATTTTTCTTAAAGTGGTGTCGACATCGAGGAAGCCCTGGAAAGCAGGTGGCTTGTGAAATTTCTCAAACAAATTAACTATAAGGGTAACAAAAAAGTTTGTTTGGAGCCCGAATCCTTATTATAAGGGAAATAAACGAAAAAGTTTGTGGCACAAAAGTTAATTTAATTTCATCAACCCGTAAACGCCGCATTAATTAATATGGCTTCCCGCCAACCCTAAACAGGTGCTCCAAGCATTATGTCAAGAGAATAAGCCACCTTAGCAATAATAAATATAGCTGCAATAATTACTCCTTTATTTAACAACCGCGTTGATAATTGGCGGTGTATATCCGGCGTGCGGCATCGCAACCGCGCATTACAGTGGTCGATGAGGCGAAGGCGGTTACAGGATGTAAAAAAAATAACAGACAATAACTAAAAGCGTCTTCGGCAAACACAGAAATAATTAAAAACATACCATTACGCCTGTATTCCCCGAAGGGTTAGGCAGAGGTGTACCAATGTACACCCACATTTCGCCGGTATGTTTAGGTTACATGTAATAGGGGGCGAGCCTATTGCCATTAACCGGGCACAAATCTAGACTCCGAGCTGCTACTGAGAATTTCATAGAAAAACCCAATAACACTTTGCTCGACCTGGGGATCGAACCCAGGACCTCTAGCGTAGCAGTCGCGCTTAGGACCACTAGACTAATGAGGCAGTCTCTCAGGCTCATAAAGTTGAGCAGGGTCAAGGAACCTTTCCTTTGTATTCATATTATATAGGAATATATTTATTCTTTGTAATATTATCACGTCACTCTGCACGCAAGCGTTTTCAATAGTGTGTAGTACGCATGCGCAAGTTTTGGAAGGCTGCAACGCACAGCCAAGGGAGCTAGCTACCTGCGAGAGCTCTAATAGAGATAGGTAGTCATTCTTAGTAAACTGTACAATCGATTCGAATACTAGGAAATTGAAGTTCGTGGTAGTTCCGTGTCTCGAAGTTGCTTAGCAACATAATATTGATCGAATGTGTATCGGGTGGGTGTAACCATCTAGATATCCGTTTGTAACTTCATCATATTGCGGTGTTATTAATTAAATTAAATACTACTTATTTTTTATTATATTTTAGGATTAAACAATGCTAAATGTTCACAAAGATATGAATTTTCTTGACGTCACCTGAAGACGTATAATGTGGTAGAAAATGTCAGTGGTTTCGGTAGCTTAGTTGGTAAAGCGTCTGTTGTACTTAACCAGTGGAACGCAGGTTCAAACCCTGCCTGAGGCCAAATTTTTCTTTCACTAGAAGATTTATCGTAACGCTCGACAAAAATATGTTGAATAACACATATTTTTTATTCTATGGACAGAGTATAAAAGCTTCTTAAGAGGAGTGTCCCTCGCGAACGCAACAATGTTGCACAGTTGTCGCTGTCTCTATCCCTCGCGATGCGAACGCGTGCCCGAGAGGAGAAACAACAATACATTTGCAACATTTTCACGCGTATTTCTTATGTTCCGAATTTTGGAGATTACTCCTATAATATTGTTAATACGTAAAAAAAAATCTTGTAAAAATATATTCACTATATTATCTGGGTTTCTTTCGAATCAGAATGTTTCTGTATTGATACATTGTCGAGAAATACTAGCATAAATTTGGGCCGTTTTTCAACGAAAATTGCCAATCTTTGAGCTCGTGTAACTTTTTAACCGTACATTGAAATGAAATTTTATACTACAGGAACACGTATTTTAATGATAAGATTGTTACTGCAAAATTCCAAAGACTTTCATTTGTTAATATTCAAGATAAGACCAAACTACGTTTGTATGGAACGCGGAGCGGATACTATCCTCTTAAACTCAAGGCAGCCTCGCATGATGAAAAAAACAACCGTAATTTTCGAGGTGTGAAATGTACCTATCTTTTCGTATAGATAGCGCTTATAATAAAACTTTCTGTATGAAAATAAGTACAAATATACTAGACGCAGTTACTTCAAGGAAAAAGCGCAAAATTCCCATGTCAATACCGTTCCGGTTTGTTTCCCAACTCTGGTTTTCCTTGGTCAATATAGTTTATTACTTTATTCGAAGCAGTTTCTTGGCACGGTGACGCCAAGTAAACATAGATACGTTGCATTCTCGGGCTGTTTTGTTTTTAATTTTATGAAGCTGAGGTATTTCATCACTTACAAAGTTACGATGTTTGAGGTGCGTATTCTAGATTATTGAAATTAAATCTAGATCGAAGATAAATTGATCTGTAGTTATTATACCATAATAAATTAAAACACTGCCTCATTAGTCTAGTGATCCTGATCGCGACTGCTACGCTAGAGGGTTCGGTGATTCGGTCCCCAGGTCGAGCAGTGTTATTGGGTTTTTCTATGAAATTCTCAGGAGCCCAGTAGCAGCTCGAAGTCTGGCTTTGTCCACGGTTAATGGCAATAGGCTCGCATCCTATTACATGGGACCTAAACATACCGGCGAAGTGTAGTTGTACATTAGTACACCTCTGCCTCACCCTTTGGGGAATACAGGCGTGCTGGTATTTTATGTTATATTAATTAAAACTCACATGTCATAATACTACCTACTACAGTCTGGACTTTAAAGAGACCATGATTCTTTGAGTTTATTTCAGTGTTTCTTCTCAGCGGTCGTGAGTTAGGAAATGCCGAAAAAAAAAGGTAAAACATTAACTTGATCTTTAAATGATCTATTTAAAGAAATGTTTCTTTTTATTAGATATCAATCGCGTAAATAATCTCAAAGATAAGAATATACAGATTCTATATTATAAAATCCGTAATCATCAAACCATTACATTGTCCCACTGCTGGGCACGGGTCTCCTCTAAGAATGAGATAAGAATCGGTAGAGTGGTTTTATTTCCACGTCGCAATATTCACGTTAGTGTTAGAACTTCAGTAAATATTAAACAAGTTCTAATATAACTCCGTTATTTTTTTAAAACACTTAAAAAAAATGTGAAGGACTATGCTTTTGTATCTGTTGTCATTATCTAAGTCTCAGCCCATTGTTACACTGCGATTGTCCTGCGTTGCGTCAGCGTTTCTCAACGACACAGACGCACAAACGAGACGTCTGTTTAACCAACTACACACCATTGTCAGAGCTTAAGAAATTCCATGGAAAATTATATTATTATGTTCGTCGTTGTATTAACGTGGGTTTAGCTTTAAAAGACATGTAAGTAAATATTATGAGACAGGACTTCACGAACAAAATTGTAATCTATTACTTGTTTCTATACATACATAGGTACATACACTCACGCCTTTTTTCCACTGGGGTACGCAGAAACTATACTCTTTCGCTTCTTCCACATTCATACATCTTTTCATACATACTTGTTTCCAATTGGAAACAAAACGCTCCGAAGCATCATAGTGTCTTTGACAAATAGAAAAGAGATCAACTTGAACGGAGATGTTTCCTATGTCCTTTCCATAACCCTCTCTTTGGCTGATGATTGATGATTCTAAAAAAAATAATGATATGGAATTATGAATAATGATTTGGAGGCTTGTCAAACTGTGACGATGATGATGATGGTATGATAAGAAAATGTTTCGCACAAATTGCGTGCCCTATCATGTTTAGTTCGAACATGTAAATGGAACTTAGTTTGCTACTCCATTCCCATCATCATCAACCCATTACATTGTCCCACTGCTGGGCACGGGTCTCCTCTCAGAACGAGAGGGATAAGGCTATAGTCCACCACGCTAGCCTACTGCGGGTTGGCAGACTTCACATTCCGTCAAGAAAATCTCTCAGGCATGCAGGTTTCCTCACGATGTTTTCCTTCACCGTTTAAGCGTGTGATAATTAATTACTAATACGCACATGACTTCGAAAAGACAGAGGTGCGTGCCCTGGATTCGAACTCGAGACCTTTAACTTGGCAGTCCAAAGGTCATACTACAAGGCTATCACTGCAATCCATTCCCATATGTCAGCAAAACACTCCAGTATATCGTTTTGCTTTTATAGTCAACGCAGAAAATCTCTATAAACTATTTATCAAATACATTTCGCAGTAAACCGCAGAAACTTTTTTAGACAACTACCAAATTTAAACTACACCTGACGTCACCAACGCGGTTGGGTACGTAACTTTGTTTGGTTCTCGTATAAACTAAAACCATTTGTTGTTTAACTACCCCGGGGCGAGACTCAACATTCTGTGGATGACGTATAACCTGCTCATGATGACGTCCTGTCTACGTCATAAGTCCATGGGAGCCTGAAAGTACTGATAGACGTAACAGAGCAATATTTTTTCATTGTAACAAAGTTGGTTAGAGATCCCCGAACCCAAAACTGATTTTTTAAGTGTCGAAACTTTAGTAAACGGATGTTAATTTTGTTTTTAAGTATTTGCCGCAGTTTTTAATTCGTAGCATATGACTACATCTTAAAAATTGCAGCAAATATTTTTTTCAATTTGTTTATAGATTTTGAGATAGAGCTTGACCTATGTATTGTATGCAGATCCATAGGAAGAAGAGATCATCACTGTTGGTTTCTGATTAAATTATTTCTATTTGTCTACGGAAGGGAAGCCGTGGGTAACAATTAGTTAATATATAAAAGCGAAACGTCACTCTCTCAATGACGTCACGACATCTTTGATACTCTTAACTAGATACTTTATCTTCACGTGGATTGAATACTTCAGACGTGCACCTCTGTCTCTAAAATTATCGCCATACACAAACACGATCCAGAACTCCAGACCCGAAGCAACTAATTCTTATATACACAACAACCTGTAGACCATACAAATATTTGGCACATGCGGGAATTGAACTCACGATCGGTGCAGAAACCGATGACTCAGCTATTGCACCTTTTGTGCAGCATACTGTAAGGATGCCCTAAAACCTTTATTATACATTATATTATAATTTACTAGCTTTCCGCCCACGGCTTTGCCCGCGTGGTTTATTGGCTTTTCTATACTAAAATATGTATGTATTATACATATAAACCTTCCTCTTGAATCACTCTATCTATTAAAAAAAAACCACATCAAAATCCGTTGCGTAGTTTCAAAGATTTAAGCATACAAAGGGACATAGGGACAGAGAAAGCGACTTTGTTTTATACTATGTAGTGATTATTTCACTATTTAATTGCATTCGATCACGATGAAGTGAGTTTAAACACAGATTTCAGGAAGGAAATGATAACAAAATACACAGAACGTTAGTTAATTTCAGAGCAGCACTTTCTCTGTTTTTTCACAGTGCATAAATCAAGTAAGAGTTTTGTAATGTAACTATTCAGTAAGTGGCTAAAATTGGTTGCTCTTGTTATTGTTAGTATTCTCGTTCAGCGTGTTTACGTTACAATTTTAGGGTAACCACTTTGTGTTAATATTATCATAAGTGAAACGCGATGTGTGGTATGAAATATTTTTGTTAATAAAATGTCTCATTGTGAAAATGGATATGACTAAAATAGACGAACCTTAGCATGGATGCATTCTTTTCATAAAACAAAATACCTGTGAAAAAGGCTTATTTATTTATTTATTTATTTATACATTTATGCACATTGGTACATAAGGCGGACTTAATGCCGTGAGGCATTCTCTACCAGTCAACCTTCGGGTTAAAATGATAAACAAAATACCTGGGCACAAAAAAAATAAACAATGGTAAAAATACCAATTACTAACTTACTAAACTTAAAGAAAAAAAATATTAATAAAAGATACATAAAATATGAAGAAAAAAAAAAGAAAAAAAAATTACATAGAAAAGTTACATAATAAATACTATAAACGAATACTATAAACAAATAATCAATATAATATACAAAATAATACATAATTATAGATATATAAATATATAATATATATATGTATCAGCCTGATGAGAACCATGGTCTTACTTACTGCAATGATAGTCATCTGAAAGAAATTAGGGGCTCAGCGATTTGAGGTAGAATTCCCGAACTTTACGTTTAAATGAGAATTTACTCGTAGATTTCTTTATGTCAAGAGGTAGCACATTCCAGAGCTTGATTGCTGAAACAGCGAAGGAATTAGAAATAAAACCTGTTCGGTGAGAAGGTACTTGAAGTAGCAAATATTCAGACGCGCGAAGGTTGAGATTGTGAGAACTGCCCAATAGTTGAAAATACATTTTAAGATAATCAGGAGCACATGGATCGTTCATTATAGTGAAGAGCATGCAGAGAGATCTAAGGGATCTTCTTTGACGGACAGGCAGCCACTTAAGCTGTGCACGGTATAGGGAAATATGATCATATTTACGAAGTCCAAAAATAAAACGAATGCAGTATATAGTACCTACAGGAATTTAAAACTGCCTTCAACAAACCTGTAGCACATCAAAAATGGATTAGTATCTCTCCAAACATTTCTCATTCCACTGACGCACGTAGTGGTCTCATGCGGGCAAGAGAATTAAATTTTGCATTGTTTACCATATGGCGCTTGACAGGTTACTTGAACATAGTTATACTTTTAACAGCGGGCAACCCTAGCAATTTCGTAATAGTATTCGGTCACACACACACTATTACAACACGCTAAAATAAAATAGAGCAAGCCTGAACCCACACAGATCCGATGAAAACAATTGGTATATAAACGTTTATATGGTAATTTTGTGGCTAAACAGGGAAAAAGATTCCAAATGGTAACTTGTCAGTAACAAAACAATAGAAATGTATATGTAATAACTGTGATTGTTTTTGGACATATATCTGGGTAGGTGTGGGGTCGTGGGTCGTGGTAGCCTCGAATGCAATCCAAAACAGGAGTATAAAGTATGCTATTATCATACCTTTTCTTTTTAAATCCTATCTTCTTCTTACAGTTCTGCATTCTAAAGTCTACACTAAATCTCTAAAATCTAGGTATGTCTTGTTCAGTCGGAACAGGATTGGGTTTTGTATAAACGACACTGCATGGGCTGTGATTATGACCCGTCAATGCATACAGTTTCCTCATGAGGACATAACAATAGATTTTGCATTGTGTCTACAATATGCCGCTTGACGGGTTAAGACTACTAGAAGAAAGTTTTCTATTCTACTGTATTTTTATGAAATTTGGGGATAATAAGTGGAACAATGATAGCTGCTTTTCCTAAAAAAATCAAGATTCCGAGTCGACCATTAAAATTATTATAGCCCTGATTTCCACTGACGACAAAACATGTTGCAAACAGCTACTTATCCCACTCACTCTTTGAGAGTTAGATAAGTAAGATAGATGCTTGCAGCATGTTTTATCGTCATTGGGAACCCGGAGTTAGAATGATCGTCCAATAATACTTAATTCTAGAAATCGCATAAGGGACAGGCGCCTTAGAATGTTACTTATTTTTTATATCAGCATTTGCATTGTTTCTAGTTTCTACAATCTGTTATTAATTTAACGGTTAACGACTGTCAGATTTGACGAATCCTCAATCAATCAGAAAACTCAAACTGTCAGATTCAAAATCAATTTCTACACGATAGAACAATAGATTTTAATCCCTGAGGAAATCAAAAAGCCAATCTAGAATGCTGCACCAACTTGACGATGTATCGAACTGATTCACCGTGCAATTAACAAGTGAGTGGAGTTGCCTACCTTCTTATCATTCCCTATTGCTTGGAAAGACGCCCACGGCATGCGATGGGGGCAGTAAACTAACCTGGAGTTTAGGGGCGTCTATTTCCAGCATAGATTGCATGCATAATTAAGATGCCACCCACGACTACGTCTATTTCGCTTTCCAAGATGATAAGTGCAAGAGAATGCAACTAACCAACCACATTTTTTTTATACAACTAAGGTGGTAAACAAGCATACGGCCCGTCTGATGGTAAGCGGTTTCCGTAGCCCATGGACGCTTGCCACACCAGGGGTATCACTCGCGCGTTGCCGAACCTGTGGAAAAGGGAGCGGAAGGAGAAAAAAAGATGGAAGGGGACTGAGGGAGAAGATGGGCCTCTAGCGCTCTGCCTTCAACATTACCTAGGTAGTATTTGATTTTCAAAAGGTACTTTACCCAGTATATGACAGTAGCATGAAAAAGTGTTATTCTTAAAGTACAATAGCCTCGCTCCTTTTGCATGAGGGTACGAACAACATACTGTGGATGGTCGGTAGCCAGCACATCAAGTTACATCTTATCATCTTATCATCATCAACCCATTACATTGTCCCAAAGCTGGGCACGGGTCTTCTCTCAGAACGAGAGGGTACCACGCTAGCCTACGGCGGGTTGGCAGACTTCACATGCCGTCAAAAAGCTCTCAGGCATGCAAGTGTCCTTACTATGTTTTCCTTCACCGTTTACGCGCGTGATAATTAATTATTAATAGGTACGCACATATTATTCTCGATAATTGGCGCTTAATCCCGTCAGTTCAGGACAATGGATGGTGGAGTGACGTATTCTGTGACACATCAGGATAAATTACCAGCTAATAATACAAAACAAAGTGTTAAATACCGTCAAAGTAGATTGTTGAAATGAAACCCGCCATAGTCGCACATTTCCGCTTCATTAAGAACTACTAATGCGTTGCGGTTACGTGCAAACAACCTCTAGGGACCGGCTGTGACGTCATAACACATCAATACACGCGATTACCGTAAACTTGTTATTCGAAAACGAAGCTATTTTGTAAAGGAAATATATTAAGAACTGCTGCTATGAGAGCTATGAAAATACATACAAACATAAAATATGTTTCATCAATCCACGAAATGTTGTTTTATAGAACTACACAGGAGAAGAAATTTGAAATAAAAATCAAACAAAAGCTATAGCACCAACTTCTCATCTTTAGTGTAAGCCAGTAAGCCTTTAGACAAATACAATAAGTAAGCAGGTATAAAATAAAGATCTAACCTCCCCCGAGTCTGTTACTTTCTTTAACCTTTTGCACGCCAGAGTATACGGCTACGTATATTTTGTCATATATTTGTGACGTTGGCGTTCAGGGTAAGATTTCGTTTGTCACATATATGTGACAATGGCGTTCAAAAGGTTAAAAAAACGCTAAAAATTATTGGACTAGTATTGACGGATTATAAAAGGAAAAGGTGCAGAAGGTGCAGAACGGCTTTAATACCAACGTTGAAGATAGACTGGCTTCTTAGTCTAGTCTGCTACGCTTGAGATCCCCGATTCCCAGGTCGAGCAAAGTGCTATTGGGTTTCTCTATGAAATTCTCAGTAGCTCGGAGTCTGGATTTGTGCCCCGTTAATGGCAATGGACTCACCCCCTATTATACATGGGACCTAAACATACCGGCGAAATGTGGGTGTACAATAGTAGACCTAACCCTTGGGGAATACAGGCGTGATGGTATATTGAAGATTAGGAAAGGGTGTTGCTCCTAGGCGAGTTCTTGTTTTTGTAAGTAATAATTTAGAGCAAAGCTAATAAAAGACATGACACCACTTGCAATATTGTATCTCGTAAAATATTATGGACGCAAGCATAGTAAACTAGAAAAACCATTTAGAATCCCCGAAATAACTTGTTCGGAACATCTATTCATCACTTTCAAGACGTATTTATTCCCAGTGAGAAAATTGTGACAGGAAAAAGACATTAGACAGTCGTAAAGAAAATCGATAGCATTAGACAGCCTGCTTGCAGGTAGAAGCATAAGCGAGTAGTGTCGGATTTTCAAAGTTATGTTATAAATTATAACTAAGCTTTAATCGATTTGTACAGTAAAACACAGTATAGTACATACTGTAAGTATAGAGAGACCGCAAACTCAGATGTCGCAACTATTAGACTAATAAGGCAGTTTAAAAAATAAAACTAAGAACCTAAAGTCAAAATAATGCACCTAGATATGCTAGCTATGAATTAGGCTGTTAGGACTTCCAAACATCGATCCTACGTCTGCATGGGCCCCCTTAGCACTTAAGTACATATTTACAACCTGGCTTGGAAGAGACAGCTAGACGATCGATCGCATGGGTCAACAACCTCGGCACAGCAACGCTATCCGCACTATTTAGCAACATTTTAAGTCGGCCATATTTTAGGATACATTTTCTTAAGAGAGGTTTTAATGGTTATTTTAGTGAAAGAAACGTTCGACCGCGGGCAGGATCGAACCTGCGTCTTCTCGTTAGATACACCAGACGCTATGACCACTAAGCTACCGGGAGTCCCACCCGCCAAGTCGAACTTTGCCTTCACATTTTGAGGTGACGTTTTTCCGTCACTAAAATAACTTTGTAATCTTTGGATAAAAAATACAGAAAAATTAGGTTTTTCGACACATACCTAGCGCATTGTCGTGAATTAAGCTTCAAGCTGTCTAGCGACATCTATGAGCTGTTCAATCGTCAATAAGACCAAATAATGTACATACACAAGCATAAAAATAACAACAGGTTGAAGCTCACTTAACGCCAAGACGCAAGGTATGTAGATGAGAAAATGTAATATACTTCACATAGAGGGAAGCGTGAACAGATAACTAAACGACGTATATTTACCGGAAACTGATAAACAAACAATTACATTATGATGAAGGAAAACCTCGAGGAAACTGGTGTTAGTCGGAATAACTAAAAATATGTTGTGATATGGCAAAATGCTCACGTATACGCGGAATCTTAGAATGATGCACGCCAAGCTTTATGTAATAAGGTAAATACGATTTCCAAAAGATTGTTTATTGTGCTTCCAATACGTTCATGGACGGATTCTTATAAAAGATAGTATAAATAACGAATTCTGCCTTTTCTGCTTATTTGTAAAGCAGATTTCAGACCATTAATAAACGCCTTTAGGTGATAAACCATGATTAGTTACCTTCGAATAAGATTCCGGAATTGAGAATTAAAGTCTTGTATCTAAGAGCATAACATAAAATACCATCACGCTTGTATTCCCCGAAGGGAGAGACACAGGTGTTCTAATGTTCACCCACATTTCGCCGGTATGTTTCAAGTCCCATGTAATAGGGGCGAGCCTATTGCCATTAACCGGGCACAAATTCAGACTCCGAGCTGCTACTGAGAATTTCATAGGAAAACCCAATAACACTGCTCGACCTGGGGATCGAACCCAAGACCGTAGACCGTAGCGTAGGCTATTGAGCCAGTTTAGTATCTAAGAGGCTATTTTTAATTTCCTAAATTTCATCATCATGTGGATTGCGAGGTTGAACGCTGTGTGAATAAACCTATTACTTAATTAATCCACAATTCAGATTACTGAAATTTCTATCCTATATCTTCACCTATTACGAGCTAAAGCATAACCACGTCTGACGGAATAACAATTTAGTTTGCTGTTTATACAGATCTATGACGAAGTAGCGGAGGGGAAATACGGGTAGGATGACGTCACCGGTTCAAATAGATCTTGTACAGGCATCGAAGTTTCACTTTAGAATATTGTATAGCCTTTAAACCGGTGGACGTTACGAAAATGTGTAATAAGTGGCGTAATAAAAAAAGAATTAGCAGGGACATTGTTATCATAATACATACATACACTCACGCCTTTTTCCCACAGAGGTAGGCAGACACTACAGCCCGTTACTTGCTACGACTCTTGCATACCTCTATCGCTTGTTCCACATTCATTCATCATCACACACACGCCGGTTGCAAGTACTACGCACCTGACCTTTTTGGAGGACCGCGTCAAGAAGATCGGTGTACGTCCTTATTACACATACAATCACGCCTGTATTCACCGAAGGGTTAGGCAAAGGTGTACTTAACGTACACCCACAGTTCGCCGGTATGTTTAGGTCCCATGTAATAGGAGGCGAGCCTATTGCCATAAACCGGACAAATTCGCCAACATTCACCTTATTAAGGTATCAAAGGGGAATCCGACAGGAGCAATAAAATTCCTAAATATCAAAATAAACATTTTAGTATAATTTGTAAATGAAACGTTTTATTAGTTTGAAAAAAAAAAACGTAACCGGACAAGTTGAAGAAAATTAGGAAGTTGTGTGAAAACCTTCATAAATAAATTGACTGCAACATCCCATGTTGCGTCTCAAATGTGTAACGAGTCCACTGGACCGAGTCATATTTACTTAGTTACATGCCAACAGTTTCCAGCAGTTGTTTAAGCAATCAACACATGTAAGCCAGCGGAAACGCAACTGAAATGGAAGGTGTATGTAACGTGAGGTTATTGAACGGTATAGAGGATTAACATCGCGCCTGTATTCAAGAAGGTTTAGGCAGAGGACTAATTTGTACCTCCATATTTTATGTCCACAAGAAATATCCTATTTAGCTTACCATAGACGTAAAACCTGTTGTATTTTCTACAACAATCAATTTGAATATCTAATGTCACCATGTCTAGTGGTCCAAAGCGCGACTGCTACGCTAGAGGTCCTGGGTTCGATTCCCAGGTCGAGCAGTGTTAGTATTTTTCGATGAAATTTTCAGTTGCAGTTTGAAGTCTGGATTTGTACCCGGTTAGTGGCAATAGGCTCGCCGTCCATTACATGGAACCCAAATATACTAGCGGGTGGGTGTACAATAGTACACCTCTGCCTAACCCTTTGGGGAACACACACGTGATGGTGATGCATTAATTTAGTTTTTCTTATTATTTAGATTTGTTCAGCAATAATTAAAAAACTTGAACTTTCTTTCCCGGAAGCTTTTTCCAACGTTCACTTTCTCTACAAAACACTCCTAAAACTAAAAACATTCAAATAAGGCCGGCTAGCTATCCCCAACATTAATATTCTAACAAAAGTAAAAATTCGAGAATCAAGTTAAAATCTCTTTCTGTTGGAAGGATTACAGATAACAGGATTAGCTGACTGGCTGACCCAGATAGGGGGAATCCGATTATACGATTGCCCTTTAGCGATGGTAAGATCAATCTGAATGTAATATAGAGATTGACATGCCCGTGGAGCGTAGAGATTGATTGCCGGCTTTAATTAGATGTTTCAATGTCTTTGTTAATTCTAAGGACAGCAGAAGTTAATAAGGGATTTAGTTATTTTTGTTTATGAAAGTACGAATTGAAATGATGTGGATTAACGTAAAAAATACAAACTATTTCTGTTTGCGTAAGGTTAAAATTGTGGATCGTATCTAATTGTGCCAGATTCCTTGATTTCGTGAACTTTTATAGGATTAATCACTATGTTCAGTACTGCATTTCCTGTTAACACTTTCTCCCTGAGAAATACATTAGAACGCTAGTAATTGATAACAAAACTGCAAGACGTGTTTTCTGAAGATTAGCCCAAGACTAAATACTTTTCAAAAATTGTTAATACTATGGTAGAATCGCGTGACAGTTGGCAATACAGATTCTTTCGTCTTTTGAACTTGTAAACCACCTCTAATGATGTCATCAGTGGTGTTTGGAAGGGATAAGTATGCAGATAAAGTTAGAACAATTAAACAAAGTTTATTAAGACATTATTGTTATTCTTACGACTTTTGGATCAAGTTTTTGTTTTTATGGATATGGCTCAAGTCCAGACCACTTTTCTCCATATTTTTTATCCAGACTTATACAAGATATATCCCTGTTGAACATAGACGTGAAACCTTTAATATTTTCTACAACAATCAGTATATGAGTGAGTAATTGAGTCGACATACGAACTAAAACCAATAACATTGCGGTATCGATTCATACTATTTCATTGTATTCGGAGTCGATTTAATTTGGTATTTCCTGTCTCAACCGGTGGTTGCAATCAAATCGATTATAACTCCAATTGTAGTAACGCATTACAGATGTAAGTGCGAATCAACGTAGATGACGACTAAATCGTGTGCAAGGACTGTATCAGATAGGAGTCTAGTCTCTGCGAACTTTAATGGGACGATGGGAGTATGATCAAATCTATACAGCGTTAGCTATTTTTATCTCGAATCATTATTATATCAGTGATTTGTATTTAAGAATAGAGCAAGCTTAGTAACTGCAATTATTGTGTTGCACTGTTCCGTTGAGCTCACTCGGACAAAGAGACGGCAATAGTAATAAGGTATGTTACACCTTGATAACAAAGAAAGGAAATAATCAAATATCCACAATATAAGATAAGATTAATCATTGTTAAATATGTATACTGCCATGGCAGTAAGAGTGTCGGACAGCCAACAGCAATATGGGTACACGACATAATTTACGTTAATGGGCGGTGGCACGGGACCGTGGTGGATGGCACAAACTTGGGGAGGCCTATACCCAGCAGTGGGTGAAGTCAGGCAGTGGATGATGATGATGAAATATGTAGGTACTCAATACTCAATACATTTATTGCACTTCACAAGTAAAAACAGCTGTTACAATCGTATAATTTAGGAATCATGTGTGGGCCTTGTCAGGCACGGCAAGATGTAGGAGAGAGGAGGAAGTTTTAAACCCTTTTTATTATTTTCATATTTTTCATTTTTTATATATTAATTATTTATATTAAGGTGTACTTACTATAGGATCTTGGGTTTTTATAATATGATATATTATTATGTAATTATTATTTGTAATGATATTATTTTATTTATATAGTATTATATATTTTGTATGAATGTATATTGAATTATATATTATTGTATTTATGTTATTATTATCGGTTTGTAAATATATATATTTAAATATTAAATGTATGTCATGTATGTATATATATTATGTACCTAATTGTATGATATTATTATATTATTATTGGTATTAATGTAGTTTATGAAACGACAACTTTTAATCATTACGTATAAAAGTCGAATCGCAAATCGAATCGGTGCAACTTAGATGATGACTTAGAAACAATTTAGATGATCTCATAAGTTAATTAGCGCACATGCGTTTAAGCTGCTGGGATAATCAATGAAGCCTTGAATACTTAATTAACAGAGCCACTAGGAAGTAAAAGACCTATCAAACATCTTCTAATTCGAGAATAACTGTGTAACGTATGGAATTTCGTCGTCAGTAGCGATGGGGCAGTTTTAAGAGGGATGTTGGATCCAAAAATACTGACCTTGACATTATTTTTTTTAGTATTTTTACAGTGTGGTAATGAAAGTGATCGTTCTAAAGAGTAGCAAACCAGATGTATGGACTTCTGGAGCCTTTGACCTTTAATGTTGACATTACTTTTAAAAGTTGTCTGCAACAGTGACTTCACGATATAGATCTGAAGTCTGCTATTTTATATTATCATCATATGCTATTTTATATATCGTCAAGGCCGTTTATTTATGATATCAATATCAATTCTAATGACTCTAGAACTTTTGAGTTTTGACAGTTTCGTCTGTCAAATCTGTATCATTATTTTGGAATTTTCATCTGTCACCATCAACATCATCATTTTCGTCGACATCGACTCTATCGCCAGAAGGAAATGAGAGAGGAGAGAAAGAGACCAATCTGATATAATTAAATGACCGCCTCGTTAGTGTAGTGGTCCCAATTGCGACTGCTACGCTAGAGTTCTTGGGTTCGATCCGCAGGTCGAGCAGTGTTGTTGGGTTTTTCTATGAAATTCTCAGTAGCAGCTCGGAGTCTGGATTTGTGCCCGGTGAATGGCAATAGGCTCGCCCCCTATTACATGGGACCTAAACGTACCGGCGAACTGTGGGTGTCATTAAGTACACCTGTGCCTAACCCTTCGGGGAATACAGGCGTGATGGTATGTAATATAATTTAAGTACCAGACTTGAACCGCAGCTCTCCCCGGAGATATCGTGAACAAAATCGTATCCTCGTCACCTCCACTAAATCATTGTTACTGACAGGTTTACAAGTCTGGGTCATTAGCCTGTCGTGCCTGTCATGCGTTCAATAGGACGGCGGCATATCGACCGGATCACCCAATTAGGCTAACAAGGGATTTGCCTACATACAAGTTCAGTTTTTGTTTGAATCAAAACAACTGTTATTTACTTAGGTATGTAGAATGTAGGGAAAATATGTTTTGTGTAATTTTGTGTAATGTAACCAGAATAAATTTTCCTTTGCTGTGATAAGTTAAAACCAGCTATGAACTGCTTCATAAGCTTAAAGCAATCGAGCAATGTGTTGTTGGGGGTTTTATTGGGAAAGTCTCAGTACGAGCTCGAAGCTTGAATTTATGCCTGGATAATGGTAATACACTCGACACCTTTTCAATGGAACCTATAACAAATTGTGGGAGTACTTTAAACAAACTGCCTTATCCTTCAGGGAATAGAGGTGAGGCGAAACCCTCGTGTGGTGTTTGTCGGTATAAAACCCACCATGGTTGGAATGCGACACGTCCTGTCAAGTTCCTCAGGCGACGGAACTAAGGAGTCCATGTGGATTTCCACATGATAAAAAAAAGGTACCTTTTAAGCAAAATTTTTGGGGAACAGTTGATCAGCAGAAATCATTTTAGTTGCCATGCAAATCTAAGTCTAAGTAAATCAAAAGTAACTCTTTTACGCCTCGACCGCTACATAAATTTTGATGCATTATAGTATAGAGGTAGATTAGACCTTGAAAATTGCCATAGGCTACCTTTTGTCTGAAAAAGTTCTTTTGGGAAAACCGGGAGCAGACCAACAGTCTAGATTGGTTTAAAATTATTGCCTTAATCACTTTCTTTCATCTTTCTTTCTTTCAATATTATAAAACAATGTCCTCCGCCGCGTCTATCTGTTCAAAACTCAAAAACTACTGCACCGATTTTCATGCTGTTTTCACCAATGGATAGCGTGGTTCTCGAGGAAGGGTAATATGTATAATACATACATATTATCGTACAGAAAAGCCGAGAAAACACGCGGGCGAAGCCGTGGGCGGCAAGCTAGTCATTAATAATAAGTAGCCTAGTTAAAAGGTTCCTATTTGGTGATACCACTAAAAATTTAACTTCGGATGGTAGAATGAAAGCTGTAAGTATAATAGACGGCCATATTTGTTAGATCCGGTGCCAGTGCCCTACAGAATGTTAGAGCGCAGGTGCGGCTAACGACCCACTAGTTGATCCAAGCGTATTCATACCGTTTTATGTAGGTACTAATTAAAGGTGCAAAAGATAATATTTTAATGTTATACTAGCTGACCTGATAGAAGTCCTTTCTTAGCTATGAATATTCAATTCAAACTGGAATATATAATAAAAAACGCGTTAAGTTTTCTGTTATTTTCCAAAAAAATCTCTAAAATTTTCCGAAAGATTTCTCAAAGAAGTTAACAGACAACAGTAAGTCCTATTAAGATGTAAGCTCTATTGGAAACCGTATATTGCGTTAGAAAAAAGTAGGTAGTATTTAGGTACTACAGCAATGTCAGCAACCACTATAACCCAATTAGTTGTCAATTTCCTACTGCAATAACAATATCGTCCGATATTAGGCTGCTGGAGATCTGATATCGTCTGATATCAGGTAGCCATATTCGGTTATCTTAGAGCTGATATTATCAAAAATATTTTTTTACAGTGTTGGGCTAACTGCTGCCTGTACATCCAAAAAGCACCTTTGTATAGAACGAATCAGAATAATTAGGTTAATGAAAGATTTGCTCGTAGGCAGCGAAAAGCTTTTACTGAAATGTTGTTTCAACTAAGCTCAATAATTTGCTAACTTCCATTTCCGACTTCATCCACGTAGTGACTGATAAACTGATTAACCGTAACTTTAGCTTCGAATTTTATTAATTCTGGATACGGCAGAGAAATCAAGATATAGTTGTGTCTAAGAACACCTTTCAATCGATAAAGCTTCCTTACCCAAAATTGACCTTTGTAACAAACATGGTTTTTCTTGAATTTTTTTTTTTATACTTTTGTCATATTGTAGAATACATTTAAGAACTATTTTTCTTGCGCTATAATAACGCTGTTACTTGATGGCATAGGCTGAAGCAGTCTTCACACCTCAGTGAAACTAAAGTTATTAAAATCTAATTCCACCTAACCCATAGAGGGAACAATAGGACTATTGACGAGTGCCATACCAACCCATACAATGCGATAATGCACCTGCTTTGAATCATTGTTACGCGTTCTACGTGTTTTGCCGATTGCCGCGGCAAATATCTGGTTTTAAGACCAGTCTTTGGAAATGGTCTAGATTTAGATTTAGCCAGACGATAAACATTCTTACTGACAATCTTCTAGGTATTAGAACCTTGCGTTTGGGTTAGGCTGGGGTGATACCATTGATACCATCGCAAAGTCAAATATTCTACTGCTTAGCAACGATGTGCTTCACTATTGTGTTCCAGTTTGAATGTTATTGTAGCCAGTGAAATTAATAGGCATATGTGACAATAACTGATAACTCAAAATGAAAATAAGTGTTACTTTTAAATTTACTTGATCTTCCATCAAATCCATCCGTTTCCGAAACCAACCGGAACATATAAACAAACTTCTTGCAACACCTGTTTACACTCAAATGGCATATAAATAAGCAGCGGCGGTTCCAGTATTCTTAACATCTACTTTGGTTTTATTTATACATTGAGTACGAGTATCGCCATATTGGAATTTGAATTTCAACAGAATCCGAACGCCCGTCAATCAGTCAGTAAATTTTCTATACCTTTTCACACGTTGACGTTAAGAAAACAAGGTCAAGATACGTGCATGGTAAATTCTCGACTCACCTGTAACTCTGAATTACTCGTTTGTTAAATATAGTGGACAGACTGCGCTACTTTTTTTTTTTTTTTTTTATTCTCTTGTTTATAGGGACTTTAGTCGGTAACCGATTATGTCAGCCCCATTTTAACCTTATGTCTAAATATAACTACTTAATTTATGTAACTATTTTCTTAAAGGATAATTTTATAATCTAAATACAATGACTTAGCAGCATTTGAGTTCGGTTCCGCCAAAACACTTTGAAACATTCCAACATCTTGTCGATTAAGATTAAACTTCTTAATTATATTTTTCCGAAAGTTTTCGTTTCGGACACATTCCGACAAAATATGATGAATATCTTCAATTGTACCACAATCGTTACAGTTAGGCGATTCCACGTTCTTCATCAAATATTTAAATTTATTTGACGGAATGTGTCCCGATCGCATTCGAAGCGCTATCACAATCAACTCCCTGCGCATTGTCATATTGGTAAACCATGGTATACTAAGAGGTTCACTTTGTATGCTCCTGTACCAAATACCTTTTTCAGATGATATTTCATTAAATTCACTTTTCCAACAGTTAAACAATTGTTTTTTATATTTTAAAAGAACCTCAGTGTATTCAGTTATCATATGAACTTTGACTCCTGAACTTATCGCTTCCTTTGCATATTTGTCAACCTCTTCGTTACCACGCACACCAACATGAGAAGGGATCCATTGCAGTCTCAGAACAATACCACAGCTCAAGGCATATTGAACTTTTTTTAAAATCGCATAGGCTATCGAAGCACCTCTTTTCCCAGAGGCGCATCGAGCCAAATGCTGCAGAGCGCTTCTGCTATCAGTTAAAATAACTGCATATCTAAAGTTCATAGATATAGCATATGATATTGCTTCTGACACTGCAAACAGTTCAACAGACATAATTGTGTTATGGGAAGTTATACTGAAGCACTCTTTCACATTACGACTGGGATCATAGAATGCTGCGCCGAGATTTTTATTAATTTTAGAACCATCTGTATAAATTTTATTCCATCCGTGGTATGTACTTTCTAAATAATCTAATACCTTAATTCTAATTTCTATATCAATATATTCCTTTTTTGCATGTACTATATTACTAATATTAGTTAGAATAAAATCTGTATTTATGTTGGATATCCAGGTGAATAAACTAAACATAGGTAGGGGATTGCAAGTCATTATTTTTTTATTTTTAATATCAGTATAAACTGTAACCAGTAGAGGTTTCTTTTTTCTTTGCCAATATTGTAGCTTACACATATTTTCTAATTCCATCAGTAGTTTTATTGTATTATTATTAGACCAGGAAAAGGATTTAAGGCAAAATTTTGAAGCTAGATATTTCCGCCGAATATGAAGTGGACAGATCCCCATCTCGCTCTGCATTACGTGAATAGGCGTTGTTCGAATGAAACCACCCGCTATCCGCAAGGCAATATTCTGAACCTTATCTAATTTAGTAACATGAGATTTAGCTGCGTTATCATATAGAAAGCTTCCAAAATCTATCCGACTTCTAATTAGAGCAATGTAAAGTCTCCGAAGATGTGTGGGATGCAAGCCCCAAGAAGCACCGGCCAATACTTTTAAGATATTAATCATGTTCATGGTTTTCTCTTTAACTTCATTTATATGTTTATTCCATGTTAATGATCTGTCAAGCCAAATTCCTAGATATTTTATACATTCTACACGAGCTATATTTACACCACTGACTTTTAAAGTTAAGTTATCTCTTCTTCTTCTGTTGCTAAATAAGCAGAATTTAGTTTTAGTTGATGACATTTCTAGCCCGATTTCATTAATCATCCCCACTGTTATATTTAATGCATTCTGAATATCTCTGATACTAATAGACACATCTCTATGTTGTGTGTAGAAAACAAAGTCATCGGCATATTGTAAAATTTGTATGTTTTTGAAGTGGTTACATATTTTTGCAGTAATAATATTAAACAGAAGTGGAGAGATTGGATCACCCTGGGCTAGACCCTTATTTGTCCATTGTATCAGGCTATTATTATAGTTTCCGTCCTTTATTTTAAGATATCTTTTATTTAAAAAACACCATAAATAATTGCACACTTTAGATCCTATATTTAGTTTATCGAGCAACAAAACCAATTCTTTAACTAAGACATTATTGTACGCACTATCAATGTCTAAAAAGCACGCCAATGTTGGAGTATTTTTGGAAAAACCTATCTGTATGTATGATACTAGCCGGGCCAAACAATCAACACATGATTGACATTTCCTAAAGCCGGTGGTATTAGACGATAATAATTTGTTGTGTTCAACAAACCATTCCAGCCGTTTATTTAACATTGTATGTAAGATTTTGCAAAGGCAAGAGATCAAAGATATAGGTCTGATTTTAGGTATTGCGTCCATATTGGTATTTGGTTTCGGGATAGGTACTATTTGGATATTGCGCCACTGCTCAGGGACAAAAGAGTGCTCAAAAATCTGGTTATAAATATTAAGTAAAAACTTCTTGATTCTCAGAGGTAAATGATAAATCATGGAATATGTTACCCCATCCTCCCCAGGAGCAGTATCTCTCTTTTTTAGACAATTTTGTAATTCATTGTATGTAAATGGGTTTTCTAAGGCTGCATTACTTGAGAGGAATACAGGTTGGGGGTCTTCAACATAATCCGGGGCCAGGGTATTTAATAGCTCCATCTTAGTTTCATTAGAAAACTGGGTGTAGTTACTTTTTAACCCTTTAAACCAACGCATCTTACGCCACATATCAGAAGAGTTCGTTGAATCGTCTATTTCACTACAAAACTTTCGCCAATTCTTGGATCTGGCTTGTCTTATAAGTCTCTGTGCTTCAGAAATTTTACGGTTTAATTTTACTAAATTGGCTGGAATTGGGTTACTTCTAAGCTCTTTCAAAGCAAGGCGGCGTTGGGCGACTACTTCAGATATTGAAGGATTCCAGTATGGTTTCGGCTGAAATTGCTGTTGGGGACTATCGCAAGATTTTGTCATAGGGACACTTTTTTCAACAGCATAATTTAAGGTGTCTACAAAATAATTGTAGTTATTTTGTATACTGTCACTTTGAAATGAGATATCAAACTTTTCGTTAAGGGTGTTTTGATAGGTTTTCCAATCAGCTAATTTAAAATTACGGCGTTTGTTTAATGTGTGAGAACCTTGATATTGTAAGCAATATTTAATAATTAGGTGATCGCTGCCTAAATTCTCATTTGTAACCAGCCAATTGAAGTATATAGCGATGTCAGACGTAACAAAAGTAATGTCGGGTGAGGTTATTTGTAAACTACCATTTACCAGTTTGAGTCTTGTAGGTTGTTTGTTATTAAGCGCAATATAATTATTGTCTAGGGATGATTCTAGTATTTGCATTCCACGACAATCACTTTTAGAAGACCAGTTGCTGTGGTGACCATTAAAATCTCCAGCGACCAATGATTTTGAATTAAATTGAGAAAATAAACAATCCCAGTCGTTTTGTGTTGTGTTTACAGATGATGGGCAATAAACTGATACCACAAACTCTAAAAAATTACAGTTTAAAATTCTTACACAAATGGCTTCAATACCACTGTTACTTAGGCTTAACGGTTGAAAATGTGCTTTAATAGATTTATGTATAATTATTGCAACACCGCCATACGAATCATCCCGGTCTTTCCTATATATTTGGTAACCATTAAGTTTAAGCATAACATCAGGATTTAACCATGTTTCACTTACTAAGCAGATACACACTTTTTCTTGAGCTAACAATAATTCAAATTCTTGTTTTTTAGGCTTTATACTTTGTGAATTCCATTGATAGATATTCACAACGGTATTTTTAATATAATTAGGATCCATCAAAAAGTTTGCGAATTATGTTCTCTATTAACTCTCTATTACTTACAGTCTTTATAATAAGCGACACTATTTCGTTAAGCAATAATTTAAATATTTCTCGAACTTTCTCTTCTATGTTTTTTTCTGAAAAAAAAATATCCTTGGACTTTCTAAAAATATTGTTTAATATATTTTTTTTACCATCTTTATCGTCACATTCTTCGGTTTCTTTTTGCTGAGGTATTTCTTTTTCTTGTGTAATATCTACCATAACTTGATTATTTTTATTACTTTTCTTTTTTTTGTTTTTCTTCTTTTTCTGTAATGTTAATGTATCTTCTTTATTTTGATCTATTGAACTTTCAAAATTTTCCTCATTTTCATCGAGTGATTCTTCTTGAACGTATTCTTTTCTGGTAATCAAAGCTTCACTGTAAGACCTATACGGACTTTCTACTACGGACACTTGACAGTTATTATCATTATCATTTTCTTTGTTTTCATCAACATTTTTATTTCTATAATAGATTACCATTGCCATTTTATATGTACAATTTTCTTTACTCATAATAGACCGTATTTCTTTTTCTTTTATAAATACGGGACAGATTTTGTTAAGTGACATGTGGTTCCCTCTACAATTAATACATTTGTATTTAGTTGTTTCACAGTTTGCATGGCCGTGGCCACATTTCGGGCATAAAGTCTTTTTCGTAGGACATAATCTAGCAAGGTGACCATATCTCCAACATGTCGAGCACTGCGTAACTGGGAAAACGTACGGTTCCACCTGAAATCTATTGCCGTACCCATAAACATATGAAGGTAATGTGGGACTTTTAAAACAAAAGCGAACAGTTTCGCTATTTGTCCACTCACCCATCTCAGATTGTCGCTTCAGTCTTTTAATAGATTCTATCTCAAACTCACATATAAAATTTTCTTTTAGTTCGTCTTCTTTGACGTCTAATTCAAGATATTTAACCACACCATAGGAAAGATTAACTTCATTTGTTAAATGACATCTATAACCCAGCTCTTTTATATTTTTATTATTTAATAATTTATCTGCGTCCTCTTTCTTTTCAAATTGCATTAAAACTTTATACGGATTTTTGTATTTAATGCAAAGTAAACTTTGTACATTTTCTGCAGTAAATAGTTTGGCTAATCCTATTTGTTTAGGTAATGGCTGGCTTGAAGTCATGCATACCTCGTATTTATTTAAATCTTTTTCATCGACATTTTTCCCAAAATTTAAACCATAACTACCAGAATTACTTCGTGCAACGCGTTTGGCTTTTCTCCGAACTGTTATAAATCCGTCTTCGTCATTCTCCTCACTTACATGTACATCACTCTCATTTCTATATCTCTTTACAGGTCGTATATCCACATCTCTCGTTCTAATCTGCTCCTGCTCTTGTCTTAATTTTTCATTCATAATGTTATTCATTTCGATTACTTCTTCACTCATATCACTTTTATCACTCAACTCACAATGAATCTCATCCATTTTTTTTTTTACATTGATGTAGGTAGATTTAAAATGTTTGCACGGCACAATTACGCGCTTACGATACGTGCGTTCACTATGCAGTACCGCGCAACACTGAGACTGCGCTACTTACTTCTGGTAATCTAATTGCATATCTTGGTATGCTGACAACAGTCATATATGGAAAAATAGGCTAAATAATAACCAATGTTCGCTCAGGTTTTAATAACGTCATTTAAAGTTTCTGAGTGAAGTTGATGTTAACATTAAATGCTATCACGCTTGTACTCTCGAAGGATCAGGCACAATGACCCAGTCCACAGATATTTTTAGGTCCATTACATGCGAGCCTATTGCCATTAATCGGGCACAAATCCTAACTTCGAGTATAGAAAAATACAATAACACTGATTGGACCTAGGACCCCGCGCTAGAGTAGACCAATCAGACAAAGACAGAGACGAATCTGAGCTAAATTAGACATAAAATGGAACACAAAAATGTATGCTAAAGAACTACGAATAACTAAAGAATAAAGATGTCTCTGAATATACAGTTTTAGTAAAATTAACTGCATGTAATTCTTATAAGATACGATGAGGTTGCATTTTGTACCTCTGTAAAATGTCCGTCATTTACCTAATAATTTCAAGAAACCTTTAAATAGAGGGTGCAGTGTGCACTTACTCTGTGGTACACTTAAAAAGAATGACATCAGTTGTTTAGGAATTGTATTTCCTAGATAATTAAATACTTTGTCCTCCCTTTAAGTAGGTAATTGTTCTAAGATTATTAAAATATTAAGAAAATAAATATACCATCACAAATCAATTCCCTGAAGGATTAGGTAGAGATGTGCGTTATACACGGTGTATACCAACAGTTAGCCGATTGGCCTCCCATTTAAAAGGGGGGCAAGCCTAGAGCCACTAACCAGGCACAACACAAAAAAAAACCAGGCGAAGAGTAGCCATTCTGCACATAGGTTAAAGTTTATAAATGCGGTCTGTGATAGTTACATTTCAACACTTTAATATAAATAAGACAGAATTCTCCATCTCCCTCTTCCATTTAATCTTGTCATTGGAGTAGAGCAATCACAACTGTTCTCTATTCTCTGCCTTCTGTTTTACTTTTTGATATGACTATACTCCCAGTTTTTCTTTCACTTGTTCAATAAAACTTCTCCCAGATTTTTTCCCTGCATGAACCACCATCTATACCTATTCACTTTAAAAAGTTATCCTGTCGTATCAAGTAGCCTAATACTACTTGTGGTATCAATTATCTTTCCTTGCCTGTTTTCTATGTATCATAGAAAACATTATGTAGGTGGGTAGGTATTTAAATCTAAAATATTCGACTTTGACCAAAGGAATATGAAGACGCAAAGAACAGCAAAAAATTATATTTTATTGAGATATTTTGTCCTTTTTTGGACAAAAGCAGGAAAAAGACTTAATAAATAGTTAGCTAATACCTAGGTAAGGTCAGAATCATAAATATTGACACACAAATTTAAAATAAAGCACAATCTTGTTTGTCTAGTTTATAAAGGTCACAGGATGATACAAACTATGTATCTGTATGTCATAGAAACATAATTATGTATTACAGTACCTCATGTTATGGAAGCAAGGCTACTTTAGTAATTACTAATTAGAGACATCTTCCATACATTATAATTAACTGATTATTTACTAGCAGACTTCAGCCTACCAGTCTTATCAAAACATTTATTATGGCGGTGTCTTTTGCCAATAACTATTAACCATCTGAGAGGAAAACATGATGAGGAGGGGAGGGGAAGTTATGACTGATAAATGAGAATACAGAAAAATATGGAAAATGGTGGCCAATTTTAGGTCACTGAACTCATTGAAAGAAACTAAAGCCAGATAGGTAACTTAAAAACAAAGTTTGACACCATGTTTATGCAAAATTACTTAAACAACCTATATATTATCAACCTACATTTACAATAACTTTTGAACTGGGAAATGTGATGAAGTAATGTTATCACATGACTTTTAAATGACCCTTTCACATGTGACCTGTTAAGTAGGTACTACTGGTATTAAAGTATTTTCCTATGTAAACAAGTCTTCTAAAATGTATTTAAAATGAAACTGGAATACCAAATTTAACAATCAAGTACCTAATACTGATAAAAGGTACAAGACTTCATTACAACATTTGCTAGATGCAACCTGTTAAATAAAGACAGACACAAAATGGTTCCTCAAAATTAACAACATAACCACTAGTAATTTTAAAAAGCCACAAGTTCACAACCCTGACACATCATTATGCCACCAAAAACAGTGATCAATGACACACTGAGTTTTACCTGGAAGTGTATAAGTAAAGGCATTATATTGTATGTAAAGTAATAAGGAAGGAAGGAAAGGAAATAGTGAAAGCATGAAGATACTAGTTATAGTGACTTTTGGAAGAAAATAAAGAAACTCTGTGCTGATCCTGTACATTAGTAGTTTACAAAACATAACTCCGTTTTCATTGCTCAAAACATACCATCACACCTGTATTCCCTGAAGGGCTGAAGGACAGTTCACCAGTATATTCAGGTTGGGTTGGTTAAGGTCATTGCGTTTAACTGGGCACAAATCCACAGTCCTAGCTGTTATTGAGAATATCATAGAAAAACACAATAACTCTGCTTGACCTGGGCATTGAACCTAGGGTAGAGACCCTAGGTTAGCAGCATAGCAGTTTCCCTTAAGACCACTAGAATAAGACAGTTGACAGAAAATTTTCATGACTCATAGAAATATATTGTTAATTATTTTGAAGGAAAGGAAGAATAATAATTCAGTTCATGTATTGTCATTATAAATGTATGACTCAAATAACTTTAAACTTCAGTACATTGTCCAATGTAAGACAGCCATTTTGTTAATCTGTTACATTTTAGCCACACATATTCCCTCTGAATTACTTGATTGAAGAAGGCACTTCAGGGAGTTTGATGCTCGCTGACCATTTGAGCCACATATCATCATCATCATCAACCCATTACAGTGTCCCACATTGAGTGACATATATACTTGAAATATAATATTGTTATACTGGTAAAATTGATCAGGATAGTGATAGACCTTAAGTGTGATATTTTGTTGTATCAAAATTGACAATGCTGACTTTGTAATTATTGGTTTGCCATTCAGTGCTCTTGGTAATAAAGCAACTCAAGCTTTTCAAGCTTCACAACTCCACAGAAGTGGATCCTGGAGTTGGACATATCCAATTGAGCAACTGAACCAGTGCTTCCTATGATTTTCTGCTTTTCAGTGATTACTTCATAAGCCTGTGAACCAAAAGCTGGCTTGCAACTACAGTGATAACAATTATATAATAATAATTATTATCTTGTATGACTAATAAAATGTGTTTAATAAAAAAAATAAGTGTTTAATAAAGAGAGGAGTTAATAAGATAGAGATGTATGGAAGTACATGACCTACTGCACAAACCCCAAGTTCATTTGATAAGGAGAATGATGTCAAAGTCGAAAATATTGCAGTCAAAATGTTCTATGAACTGCCTTGCCAGTTCTTCTACAGAAGACAAAATATTTGGTAACATGCACCTTGTTTTGAAAATACTGGTCTAATTGAATTAAAACATTTGACTTTGACTTTAGTTACACCATTATTACAGGGACCTAATCTGCAGATTAAAATTTGACATGACTGAAGGAGCATTTATATCAAACTTCCATCTCCAATATGAACACAATCCTGAGACAGGTTTTTTATTCTGGTTGTAAATAGTAAAAAGATTTACAGCATCCAAGTCTGTATAGTGTAAATGGAGTATTAAATTAACAGTTTAAGCTTAGTATGTAAATGGCAGATAAATCCTTTAATAAAGCTGTCTGTATCTTATTGGTCATCTACTGATACAAATTTTGTTGTATGGATCTTATGTCATGATCCTATCGCTAGTAAGCAAATTACCAGATTTGTTACTGAAACCATAAACCCTTAACTTCTTTCTCTTACAGCACTTCTACAGAATATCCTCTTCGGGAAACCCTACATCGATTAATTAGTTATAATTAATAAATATATACAACCTTATTTGATTGAATAAATGCTTCTATTTTGCTTGCTCAAATATTCAGAAGTAGTAGATGTAAGTAAATGAAACTAAAATTTAAACTTACATTTAAATGAACAAAAGTACTGAAAACTTTAGTTGAAAAAACTGTCAAACAATAATTTTGAAGTATTCAAATTATGATTTTGACTACAATGGCAAAACTTAAGTTGCATTGATAACTGTCACGAAAATCTCTCATCTGCTATGTTGTTCAAATTGCAACTTTATTGTAATAGTGTAGTTTTGATTTTGCAACATGATGATATAATCATACAATCAAAACAGAAGGTTGAGTAATACAATGTACACTATGTACCAACTTTGTTGTTCTGCTGTGAACTTTTATCAACCTATTGGATTTGCAACATGTAGACGATAACTGAATATGTTTTCTTGTTTCATAATATGAAACATATGAACATACATATTATGTACAGTCACCATCAAATATATGGGAGCAAACAGACTTTTCATAATTATCTGAGCAACTAGAGAAATTAAACCATATCTCAGTGACACAAAGTATGTTTTAGAATGACCACTACACACGGCAGCTGTCATTCTGACATGTATTTTATCCTATTGAGATAACATTTAATTTTGCTAGTTACTCAGATGACTATGAAAAATCTGTTCGCTCCGATATATTTGATGGTGACTGTACATTCATTTAGGGTAGGGCATTCTTTTTAATTTTACATTTAAAATTATGGATGGAAAAGGTCATTACATGTGTTAGTTTTACTAGAAATTAATCATTCATTGTAATGGAAATTTATGGTTGTAAGCATTTCTATGAAAATCATAGTCTTCATCATCATCTCATCATTCATCATGACTTCCACACAAGCTTGACTACAGCTGGTCATTTCTCATAGAAAGCAACAGTTTTTCTTTATAATTACTCAAACATTCATGGCAAAGGACAGGGTGTGGTACCATTTATTATAATTACACCATGTCCTCATAAAATATTAGTGGTCTAAATATTTTCGGGGGTTTCACGTAGCATGGTAAAAATATGTGCTTTACCGAAAATCTTACAATGACGCTTGTATACCATGGTAGGAAGCACTCTTACAAATTTATGCACGATTTTCTCCTCCAAAACGTTATTTCGAAACAAATCTAAGCAGTAATCGCCAGATCACTCACTAAGACACGATTGATTTTCAATAATCGACTTCCAAATTAGTGTTGGGTGAGAAATCCATCTTATCTATCAACTATCTAAAGTAAAAACCTAATTTACAACAAAAATACGCATGGATTAGGCTGGAAATACCTAAATACTGGCTTATTGGCGGTAATAAAAGTTAAAATGTGGATAATAGGAACGAATCGATGTCGTTTCGTCTAGCAACAGGGCTGTGGCTACATGGCCTCCTATACATATCTATAACTGTGTACACACCCCCTACTTTACCCGAAATATGTTCAATATCCTTTTGTCCTGTGGTCCCGATCGAGGTTGCAGGGCTCCGCAGGAGGCGTACGTGACGATATAAATCCACTAGCACTCACATATCAGCACTAATTACGCGTTTTACGGGAGTTTTACACCGGCAAAGCTACGCGTTACACCCAAATCGAATGACTTTGGTGTAAGATTTATAACCAATTTACGCACATAATAACGATATATCTAATACGCAACAAGAACGTAGGACATAAGCAAATAAAAAATGTACGATTAGGCAAAAAATTCTAGTAGGTTTTACCCTTCTGTCAGCAATGTCCCTTCGATCGTCGCTCCAGCGGTTTTCGGGCGCGTCCTATACCAACATTAAGACAGGATTCTCACTTTTTGGCACATTTTGTATCTTACACAGCACCACACTGAATCTAGAATTATACACAGGTTTTTATCACGGTACAATCCACCATTAGCTTTTCATAAACCGTAGAATCTCGACTTCAGTCCTTTTCACGGCCATTTGCAAATTGCGTCAAAGTTCCTAGAACGTGATTGGTGCTCACTGCGCTGGTATAGTTAGATCCAATAACGACATCTGCTGGTACAAATATACACTAAAAATGTAGCCATTCAAAAACAAACCTTCAATCCTTGTATTAAGGGCTTTTAAAATTGTTTTTAATGGTATTTACGCCTTTTTGATTCGCACAATATAGGGTGCGGTACGGTTCATGTGTGAACCCCGTAGCGTGACGTCAAACTGGGCGTGAGATCTCAAGTGCGGGAATTTTGAAAGTGTAGAAAATAAAACTATTTTCATGAAGACAATTCTTGGATTTGTATTTAAATTTTATCCTGTAATTATTTTAATTACACCAAAATTATTCCTACATTGTTACATAGCAGCTTTTCAAGAAGTATCTCATGAAGATTTATTCAATCACAGATAAGAATAAATTTTCATCTTCGATCGACATTCAACGTTCCAAATTAAGCAAAAATTGTTAATCAAATAATAAAAAATAATATTTGGTTTACAGATCAGTGGAAGTAGGAAGTATAAACTAAGGTAATCTTTATCAATACGTGTTATAATTCCATGGTTAAAATGAAAAAAAAATATCACAAAAGAAAAAGTTTGAACATAGTTATTTTCAATATCCATGAAGCTTGATGTGTTGATTATACATACTTAACTAAATACATGTTTCCAATAAAATTTCAAGTTTAAATATAAAAAATCGTAGCATAAGATTTTTTTTCGTATGTTTTATGTGTAGCCTTATCCTTAATTTCTGATGGTGTAAGTACAACTTAATATTTTTTAACGTTGACAACTTTACAAAAAATATCTGGCACTGTGATTGGCGGTAATATTAAATTCTATTTCTTGATTCGTCAATATACACGCATGCGCGTTTTGCCAATCGCTGGCCTCTGGGCAATCTTTGTGTGCGTTTTGAAGTGTTTTCTTTTGTGACAATTTTATCAGTGGAGAACATTGTTGTGTGGTCAGCTGCGTTGTTTATTATTGTAAAATAATAAATTAAAGACGCATTAAAAATTGTGCGCGAGTGCCGTGTAACGTGTTAACGCATTATTTTATATTATAATATTCCCTGAATCCTAGAAATAGGATTTTGTTGAAGTGTAATCATTAAAAGTTAGCGTGAATTGCCATAATTCCCGATCATTCTATGGGTAAGTTGTAAATGACTATTTTATCTAATAAATTGTTCTATTACCGAGGTTTTGTAATTTTCCGGTGCATCAAATTGATTTCTTATATGAATCCGATTGAATAACAAAAGTATTACGCATTGCTGTCAAAGCCTTTCCCTTTCTATAAAAGTTCTGAACATCTGATCAACTTTATATAGTATTGTTTTATGTAACGCTTTATAAGTTTATAGCAATTTACCTTGCGTAATACGAACCCAGCGAAACTTGTTTTCGTTGTCATAAACTGTAAATAAAACCTGGACAACAATAGACTTAAATAAATATTAATTAAATAAATATTTATTCATTTTGATGATTCTTCAAAAACTACTCAATAACGAGTAATCGTTTTGAGGCCTTCTAAATTGAATTGTAGTTCTTTCGCTCTAGATGTCTATGAGAGAAATGTAATAGTCACACATTCAAACAAAAAATTGCAACCTACTATATTTTACAACATTTCCTAGTATTATAAAACATGACCCATGCCCACTTTTGGGCGCCTATGGCACTCAAAAATTATGTGGCTTTCTATAGGTAAAATAATTTTTAAAATCTGTTCAGTAGATCCAGATATTACCCCCTACAAACTCACAAACTTAGAAACTTTACCTCATTATAATATTAGTATAGATAATAATAGAATCTAAAAAATAAAAGATACTATGGCAGAATTATGTCTGGCTTGTAAGATAATTTTGTTATGAGCAGGAGGCATACTGAGAACTGCTCATCACAAAATAAACTAGCTTTTTTTAAATGGCAGTATATTAAAAAAATAAAGTAAAGAGTTTTTATCACAAAATTATTGAAATTGAGATTTTGCAGCATAAATAAATATAAAACTAGTCAAGTGTGAGTTAGATAATCTGCAACAGGTTCCACATTATTAATTAATATGTAGATTCATGTAGATTTAGAGAAATGAGCATTGAGCCATCAATACTCAGGTAATAATTTATTTAAAAAAAATATTTAAGCTACTTAATTTATTGATGACCTTATAGCCTTTTTTGGTACTCTTGCTTCATCTTTGCTTAATGCTATTCTTATGTGAAGATTATTAACTAAAAAAAATATTTTGAATAGCTCAACAGAACAAATGCCTACTTATTATTATTACTTATATTACTATTTCTATCTATTATGTATTTATAACTCTATAAGGTAGGTACCTACTAGATATTTATTTTTTGTAAAGTTTTTAGAGTTTTGCATTTAAACAATAATAGACATTATGTAAAAATGTAAATAATGTGTAGTGTAAATAATTATTGTCTTATGTAGTACCTAAATGTTAACTTTAACTACCTACTAGGACTAGCTCGAAACAGATGAGGCCTTAAGAGGATAGTATCCGCTTCGCGCCCCATACAAACGCAGTTTGGCCCTTGCTTGAATTTTAAACAATGAAAGTCATTGAAATTTTGCAGTAACAATCTTATCATTAATATACGTGTTTCTGTAATATAAAATTTCATTTCAATATACGGTTAAAAAGTTACACGAGCTCAAAGATTGGCAATTTTCGTTGAAAAACGGCGCAACTTTATGCTAGTATTTCTCGACAATGTATCAATACAGAAACATTCTGATTCGAAGGAAACCCAGATAATATAGTGAATATTTTTTTACAAGATTTTTTTTTTACATATTAGCAATATTATAGGAGTAATCTCCAAAATTCGGAACATACGAAATACGCGTGAAAATGTTGTTGTTTCTCCTCTCGGGCACGCGTTCGCATCGCGAGGGATAGAGACAGCGACAACTGTGCAACATTGTTGCGTTCGCGAGGGACACTCCTCTTAATCACACTAGATAATAAGTTGCGACTATTGTGAGCGTCACGAATTTGTTGGCTGTGCATCACAAACTCGTCGCCTATGCATTGCAATCTCGGCGCAGGTTCGTCGCAAACTCGCTTTTGTGTGCCGCAAACTCGCCGCCTGTACGTCGCAAACTCGCCGCGTGTGCGGCACAAACTCTACCTTATGCATTCATCAAATAAGAGGGTTTGAACAATTGTTTATCTTATGTCAGCTAATTGATTCTTGAAGACTGGAAATATTGTTCTAAAATATAGTCTGTCCAAAGGCTTAAATTATATTCAACAGCGGATCACAGTACCTATAGACCTTTGTGGTTGGAACCTGGGACAAGATATTAGGTTCTTGTCACTAGTCTAACGTGAGGTCTTCCTTCCTTCCGTGCCTAAGATTAAAATACTTAATTTCGTTCTTCAAGCAATTAGATATGAGTAGGTAACTTGGTAGCTAGGTACGATAGATTTAGTATGTATTGATAAATGTGATTTGCACACAATCATGATTATACTTAGGTATTATTTTTTTATCTTGTTACGTAAGTACCTACTTGTCATATAATACAAGTAATGTAAATATAAAAAACTTATAATAGCATGACGTATTGATTGTGAAAAAAATATTGAAGTAGTAATGTTATCTATTAAGGTTTTTTTCTATGTTAAATTGTCTGAGACAATACAAATTAATAAGTTAAAATAAAATAAATGCATCAAAAAGGCTAAAAAACTCAAACCACGTACCTACCCATATTCTGGGGCTGCTGTTTTCCATCGACATACATACATACATACATACATACCACGGGGGTAGGCAGAAACTATGGACTGCCACTTGCTACGACTCTTGCATATCTCTTTCGCTTCTTCCACATTTATACATCTTTTCATACACACGCGCCGGTTGCGAGTACTACGCACCTGACCTTTTTGGAGAACCTCGCCGATAAGATCGGTGTACGTCCTTCTAGGGCGATCTCTCCCGACGCTGCCACTAACATTCGCCTTATAAATTCCATTCGCTAATCGCCTTTCATTCATTCTCTCGACATGCCCAAACCATCTTAGCATATTTCTTTCAATACGTGTCACTATATCATCTTTCAGTCCGCAACGTTGTCTTATCACACTATTTTTCAGTCTCTCATTCCTAGTTACACCGCACATACTACGCAAGGAACGCATTTCAACAGCATTTATTCTACTTTCATGTCTCTTCTGCCATACCCAACATTCACTTCCATACATAAGTGTAGGTACCAGCACACCGTTGTGGATAGCCAACCGTGCCTTTTTTGAAAAGGACTGATTAGCCACAACTGCATGCATAGCACCATTCACTTTATTTCCCGCATTCACTCTCCTTTACACATCTGCATCAATCTTACCATCCCTGGTAAACACACTTCCTAATTAAACAAAGTCACTCACTTGCTCAACACTGTTACCCTCTATATTTACATCGCACACACATATATCTTCTTCTCTTTCAAAAACCATAACTTTCGTCTTACTAACATTTATTTTCATGCCCTTCATCTTGTATGCTTCATTCATTACTAAAGCATGTTCACGTGTACTAAAGCATTGCTTCCATCGAGGAGTTCCATATTATTTTAAAAGGCTAGAGAGTAATATCAAGCCAAGCATGCCGGCCGCCCGTTGTTATCTTATATTGTGGTTTAGCGCCCAGCACCACCAGTATTACAACTAGCACGTTATTTATCTTGAGACATGAGTTAAGTCTCAACCCTCAATGCTCAAAAATGTATCTGTCTCCATTAACCCTTCAAACCGGAATACAATAATGTGGCAGAATATTTTGCAATGAGGCGATAGGTACCTACAACCTCAGACGAATTCCAGTCGCGGACTCCTCCCACCTCTTACTTTATAGAAAGAAAACAGCTCATGTTTGGAGAAAATGTATTAATGATTCAAGGAATTGCAAAATGTGATTACCCTTGAATATTATTCAATTGTTTAAATGATAAGATGATAACGGACCTCCTTTGTTTCTTTGTCTGGGCACAGTTCAATTCGTTTATAAGCTAAATGAAACTTTATTCTGACCAATATGTGAATCATTTTCAATTTGCCACGTGTTCGTTAGTCACGCTGTATATTTTTAACGTCTGTTTTTATCATATGAATACTCTGAGCTAGACAGGATAACGTTTTTGAAGAGTCTATTCTGTACATGCTCGTATAATCCTAAAGGTTAAGTTTATCAAAGGTTATAAAAAAAATAGATGTGTATTGTGGACTGTCAGATCGCTGTTAAGAGGATAGTATCCGCTTCGCGCCCCATACAAACGCAGTTTGGCCCTTGCTTGAATTTTAAACAATGAAAGTCATTGAAATTTTGCAGTAACAATCTTATCATTAATACACGTGTTTCTGTAATATACAATTTCATTTCAATATACGGTTACAAAGTTACACGAGCTCAAAGATTGGCAATTTTCGTTGAAAAACGGCCCAACTTTATGCTAGTATTTCTCGACAATGTATCAATACAGAAACATTCTGATTCGAAGGAAACCCAGATAATATAGTGAATATTTTTTTACAAGATTTTTTTTTTACATATTAGCAATATTATAGGAGTAATCTCCAAAATTCGGAACATACGAAATACGCGTGAAAATGTTGTTGTTTCTCCTCTCGGGCACGCGTTCGCATCGCGAGGGATAGAGACAGCGACAACTGTGCAACATTGTTGCGTTCGCGAGGGACACTCCTCTTAATGGGAACTACTCTTTACATCAACTGAAAATGGAATGAAACTGGATGGAAACTTTAAAATTGGATGCTGGTATCTGGCTGGTTGCTACTCATTCCTATTGCAAGAATACTCTTTGCCCTGGACCTGGAAATAGAACTCAATTATCACGTTCTGCAGCGGCGATTGGAAATAAAATATTGCATAGATTAGCGAAACGACTGACCCGAGGATTGGGCATTTGTTAGACGAGTCCGGTTCGATAGTCTTATAATCAAATCTGACGTCTGCTACCACCTAGGATGACGTAGTGGTTAAATCGTCCTAGATTACCACACACATAATAGTAGTGCCGCGCTGGCATGAACATGAAAGGGTCGACATGACCCGGGAGGTACCCACCGAGACCTCGCCGTCCCAGCTAGGGTGGGTCAGGTAACAGCTATAACCCACTGTACAACCTTCCCACAGAATATCGACTTTGACGATCTTTTCGTACGATGAATGTAGAGCGCCGGAGGCCCAATTACTCCCCCTTCCTTCTTAATATCCCTACCCCTCCCTTTTCCTTAAATAGGCTTGGCAAAGCATCTGCAACTCCTTTGGTTTTACAGATGTCCGAGTGCGGCGATGACTATTTAACATCAGGTAGCTCGCCTGCTCATGTGCCGAGATATCCCATAAAAAAAACACAGACGAAGTACCTATGTTACGTTAACAGTGGAAAATAGTTAGTGCATCCGACTGGTGATATCATAAATTATAATACCTACCCATTGTGTCATAGCGGAACTCAAAACAATGTCTAGCAACGTTTCCATGGGAACAGAAGTGTTATTAAAATCATCATTCATTGTTAATTGCCCAACAATGATAATTTATAAACAATCAACTTAATGTGGCGTAGGTGGAGCTATGTACCTATTTCCGTATTATAAATATATGTTTAAACTAGACTCATGGTTGCAAATCAGCGGCCAATCGGCGCGGTGGGTTATAGTGAGCTGCTGATTGTAGCATAGATAGATGCAAACTGCGTAATTTCGCTGTAACTCAGCTGCTACCGTTTAGAATTGGCGTGCAAGCTCCCAGGCTTCTTTCTTTCTTTCCCTTACAGACATGAAGTTTTACACAGCCGTACGACTGTTAATTTGCATAGACTCTAAGGCCCAAATTCAGTGGCGAATCAGAGGGAAATCTTAGGCTTCCATTCATCCAATCCATCAAATCCAAGTTTACGCTAAGAACCGTATCAGGATTTTATTATCCTAAGCTTCTTACCTTCACTGGTTGGAGACGCATAAGGTTACATATAAAGACCCTCCTATTGCCCCTTAATATCATAATCATCTTCCCACTACTCTACACTGGTGGGTCTCTTTGCAAAATGAGCAGAGATAATCTATAGTCGGTCATGCTGGCCATGTGCGGGGTGGCAGACTTAACACACCTTTGAAACAATCTCAGGCATGCTGGTTCCTTATAACGACAATCTATGGCATGCAGGTTTCCTCATGATGTTTTTGTTCATCATTTAAGGGAGTGATCGTGAATTAAAAATTAACTCCCTTATTAGTCTAGTGGTTTCAAGCGCCACTACTACGCTAGAGGTCCTGAGTTCGATTCCCAGGTCGAGCAGTGCTATTGAGTTTTTCTATGAAGTTCTCAGTAGCAGCTCGGAGTCTGGATGTGTGCCCGATTAATGGTAATAGACTCATCCCCTACTACATGGGACCTATTAAACATACGGACGAAGTGTAGGTGTACATTAGTACATCTTTGCCTAATCCTTCGGGGATTACATGCAATCGGCAATCGGCGCGGTGGGTTATAGTGAGCTGCTGATTGTAGCATAGATAGATGCAAACTGCGTAATTTCGCTGTAACTCAGCTGCTACCGTTTAGAATTGGCGTGCAAGCTTCTTCTTGTGAAGGCAAGTGAAGGCTTCTTTCTTTCTTTCCCTTACAGACATGAAGTTTTACACAGCCGTACGACTGTTAATTTGCATAGACTCTAAGGCCCAAATTCAGTGGCGAATCAGAGGGAAATCTTAGGCTTCCATTCATCCAATCCATCAAATCCAAGTTTACGCTAAGAACCGTATCAGGATTTTATTATCCTAAGCTTCTTACCTTCACTGGTTGGAGACGCATAAGGTTACATATAAAGACCCTCCTATTGCCCCTTAATATCATAATCATCTTCCCACTACTCTACACTGGTGGGTCTCTTTGCAAAATGAGCAGAGATAATCTATAGTCGGTCATGCTGGCCATGTGCGGGGTGGCAGACTTAACACACCTTTGAAACAATCTCAGGCATGCTGGTTCCTTATAACGACAATCTATGGCATGCAGGTTTCCTCATGATGTTTTTGTTCATCATTTAAGGGAGTGATCGTGAATTAAAAATTAACTCCCTTATTAGTCTAGTGGTTTCAAGCGCCACTACTACGCTAGAGGTCCTGAGTTCGATTCCCAGGTCGAGCAGTGCTATTGAGTTTTTCTATGAAGTTCTCAGTAGCAGCTCGGAGTCTGGATGTGTGCCCGATTAATGGTAATAGACTCATCCCCTACTACATGGGACCTATTAAACATACGGACGAAGTGTAGGTGTACATTAGTACATCTTTGCCTAATCCTTCGGGGATTACAGGCGTGATGGTATGTATGTATAATATATAAAAATGAAAATATATAGACCCTGAACTGTTCTGCCTATGCCTCTCACCGTATTGCGGTTAGTGACTGACTAGTCTTGAGTTTCGCCAAACCATATTGCAGAACTAAAGTAAATATTTGTCGTGGTTCAGATATACCTTTGATCTTTCGGCACCTAACCTACATAATACATAGATAATACTGTATTTATGGTATGGTTATAAATAATATTTAACCGACTTCAAATTATGAGGAGTATTTCTCCGTGTCTACCTATGTTACTCGATATATTTCGTGTATGGTGAACAATAAATGAATTCTAGTCCTTTCTTTTCTATTCTATTTCGATGTTTCTTTATAATCTGATAGAATTACGTCCTACAACCCAACAACGATTTGGTTGATGTCTATTGGCGTTAAAGATACACTAGAATATGTTTCAAGACAGTTTTCTTTTTCTAAGACGTTAATATTTTTGTAAGGTTAGACTGAAGTGGCGGTACGGGGCGAATCTATTGAGCCTAAATATCGAGTTGCTCCTCAGAAATCCCAACAACAAATTTCCTTCTGGAATCGAACCCACGACCTCACGCTCGGTAGTCACGCTTGCAACACCTAGAACAATGAGGCAGTCAATTATTCATAGGCCATTAAAATATTTGTCGCATTCGTATCGAATCGGCGACCCTTCGTTATAGTATGTTGATTGCTAAGCCACTGTGTCTACTATATCAAACCATTACATCTAAGCAGGACAGCATTTAACTGAGACAAACGTTCCAGTTAGCCAACGTTGCGCATTTTCCTAGTAAAAAAGGACATCAGCGCTAGTAACCTTGTTGACATAACCGTCGCACGCGCAGGTACAGTTTGTTCGAAATAAGTAAGCCGATCGGAAGTTGTCTGCAAGTGGTTAATTGTGGTAAATTTTAATAGAAAGAGTCGGTGTAAAGATAATTAGAGTCGTTTAAGATTCACATTTCTAATTATTTTGTTTACTAATTTCGATATTTATGTATTAAAACACTTCATTAAACGATTTTATCATCGCGGTAGTTCGGAACGGCTAACATCCGATCGGCTTACTTATTTCGAACAAACTGTACTATGTTAAACACTAAACAAAAAAGGACGTCGAAGACGGAAACTGTCCTTCCTCGTATTTCCCTTTAGACGTGTCAATTTGATAAATCCTTTCCGTAGATACTTTCTCAAAACCAGCTTTGCTAGGATCGCGACGAATCGGTACCGGACCGGACCGGCTACCGCTACCGGACTTGCGAACACGCGTCCCCGGTTCGAAACCTACCCATTGGACTACCGACGTGAACCCACTCGATGTTCCTCTATGGATGTTTTAGTGTGTTTGTTTTGTTTGTATTATATTTTATATACTAGCTGACCCGACAGATGATGTCCTGTCCTATGAATATTCAATTCGAACTGGAATAAATAATAATAATAAAAAATAAGTAACAAGGTCGGACGACCAAATTTCCCTATAACAAATGTATGTCATGTAAATAATTTCAAACTGTATATCAATTAAGTGTTTCTATTTACATAGTAATAAGGCTTCATTCATACATATATAGTAGGAATAATTTTATAAGTAAAACATTGATTGGATAAAAAATACCATTTACAAGTACATCACATCGTGGTCGCGTGCTAGTGGTATGCATAAATAACATTGTGTACTAAGTTATTTTAGTGAAGGAAAAATACGACTGCGGGCAGGATTTGAACCTGCGTCTTCTGGTTAAGTACACCAGACGCTATGACCGCTAAGCCACCGCGACTCCCACCCGCTATATCGAAATTTGCCTTCACATTTTTTATTTACGTCTTTGAGGCGACGTCAATAAAATAACCTAATAATCTTTGCATTGCTATGCTCTTGACAATTCAGCATTTTTCAAAGCACATTCATCGTCCACTGCTGGGCGTGGGCTTCTTCTAGTGAATGCGACAGCTCGTTGTTGAGAGCCAATTCCTAGACCTCCTCGTACTTTAGTTTCTTCATGATCATGCCATGTAGCTCCGTTGTAATGTCCTGTAAATAAAAAAAAACAATAGTATGTTCTCATAATCGTGTGACTATAAAGTAGGGTACACGAAACATGAAGGTTACATTATCAAAGTGAGACCTTCGCGTTTTCCATAAAAAGTATGTAAAGGTCGAGTGATAGCATTATTCCGCCATTAAAACTAGGTGATTTATGCTTTGGATAAAACTAAGGTTAAGAATTAAATACTTACATTGTTTTTAAAAGAATATTTTGAATTGTAAGAAAAGTAAGTACTTCACCTTCTGGGGAAATATGGACCGCTAACACAAGCGCAAGCCGCAAGCATCAACTATGGAAAACTGTTTTTAGCCTAGATTCAATAAAAGAAATCACACCTATATTTACTCGTCGCTGGTACCCGAAACAATAAGTTTAAGGCCATTTTGGGCCAATCCCATGTAAGTGTAAATCTAGCGGCAATTACAATTGATCAACACTTAGATAAGATATAAATTACACTTTAAAAGAGGGGTGATCACTTTTTCTGTATCACCCTACAAGTACAGTAATTTATAGCTGTTACCTGACCCACCCTAGGTGGGCCAGCGGGGTCTAAGTGGGTCAGGTAACAGCTATAACCCACTGTACTTATTTCTAATTTAAGTGCCAATTGTATCTGTGGACTTCCTGGTGTCTATGAATTATTATTGTCAACTATGATCGCTCAGTAATATATGTAGCTTAAAACCCAACGAAGAAAGTCCGTAAGCCTTTATGTCCACGTTTAAATGTGTGCATACAATCTGGCTTTCCGTTCGTTTAACTGCTGACTCTCGCTTTAAAGACAATGACTAAAACACCTTTCTATACATGGTATACATTTGCTTATCATGCAAAACACTACATTACAAAACCAATACAAACATATGTAATTACTTCCATCCTTGAAAACGACACTACAGGCTGTTGCCAAAGCAATCGTGGGTGTCCTAAATAACCCTCGACGCGTGGTACCTGTATTGATGGCGCGCAACTCTTCATTTTCCGGCCCATTTTGCACGTCACAAACGGATGCACTGGTAGGCACTGATTGATCTATCTTGGGATATTATCTGCCAACTCAGCCATGGAGGCCCGAAGGTCTAGCCCTTGACCCTATCAAGTAACTTAATTGACTTGCACTCACGCTGTTGCAAGTATTCAAAGGGTTAGATATAAATGCAATTAATTATGTGAAAATAGATACTGGTTTGCAGTTTGTTATTCAATTGTACGCACAATTACATGGTTTCTTAAGTGGACTTAAGACTATTTGTAGACTTACTGCATTCCAACCGTGTTTTTTTTCTATGGTTTACTTGGGAAACTAGCAGGCGGGCCACCTGATGGTAAGTAGTCTCCGCCCATGGACAGATACTACTAAAGGAGTCCATGCGTTGCCGAGAAAAGGAGAAGGAAAGGGACTGAGGGAGGAATTGGGCCTTCGGCGCTCCACAGCTACTTCACATCGTTAATCTGTGGGAGGGCAGTACTTTCACGGTTGTGCCGACCCCTTCATGCTGGCACGTAGACATGCCAGCGAGACACTATTACTATTAAAACTGTACTAAAGCTGATCCCTTTTTGGAGACCATTTTAAATGGGAGTTGAAGACCTTAAGGGTTGCAGACGTTTCTTTATTCAGGATTTCTACTAAACATGCGTTAAAAGAGCCTCCACAAGTGACGATATATGTACCTAATTTAAGCATTCCATTATCGTTTTGTACACCCTGGGCAAAAAACTTGCTGCCAACCTGTTTACATCCAATCTAATCACGAAGGACTAAGTGAACTTGAGCAATAGGTTATGGCATTTCTTGACTTGAAGGACACAATCAGGCGAGCCGTATGCTTGTTTGCCGCCTTAGTGGTATAAAAAAAACATTATATTGTACTTATCAGGGTTTGATATCTCGAGGTCAGTATGGCTATAAAAAAGTTTAAATCTGTAATAAATTATAGTGACAATATTTATGGCAACACCGTCGACCTTTGCCATAGCTCAACACTGTAGGCAAGAGCCATAATTCAAGACCTTTTTCAATGTTCCCTCAACGGGGTCCAGCGTTTATCCAGCAACACAGGTGGTGGATAAAAAGGAATTGATGACACGCAAGTAAACAATGCGCAAGTAAGCAATGAGCAAGTAAACAATTTCCGATCAGCTATAGTCCTAAGTAAAATTCACGGAGACGCATTAATCAATTTAATTTCAACTCTGTGCTAGCAACATAAGAATAAGAAACTCGTGGCTAAATTATAACTGCGCTAAATCGCTAAATCAAAAACATATTAAGTACCAGTAATTTACTAGTATCTCCCATCGCAACATTAGACGTGATTTACCAGAAGTTTGGCAGACCACACCTTTTTTGTAGTACGGGAAATCCTTATGGATCGTCTGTCGTGTCGTATGTCGGACTCGTACCGACTAAAAACCGCACCGCGTACACACGGCTACACATCAAGCTATACAAAATAGGTTTAGACTGACCTCTTATTGTAAAGGTTTTCCGTACAATTCAAGTCCAGCATAATACGGTTAGGCAACATCGTCCGACATTGAACTACCTGTAAAGGCAGTCGAGTTGGTTGAAAGACTCCAGTAATGTCTCCAATAGATGGTGCTGACGTCGCCTCAAGACGTAGAACGTGGAAGAGAAATTCGACATCACAGGCAGTGGTCTCGGTAGCTTAGTTGGCAAAGCGTCTGGTGTACTTAACCAGAGAGACGCAGGTTCAAACCCTGCCTGAGACCGAATTTTTCTTTCACTAGAAATTTTCTTTAATTAGAAAATTCAGTTCATTGTCTAGTCCAGCTTATACTGGTTTTGTATAGTTTGATGTGCAGCCGTGTGTACGTGCCTTCCCTTGCCCTATAGGCCCGGCCATGGGGATTCGTGACATTCGCTCCGACTATCACAGGCTGTGGCCTAGTGTACGCCAGGCCTGTTAGAAGGCTCTCGTGTGACAAAGACGTTTTTGTTTTTCTTTCTCAAACACGCTGGGTTTTCGGTCTGGTGCTTCACGCGGAAGAATGATGTCATTATTGGTGTTTAAGGTGCCACACTCAAGGTCTTATTGGTGTTAAAGCAAAAACTACCCCTTCCTTAGTGTAGTTGTTGCGACTGCTAAGCTGGAGTACCTGGGTCCGATGCAAATGCCGAGCAATGTACAGTGGGTTATAGCTGTTACCTGACCCACTTAGACGCCGCCGGCCCATCTAGGGTGGGTCAGATAACAGCTATAACCTGCTGTACCTACTGGTATTATTGGTATTTTCTTACATACCATCATAACGCTTGTATTCCCCGAAGGGTATCTTATAGTTAATGTAACAAATACCCTACTACTAAAATAACCTTTGGGTCTTGAAACCTTAGAAAATGTGAAAAAATCCCCTTGATCATCCAGGTGAAACAGAGGGTAATTATGAACCCCATGGGGTCCCCAAAAAAATCCTGGAAGCATTTTATAGCATACGGACGGACGGACCACCTTGAACGTAAAAAATGCAATATCATCCGTTGTACTTAACCCCTTTAAATATCGCACGATACAGACACGTGTTCTTAATGAGAACCCATTAGGATATTAGCCTATAATGATAAGATGATGAGGTGATGAGCTCTTGCTTCGAACCGCTAATGTTACAACACATTTATATAATTGTTTTTTCCTTAACGGATAGTTTTTTTTAAACTATTACTGGTTTATTGTGTAATCTGTCATATTATCTCACGTCAATTTACCTACACAGAAAAGACTGACTAAAAGCAGTCACAAAAACTCAATCCGACGAGTTTTTTTGAGGCAACGGCCTCTGTATCCTCCTGCCACTCTTCTCCGTTCAATGTACGTTTGTACATTTGAAGAATTTATTTTCTGTAATATTTAATGCCTAATTCTCATCTTATTCTATTTATTTCATATTTTGAGCTATTTCAGGTTGTACAAAATCTTTTAAAAAATTCAAAATACCGTCAGAGATGCTGTCGCGTGGTCCGCATAACCCAAGATACCCCCGTGTCTAATAATTAACTGCAATAGGTTGCCTGCTATTACGTATTCTGTGAATAGGTCAAGCTGGTTGATTAATGACTACGCGGGCCTTCATGAAACTTCGAATTGAGATTTCGGCATCCAAATTACAAAATTTCGACCTGCTTTTATATGCAACTCTAAACTACTAATCGTTACGGCGTCGGACTTGTGATCGTGTAGTGTAGTTGTCGGTTCGAAACCCACCCAATGCACTATCGACGTGAACCCACTCGTAACACAGGCATTTAGCTTAGCACGAGGGGTTAACAAGCATACTAGTAATGCGACCCACATTGCTAGTAAATTAAAAAAAAAACTTCAGAGATTTAAATGTGTGCTAATTGCATCAAAGTCAACAAGTGAATGTATTTACCTCAGTCGCAAATGTCATATAAAATTACGTTGTGGAGCCATCACCGTTTGATGAAAAAACAACCGTGATGAAACCTGCTTGCTTTGGGCCTTTAATAGAATGGACTATATCTAACCCTCTCATTCTGAGAGCCCTTGCTCAGGTGTAGAACCTCATTTAAGTCTTTTCTTGACATGTTAGCTTCCAGTCAAACTACAAATGGCAGATAGATAATGTTGATAGTAGTTGTAGATACATTGTTTTTGAAGGAAAAACTAAATAAGGGTCTTACGAACACTTCTAAACTCTGCGGCGCCCAGATAATGATTATGTTGGACCCTGCTCCATAATAGAAATGTTTTATTAGTCTACAAATCGGTGATCAGACGGAATTCGTGTCCGAACCCATCCAGTGACTAACCGTTGCAATCATGCACACGAAATCAAGTAATTAAAACAATTTGATCCCAAGGCCACAAACTAGACACCAGTTGGACCGCCTCAGTAGAAAACCACTTTCTAGTAGAAATGGCGGTAAGTTGGCAATTATTAGTACCTCTCTCTTAAGTTTCACTTCAGCATGATACTTAGGATCGATATGAATGTTAAGTGCCTTGTTTGTCGAGTGAACACTTGAGTTTGGAGCTAAGAATATATGAGATATTTGAGTGTAAGGCTAGAAGTAAGAAGAAATTTAAAAACTTCTTCAGAAATCAAAAAAAATATCTTTGGAAGCGGCTTTCTCTTCGAATTAGATGGTCCTCATATTACGTAACAAAAATCTGACGGATGATATGACTAAGACACAGGCATCCATTTATTGTTTATTATTTTTTAATGAAGAAGGAAGGCCTTCGTCAAGTAGTGGGACGAAATGGGCTAGAATAATAATAATATCTTTTTAATGAGAAGTTGCCGAGTAGCATGTTTACTAGGCAGGGCAGCTGATATTGTTGTAGTTAATTTGTTTTGCACTAGTTGTTTGACCGATCCCGAATATCAATCTGCCAAATTAGGCTTGGGTAAAATAGTAATGTTCTCACACTCCTATACTTAATTATAGTAGAAGTTTATATCATATCTACTTATCACTATTTGATATTATGACAAGTACGCTTGGTATTAGGACTTAGTGATTAGCCTGGCTGGCTACCACCTTCGCATCTAAGACCAGCATGAAGGTTTTAATGTTCCGTCGTGTTATGTCAAGACCGAAGTCCTAAAAAGTATTTAGGTACTCAAATTGCGTGCTCCATTTGATCCTATTTGTGGTAAACAAAAATAACTGAATAAAAAAAAAGTAAAAAAAAATAATCAACTAACACCTAATAACGGTAAAGAAGCTTCCAGAAATCTGATTCGACCTCGACGAATCTACTTAAGTTGCAAAAACTTGCTCATTTAAAGACCTTGAATTGTCTAAATTTTTGCGCAATCAAATTTTATTGCATTCATGAATGCACTAACAAACAATAACAGAAATTTGCTTTCAAGAATAACCCTGTATGATTTTGCACTACTTTAATCAGTAGGTTCACTCAGCATGAAATTGGTTATAGTTATGTCACAACGCAGACGCACCTTTCCAAACGACGTCTGTAGTGACAAAATCGATATAACACAACCACAGAATAAACACATTAGTACAAAACGCGATAACATAGGGTTCAGAGGCCGTACCAGCGATTGTTTCTCGATTGAGAGAGAGAGAGAGGGATGCAGCTATATAGATAGATTAATAAGCTCTATCCCTTTCTCACTGCCTAAAAATGTTTCACAGAACAGTAAGATAAAATTCTTTGTACTTTATCCACTGTTGACACGGAATAAATTGTACAAGTGACGGAAAATTCAACAGAATAGAAGACTTATTTGTAGTTCAATTATCACTGAACGTGTTAAATCTAGACTAGACTAAATAAACAGCTAAGTGCTAAGTTAACTTGACTATATTTGGGCGAGTTAGCTTAATGACAATATATTTTGTTTTATTTACTTAAATGTTACGTTAAAACAAGACTGAAGGTAAGTGGCTAAGTGGAAACAGGCAGGTTCCACTTAGCCACTTACCTTCAGGTTATAAAAATGCGAACAACACCAGAAGTTGTCGATTTGTTATCTTGAGACCGCCATTAAGCTCCATTTGTTTAATATCCAGTTAAATTTCACTGGCTACATTGCCCTTCAAACTAGAACATAATAATGTTGACACTTTATCAGTAGCATAGTGTGGGAGGCAAGAGGGGCCATGGTCCCGGGTGGCGACATTTTTTGATGCTCTTAAATTATGAAAAGTGATTCCAAAAGGACTACAGGTAATATGCTACTCATTAGCCTGGGCTACCGGAAAATTTCCAGCCGCCACGAAAAGCGACGCTACGCCACAGTACACTATTGCTTAGTAGCAGAATAATTAGCTATGCAGTAGTCTTACTCCAGAGGAACTAGTAGGAGTAGCAGAGTCCTGTCACTTTACAACTAGTCCTACAATTTAACTTGTGTTTTTTAAATTGTTTATGCTGCATTTACGTGTTATGTTCAGGCCAGGGAGCCCAAACATTCAAATCGCCGCAATAAAATTAAGATCTATGAAAATGAACCATCGGCCGTTTATAAATGTAATTTCTTTTAATATTTTTGTTCCGATTCGAACATTAAGTTACAACTTGTATATAGGCGAACAAAAGCTTTCATATGCGAGGAGGTACTTCGTCTAAAACGTTGCTGAATTATTTATTAGCTTGAGAAGTATGTTGCTTAGCTTTCAGTTTAAGATATACAATTTATACGATTACCAAACGGTATATTAGGTGGTTGAGCAATAGTGAATGTCCTTTGGGCCCTTAGGGTATAATTTTATGTACAATAAATAATTATATCCATGTTTTATCGGCCAGGAGACAGGTGTCCTAGTGGCAATGGTATGTATTTGTAATTGAGCATTTAGCGGCGATTCCGAATGTGGGTTCCGTCCGTGGTAAGGTCACCAGAGTTCCTTAGTTATGGGTATTTTTTATTGTTAAATATTTTAAACCGGAGTAAGTAGCTTTTGTTGATGGAGATCCATAAAAGAAAAATTATTAAGTGTACCAAAGCCATTATAGTTTAGATAACTAGTGGTCGCTCGGTGGTCGAAATTCGACTGCAATATTTTCTGCACTCCTTTTATATATCCTATATCCACTTTAATTATGCCAAATCTCACTCTCACTCTTCCATGCACGCAATGTGCTTAAAAACAGGTACAAAGTTTTTTTCTTTACGTATTATGTACCTACTTACTTTACGTACATTACGCTTAAAATATATTCAACACATACATGTTGCAATAAGAGGATGGGCTCATAGATCTACCTTCATGCTCACACCCTGGTTTCCTCAGTACATCTCGAAATATGTACCCAATGTGCAAATTACGACGTGGCATGCCAGTGTTGCAAGTATGGCGAAACCACTACATTCTAACCTGGCCTTAAGGCGTCTAAGATGAAACTAAATTAAATTATTTATAAAGATAAATATTTAGAAGTTAAGTGCAAGAGTTTTTGCGAGTCGCAGTTTTTGTTTATTTATTTACTTAAGTACTTTCGCAAGATGTCTGTGTGCTGTCCATTAGATACAGGTTTACATTGGAGTTCGGGCACATTATCTTTTTGCTCGTTTCATGAACAATCTTAAATAATTCTAGCAACTTATGTTGTAACATTGATTTGGTGTATACTGTCATGATGTTGTAATTATAGTTTATAAAAAAAAGTGAACTTAAAGCTGTTCGTTCCGGTTTTTGATAGGTCCATCATGAAACGATGTAGTTTTCTCGTGCTTAAGGGCCTAAATACCACCTTTTTTGAAGTTTTGTCAGAAATTGCTTTTGTACATTACCGTCATCCACCCACAGCTAAACTTACAGCAGGTTATAAGCATCCTTCGGAGCTGTCCACAGCGGATTCGTGATCCTACGCTATTCTTGAACAGACGCCGCTCCATCTCCAGACACTCTCGTAACATAAGGATGGCGATCAGAATGGGACTACTGTCGGTCACTTATAAACCGGCATTCTTCCTCTCTCAACTTAAATATCATAGGCCTCAAGTTTTCGAGCAAAGCTAAACGCTGTTAACAGTCTAGTTGTGTGTCTTCTAGAGACCGTCTAGGGATATCTACAGTCTTTCATATGAAAGAAGAAGAAAGAAAGAAATTAAATTTATTCATGAAGCTTATATGCTATGTGAATAGTTGGATACTACCTAATTGAACAGGAAAAGAAGGAATTATTAAGTATATTGGTTATTAGTAGGTACTATCTTTGACCTTCTACTAATATAAGCGATACGCCCCGGCACGGCTTGTTACGGGTGCAATTTACCTAGTAATATATCCATGTATAGATTACTATATCCATGTATAGAAATTATCTATAGGTTTGATAGTGAAAATCGTATCAAAATGCGTGATCTAGCAGATCTAAGTGCATAAACTAAAATGAGTAACTATTCGTAGTGAAACCCTCATTGAACGGTAAAAAATAACCTAAAAAGTACCTACATACATACATACACTCACGCCTTTTTCCCACAGGGGTAGCCAGAAACTATGGACTGCCATTTGCTACGACTCTTGCATATCTCTTTCGCTTCTTCCACATTCATACATCTTTTCATACACACGCGCCGTAACGCCGTAGCCGCCGGCCGCGCCGCCGCCGTATAAGTACCTACCTACCTACTTATTCTATATATTCAGCTCTCATGAATCTACTCCATAACTACGGCACTAAACATACAATAAATCCACAATACAAACAACCGGAGTTGACAGAAGTCACTGGTGCACAACGGGGTCAAGCCGTGCGCAAGCGCATGTTGCAAAAGCTCGCCGAAAAGCGATTGCATACGCTGCAGTATGCTATGTTTATTTTATTTTTAATAATATAAGACAACCAACTACAGACATTATTAAAATAATCTTGGAGTGAGAGATAATGGTACCTACTGCATTTTCTATTCTGTGGTTTTGGTTTGATGGAAGTGAACTAAAGAAAATAAGATGGGCTTTTATAGAAACTTTAAAAACAGCTTTGTGCTCTTTGCTTAGTGTTGTAAGGCAAGCAAGTTGTTCCTTATATGGGTGTTTCCTTAATGTGAGAATTTGTGTTTGTAAAAGCAACAACGACACCAGCTAATACTAGTGTAGAGCAAATGCTTTAAAAAATATATTGTCTTTCATAATCCTCTAAAATAGTTAATATTAAAATTTTCCGACCCAGCCCTTTCATAACAAAACATACCATCACGCCTGTATTCCATGCTGAAGGCTTAGGTAGAGTTGTACCTATTTACACAGTTTTGCCTTTGACCGGGCATACATTTTAACTCAACTTCGAGTTTCAGCTAAAAAAAAATCGTTTAAAAACTTAATTTCAGAATTTTTAGGGCATACACGTCGTCTAGAGAAGTAGTCGTGCTGACGACCAGAATAAGGAGCAGTTTCGTAAGATTAAATATTTTTTATATTTTCGAACGAAATAACGACTCGTGCGCATATTGATCCTACGTAAATTTCCACATCTTTCCGGAATTTTCCAGTGGAATATAAAAAAAAGATACATATATACATACATATTGTCACGCCTGTCTCCAATGGGTACCTCCAATGGGTACCCCCATTGGAGACAGGGGACATTTAGGCAGAGACTATAGATTTCCACTTGCTACGATCCTGGCACACTACTTTCGCTTCATGTACATTCATCTTCATCTTCATTAAAAAAAAATGATGAATCGGTAAAATCGTTTTCAAGCTATGATGTGACCAAGGCAAATAGGTATTCATTTTTATATATTAGATGTATAACAACTTATTTGTTAGTAAAGATGTTTAAAGTATGTGACCTACGAACCGGGGGATCCTAGACGAAGAAAGGTTACGGATCGTTATTTACTTTGATCTACTTAAATAGTTCTCAGACTATGCGCCATTTCCGAAATAAATATACGAATTTGCAGTATAGTGTTTTCTAAGATAACAAAGACGTTCATAATATTTATTCAGGTATCATGATTCATTAGCTTTGTGTTCTTACGTTTATGGTGAGATATTTAGGTACGGGGTACGTGCTTACAATTTCCAAGTTTGCTTTGTTTTTCCGATATGTTATTAGGTATTATTTTGAGGTAATTTCATTTCGGGTTAAAGTTTGTCTTCACAGTAGATTTATTTCTTATTTTTTTATCCTTGACTGTGTATTGTTTGAGTGTGTATACTTATGTATCGCCATGATTTTAGTAAAATAATGCAATTTTATTTTTGTGTTACAGTATAAGTAGTGCTTGACTCGATTAACATCAATCGACTTGTCGATAAATGTTCAATTTCATATTTTCATCGATAGGTATTGATTGAACTAAACTAATTAAAAATATTTTTAATCTAATTTTTCAATTGGTAATTTAAATGGTAATGTAAAATCTGTATTGTAATATCTTTGTGTTTGAAGTATACATAAAATATCTTAACTTTCCCTTTGGTACGGTCTTCCATTAAAAAGTTATCTTTTTTGTTTCAGGCACTCGGCAATATTGGTAAATAAGTGTAAGTACACATACGTCGATGTTCAGCTACGGTTGTTTAGTTACGGCATAAAGACGTAACTTCTGGAATGTTCGTTATAATACAAAAATTATGCATAGTTGCTTAACTTGCGCGGAACTACTGAATATTTATAGAGCTTTTCATAGAATATAAATGATGTTATTACAGGAGGGTAGGTGTGACATAACCTCCCGGTAGAATGTATCAAATACTTAGCATGTCCACTGAGAAAAGTCAATCTAAGTAGGTATATTTACTTATTAAAGGAACAACTTATATTGAAAAAAATACCCTCCCGTTACAAGACTGAAGTCTCTATAACACAAAGGAGTGTCTGTCAATATCAAACTCATATAAGTACTTACATATTTTTTATAAATCAAATAAAAAAAAATATTTGCTCGAATATGGTACAGTATAAAAGATCTTAAGGCTTTTTTAAGACAAATATATTTGTATTGCAACAAAGACACATCATTACACTATAAACTTCGATACGTTTTTATAATCTAACTTATCATCAAGGATCCTAATGGAATAGAAATACCCCTTTTTTTTAAGTTGTTTTAATACCTATTCATACTTCTTCACATACCTACGTAATATATTTATGATATCAATGGTATATAAATGTTTATGGTTATTATTTCACACTTATCTTTAAATCAAGATAAAAAAATGTTGCTTTGGTGAATTTTAATTAGGTATATTCACATTAAAAAAATACATAAAACCCTAATAAACAAATTGCCATGGTCGTAGTGATATGCGGTAAACAAATAAATACTTAAACTAAGTTTTAAAACTGTTGACACACATGTTTTGTAGCAGCATACCTTTTTTTTAATACATTTTTTGCACATTGATTGCGCACGAAGTTCGACCTAAGTCTGTGGCGAAATATTGCGACCTAGTTATGACATAATGACATAACGTTTTTATAATAACCCATAAAAAATAATCAAATTTTGTAATCTTAGGTTCACTCGTGTTGATTAACTATCGGAGTTTCTTTATAATAAAGGTTTATTTTATTAGTATAGTGGTCCTAAGCGCGACTGCTACGCTTGAGGGCCTGGGTTCGATCCCCGGGTCGAGCAAAGTTTTATTGGGTTTTTCTATAAAATTTCTAGTAGCAGCTCGGAGTCTGGATTTATGCCCGGTTAATGGCAATAGGCTCGCCCCCTATTACATGAGACCTAAAAATACCGGCGATATGTGGATGTACATTAGTACACCTCTGCCTAAACCTTCGGGGAATACAGGCGTGAACCATGACGCTTGTATTCCCCATAGGTGTACTATAAACATAACATAACATACCAATGTTATGTTATGTTATGATTATCTCCACAAACAACTTTCTAAAATTACAAAGAGATCAGATGATAACAATTTGTAAAGTACGTAATTTGTAGGAGATCTGGAAACTAAACTAAGCCGAAGCCTGTATCTTAGAACTCCAAGTTCTCCTTACATTAGTAGTAGATTCACCATATTGTCAACTAGTCCAAATTGTAAAGGTTTTTAGAACACATGCGTATTCCACGAACAAGATTGGCGTAAAACAGGGCAATGTTGAATCGCATAAAAGTAAAGAGAACTATTTCATGCAAGGGATTATGAACTGCGAAAAACGATGACTCCGTGAACTGCTATGACCCCGGCCAAACAAAGCTAACTACATCCAAAAACAATATACGAAGTTCCACCCGTATAGGTCACTGGAACCTTGAATATTTTTTCTTGTAAGTAAGAGTCCGACGGATCCATTATGCCTGAGAGATTTTTTCTGCCAACACGTACGGCTAGCCTGGTAGACTATAGCCTAACCCCTATCATATTAAGAAGAGACTTGCCCAGAGTGGAGTCGTAAATGGGCTGATAAAAGAAAGAAAACTTTTACAAAGAAAGAAAGAAAGAAAGATGTGTTTATTGACAAAAACCTTACAAAGTCAACGATAAAAATAACAATATAAATTCGTTACTGCCAAAAGGGCCATCAGCTCAGCATTTTGTTAGGTATCAATACTAGTACTGATGCCTAACGCTGGTTTTCAGCTGCGACCCACGAGTGGCGAACGCTCGAAAACTTAGATAAGTAGGTACAAATATAAGATGCATAATGAGTGTTTGCAATATAAAGCAATAATTGATTTTTTCGCAGCCGTTGTAATTAATTAAATAAAATGACATAAATAAATAAGAGATCACAAGAACACATAAATATTGTGATATAAAAATAAATAAATATAGCAACTTCAAGATTATGTGTAAATCCGTTAGAACACAAGAAACGGTAAAATAAATAAAAAAGTAAAAATAATTATAAACAAATAGGTGTATTGGCTCGAATAAAATATATGTCCATATGGAAAATAATAACAAAACCTTCACTGTTTCGGTAATACAGTTTGTAACCGTAAGTGAGGTTTTTCCAAAAGGCCACTCAAATATGCGAAAGCTTTTATTTTATCGTACACAATCATATGTAAAATTACCCATGCCCTACATATTGTTTCGCAATAGCGGACTGTGTCATTGTGCGCAAGATGACGACCTGCGTTAGTTGCACTTTCGTTGCGCCCTATAGGGTTGGGACACTACATGCAGTAATATCGATAAATTTTACCGATAACTTTCTCTTTCAACCACAATCTCATATCAATATCCAACCGTGAAAATCTGTATACTTGCCAAAAATAAGCCATTCTCTTTTTTTGTTTATTTCCTCCCCTTATACGGTAGGTATACCTAATTTCGTAATGTTGGACTGTGTCAGGTATACGCGCAACATATTAGCTGCATTTTTGTTGTTTTTTCTGTTATACAGTTGAGAAATGAAAAATGATCTCCAAGATAGCTTATATTGTTGACCGTCAGCTAATAAAAAATCTATGAATTGCAAAACAGACTGATGTGTAAAAAGTACATTAACTTTTCAATCACTGTGTTCAGATTCATTAACAAATTATTGTTACTGTAAGATTATAATATTAGCATAGTTTAATTATAATTTGTATGCGATTATGTAGAGAGATTAAATATACCCACGGTTATGTAGAATATTGAGCGTATACAATAATGTAGATAAAAGATTAAATAGTTATCTTTAAGTATGTAAAGATTTAGATAAAATGTCGTTGAGGATTAACTGATAATCTGTTTTGCGTATTCAGTAACCTAATTAGACTTTGTACGTATTCGACGCTTAACGCTGACCTTGAGCTGATCTACCGGAGTAGGGGTTTTTAATAGTGTAACAGGCTAACTTATTTTTGCTTGTTATCTCCGAACTGTAGATAGACCGTAAACACATGAAATGTATTCGAAGATGTACCTAGCACCCTACCTTGATACCTCTAGTAAAGGACAGCAAACATTTTATTCATTTTCAACTCAATAATCTTTTGCCTCACATATCAATACACTGGTGTCAATATGATTTCATTACTTAATTGATCTACCTCAATGGACATTTTCCCCCGTAATGCGTGTAATTTATATTCGTCTTAACTAGCCACAAAACTGTCTGATCGGTAAATGGCAATAGACAAACCATAAATAACATGAGACCACAAATATACACGTCAATTGTGGAAGTACAGCGGTACACTTCTGCTAATGCCTTCAAGACGTGATCATCCATTTAACAATTCTGCGAATAGAAAAAATAAAGTGTCGATATAATTATTTATCGATATTTATGTTATTGTGAAGTCCCATCACTATTGGTCTCGAAGTTATGAAATATCGTTTCAATGGCTTTTGCTTTCTTCTGCTGACTGTGTGTTACGACATTGTTATTCAATGTATTCCTATTTTAGTTCTTCACACACGTGTTTGTAAGTTGGAGATCCAACATTGTGTTAGACAAAAATGTGAACTTCATATTATGTGTGCTTAATTTAAGGATATTTGGTTCACAGGTCGGTTACTGCTGTAAATTCAGTAAATTAAAAATGTATCATCCCCTATTTTACTATCCTAGGAGTGCAATTTTAATCTTAAGTTAGAAAGGAAAGTTTAAGTTAAATAGAATTATCAAAATCGCACAAATCTGTAAAAACTAATAGGTACGTGGTCACACATAAACGCGTCAACTCCTCGTTATTTTTCGTCGGTTAATAATTACAAATTAATATAAGTTATTACAAATCCAGTTGACGTTTACAAATGCGTCACTCAAGGATTTTATACGATAACTTTGGACATTGTACTCAGATAATGCACAGTGTATACCAATTCCGATGATTAGACGAATGAAAAGTGAATAACAAACATAATTTATGTACTCATAATAGATTATCACGAACGGATACAAAATCAAAGTGAAATTCCTTATCTTTATAAATGATTTTTATTTCTGTAAATAAATCCTTTACACGTCAATTTTTTTTCATTTTTTTAACAACGAAAAAAGCTCGGACTCTTTTTTTTTATTAATGACTAGCTTTCCGCCCACGGCTTCGCCCGCGTGGTTTCTCGGCTTTTCTGCATTTAAAAGGAATATTTTTCCCGGTTTTGCAACATTTTTCATTTATGCTCCGTTCTTATTGGTCTTAGCGTGATGAAATATAGCCTATAGCCTTCCTCGATAAATGACACTGAAAGAGTTTTTCAAATCGGACCCGTAGTTCCTGAAATTAGCGCGTTCAAGTAAACAAACAAACTCTTCAGCTTTATAATATTAAGTATAGATAACAGTATAGATGGGCCTACGCTTGACCGCCAGTCGGCTTGCGCTAGCCAGCGCGCTTGCCTAGAAGAAACCGATTCACTCGTGGCCTATCGCCGAATCCAGACTCCGAGCTGCTACTGAGAATTTAATAGAAAAGCCCAATAACACTGCTCGTTCTGGGGATCGGACCAAGAACTCTAGCGTAGCAGTTTCGCTTAGGACCACTAGACTAACGAGGCAGTCACACGACATTAACTATAATGTATTCACAACTGAGTCTCAGATCAAATAAAAAGTTAAGATGGAACTTTGTGAACAAAGAAGTGAGGCTGTTTAAAACTACGCCTTGCCGTGTACACAATTAAAACACAATTAAATGCACACACGCACGTGATACGTTAATGACGTTTTGATGGACGTGTAGCGATAGCTCGACTCTGCTCGACTGACAAGATAAGGCGTAGTTTCGGTATACGTGTGTGCGTGTAATTGTGTTTGTAAACGGCAAGACATAGTTTTAGCCGGCCTCACTTCTTTGTTCGCAAAGTTCCATCTTAACTTTTTATTTGATCTGAGAACTGAGTACTAAAACTTTTGCTAAAGAATCGCTATGGTATCAGATAGTAGTGTAAATCGTCAATTTTGGTAAAGTCTCAGGCAAGACGGTGCCCCTTTAATAAAAAGTGCACTGACACTAAAAGGGCTAACAAAAAAAAAGAAAAACATTCAAACAAATATGAAACTACCCATTATGGCAAACTTAAGTAGGTACCTACCTGCCAAAAAGATTTAAGTACTAATGTCATCGACCTCGGAACCATGGAACTCCGTCTAATGGAAATGGACAATGGAAGTCAGGTGCGGTCCGTGACCACGGTAATGACGCTTGAGGCGTGGTAATGACTTTATGGTGAAAAATTATGTATGTAACTACTGGTCTCATTTTGAATGGTCAGAAATTACCGCTTCTAATGCGTTTACGGTTTGGGTAAAATGGGTTGAATTTTTATCCTCAAACATACAACATACTTAGGAACAGTCGCCAGCAAATCAGGTTATACAAAACTGTCAAATTTCTCCAAGTGATTTCAAACCTTAGTGTTGATGATTAAGTTCAAAGTTTTTTCAGTATGTTTAGGTCCCATGTGCGATGGCGAGTTTACTGCCATTAACAGGACCCTTGGCGTAGCATTCGCAGTTACGATTACTAGACTAATAAGCTACTAGATCTGATAGCAGTTGTTACACCAAAGTTCTCGATGAATATGTAGCGACATCTAGCGCGCTACATAGCAAATACGTTGAGAAAATCCTGAATCGCGCAAGCGAAGTTTACCGCGCGACTAGAATATATACAACCGCCTGACATCAACCGTCAAAAACACCTGCCTGGTCGGAGGAGGATCCTTTGGTTGGAGAGGCAAAACAGCTAAACAAATACATTCATAGACCCTTTCACTATACTCAAGCGTAAACTACAGACAACCTTTTGATGCGATACTTGCATACTTCTTTCGCTTTGTCAACATTCTTTATTTGCATAAAACATTCATACATTATATTGTCATACATACGCGCCGGTTGCGAGTACAACGCACCTGACCTTTTTGAAGGACTTCACCATTAAGGCCGGTATTTATGTGTTTTTCCATAGGATGACCGATGACCCTTTCGGCCGTCTCCGCTGACATACACTTTATTTATAGACCTTTTGTTAATTTTCTCAGCATGTTCAAATCTAAAATATTCTTCTCAATCATCATCTTCCTGCCTTTTTCCCTATTTATTTGTGGTCGGCTCAGCCTGTCCTTTTTCTTCCTTTATCCCTGTTTGTCCTCATCTCATCATTCAATCCCTTGTCCATCATATCTGCCTTAACACAATCCATCCATCTTTTTTTGGTCTTCCTCTCTCTACCCCTCCATCCTTCCACTCTTTTGGTTACATACGTTTCTTATTCTATATTCTTCTCAATTCGTGTCACTATATCTTCGTTGATACCATAGCGTTGCATGTCTTATTACATTATTTTCTAATTTTTCAAAATCTTAGCACCTAATTGTTAAACGTTTTTATAGTCGATTTGTGCTAAAATAAAATACAAGTGTGCGAATTCTACAACTTCAGAATTATTTAATTCAAACATCAATTAAATAAGCCATAATTATAAGGAACTTTATTTAATACTCCTTTGCCTAATGATAAACGTCAAAAGATGTAAATCTACAAAAAAAAGTAGGTAAGCGCTCTACAGATTAGGTACCAGAAAACGGGATGTCTAAAAGCTGTTTTATTCAATAAATCATCTTAACCTTTGAATAAGTACTTACATTTATATTTAGGAATAGTGTTAGTTGCCGACTCTTCGGTCAGTCCCCTTCCTTCTCCTTTTTCCTTTGTTACATGTTATCTTTGCATTGTTTTCGTGCGAAATACTCAGGTAGTGACTGGAAATAGTAAAAAACCAAGTCAAGTCTAATTATTTATTTTTAAAGTGGATATATAACTTAATATTCTTTGAATATTTTCAAGTTTTTTGTATTTATTTTAATTTCCGGACTCGCGCACGAAGACTTTTGTGCCATTATCTATAAAAAACGTCAAAAAAATCACGTTTTTTATACGGGAGCCCCCTTAAATATTTATGATATAAAGCGGAGCCTAACTGATGTAACCGTGAACTGCTGATCTTGAGTTCGAATCCAAGGCACCTCTGGCTTAAAATCACGTTTATTACATCAGATAGACTATAGGCATAGCCTAACCCATTCTCATTCTAAGTTTATGGTGAAACTGACATAAATATACTAGAAGCGTTTGTAATTAGCGTGTTTATGTCAAAATGTATGCTAGACAGTAATTCAAGGTATTAATCGTAGGTGCGAATTAGTTTTCCGGTTTATGATCAACTTATTTATGGACGATAGTTTATTTAGCGTTATAATGACACAGTAGCAACTGCACTTGGACTCAATTTTCCTTCTTTTAATATTTAAGTGAGTATAAAAGACAATCAACAATCAGTTAAGCATATTAGTTAAAAATCTTATACAAACAGTGGGACCTTACAATCAATAAATGCTTTATTTGCTTAAAATATCATTTGGTTCTAGTTTAGACCAGTGGTTTTCAATCTGTGGGTTGCGACTCCCAGAGAGGGGTCGCCAGGTCTTATGTCTCGGGGGTCACGCTTGCTACTCATATAAAAGTAAAAAGCAAAGGTTATTTGAAACACTTTTAGTATAGACCTAGATTTTACTTGTAACTAGACGGTACCTAGACCTAGATTTTACTTGTAACTAGACGGTAACTAGACTAGACTAGACTACTAGGTTTAGACTAAACAGACACACATTATCTATCATTTTAACTGTAAAATTTTGTATGGTGTACACAAATACGTCTAATTATATAACACTAGCTTTCCGACGCCCGCGTGGACTATGCGTTTTTTTTTAATTTTTACGGGAAAATATTACCTATGTCACTCAGGAATAATGTGACTCTCTATTGGTGAAAGAATTTTCAAAATCAGTAGATCCAGAGATTACCCCCTACAACCCCACAAACTTTACCTCTTTTTAATATTAATAGGTATATATAACACCTACAGTCTACACCTAGTATTAAAAACTTGACTTTTATACATTTTCACAGTGCCTATTGAAATCTAAAACCCTTTGTACTAAAACAAAATAAAGTCATAACTTAAATGAGTTCAAAGAAAAATATTTAAAGGTGCTAATTAAAAGTTCTATATTTAGCTGTTACTCTTACAAAAATATTTACGCTGTTCCAAGTCAATATACCTTGAAACCTTGGCACAGTCATTCGATTGAAAATCACAATTGTCTGTTACTTTACCAATTACAAGAATATAACATAACATACCATCAAGCCTGTATTCCCCGAAGGGTTAGGCAGAGTTGTACTTAATGTACACCCACAGTAAGCCGGTATGTTTGGGTCCCATGTAATAGGGGGCGAGCCTATTGCCATTTACCGGGCACAAATCCAGACTCCGAGCTGCTACAGAGAATTTCATAAATCTCCATAACACTTCTCGACCTGGGAATTGAACCCAGGACCTCTAGCGTAGCAGTTGCGTTTACCCACTGGACTTAACGAGGCATTCATTATATTGTTATCACAGTCATTGCATTATGCTGTGCTAATAGGAAGAATCAACATAACAAACTTACTAGCAATACCCAAGTCAAAATCAATCAGTTGATTTCTTATAGACGTAGTTGTCATTATTCAGTACGCGGTTCTCGTTATCGACAATTCGACTCGGCCAATATATCATTACTGCATGACGTCAAGGAGGTCGCTCATAAACGGTTTAGCACTGAACTGAACACAGATGAGCTGTTTAATTGGTTTTGTTATAAAGTTTTGGAAATTAGAATGTTTGAGCATGTGCGGAATTTATTAGATGTCTGGCCACGGAAGAGATAAATAAGATTATCTCTTCCGTGTGTCTGGCGCATCCTGAGCTGGCATGCTAGCTATCAACATTTATTTATTTATAGCTGACCTGTGCCCATTTTGAGCGTATATAGCCTATAGCCTATAGCCTAGCCTAACACTCGCAAATAATGTGGTTTTCTATTGTTAAAAGAATTTTCCAAATCGGTTCAGTTTGTCTGTTTACTAGGTTCAGTCTGTCTGTAGTGCCTGCTGGCATGTCTACATGCCAGCATGAATGGGTCGCACGACCGGGAAAGTATTACCCTCCCACAGAATATCGACGTCAAGCACCAGTATGCATACTGTTGCGTTTCGTACGGTGAGTGTGGAGCGCCGGAGGCCCAATTTCTCCCTCCTTCCTTCTCCTTTCGTCCTTCCCCTCCCTTTTCCTTAAAGAGGCTCGGTAACGCAACTGCAACTCCTTTGGTTTTGCAAATGTCCGTGGGAGGCGATGACTACTTACCATTAGGTAGCTCGCTTGCTCATCTACCGAGTTATGTTACTTAATTCAGTAACAAAAAACATTTGTAATGGTTCCACCATTACATTTCAAAACTGGTCAAACATCGAATTCTGGACTGATCACCCGGTAACCGGTACTAATAGAATTCAATACATTTATTAGTGGCTATCCAACAAGTTCTAATGGTTTGATGAGGTAATTAAACCACGCTCTACAAACATCTATTATGATGGCAGAACTAACGCCTAACGGATTCATTAAGAAAACAAAACATAGAATATTTTAAAACCGCTATCTGATACGGTAGAATCCGTACCACAGTTAATTCAGTCTTCGCCAGATGGATAGTGAAAGGCGGCCCAGGGTTGTGAGTTGTGACAGAATAATGGCCAAAGGCAATGAGTTCGATCTAGCTTTTCCCGATAATGCCAATACCTACGTTTCGAATTAGGCTTCCAGTCTTCAAGGTGCGGCTGAAAATCTGTTTTTTAAACAAAGGAAAAACTATCAGTGAAAGCCATCTATGAATCCTTTGAAATCAAACTTCTGGGCAAATATCCTATGGATAAGCCGGTTGTTAGGCTTTCAGACTTCAGACTATCAAAGATTATTCACATTTCAAAAATGTCGGGAGTAATGTGCATATTTATGAATAGTTAATTATCGCGCGATTAAACGGTAAAGGAAAAAAACATCGTGAGGAAACCTGCATGTCCAAAAAATTTTGTTGACGGCGTGTGATGTCTGCCAACCCGTATTAGGCTAGCGTAGACTGTAGTCTAATCCCTCTCTTGATGATTAAAACAAGTATTTTTATTTTATCAAGTTCATTGCCAAGTCCTCAAAAACACTATGTACCTCCAAAATTTACTAATCGCGTGGTATGGACGTTCGCTTTAGATTGAAACATAATTGCTTATCCGGTTATCATCCACGTAAAACTGATATAGAACTATAATAATCTTAATTATTTGTCCCCTAAGTTCTCTGCTACTGGTATCTCTATGTAATGTACTCACTAATAATAATGATTTCAATGTAATTAATTATTCTTTCTTTTTTTTAATTAGCAGTGTAGATAGTGCTTATCACAGTTACAATGTTTCCTTGTTTGCGTAACGATTTTATGTACTTTTATACTAATATTATAAAGAGATATAGTTTGTGCGTTTATAGGGGGTAATATCTGGATCTAATGAACCAATTTTGAAATTTCTTTCATCAGTGTCTGTTGACCTTTTAATTAACTGTAAGTTTTCCATGCAATAAATAAATAAAGCTGAATAGTTTCCTTATCTCTGAAACTACCTGTCGGATTTGAAAAAATCTTTTCGCATGGGTTCCCAATCCTTGACAAAGGTTAAACGCTATTTTAACATACGCTATATCTCTGGGAATCACACAATAACGATCAAGGAGACCTTATCAGCTGCGCTGGCGCATGCTGTGCTAACATAACAATTATTAGCACCAACTCTTTTGTTTTTATAGCTGAATCTTACAATTAATGCAAATCAATCTACAGTACATTCTGTGTTTAATCAAGTATTCTGAGTTTTTGAGGCGATTGTTAGTATTGTGACCTCCAGTTGTGTTGCGGCTGCGAGCAACGACGCACGCGCCGATCGCCGTTAACAGTCATTCGAAATCGTTTCCATAATCGAATCACGAATCACTAGTGTTGTGGTGTGGTGTTTTTTATGTGAATTTTTTTTATTGGATACAATTTTCGGTAAGTTTTTTATTTTGTTTTTAAGGAGTAGAATTTTAAGGTGCTCTTATCATATTTTTTGTTTCTTTCTAGTTGCTAAGATGACTTGTTATTACGACGAGGACAAAAACCATACTTAGGTTATGACAACATTAACAACTTTTATTGAAGTCACAGTTTTTTTGAATAATTATTGTCTTCAAAATTTATTTTCACAAGTTCATAGCTCTGTTTCCTATTATATTATCTACATATACACCCACATCTTGCTGGTATCTTTTTAGATCCCATATAGGGGCCGAGTCTATTGCCATTAATTATTTTATTAATACATGGGAATATCATCGAATCCAATATTACATGGGATAAAAACAATACGAATTGTGGGTTAGCAGCAGTATATTTCTGCATACTCTTCGGGGAATACAGGCGTGAGGCATGAATGTAGGTATATACCAGTATAGAGCATAGGGAAAAATCACACAACTTACAGAATGACCAGTGCCTGTGGTTGTGGTCTCCTCATATCCTCCTCACCAGCCTCTCCCCGACTCTGTCTTCTCATGATCCTCTTAACCTGTCCCTAATTATCTTAGGGTCGGTTTCCTGTCCCTAATTATCTTAGGGTCGGTTTCCAGTCTAGCCAGACGCAACTGAATATTAGTATTTGGTTTGGTTGTAATTGTAGTACCTGGTACTTTTTACCTATGGTTAACTGTTGTGCGTCGTTTTGGGCGAAAATGTTTTTTTCTTTCTTCTTCTATTTTACACAAACCGACTGCCATCAGACTTCCGCAACCACGTTTCTGGGCAACACCGATATTCAAAGGATAGACTGGTTGTCCGACTTTGGGCTAATGACTACAACTAAACGATTGTCTTGACCGGGACCAGAGCTTTTCGTGCTCTCCGAGGCAGGGAGGATCTTGATGTGTTAAGAATGGTCACTCATCCGTCCGTTAAAGCTGATCTTGGTGTAGCTTAACCTTCCAGATTTGTTGATCAGCGCAGTTACAGTTAAGTTACCCACGAGCCTTGGCTCCATTCACCTCCCAGAGGTTAATCACTCCTCCCATTATCAGTCAAGAATTAAATAAAACAGTGAATCACTTGTTTGCATTTTTGCTACAGTATAAATGTATTGTTAATCAGAGTGGAACTGATGACTAGATTACGGTATATAATGAGTTACTAGTCCTTAAGTAGGTAACTACCTTTTTTTTTCTCGTTTATAGAAAACTGTCTTACTAGTCTAGTGGTCTCCAGCGTGAGGTTTCTGTTAAAGGAGTGGGGTAGTAGACCTCATTGATATTTAAGAAAACCCTTAAGTTTTATTATATCAATAGTTTTTCTATAAAATTCTCAGTAGCAACTCGGGAATTATACATACCGGCGAAATTGAGGTGTACATTAGTACACCTCTATATAACCCTTCAGGGAACACAGGTGTGATGGTATGTTAAGTTATTTAAGAAAAACTGCTCCAATAGAGCTGTCAGATTTTTTTCGCTTTTGTTCTAATATTGTGTTTTGTTTTAACTAGTTTACAAATAATCATCATGTGCTTGTTTATATGTTATTAGGGGTTATCAGGCTCGGTAGGTCAGGCAGAGATATGTGACGAGGAGACGGCAGTATGGCAATAAATTAAACCTATATACAAGTCGTGTTTTAGAAAGAAAGAAAGCAAATTTATTGGTACGGTTTGTTCGAAATAAGTAAGCCGATCGGAAGTTAGCCGTTCCGAACGTGTTTTAATACATAAATATCGAAATTAGTAAACAAAATAATTAGAAATGTGAAACATATACGACTCTAATCATCTTTACACCGACTCTTTCTATTAAAATTTACCACTTCTAAACCACTTGCAGACAACTTCCGATCGGCTTACTTATTTCGAACAAACTGTAACACTGACACATTTTAGATTGCCTCATTAGTCTATCGGTCTCGGTAGCAGCTCGGAGTCTGGATTTGTGCCCAGTTAATGGCAATAGGCTCGCTCCCTATTACGTGGGACCTAAACATGCCGGCGAAGTGTTGGTGTACATTTAGTACGCCTCTGCCTCACCCTTTGGGGAATACAGGCGTGATGGTATGTGTGTTGTTTATAATTATTCACCTCGTGCATCCTGTTCGTTTTCCACGAATGAATAATATTATTTTTAAACGTTATAAGTGGTATATTCCATAAATAGAGTAGGTACTTCACTGACATTTCTCTCCTTTGTTACCCTCCGACCTTTCGAGGGAACCCGGCAGTAAACGGTGATGATCGCAGCCTGCTGACGTCATTTTTAAAAAGCATTAAAGGTCGTATATCAAGAATGCCCTTTGTATCAGTTTTCTTTGTATAAGTAATTAATGGTAGTTTTTAGGGTTCCGCATCCAAGGGTAAAAACGGGACCCTATTATTAAGACTCCGCTGTCAGTCTGTCTGTTTGTCCGTCTATCACCAGACTGTATCTTATGAACCGTGATAGTTAGACAGTTGAAATTTTCACAGATGATGTATTTCTGTTGCCGCTATAACAACAAATACTAAAAAACAGAATAAAACAAATATTTAAGTGCTCATTCCCACTAATCCGTCAAAGACGATTCGTGTTTTTTGACGAATCGTCTATTTTCACGAATCGTTATTTTGATTTGTATGGGCGGCTATACATTTTAATTGCCCGTGTTCGAATCGTGAAAAATGACGGATACGTCTAAAATGACGTTTCGTCTGTTTTAAAAAACCTTCAGTTAAATCACGAATCGTTATGACGGATCGGTCGGGACGACTATGCAAGGTAATAGGTACCAACACAAGATAGTCATATCCATCGTGTTGGATAGTTCGTCCAAGACTGAAGTCTGAATCACGAATTCAGTGTGAACATCTATTCGGATATTTTGATGAATCGTGAAAAAACTCGATTCCGTATGCAATGTAAACGTTCATCCGTCATTACGTATCGTTTTTTTTGACGAATCGTCATTAACGGACCCAGTGTGAATGAGCCGTAAGGGGGCTCCCATACAACAAATGACGTTATTTTTTGGTAGTTTTTGGTCGTTTTTGCTCGATATTAATAACGGCAACATGTAGACGCTTGAAATATTCACAGAATATTTAGATATATATTCACTGTAAAAATAAATAATTAAATTAAAATAAAACAAATATTTAAGTGGGGTTAAAAATCACGTTTGTTGTATGGGGATACAACAAACGTGATATTTTTTTTTTGCTGTTTTTATAGATAATGGTACAGAACCATTCGTGCTTGAGGCCGACTCACACTTGGCCGGTTATTTTAGTTAATCTTTTTGTTGAATTGACAGAATACTTAACATTAATTTCCTGCAGAAGTGACTTTCAACTTGCTTATAAATTATGTACTTACCTTGACTCGCGCATCGAACATGACCGTGGTACGTAAATATTTACATTGTTATCCCTCATTAGTTATTAAATGATTTAAACAAATTTGATTAAGCGATTCCTTTGTAATGATTAATAATTTGTCGCTGTCATAGCTTGACAATGTTTTATAACGTGTAAAACGCCTCTATTTTTTTTTTTTTTTCCTCAAGTATATAATTAATTATTCATATATTATGTAAGTTTAATTTGTTATGAATAAAATTACCATTAGCTACCATCACGCCTGTATTCCCCGAAGGTTTAGGCAGAGGTGTAATAACCTTTAACATAAACCGGGCACAAATCCAGACTCCGAGCTGCTACTGAGAATTTCATAGAAAAACTCAATAACACTGCTCGACCTGGGGATCGAACCCACGACCTTTAGCGTACTAGTCGCGCTTATTCGTTCGTTATTGAGTTTTTCTATGAAATTCTCAGTAGCAGCTCGGAGTCTGCATTTGTGTCCGGTGAATGGAAATAGGCTCCCCCTGTTACATGGGACCTAAACATACCGGTGAAGTGTGGGTGTACATGAATTCACCTCTGCCTAACCTTTCAGGGAATACAGGCGTGTCATGCATGAAGAGATTAATGAATGTAGATGAAGCGAAAGTAGTGTGCCAGGATCGTGGCAAGTGGAAATCCATAGTCTCTGCCTACCCCCATGGGAGACAGGCGTGACAATATGTATATTTTTTTAGAGAACCCGAATCCAATCCGATCCGATTTTTTTCCTTATTCTTTATTCTTTTATTCTTATGTCCGTTACATAGTTCGAAACGCTTGTTCTCAAGTATTTTTTTATGTTGTGTCCTTTTGTGTCCCACTACTGGGCAAAGGCCTCCCCTAACTTCGTCCAAGATTGTTTATCCTGGGCTTCTTTATACCACGTTGGCAGAAACCGATTGAGATCATCTCGCCAACGTTTCCTCGGCAGACCTAGTCCACAAATGGTATTACGAGGTTTCCACTCGGTAGATAGCCTAACAAGTTAATATTAATAAAATAAGTAGGTCTCGGTATTATTAGACCTGTCCAATATGACCATCAAAGTTTTTCTTGCATCACTATTCTCGAAGATTCAACTAGACCTCAACAGTGAAAGTTGATCTGACCACATTTTTTTTACTATAGCAACATTATATTGGACGCATTTTGAATTTATGCTAATGATATGTGCTGCACATTAAGTTACCTACTTACCATCAATCTTGCGGTGTTATGTGCGTATGAGTGTATAAAAAATGTTTTACTTATGTGAGGTGTAAGCTTGTTTTAACAGCCTCTTTTAAGTACCTGATACTTGTAATTCCCAGGTCGAGCAAAGTATTATTGAGTTTTTCTGTGAAATTCTTAGTAGCAGCTCAGAGTCTGGATTTGTGCCCGGTTAATGGCAATAGCCTCGCCCCCTATTACATGGGACCTAAATATACCGTCGAAATGTGGGTGTACATTCTGCCTAACCCTTCGGGGAATACATGCACGATGGTATGTTATTTTAATATAATATTTAATATAACCGTGCAAGGTTTCTCCTCCATTTGTTCAAGTTCGTTTAAAGGTTTTAGTCGCATTTTATTTTATAACCATGGTCAGCGGAAATTGTAATTACATAATGTAGAATACATTAACATTGATGTACACTATGCTTTTTTTATTGTGTAGAAATCCTCACGGATTTCCGTCGCCCGGGGTAAGCGACGGGGCTGTCGGACGCAACCTATGGTGGGTGACCTGCCTACTTAAACCACACGGGTTTTTCGACTCGCCCCTTATTGCTGGGGTTACCTTTTTGTCGGAGAAAATGCTTGTGCGCATACGACACCGTCGGGGAAACGTGGTTAAAAAACCTGGTATCTGGAAAAAACTGTAGCTGGTTAATGTGAACCTGGAAGATGGTCTGATGGCAAAAAGTGAGTGAGTAGTGAGTGTCAAGAACTTACCATTATTCCATATAAAATTACTATTTTATGCAAAAAAAGATGGATCATAAACCCATACCTATTAACCCCTCGCCGATAAATGAAACCGCATCTCCCTCCATCTCTCTTTCTTCCTGGCTATGCAGGTCGGCTTTTCTTTCTTCGTATCGTAATCCGCCAAATGGTTTTGGAGTTGTGGAAACAGCTTCGCAATAATCTTCTACGTTCCGTCGTAAGTAATATTACCAGAGTAGTAACAGTTGAACTTTTCCAATGGCCTTGTGTAGTTCATGAACGAACTAGATCGTTAAAACGCTCCCAAGGACAAACTGACCGAACTAGTTCTCATATCCCTCGCGCCTTAGTTCGTTTAATTTAGACCTTCTTGTAATAGCGAGTGTGAGCGACAGTTGTAAGAGAGTGAGTGACTTGAGTTGAGCTCGCGATCTTCGAAATCGAACGATGTGCCTTTCTCTGTTTCAAGACGGGAGCTGACGAACTAAAAGAACGAACTAGTTCGCTGAGGAGCTGCGAACTAAACAGGCCGCTCTTGTCTCGAAGTATGCACAAGACTATTTTCCAATGCATTAACTATTTTTAAAGTCTAGACTTATCAGTAGGTATGAAGTTAAAATGCTAATGTAATTGAAGACATCCTGTGGATTATTGTAGGTCAAGGTTTGACGCTGAATAAATTTAAATAAACTTTACGGAACTATCGTAGCCTCCAATAAAAGGTATTTTCCAAAGATCTAGAAACATCTTTTGAAAAAACCTTTTATTATATATATACTTACCTCTCTCCAAGGTTCCAAAAACCAGTAATCGGGCAATACTGATATCCCAAGGATAAACTGATTGTTTCTTTTCGGGTTTTTAACTAAGTACCACTTACGATTGTCTTGGTTTTGCAATAACCTGTAGATTCACCGAGGTAAGCGTAGCTTAACCACAGGCTTAACTTTGCAGATTAGTTTATCAGCGTAGTGTACACACGAGCTTCTTTCACCTTTTATAATATTGTTTTTCTTTCTTACCTGTCTCAGACCACAGGTACTTACGGCATAAATGTATGTATGAACCCATACATCTACAAACAGTCGATTACATTGACCGAGTACCCAACTAATGCAAATGAGGCCTAAGCTCCCGCAAACGCACCATCTATTACATAAAATGCACGTTTATTGTTTCTCGAAGTTTCTCGAATTGCTCATGCGTCGACGTCACGTATGTACACACGCCGACATTAAGAGGTATACAGTTTGCTCCTTGGAGCGCTCGTATTTAATCGCAAAAACGGTTGTAGTGTACCTGTAAACCTTGAAGTGCTGTAGTGTGTACTTATGTATTATTCCTTCGTCCGTTTATCCAATTATAGTTGTGCACTTGCAATCTCTAAACTCATTATGTCGTTACCGGCACGCATTTCTTTACTGTAAGATTCTTCTGACCCCGATAGAACATGCATATTATTTTGCTATTTCAATATCATGACTGATTGTGAAGCGATTTCGAATTTTACCATTTTTTTGGGCTTTATCTCCGGCCTAACATCCAAATCTTAAAGTTTTTTACTTTCACATAATTCTGAGAGAAAAAAATACTGGCTTACCTGTCCTCCTTACAAGCAAGACTAAATGAGTTTGATTGTTGCCTCCCAGTGATTGTTGCCGGTTCTAAAATATTCCTTTCAATAAAAATTGCCATTTCCAAATATTTGCAATCGAACATTTAAAAAAATATCTATTCGTTAATTTTTGACCAGTTATCTTCCTCAAAAGATTAAGTCACAACTCACAGGTTAAGGCCAATGGTTTGAAACAAGTTCTTCATCGCCCTTGTTTATAAACAGAATTTTAAAAAAACCTATGAAGTGTAAGGTCACATTGGTTCCGGATGGTTTTAAATTCAGAGTTCTTGAACTCTAGGCCGATACATCGATACTTACAGTTTGTTCGAAATAACTAAGCCTAAGAGTAGTTATAGCCTTGTGATATGACCATTGGACTGCCAAGTCAAAGGTCTCGAGTTCGAATCCAAGGCACGCACCTCTGACTTTTCGAAGTTATGTGCGTATTAATAATTAATTATCACGCGCTTAAATGGTGAAGGAAAACATCGTGAGGAAACCTGCATGCCTGTGAGATTTTCTTGACGGCGTGTGAAGTCTGCCAACCCGCAGTAGGCTAGCGTGGCGGACTATAGCCTAATCCCTCTCGTACTGAGAGGAGACCCGTGCCCAGCAGTGGGACAATGTAATGGGTTGATGATGGACTAAGCCTCTCTGAAGTTATCCGCATGTGGTTTTGCAGTGGTTAACTTTAATAGAAAGTGTCGTTGTAAAGACACTTTTTTCTTTACTAATTTCGATATTTATGTATAAAACACTTAATTGATTGATTTCACCAGCGCGGTAGTTCGGAACGGCTTACTTCAGACGGGAACACTTATTTCGAACAAACTGTACCTATAAAGATTATCGGCCGACGATTGAACATTGAATTATTTGAATAAATCCTTGCATTGATATTAAATGCGGTGTCTGTGGTAATACGTCATCAATTGAACTATGTATGTGGTGATGGCAATGTCTTTGATTTATTATGTGTTTTGGATTTGTTTATGTAACTACATGTTTTCCTTAATGATATGACTGCATGCGTGCCCAACAACTGCCGCTGTGGCTCTTTTTTCAAAAGGCAATCTTAAGATATTCCTCTGTCTTTTTTCTCACAACCATTACGATTAAAAAGCCTAGTCAAGTTTTCGGCGTCAAACTTGCGATCTTGTGGTTGCCGGTTCGAAACTCACCCATTGCACTAACGACGTGAACTCACTCGTAATACAAGCATTTAGCTTAGTACAAAGGTAACAAAATTACTAGTAATGTGCGACCCACATTTCTAGTAAGCTTTTTTTTAAAAAAAAACTTTTGGTAACAACCACAGGTAGTCGAGTAACTGTGTCGAAACCGCTCCGACTAATAATATTGCCTGCCGTTACGAAATCACAGCTTCTCAAGGCAATCAAAAGGCTTGACGGTTGTACATTTTATCGTAAATATGCTGTTATTTTTTTATGTTGACTTAAATACCTTTAGACCCTAGGATTTAAATATGTCTCCATAAAATTGTAAATACCGTTAGATTTTAATCTATCTTGCGATATTGTAAACTGTCGATATATTATGAACTCAACTTACTGCTTACAATTTAACGCATTATTTTTCGGTAGATTATAATCTATCGAAGTGAAACTGTCGAATTGTGAAATGGTATGCGTTGGAACGCACCTCGCGCGCTGATTGGTTGAACTTCATGTGCGGATCATTCTTTTTTACTGTCTTGTGGTCCGAAGCGCGACTGCTACACTAGAGATCCTGGATTCGATTCCCAGGTAGAGCAGTGTTATTTGGTTTTGCTACGAAATTCTCTATAGCAGCTTGAAGTTTCGATTTGTGCCCGGTTACTGGCAATAAGTTCGCCCCGTATAGAAAGAAAGAAAATGTATGCCATGGGACCTGGAACAAACCGTCGTAATGTGGGTTAACATAGTACACCTCTGCCTAACCCTTCGGGGAATACAGGCGTGATGGGTTGTTATGTTTATAAATATCGTTTTATTTACGCTTTTTAAAAATGTCTTTCCATCGAACGGGCACCGAACCCTTAGTCACTGTTCGAATCGAGCTTCGCCTTTTGCTTTCAAAAGCTGAGAATTGGAAGAATCTAAAAATAAAAACAAGATTATCAAAGCTGCTTCCAATCATTTCGGAGTAACTTTCACTCAACTTTCTACACGACAAAAAGTTTCCATAAATAAAGTGTTATGTAAACAATACCTAATATTGTTTACATAACACTTTTTATTTATTGAAACTTAATCGCTATGTTATCAAATATTCCTCGAGGTTTTTATTACGAATTTAAGAAAGTTATGATTCCAACCGCCTCTTTAGTCTAGTGGTCCCAAGCGCGACTGCTACGCTAGAGGTCCTGGGTTCAATTCCCAGGTCGAGCAAAGTGTTATTGGGTTTTTCTATGAAATTCTCAGTAGCAGCTCGGAGTCTGGATTTGTGCCCGGTTACGCTCGCTTACTATTACATGGAACCTAAACATACCGGCGAAGTGTGGGAGTTCATTAGTACCTACACCTCTGCCTAATCCTTCGGGGAATACAGGCGTGATGATATGTTAATAGTAGAAGAATTAATCGTTCCAAAAAAATGTTACCTACAGTAATTTATAAACATTAAAAAAAAGTTACTCCTTTTTTTTTCTAATGTAAATCATCACAATAATGCTATAATCATGTAGAATTTATAAAACAGTCAATAAATTAATAATATTATATTATATATGTTCTGCTCACTGCATATAGAGATACATGTATAAAGCTTGTTAATTATTACTTATTAACATGCTCAATCTTATTCACCAATCTTATTCACAAATCCGCTACCAGGGCCCCAAGTCTGCTATTACAATTGTGTCAGAATGGTCTATCATTGATTTCATAATTGTTGATTTTGACAAGTTTCGTAATCTACTAATATAATGGCGTCATTATGACTTTCCAATGGTCGACCACTGACACTCCATTGAAAGAAATGGCATAGAATGGTAATCTTGTAAATAATGACAAATGAATGACTGACATATGCGGTAATCTGCTAAAATTTTGACAGTTCCTTTGATCAGTGATCTACCATTACGACATCATTGTGCAGTCATTGCACTTAATTCATTACGCGGTAAAAAGGTTTTTTTATTCGGAGTATGTAAAAAGTGTTTATTTATCGTGTTTGTGGAATTACGGTCATGTATTCACTACGAGTTAATATTCTCGAGCTAGCTAACGCAGTGGATGCTAGAGAAACAAGGACGGAGGAACGTAAAAGACGTCGTCGAGCCCGTCGCTTGTCGAGAATAAATACGAACCCCTTTATTGATATTCCCGAGGCGGAATTCGTGAAAACGTTTCGTCTTGGTAAGAACTCAGTAAAGGGGCTAGTTGAAGAGCTCGTCCCCCTTATGGCCAGACCGCGTCGAAACGATTGCGTATCCACAGAAATGAAAGTGAGTAAACTGAACTTGACATTGATTAATTATTCCATATTATTAAGTATAAACCTTTAGCTATGCTTACCTAAACAAGAAATGTTGATTAATGTTATATTGCAGATTCTAATTGCACTTGCATTTTATGCATCAGGGTCTTACCAAACTTTGATTGGACAGAGTGCCCTCCATAATGTTGCCCAAATAACGGTGTCACGAGCCATTAACCAAGTAACGGAGGCATTAAATAAACTGTATCACAAATACATTAAATGGCCTACACAATCTGATGAAAGGAATATTATAAAGGCTAAGTGAGAAATGAAATATACCCAGATTGTGTTGTTTATATTGCCTGTTGTACCTAAACAGAATTATTTAGTTACTAAAACTTTTCAGGTTCTATCAGAAATTTGAGTTTCCTGGCATCCTGGGTTGCATTGATGGCACCCATGTAGCTATACTAAGGCCGCACATACATGAGGAGCGATATTATAACAGAAAGGGCTTCCATTCCCTTAATGTTATGATAGTAAGTATTGGATAGAAAGTAGAAATGTCTACCTTCCTATTGCCCAGTTAATATAATGTAGGTAATGTCAAAATACATAATATTTAATTCATTTACAGATTTGTGATGCTGATTTAAATATTTTATGTGTGGACGCAAGCAACCCAGGCTCTGCACATGATTCTACAGTATGGCAGGGTCATCCACTCAGTCACCACTTAAGACAAATATCGGAAAATACGAATGAACAAGTATTTTTATTAGGTATTACAATATTTTTGTTGGAAAAAAATCCTAAGAACTTTATCATGTTCATGTTAGTGTTTTTTTAAAAATTATTATAATTTTCAGGTGACAGTGGGTATCCACTAAGGAAAACAATGATGACCCCGATCCTCAATACTGTAGATGGGACACCACAACATCATTATTATGTAAAACATGTAACTGCACGCAATACAGTGGAGCGTTGCATAGGCGTATTAAAAGCTCGTTTCAGGTGAAAAGCATGTCTAGGCAATTGTTTTACATACTTATTCAAGAACAGTGACTTTTTTATATTGACTGAATTTTAGAGATTAAGATTTAATTGTTCATGTACATATAAAGTTAATCTATTAAGACATTTAGTTAAATGGGATTGTATTAAAGTAAATATATTTTTTGTAGGTGCTTGCTTGTAGCACGTGCTTTACATTATAGCCCAATAACTGCAGGCAAGATTGTAAATGCATGTTGCATATTGCACAATATTGCAAACATGGCAAGAGCACCGTTGCCAACTGATGAAGTTTATGCAGAAGCACTTCGCTTGCAACAGGTGATTTCTATTCCACTATTTTGGAATATAATAAAGTTGGAATTTGAAATTATACTACTATGTTAAAAAATCAACATTTAAATCACTCTTTATTTCTTCTCTCTCTTTATATAACAGTATACTATAATTATCTTTAAACTAACAAAATAACAATCATATTAATTACTAATAAGTCTTTTAATTTAGGAGGAAAATAATTATGCAGCACCTAATTATCAAGAACATCGAAGGGTGAACCGGGATCTCCTTGAAGGTCGGGCACTGCAGCAGGCTCTTGTTGACAGACTTTGGAGAAATGCATAATACTTTTTACATAAATACTGTTTTATTAATCACTAGCTTTCCGCCCACGGATTGGCCCGCGTGGTTTCTCGGCTTTTCTGCATTAAAATTTTTCCCGTTTTTGCAACATTTTTCATTTATGCTACGCTCCTATTGGTCTTAGCGTGATGATATATAGCCTATAGCCTTCTTCGATAAATGGGCTATCTAACACTGAAATAATTTTTCAAATCGGACCCGTAGTTCCTGAGATTAGCGCGTTCAAGTAAACAAACAAACAAATTGAACTAGTCCGACTCAGAATCTGATGACATTATAATTCTGCGGAGTTTCTGGAAAAAGAAAAAAAAACTTTTTAAAAAAAGTTGGTACTTCATCATATACATAAAAAGCATGAGCCTAGCACTTAGTATCAGAGTTACAATCAAGATTTCAAATACTAGGCCTACACCTAACACAAGCTTTTAATCTTAGCTGGATGGATAATATTAATTAAAATGATTTTAATTGTATTGTTTTCAGTGCTCCTAAATACTTAATGCATGTTTGTAGCACACGATAAGTAAGTGTTCCGATTTTTGGTGGAACCAGTTCATAAATATAAATCAACAGTAATTACCTTTTTTGGCACAGATGTCACAAAGTGGGCTATAAGGTCCACCATTTTTTCTGTGGTGGAGCTCAATCGATTTATTGCTGCAGCCAAGTTATTGGTTGCTTCTGCCTGATTTAACATTGCCTCGGCGTTCCTGGCTTCAATAGCCTCCAGCCTTGATTGGGCATTTTCAAGCGCTGTATGGTTTTCATCTATAAAAAAAATTGTTTCATCAAGCCTTGGCCCTAGAGTGGGGTGTTAATGGTCAAAACAAATAATTGCAAGATCTTTACCTTCCGCTGCATACCGCCGTGCAGATTTTTGGCGACGGCGTCGCTTTGGAGGCTGGTTGCTGCTGGATGGCTGAAAATTTTCCTGTTCTAAGCTGAAAGATAAACAATTACAATGACATTAGTCTATATGTTACCCTATTTATTTAAACCCATGTGAAGAAAGTTGTAGTAGCTATACCTTATTTCTTGTGTTTCTATGTTTTCAAGAGCCTCGTGTATGACCTCTGTTGCAGGCACTTCATAATTGTCTAAAATTCTGTAAAATAAAACAAAGTTATCAAAATAGTTAAGAAACTAGTTACTTTGGTAAAATTATGAAAGCTGTGCAAATTAAGCACACTCACGAAAAAGAATTGTTCTGCAGTTGCAAATTAGTGCTAGTAGTGGGACTAGCATCAACCACCGGAAGCATGATAGTTGGCTATTTAACAAAAAAAAACATACAGTTAATAAAACAAAGCAAGCAAGTCGATAAAATGTTAGTGAACAAATAAGCATGCAAATAAAAATCAATATGCAGCTGTGGCATATTAGTTTTGTTAACAAGTTAAGAAGTAATTCCTAATGTGCAATACAACAGTTAAAAATGATAATAGATAAAACCAATGTTCCAATGCTTACAGTGAGTGGGTTATGTCGGACGCCTGGGAGTGGGTCTCCTACATCTTTTCCTAATATTGTGTAGAGGCGCTCTTGGAGTGGGGTTAACATTATTTTTTTGGCAGGTCCACCACCTTAAATGCAGCATATAAAATAATTACTAAGTATATGCTTCCCATAATAATTCTGAAAGGTTTCCAAAAGAAAAGTATTGCTCACCTGTTGCACTCATTTCACTTTTGAGTGATTTAATTTTTTTAAGTGTTTTGCTTTTGTACTCATTGTAGAACTAAAAAAAGTGCAAAAATTACAATAATGACAAGAACATTTTATGATGCATACCTAAATAAGCTGTATTCAGATTCAGGTACTTACTGTGCGCCACTCTGTCGGGGTTTTATAGGGGCAGTCCACTGCAACACTGTTTAAAATTTGAGCGCACTCCACCCAATATCGTTTTGATAAATTACGACCTTCATTTGTTCGGCTGCAGTAGCCAAGCGCAAGGTCTTGGTGGTTTTCTAGAAAATCGATAAGGGCCGAGATTTGCTCAATCAAGACCATTTTTAAATAAATTTTGCAAAATTCACCAGATATTCAAAACAGTCGAACGGCGGCAGTAGTGTCAAAGTCAAATGTGACATTAATATGTCACATTTGACTGACAGCTAATAAAATATTATTGAGTTGTTATTGTTACCTGTTTAATGCTATTTACGGACTTCTTACTACTTCAGATTGCTTATAATACTAATAAATCATATGTAAAACTATATCTTATTAAAATCTGGCATGAATAAATGTTCAAGTTTAGTAGTAGTTTTCCGAAAATCATTTCTACTAATGGGTTTTATAATAATGGCAACACGACAATGTCATTCTACTACAATTCTATTACGAGACCACTGATCGACCAATGATCGACCAATGATCGACCATTAAGAATTAGCAGATTACGATTTTTTGCCAAAATGACAATGGGGTCGTATTGGAATGACGAGTTGATAAAAAATAGCAGACTTGGGGCCCAGGTTTACTGAACTGGTTTTGTTAAAAAAAACAGACACTATTAATACGGTTAAGTTTTTTGTTTTTATGGTTACATGGCAATGCCAAAAAATGATGTTTTTTTATATAATACAGGATCCATATTATGAATGGATTCATTTGTTAAGTTTGCTCGGTCAAATTTCTCATGTACTCTCTTACAAAAGCAATTTAATTACTTAATTAAATGATACTGAGTTTATTGACCAAACTTAACAAAAAACACGACATTAATTTATGTACATCTATCTTTCTTATACATATATAAAATTTTATTTCTGTTCGTTACGTTAGTCTTGTCAAAACTCGATAGTGGCGCGACCGATTTTTTTTTTTTGGGTGTCTTTGAGTCTCATTGGACCGGGTCCACTAGTCTTCTTAAAGACCAGTTAAATTCAAAATTGGAACATAATTTGTATTTATTTACGTGTCAGATAATTTATCGGGAACTTATCAGAAGGCGGTGAACAGGCCCTAAGATATTTCCGAACTAGGGATCAAGCCTTATGTTGCGGGGCCTTCACAAACATACAAAGAATCTTTGAAACAAATATCTGTACAACTGACAAATCACAACAGTACTACAAATACAAAATAGTTTATTTTTTTAACAAATGGTTTTACGTACATTTGAGATTGGAGCCTCCCTTGCCTGCCTGTGTTAGGAAACTGCTCTTTCATATCCAAAAGTAGTGAAGACAACCAAAATTCGCAGTCATAAACAAAACAAAACAAATCCATTCTATTCTAACCAACAGTAACTACCTCATCTTAGAATAGCTATAACGGTGAATTTAAAAAAAAAACGTGTCTGTACGGCGGCACCAATTTTTTCACATCTCTACTTTCACTTGTCGGCAGCAATCATAATTTATCATTGCCTAAACTAGGCAAAAGTTTGGTTTGGCCTTTGTTGTATTGTCGGTTGGTAATCTAAAAAGTATTTAGTAAATTACCGCTTTTAGTAGTAATTTGTACGTAGTTTTGCAGGCCAGAGTATTTTTTAGATAATCAAGGTTATAGTAGTAAGTGTGAGGAGAAAGTTGATTTAAAAGACTCGCATAATAAATATTCTGCCGTGCGAATCCCTCATTAGTCTAGTGGTCCTAAGCGCGACTGCTACGCTAGAGGTCCTGGGTTCGATCCCCAGGTCGAGCAAAGTGTTATTGGGTTTTTTGTATGAAATTCCTCCCAGTAGCAGCTCGGAGTCTGGATTTGTGCCCGGTTAATGGCAATAGGCTCGCCCACTATTACATGGGACCTAAACATACCGGCGAAATGTGGGTGTACATTAGTACACCTCTGCCTAACCCTTCGGGAAATACAGGCGTGATGGTATATGTATAAATGTATAATAAATATGTTACTAACACAAAAGTTATTTTTTTTAATTTACACCAAACTAAAGTACTCTACGCAAAGAAGAATTTGTCACTAGGTTCCGCTTCACCTCTGAAATTACAGGCTCTAAAATTACAACAGAACAAAATATAAGTTAAATCATTTTCAGATTGATGTTAAATCGTTAAATATAGCTAATTGTCATAATCATAATTATATTTCGAATCTAATACATTATCTGCTATCGCTTTCTATGCATGTCTTTCTACCTGTTCACCAGTTTGATGCTTCTGCGCATATTTAACTGGCTGGCTGGACAGCAAAACAAGTCAAAGACAAACTGTTAATCTGAGAACAAAAGACAAAAAAGTCGTAACTCAAAAAAGGACTTATTCTTAGCATACTTAGCTCATTGACATCAATTTAATACTGTCTTATAAGTAAATATAACCATAACCTACCATCAAGTTGGTACCATCCACAGTTTTGGCGGAGGTGTATGCCTTTCGCCGGTATTAATTAAAAGCTTTATGTAATAGGCGGCATTCATTTATTACGAAAGACGTTTTTTTTTGTTTTTGAATCCCTCCTTCTCTCTATCTATACTTAATATTATAAAGAGGTAAAGTTTGTGAGGTTGTAGGGGGTAATCTGTCACCTGAAATCTACCCATTTTGAAAATTATTTTACCACGAGAAAGCCACGATATTTGTGAGTGTCATAGGCTATATTGCCCACGGAAGTGGACACGAGTCAGCTAGTATAAGATAAAATAAGAATCGGCTGACCCGATCGAAGATCTTTAATATTTATTACGTAAGAATCTGAAGAAAAACACGTTTGGTTTGTTGTAATTTTTTTTTCAAAGAAACATATTTTAGGAACCTTTGCTATTTCCGCACTCGCGTATTCGCGCAATTTTTCATTATAACTTTAATCTTTATATAGCATAAAACAAAGTCGCTTCCGCTGTTTATACACTAGATCTTTTATACTACGCAACAGGCTACGTTTTCAGCAATAATCGAGTGATTTAAAAGGAAGGTTTATATGTATTATACATGCATATTACATTAGAGAAGAGCCGAGAAACCACGCGGGCGAAGTCGTGGGCGGAAAGCTAGTTTATTATATTAATAACATTACGGATCTTTGGCATCTTACGTAAGATCTACCAAGACTCCCTCCCACTCCTTTGTAAGAAAACATAAGATGTGTTCGATCCTCCTCCCTCCTAAATCGTCTTACGTAAAATAAATTAATGGCGCCTATTATAAAATCTAATAAAAATCCTTAACTTATTACAATGCAGTCACGTCCCGGGTCTTGTTAAGTAACTTTATTACATTTTTTATCAATTCATACCACGTTTCAAGTTCACACCAGCAGTCGATACGTTGACAAAGCTAATTTAGTGCAGAAATAGACGCCACTGACGCACGCGCAGATTTAGGTGATTTAATCAAATACATGATTTACACATATGAACAAAGCGATGATGACATGTGATTTTAAATAGCTAAATTCAGTATTGTTATAATATTTTTGTGAAAATTTATTTGCTTTGCGAATTCATATTAAGCATCGATCAAACTCCACGGCAGGTCAGTAAAGGTCTGCCTGTCCATTAAACTTAACCTAATCATCATATATTAAATTTATAACCTATTTGACTTTAACTACATAATAAAAGAAGATGAAAAGTTAAGGCGTCATCGTCTTAAGGCCAAGGGAACAGTCGAATTCAAAACTTACTCCTTTATGGCAGTGTGTTGCAATCAAATAATATATTATTTACAGATTACGTGTGTCTGATCGTGTGCATGCTTGGCGCTGATTTTCAGCTTTTAGGTTCATAATAGGAGCATATTCTTTTACCTTTTATATAGTATTGGGGGAAATTTTCAAAAGCCGACAAGTCTTTGGGGACTAATCCCCAAACACAGGACACAGAACCCCCCTACATGCTCATGTAGGGGGGTTCTGTGTACTCTTAAAAGACCACCCAAGAACCCCTCTGGAACGTCTGTTAGGGCACATCTCTGGTGATATTTTTTTACCTATCCTGTCTATACTACAGTGAAAGTTTACCAATCGTATGAAAGTGGGCACAATAAATGATTAAGGTTAATTGAAAGACTTTTTATGGATTTTATCGCGTTATATTGATTATTTTAATTCCCGACGTTTCGGATCCTTTACAGCATCCATGGTCACGGGTGGACTGATTAAAGTTAATTGTCTGTAATCACTCATTGCAGATTACCTTTCACTGATTAACTTTTATGATAATCAAAATTGTTTGTAAGCTGGCTTGAATATGGCAAGCATTTAAAATATACAAGCAAAAACCAAACCATATATGTAAAAAATGAAATAGATTACGCAATCGTAACAATCTGACATGATTTACCAGTTTTGATATACTTGATTTCACCAGCTCACATTGCAAGGTCACACGCATTTTCAGCGCAAAAAATCGCTAACGACAAGGTTTGTGATTCATGACGCAAATTCAATAAAATACAGGTCATTTAAACCGAATATTAATATAACGATCAGTTTAGCTACTGTTGCGTGTGATTATTTAATAATTTAATATCTGACCTCCTTGGGATATATGTATTTTGTAATGTAAATGCCTAAGTTTACCTACTGTGTACCGTATCGTTATGTATTTCAGAGCTTTTCTGCTGAATCTGGTAGAGCGTACCATTTTACACGCCTTGAGTAATAGGGGGCAATAGGCTCGTGCCATTTACCGGGCACAAATCCAGACTCCGATCGTAGCAGTACCGCTTAGGACCACTATATTAATGGGGCGGTCAGGAAGGTTTTTAAGCATAACACATACTTAAAGTCGAGAAACCACGCGGGCGAAGCCGTGGGCGGAAAGCTAGTTTAACATATAGGTACCTAAAATATATCATAACAAGATCACGTGATCAAATAAAAAAGAACATGTACAATGCGAATAAATTAAAGATACAAGTCCCAACCGTAGGTGTCAAAACTGCTGTGAATAATAACGATAATTTTTATTTTTAATGTTGTTATAGTTAAACATTTTCCTGTTGTGGAATAGTGACAGAAATAGATAAATTTACTTACCTTTTTGAAGTTTCGACTTAATTTTTTTTGAGCCGATATCGTCGTGTTTCTCTGCATTATCGAATATGCAAAAATGCTTTTTTTATGGGGTAACTCGGCAAACGAGCAGGAGAGCTACCTGATGGAAAGTAGTCATCGCAGCACATGGACATCTTTGAAACCAAAGGAGTTGCAGATGCGTTGCCGAGCCTATTTAGGGAAAGGGAGGGGAAGGAGAAAAGAAGAAGGACGGGGATTGCAGGAGGAATTGGGCCTCCGGCCCTCTCCCTCACCGAACGAAGCGCAGTAGCGAAACGCTACTACTCGGACGTCGATCTTCTTTTATTTCTGAAATAGGTAGATACTTCAAAGACTCTTTTACAAGTCAATGTTTTACTTTTTTTTTGTAAACTAAACGGCGCCAGCTTTTCCTATCTGACAACCTCAGAGAAGAAACGCCGAAACGAACTCGAGAGAATCATGGTCTCTTTTAAAGTCCAGACAGTAGTAATAGTATTAAAAAAACATATTTTATATTATTATTGAATAATCTGAACAGGCCTTTTAAAGAAAGAGCCATAGCAGTTTTGAGTTGACCTGTCCTAACTGACGGCACGCATACATTAGTCATCGTGTAGCTCAACTATTTTTTAGGGAGCTCGATGACCCTTCGCACGGTGATACCAGATCAGCTAGACATTAAGTATCTTATCGACAAGATATTTGTCATCTTATTACAATAAAAAAATATGAAAAATTACACACAAAAACAAAAGCTTTATTCACTTTGATTAATTGTTTTTCAATCAAGCACGTGCGTGACAGAGTTGTTAATTTATCAGACATAATTTTAAACAATGACATAATTAATTAAGTATGCAATACATTGTGTGACATTTGTATTTATTTTACATAAAAATTTCGGTTGCTATGGTGGAAGTCTCAGATTCATTTAAATGTATGGAATAATCTTCGTTTAAATATTGAATGTTTTGAGACTTTTTCTTGTTTTTATTGAAGGCAGGATATTCTTAAGGGTATTAGATTAGATTCTCCTCTATAACATACACAGGCATGAGAGTATGTAGAATATAATTATTTTATATCTCGGTAAGAAATATTAATTACCTATGCATGCAAATCAGTTTTTATCGTACTGAAATGTTTATTTCTTATTGTAAATTACATTTTATAGATGAGAATATAATGACAACATTTATAATTGAAGGTAGTTATACTACGTTACAGAATAACAATGTATCAGTACCTTTAAAAAGCATTTAATAAATAAAAAAAATTCAAAGGAAATCCCGTTTCATACAAGTGGAATATTTTAATCCAAGCGTCGTTTCATTTACTTGTAGTTTGCAAATAAATGTGTAGTGTGCAAATGTTTTCAAGATCTCCATTTTTTCATTGTTAATTTATAAAGCATTTAATTTATATTGTTAATAATAAATGCACTTCCTAGCCTAAAACACAACTTTAACCAGGTTCAGGCATATAAATTATTTATTTACTGGCTTTATTTTTAACTGGCTTTATTAATTTTAAGATAGTAATTATGTATTTACACTTTTTTTCTCTAGTTAAAGTTCTTATAGAAAGCCTTTGCCAAAACATTAACAATACAGGTATGACTGCCTCATTAGACTAGTGGTCCTAAGCGCGACTGCTACGCTAGAGGTCCTGGGTTCGATCCCTTCGGGGAATACAGGCGTGATGGTATGTTATGTATGTTATGTTACAGGTATGATTATGTGTTTTGTAATAAAGTTCAGTCATATTTTTCCACATATTCTTTATCGGTTTCTAATAAAATATACTGTATTTGGTGTCACAGTATAATCACGAACGGCGATAATGGTAGAATTTATCAAAGATTGCAGCAAGTAATGACAGGTGGTCATGCCATAACCACTGATTATCATTAGGTAACCGGTTTCACTTCGTTTAACTCAATATGTATAGTCAGCATGAGCGTAGATCTTGTTGAAACCATTTTTTAATTTACTATAATATAAGTGCCAAGTCAAAGGTGTCGAGTTAGAATCTAGGGCATCTTTGTCATTTCGAAGTAATGTGCGTGCGTCTTAATTTTTTATCTCGCACTTAAACGGTAAAGGATAATTACTAAGACCTGCATTAGGCTCGCATGGTGGACTATAACCAAATCCCTCTCATTCTGAGAGGAGACCCGCACCCAGCAGTGGGACAATATAATGGGTCGTTGATAATGATGGCTTGAGTATGTTTGGGATTCGTCTTGTTTGGTAGTAAGCAAAAGCCTCATCTAAGCCTAACCTAGTGTAGTGTAAGCCTAGCCTTTGTTTCGTGCGGAAAGGCAGTTTTGTATTTTAGGCTCAGCAAAAAATATTGATACTATCCCGCCTGCCTCTTAGGGTTTTGCAAAATGGACTGCTACTGAGACACTCATAGTTCGCCGGTATATTTAGACAGACCTATTCAATTCAAATTCTTTATTTCAGACTTTCGAGTCCATGGTGAATAAGTTATGGGGGCGAGCATATTGCAAATAATTGTAATAACGTAATAACACTTGGCTCGCTTGATAATCGAAACCAAGACCTCTTGATTAGCAGTCGCACTTACGACCACTAGACTAAGAAAGAAGCTAATAACTTGTAACTCCTCAATATCAAATTCTCCAGTATAGTAAATCGTCTTTGAATCGAGCCTTAAACTCCGTACAATACTTTGAACAGTAGCTAACGTATACATCTTCCTTCAAACAAATGACGACACTTAACCTGTCAACATAACAACGATCTGACATGAATAATGTCATTCTATTTATATTCACTGCTTAGCATCTAAAAGGAAGCTAGAATATCATCCTTACAATGTAGAGATTCCAGTGCTTTTTCCTTTTACATCTATGCTATGAATAGGGTACATCAGATACATAGCAGTGTCCTCGAATCTAGAGCGTGATGTGTAAGTAAATAATGAATGGAAGTAGAGTATGTAGGCTTTCATTAAGAATTAAAAAAGAGAGGAGATAATAGAGGAGGTCTTTGTCCGGAAGTACAATACAGAATAATGAAAAATAGAAGACTGTTTCAAGAATTTCCAAACTTTGGAATTTTACTTAGGTATCCGTACACGCATGTGATGTCGGCAAGGTAATAAATCTTAGTATTTTTAATACCCATATTTTAGTATTATTTATTACTCCTTGCAGTTCATATGATATAATCGTTATTTATATAAATTAATGCGTTAAGATAAAATAGATTGTCGATTGTTAATGCAATGCATTCTAGTGGATTCGTGGGAACAATTAAAATACTAATTAGTGTTACGCGCGTGATGCATACTTAGTCAAGACTTAACAAAGACATCTGATACTGTGCGCAACAAGTTACCAAGTGGCTTCGTTTGTAGTTTGATTTATTGTTTTTCCTTTTTAATCCTTATTGGTGGCAGAGGTCGGTGCCAAGTATTGTTTGCAGTATCTGAGTCACGTCAGGGTCAAGGATTGACTGCCGAGTGCAAACACGTGAGGCGTACCGCAAGGTGCATGCGTAGGACCTGTGTTATTTATACACGATGATGTATTAAATCATTGTTTCGATAATGTATTGTTGACTTTGATTGTTGAATAGTTTGGCTATTGGACGGTGTTTTGATGGTAGATCACTTAGTTTATAATACCTATGGTTAGTCACTGAGGAGGAATACGATTAATTCTATATATTTTCAGTGATGAGTATTAACCAGTTATTCTTTCGGTAGATTTTGAACATTGAATACTATTGTAATATTCTATGTTTTAACAATAGTACGATGATAATCGTATACAAGGCGTGATATGAATGAAAGGAAACGTAATAACGTATTGAAATAAAATCATAACTAGTCAATAGTGTATTATTGCGGTTAGCGTGATTTATTTAAAGGTTTAAAAATTAGTGTGTACGTATTACCTTTGTGTTCAAGAGGAATCGCGATTTAATAATAACTGGGCTGATCGATCAATCTACCTCATTCCTCGGATATTCAAAATGTACGAAATTATCCTTAAATATTTTTTAAAGTTAAATATTTGTATGTACCTATCGCGTATAAAAAACTATTTACTGCTTATTTATTATTATATTTTAGCATTAAATAATGTGAAATGTATACAATGATTGAAATTTTCTAGTAGGTAAATGAAAATGTCACCTGAAGACATTAAATGTGGAAGAAAAATTTGACATCACAGGCAGTGTTCTTAGTAGCTTAGTTGGTAAAGCGTCTGGTGTACAGAGGCACACAGGTTCAAACCCTGCCTGAGGCCGAACTTTTCTTCCACTAGAAAATTATAAAAAGTATTTATCGAAATTTTATGACAACACCTTATTTCTACTAAAATCAATTTATCGTGGCATTTATTGCTTGTAATAAAGTACCAGTTACCGACGTCTGCAATATGCTGTGTTGTAAATTACTGAAATGCTTGAATTGCAACATCTAGACTCAGACAGTTATCACGTTATGGTTCGCATTCGCACCTTGTAACCTTGTTAGTACCTAGTGGTCGCCCGGTGGTTGAAATTCGACCAAAATATTTTTTTGCACTCCTTCTACAGGTGAACTTTGATTATGCGCAGTTATGGAACGCCTCCGTGCGCTCAATGTGCTTAAAAAGGGGTACAAAGAAGTCTAGTGTTGGAACGCAACCCACTATTCTCGTTAATTTTGTTACGTTCCCGCCAATATCTATCAAATCACTTTTTTAACTGAAAATACAAGTTAGTTGTAGTTAAAGACCAAAATAATTATCGACGACGACGACGATAATCATGTATATTACATTTATTTTGCACTCATTTTACTATATACTTTTAAGATATTAAATTGCAGAAAAATATGACTTTTATTAAAACTAAAGTGACTATTATAATACAAATTTTATTCTATACCTAAGACACACAACGGTTAATTAACTATGTTGTCAATTAATCTTATCTTCTACTTGCGATCAAGGACATAAAATATTCTGTCTAGAATATACAAAAATATGACCAAAACATAATTTAAAATAAAATTAAGAAATATACTTTACGACCTTCTATTAAAGCTGTATATATATTAGTTTCTTTTTATATTTAAATTAAAAATATTCCCACGAATATTCGTGGGAAGACGAATTGAACGGGTACCTAACTAACGTTTTTTCATATAACATGACGTTGATGAGTTAATCATTAAATTTTTAGGGTTCAATACATTCATATAAAGGAAAAAAGGAATATATATTTATATAAAATCAATTCGTTGTCCGTCCGTTTGTCAACACTTTTTTCACAGGAAAGCGCTCAGATCAAATAAAAAGTTAAGATGGAACTTTGCGAACAAAGAAGTGAGGCCGGCTAAAACTACGCCATGCCGTGTACAACACACAATTACACGCTCACACGTATACCGTAACTACGCCTTACCTTGTCAGTCGAGCTATCGAGCTATCGAAATCTCGAATGGCACGATAAGGCGTAGTTAACTAATACATGTGTGCGTGTAATTGTGTGTTGTACACGGCATGGCGTAGATTTAGTCGGCCTCACTTCTTTGTTCGCGAAGTTCCATCTTAACTTTTTATTTGATCTGAGGGAAAGCGTAGAATAGAGTTGACAACTTGTAATTTATAACAAACTAGCTTTCCGCCCGCGGCTTCGCCCGCGTGGACTATAAGTTTCTTTTCATTTTATCTGATAGTATATATCTTTGTCACTCAGGCATAATGTAGCGTTCTATTGGTGAAAGAATTTTCAAAATAGGTTCAGTAGATCCAGAGATTACCCCCTACGACGTCACCAACTTTAATTCTTTATAATATTAGTAACAAATAAATATACCTAGGTCTGAAGCTGTGTCGTTTGGAGCTGTAGAAAAAGAATGGAATAGTTGCCTGGAGAAACGAAAATGCTGACCGTGTTTTTTTTCTATGGGATATTTGTATATTTTATAGGGACAAGACATCGCCCGTCGGATCAGCAAGATAATTATATTCGTTTTTGTAAGTGGTTTCTGGACGATTATATTCTAAATTATAATTTATTCATTTCTACGTACTTCTAAGAAGATTACAGTCAAGGTTGGTTTACTAGGTGTATACGTCTTTTCATTACCGTGTGAATAAAGCTATGATGTCTATTGTATTATTTAACCCTGAAATTATTTACGTAGATAATGTGACCCAGACGAGGTTAATCTCCATCGTAGTTTCATAAAAGAATTGGATGAATAAGTAAAAAACTTAAAAGAAGCCAGGGATGAAGACGATTCTAATGGCATCGCGCATTTACGACGGAAACAAAGGAACAGATAAAGACATGATATGAGGACGAACGACGAACGTAGTCTATACAAAGCTGAGGTGGTCGCGTAAATACAAACAGGCATTCATTCGCTTCTCGCACGTTGGCCTTATTTACGTTAGCAACAGTTTTTTTTCATAAAAACACTGACCGTATTATTACGAGAATTACTTAATTTATATAAACAAAACTGGATCAGTATTACATGTACTGACGTCATCGCAGTGCGTGAATCGCAATCCGCTTAGCAGATAGCCGGCGCGTGCGCATCTTTTGTTTATATTATAGCTTTACAGTTATTTGTGGTATGTGGCCTATGTATATGATGTAGTTGCGGTTAAAACATGAATTTCAAATCGGTGCTAGCCCAGTGATTAAGGCGATGACGGGCTAGCGAGGTCGGTTAGCTTATCTCCTTCGATTCTCTGTTTATTTTTACCATTTCTGACTCTTATTTTATTTTTAATCGTTGTATCGTTATTATCAGCGTTTGTTTTTATAGTCTGCAACTTGATATTTTTATGTCGGTAATAAATTTCAGGAATCAATCATTTTCCACATTAGTAACTTTTTATATTTCTTTTGTTGCAGGACAATGGACGAAGAAAAATCGCAATAATGGCCTGAATATATTTTTTTTACATTTATTTTACTGTGATTTGATTAAATTATAAGGCAATATTTAACATAAGCATAAATGATCACAGCTATATAGAAAAATAGTCATTTTGTGAAAATGCCTGCTATACTGACAAAGATTCGTGAGCAGGCATCGAGGGTACAACCTTCGATAGCTTTAGGGGTAGGGGTGGGGGTGGCCTTGGCAGCGTGTGCGGTGTACGGGACCAGAGACAAGAAACAGACACAACCGTGCAACAATAATAATAATTATAAGGTTAGTGTTTTAATTATTTTTGTATTGTACTTTAATATTAATTGCTGAGTCAACTTATTCCCGAGTTGATTAGTTTTTGTTATTAAGACATAATCGTTATTCCTCGAGTTATTAATTTGTATTGCAATTTAGCGTTCCATCAATGTAAATTGCAATACAAATTAAGAAGTAAATTGTGAGCGGCTTTATATTCAAATCACTTTTTTTTCTGGTTTGGTCTTCAGTTAAACGATTTCTTCTAGTATTAAAATAAGTCAGGCACTGGTTGACCGAGCAAGATGTCCTTAAAATGACGTCATGATATAAATAGTCGTAACTTTTTTCTCAGGTGGCCAAAAACGGCAAGCTACACACAGTCGAAAATGGCACGGCAAATGGCGATACTTGCGGAGGTCGGTGCGGCGCGGTGCAGTGCGCCCTCTGTAGGGGAGATGCTGACACTGATAATAAACAGAACATTGTGAGTAATACTGCCTCGTTGGTCTAGTGGTCCCAATCGCGACTGCTACGCTAGAGGTCTTGGGTTCGATCCCCAGGTCGAGCAAAGTGTTATTGAGTTTTTCTATGAAATTCTCAGTAGCAGCTCGGAGTCTGGATTTGTGCCCGGTGAATGGCAATAGGCTCGCCCCCTATTACATGGGACCCAAACATACCAGTGAACTGTGGGTGTACATTAAGTGCACCTCTGCCGAACCCTTCGGGGAATACAGGCGTGATGGTATTGTGAGTAATAATATTGTACGGCTATACAAGCGCAGTAGCCAGTAGGATCAACTTTTTGAAACCGTGCAACTGGAGTCATAATTTTTTATATGCTTGTAAAAGCTTATTTGAAATAAAAACATTTGAACTTGAACTTGAGTCGAACAATCGGCTTTAGCACGGGTAACACCCTCAGGTTCAACCCTCTCACGGAATATATACATATAGTCGGTTCGCGCCTGGATGTTGTGTGTGAAATTCCTGAAGTAGATTATGACGTGTTTCGATATCAAATCTGATTATTGATTTGCTGGTTTCTCGAACTTATGCGAACATTGGGTACTGTAAAGGATCCGAAACGTCGGGAATTAAATAATATCAATATAACGCGATAAAATCCGTGAAAATTACTTTTATTTCAATTATTGATTATATGTATAAGGATTGCTTGTAATTATACTACATAAAAATATCAAGAAATTAATTATCACAAAGTCATTAATACTGCATACTGATTTAGGAATCGCCGTAACTGGCAAGCAAAAAGCAAGTAAAACTTTTGGATATTATATTATTAAAACCACTATAACTATTTACATACTACGGAACTAATCCACCAAATAAATTGGTTGAAAAATAATACATGAATTTAACGTGTTTAGAAATCGTTTTATCGTTAATTAACCGCACAGATTCTTCAGTTATGTTATTAGAGAGTTATTCTCCATTAATATTCACAATGCATTCAAAACGTGATAAGATATATTCGTAACACGAATAGGTAGATTTAGAAATACCTACTCAGATTTACTGCGTACCTACTGTAGTATTTTATTATCGGAAAACATTAATAACCATGAAATGTAGTTAAAAGTACTAATGGCAATTTTTTAAACACTACGTTAATACGACATTACCGATGTTGCATTCAAAATACATTTGGAATTGGTTTGTACATTTTACCAGATCCTAGTGATTTTAATAATCGAAGCTTAATATGCATTCTATTGAAATACGAGTATGTTCCTTCAATCCAGTTTGATGTATGTATTTAAAAGAGAAGAGAGAGACTTGATTGTATTTAAGAACAAAATACTTTTAGCCTATATTTATGCGCATTACTAATTTATGTAGATGACATGATTCACATTATGCGATCGACCAAATAAACTAGTTTCTTGCCTAGGGAAATAGTTTTTAGGACTTGGTAGTATATTTTTTGCGAATGAACTCATAATATTGTATATAAATTAAGGACCTTCAAAAATTAATTAAAGCTCTCTGAAACTCTTCAATCGAAGACATCCCCATGAGTCAAAATGCTTTTCACTGTGCTGGCGATAAAGATTTGCATTATTCCTATTTAAGAAAAAAGGGCTTACTCGCAATCTGGGTCGCACATTACTAGTATTCTTGTTAACCCCTCGTACTAAGTTAAATGCTTGTGTTAGGAGTGGGTTCACATTGGTAGTGCAATGGTTTTGAACCGGCAACTACATAATCAGCAAGTCCGATGCCCTAGCCATTAGGTTACCGCCGCTTCATATCATATCTAAACTATTCACACAGGAAGATGCGGATGAAACACAATCGGTGGAAGAACACGTTCCGGGTCTTAACCTGGAGTTCCTCCGGCAGCTGATCTCATTGGCCAAGATCATGGTACCTGGCGTCAGGAGCCATGAGGTGGCCTTGCTGTCGGCACACACGCTCTGTCTCTTCACTAGGACTTTCTTATCAATTTATGTCGCTTCGTTAGAAGGATCGATAGGTAAGTTGTATTTTGTTGTCGTTGTAAATAATATGTCAAAACTAGCTTTCCGCCCCCAGCTTCGCCCGCGTGGTTTCTCGGTTTTTCTGTACTATAATATGTATGTATTATACATATAAACCTTCCCCGAGAACCACGCCATCCATTGGTGAAAACAGCATGACAATTGGTTGCAGTAGTTTTAGAGTTTATCACAAACAGATAGACAGACGCGGCGGAGGACTTTGTTTTATAATATGTAGTGATGATAATGATACTGATTAGTCAGAATAATCAACAACACTCTTCAGCTTTATTATAGGTATTAGACCTAGAATAGTTTTTTTGTTTGAATATAATCTCTGGAACTACCAGTCAGATTTGACAAATTCTTTTTGTATATGATAGCTACATTCATGAGGAAAGCTATAGGCTATCTAGCAATACACTACGATCCTTGGGAGCGGGGCAGTGCGAGTAAAAATGCAGGCCACAATAATAATTAGACTGTCTCTTTCTTTCCAGTAAAACACATTGTCCAGAAAGACATGCATCGTTTTGCGATGCTCCTGCTCCAATGGTTTGGTATCGCCGTCCCGGCGACCTTCATCAATTCCATGATCAGATACCTGGAGAGTCGCCTGGCGCTCGCTTTCAGGACAAGGCTCGTCAACCACGCTTATGACCTATACTTCAAGAACCAGACCTACTATAGGGTGGCGAATCTGGATGCTAGGATTGAGAATGCTGATCATAGGTAAGTTTTAGATCATCATCATTATTAACCCATTACATTGTCCCACTGGGCACGGGTCTCCTCTCAGTACAAGAGGGATTAGGCTATAGTCCGCCACACTAGCCTACAGCGGGTTGGCAGTTTTTGATACTTAACTGATTTATTGCGAGAGAAAAATACTTTGAGTATTGCATAACTCCTGGGGATATAATAACGATGTTGATCGAACGATCTTCGTAGTTAAGCTGCGCTGGCACTGGGAAATATATTTTCATTGTTTTTGGCAAAGTTCGTGTCGGTAATGATAGCGACATTTCGGTAAAAGTCTTTATCGTCGGTAAAAGTTTCCTACATAGTTAATTTTGGTAGCTGCCATTTTCTGGTGTGCGTTACCCAGGCCAGATGTTGTCGAAAATGGTCATTTGAATCTTATAGATAATTAGTTTTGCGGCTTCTGTAATTGTTGCGCACATTTTTAAATTTGTTGCGCTTATAGTTTTTTAATTATTTCACAAAAACATTTCCTGCTGGGGTAACGTTACCCCAGCCAGACCTTTTTCTTTCTAATGGGAATATTTAAATAATTACTAGCTGTAAAATTAGTTGTCTAGATGAAGTAAATGTTGTGCCTTATTTTGTATTTGTTCTTTCATCGGTTGCGAAGTTATTCGAGATTTTGCTGGGGTAACGTTTTTGGTTTTGCTAGATCTTTGAAATGGTTAAGCGGATTCTTATCATATTTTGTACATGGCTTCTTGGGAATTAGTTTAAATTTGTTCTGCAATAAAAAAACCAAAATAATACATAGCTTAAAGGTTATTTCATTAAATAGAAAAACACTTCAATTGGTCCCAGCACTCTCAATAAGAGCTCTAAAGACTTACTTTAAACGTTATTTTAAAGCTTGTAACTGCTTTCAAATGTATGTTAAGTTTCATTAGTATCCTGTAAGTATTTAACAAGTTATGATGATATTGAGTTCTTCACGAGCACGGTCTTGATGCGCGCGGTGTTATTTGGCCACTGGATTGGATATATGAACTGAATGTTATGTCAATTATTAGTTTTTTAGTTCAGGTTTATATCAGTAAAATTTCAGCTCAGTACATTGGATAATTAATGAGATAATACGATTATAGTCATCAGGAAGTGAATGACCGTGGTAACCCGACCAAGTTTAGGTGGTTACGAAAAAGCGACAACGCAGAACATTATACTATCTTTTGAAATGTTTAGTATAATACACCTTACAATTTCGGTACAGACGCGTACACTGTTAAATACATTAATAATATAATAATATCTATGGTTTATGGTTTAAGACTTTAATTTCTCAAAAAGAAATACATTTCACTTATATGAGAAAACAACATTTCTAAATAAGTTAAGTTAGGGCGACGAGGCAGTTCATGTCGAAATTATAAAAAGTTTTACTATTTTAAATCCTCAAAAATGTGTTTTTTTAAAGCTTTTTTAAAGGTATATATGGACTTTTGGTCTTTTACATATTTAGGCAATGTATTGTAAAGCTTTGCTCCTTCATACAGTATAGTACTTTTCCCGTAGTTTGTCCGAGGGGCCTGAAGGGCTATATTATTTGCTTGTCTAGTTCTGTACCTTTTTTGAGTGCATGATTTTTTGGAAAAAGTGATAATATCTGTACTATGAAAACATTATTATTATCTACCAGTTGCATAAACTTATCAAAAATCATTGATATAACATGTCGTTCGGTGGGACGCGGAAGGGGTGGGGTGAAGGGGCTCATTGTTTGCATATCGCACTAAACATGCTCCGTAATCACATAATTCATCTTGTAGAGTGCGCATGCGTTTCGGCAGTTCCGTTTCCTGTTTTTGCAAATATTTATAGAGTGCGTGAGAGCTAATGTAAAATAATGAGTGTGGCGAATTACTGCTAATGTGGAGTGCTTCTATTGATGATCATAGTTATGGTGCAGGCTGCTTGATGAATTCACGAACAAGGTAAGCTTGTATAATGTAACTACAGAAATAGTAGCAAAATTATTATTAATATGTACATGTTGTTAGGTACTTATCTAAAACTAACTAACTAAGCAAAATTACTATCTGTAATTTTAATCTGTGATTGTTTTTAAGTATAAGTTTAATAATTAACTTTAAAAGTTCAATTGAAATGATTATATTACCTGTCAATAAAAATTATTAAATAATCACGTAGTTTTTTTTAAACTTGTGTACATGTCTGTACTAAATTTGTAACACTATCCTACATATTTTAGAAGGTACCATAATGTTTTGCGTTTTCGCTTTTTCGTAACCACCTAAACTTGGTCGGGTTACCACGGTCATTCACTTCCTAATGACTTTAATCGTATTATCTCATTAATTATCCAATGTACTGAGCTGAAATTTTACTGATATACAACTGAACTAAAAAACTAATAATTGACATAACATTCAGTTCATATATCCAATCCAGTGGCCAAATAACACCGCGCGCATCAAGACCGTGCTCGTGAAGAACTCAATATCATCATAACTTGTTAAATACTTACAGGATACTAATGAAACTTAACATACATTTGAAGGCAGTTACAAGCTTTAAAATAACGTTTAAAGTAAGTCTTTAGAGCTCTTATTGAGAGTGCTGGGACCAATTGAAGTGTTTTTCTATTTAATGAAATAACCTTTAAGCTATGTATTATTTTGGTTTTTTTATTGCAGAACAAATTTAAACTAATTCCCAAGAAGCCATGTACAAAATATGATAAGAATCCGCTTAACCATTTCAAAGATCTAGCAAAACCAAAAACGTTACCCCAGCAAAATCTCGAATAACTTCGCAACCGATGAAAGAACAAATACAAAATAAGGCACAACATTTACTTCATCTAGACAACTAATTTTACAGCTAGTAATTATTTAAATATTCCCATTAGAAAGAAAAAGGTCTGGCTGGGGTAACGTTACCCCAGCAGGAAATGTTTTTGTGAAATAATTAAAAAACTATAAGCGCAACAAATTTAAAAATGTGCGCAACAATTACAGAAGCCGCAAAACTAATTATCTATAAGATTCAAATGACCATTTTCGACAACATCTGGCCTGGGTAACGCACACCATTTTCTGGCATGATAACGATTTTTGAGCAAAGGTTTTAGTTCTCAATTGTAAATATTTTATACTAGCTTTCCGCTCGCGGCTTCGCCCGCGTGGAGTACACGTTTCTTGTAATTTACTAGGAATAATAATATTCAGGAATAATGTAGCTTTCTATTGGTGAAAGATTTTTTCAAATCGGTCCAGTACTTTCATAGCCTATTCAATGCAAACAAACGAACAATCAAATATTTCCTCTTTATAATATTACAACAGAATATTCTTTCCATCTATAGAACCGCAAAATTGCGAAACAGCAATCTAATTTGATTTAATCGAAGTTTCGCGGTCAAGCAAACGCCTTCACTTTAAGGAATGGAAATGTTAACATTTTTACGATAAGATCGTAAAAATGTTAACATTTCCATTCCTTATTGCTATATTACTAAAAGGTACATAATTAACCAGGATGTTCTCGTTTCCAGGTTGACAGAAGACGTGTCAGTGTTCACCCAGTCGGTGGCACACCTGTACAGTTCCTTGACGAAGCCCTGCTTCGATCTCCTGCTCATCGTCCTAACCCTCGCCACTTACTCCAACAAGATGAAGGGCAACATATTTATAGGTAAGTTGTTAATTTTACTGCACTTTTGGTGTAGCTAGTGGTCACAGATGGAATAACTGATTAGATGCCAGTTTAATAAAATAGTTACTGTTAGAATCGAAGCTTAGTCAAAAATTACGCCTAAGAGCTTATTAGCAGTGTGGGTCGCCCATTACTAGTATTCACACGGCTGTCGGTTCGAACCCCACCCATTGCACTGCCGACGTGAACCCACTCGTAACACAAGCGTTTAGCTTAGCACGAGGGGTTAACAAGAATACTAGTAATGAGAGAGTAGACCCACATCGCTAGTAAGCTTTTAATAAAAAAAATAACATCTCTCGAACTAAGCTAAATGCTTGTTACAAGTGGGTTCACGTCGGTAGTGCAATTTCAGCCCGGCCCCCTACAATCGTTAATATCTCTTAAGATGTTGCGTTTGAGAAATAAATAAAGCGGTACATATGTTTAATTTATGGAGTACATTCGATCAGTAGCAACACATTTTTAGTACACTTTGTAGAAGCCGCGGTATGGAGGGGGCCGGGCTGAAAACGTCAGGCTGGCCCGGCCACCATTACGTGCCTGTAACTTCTTTATTAGAGAGGTACATTGAAAATGAAGGAAGTACATATGCTTGTATTAAGGAGTACATTCGATTGATACCAAAAACATCATCAAAATCGATGGGGCCGGGCCAGACTGACGGACGTAGCATTTGTGCCCAGTTAATGGCAATTGGCTCGCCCCCTATTACATGAGACCTAAAACATACCCGCGTAGTATGGGTGCACATTAGTACACCTCTGCTTAACCCTTCGGGGAATACAGGCGTGATGGTATGTTACTTAGGGATCATTTGACCCCAAGACAAATACATCAGAAAAATAAGAATAGCTATTATAAAATGTATTTATTTTGTGTTCTCCTGGTTGTCAGGTCCCAGCATAGCGACGGTAGTGATCTGCATGACGGGCCAGCTGCTGAGGCTGCTGAGTCCCAGGTTCGGTGCTCTGGCGGGGGAGGAGGCCCGCATGAAGGCCAACCTCCGCCACGTGCACGCGCGCCTCATCGCGCACGCTGAGGAGGTCGCCTTCTACGGCGGACATAAGGTAATGCCTTACGACCCTATGACGTGATAAACAAGAGGCTAGCTGATTGATAACTTTTCAACATCAATTTCTGCCCTTTTCGCACAGCAGGGTGGGCCTGCTGTGCGCACCCGCCGTTAAATTGGTAAAACAACCCCTTCAGTCGCTCCAAATCGATGCTACAGAGTCATGCGACAGACAACCAGATGACATAACAAGGTTATAACTTTGACATTTGTCAATATACAGTTTTGAAATTGTTTACATAGATTTTTTACCTAAAAATACTAGACACGTGTTCCGTGTTTCGCATATACTAAAATTGACCTTGTATAAATCGGTCCGATCGACGGATATGCATAGGAAAACTGTTTCAACGATTAAGTCGCTGCGACATCGCTACGGTTTTAATTACGTGAATGGGGCTACAGAACGTACGGATTTTGTTGAGATTTTGGAACACACGTAGATTATAACTTGAATATTTTTTGTGTATATTAATTATTATTATTAAATATTTAATTCATAATTTCGTTAGCCCAAAGCACGTCATCCACGGTTTGGCATCCCACTGGCATGACATCCGAGGTATGACGCACACGACACGACATCCGATCATTACATTCGAGGTCTACCGGCCCGGGCATGACCATCCGAGGCATGAAAACCACTGTAAGACATCCTAGACATCAACAACAGCTTAGGATTAACTCGTCCTAATGAAGAGAGGATTGAAATGGCCACTTCGTATGAATGACAACGTGAATCATATTGTTATTCATCAGAAGTGGAGATTTCAGCCTCTCAGGACATAGTCATCCCGGGTATGACATCCAAGGTATGACATCCGGGGCAGGGCATCCAAGGCATGTCCTCCACGACATCTGTCAAGGGTACGAATCTTTAGATTTCACTACAAGCTATATCTTCAATCTAGTTTCAAGTTATAATCTGCTTGTGCTTTATGATCTCAATAAAAATAAAAAACAAAATTATTTATTTCATCTCAAACATTGTGACCATACATTAATTGGGGCAACTCCAGTAAGTGACAGTAGTACTTTTGCTTGAGCTGTCTCGCTTCTTCCCTTACATAGTAGCTAAACAATGATGAGACCTATTTTCGACAGGAAAATTAAAAACAAAGCAAAATAAATAAAATAAAATTGCATAGCTCTCAGTTTGGAAATTATGCGTGTAAGCGCGTGTGTACGTGTATGCGCGTGTTTGTGTGTGTGTGTGTGTGTGTACTAAAACAAACACATACTTACATACATGACATACAGGGCGTAAGTAACTTAAATCATATTTTGTTATCATAATTAATTCTCCAACGCTATAGTATGAGTACCGGAATATAAAGTTAAAATCTTCGTCATGTTTTAGGAAGGCAAGATTCGCCAAACATGTATTTTTGGCGAATTTTGCCGACTTCTCTTAAACGCTCACGCATTTTTCCTACAGGGGTAAATGAAATAATTAAATTATATTCATATTTATGTAAATTATTAAGATAATTCAATGTGATTAGTGTTAAATGTTCAAGTGATTCCTACCTTATGTGAAAATAAATTTACTATTTATTTATTATTAGTATACTACACACCAGAACGTATGAAATTTGATACACACGTAGATTATAACTTGAATATTTTTGTGTATATTAATTATTATTATTAAATATTTAATTCATAATTTCGTTAGCCCAAAGCACGTCATCCACGGTTTGGCATCCCACTGGCATGACATCCGAGGTATGACGCACATGACACGACATCCGATCATTACATTCAAGGTCTACCGGCCCGGGCATGACCATCCGAGGCATGAAAACCACTGTAAGACATCCTAGACATCAACAACAGCTTAGGATTAACTCGTCCTAATGAAGAGAGGATTGAAATGGCCACTTCGTATGAAAGACAACGTGAATCATATTGTTATTCATCAAAAGTGGAGATTTCAGCCTCTCAGGACATAGTCATCCCGGGTATGACATCCAAGGTATGACATCCGGGGCAGGGCATCCAAGGCATGTCCTCCACGACATCTGTTAAGGGTACGAATCTTTAGATTTCACTACAAGCTATATCTTCAATCTAGTTTCAAGTTATAATCTGCTTGTGCTTTATTATCTCACTAAAACAAACACATACTTACATACATGACGTACAGGGCGTAAGTAACTTGAATCATATTTTGTTACCATAATTAATACTGCAACGCTATAGTATGAGTACCGAATATAAAGTTAAAGTCGTCTAAATGTTTTAGGAAGGTAAGATTTGCCATTCGTAATTTTGGCGATGTTTGCCGACTTCTCATAAACGCTCACGCATTTTTTCTACAGGGGTAAATGAAGTGATGCAATTATATTTATTTCTGTAAATAGATCATTCAAAGGCACCTTTACAAGTCAATGCTAAATGCTACATAACAAACTCAGAGAATGATGGTCTCTTTTAAAGTCCAGACAATCGTTGTATCATAGTTATGCGAGTTTTACAATGTAGGACAAAATCTGAACAGGCCTTTTGATGAAAGAGCCGTAGCGGCTTTGAGTTGACCTGTCCTAACTGACGTTAGCTGAACTCACTTTTAGGGAGCTCGACGACGGTAGCCAGAAACTGCAAGCCGACAATTGTTATGATCCTTATTTTATATCTACCACAGTCATAGAATATATCTGCACTGTCTGTACTATGCACCTGACTTGCAACTCGCCACTTGAAATCAATTACTGCTATCTCCAGTCTGTAACAAAAAAAAAGCTAAGTGATTAATTGGTGATTTGAGACTTCAAACCGGCTTAGGAGCAGTGAGATCGACTGAGGCCTAATTATCATAAAAATCCTTCATTCGCCGGTACCTAACGCCGCCCATTCTGGGCTAAAATCTGGGCTAAAATCTGGGCTAAAAAACAAATTCCGAGTTGCTATTTGAAATCACATAGAAAAGTCCCATCCCCACAAAACCACTGCTCCATCTGGGATTCGAGCCCCGCACCTCTAGCTCATTAAATAAATGCTTATTTTCATCGGTCTCTTTTAGGTTGAACTTGGCCAACTCCAATCAGCATACAAAGAGCTGGTAGCGCAGATGACGTCGGTGTTCAACAAGAAGCTGTGGTATGTCATGCTGGAGCAGTTCTGCATGAAGTACGTGTGGTCCGGCACCGGCATGGTCATGCTCGCGCTGCCCATACTCACCGCCAAGCACTCACAGAGAGATGGTGAGTGGTTACTGTAGTCACAACTTGTACGGTCAACCAGCACATAAGGTTACCACAAAATGACAAAATTTCCCAGTCGTTTCTTTAGTCATTAACATTTTAAGGTTTAAAATAATTTGGACAAATATGGATTTGTATAACTTGATGTGCTAGCGACTGTACATAGGTTTAAAAGGGGGGAGATTTAAAATTGATTGTTATTTACAGTACCGTCAAAATAATTGTGCATATCTGAAGTTAGCTGGTCTGAACGGTCCCGCAGATTAACTCATTTATGCATCAATTACCAAATGAACGTACAAGAATATTGAAAGTAGACTTATAATCTTTTTGTAGGCAGCAGTATAAGCGATCGCGCGGAGTACATGACGACGTCACGGAACCTGCTCAACTCTGCCGCCGACGCGATAGAGCGACTCATGTCCAGCTATAAGGTCAGTTACTTTATCATCTTAAGGGCTTAATGCAGAATATAATCTTTTTCAGAAACAAGGAAAAATAGGTCATATTTATGAATGCAAAAGTTAGTGTCATACTCTTCCGCGGAGCCACCATTTCAGAAACCGATCAATACTTTAAGATATACTTAAACTGATGTACGTCAAACGTACATAATGTACGTATACCGTTTATTGCTGAACGTACAATAGGTAATGAGAAAATAGACATTCATTGTGGCTCCGCTGGGGAGCATACTCCCTAGCGGAGCCACTCGGAACATGTATTCAGGAAAGATAAACGCTACTGTTTTTTGATGAAAACTGATGTACGAATGGTGTTTATTGCGTACGTGTCGAAAAAAATTATTATTAGACAGTGGTTTTATTAATTTTAACGTTACTTAAAGCGCCTGGTAACTTTGTGTCAGCAAAATGTTTTGTAGCACGCACAATTACAAATCTACCGTACCGTTTGACAGTTTTGACAGATTGAAAAATAGGGATGGGGTTAAAGAAATCGGTTCCTTCAATACCCGATTCTATACAATACCCGATACTAAATTGATATCGATACCATTTTGTTGTATTTACTAATTGAGGTGGCATTGTACGACACCGTACTTGCTGTAAAGCATTTCATGTCGGTTGAGAAGCATATTTTCAACAAATGACACTGACTTAAATTAAAAGTGTGAAGGCAAATTTCGACTTGGTGGGTAGGACTCGCGCCGCTTAGCGGTCATAGCGTCTGGTGTACTTAACCAGAAGATACAGCTGATCGAATCCTGCCCGCGGTCGTATTTGTCCTTCACTAATAACTTAATCATCATTTATTTTCATGAAGTACTGTTTTAAAAACTAGCGTATGGTTTTTTACACTATAATTTTCATGAATGTTAGTTTCGTTCAGAGATTTACGCTTATTTAATTCGATGCCACCATGCTGCATGCAAACTGCTCGTTATCGATCGTCAATATCAATATCAATAGTATAATTTTATTAATCTTTTCTGGAAATCCATAAAAAGAGCTCGAGGAAAAACAAAGACCTCGGAGCTCAATAAAGTCAGAGACCAAGATGGAAAGAATATTTTGAAGGATTGTTTGAAAGGGAGTTAGTACAGGTGTCTACCACGGTGATGGATGAAACAGTAGAAAGTGAGGATAGTATTGGTATGGATGAAATTGTGAAAGCGTTGGATAGTATGAAATTGGGCAGGATATTTTTTTTTTTTTTATGTTATAACTCGGCAAACGAGCAGGCGAGCTACCTGATGGTAAGTAGTCATCGCCGCCCATGGACATCTGCAAAACCAGAGAAGTTGCAGATGCGTTGCCGAGCCTATTTAGGGAAAGGGAGGGGAAGGAGAAAAGGAGAAGGAAGGGGATTGGAGGAGGAATTGGGCCTCCGGCCCTCTCGCTCACCGAACGAAGCGCAGTAGCGAAACGCTACTACTCGGACGTCGGTCTTCTGCGAGAGAGTGGTACTTCCCCGGTCAAGCCGGCCCATTCATGCTGCGAACAGCGTGGCTCTACCACAACAAAAATATGATAGGATATTGACCGAAATGCTGAAGTCTGGACAAGGCGTGGTAGCTAGTCAACTGTAACGCCTTTTCAACTTGTGCTGGAGTAACGGGCTTGTACCAAAAGATTGGAGCAAAGCCGTGATTGTGCCACTCTACAAGGGAAAAGGGTCACAGCAAGACTGCAAAAATTACCGAGGCATTAGCCTTCTCAGTGTTGTCGGTAAATTGTATGCAATGAGTCGAGAGAGTTTTGATCCAGAGAGTCGTGAAAGATACAGAGGACAAAATATGGGATGTGCAAGCGGGATTTAGAAAGAGCATGGGATGTACGGATCAGGTTTTTTCCTTGCGATGCATAGCCGAAAAATGTTTGGCCAATGGTCAAAAAGTCTATTGCGCATTTGTAGATTTGGAAAAGGCCTACGATAAAGTGATTAGGAATGATTTGTGGTCAGCACTGTTCATGTATGGGGTGAATGGCAGCCTGATTCGGGCGCTGAAATCGCTCTATGAGGATTCCAGTGCATGTGTCAGGATAAACGGGGCCTATACTGAATGGTTTGACATCAATAAGGGTGTTAGACAAGGATGTGTAGCGTCACCGTGGCTATTCAACTTATTCATGGACAGTTGTCTGAAGGATTTGAAAGAGAGTGAATGTGGTTTAAGGATTAATGATTTACTCGTCAAATGTCTCCTCTATACCAATGATCAAGTTATCTTTGCTCCATCGGAGGGGGAGTTACAGAAGATGGTAACAATTATGGATGGTGCTTTTAGGTGTAAGGGAATGAAAGTGAATGTAAGCAAGACAAAAGTGATGGTCTTTGAAAGGGATGAAGTTATGACAGCGTGCAATATTTTGATAGGTGGCGTAAGAGTAGAGCAAGTGGAAGAGTTTGTATATCTGGGCTCTATGTTTACTAGAGATGGTAAACATGAGAGTGACATTGAAAGGAGAGCGAGTGCTGGTAACCAGGTGAATGGGGCGCTACACACCTTCATGAATAGTCGGAAAATGTCCGAAAAGGCACGGCTGGCTGTGATTGGGGGAGTGTTGGCGCCGACACTAATGTATGGTAGTGAAAGTTGGGTATGGCAGAAGAAACATGAAAGCAGAATAAATGCTGTAGAGATGAGAGCTTTGAGAAGTATGTGTGGTGTTACGCTAAAAGATAGAGTGAGAAACAGTGTGATAAGGGAGCGTTGTGGAGTGAAAGAAGATGTAGTAACAAGGATCGAGAAAGGTATGTTAAGATGGTTTGGTCATGTAGAGAGAATGGATGAACGGAGATTGACGAAACAAGTATATATGGTGAGTTTGGATGGACGAGTTGGAAGAGGAAGACCTCGGCGAACGTACCGCAACCAAATTGCGGATGTTCTTAAAAAAGGCCAGGTTCCAAGCACCTTAAACCGACGGTCATGCATGAAGAGATTAATGAATGTAGATGAAGCGAAAGTAGTGTGCCAGGATCGTAGCAAGTGGAAATCTATAGTCTCTGCCTACCCCCATGGGAGACAGGCGTGACAATATGTATGTATGTATGTATCAATAGTCGATTATTCGGATTTTTTTACCGATTATGTGTGTATACAACTGAATTTGAAGAGTCGCAACACTATGTTAAAGGACCTGACTACATGACTTTGAAATGAAGTCTAGAAAAAAAGCTGTCTATAGTATATACTGGTTAATAAGCCTTGTTTGAAGGTAGGAATTTAAATTTAGCGATTAAGAATTTGTACATCTTGTGATAAAATAAAAACAGCTTCAATATTCCAAGGTTTTACGGCGAAGATTATTGGAATTGTGTGAGTTACGCCTATGCAAAGTTATTTAGGTGTCGTTTACATTTTTTGATAAAAAATAACCAGGCGCTTTCTATGAACATTTTAGTAACGTTAAAAATAATAAAACCACTGTCTAATAATGATTTTTTTTCGACACGTACGCAATAATCACTATTCGTACATCAGTTTTCATCAAAAAACAGTAGCGTTTATCTTTCCTGAATGCATGTTCCGAGTGGCTCCGCTAGGGATTATGCTCCCCAGCGGAGCCACAATGAATGTCTTTTTTCTCATTACCTATTGTACGTACAGCAATAAACGGTATACGAACATTATGTACGTTTGACGTACATCATTTTAAGATATAATTGATCGGTTTTTGAAATGGTGGCTCCGCGGCGGAGTGACATAAAAATTACTTAAAGGCTTAAAACAACATGCACACAATGCGAAAAACAAAAAAAATAACAATCCAAACCATATCTAATCATCTGTTAAATACAAGCAGTATCAACTTATGAACAAAGAATGTAAAGTTACAGTTTTTTTTCAATTTAATTTGTTTGTTGTGGTTAGATTCGTTAGGTTACGTTTTCTCTCTTAAACTGCTGAACCAAGTTTAAACTGCTGAACCAAAAATGAGTTACAAACTGTTTGTTATGATTTGTCACCTAAACCGCTGAACCAAGTTTAAACTACTGAACCATAAATTTTAACTGTCTCTTTGTTAAGTTTTCTCGCCTAAACGGCGGAACTAAATTTAAACTACTGATGCAAAAATTAATAACTGTCAGTTTGTTACGTTTTGTCGCCTAAACCGTTGAACCACGTTTAAACTACTGAACCAAAGGTTAGTAACTGTCGATTTGTTCAGTGTTGTCGCGTAAATTGCTGAACCAAGTCTAAACTAAAATTTTTATGAATGTTGGTTCAGAAATAAATTGGGCCTTGGAAAAGGATTTAGGTTGAGATCACAAAAATCCGCAAAGTTAAGGTTATACTTTTTTAAATTTATTATTAAATATTATAGTCCCGACAATTTAAACGTTCCTTAAAATTAAACCAACCAAACGTGAATTGGTTTTTCCTTTAGATTTGTGCGTTATAAATATTAAGGGAGATGGTCGGACGATTCATAGTTTTTTTACATAGGCGATAACATAGGCCACAACTGGTAAAAATCATCTTACGTAATAAATTAATGGCGCCAAAGTCCTTTCGAAATTGAGTGAAGCTGTTAGTTCGTTATAAGTGATAACGTTATATACGTTTGCCATCCGAGTATAATTATGTACAAAAACTATGTAGTGAAACCAAAAAAAATGTGAACGCTTGACAATAATAAATGTCACATTTCGTTCGGTCCAAAACTACACCAAAACAACATGTAACATTTTACACGAAAATAATTGTGTCCATAGAGCGCACCGACCAATCTTTCTTTATACCTTAATTCATCGAAATTGGTTCATAAGTTTAGACTTGGTTCAGCAGTTTAAACGCGAAAATGTTAGAACTAAATACGCTCTATATCTGTATTTACCGGGTTGCCGAGGAGAATTTATTATCCATTAACGTATGAAACTTTTATTTTATTTGCAGGAAATAGTAACGCTGGCAGGGTATGCGACGCGGGTGTCGGACATGCTGGTGGTGTTCGGCGAAGTGGCGCGCGGGCAGTGTGTGCGCGCAGTGCACGTGCACGCGCCGCACGCCGCCTTCCAGGTCACCTTCAGGGACAACCGACCTGTACCTGAAGGTACCTAGCTCATCCTAGTGTACAGCACGAGTGTGGGACATGCTGGTGCTGTTGGTCAAGTGGCGCGCGGGCAGTGTGTGCGCGCAGTGCACGTGCACGCGCCGCACGCCGCCTTCCAGGTCACCTTCAGGGACAACCGACCTGTACCTGAAGGTACCTAGCTCATCCTAGTGTACAGCACGAGTGTGGGACATGCTGGTGCTGTTGGTCAAGTGGCGCGCGGGCAGTGTGTGCGCGCAGTGCACGTGCACGCGCCGCACGCCGCCTTCCAGGTCACCTTCAGGGACAACCGACCTGTACCTGAAGGTACCTAGCTCATCCTAGTGTACAGCACGAGTGTGGGACATGCTGGTGCTGTTGGTCAAGTGGCGCGCGGGCAGTGTGTGCGCGCAGTGCACGTGCACGCGCCGCACGCCGCCTTCCAGGTCACCTTCAGGGACAACCGACCTGTACCTGAAGGTACCTAGCTCATCCTAGTGTACAGCACGAGTGTGGGACATGCTGGTGCTGTTGGTCAAGTGGCGCGCGGGCAGTGTGTGCGCGCAGTGCACGTGCACGCGCCGCACGCCGCCTTCCAGGTCACCTTCAGGGACAACCGACCTGTACCTGAAGGTACCTAGCTCATCCTAGTGTACAGCACGAGTGTGGGACATGCTGGTGCTGTTGGTCAAGTGGCGCGCGGGCAGTGTGTGCGCGCAGTGCACGTGCACGCGCCGCACGCCGCCTTCCAGGTCACCTTCAGGGACAACCGACCTGTACCTGAAGGTACCTAGCTCATCCTAGTGTACAGCACGAGTGTGGGACATGCTGGTGCTGTTGGTCAAGTGGCGCGCGGGCAGTGTGTGCGCGCAGTGCACGTGCACGCGCCGCACGCCGCCTTCCAGGTCACCTTCAGGGACAACCGACCTGTACCTGAAGGTACCTAGCTCATCCTAGTGTACAGCACGAGTGTGGGACATGCTGGTGCTGTTGGTCAAGTGGCGCGCGGGCAGTGTGTGCGCGCAGTGCACGTGCACGCGCCGCACGCCGCCTTCCAGGTCACCTTCAGGGACAACCGACCTGTACCTGAAGGTACCTAGCTCATCCTAGTGTACAGCACGAGTGTGGGACATGCTGGTGCTGTTGGTCAAGTGGCGCGCGGGCAGTGTGTGCGCGCAGTGCACGTGCACGCGCCGCACGCCGCCTTCCAGGTCACCTTCAGGGACAACCGACCTGTACCTGAAGGTACCTAGCTCATCCTAGTGTACAGCACGAGTGTGGGACATGCTGGTGCTGTTGGTCAAGTGGCGCGCGGGCAGTGTGTGCGCGCAGTGCACGTGCACGCGCCGCACGCCGCCTTCCAGGTCACCTTCAGGGACAACCGACCTGTACCTGAAGGTACCTAGCTCATCCTAGTGTACAGCACGAGTGTGGGACATGCTGGTGCTGTTGGTCAAGTGGCGCGCGGGCAGTGTGTGCGCGCAGTGCACGTGCACGCGCCGCACGCCGCCTTCCAGGTCACCTTCAGGGACAACCGACCTGTACCTGAAGGTACCTAGCTCATCCTAGTGTACAGCACGAGTGTGGGACATGCTGGTGCTGTTGGTCAAGTGGCGCGCGGGCAGTGTGTGCGCGCAGTGCACGTGCACGCGCCGCACGCCGCCTTCCAGGTCACCTTCAGGGACAACCGACCTGTACCTGAAGGTACCTAGCTCATCCTAGTGTACAGCACGAGTGTGGGACATGCTGGTGCTGTTGGTCAAGTGGCGCGCGGGCAGTGTGTGCGCGCAGTGCACGTGCACGCGCCGCACGCCGCCTTCCAGGTCACCTTCAGGGACAACCGACCTGTACCTGAAGGTACCTAGCTCATCCTAGTGTACAGCACGAGTGTGGGACATGCTGGTGCTGTTGGTCAAGTGGCGCGCGGGCAGTGTGTGCGCGCAGTGCACGTGCACGCGCCGCACGCCGCCTTCCAGGTCACCTTCAGGGACAACCGACCTGTACCTGAAGGTACCTAGCTCATCCTAGTGTACAGCACGAGTGTGGGACATGCTGGTGCTGTCGGTCAAGTGGCGCGCGGGCAGTGTGTGCGCGCAGTGCACGTGCACGCGCCGCACGCCGCCTTCCAGGTCACCTTCAGGGACAACCGACCTGTACCTGAAGGTACCTAGCTCATCCTAGTGTACAGCACGAGTGTGGGACATGCTGGTGCTGTCGGTCAAGTGGCGCGCGGGCAGTGTGTGCGCGCAGTGCACGTGCACGCGCCGCACGCCGCCTTCCAGGTCACCTTCAGGGACAACCGACCTGTACCTGAAGGTACCTAGCTCATCCTAGTGTACAGCACGAGTGTGGGACATGCTGGTGCTGTTGGTCAAGTGGCGCGCGGGCAGTGTGTGCGCGCAGTGCACGTGCACGCGCCGCACGCCGCCTTCCAGGTCACCTTCAGGGACAACCGACCTGTACCTGAAGGTACCTAGCTCATCCTAGTGTACAGCACGAGTGTGGGACATGCTGGTGCTGTCGGTCAAGTGGCGCGCGGGCAGTGTGTGCGCGCAGTGCACGTGCACGCGCCGCACGCCGCCTTCCAGGTCACCTTCAGGGACAACCGACCTGTACCTGAAGGTACCTAGCTCATCCTAGTGTACAGCACGAGTGTGGGACATGCTGGTGCTGTTGGTCAAGTGGCGCGCGGGCAGTGTGTGCGCGCAGTGCACGTGCACGCGCCGCACGCCGCCTTCCAGGTCACCTTCAGGGACAACCGACCTGTACCTGAAGGTACCTAGCTCATCCTAGTGTACAGCACGAGTGTGGGACATGCTGGTGCTGTTGGTCAAGTGGCGCGCGGGCAGTGTGTGCGCGCAGTGCACGTGCACGCGCCGCACGCCGCCTTCCAGGTCACCTTCAGGGACAACCGACCTGTACCTGAAGGTACCTAGCTCATCCTAGTGTACAGCACGAGTGTGGGACATGCTGGTGCTGTTGGTCAAGTGGCGCGCGGGCAGTGTGTGCGCGCAGTGCACGTGCACGCGCCGCACGCCGCCTTCCAGGTCACCTTCAGGGACAACCGACCTGTACCTGAAGGTACCTAGCTCATCCTAGTGTACAGCACGAGTGTGGGACATGCTGGTGCTGTTGGTCAAGTGGCGCGCGGGCAGTGTGTGCGCGCAGTGCACGTGCACGCGCCGCACGCCGCCTTCCAGGTCACCTTCAGGGACAACCGACCTGTACCTGAAGGTACCTAGCTCATCCTAGTGTACAGCACGAGTGTGGGACATGCTGGTGCTGTTGGTCAAGTGGCGCGCGGGCAGTGTGTGCGCGCAGTGCACGTGCACGCGCCGCACGCCGCCTTCCAGGTCACCTTCAGGGACAACCGACCTGTACCTGAAGGTACCTAGCTCATCCTAGTGTACAGCACGAGTGTGGGACATGCTGGTGCTGTTGGTCAAGTGGCGCGCGGGCAGTGTGTGCGCGCAGTGCACGTGCACGCGCCGCACGCCGCCTTCCAGGTCACCTTCAGGGACAACCGACCTGTACCTGAAGGTACCTAGCTCATCCTAGTGTACAGCACGAGTGTGGGACATGCTGGTGCTGTTGGTCAAGTGGCGCGCGGGCAGTGTGTGCGCGCAGTGCACGTACACGCGCCGCACGCCGCCTTCCAGGTCACCTTCAGGGACAACCGACCTGTACCTGAAGGTACCTAGCTCATCCTAGTGTACAGCACGAGTGTGGGACATGCTGGTGCTGTTGGTCAAGTGGCGCGCGGGCAGTGTGTGCGCGCAGTGCACGTGCACGCGCCGCACGCCGCCTTCCAGGTCACCTTCAGGGACAACCGACCTGTACCTGAAGGTACCTAGCTCATCCTAGTGTACAGCACGAGTGTGGGACATGCTGGTGCTGTTGGTCAAGTGGCGCGCGGGCAGTGTGTGCGCGCAGTGCACGTGCACGCGCCGCACGCCGCCTTCCAGGTCACCTTCAGGGACAACCGACCTGTACCTGAAGGTACCTAGCTCATCCTAGTGTACAGCACGAGTGTGGGACATGCTGGTGCTGTTGGTCAAGTGGCGCGCGGGCAGTGTGTGCGCGCAGTGCACGTGCACGCGCCGCACGCCGCCTTCCAGGTCACCTTCAGGGACAACCGACCTGTACCTGAAGGTACCTAGCTCATCCTAGTGTACAGCACGAGTGTGGGACATGCTGGTGCTGTTGGTCAAGTGGCGCGCGGGCAGTGTGTGCGCGCAGTGCACGTGCACGCGCCGCACGCCGCCTTCCAGGTCACCTTCAGGGACAACCGACCTGTACCTGAAGGTACCTAGCTCATCCTAGTGTACAGCACGAGTGTGGGACATGCTGGTGCTGTCGGTCAAGTGGCGCGCGGGCAGTGTGTGCGCGCAGTGCACGTGCACGCGCCGCACGCCGCCTTCCAGGTCACCTTCAGGGACAACCGACCTGTACCTGAAGGTACCTAGCTCATCCTAGTGTACAGCACGAGTGTGGGACATGCTGGTGCTGTTGGTCAAGTGGCGCGCGGGCAGTGTGTGCGCGCAGTGCACGTGCACGCGCCGCACGCCGCCTTCCAGGTCACCTTCAGGGACAACCGACCTGTACCTGAAGGTACCTAGCTCATCCTAGTGTACAGCACGAGTGTGGGACATGCTGGTGCTGTTGGTCAAGTGGCGCGCGGGCAGTGTGTGCGCGCAGTGCACGTGCACGCGCCGCACGCCGCCTTCCAGGTCACCTTCAGGGACAACCGACCTGTACCTGAAGGTACCTAGCTCATCCTAGTGTACAGCACGAGTGTGGGACATGCTGGTGCTGTTGGTCAAGTGGCGCGCGGGCAGTGTGTGCGCGCAGTGCACGTGCACGCGCCGCACGCCGCCTTCCAGGTCACCTTCAGGGACAACCGACCTGTACCTGAAGGTACCTAGCTCATCCTAGTGTACAGCACGAGTGTGGGACATGCTGGTGCTGTTGGTCAAGTGGCGCGCGGGCAGTGTGTGCGCGCAGTGCACGTGCACGCGCCGCACGCCGCCTTCCAGGTCACCTTCAGGGACAACCGACCTGTACCTGAAGGTACCTAGCTCATCCTAGTGTACAGCACGAGTGTGGGACATGCTGGTGCTGTTGGTTAAGTGGCGCGCGGGCAGTGTGTGCACTATAATAGGATCATTTACTTCTTCAAAAAGATCGGTTACCTTATTTTTATCTTTTTAAAAGAAGAAATGATTCAATAACATAGCTATATTTTTTGTGATAGAAAAAAAATCTGTCTCGTGAGCTGGTATAAACTGTTTAAGAGACGTCAGTGTCATTTCCCTAAAAAATATTTAAAACTATACAACGTGTAAAATAGTAAGCGCAAGACCTGAAAGTAGTTTGTTCAGAACTGACTTCTGAATTGATAACAACGATTTTTAAGTGATATTTTTTCCCGATGCAAAACACATAATTTCATCTGTTATAATTATTACTTCGCTTTCCTGACCTATCAGTTGGTTGAGATATGGAAAACTGAACCTTATTTCAAAGGAGTAAGGCTTAATTCAAACACAATATCAAATTTGCCGTCCGCAGACGCACACTTACAATAATCCCCTATGTATACTTATTGTTAAATCCACTTTTTTATGAGATAACACGACAAACGAACAGGCGAGCTACCTGATGGTAAGTTGTCATCGCCGCCCATGGACATCTGCAGTTGCAGAACTTGAAGATGATAATCAACAATTGTATTTTCAGGCCTTGCAATTATTATGCTACACGTTGTATAAACTGAAGGGCCTGTTTCACCGCCTTCTGATAAGTTCCCGATAAATTATCTGACAGTTAAATACATACAAATTCTGTTCCAAGTTTGAGTTTATCTGGTAGATAGTGCTTATCCGGAGGTGGTGAAATAGGCCCTAAGTGTTTTAAAATAGCACCATGGACATTTGGACTTGCATTTTTGTGGCTGGTGTACTAATATGTTGAATTTTCTGTTCAGGCAAGATAATGTATACGTCAGACCTGAGCATCCGGCTGCGCAACGTCCCCATAGTGACGCCGGCGTGTGACGTGGTGGCGGGCGGCGTCACGCTGCACATCGCGCCCGGCACGCACCTGCTCATCGTGGGGCCCAACGGCTGCGGCAAGTCCAGGTGAAACAAACAAAGAAACATACATTTATATTTGAACAGAACTTACAGCATCATTTTCGTTTATGGCATAACTCGGCAAACGAGCAGATGAGCTACCTGATGGTAAGTAGTCGTCTACCCATGGACATCTGCAATACCAAAGGAGTATTGCAAATATGTTGCCGAGCCTATTAAGGAAGGAGACGGAGAAAAGGAGAAGCTAGGGAACGGAGAAAAGGAGAAGGAAGGGGACTGAGGTAGGAATTGGGCCTGCGGCGCTCCACACTCACCGTACGAAACGCAACAGTATGCATACTGCTACTCGACGTCGATATTCTGTGAGAGAGTAGTACTTCCCCGGTCGTGCCGACCCATTCATGCTGGCACCTAGACATGCCAGTGAGACACTATTACTACAAAAATCATGATCTTCATACCAGCCCAAATAGGTCTGCGAACAAAGACTTTAATAACTGCCGGTTATAAGCCGCTTGCATCCAACTAAGTACTCCTAGCTACCTTTACTGGCGTCTGCCGTCGCAAACCAGCATACGGCCCTCCTGATGATAAGCGGTTTCCGTAGCCTATGGACGTTTCCAACACCAGGGGTATCGCTCAGTGTTGCTCGGTGTTGTCAAACCCTGTAAATGTGTTGTGAAAAGGGAGGTGAAGGAGAGAAAGTAAGAGTAAGAGAAGGAAGGGACTGAGGGATTGGTCGTCGGCGCTCCACACGCACCGTACGAAACGCAAAAGTATCCATACTGCCACTTCACGACGATATTCTGTGGGAGGGTAGTACTTCCTTGATCGTATCTACCCATTCATGCTGGTATGTAGAAATGCCAGCGAGACACTATTACTGCTACTTTACGTCTTAAAAACGATTCTTTGCACGGTTCTTGTGGAGAAGAATTGAAGAAGCGGCGGTAGCCCAATGGCTAGGGCGTTGGACTTGCGATCATTTGGTTGCCGGTTCGAAAACCACTCATTGCACTACCGACGTGAACCCACTTGTAATACAACCACTTAGTACGAGGGGTCAACAAGATTACTAGTAATGTGCGACCCACATTGCTAGTAAGCTTTTTTTAAGAAACAAAAATTAAGTACTTACTGTTAATATGTATTATCGTCAGTTTGTTCCGTATAATCTCCGGTCTGTGGCCGGTGTTCGGCGGAGAGCTTCACGTACCACGGCCGTGTTCCTGCACCCACTGCGCCGATGAGACCAACCTCGCCGACACAGGATTCTGCACCTCGCGACCCATCATGTTCTACATACCACAGAGGTTAGTCATATACAGATCTATTTAAACAAATCAGATATAAACAATTTTTGAGTTTACTTGTTTTTTGTTGTATATAAATGTGATGTGTAGTGTTAGCATTGGCACTTGACAGACTTATCAGACATTAGATTAGTGTGGTCACGTTGGCAGGTGCCATTGTAATTTTTAAGATTTTATTTTTGACACATTGGCCTTTAGTCCAAGTGTCGTGCGTAAAATAAACAATTTTCTTTCTTTCGGCAGGCCGTACATGTCGATGGGGTCTCTGATAGACCAGGTGACGTACCCATCTCGCGTGGCGCTGGGCGACATCGGTGCCGAACGTCGCGCGGCACACATCCTGCAGCTGGTGCGGCTGGGAGCCTGCGCCGACAGGCACGGCGGGCTGCGGGCCGTGCGCGACTGGCGCGCCACGCTCTCCGGCGGGGAGAAGCAGAGGATGGCCATGGCCAGGATGTTCTACCACAGGTACACTTACTGTACATCCTGCAGCTGGTGCGGCTGGGAGCCTGCGCCGACAGGCACGGCGGGCTGCGGGCCGTGCGCGACTGGCGCGCCACGCTCTCCGGCGGGGAGAAGCAGAGGATGGCCATGGCCAGGATGTTCTACCACAGGTACACTTACTGTACATCCTGCAGCTGGTGCGGCTGGGAGCCTGCGCCGACAGGCACGGCGGGCTGCGGGCCGTGCGCGACTGGCGCGCCACGCTCTCCGGCGGGGAGAAGCAGAGGATGGCCATGGCCAGGATGTTCTACCACAGGTACACTTACTGTACATCCTGCAGCTGGTGCGGCTGGGAGCCTGCGCCGACAGGCACGGCGGGCTGCGGGCCGTGCGCGACTGGCGCGCCACGCTCTCCGGCGGGGAGAAGCAGAGGATGGCCATGGCCAGGATGTTCTACCACAGGTACACTTACTGTACATCCTGCAGCTGGTGCGGCTGGGAGCCTGCGCCGACAGGCACGGCGGGCTGCGGGCCGTGCGCGACTGGCGCGCCACGCTCTCCGGCGGGGAGAAGCAGAGGATGGCCATGGCCAGGATGTTCTACCACAGGTACACTTACTGTACATCCTGCAGCTGGTGCGGCTGGGAGCCTGCGCCGACAGGCACGGCGGGCTGCGGGCCGTGCGCGACTGGCGCGCCACGCTCTCCGGCGGGGAGAAGCAGAGGATGGCCATGGCCAGGATGTTCTACCACAGGTACACTTACTGTACATCCTGCAGCTGGTGCGGCTGGGAGCCTGCGCCGACAGGCACGGCGGGCTGCGGGCCGTGCGCGACTGGCGCGCCACGCTCTCCGGCGGGGAGAAGCAGAGGATGGCCATGGCCAGGATGTTCTACCACAGGTACACTTACTGTACATCCTGCAGCTGGTGCGGCTGGGAGCCTGCGCCGACAGGCACGGCGGGCTGCGGGCCGTGCGCGACTGGCGCGCCACGCTCTCCGGCGGGGAGAAGCAGAGGATGGCCATGGCCAGGATGTTCTACCACAGGTACACTTACTGTACATCCTGCAGCTGGTGCGGCTGGGAGCCTGCGCCGACAGGCACGGCGGGCTGCGGGCCGTGCGCGACTGGCGCGCCACGCTCTCCGGCGGGGAGAAGCAGAGGATGGCCATGGCCAGGATGTTCTACCACAGGTACACTTACTGTACATCCTGCAGCTGGTGCGGCTGGGAGCCTGCGCCGACAGGCACGGCGGGCTGCGGGCCGTGCGCGACTGGCGCGCCACGCTCTCCGGCGGGGAGAAGCAGAGGATGGCCATGGCCAGGATGTTCTACCACAGGTACACTTACTGTACATCCTGCAGCTGGTGCGGCTGGGAGCCTGCGCCGACAGGCACGGCGGGCTGCGGGCCGTGCGCGACTGGCGCGCCACGCTCTCCGGCGGGGAGAAGCAGAGGATGGCCATGGCCAGGATGTTCTACCACAGGTACACTTACTGTACATCCTGCAGCTGGTGCGGCTGGGAGCCTGCGCCGACAGGCACGGCGGGCTGCGGGCCGTGCGCGACTGGCGCGCCACGCTCTCCGGCGGGGAGAAGCAGAGGATGGCCATGGCCAGGATGTTCTACCACAGGTACACTTACTGTACATCCTGCAGCTGGTGCGGCTGGGAGCCTGCGCCGACAGGCACGGCGGGCTGCGGGCCGTGCGCGACTGGCGCGCCACGCTCTCCGGCGGGGAGAAGCAGAGGATGGCCATGGCCAGGATGTTCTACCACAGGTACACTTACTGTACATCCTGCAGCTGGTGCGGCTGGGAGCCTGCGCCGACAGGCACGGCGGGCTGCGGGCCGTGCGCGACTGGCGCGCCACGCTCTCCGGCGGGGAGAAGCAGAGGATGGCCATGGCCAGGATGTTCTACCACAGGTACACTTACTGTACATCCTGCAGCTGGTGCGGCTGGGAGCCTGCGCCGAACGGCTAGGGGGACAATTGATTTTGCATTTTGCAATATGGAACTTGAAGGGTTAAGTGTAATTTGTTCGAGATAACTCTGCTTTACTGAAGTTACCCGTTCTGAACTGCCGCGCTTGTGAAATCGCCTTAAACGTTTTTACGCATAAATATCGAAATAAGTAAGGACAGTAATCACAAATGCGAAATATATAAACCCCAATTATCTTACACCGAATCTTTATATATTATTAAAATACTGCAAAATCACCGTTTACTGTAATAACAAAAAACAACTTTTCACTAAACGCATAAGAAAGTAAACATAAATATGCAGTACCGATAACGAAAATGAGCAGTTTTTAAAATTTGTGTGTGTGTATCTTGTATGTCTTTAATCTCCGAAGTAGATGGACTGATTTCGACGGGACTTTCACTGGCAAATATCAATAGAATAAAGAGTATAGGCTGTAAAGTCACGTTACAATTTCTCCTAGAAATTGTCAAGCAAAAACATAAAAAAGCTGCGTATCACAGCTAGAAAATAAATTAAAGACGATAAATATAATTATGACCTATTGAAAATATAATTATGACCAATTTGAAATGAAATATCAGAGCCGAATAGTGCTAGAAAGGATACACTTAGCTATTCTAAAGGCATAATTTCATATATATATATATATTAGTAGAACTCACATTAGAAAGACGACGACCCCTGATTGCAAAGAATAGAATAGAATATTCTTTATTGCTCATCAAAACTATTGTTAAGTACAAATTATAAATCATAAAATAGTACAATGGGCAGTCTTATCGCTAAAAGCGATCTCTTACAGACAGCCTTTCGACAAAGCTTTGTTATTATTTAATAACAAAGCTTTGTCGAAAGGTTGTTTAGTCAATGACAAAAAACTCATCAACCCATAAAACTGCACTCATGCATCACTCCTATAGCGACATAATACGGGTCGTCCAAAGTGCCATCAGTTAAATTTTTTTTGTTGTATTTATTATATTTAATGAGGTACATTATAATTCTTATAATTAAAAAGCGACCATTTTAGCTCCCCACTTCTCAATCCCAACGTCCACGACCCTGACACTGGTGATAGGGCAGGTATTTACGCTTGTTTACGATTACTGCTCCCGCGCATGTTTGTGACTAAGTTCGCAGTTAAAAGGAGACATGAACTGATCACGCGGTTAAATGAAGTTACATTGTAAACAGTCATTAATATGAATGAGTCTCACGAATGTAATAATACAAAAACGGTGTAGGTAGTCCTAGATTTTTTTATGGGATAACTCGGAAAAGGAGCAGGCGAGCTACCTGATGGTATCATCGCCGCCAAGGAGTTGCAGATGCGTTGCCGAGCCTATTTAAGGAAAGGGGAGGGGAAGGAGAAAAGGAACGGACTGAGGGAGGAATTGGGCCTCCGGCGCTCCACACTCACCGGACGAAACGCAACAGTATGCATACTGCTACTTAACGTAGTTTTATCCGGACCCTTTTATGCTGCTTGTAGACATGCCAGCGCGACATTACTACTACAACATGCAATACAGTTACAATAAAAAATTCTCATGCAAAGGCATTAGATTATAATGCCTCTTATGACGTCATTTAAGGCTGATCGTCTATTCTTGGGTGCCAATTTCTTGCTAATTGTACGTCTAAAGGACATTCTGGAGTCATTCACAACTCACTCAAACTTTTGCTTAGAAATCGTTAGAGATGGAAAAGAGTCGGCAAGAAACTCCATAGATACTCTTTTAAAATAAAAATGCTTAAATTATTATGTCTTGCTTACTCGATTCAGAAGACACTCGGGCTCATATATATGTGTTATAATAACACTACAAACATATTTGCCTGCGCAGCCGTTTGAATGGCTTATTTCACAGGAGCACAATAACTGGAGGTCGGAGGCGACTTTCAAGTTAATCATCAACATCTTAAGGTTTAAAATCATTTGAAGAAATTTGACAGTTTTGTATAACCTGATCTGCTGCAACTGAACTGTATGAAATGCAATATCTTCTCGTATGATTATCGATATCTAATCACCTCTTTTCTCCTCAGGCCTGTATACGCGTTGCTAGACGAATGCACGAGCGCCGTATCCATGGAGACGGAGGTAGTTATGTACGAGGAGGCTGTCAAGGAGGGCATCACGCTGCTCTCCATCACGCACCGACCCAGCGTCTGGTGAGTATACGACCACATAATAAAAATAATAAATAATCTTTATTCTCCAAAAAAGTAGTTACATGACGTTTAAATCAATGGCTTGATTTCAACATCATGTAACTTAATAATGTAAACGTACCCTGACTTCTAAACTAAGTGTATGTACCTGAATTAATCAAGATAAAGACTACTTGTTAGTGCTTTTAACTGTCTTTGTTTCCTTATAGACAGCCCCTAAAACGTTCGCCCTTCATCGCCTTCTAGTGTTTTGCTGAAGAAGGTGTAATTAAGAATTAGGAAGAAAAAAAAAAAACAAAATGTGCTAATGAAATCATTATACTCACAGGAAATACCACACTCATGTACTGGAGTTCGACGGTGCTGGCAACTGGTCATTCAGACCGCTAGACAAGGATGCTCCGGCCGTCACTAGTGTCGTCAGCGTCCCTAGCCTGCCTGCGCCCGCGCCGGTCGCGCCGGCCGTCACAGAACAGCACTGACATACTAGAGGACATAATAAATAGTGGTAAAATGATGTGGCTTGATAATTGGAATTGTAGGTTTTTTAGGAAATACGGAAATACCCGGCATAATTGTCTGGAAATACACTTTAATAAAAGATAAACTTAACCTAACCATCCGACAAAAAATATAAATATAATCGTCTTATTCATAAAATTAAAAGCTTCCAATTTATTCAAATTTTAATATGAGGCGGTAGTCGGTAGGCGGCTAGGGCGTAGGACTTGTTATCATGTGGTTGCCGTTTCGAAACCCACCCATTGCACTACCGACGTGAACCCACTCGTAACACAAGCATTTAGCTTAGAACGATGGGTTGATAAGAATAGAAGTAATGTGCGACCGACATTGTTAGTAAGCTAAAAAAAGTGTTTTGTCAAGTCGAAACAAGACAACACCTATTATAGGCTTTTTAGACTTTTATATTTTTATGAATAAGACGCATACATTTTATTTCAGCAGTAACTTTATCTAATTTTAAACTGTCTGATTTGTTTAGTGGTCAACACGGCAGCTAAGTGTTATGGCAATTTTCAAGTAAGAATGTTAAAGTGTATTTTATGAGATCTACAGAGAAGTAATTATAAAGAAATGGGAACCTTCAGCTGGTCAACTTAACGTCTGGTTTGGGCATATTTTCAGATTAAATTTTAAGTCCCGTTGATCAAACAGACCACGCATAATAATAAAATTGAAAGCAGTAACTAAAATAATTATATAAATCAGTCTTTCATACTATTGAAATTAACAGTCGCCAGCAGGTTATACTCGTACAAAACTGTCAAAATTCTCCAAATGACTTTAAACCTTAAGGTGTTGAAGATTAAGTTCAAAATCAACTGAGAAAATTTGACGTTTCGTGGTTACTTTATGTGCTGGCCACCGTACAGTTTAAATAAATAAATTGTCTTCACGAATTCTACAAATACTTTGTCATTCTATATTTTTGTTTGAAGACTAAATAAATGTCCACAAAACACTCCAAAAATAGCCTCAAAGGCAATTTTGAAATACATAATTATTATTACCAATTGCTACACTTATAATCTACACATGGCAACACAAACTATCCATATCCAATATAAGCTGACCGCTCATTGCAAGGATAGCCTATACAAAGCGAGTTCAGCTTATACTGTATATGTATAGCTGGAAGTTGTGTGTACAATTTCAATGTTTCTTAAGAATCTTTGATATAATAATAACTGTAAAAAATAACAGTACCAAGGCTTTTGAGGCCGAATTAAGTATTCTAAAAGAAATTGAGTGTGATCGATCAATGTATACGTTTATTTTTGACATTATATGATTTTAATTAGTAAAGGAAGTAGATATTTTGTTATTATTATTTTCCTTTTTTTATATTGGGTTCACATATAAAATAAATATAACCTCTTAAAATACACAAATAGGCAGACCTGAAAATTATAAAAACTTTCACAAAACATTGATTGATTGTTGAAGATTGATTGATTGTTATTTAAAATTTATTAAGCGGCGGTAACCTAATGGCTAGGGCGTCGGACTTGCGATCGTGTGGTTGCCGGTTCGAAAACACACCTATTGTACTACCGATGTGAACCCACTCGTAACACAAGCACTTAGCTTAGCACGAGGGGTTCACAAGATTACTAGGAATGTGCGACCCACATTGCTAGTACGCTTGTATTTAAAAAAAAAAAGTTGATTGAGATGGACCCTTTCGTAGACGGGCTAGAAATTGTAGAGATTGAAAATAATGAGATTAAAAACTACATTAAATATTGTCTTTGAATAAATAATACATATTATCAAAACGACAAACAAAACATTATGAAAGCTTATAGTAATAAAAATTAATGATACGATTTTTTTCCGATCCTATAAGCCATGTGATAAAAATATTTTTATATATGTACGTCGTAAACATCAGGTTATACAAAATTGTCAATTTTTTCCAAATAATTGTAAACCTTAAGGTGTTAGTGATTAAGTTCAAAATCAACGGAGAATATTTGTCATTTTGTGGTAATTTGATGTGCTAGCCACCGTACAATATTAAAAAGTGTTTAGAATTGATTCATAACACTTAAAAAATAGTGCTAGATTAAAGCAATGAATTGCGAATTCGATTTTTTGACAAATTCTGTGACTTAAAATTTAATAAACTCAATATTACCCACTTAATTATTCATTTTCGCTTAGAACATTCTGGCACAATATTCCAATTATGCAAAAAAATCATTGATAGCCTAGTGATATGGGCAAGTCATAGGTCTTAAGTTCGAATCTAAGGCCCCGTGACTTCGAAATCAAGTGCGTAGTATAATTATTATCACTTGCCTAAACGTTGAAGGAAAACATCGTGAGGAAACCTGCATGCCTGTGAGATTTTCTTGACGGTGTGTGAAGTCTGCCAACCTGCAGTAGGTTAGCGTGGGGGACTAAAGCCTTAACCATCTCATTTTGAAAGACTTGTCTCAGGTAATGGAGGGCAGGGTAGTGAATCGGATGACGAAGATAAAAACATAACTTTCGTATGTATTTTCCCTTGGATATCAATTGTTTTTCGGCAAAAGTTCTGTAGCTGAGCGGTCAAGGATAATAATTTCAGATTTTTTTTATTATAAAAAAATTGAAACTGGACTTATTACTCTACCTCTCAGCTACATAATTACTGAACACAAATAATTCTATAATTAAAATATAAATTAACAAAATATCATTGGGGTTTGCATCAGAAAAATATTAATTAGTGAATAATCATCATTATTAATTGAGCAAAGTCAAAATGAGATTACAATGACGAAAATAACTGTTTCCTTGCTAATTAAAACCGTCTTATTCAATATCTACATGAACATTGTAAACACCAGTTACTGTAATTAGTTTTAATTAGATAATTTTTATTTCCTGTACTGTGAAGTGATGCTTTTTGGGAACTGTAGGGGTAAAAATAGAATTGACACATGCTTTAGAAAAATAAACCTTAACAAAATCATATAAAGTTCAGGTTTATATTGAAACAAAAATCGTTTTAAAGATTTTTGACAATTTAATAACGCCGTTTTGGTCATATTTTTAAAGTTGATATTTGTATTAGTAGTCAAGTCTTTCCATTTATTTGACCACTGTACCAAAGTTTAGTAATTATGTGGTCAAAATGACTTGTAGAAAAAATATTAATTCTTCCATAAATTGGACAATATCTGTCTTATTTTTCGACTCTTGCTTATAATAATTAAGTCACACAGTTCTCATTAAGTACAATTTTACACATAGATATTTTATATTTTTTTATTGAGAGATTATGATCATGGCTGTTAGATATTATTTCTATTTTTTGTATTATAATGTATAACATATCGAAATTACAAGGACATTATTTTTTGTGTATTTATTCTGGTTTATGACGCATTGTGTATATTGTAAATATGATAGTATTACTATTACGGAGGTAATTAAGGGAGATAGATGAGAAATGAAGTGGGTTTTATATGAAATTATATATGAATTTTATTTATATGAATAACAATTCTTGTACTGTCGCCAGCATATCAGGTTATACAAAACTGTCAAATTTTTCCAAATGATTTTCAACCTTAAAATGTTGTTGAAATCGACTGAGAGTGGTAACTTGATTTGCTGCCGACCGTACAACTCTGAAATCGTAAAAAAAAGTCAGCAGTTTCATACAAAAATGTTCTCTATGAAACTGCTGACATATTGTAGGTATATATTTGACTAGAAAATTACCTATAGTACTTTTTAATAGCTTTTCAAAATTATAGCCCTTGCTGCGGCCCTCTTTCCTATTCCACCTGGGGTTATGCCCTCCCCCCTTCCCCTAGTCTAGGTCACTGGAAACTATAGGTATGTTTTATTACCAGAATTGGAGTCCCACCTTGCGTCATAACAAGTAAATATTGCAACAATTGGATGATTTGGCCGCACACTTTTCAGCATTTTCCTATTGAGAAATTCTATCATCAGCTTTACACAATTGATTGAAAATGACTTATGACGAGCATGTAAGTTTCAACCGCCCCGCCCATATATTGACAGTGTTTTTTAAAGCATTGTATAAACCGTTAGGAAAAGGGAGGAAAGGAGGAAAGGAGAGGGAAGTGGACGGAATTGGTACTACGGCCCTCCACAGTCACCAAACAAAACGCAAGTATCCATACTGCTACTTAACATCTATATTCTGTGGGAGGGTAGTACTTCCCTGGTCGTGCCGACCCATTCATACTGATTTGCTAGCGAGACACTACTCCCTATAGATAACGCTCAATTTGTGATTACTCAATGATTTCAATGTACCTACTTAATTGTTGCCAACGTAATCTGCAAAGTAACGAATAAACTAAAGGGCAATTCGCTGCCCAAATATTTACTTTTCGTCACAAGTCATTAACGTGATACTCACGACAAAGATAAGAACCTCATAATTACTGATTTCCGGATTTCTCCAGTTTTTTAATGATTGTCATTTAGGTACACACAAGATATTACTATAAATACCTACTTTGTTATTGTAGTATCTAGTTAAATCCTTCATTCTGTGAGCCCTGGTGTGATTGTATTTGGAATATCTACTTGGTAAAAGTTCAATTGCATATTATGGGTATCCTATACCTAAAACACTAGTGAAGTGAAAAACCCAACCTAATTTACAACTGGCAACACTTAAAATTGACAGTACGTAGGTAGGTACGTGAAGTTCTAGTTATGTTTTCTTCAGAAATCTCATCAGAACAATATTTTTTTATTTTGCAATAGGTTTAGGTATTGTTTATTTTTGTTGGTTAAGTATCTTTCAAATTTAGGAACGGTGCTAGATTCATCAAAATCGTTTCAGTGGTGTTCAAGATATGGGCTGGTAAGTGTGTAGATTAATAAAATAAACGTATACAAATCGGGTATACAAAACAATTACTATAAAAACAATGCCCGACAGGGACAGACCCGTCAGGGTCAAAACTATTTTATGAAAATAAGAATAGTAGATTGTTACACAAGGGTGGAAAGGAATCAATTCCCATACGAGGTATTTAGACGCCCGAGCGCAGCGAGGGCGGCTATAGTCCGAGTAGGAATTGATGTCTTTCACCCGAGTTAAACACTCTACTTTTCATTTCGAATAGGTATAGGGAAAGTAGAAAATAGATTTTTGTAAATATTTTTTTTTTATCTGCTCGCCACTTCATAAAATCATTGTATGTATTTATGTATCTTTGTTTAGAAATTTCTGGCAAGAGATTTTCGATTACTGTATTTGCCTCGTCTTTAACAAAATCTGGGGTCAACATGTCAGAATCACTTGAGCTAATTTTTAATAAAGATTTCGATATAGCAAAAGTTAAGTTAGTATCCCGCCAAATTATATATTGTCATAGTGTATTTAAACTTTTATTATGGAACACACCGCGTCACTGCCTCAGCCGCATGCGTTTTTTTTAAATTCACACTGGCCGTTTATAAACACACAAGACCGCAGCATTTTTTCTTTATTATGTTAGATTTTTTACAGCTGACTGCCTAACCAAATTTTGTTCTATTTTCAAAATTACTTTCCACCCTAGGGAGGAAAGTAATTACTATGAGTTATTCCCGCCCAAGGGTGGGAAGTAGCATTTTCCACCCGCTATTCAGATCAAATAAACACTACTTTCCGATTATGAGAAATGAAAAATATCTACCTGTTACCGTTCAAAAAATACAGTCTTGTGACAGACATACAGACAGCGGAGGCACGTTAATATGGTCCCGTTGAGCACCCTTTGGGTTCGGAATCCTAATGTAGAGATTTTTAAACCAATAACACCACTTTCTTGACCGATTCCCCTGTATTTTTTCAAATTGTTGCCATTATTAAGATCGCGTTCCTGGAATCTGGTTTATTTATATTCCGAATGTGGGAGAAATGTTCAATTTGTGAGTCAAAGTTCGATTTACGGTTTGTAAGTCAAAGTACGAGGGGGCCCCTGAGCTGGGGGGCCCCGGGGCACTGCCTCGTTTAGCCGACCTCCCCCTCCGTAATAGCCTAATTTATTGGCCTGACATTATTGCCATAGACCAGCTCATTCGTTAAGTCTTTTATTATTTTTCTAAAAAGTTAATTATCAGATATCATTGTCAAATACCTATTCCGAAATAGCGCAATAAAGTGCTAACATTATTGTATTCTGGTTCGAAGGGTAATGTCTCTAACATTATTGTAAGTATTCTGGTTTAAAGGGTAATGTGTCCAGTGAAATTATTATGTACTTAGTTTAACAATCGATGGTTCAAGATTAACACGCATGAGTTTTGTTGTAGCCGTAGTACAATAAAAAATAAATCTTTCAACTAACCTAATCCAACGACCTGGATCACATGACTTACAATGCGAAATGACCTATTTCCTTTATCACACTAACTTTCTGCAATAAAAAGGTTTGAACTTATACTGTAATGTTAGTAACCTTTTCAGTAATGCTTACATCATTGTTGTTCGTCATTCTTAATTAGAAAAAAAAAACAACAATTATCTGGCACGCTGTTACGGCCAGAGGTGAAATAGGCATTGAACTTAGAAATTATTTTTTTCTTTTGCGCTACCTAGGCAAACCTATAATAAGGTCTACGACCTAAAGTGAAGGTTTTACCTAGGTGATCGATTATAAGGTCTTGGACCTAACAAAGATGTGAATGAAATCAAAACAATGAACGTACTGTCTCAAGTTACTTTAGTAAAAGTAACATAAAATTACTTCGTTTGTTTGTTTCTGTAGCGTTCACTTAAAGAAGCCTACGTCCAGCAGTAGACGAATACGGGCTGATGATGATTATGATGAAGTAAAGTAGAAGTACGTTAAGTAATCATCATCATCCCATTACATTGTCCCACTGCTGGGCACGGGTCTCCTCTCAATACGAGAGGGATTAGGCTATAGTCCACCACGCTAGCCTACTGCGGGTTGGCAGACTTCACATGCCGTCAAGAAAATCTCTCAGGCATGCAGGTTTCCTCACGATGTTTTCCTTCACCGTTTAAGCGCGTGATAATTAATTATCACGTGTGATATCGCGCGTGATAATTATTTCACTTAAAATAACTTGAAATGCAAAAAAAATACAAAAGATACGGCGTCAATTTCTGGAAGAGTAAGACAGAGATTAGTGGACTTTTTGTACATAAATATAGGGGTTCCATAAAATGGGAGGCGAGCATATTGCTATCTTCGAACTGTCATGGGTATACACAATAATTATTTGATCGACCTGGAATTTGAACTCACGCGCAAGCAGCGGTGATCGTGCATCCGTTCACTAGATCAAATGAGGTTTCCTAGGAAATTGGAGTACGTCAGGAAATATTCCAAAATTGACTCCCTCATCAGTCTAGTCTTCCTAAGCGCGACTGCTACGCTAGAGGTCCTGGGTTCAATCGCCAGGTCGGGTAAAGTGTTATTGGGTTTTTCTTATTAATTTTCTAGGTAGCAGCCGAGTTTAGATTTGTGCTTGGTTAATGGCAACAGGCCCATTTAGGTTAATATTAGGTACATGGGACACCTAAATACATACAGAGGTGTACATTTGTACAGCTCTGTCTATCATACATTATTTTACAAAAATCTAAGTATTCCTTATTAGATCAGTATTTATTTGACTCCGTTCTAATTATATACTCAATACTCAATACTCAATACTTTATTGCATTCCATAATGTGTACATTAGTTGGTAGGTATGTTAAACATTGGATCAATTATGGACCCTGTCGGGCACAGCAAAGATATTTTTAATAGGAGAGAGGATGAAGGCGCTCTTTGTCAAATTAATTATAAACTATAATTATATTATATTAAATAAATTTGTATCATTAAATTATGTATCATTATAGTATCGTATATAGTAACATATTTTATAATAAGTATTTCTTCTATTTGTTTAAGATAATGTTTATGTATTTTTATTTTATTATATAATAAGTATATATATATGCAAACAGTTATCGAAATTGTTATGAATAGCGCTTTAGTTTTGAAAATTAAACAAACGTAACAGACAGACAGTTATTTCGCATTCCTATTAGGAATTCAGTTTGAAAAGTTGGATTTATCTTCCAGTTCTGTTCAAAAACTAGTATTAAAAAACTAGAGCAAATTCGGGTTATGCGACGGATCGACAACCTAACGCAACGGGCATTATACTCATAATGATTAAAAAATAATTTTGAGTGCGTTGACCCCGTTCGGGATGGTTTAAAAATAAATAAGTAGGTACATAGATAGCGGTCACTAGTTGCTATGTTGCCGATGCGTGATTTTTTCAAGTTACTTAAAGATAAACAAATCATTCGTTTGTCATAACTTTCTTTGATAGATGCTTGTTTCATGTTTATTTATTATTTTAATGAGGCCCCAAAAGGATTAATTTACTTCCTTAATTTCAAGGCAGTGTATTTATTTATTTATTTGATGCACAAAACACATTACAATCCAATATAAGAACCTTAGAAGTAAACATTCTGATCTAGATTGTGACATAACATAACACGATGCGCATACTACGAAATCACAATTACAAAATAATGAAAAGCTCATAATGAAAACTTCAAAGATCCGAACGAATAAAAGAATACATAAAATGACGGTCTATGTCAACAAATGTATCATCATCATCTTCCTGCCCTTTTCCCAATTTTTAGGGTCCCGTAGCCAAATGGCAAAAAACGGAACCCTTAAAGATTCGTCATGTCTGTCTGTCTGTTCTGTTGAAACTTGGTAAGTCGATGTATTCTGTGAACCGCATTAAGATTTTTACACAAAAATCGAAAAAAACTAAAAATTTTGAGGGTTCCCCATACTTAAAACTGAAACTCAAAAATTTTTTTTTCATCAATCCCATACGTGTGAGGTATCTATGGATAGGTCTTCAAAAATGATATTGAGGATTCTAATATAATTTTTTTTCTAAACTAAATAGTTTGCGCGAGGAACACTTCCAAAGTGGTAAAATGTGTGTCCCCCCCCCCCTGTAATTTCTAAAATAAGAGAATGATAAAACTAAAAATAATATATGATGTAGATTATCATGTAAACTTTCAACGAAAATAGTTTTGAAAGAGATCTATTAAGTAGATTTTTTTAATACGTCATAAATCGTAATGGTACGGATCCCTCAGTGCGCAAGTCCGACTCGCACTTGGCCAGTCTTTTTATTATTATTATCATTACAAATGAATCAAAAACTTAACCTAAAACGAACGACAAAAGACACTGCGACACGATATTACCTTACCTATTATTCGATTTGAAAATTCTTTCACCAATAAAAAGAATCAGTATTCCGGAGTAACATAGGCTATACATTATCCCGTAAAATGAAAGAAACTTATAGTCCACGCAGGCGAAGCCGTGGGCGGAGAGCTAGTCTATATGTATGTAGGTATAGAATTCATAATTCATAAGCAATTGTAATTGAATTTATTGGGAAAATAAAAGGTTATATGAAAATCTAAACGGTTTCATCGATTTTGATGAATTTTGTTTGTATTTATGGTTTAGGTAGCTAACTGGATATTTATCCAGTTTAGTATTTACAGTAAATTGTACAGTGGGGGAGGACGCCCGTTTCTTCCTTCTTCTCGTTCCGGAATTCGTTAAACACACAAGTCAGCACAAGTTATTCGTTAAGCTAGTAGGTACAATCTTCATATAATATAGCAAACAAGCCTCCTTACACAATTTAAGGATATTTCGTTTTCTTATTACGTTATAAACATTGGTTAATGGTTGATTGGTTAATTTTTGTAAATAAATTTCTTTTTTTCTTGTACCTACTCTTGTTGTTATAAAATCCCTTAAACTTATTAATGAATAGAAGGCAATACAGTGTACACTAGCGCAGGAGACAGGGAAATCCATTAAAAGTTTGTAAAAATTATGACAGTAAAGATATTATTATTAGTATTTAAATAAGAACTAATTCTTAGTACTTCCCTACCTACTAAGCATGTGCACAGAGCATGATAACAGCTAATTATAATAATTTATCAAGAAATTATGCGTATTTTTTTTCCCCGGAAGGTAAGCAAGATGTCACGGCATTGTTTTTTAAATTGACTTGTCAACCAGGGTCAGTACCTACTATTGAGTCTTTCTATAAAAAGGTTAATTAAAAAAACAAGTTTTTGAGTTTCCTCCGCTATTCAGATAGACATCTCCCATCCATCTAATTTTCTTCTTAATTTTCTGAATTTTGAGTTTTTTGAGATTTTTTGGAAAATTCCCATCCCTTTTTGAGTTACAACAGTTCAGAGTTCATAATTTTAAAAGATTATGATGGAACATATTTTTATTTTGTTATTCCTTCAGCGGTCATTTTATTTGTGTTAATTATTATTTTTGCCTTTCTTTCTATACCTAAATATAAAAACAATACACTGCATCTTAATTAAGATTTATTCACAATATATTATAGCATACTTAAGCAGTTGTCCCGTTTTCAGACACATCTTGTACAATAATGCCAGCATAATTTAACGCTTAGAATTAACCAATCAAAGCTTACGACAAGCTACGATCACGGCGCGTGCGCGTGGATGCTGTCGTGACCGCTGACACTTAGATAAAGGAGGTTGTTCACATTTTTTAATGAGACCCCATTTTTTTTATTTATTTACAAAGATATCGCTTTTGGGCGTATCATTGGCGCCTTGAGTGAATGATGGCCGCTTATTGATTACAATGTATCATTGATCTTTTGTGAGTTAATTCTGGGGCTATCATGGTTTTAATTGTATGTATGAGTCAACTATGTATGTACAGTATGTATGAATGTATGTATCTTTATTAAACTTTCACAATTACTTATATACTTTTCTAGTGGTATTTTCTCACAATTTGTGGACAAATTTGTAGGATCGTCTAAAGACACTAGGCGGTAGTGTTAGTAGCATGTTGTTAAGATAAAAATTTAACATACCATCACGCCTGTATTCCCCGAGGGGTTAGTCAGAGTTGAACTTGTTGTACACCCACAGTTCGCCGGTATGTTTAAGTCCCGTATTATAGGGAAATTGGACCCAAGACCTCTAGCGTAGTAGTCGTAGCACTAGACTAATGAGGCAGTGCTCAGAAGTGGCGGTAGCTTAATGGCTAGGGCGTCGGACTTGCGATCATGAGGTTGCCGGTTCGGAACCCAGCCATTGCACTACCGACGTGAACCCACCCACGAGGGGTTAACAAGATTACTAGTAATGTGTGACAAACATTGCTAGTAACCTTTTTTTTTAAAAAGTAAATAAATAATGTATGCTTCCTATAAAGCATGACCACGCGACGGATGATAATGCATGGGGCATTAGACAGCATGTTAAAGCCACTCAAGTTAAAGCTACCGACGTCCGAAAATGTTTTAGACATATCATTATTTTTGAAGGCGGTTTTACATTTTTTGTTAAAAGTTATTTTATAAAAATCTATTCTTTTTAACATATTAATTACATTTTTTATAGCATTTGATGATCGTATTGACCCCGGCAGTAAAGGCGTATTTTACTAAAAATGCTGTCACCTGTATCTATTAGTCCCTTTTTTATATACCGGAAAATGCTCATGGATCTTCTGCCGCTGTCTACCGCCTAGAGAGAGGGTAGAGTATGTCGGACTCGTACCGATTAAAAACCGACCTTGCCTTCCCTCGCCTTCCCTTGCCCTGTGTCACAACCATGAGATTTGTGACATTCGCCACAACCATGACAGGTACCTGGACCTATTTTAATTATTGTGGCGAACAGGCAACACCAGGGGGAGGGTTCACTCGCGCGTTGCCAAACCGCAGGAGCAACCGTGGAGCAGGGAGGGGAAGAAGGAGGGGGCCTGAGGGAGAAATTGGAGGGCCTCCGGCGTTCTACAGTCACCTTACATACCATCACGCCTGTATTCCCCGAAGGGTTAGGCAGAGGTGCACTTAATGTACACCCACAGTTCGCCGGTATGTTTGGGTCCCATGTAATAGGGGGCGAGCCTATTGCCATTCACCGGGCACAAATCCAGACTCCGAGCTGCTACTGAGAATTTCATAGTAGAACTCAATAACACTTTGCTCGACCTGGGGATCGAACCCAAGACCTCTAGCGTAGCAGTCGCGATTGGGACCACTAGACCAACGAGGCAGTCACCTTACGAAACGCAAAAGTATGCATACTGCTACCACAAGAATTTCTTTTCTTTCTTTTCTTTCATTCATGTTCTGCTACTTGACATCGTTATTCTGTGGGAGGGTAGTACTTCCCTGGTCGTGTCGGCCCATTCACGCTGGCATATAGACGTGCCAGCGCGACTACTACTTCTATAACTGTATTCTAACCTGTCTGCACACAGACCAAAATTCTTTCTTCTTTAATAATGATCTTCCAGGCAATCATTGCGTATCTGTCACCTTCAGCGTACTATCTGCGCACACGCCACCATTATCAACGATGCCTTGCGCGCTGTTATCAGCCCCTAATTAAATCACCGTTTAATGCGTACTAATTGTACGTTTCATAACATACTCTGAGCATCTCACAATATTACATAAATATGTGTGTATTGTGTTATATGAAACGGAATAATGAGTGTAGTAATCATTATCAATATTGCATCAAACTTGCGAATTTCTTGCCGGATTCTTCTCAGTTTTTTATATGGGATAACACGACAAACGAGCACCTGATGGTAAGTAGTCATCGCCGCCCATACCTAGACATCTGCAAAACCAAAGGAGTTGCAGATGAGTTGCCGAGCCTATTTAGGGAAAAGGGAGGGGAAGGAGAAAAGGAGAAGGAAGGGGATTGAGGGAGGAATTGGGCCTCCGGCCCTCTCGCTCACCGAACGAAGCGCAGTAGCGAAACGCTTCTACTCGGACGTCGGTGTTCTGTGAGTTTGGTAGTTCCCCAGTCAATCCGGCCCATTCATGCTGCAAACAGCGTGGCCCTACCACAACAATCCGTTGGATTGGAATAGCACAACTAGACAATTAAACATAAAATTTCGTTGCGAATTGCGACATACTTAATACTGGACTTCTAAGTGTAGTGGTTCTAAGTGCGACTGCTACGTAGCAATGGGTTCGGTCCTGTTTTGGATTCCCAGATCGAGCAAAGAGTTTAGATTTATGCCAACAGGATCGCCACCATATGGAACCATACCGATAAACTGTAAGTGTACAGTAGGTACACCTCTACCCACCATTCGGGAAATACAGGCGTACAAATACAGGTGGTATGCTATGTCTCTTTGTTTTTATTACACATGGAGATACAATGTAATTTAGGTAGTTTTAAAGATAAAAAATATATTTGTCATGCACACGTTCCTCTCTTTAATATTCGAGGCCACATAAATCATGCTTGGAACATCTCTAATGCCTAAATTTCCGCGATTGCATGCACACATTGCGCACGCGCAGCCTACGTGATTTACACGACGATAGGCGTGGTCTGATGGCTATCGCTAGTGATAAATGGGCGTCTCAGTTCTCGCAGACTACGCCCACTTTGTGTACATAGGATATGAGTTGAAATCCCTACTTCCCTACTAATATTATAAATGCGAAAGTAACTCTGTCTGTCTGTTACGCTTTCACGCCCAAACCACTCGAACGATTTTGATAAAATTTGGTACTTGGATAGACTAAAGCTTGAGAAATGACATAGGCTACCTTTTATTGCAAAAATAGTTTTGAAGGGGTTGAAATAGGGGGTGAAAGTTTGTGTGGGAGTTCGTCATTTTTCAAGATAAAACCATGAAATTTTATATTAAGGCACTTGATAAGAAATAAATAAATATTTGTTCTAGCGTTTTTTAAATTTTGACCTGTGTGGGGATGAAATAGGGGATGAAAGTTCGTTTAGAAGTCCAAACAAAGTCACGCTTTCAAGTTTGACCCCGGAACCGATTTTGATGAAATTTGGAACTAAAATAAATTAGACCTTGGGAAAGGATATAAGCTACGTTTTGTTGTAAAAAAGGGGTTGTAATAAGGGATGAAAAATTGGATGGGAGTCTGTCATTGTTGAAGATAAACGCTGAAACATTGTGTTTAGGCACTTGATAAGAAATAAATAAATATTTGATATGGGGTTTTTGAAATTTCAAACTGTGTGGGGATGAAATAGGGGATGAAACTCCGTTTGGATTTTGACGAAATTTGGTACAAAAATAGACTAGACCTTGGGAAAGGATAGTTTATATTTCAGTAAATAATAAAATTGGGCAAATTCTGTGGTCTACCCGAGCAAAGAAGCGGACGGAAAGATATGTAAGGATAATTTGCAATTTCGCGCCAGAATTGGAAAAACTAAACAGTCAAATTCGTGTTGCCCACGCGGGCGAAGCTGCGGGCGGAAAGCTAGTTATGTATAAAACAAACTATGTAGGTATATAGAAGTTGTGTTATCAAAATTAAATATAGGCAAGTTGACTGTAATTTTTATGGTTACATAAAACTGCTTACCATAAATAGATTCAATAAAAAAAAAAAATTAGTTCAAAAATAAGGAAGTCATAAGCATTTTCATTTTATGCTAGAAAGAGAGCGCAATATATCGACTTGTGACGTCACAATCACATTGTCACAATATTTTATTCATCATCATCATCATCATCATCATCAGCCCGTATTCGTCCACTGCTGGATGTATAAAGAGAACGATTTTTCATTTAAATTCAACTGATTTTCTCAAGTTTATTAATCAAGATCGAAATATTTGAATTCAATTAACTAATTAAGCTAGGAATTCAATTCTATTTTTAATTATAAATTTCAATTCAATTGTTCTTTGGAAATCAATTGCAATATTTTTTTTATGTGGCAACTCGGCAAACGAGCAGGCGAGCTACCTGATGGTAAGTAAGTACTTAGTCATCGCTGCCCACGATCATTTGCAATACCAACGGAGTTGCAGATGCGTTGCCGAGCCTATTAAGAAAGGTGATGGAGAAAAGGAGAAGGAAGCGGACGGAAGTGAACTGTATGCATACTGCCAGATCACCTCGATATGAATAAATCGGTGACTCATCACCACACGAAATTCTGTTGTAATGATATAACGTGTTACTTAATTAGCCATTTTCCTCTTAACTCATGAATAGCAAAAAAAAAATTGGGGCATGGTTTATCTCGCGGGCACCACGTGGACGCCACGCTTCACCAACTGTATTGTCTCATACTTATATTTATTTGGTAAGAGGTTATCAAACAGTTTAATGATTTTGAAGGGAGTAACTCTATACATACATACATACATACATATTATCACGCCTGTCTCCCATGGAGGTAGGCAGAGACTATAGATTTCCACTTGCTACGATCCTGGCACACTACTTTCGCTTCATCTACATTCATGACCGTCGGTTTAGGGTGCTCGGAACCTGGCCTTTTTTAAGAACATCCGCAATTTTGTTGCGGTACGTTCGCCTAGGTCTTCATCTTCCAACTCGTCCATCCATACTCACCATATATACTTGTTTCGTCAATCTACATTCATCAATTCTCTCTACATGACCAAACCATCTTAACATACCTTTCTCAATCCTTGTTACTACATCTTCTTTCACTCCACAGCGCTCCCTTATCACACTGTAACTCTATACATATAAATAAAATAGCGTACCTAATATTAAAATGTGATTTTTTACCCTGACTTCAAAAATGTTCTTTTGGGATAGGAGTTGCAAGGGCGGCAGCTGAGCAACAGCCCCATTGTAGGAAGCATCGATTCCTAGGTCGAGCAATTTCCTAATGGGAAAACACACAAGCTTTGTTAATCTTAAAAGTACCCATTTAGAAATTCTCAATAATTATTGTCGCCTCATTTATATGGGACCTAAATGAGTTGACAACGGTGATATTAGGTTATATCAGTGAACCTCTGACTACCCCTTCAGGAAATGCCTGCAAGATGGTGTTTAAGTAGGTAAAAAAAAGATTTTCCTTATCTAGTTTCATATTAATGATCCCCAAATTTGATACACCCAAAATAGGTATGATACACCCCAAAATGGTCATTGTCGTTAACGTTAATTCGATAAAAAAACATTGCCAATTTAAACAGTCTTATAAATGTAATCAACTGTTTAAGGTATAGTTGGCATCTATTGAGTACGCCGACTCATGCTTACCATCAGGCAAGCCGTATTCTTGTCACATTCGTAGTATATAGAATGTATATAAAGTATGATTTGCGTTATAACATGGTTAATACTTTGTATGCATTACATTAAACGCTCCAGTTATACTTACATACAAAAACGTTGTATCATAATCATATAAATAACCGCTTGATGTGCAATGTTTACATTTTCAATTTAAAATTTCTTCCGCACTAGTTAATACGAGTTATATTGCTGTGTTTTTTTTATTGGTTAAGTTTGCTATCTAGCTGGCGAACCACCTGATTGAATGATCACAACATGATGATTCAACATTCATGATGGTAAGTAAATAGTCCTCGCCGCTCATTGACATCTGCAGCACCAAAATATTTGTTAATGCGTTGGTGAGCTTTAAGAGCCTTAGGACTACAAAATGCCCAATTGCTCCATCAGTCCCCTTTCGTCTTTTTTTTTATGGGATAACTCTGCAAACGAGCAGGCGCGCTACCTGATGGTAAGTAGTCATCGCCGCCCATGGACATCTGCAAAACCAAAGGAGTTGCAGATGCGTTTCCGAGCCTATTTAGGGAAAGGGAGGGGAAGGAGAAAAGGAGAAGGAAGGGGATTGGGGGAGGAATTGGGCCTCCGGCCCTCTCGCTCACCGAACGAAGCGCAGTAACGAAACGCTACTAGTCGGATGTCGGTCTTCTGCGAGAGTGTGGTACTTCCCCGGTCAAGCCGGCCCATTCATGCTGCGAACAGCGTGACCCTACCACAGCAAAACGTCTACTTTTCTTCTTATCCTCCCTTTTCCTTAGGATCGGTAACGCGCGAGTGATAGTGTTGCAAGCGTCCACAAGCTACGGTAACAGCTTACCATCCAGCAGCTTGTTTGCCATCTTAGTGGTATAAAAAAATGCTAGATACGCAGGAATCGAGAAGAGAACTGGATCTTACTTACGCGTTAAACGTCCCTTACGTTTATTGCGTAAGTAGTCAGATCCCAAGAAGTCCTATTACCGAGCAAATCAGATATTTTCTCGCCTTTTACGAGATGCCTAGCAGTCAGAAACAGTATCCTATCCCATCCCCAACACCAGACGCTGTAAAGAAAATAGAAGTACAGTCTGGATCTTAATTGCGCGCCAAGTGAAAGAATTTTCAAATTTGGTTGAGTAGATCCTGAGATTACCCCCTACAACCTCGCAAATTCAAAAACTACCTGTTTATAATATAAGTACAGATTAAGAATACATTTTTTATTACAATTTTCAAAGGGACCCTTACCATAGAGTAATGAACGCTCAGAAAAGAAGGCCCCATTGAACCTAGGACGATTTGACCTCGTAAGTACCTTCAACAAATATTATTATATTTATTTAGGTTCTTATCTTTAATTGGGCAATAAATTGAAACAAAACCTTTGCATCAATAGGTACATAAGACTACCTGAAGAATAAAAATGTTTCATGGTTTTTTTTATTGTATTTCGCATGCGGCAAAATTTTTTTAGGATATAAATTAGCATTTTGGACAGGATTCGGACGTGCGTCTCTCCAGATAAATATACGTTACCGTTCGTCCCACTTACGACATAGAATGTGGAAGAGAGATTGGATATCACAGGCAGTGGTATCGGTACTATAGTTCGTGAAAGCATCCGGCGTATTAAACCGGGACGTAGGTGTTAACAAACAACAATGGTACATCTGCCTAACATGATGTACACAAGTCATTATTACTCATATAATTCAATTTATTGTCAATTACCCACTAACCTATATTAATCAGTAACTTCCGTGACGCCAAATAATTGTTAAATGATTATCTCGTGTAAAATAAAGCTCAACAAATCATTAGGCATTATTTTAAATGTTTTAAAGATGATTATGTATTTTAATTAATAAGTGAGGCATAATAGTATCCTTAATTTGTTTAATTGTCATAACCTAACTTCCGCTTTTGAATTGTATAAAAGACAGGGTACGTAGCTAAGATTATTCATTTCGAGTGAAATATATCGTGTAAGGCGGAGCTCTGCCAAACTGTGTCTCCATAGTTAAAATAAAAGTTATACGATCACATCACACGACTTCATTTTTGTTCTCCGTTACATCTCAGAAGTGGGATTGTGGCAAAATGTCTGGCCCCTATGCTGCTGGATTGGGTGTGACGCGACGAAAATCGTTATCGCTGTCAACATCTGATGGTGAAGAAAATTTCAATTTTTCTTTAAATACGGACGCGGAGCCCCCTTCAAAACGGCGCAGAATTACTAACGTCGATGCGGAAGTTATTCCCAAGTTCCGGCCCGAGGATAATACCAGCAACGTAACCACATGGCTCCATAAAATCGACCAACTGGGCGATGTGTACGGATGGGATTCCACGGACCGCCAATTTATAATGCAGTTGCGACTGCGTGGTTCTGCAAGACGTTGGTACGACGATTTAGAAGACTATGACCTATCATGGGAGGCGTGGAAGCGCAATCTAACAACTGCTTTTCCCCGATCCATAGACTTCGTAGATCGCCTTGAAAACATGCTCGCAAGAACGAAGACAGGAAGTGAAACAATGACTAAGTACTTCCATGATAAGTTATCACTTCTCAAGAAATGTCAAATCGGAGGAGTACCAGCCATATCATGTATAATTCGTGGTCTTCCGAGAGAAATACAAGCAAATGCACAAGCATACCAGTGTAAGGAACCTGAACAATTATACCACGGTTTTCTGTCATCATTGGAGAATTATAAAATATACGAAGCACCCACTTCTATGCGGAAGTCAACCTGGAGAAGGGGTGCAGGTGAGGGAAAATCGTCAACAGCGGTAACGCATCGTTGTTACATTTGTAGAAGAGTTGGCCACGAAGCTCGTGATTGTAGAATGCAGCAGCGCTGTGACACCTGTCAACGGATGGGGCATACTACGGCATCATGCTGGTTTGCTGTTACACCGGGTACATCGCGGCCACGTTTCCAGACACACCAAGTAAGTAATGTATTTTACACAATAAGTAATCATGTTTGCAGCATTTATAAACGTCTCGTCTATATACAAAATGTCAAACTCATAGCTTATATTGACACTGGCAGTAAAGTTAATATTTTAACTTTGGGAAAGGCTAAACAGATAGATCTTAGAATAAAGCCATCTTCTTTAGTGATGACAGGGTTTGGAGGTGCTCAAACAAGATCCATTGGCAAAGCTTTCGTAGAAGTGTATATAGATGATATTCATCTGAGAGGGTATGTCGAAATCACTGATAATATTTTATGCGATATAGATTTGCTTATTGGTCAAAGTATGATTAATCAACCCGGAATTAGCTTGGTAACAACGTTAAACTCTGCGAATTTTATAAAAACTGATGATTTTGGTCATGATTCTCATATTTCGTGTATTCAAGACTTTGGATCTAAGGATCGATACAGTATTTGCTTAAAAAGTGATACTGTTGTACCTAAACAATGTTCTTGTTTCGTAAATGTGTTTGTGGATATAGATACAAACGACGATGATTTGGTTTTTCTTACAAAATCTGTATATGTACTGCTAGGTAAAATGTGTTATATTATCCCTGGAGCAATTGTCTGTATTGAAGGGCGTTTGAAGGTCATAAATATGAGTGATTTTGATATATCTTGGCCGGCACATAAATTGATTGCTCGGGCTGAATTAGTAGAACTTATTACAGAACAAACTTCTGCCACGATAGATAATGACGTTTTGGCGGTAGGCACGTTGTTCGAGTGTTCTAATGCGAATAAGAGTCCGGAACAATTAGGATTAGCAGCAGTTGATATAGGAGAATTAAATAATGAAAATTCAGATAGACTAATTAAACTTTTAAATAGATTTAGCAATCTTTTCGCAAAAGATACAAAAGATTTGGGATGCACCGATTTGCTTAAAATGAGTATTAAGACTACAACAGATAGACCAGTTTATTGCAAGCCATACAGACTGCCATATAAGGAGCACCTTATAGTAAATGAAAAAGTAAAAGATCTTTTAGAAGCTGGGATAATCCGTGAGTCTATGTCTGAGTATGCAAGTCCCGTAATCCTTGTAAAAAAAAAGGGAGGCGATTACAGATTGTGCATCGATTATAGGGCCTTAAATTCGCAAACAATTAAGGATCGTTATCCGCTGCCACACATCGAGGATCAAGTTTCAAAATTGTCAGGAAAGGTCTATTTTACAACTCTTGACCTTGCCCAAGGTTACTATCAAGTCAAAATTTCAGAGGAGTCTATACCAAAAACAGCATTTGTTACCCCTTCAGGGCAGTTTGAATTTTTGAAAATGCCTTTTGGTTTAGCCAATGCACCAGCTGTATTTTCCAGGGTAATACGTGTAGCTCTAAACGAGGTCCTTACCGACGTAGCATCATATTTAGACGATGTCATGCTTCCCACAGTAACTGTAGAAGCAGGAATACAATTATTGGAAAAAGTATTGATACTTTTGCAAAAAGCTAATCTAAAATTGAATTTAAAAAAATGTAGCTTTCTTAAAACTAGCGTTACATATCTAGGGCATGAAATCTCGGCAGGAACCGTTCGACCAGGTTTAGCCAAAATTAAGTGTGTTTCGGAATATAAGCGGCCACGAAATGTTCACGAAATAAGACAGTTCATAGGACTCGCTTCTTACTTTAGAAAATTTATTCGAGGGTTTGCAGAGATAGCCTTACCGTTAACCAGACTTACAAAAAAGGATGTAGCTTGGCAGTGGGGAATAGACCAAGAAATTGCATTTCAGAGTTTGAAAGATAAATTAGTTGAGAGGCCGGTTTTAGGAATATACGATGTTAATGCAGCTACTGAACTACATACTGATGCAAGCAAATTAGGATTAGGTGGTATTCTTATGCAAAAGCAGTTGGATAATTCATTAAAACCTATCGCATATTTTAGTAGAATAACGTCTAAAGAAGAACAGTTTTATCACAGTTATGAACCGGAAACATTAGCTGTTGTAGAGTCCCTAAAGCGTTTTCGTATTTATTTAATAGGTATTCCGGTTAAAGTAGTAACAGACTGTGCTGCCTTACGCACAACTCTTAGTAAAAAGGATCTTGTTCCTCGTATAGCCCGTTGGTGGCTTACGATACAAGATTACGATTTGCAAATAGAGTATCGTCCGGGGGATAAGATGAAGCATGTCGATGCTCTAAGTAGAAATCCAGTCGGCACTTCCATTTATATGATTGAGGAGGCAGATTGGCTTGTTACACTACAGTTGCAGGATAATAATTTGCAAGGTATTATTTCACAGTTACACGGTCAAACAAATAACCCCGACATTACGAATAATTATATCATTAAAGATAATAAGCTTTTTAGAAAGACGTTACATGGTGAACGGTTCGTGATACCGAAATTGGCAAAATACGGTTTGATGCAAAAATACCATGACCAAATAGGACATCCGGGTTTCGAAAAATGTGAGGCTAGTATTAAGGCGCAGTTTTGGTTTCCCAAAATGACTCGTTTCATCAGGAAATATATAAATTCATGCCTTCAATGTGCTTATGGCAAAGGAACTTATGGAAAGACATATGGTGAACTACATCCAATAGAAAAAGCTCCTATACCTATGCATACCATTCATGTCGACCATTTAGGTCCATTTGTTAGAACCCGAAGAGGCAACACATATGTTCTCGTTGTTATAGATTCATTTACAAAATATGTATTCGCCAGGGCCGTTAAAAATTGTAGTTCGGTAGAAACGATTAAACATTTAAAAGAAATTATAGGGCAGTTTGGAAATCCAATTCGCGTAATTACTGATAGGGGTGTAGCATTTACAAGTCGATATTTTAAACAATTTGCAGTAGAATGCCAGTTTAAACATATCCTCAATGCAATAGCTAGCCCTAGATCTAACGGCCAGGTAGAACGAGTAAATCGCACTATTATTAATGGTCTGAACACTATGTCCGAAAGTGAAAATGTATGGGATGATAAATTAAATGATGTGGTATGGGGAATAAATAATACTCCTAATACCACTACTTCTTTTCCACCATTCAAACTTATGTTTAGTCACGACAACTCCCGCTTACCAGCTTTTTCGACAGGGGAAACTTTAGACTATAATTCACAACAGCAGGCCCTAATAGATAGGAGGGATATTGCAAAATTGCGCATAGACAGAAACATGACCTTAATGAAAAAGAGATTTGATGAAACTCATAAAAAATGTATCAAGTATTCAATTGGGGATCTTGTTCTATGGAAGGGAGGTGCCACTAAAATTGCCGATGCAAAAATTACTCAGAAGTTAAGAAGTCTCTATACAGGTCCCTATAAAATATGTAAAGCTGAAACCAATATAGACCGATATACTATTTGTACAGTTAAGGGTATGAAAGGTTATAAAAAATTTACAGCTGTGGTTCGTGGTGAAACATTAAGACCATATAAATCAATAGTTCCAAATACAGACAGTTCTTCCACTGATGGTGAGGTAGATAGGGATGATTTAATTGACCTATTAGAAAGTTAGTTATTCATTATTTAAGTTATGTATAATGTTAACATATAAAGATGAACATGTTCTTAGTAATTTGTAAAAGTAGCGTTTATATTTTGTAACGTTTATTTCTTAAAAAATCACAATAATACATAAATATTAAAGTTGTACATCGAAATTTCATATTTGGTATTATAATTATTCGCCAGTCCAAAATGTTATTGAAAGCCTGAAACAAAGCATAACAATTTAAATTAACAATATGTTCATTTAAGACGTGAATCCAGGGACCAGAAAACTGCGCTTCTCCATTCTCTCGTCTGACTAAAATAATCGATGTATGTAAATTATAGTCTGTGTGACAGAATTTTATGCTGAAGTCTATGTGACAAATTACGGTTCATCAACATGTACAGTCTGTGTGATAACTGAAAAATTTTATATGGTTCGTAAAGTTCCAGTCTGTGTGACAAAATTTGCTATTAATGCTGTTGAATTTAGTCTCTGTGACACAATATAATGAATAAAAATATCAGTCTGTGTGACAAAATAAAATCATGCGTGACAACTGACAAATGTCATACGGTTTATAAAGACCCAGTCTGTGTGACAAGACTTGCTATTATTATTATTGACGTGTATCGTCTGTGTGACACAATATAATGAATGAACCATCAGTCTGTGTGACAAATAAAACCAGTTCCAAGATTTTAATGACAATACTCAGTTTACTCATATTGACAGTTTGTTGCCGATAAAAATGACGTCTGTGTGACATTACTGACAATACCAGTTGTATAAAGTATAAACATATTATATCTACACTGCACTGAAATATTTCTATTATTGGAGAAATGTAACTGTAAAATTGCAAAATCTTACTTACCACTGAAACTTTTCATAACCTCTTGAATACTGCTCTCTTCTTTTGTTACAGTTTGCTGATCGGGGGAACAAACTGTTGGAGTCTGATCGCCGTGGGACACGACAAGCGCAGGATGGCCGAGTGTTAACAAACAACAATGGTACATCTGCCTAACATGATGTACACAAGTCATTATTACTCATATAATTCAATTTATTGTCAATTACCCACTAACCTATATTAATCAGTAACTTCCGTGACGCCAAATAATTGTTAAATGATTATCTCGTATAAAATAAAGCTCAACAAATCATTAGGCATTATTTTAAATGTTTTAAAGATGATTATGTATTTTAATTAATAAGTGAGGCATAATAGTATCCTTAATTTGTTTAATTGTCATAACCTAACTTCCGCTTTTGAATTGTATAAAAGACAGGGTACGTAGCTAAGATTATTCATTTCGAGTGAAATATATCGTGTAAGGCGGAGCTCTGCCAAACTGTGTCTCCATAGTTAAAATAAAAGTTATACGATCACATCACACGACTTCATTTTTGTTCTCCGTTACATAGGGTTCGAATGCTGCCTGAGATAATTTTTCTTTCGCTAAAATTCACATACAAAAAGTTTCGGATGGAACTCAGGTCAAATGTGCCGTCAATTATTAGGTTCATCATCATCATCAACCCATTACATTGTCCCACTGCTGGGCACGGGTCTCCTCTCAGAACAAGAGGGATTAGGCTATAGTCCACCACGCTAGCCTACTATGGGTTGGCAGACTTCACATGCCGTCAAGAAAATCTCTCAGGCATGCAGGTTTCCTCACGATGTTTTCCTTCACCGTTTAAGCGCATGATAATTAATTATTAATACGCACATGACTTCGACACGACAGAGGTGCGTGCCTTGGATTCGAACTCGAGACCTTTGACTTGGCAGTGCAATGGTCATATCACAAGGCTATCACTGCACGTTTTCAGGTCTTATTAGGTTACCAGTCATTAATTGCCCGTTAAACCCGAATAAATAGCGGTCCCTTCTTAATCGATCAGATTTCAACATCACTAAGCAGTGTCCCATATTTGACCGTAATTCTCGCGCTTGTTCTAATTATTAAAATACGTAAATAATCGATATGTTGTATCATGTCGTGTGTTACGCTGTGAAGGGTCAATGTCGCCACACAGTCTGGAAACGACCTCGGCACGATCGTGTGACGTGATATCGACTTTACAAATCATTGATTAAAAAAAAACCGGCCAAGTGCGAGTCGGACTCGCACCGTTCTCACCGCACTCGTTCCGTATAATATGATAAAACTAAAAATTTACGGTTTTCGCAATTTTTCCTTTATCTGTGCTATAAGACGTTGCTTCGTACCAAATTTCAAGATTCTGACTTCACGGGAAATACCTTATAGGTTTTGATTCCCCTGCGAGTGTCGAAAATTTGCGGCATAAACGGAAGTATCTTTTGATTGCGTTGGCTTAGAAGTTTGATTTTTTCACAGCTCCAAGGGACAGTAGAGCTGAGTATTTACTTTAAATTCCAGCTTGATACCTCCTGATAAAAGGGTCTTGATAGACGTACGGACGGACAATAAAGTGATCCTATACGGGTTCCGTTTTTTCCTTTAGAGGTACGGAACCCTAAAAACTAATTCAACAAATTAAAATTATACTAGTCTACTAATGATAATAATTTACCATCATGCCTGTTGCATGCCTCGCCAATATGTTTAGTTCTCATGTAATAGGGGCGAGCCGATAATTGCCATAAACCGGGTACAAATCCGGACTCTGAGCTGATACAGAGAATTTCATAAAAAATCAAATATCACTGTTGGACCTGGATATCGAAGCCAGGGCCTCTAACGTACCAGTGGCGCTTGAGACCACTAGAATTATGAGGTAGTCAGTCAGTGTAAAACTTATTGTACGTATTTTATAAATTTTGTTGTTGTTAAAATTAAAGTTTTGTTGTATCTATTTATCTCAAATCATACAAAATAATTAATGCACGGTCATTTTAATTATGCTGCACTTCCAAAGATTTTATTCCAAAAAAATAATCTTGGGCGGAGGTTGTCGGATTTGGATACGCGAGGCCCTCTTTTGCGCGGGGCCTGTAGCATTTGTTACTCCTGGTATATTGTTAATCCGCCACTGCATGGTTAATCAATTTGCGCAATAATCTAGTGACAATTGGATTTAGGGGAGTGCCCAAGTCAGTCTAGCAGTGAATCGCAATGGTGAATACTGAATAGTGATATCCAAGTTACAAATATTATAACCTTATATGCTGGTTATCACGACTCACCTTGCCAAGAATGTGTTTCACATCCGCTGCCAATTATGAAGTATTCCGTATGATGTAATTACTATCGCAAAATAATCAGCAAAGTAAGTATGGTCGAGATTAATTTAATAATAAGTAAAAACTTAGGCATTATGTATTTTTAAGTTTCGTTGCATCACTATTTATATTTTCCTATTAAGCTGTAGATTGGCTTGTATTGGCCAAGAAAATATATACTGATATTTAGCCACATATCTGATAAAAGCCCACCCTACCATAGTCGAGAAAAGGCTTTGAGGACGACGGTTAAATATAGCTTTTTTATGCAATTATGCTACCATTTCAGTTTTGTGTTTCAGCGTTTTTAAAAAAGCTTCCACCTTAAGCTTTTTCGAAAAAGCTTTTCCGCAAAACGCAAAACGGTTTTCCGTTGGGCGCAAAATTATTTTTTAATTTGATTTTTCCCAAATTGTGGCTAGGTTTATTGCAGTAGAAATTGCGACGTCTACTATAACTAATTCACAACTAAAATTTTGCATTAAAAAAAAATATCAAAGCAGATGTTAATAAATTGTCTATTTTGCCAGAATCCGTATATAGTTCGTAGTTTTAGCCAAATTTTATTTTAATAAAGTTCTGATGTTAGTTTATTCAAAACATTTAAAAATATCGTTGTTATGTGTCCTCGTCTACGAATCATGGAACAAACAATATCTTGCCTTTACCGTTTACGGGAGAAAAACCTGTCGTTGTTAACAAAATATATGACGTTAAAATAACAATATTTGTTTAGTAACAGCTGTAGTCATGAATAAAGTGAATGTTAGCTCGTAACCTCTGCTGATAGGTACTACGGTCACGTTAATTGGCGTTGATTGTATTTTTGGTAGCAAGTAATTATCTATATTCCGGGAGTAAGCCCGTATCGTAAAGGTTATACACCCATGCCTGCCTACAAGTTTAGGAAGCTAAAAGTTCTTTATATGTAGCATAGGCACCAAGTTGTGGATTGCGATAACTTTCGACTTATGGCTTAAGTCAGGGAGAAGTTTATTGGTTTGTTTATAGATCCCGTGTTATAGGGGCGAATCTATTGTCTTTAATTGCAGTTCAGAAATCCAAAAGTGAGCTACTAGAGCTTTACAGGGAAACTCATTAGTATTTTCGTCGTCAAACTACCGTCATTTAAAGAAGATTGCTTACCCTAAGAGGCCAAGCTCTAGGAGAGGTCCAGCAGTGGACGAGCATAGGTTGATGATGATGCTTACTTAAAGAATGAAAATGAATGAGCTATACCGCAATATCTTAAGTTACGTCACACGACCCGAGATGTAATCAAAGTGTAATATATCACTCCTAATCTATAGATCTTCTTTTTATATACCAGTTAAAAGTATAAAATGCCTGTAGGTACTGTACTTCATTGGCCAAGGGCGACTTTTTTATGAAACTCTCAGTTACAGTTTGGAGGTTGTATTTTTTGCCCATGAAATAGACATATATTGCACCAAGGGCTGCTGCCGCGCTTGCATATTTTAAGTTTTTTTTTTTTGAAATTCTCAGTTATAGTTTGTGGTAGGTATTATCGATTTTTTTTAACTGGTTTATCATCCGTGACCCACTAGGGTATCGTTGAAAACCAACGCCAGGCATTCCGTCTGGCATACGCTGAACTAGCGTCGTTTAAGCGCATTCGTGGGACATGCATTTTTTTCATATAGGTTTCATAGTAAGAATTATGCTGAATAAATGATTTTTCTTTCGTTCTGAAGCTCTGCCCTATTCGACAGTTTTGACTTTATATCCGTAGGATAGAAGAATGGTTGTTTTTATCATGTCAAGGAATGCCAAGGTACTAGAAAGATGGATCACTATTCCAGTGTTCCTTGATATAACACGTGAGACTCGCATGACATGACCCATGATTTTGAGGCGCGTGGCGCAGATAACTTACATTTAAAAAGATAACCGTTATCTATGCAATAAAACTGGTTTGTAGAATTGTGATGTGAGCATACGTAAGTTGATTGAATCATATCTATGGGATAATGCCCCCAACGGCTTTTACGTTGACAGGTTGTTAACTCGTAAAAAACTCGAAATTTGAAGAACTGGCTTGTACCCCCTGCTCTATCTACAATTCTACATGGTTACACCTAAATCATCACGCTTGTTGGAAATATATATCTGATGCCCCTAAGCACATGGCTTCTCCTTACGTGCTCTAAAAAGAGCAATTAATCTTATTCTACCATGTAAGAAGTCATATACCGGCGCAGCATGCTATCGAAGAAACTTTTTTCCGTAATAAAAAAAAACAGAAGCTTTAATATCAAGTTATGCTCGGCAAAGCATCTGCAACCTGGATTTTTGGTATTGCAGATGTCCATGGGCGGCGATGACTACTTACCATCAGGCAGCTCACCTAAAAAAATACATAAAATATTGACGTACTATAACGTAACTTAGGAAGATTGGCTTTGTTAAAGATATACTTTTCTATTGAATATGCATTCTATTAAAAGTAATGCAGACCTTTAAGAATAATACTACTCTATATACACTAGTTTTAAAATCACACTAGCTTTCCGCCCTCGGCTTCGCCCGCGTGGTTTCTCGGCTTTTCTATACTAAAATATGTATGTATTATACATATAAACCTTCCTCTTGAATCACTCTATCTATTAAAAAAACCGCATCAAAATCCGTTGCATAGTTTCAAAGATTTAAGCATACAAAGGGACATAGGGACAGAGAAAGCGACTTTGTTTTATAATATGTTAAGAAGAGAAGAGATCTCGGACACGGTGGCCGTATCCCGCACATTATAAGGAGAGTCCTTATAATGTGTGGGATACGACCACCGTGTGATTTTAGTCGGTAGAAGTCTTAACTAGCCCATGAGGATTTCCACACTGGACAAAAAAGGTTTAAATCACAATGAAATGCAGTGTTTTCAGTTTAAGTTGTAGTTTTCTTTTTAAAATCACCACCTTAAAGCTTCTTAGATCAAAGTTGTCAGTTTTTCAAAAGAAACTAATGCTTGTTACCTAGTCTAACTGGAATCTTTATAAATCTTCCTCTTAGCGAAATGCCTTGGAGCTATATTTATTATAACAACACAGAAATAAACACAATCTTTATTTACTTACTATTATTTTCTTTTTTAAAAGTGGATGACCTCCACATTATCCAGTTAAATTTAGTTTTAATATTAAAGTGTAATTTATCTTAAGTTGAATGAACGGAAAAAATGAGTTTTTAGTATGTCAATTACATTCATGTATTATTATTATTATAAATAAGTTATATCTACAAATGAGTAGATATTATTGGGTTAGTGTAATGCGCTTGAGCAAATATCAATATTATTCTTATTTACATTTATTGTTTTGAACGAAGTAACTCTGTGACCTCTGTACAAAGAAACTTTCTATCTTTTTACCTCTTCTTAGATATCCTTCAAAATGCAGTGCTGGATTACAGCCATCGCGGGGCCAATAGAATATTCTATTGGGGGCCCTTGATCTACTGTAGATTCTCAAGTATAAAGTAGGTAATCAAAAAATTCAACACTCAATACGTTTATTTGCCATGATGAAATGAAATGATGAAATGAAATGATATTTATTTCTGTAAATAGATCTTTTAAGACACTTTTACAAGTCGTTTTTTTACATATTTTTTTTAACTAGATGGCGTCGACGTTTCCTATCTGACGACCTCTGAGAAGAAACGTCGAAACAAACTTAGAGAATCATGGTCTCTTTTAAAGTCCAGACAATAGTTATATTATATGCGAGTTCAATGTAGGGCAAAATCTGAACAGGCCTTTTGAAGAAAGAACCATACCAGCTTTGACTTGACCTGTCCTAACTGACGAAACGCATACATCAGTCATCGTGTAGCTCAACCATTTTTTAGGGAGCCCAACGACCCGACGCACAACGATACCAGATCAGCAAGACGTTTGCGTAGGTCATGGGAAATACTCAAAACTTTCAGAAATCTTTAATATAAATAAATGTTATACGAGTTAAAACCGACATAGTACTCACATTTACATTTTGTATGGTACAGTGTACATTAATAATAATACTATGCATGATAACTATGACCTACAAAGCAACTCAGTCAACTCGTAAATGGAAAAATAAAAAAAATATATTTGAGACACGATAGCCAGCAAGTCGAGTGGAGTAATCCACTTTGAATACTTTTTAGAATAAACTTTGAAAGTTTTTGTGACATAATTTTTATTCTATATACCTAGGTAATTAACACGTCTTTATAAGTATCATTAAAAAAATTAAGCTCGGGCGGAGTTCGCAGATTTGGATACGCGGGGACCCCTTTTGCGCGGGGCCACCTTTAGCGCGGGGCCCCATTTTGTGCGGGGCGCATAGCATACACTACTCTTGTTACATAATATATGGCTAATCTGAAAACGTGTAGTATTTAAGCTGTACCTGTAGGTAATTAGGAATTCTTTTGCAGGCACAAATTTCACATGCGCATACGCTGATACCCGAAACAACTATCTGTGGGAAAATCCAATATTTGTTTTGTCCGAGAAAATCCCCATGTAGTAAGAGTAATAGGTATGAATAGTAATATATCGAGTATTATATAGTAAAAAGTAAGATATTATTGTCCGATATAAATATAATAGAATTGTTAAAATAGACTTATACCTATAAGGGGGCTTTGCAGCACGCGGAAGTCAATTTAATCATTGGCTTTATACTGATTACATTAATAATATTATTAGTCTATCTCTTTTGTCTCTTTTCAACAACCGACGTTTATTTCAGAAAGGGAAAGGAAGTAGTTCAAATCTATTTTTCCAAATTACTCCGAAATGTGTGGGTCGTTTTGCAGTTTTTTTTTTCAACAATCGGCGGTAGCCTAATGGCTAGGGCGTCGGACTTGCGATCATGTGGTTGCCGGTTCGAACCCCACCCATTGCACTACCGACGTGAACCCACTCGTAACACAAGCATTTTAGCTTAGCACGAGGGGTTAACAAGAATACTAGTAATGTGCGACCCACATTGCTAGTAAGCTTTTTTTTCTTTAAAAAAAAAAGAAAAAAAAAACAACAAAAGATTACGAGTTTGCAAGAGTTTTATCTTCAACTTTAATAATGTTCTTGAGCAATACACGTTAATAAAAAACATACTTAATGCTTCTTGCAATTCTCTACTACTTAATAGGAAAAAAAACATGCCTGTATTCCCCGAAGGTTAGGCAAAGGTGTACTTAATGTACACACACAGTTCGCCAGTATGTTTAGGTCTAAACTCCGACCTGCTACTGAGAATTTCATAGAAAAACCCAAGAACACTTTGTTCGACCTCGGAATCAATCCCAAGAACTGTAGCGTAGCAGGCGCGCTTAGGATCACTAGACTAATGAGGCAGTTTAGGGAGAGTTTAGTTACTTAACCTGGCAAGCGGTACAGTTCCTCTTTTAAGCACATAACAATAGATTTTGCATTGTGTCTACAATATGCCGCTTGACAGGTTAATAAGTTTGGTGAATAAACCTCCATCATCATCATCATCATCATCATCACATCAGCCTATCTCCGTCCACTGCTGAACGTAGGCCTCTAAAACTAAACCCCCTAAAACCTCTATAGTCGAACCTACATCAACAGATAGATTCTATAGTCCGTTTCAAAATCTCTGAGAGCGAATTGAGAGTGAATTGAGAGTGAATTGGGGAGGGGAGTAAGATGGCGTCGAAGTGCCGTTCCCGACAGGGTCCATAATTGATACCAACTAAATTACTGTGTAACACCTGTTAACATTTTCACAAAGAAATGAATTTTCTAATTAAAGAAAATTTCTAGTGAAAGAAAAATTCGATCTCAGGCAGGGTTTGAACCTGCGTCCCTCTGGTTAAGTACACCAGACGCTTTACCAATTAAGCTACCGAGACCACTGCCTGTGATGTCGAATTTCTCTTCCACCTTCTACGTCTTGAGGCGACGTCGGCACCATCTATTGAAGACAGTTGGTTGAAAGACATAGTAATGTCTTCAATAGATGGTGCCGACGTCGCCTCAAGACGTAGAAGGTGGAAGAGAAATTCGACATCACAGGCAGTGGTCTCGGTAGCTTAATTGGTAAAGCGTCTGGTGTACTTAACCAGAGGGACGCAGGTTCAAACCCTGCCTGAGATCGAATTTTTCTTTCACTAGAAATTTTCTTTAATTAGAAAATTCATTTCTTTGTGAAAATTTCGCAATATTTAATGCTAAAAAATAATAAAAAATAACCTGTTAACATTGTGGAGTGCAATAAATATATTGAGTATTGACACATGCTAAATGTCAAATTTACAAATACATACTGCATTTTTTGTAAATTTGACATTTAGCATGTGTCAATTCGCTCTCAGAGATTTTGAAACGGACTATACATCATTGTCTAGTCCGAAGTAGGTACTTTAGTAACATGCAGCAAAATGCAGTATTTACATGCATCTGCCATATTCCGACCTTTGCAACCTATTTACTGGTTGATATCGAAGTTGTTGACTTTTGGAGGTTTGACCACAACTTCGATTGTGGATGTATTCTTATGACAATCTGGATCGAACGGTTAACAAACCCTCCGACGCGCAAAGGGATCTCAATTTGTCACCGATTAATTTTTGGGTGCATTTTATAAGCTTTCACGAGCGATAATATTATAAAAGCTTTTGCTGCGTCTTGTGGCCTCAAGCGCGTTTGTGACACTAGACATCCTGGGTTCGATGCCCAGATTGAACAGAGTGTTATTGAAATTCCTGTGAAATTTCGTTCTTCGTTAGTGTCGCAACCACGCCCCCTATTACATGGGATCTAAACATACCAGCGAACTGTGGAACATCTTACAACTCTGCTATACCCTTCGGGGAATATACGCGTTTACCATGGCATAAACTACTAAGTTAAACCATAAACTAGTAAGTAAGCGCAGTTGCTATTCGAGCTGCCAAAAAGTAATAATCGCAGTCGTTATTCGAGCTGCCAAAAAGTAACCATCGCAGTCGCTATTCAAGCTGCCAAAAGTAATAATCGCAGTCGTTATTCGAGCTGCCAAAAAGTAACCATCGCAGTCGCTATTCAAGCTGCCAAAAGTAATCATCGCAGTCGTTATTCGAGCTGCCAAAAAGTAATAATCGCAGTCGTTATTCGAGCTGCCAAAAAGTAATCATCGCAGTCGCTATTCGAGCTGCCAAAAAGAACAAACCTAACCAAATAATTTTCGTTACTTCGGTTTTATGGTGATTAACTAGACTTTAACCCCGGATGTGACTGTTACGCCGGAACTATTAGCCGATAATAGAATCGATAGTTGTTGATAGAGTCGGGTTTATGTCGCGTGTTATTTTATGTGATACTGTGTGACCTCTTTAACCGGATGGGGTTCGGTTAGAAGAAGTAGCGATATGTTGTGGAAAGCATGCAGACGATGGAATAATAATGAATTATTTACTTACAATACCTATCCAAAGTGAATAGTTATCTATAATTTAATACCTAGTCATTGTCCTAGCGCTTTCTCAATTATTATTAAGTCTGATTGCAGTAACTTTATTATTGAATGAAGACCAAGTTCTTAGTGGTTGAGATAAGTCTAATAAATAACATTTTAAATTACTCTTAATTCTAAGGTTTGACGGGTTTTCTTTACTAAGGTTTGAAGTGGCTTATATTTTATCGATTTATTGTTGAAGGTACGTACGATTCTTGTAATCTCTCACAACATTGTAGAGTTCAATATACTGCATAGATTATTAGATAAAAACGTTACCGCCCATAACAAACACCAAACACGCCTGCATCTTGAACGATGCGAGACTTTGTCCCTGAGTCGTTATGATACAGGGACCGACAGACAAACATCAAAACATCGTTACAAAAGCTTCACAGAATCGTAAACTAAACGAAAACACAATAAATGCCAGTGAAACTGACGATTTATTATACCTAGGCGTATCACGCAGGTCCATTGTCCACGGCTCGACCTCCGAGGTGGCGATACGAGCAACAATGCTCCGATAAATGTGAAAAAATGTTCACGGAACACCCCTAGAGCAGCGTGAACCTGCCCGTACGCAACATATATTAATCCGTGTATTTTTTCACGCGTATCAGTTGCGCGTCGCCCGTCGCACACACCGCACGCATGCGGCTCGATCTTCTTTACTATTTCAATTGTCTACGTCGTAGGAATTTACCACGATGGGTAAAATATCTAGTGTGATCGTGTTTATTCTAGTCAGTAATATTATAAGTTTAGAAGGGGAAATGTTGGGTAGTTGTGCTAATTGCGCGAATGGCGACCTGAGTGCGACTGAGTTGACTCAGGCACGGATCGAGTTCGTGAAGCAGCAGATTTTGAAGAAGCTGAGGTTGAGTAAGAAGCCTGCGGTTGCTTTGCCGGTGAACAGCCTGCCGATGCCGGTGGCACAGGGCCAGACCCTCAGTGAAGGAGCCAGCAAACCACCGGAGTTCGATGACTATTATGGCAGAACTGAACAGAAGATAATATTCCCTGTTGAAGGTAAGATTTCTAAACAAAGTGTTTCTGACGTGCTGATATGGAGAGAGCAACACCGGTTTTTTTGATGATTAATCGTTACCAATCTAAGTGATTAGGAACAGGACAGTTTTTCGGAAAATTCATTTATGCATTGATAAGATAAATGGTAGCTTGATATAATTTAGAGTAACGATAAAGTTTTCTAGGGTTATTCATACTAACATTATAAACGCGAAAGTAACTCTGTTTGTTACCTGAACCGTTGAACAGATTTCGATTTCATCTTATTTTATTTATTTACACAGCATGGACCATCATCTTGAATAAAAGATCAAAGATAAAGGGTATCTTATATCTCAAAAATACCTTTAGTGTGCAAGTGAAGCCGCAGGCTACGGCTTGTTCTTTATAGAATAGAATAGAACTTAGGATATTATATCCAAACTTTGGTTATTCGATACACACCTGTTAAGCTCTGTGCGCAAATTATTTATATAACTAACCTTTAATAAATAATAACTCAACGCGTGATAGATGATGAAATAATTGCAGCGACTTAACTATCAGACATTAATTTAACTGCGTTAGGACAGGAACCGAACTTTGGACCGAGCGTTTCACGTCGCGGTCGCGTGCTTAACTATGCTAGCTGGTTTGCAATATAACTGCTTGTTTGTTAAAAAAAATGGCTTGGACTTTGAGTAGATTTACCTGTGTCAGAGAATAACAAATTGCAGTGTTTGTGTATTTATTTTAGTACTATGCAAAAATAAGATCATACCTATCTCACCTCTTTGACCGAATGTAAAAAATTACAAAGTAAAAATTAAATCAGTAAAAAACGGTTAAATAATTCCAAGAAAACCTCAAATTGCACGTGATTTTTTTTTCACGTTTTAGTACCTAACCATATTTAAGTCCCTCCCGCTGTTTGTACGCTTAGATCTTTTAAACTCCGCAACGGATTTTTGTTCAGTTTTCAGCAATAGATAGAGTGATTCAAGAGAGGGGAGTACAGAAAAGCAGAGAAACCACGCGAGCGAATCCGTGGGCGGAAAGCTAGTTAATACATATTTACAGAAATGGGATTAAGGAAATCAAATGAAATTATTAGCTAAACTGGAAGCAATAGACCGATAGGTTTTAACGCCACGGGCTGTGGATTCGATGCCCGGACGGAGAAAATATTTGTACCTATGACTTAAGTATAATATGTACATTTTCCGGATAATTGACGACTCTCATACACGCTTATACGCTTAAATGTACTCTATCTCTTCTTTTGTATGGGAAGTTGTATTTATTATTTACGAATTATAAATTAACTACTTAGCTTTTGCCCGCGACTTCGTCCGCGTGGAATAGATTTTTTCTAATCCTGTGGGAATTTCCCAAAATATCGTTATAAATTAGAACCTAGGTTATTCTGATGTAGGTATAAACAATATTACTGTAAAGTTTCATCACAATCCGTTTAGTAGTTTTTGCGTGAAAGAGTAACAAACATCCATCCATCCATCCTCACAAACTTTCACATTTATAATATTTTTATTTTATAGTAGGAAGGAAGTAGGATTTACGAAACACATTTTTGAAAAGCAAGCTATGACGGCAAGAAATATCGGTATAAGCATTGATATATAAATAGTTACACAATTCTATTTATAGGTACATTTTACGCACGAGTTATATATGGAACTAATGTATTTATTATACCTAATTACATGCTTAATCTGATTATAATTATTATATCAGCAGATTATTACGTAATAAAATGGTACCTCGTGTAGTTATAGGTACGTCATCAATAACAGAAATATATAAAATTAAAGGTGCTGTAAAAAACTGAGGTTTAAACATGATTAGCTTTTAATTTGGCTTTGGTTGTAATAAATATCAGATAAGAATTAAAACCACTATCTCCTTTTTGCTTGAAGTCGGTTTAAAATTAGGTAAATAAATATAGTTCTGAGACAAAAAAAATAAATATTAATTTTAAATAAAATAATAATTTATTATCTTATAACGAGATAAATATAACACGATCCGACCTACATTAATCTTGCACTAAAAATATTTACTTTGTAATGAAAAAACTTATTAATTGTTGTGTTGTGATCATTCAATTGCTATATTTATAACTCTATAACGGTAAGAGCAGGGTTAATAAGGTTACTTTCGGTGAATAATAACAATTACGATTGTAACTATATATACATATGTAGGTACACTCACGACCTTTTCATACAGGATCAGGCAGATTGCAAATGATTCTACCTATATGGAAATAACTCGAACACCGGAATGAGGCTGAAAGATTTCAGTTCATGCAATTGATTAATTGCAATTTAGCGATGAAGTTGGTATATGCAACAGTATACTGGCGGAACCACTTTCAGAGAATGCCAAAATATTATATAAACTTGTTAATTCAGGTCTTAAAAGAAGGTAGCATGGCATTATTTCGGCCTAGGTTAAGTTAAATTGTTAAAATTAATATTGTGTGTTGTCATCTGTATTGTATAGAACTATGAGGGTGGCATTTTCTTATAAGAAAAAACTCTCTTTAAAATTAATGAATAAAAAAAAAAACTCGAACACGATATCCCAGAAACTATAAATAATAGCCCACTAACTTAAAAATATATTCTTATAATTAATTCTTATTATTTTTACATTTGATCTAAGTTAGATACTTATAGATTTCGGGAATATCATTGTATTGGGAATTATAAAATTTATTATAAGTAATAGGTAAGTAGGTATCTACGTTTCTATATCTAATGTTTATAAAACTGTAAAATCGTATTTCTGTAAATAGAAGATATAATAAAAAACGAGTGTACGATAGTGAAAGGCTTGTAACCCAAAATTTCCCTTCTTTCAAAATAGTGATAGTAGAGTAAAGTATGTTCCACCTTAGTTGAGGCATGTAAACTTTTAACTTTTTTAACCAAATATTATTACTACTATTATAAACAGGTTTGTGAGAAAGCTACGTTACCATATTTGTGAGTGTCATAGTGGGCACTGGGCCCCTCCTAGACTATGTCACATCTTCATTATCGATGACGAAGTTAGATATCCGAAATGTATGGATATGACATAATTTCATCACGTGACATATCAAGAGATTATGCCAATTACATACATTTCAGATTTATCTAACTTTGTTTTCGATATAGAAATGTAACATTGTCTAGGCCCCCTGGTCATATTATTATAAAATGAATATCCCCAGCGGTCTATTGTGCAAAATATCAAGGAGTAAAGTAATAATCTAGCTACAGCAATCTTGTATATTTCCACAAATTAAAACAAATCTGACACGGAACTAAAACTTAATTAAATGATACTCGTATCAAAGTAGAGCGGGAGAGGTATTAAAAAAGTGGTGGGGTTGCCCCCACTAATTTGTATGTTATCACAAGTCATGTAGTTTACCGAGCTACTTGATAAACTACCCATACATATAAGTATGTGCAGGCGCCATTCAATCAACGTTATTTTATTTATAGCCCGCTAATTAAGCGGTCAGAATAATTATCAATACTTCGCGTAAAATGGGCACTCAACAGTGTTTTTTTCAATTCATTCTTCAAACTTTAAAACTTTTTTTATGGGATAACTCGGCAAACGAGCAGGCGAGCTACCTGATGGTAAGTCATCGCCGCGCATGGACATATTGGTATCTGCAATACAAAAGGAGTTGCAGATGCTTTGCCGAGCCTAGGAATAGGGAGGGGAAGGGGAAAAGAAGTAGAAAGGGGGCTGTGGGAGGAATTGGGCCTTCGGTGCTCCACACTCACCGTACGAAATACAACAGTAGGTACCTATGCATACTGCTACTTGACGTCGATATTCGTCGTGCCGACAAATTCATGCTAGCATGTAGACATGCCAGCGAGACACTACCACAATTGCAAATAACTCTATCGAATTATTTACAAGTTCACAAAGATATGAATTTTCTAGTGAAAGAAAATTTCTAGTGAAAGAAATTTCGATATCAGACAGGGTTTGAACCTGCGTCTCTTTGGTTAAGTACACCAGACGCTTTACCAACTAAGCTACCGAGACCACTGCCTGTGATGTCGAATTTCTCTTCCACATTTTACGTATTCTGGCGACGTCGAAGTTGTTACAATTTGTAAATAATCAAGTAAATCTAAGAAATAAATTAATGAATTATCTGAGTATGTGATTCATTAAAGAATGCAACAATGTTTGCATTTATATCTGCTAATTGTTATTACAATATGATCACACCTACTATTCATATCATTGCTTTTTTTTATATCTGAAGAAAAAAATTACCTCATGATAAGCAAGTGCATAGTCACTTCTTGGTACCGTCTTCTGTGATGCTCACAACAAGCAAAATATTTATTATTACCTACACCATTTTTATGATCGTTATATGTAAACAAAAATTCTTAATCATAAGGAAGTTTACAAGTTTATCGCATAAAAAAAATATTTTAAGTGGGCAAAAAATTCTCGCGAGATATAATTGTTTAGGTATGGAAGCGTCGGTAGCCTAATGGCTAGGGCGTCGGACTTGCGATCACACGGTTGCCGATACGAACCGCACCCATTGCACTACTGACGTGAACCCACTCGTAACACAAGCATTTTAGCTTAGCACGAGGGGTTAACAAGAAAACTAGTAATGTGTGACCCACATAGCTAGTAAACTTTTAAAAAAAAAATAATAAATAAGGCAGCTTATTTGAAAGTTTTCGCGCAATATACTAGTACTGCGGCATTTAAATGTTGTTTTTATGTAGAAAAGCAGGCCTTTTTAGCCTCACGCGGGTTTTCCGGCTGTTTTACCAAATTTATCCTATATTATAAAATCTATCCAATGTACGAGTTCCAACCAAAAAGGTTTACATAACATAACATACCATCTCGCTTGTATTCCCTGCAGGGTTAGGCTGAGGTGTACTTAATGTACACCCACAGTTCGTCAGTATGTTAAGGTCCCAGGTAATAGGGGGCGAGCCTATAACCGAGCACATGCCCAAAATCCTGCTACTGAGAATTGCATAGAAAAAAGCCATATCTTTGCTAACTTGCTGTCCTATAGCAGATGACCTGCCGACTAATACCAACAGGTGTTCCACTTCACCACTTTTAATTGACAATTAAATTGACTTGAATTAAAAGCGCAATAAGGGTAAAACTACTACTCTCAAGAGATTCTTATCGACAACTAAATATAATTTTCTCTAGACATATTTCAAAACTACTTCTTTTATGTTCGTCATATTTTAACTGGCCGCAGCGTGAACCCGATAAGCGCCATATTGTAGACACAATGCAAAATCTATTGTTTTGCCCTCATGAGGCAACTACATGCATCATTGAAATAAAAAGACTTATTGTGCTAAACTCTGACAGGACCTAAACATATCGGTGAAATGTGGGTATACTACATTAAGTAGTACACCTTCGCCTAACCCTTCGGGGAATACAGACGTGATGGTATGTTATGTAATGTTACGGGAGCCAGTTTTCATTCGTCCATGACTACAGCTCAAAGTGACCATTGGACTGCCAAGTCAAAGGTCTCGAGTTCGAATCCAAGGCACGCACCTCTGACTTTTCGAATTTATTAATAATTAATTATCACGCGCTTAAACGGTGAAGGAAAACCTCGTGAGGAAACCTGCATGCCTGAGAGATTTTCTTGACGGCGTGTGAAGTCTGCCAACCCGCAGTAGGCTAGCGTGGCGGTCGATAGCCTTAATCCCTCTCGTACTGAGAGGAGACCCGTGCCCAGCAGTGGGACAATGTAATGGGTTGATGATGATGATGATGACTACAGCTAACCGTAGCCGTTTGCCAAACTTACTACGACCTCACGGTTGCGAGGGAATATGGCAATGAAGAGACCTGTAGCCCGATTCATGTAATTAAAACCGAAGCGATGTCGCAGCGATTCATATCCGTCGATCGGATCGATTTAGGAGTCGTCCTATTGAAAAATCATTGAACAGTATTCACACATATTCGATGGGCGAGAATCGTTCTAAAACGTTGGCTTGACAATATTCACGTAACACTGGAAAACTGTTTCAACGATTAAGTTGCTGCGACATCGCTACGGTTTGAATTACGTGAATCGGGTTAAAGGACCCTCCAGATAGTCGTAACAACTGTTTTTCTATTGTATCCGCTACAGATGCAGCTGTATCTCACAGTTCTCCGTATAGATTAAATTAATTGTTCATAATAATATTTTATGCGAGTTGATGTGTCATGTTTCATACCTTATTACCGGATGCGAGCAATATCAAAACATACAAACGTTTTGTTTGTAAGTTGAAGAAAGTAATTCATTATCTTGCTAGCTTTTTCCTTCTATTATGTTTGGATCTACCTTCAATCTAACAAGATGTGGCTTTACTTAATTAATATTTTACGTGAAGCCACTGCCAACAGATTTCGGAGGTATGCTTGCTTCGTCTGGATTGATAAAAAAACTTTAGAGGAGTGTCCCTCGCGGACGCAACAATGTTGCACCGTTGTCGCCGTCTCTATCGCTCACGATGCGAACGCGTGCCCGAGAGGTGAAACAACAAAATATTTGCAATATTTCCGCGCGTATTTCTTGTTCCGAAATTTGGAGATTGCTCTTTTAATATAGTTACTACGTAGATTATTTTTTTTGTAAGAGGATATTCATTATATTATCTGGGTTCCCCATGAGTCAAAATGGTTCTGTATTGATACATCTTGAAATACTAGCATAAAGTTGGGTCGTTTTCATAGAAAATTACCATTCTTTGACTTTTGGCTCGTGTAACTTTTTAACCGTGTATTGAAATGAAGATGATTGAATGATTAACGTATTTTAATGATTGGATGTTTACTGTAAAATTTCAAAGACTTTCATTGGTTAAAATTCAAAATAGGACCAAACTACTTTTGTTTGGAACGCGGAGCCGATACTATCCTCTTAAAACTTTTGCGGAAAAATCGTTTCCGTAGCAGAAAAGTGGTGTGAATTTTAAATTTTGGTCGAATCCTCTACTTTATACCAAAATGTTTTACGATAACGATGTTTAAGCAAAAGTTTTAGTACTCAATTGTGGATAAGTTATTGTTGATGCTGCAATTTCTACTGCCATGTACCTAGAATAAGTTATAGTCGAAAAATTTGAGAAAACCAAAAAAATAATTAAAAATAGCGCCACAACTTTTATCAATGTTTAATTACTCGCATCTACACGTGTATAAGTCGTAAGTTTCTCAGCTGATCAGTGTCACGTAATGTGACCACAAAAGTCGATTAAACATTTTATATATTTTTTTCATATTTCAATAGTTATCCATAAAATAACATACCGATCACGATGATACACGGTGCAAAATGAATAGGCACATTTTTTTGTATCAATAGTTAAAGAGTATAACAGGCGGGAAGATGATAACATACCTACACATGCTTGTGTGTTATCGCTCTAAATGCCCCTAGGGTCATTCCTTGGTCCAATTAACATAGGGTCATATAGTACGTGTGTATATACCTATCTCATATGTTGACACAATTAGTCATTATTATATTTGATTTGTTCTGCAGGTAAATTGTTATTTTTAACTTTAAATTCAAATTGCCTCATTAGTTTAGTGGTCCTAATTGCGACTGCTACGCTAGAAGTTTTGTCGAGCAAAGTGTTATTGGATTTTTCTATGAAATTACCAGTAGCAGCTCGGAGTTTGGATATGTATGTACTCCCTATTACATGGTACCCAAATATATCGGCGAACTGTGGGTGTACATTAAGTTAACCTCTGTCTAACTTTTCGGGGATTACAGGCGTGATGATAATACGATGTAAAATCCAATACAATAATGGTTAAGTTCATAATTGTGTATCTAATCGGATAACCCGGTTATTCCGCGGGATATTAATAGCCTAGGTATGCTACTCAGAAATAATGTAGCTTTCGAATGGTAAAATAATTATTAAAATCGGTTCAATAGTTCAGAGTTTGGCTCCTTCAAACGAACAAACCTTTGCTCTTTATAACATTAGTATCTAGAGATGATATTTTGACCTAGGTACCGAATAATAATTTAGTTTAACATATTTTTTTTAAGTATTTTGGATGATTACCGTTTAGAATACATATCAAATTTATAGTTTACTATATCAAAGGACCATGCCAAATAAGCATTAATATAATTTAGCATATACTTATGCTATCTATCGTTCATACTTAGGTAGGTGTTACTACCCCTTTTTTTTGTGTTCGGGGAGGAAACCTTCAAAAAGCTGCCCGGCCTATTGGTGAGTAGGTCGGGGTAGGTGTTACTACACCTACCTAAGTATGAACGATAATTAGACTACCCAAAGCGCCAAGCAATCGGGGAATTCTTAAATTGCATGTAAAAAAATATATAAAGAATGGCTCAAAAAAAAATGTGTTGAATGGAGTCAATGAATCTAATTATTGGCCACATGACCTAAGGACTAGTCCTTTTGCCCAACGACAGCGGTTAATAAGTAACTCCATAGGTTTTCCTCAGAATACAAAATTCTCTGACCGAACAAATCAAAGCATTTTGCGACATTTAATTTAAAAATAACTAATCGTCTGTATTTGTGTTATTTATAATTGGAAAATTTAACGTTAATTGGTTTTTATATTTTTAATTGAACATTCGGATACGTATGGGTAGGTAAACATTCTATAATCTCACTTCACGTGTAATCGGTGTAATTGTACAATAAATGCTTATAATTATAATTATGTAAGTAGTTAAGTAGATATGAGTTAATTAGCTTTTTGCCTGAGAGAATTATATAATTAGGTTTGAAGCGGCGGTAGCCTAATGACTAGGGCGTCGGACTTGCGAGCTTGTGGTCGCCGGTTCGAACCCACCCATTGCACTACCGACGTGAACCCACTCGTAATACAAGCATTTACTTTAGTACTAGGGGTTAACAACAATACTAGTAATGTGCGACCCACACTGCTAGTAAGATTTTTTTCAAGGTATTAGGTAGTTGTTGCCTCGGGTTAACTAGCGTCCCAAAAGCATTTTTTTACTAAAACTTGGATTTATTTAACCCATTCTTCTCTCCTTTGCAGGTGAATGTCTGACATCAGGAAGGTATCCCTTCAAGTGCCTGCAGTTTGAGCTACCACCAGACGTAGAACCAGAGGAAGTCAGCGTGGTTGAGCTATGGTTTTATAAGGTAATACATGAAAATTTATCTATAATTGCTAGCTTACAATTCTCTTTTCAACGAATGCTAAGACCTTCAAAACGGTTTTGTAACCCGTAAAGGATTAAATTAACTGTCTGGCAATAGCATAACTAGAAAGAAAGAAAGAAAGAAGAAAGAAAAATTTATTCAGCACAATCAGTTATGAAATTACATATATGTATAAAAGTATATTACTAAATAAACTACCAACAAAATCGTTCAAGTTAAAGACCCCGCATACCTGCAATGGCATACAATCCGATTTCTTTATTATGAAATAACCAACCCGCATAAGGCCAGCGTGGTGGACTATTGCCAACCACTCTCACTTTGAGAGGAGCCTGCCCAGCAGTTGGACAGTAAATGGGTTGATGCTGATGTTGCCAAATTAATTATGTTTTATAACATTTGGAATTTACGCATGATTATTATTTCTAAAGATAAATTCGAAAAAACCATTCGATCTTAGGCAGGATTCGAACCTAAATAAACTATGTTTGTTTCCGTCTGTACCATCATCATCATCCACCCATTACATTATCCCACCACTGGAGACCAGTACTTTCTGAAGGAGAGGGATTAGGCTAGTTCATCATGCTAACTTAATAATATAATTATGTCTTTGAAAACTCAGAAACTTTGATTTGAACCAGAGACCTTTGACTTGAGAGTCCGACGGTTCTATCACTAGACTATCACCTAACCTAATTAATATATGCTTTTCACATTTTACCTTCTAATTAATTTTAAAATGATTATTTTCCAGGAGCGTGATCCGTTAGACGAGTACAACCAAACGTTCGTGATATCAGAGGCAGCCCACTGGGACAGCCAGCAACAGTTCAAGAAGACTAAGCCCATTGCCATCAAGGAGACAGACATAGGCGAGGGCTGGGTGCGAGTGGAGCTGGCCTGGGCAGTCCGCGTCTGGCTCGAAGGCCGGGAGAGGTTGCACACATTGCACGTGGCCTGCAGAACTTGCCAGGTATTTCAGAGCTTGTTTTGAAAGCCTCTTTGATAGCCTAGTGATATGACCATTGGACTGCAAGTCAAAGGTCTCGAGTTCGAATCCAAGTCACCTCTGACTTCTCGAAGTTATTTGCGTATTAATATTAATTATCACGCGCTTAAACGGTAAAAGAAAACATCGCGAGGAAACCTGCATGCCTGAGAGGTTTTCTTGACTGTACTGTTGTACTGAGAGTAGACCTGTGCCCAACAGTGCGACAATGTAACGGGTTGATGATAATGATGATGATCATCTTTGATATCGTCATTGATAGTCCCAGACCGGGTATCAAGGTCGTCGCCAGCCGATGGCCTAGGGGGGTGGGGGGCCAGTTCAGATACATTAATTGGAGGTGTAGAAGTATGAATTGTGGGTACATGAAGATTCACACTTGTAGTGCTCTAAACTCGACGGCAAATGTAATAAGAACGGTACAGACACCAATGCTTAAAGCTACACAAGCTCTTGACTACAAAATAAAACCTGTATACAAAGTTGGCGACTTGCCGGGTTACTAAATATACATATATATATACCTACGTACACACACGCATTTTTCCCACATGGTAGGCAGAAACTATAGACTGTCATTTGCTACGAATCTTGCATATCTCTTTCGCTTCTTCCACATTCATACAAAACATACATAAGCGTCGATTGCGCTAGCTTAGTATTCAATAACATTAAAAATACGTAGCAATGTCATGAAAACAAGCCGATACTTACAGATACCTACATTCGCGTCTCAAACTAGCGCAAGTGCAAGCAAAAAGTTGACCAAGTTTTATCGCAATAGGATAAACGTTATGAAATACAAACAAAACATAAGTATGTTGATGGAGTAAAAATAAAACACCTCTTGTATTTTGTGTTCAGAAGATGTGAGATAACCTTATAAAGAAACAGAAAAAGAGAGATATGGTATTCGTTCACAAATACCGTGTATAGTGTAAATGCAGAAAAAAATACATACAAGACTTACCTTTTTTTCTCTTCATCAGCTACGCCGCCCGCCTCTCTCCTTCCACGAGAAGCACCGACCATTCCTGGTCCTTTACACCAAGTACGCCGGCAAGCGTCGCCGGGGCAGGGCCCTGGAGTGCGGAGCCACCACCAGCGAATGCTGCCGAGAGCCCCTTTACGTGAGCTTCAAGGAGCTAGGATGGGACGACTGGATCATCAGGCCAGCAGGCTACCATGCGTACTTCTGCAAGGGTTCCTGCGCGCCCATATCTGCTATGACAAACACAAATAGTTTTCATCATAATTTTATAAGGGTAAGCTTTTTTTTTCGAAAGATCAACCTGAATTGGGTGACCTAATTCTTTATAATTTTACTTGAGTAAAATCATGAAAGTGATTGTGATATGACCATAGGACTTCCATGTCAAAGGTCTCGAGTTCGAATCCAAGGCACGCACCTCTGACTTTTCGAAGTTATGTGCGTATTAATTAATTAAGTTACTTACTTAATTATCACGCGCTTAAACGGTGACGGAAAACATCGTGAGGAAACCTGCATGCTTGAGAGATTTTCTCGATGGCGTGTGAAGTCTGCCAACCCGCAGTAGGCTAGCGTGGTGGACTACAGCCTAATCCCTCTCATACTGAGAGGAGACCCGTACCCAGCAGTGGGACTATATATGGGTTGATGATGATGATGATGAAAATCATGAAAAACTGCATGCAAAATATTCCGTGCCTCGGAAGCACGTTAAACCGTCGGTCTCAGTAGCCACACGAACACCTATGACAATCATTAGTGGTACCTAGTCAGAAGCCAAAAAAGCGTGACAACTTTAGTTTATCCTTCCTATATCGGCGTTTCCCATAAATTGGGTTGCTTGGTTGGTGTGACTCTCAGATCAAATAAAAAGTTAAGATGGAACTTTGCGAACTAAGAAGTGAGGCCGGCTACGCCTTATCTTGTAAGTCGAGCTTTCGATAGCTTGATATCTCGACTGACAAGATAAGGCGTAGTTTCGGTATTGTTATATAGTGTAAAATTGGGTTTGTAAACGGCATGGCGTAGTTTTAGCCGGCCTCACTTCTTTGTTCGCAAAGTTCCTTTATTTGATCTGAGGTTTTACTCACCGCGCTTGGAAAATGGCTGCTCTCCATATTCTGGTACCAACCGAAGCTCGCTCCGTCATTGCTTGCTCTTTGGCAGAATCAAATTTCATTTTGTCCAAAAACTAACGCCACCGCTGTGTGATATAAATGTACCTATCTACAAAATTCAACCGACAGTATCTTCTATTATTTCACAGAACAATTTTTAATGATGTCTCGGTCTTGTGCCAATGTTCTTTTTCAATGTGGGTAGTTGTTGTAGTTGTTCTTACAAAGTGTTCTCAGTCTTTGGATAGATTTTGTATATTTTTTTCACATTTTGTGTTGTTGTAGACATTGATTTTTGGTAGTTAATTAAACATTTGTGATACTATAAATCAAATAAATTATAATCACACTAGGCATCTCTCTTTCTTTTAAGATTTATTGAAAAACGATAGAAAATATTTAGAGCTGTCAAATTAATCTTATTAGTCTATGACCATAATGGTGATGAAAAAAAAATGGCGCCAAATTCAATTTTTAATAAAATTTAAAGTATGGCCGGGCATTTTTATTCCGCTTGTCTTATGTTTTTTTTAAGTTTAAAATAGGTTTATTAGTATAGATTTTGTAATTTTTTTTCTTTACAGAAATACATCTACACAGTATCAGAGAAAAAGGCGGAGTTCAAGCCGTGCTGTGCCCCCACCACGTTTAGTTCCTTACAGCTCCTTTATATGGATTCAACGAATACTGTGACTCAAAAAACCTTGCCTAATATGGTGGTGGAGTCCTGTGGGTGCATGTGATAGAAGGCAAGCTTTGTCAGCTTGGACTTGGAATATTGTGTGCGTACTCGTCTGAACATTTTGTGAAACGTTTATAGGAATATAAAACAGACTTTAAGCATTTTGTGATTATCTTAGGAACCGATGGTTAGACAGCAACCAAATTTATAAAAGATCAACTTGGAAGTATAATCTATCTGATAAAAAAAGAAACATCGACATCTTTTAAAAATCGGAGAAGAGATCGCGTCACAAAAGAGAACTGCCTTCATTTTGAAGACTGTGTTAAAGTGACAAGATTTTGAATACATTACCATCGTTTTCATCAGGAGACATCATTATGACCAGGGGAATCTTCCACCAATCGTAAGTGAAGAAATCCAACAATGTCCTTGAATCTCGGCTGTGCTTCTTAAGAAATTATGAACTTGATCAAGTATCTAAACTTTTTGTCAGTAATTATTTGTGAGTGCGTGTGCGTGTGTTTAGACTAAGCGAGAGATAGGCACCAGTTCTGTATGACGCGCGCCAATAAATAATTATTTTAAGCAATAATTGTCATTCCCCTGCCATCTCTCTTTTACACAGTACGAGAGAGATGGCAGGGAAAAGAAAGTTGTTTCATATAAACATTCCTTAGTGGCACGTATCATATAATTTGTTCTTTATAAGCAAAATGTGATATCGTATAAATGACTCGTGGCTGAAGGAGCTAGTGAAATAGGAGGTAAACTAGTATAAATCTTCAACATTTGAATCATTTTTTATCAGGCTACTATTTACTGTGAAATATTTTAACTCGAGAAATCTAAAAAAATCTACAGTATTTTAAAAACAAAACATTTATTAAAACCTAACTGCCCTCTTTTTTGCACAAACGTGTCTATATAGTCTGCCCATATAAGTAATGTATATTCAATGCTTTTCTCATGTTTAAAACAATTGTATTATTGATTATTTATATCTTCTTACACTACCTCCTACAGTTACGAATTTGTTGAATTATGTTGTGATTGTAAGATTATTTTACTGTAACCAGTGCATTTATTTTATTTATAACTTTAATATAACACTCTTTATAATTTTGCAATTAATTGTAATTCCAAGCAACTAAATTGTGTTATTATTCGGATTTGGCAACTTTTAATCTAGGGGCCTACAGTATCATTTTGTCTAAATTCCTTCACTTGAAATAAATATAATCCTGGCTTTTTTGACTTTCATCGGGATCTTCGCTTTTTTATTTAAAAGAGCGCCAAATCAAACGTCGACTACATTAAACGTATCCGAATCCGAATTACAGAATTAAATTCAATTGTGTGTATTACATTGTACACACGGCTATACATCAAGCTAAACAAATCCAGTTTAGACTGATCTCCCATTATAAAGGTTTTCCACACAATTCAAGGCCAGCCTATACTGGTTTTGTATAGCTTTATGAGTAGTCGTGCGTAGGGCCAACTCAAGCTTCACTGGACCCATAGGTAGGTACAGACGCCAACCGGTCAACGTATAAAAAACTGTCAAGTTTCACCAAATGATTTTAAACCTTAAATTGTTGAAGATAAAGTTCAAAATCAACTGAGAAAAATTTACATTTTGTGGTAACTTGATGTGCCGTAGCGTACATTAAAAAAATATTTTTTCGATTTCCAAACGTCATGTTTTGTCCTTTATGAATTCATTGATTTGATTTTGATGAATGTTAAAATATTATGAACTAATTCGTGTTTCAGATGAATATATTAAAGTTCGTATTATAAAGATATTTACGTTAATTTTAATGTAAATGTTAAGTATGATAAATTATCAAAGTTTTTTGTAAAAATATTATATAGGTAAGTAGGTAAGGAATTTAGGATATATTTCTGGCAAGATTTGTTCCTATAGTTGTAGTTTAAAAATTCAAAATCTTAACGAAAATATTTTTTTCATAAGTAAACATAATTTCTAAAAAAATATTCATTAATTTTTCCTGCAGTTTTAATTTAAATTGCTGGTTTTGTTTTCAACTTGCCATGTGTTTTCTTTATGAAAACACATCTTTATGACAACACACTTAATTGTTGGGTTGAACTTTTTTCTGGAATTAAATTAATTTGGTCAGCCTCCAAGGTTATTGATTATATTTCCTTGTTTTCAAATATAATTATATGTTTAAAAGATAATGACACTGTCCCTAAGAACTTGAAGAACATTGAGGTATTAAGCACAATCACCACATATTACATCAATGTTGAAGTTGGAGTTTATGAAAATGTACTTAAATATTGTCGTGTCCCAGTTTTTTTATTGATTTTGTCACAACGGTGTCGAAGTATTATAGTGTAAGTGCAAAATTAAAAAAATAAGTTTAAAAATAAACTTACTAATAATTTTGTGATATATTGTTTTATTCGTGCCTATATCTATAGCAATGGTAAAATTGTCTGGAAAAAGGGCAAGACACGCACAAAATATGGATCACTGGCGTAAAAGGGAGGAGGCTTATGCCCTGCAGTGGGTCGATAAAAGCCGCGTATGATGATGATCATATCGATTGAGAAGGAGTAAAAAGGGTAATGAGGGACGAATTGAGATTGTTTCGGAGCTATCTAGTAGATACAAAACATATGAAACCTATAGACGGAATGCGGTAAAATACGCCAGTTAAGGATAGCGTAGCTATATATTCGTGAAATAAGTTTCATAATCGGATTATTAGTTGCAAAGTTTATACCCTCTACCTCAGATCAAATAAAAAGTTAAGATGGATCTTTGCGAACAAAGAAGTGAGGCCGGCTAAAACTACGCCATGCCGTTTACAAACACAATTTTACACTATAAAACAATACCGAAACTATGCCTTATCTTGTCAATCGAGCTATCGAAAGCTCGACCGACAAAATAAGGCGTAGTTTCGGTATACGTGTATGCCTGTAATTGTGTTTGTAAACGGCATGGCGTAGTTTTAGCTGGCCTCACTTCTTTGTTCGTAAAGTTCCATCTTAACTTTTTATTTGATCTGAGCCCTCTACATACAAACTTACAAAACGAAAGAATTTATCATAAGGAAAAAAATAAAAGTTGGTTGTAAGTTAACGACACAGGCACGTTTAATAGTTACATAGCAACAGATCACAATAGAAATGCATCTTCAAACTATTGCCCAGGGGAGTGGGCAGGGTCTATAAATTATTGCTTAACTTCTAACATTACATGCAAGCAAATCTTCACATTATAAAATACTTTTATTACAATTCAGTTCGGGTGAAGCAATTTGGCAGTCGATTTAGTAGTGAGTTAGTCACGGATACGGTAGTCAATCTAATCGTTAATAATTATCGATTTATTAACACAACAATCATAAAAATATAAAATTATATTCGATTAAAATTTTAATAGGTAATCGATTTTGATTTAATACAATATAAATGTTTCTATATATCAATAAATTTATTAATTATAGTCGATTTAATGGTAAACAGTCAATTTTAATGGGAATAAAGTCAATTTAATATGTTAAAAATGTCTAGTAGAGTATATTATCGACTAAAAACGCGGTCAATGTCAGATACTTAATAAATCTTGGTAAATTACAACCGTAATTAAAATTACATATTTTTTAATATTTTTTTTCTTATAGCCTCTCCAGCTAGGCTAACTATATCAGTTAATAAAATTTTATAACCGATTTTTGGTTTAATTTGAGTAAATTATACAGTCCAAAATACTTTACCCGAGCTGAATGAAAAAAAAAAACAAATTAAATAAAGAGGGTGACCAGACAACACTCTCAATTTCTTGTATATATTATAATTACAAAATCACAGAATTTGAGGATACTATCTGTCCAAAATTATGGAGTCTACTTTAAACGTGCAACTGCTAATAATTAATTTGAAAACTCAGCATCTCAAATTGGAACGACAATTAATGTTCATTCATAAATAAATAAAGATGATATAATTTTACACTTTTTCTCCCATTGATTACAACAATATTAATAAACAAAAACATACTAGAGATACTCTTTGGATAAAACTATCTTGGTTCTTTTTTTAAAATTTCATTGGGAAAGAATAACCATAAATTTTGTGCCAACACATTTTTTCACAAATATTTGGTTTATATTTTCTGAAAGTTCGAAAAGAAGTGAAGTTAAAATATTAATTAATCGGTAGCAGTTGCAAGTTTTACATAATGTCTCTTCGCAAAATTATTATTTTTTATTATTGTATTTTTTATTAAATCCTTAGGACGGACGTACAGGATATGTTTGTTACAACCATTTATTATTTAATTACGAAAACAAAAGAAATCATGTTTGAATAACGAAAAAAGGGCATTCACTAGGCATTTTTGAAAAAATAAGATACCAACGCTCAACTGAGTAGAAAATGACATACTAAACCATTTAGGTAGTATCCCAATGAGAAGCAACCGTGCTTACGAAATTATGCAGGGTATTTTTTAATTTTGAGGTAATAGATATATTATATAAAAAAGCAGAGATTTAGTTACGTCTCATTAGGATATTTTTTTAATTTCTACATATTGTAATAGTCCTACAAGAACTTGAAGCATGGTCACTGTAGTCATGTCGACGAAAAAGTTGACAAAATATATGAAATTTTATATCGATTCAATGTCGATACAAATTGTAATGTTTGAACACTTTTTCGTTAGCTGAAAAGTCGACATGACCCGCTGCCTACGAATATCATGCTATATCTGCATATGGAGTTCTAAAAGAGTAATAATTGAAGCATTGATTGCAATAAAGGCGTTGTGTACCCAAAAAATAACTTTCGGTATAATTGAAGTTAAAGTTTTTCAGGAAGAATAGCCATCTCAATACATGCCGCTCACGACATCTACAGTCAATAGATGGAAATTAGTTTCTCTCCTAAGAAACTAGATGACGCTAATCTTAATTCGGTTCTTCGGTGCAAATGCCTCTGTTGCTGCCAGAGCTTTAATTTTATATACAGTAATTTGTTTTCTGAACACATAAAAATTATAGTGAATGCCCTTATAATTATTTTAATTTTTAATATTCTGCCAATAATATTATGGCACGTCTTGCTATTTCGATTTACTAATGGCACAAGTATACTGGATTTATATTTGATGGTATCAATCATAAAATCTATCCAAATAGCCTCTGATTAAGAACCTTAACCTTTTCAAATACATATAAAAGAACCTATTTTTTGTGGCTAAGGCTCATAATTGTTAAGATTTAGGTTAATATAATATAAAGATAAAAGTATAAAGCTGTATAATACCTAATGATTGTGATATTTTTTTTTGAGAATTATTGCTTTGTTGTGACAACAGACAATATGCGTGCTTCACAGATCAACCAAACCATCAATTATAAATCCAGTTCGCACAAAACGGTGTGCTGGACACAATGTATTAAGACTCCTAGCGGATAAAGATAATTATTACTAAAAATTATAACTTAATAGCTAAGAAACAACACTTTTGGAATGAATGGACGATCACAAGCCTTGAAGTAGAAAATTTTGGTCTAATGTACAGGCGTTGCGCGTTAAATATTAATTTATCATTTTTTTACTGCGTTAACAAGTCGTCGTACTGACTATAATTTTGGTAGCTTTTGTTTAAAAATGTTTATACTTCATTAAGATTTCGTCTACTTCGCTATATAATGAGTTAGGTGCAAAACACTTACTCATAGTCGAGAAATTTATTGGAAAAATAATCCGTTAGGCAACATAAAAATGTTTATAATATATGAGACAGTAATTAAAAATAATCTGCCATTACAATATAAAAAAATGTGTAAATAAAAATGCAACAACCTGTACATAAAAATGTCGAAAATCTAAGGCACTTAGTTCAAGCAATGTACTTAGAGTATTATTGCTCTGTTTGAAACGCGTGCCAGCGAGCAATGTGCGTGCATACGAGCAATTTTGCCGTTTAACGAAACTTTACTAAAAATTACATTAATTGGCAGTAATTTCATTAAAAATATAATTTAAATAAATTACACACTATATTAAATATTGTTTTATAAATAATAAATTGCTCGGACGCACAATTGTAGCGTGACACGCGAGGGAATATCATATTATCGTTTCGTAAACCGTATACACTATTAATCTCTTTTCGGAAGCACCATCAAAAATATCTATCAAAAATACACCTACTTACAACGAAAAAAAATAATTTACGTAATTGTGACAATTTTTGATTTATTTACGTAACAAAGTAAAATAACCCCCTTCGATATGTCTTCGCATGACAAGTCTTAAATTATGCATGTTGAGAAGAAAATCTCTATATTTCTTATTATGGGAAATTTTCTTACTTATGGGAAGAACATGCATTGGGAAAATTCCCATCAGAATTTATTAATCTTTGGACGTGCAATTTGAAAAAATCACATGAATTTTGACTTTCAGTCAATCACAGATTACAAGCCATAGTGAATTAATTTGTGTTTCAGTATCTTGACTTAGGAACTTGAAACACAAACTTAACTACAAGAGACCTCATTGAAGGTCCATGGCTTTAAGCCTCAATATCTCTAAAACATTTAGAATTATTACAAACTACAAAAACATACTTACCGAAAAAAGTTCTTTGAGAACTTTTGAATGGGAATTTTCCCAATTCGAGTTCATCTTGGTTTGGAACATTTCCCAATAGTCACGGGGATGGTCCCTATGAACCGTTTAGTGTTATTGACTATTATTTTTAATCTGTTTTATGGCGTCAAAGTAATGATAACATTAAACCTAAAGTTCCAGTCAGTTCAAGTTTCTTGAAAGGTGTTGTTTGAAGTTATATAAAATAATTGTAACATTTACAATGAAATATTGTAGTTTGTTATTTTTACGATCTTTTGCATTATGAGATAATTATCTTACGTCATTACTCACACATATCAAGAGATAAAACTTGACAGCCACATCTTCCGTCTCTTTCACACGTTAAAACGAGACGGAACACAGATAAAATTTATCTATAGCTTAGGGAACATTTTATGAATATTTTTAGTAGTTTATTGCCTTACGAATTAGGAGATAAACTCGACAAAAAATCGATTCAATTTGAGTCACTTTTTTGAAGTCATTTTATAAGATTTTACAGAAAGTCCTTTGATCTAATCGATGTTTAATCGAATCAATCAACTGATATGTCATTGTAGTACATGATATGGAGTCTCAAGTTGACAGGCAACTAAACTTAACTAAACTTCAATTCAATATACAACCTAACCTTTTTTTTCTTCAATTTTCAGGCAGTATGACCTAATTGCGTTACTTCTCCAATTATTTTGGTCTATCTTCCTCATTGGTCGCCTATAGTTGTGGTAAGCTTGGCCGTCTCGCTGTCACAAGGGGGGGCAGGTTCGGACGCTATCACCTTAATGATGGTGGGGATGGGGGTGGTGGGCGGCTCCGGCCTCGTAGCCAGGGTTAAGGCACCTGAGTTAACATCTTCTATGGCCTTGCGAAGCTGGAGAGAAAAATTTAAGGTTAAGAGTAAAAAATATTCTCTTTGTTTTTTTATGGCTCTTCCTGTAATACAAATGTGACAGTAGAGAAATTCTACTCTGAAAAATAAATTAACATGAGATTTCGAAAGTCTATCAGCATAACATACCATCATTCCCTGAATGGTTAAACAAAGGTGTACTTAATTTACACCCACAGTTCCTTGGTATGTTTAAGTCCCATGTAATAGGGGGCACATAACCAAACTCCGAGCTGCGACAGATGATTTCACAGAAAAACCCAATAACACTTTGCTCGACCTGGGAATCAAACCCAAGACGTCTAGCATAGCGGTCGCGCTTAGGACCACTAGACTAATGACGCAGTTAAAGTATATCAAATATTTAAAAAAATGGTCCAAAATTCGATCAGAATCAACAAAGTAAAATCTGTATTATTTGAATTAAAATTACATATTTCACTCTAAGTAACATAAGTTATGTAATATGAATCATAGTTACCTCTTTGAGTGAAACGACTCCTATAAGTCGTCCGATGGCCGTGACGTACGCTCTGCTCACCCCCAGCGTCGAAAACAGCGAGTGGACCTGTACAACACATGTTGATACTTAATACCATCACTTCTGTATTCCTACCTTAGGCAGAGGTGTACTAATGTACCCCCCACTCTTTGCAGGTATGTTTAGGTTCCATGTAATAGGTGGCGAGCCTATGACCATTAACTAGATACAAATCCGTATTCGACCAGCTACAGCTTGACCGCTGTAAAGTCGACTCTCCCGATGGTCTGCGGGACGCGGGAGCGGGATGCGCTCGACCAATCAATCAGTCAGCTGTCGGCTGCCGTGGTCGACAGACGTTTATTGTCAGAGCTCGCGCGGTTGTCGTCTTATGTCCGCTATACATGAGATTATTTTACAACGATTAACGTACAACAAATATGGAACTACCCAGTCTACGTAATTAAATGTTAAAGAGTCAAGCAAGGTGTGGCAAATTCTTTTCAAAGGAAAAATTTGGAATTACCGTCTTCGTCAGGTGTGTATATATTTCGTTTTCTATAATATGTTCAGATGTTTATATTTTTTTAAATATTGTTATTGCTATGTCGTTTGTAATATGTATTTATGATTTTTTCAGGTATAAGTAAGTCGTTCAGAGAATATTTAAGAGGGTACTTAATATTTGCGGGTGTAATTAGACGAAGATAAATAATAAATAATTCAGTTGTCAGAAGAAACGTCATCCGAATCTTCCTCAGACTCAGAATCAGAAAATGATTCGGATGTAGAAATGTCATTTGAAATTGTAATCTCCTGTATACCCTTAGTTAAATGAAATTAAAATAAATGTAGTTATTACAGTGTCAAAGTCTATTATTTATCATTAACAAATTATTACCTAACACTAAAACATATGTAATCGTATTATTACCTAAATTTCAATATGAAGATTTCATTGATCTTGAGATATATCGCCGCGGCGGCAATATCGTGTGTACCCGTGCGCACCCGCCCCCCCGCGTCCCGCGAACCATCGGGAGAGTCGACTTTACAGCGGTCAAACTGTACTGAGAATTTTATAGAAAAACCCAATAACCCAAGACCTCTAGCATAGCACTCGCGCTCATATACACAAATATTTGAGCGTATGGTAATATATTTTTTTAAGGGATCAAAGTCTCGGCTTTTATAGACTCTAATAAGGATTCCCAGCATCAGCTCGAAAAAACCGGCCAAGTGCGAGTCGAACTCGCGCACGGAGGGTTCCGTACCATTACGATTTATGACGTATTAAAAAAAAAACTATTTACTAGATCTCGTTCAAACCAATTTTCGGTGGAAGTTTACATGGTAATGTACATCATAATATATATATTTTTTTGTTTTATCGTTCTCTTATTTTAGAAGTCTTCTTTTAGTTACAGGGGGGGGGGCACATTTTACCACTTTGGAAGTGTTTCTCGCGCAAACTATTCAGTTAAGAGAAAAATGATATAAGAAACCTTATATATATATATCATTTTTGAAGACCTATCCATAGATACCCTACAAGTATGGGTTTGATGAAAAAAAAAAATTTTAGTTTCAGTTCTAAGTATGGGGAACCCCCAAAATTTATTGTTTTTTTTTTCTATTTTTGTGTGAAAATCTTAATGCGGTTCATAGAATACATCTACTTACCAAGTTTCACAACAGCATAGTTCTTATAGTTTCAAAAAAAAGGCTGTGACACGATCGGACAGACAGACATGACGAAAAAGTTTTTTTTTATGGGATAACGTGGCAAAAGAGCATGCGAGCTACCTGATGGTAAGTAGTCATCGCCGTCCATGGACATCTGCAAAACCAAAGGAATTGCAGATGCGTTGCCGAGCCTATTTAAGAAAAATCCCCTCCCTTTCCCTGGAAAAAAGAAAAAGAGGGAAAAAGAGGAGAAAGGGTCTAAGGGAGCAATTGGACCTGGAGGAAATTCTTTTTATCCATGTAGAAACCTGCATACCTTAAGTAATGAGGTCCTCTCAACCAGCTGGAATGGTGCAGGGTCGATGTGGCAGATGTATAGGTTCTCGTCTTCGTATTCCGGGTCATCGGGATGCTGTGAGAGATACGAATAGATGAGCACCTTGTATATAAAAATTAAGGTTTCCGAAGACGACGTCACAGATAGAGTGAAGTGGAGGTGTAAATTTCGAAACATATAGGACGCATGACCAGGAAGCGAGCGACTAGATCTTAATATAACATATACACCATCATGTCTGTATTCCCCGAAGGGTTAGACTGTTGTTGTAACCAGCAATACTTGTCAGCGGTTGTCGCGATCAGTATGGATGGGTGACATGATTGTCATACGAAAACCTCTTTGCATTCAAGATCAAATATATATAGTTACCATATCTCTCTTCCTGGCGATCTGCAGCATTCTGTCGAAGTCGATCTCCTTGGCCATTTCCATCTGTTCCCAAGCTTTCTGGTCCTCAGGAGACATGTCGCAGACGCGCTCACGAGGCTATAAGAAATGTATTATTTAATGACATTCATTAGTTTATTATTTAATGTCAATTTTGCAAGATTTAAAAGTAACAAAAATATCTATACAACATTATTTTTAGTATATGCGAAACCCGAATATACTTTGTTCAGACTGAGTCGATTCCAATATTTTTTACAGCATGTCATATATTGTCCCAAGAATTTATAACGTACGCGCAACCTACAGGTTACTACCGGTCATAGCGGCACTAGGCACACAGCAGGGCGGGGGGACAACAACCGCTTCGGTCGCCCGAAGTCGATGCCACAGATTGATGCGACAGACAACCAGATACCATAACAAGCTTATAACTTTGTCATTTTCCAAGATACAGTTTTAAAATTTTGTACATAGATTCATTACCTTAAAATAGTAGACACTTGTTTCGTGTTTCGCATATACAAAAAATGACCTTGTATATTGAAACTTATTTTATTAAAGTTCTTCAACGAAATAACTCAATGGCTCAAACAATAACTATTTCTGCAAATCGGGTCGCTGAATTAGAAAATAGATTTATACATACTATGAAAGTGCATGCCTTCAAACAACATATTACCCCTGTATTCCCCGAAGAGGAGAGGCAGAGGTGAACTTATTAATTTACAATTCGGTGCGTTTCGGTCCCGTCTAAGGGTCGACTCTTATGACATGACTCACGTCTATTGCTATTAATGGATCAGCAATCCTAACAATGAGTTGCTGCTAAGACTAGAGAGAGATAACTCTTTTAACAAAGGAATCGAATTCGGGATGTCTAGCCTGGCAGTAGCTTTTGCGACCACTACACTAATGATGCAGTTACACAACAGCAGTATACATATTATTTTAAGTAAAATTATAAAGTACTAGCTTTCCGCCCACGGCGTTGCCCGCGTGTTCGTTTCAATTTGACAACAAAAACCCCATTAACAAAATGATCCGCCATTTATTGAATTCATTTGTTACAAAAAATGTGATAAATGAAGAACCGCTCGACCGATTTTGTGCAGACTTGACATAAACCATCTACTAAATGGTCCGAACAAAGCCTAAACATATGGTTTGGATAGGCGAGCCCGTTCTTGAGTTATAAAATTACAACGAAAAGTGGCATTGATATTTATTGATTGATAGGTTACTGATCATGGTCGAACTAACCAGTTGCACTTTCTTGTTGATTGAGGGACTCCTGGGTAACGACCCTGGGCTGAGCTGGTCAGGTAGACCTCCCTCCACGTCTTGGAGGAGTGTTGAACGCTTGAAGATTGCTTCGAACGCTGCTCGGATCCTATTAATCACACACACAAAAAATCATAGTCGGCTAATATTGTTGTAAGATATAAGCGTTTAATGTTTCTGGTGGCAATTGTGAGGGGATGCTCTGTCCCTTTTCCGCAAAAGTATTGTTCCCGTAGAATTTTTATGGCGCATCGGTTTTTGACGTCACAAACCGCTATAGTGCGGCTCTGTCAGAGGATGCGGAGGATAGGGTACGGTAACAGCTTACCAGGCAGGCCGCATGTTTGTTTGCTACCTTCGTTACATAAAAAAAAAATATTTTTATGAGCAACTAGTCTATGCGTTCTTGTTCAACTGGTAGATGATGAAGGAAGTGTGGGTCCATACCTGGTCTCAGCGCCGGTGACGGTGGTGTAGACGGAGGGCTGCGGGGTGGACGGGGAGTGCGGGGGCGCCCCGCCCGCCAGGCCCCGCGTCAGGGTGAACGAGTTCGTCTTCTTCAGGATCGACTTGGGCCGGAACAGCTGTCCTGGAGCTGGATACAGTTACGTACGAATTATATTTGTGGTATTTGTGTGCAGTGATAGCCAAGTAATATGACTATTGGACTGTCAAGTCAAAGAGTTCGAATCCAAGGCACGCACCTCTGTCTTTTCGAAGTCATGTAAGCCAACCCGCAGTAGGCTAGCGTGGTGGACTATAGCCTAATCCCTCTCGTACTGAGAGGAGACCCGTGCCCAGAAGTGGGAGCATTTAATGGGTTGGTGTTGATGATATATTTGTGGTCATCATCATCATGTCCTACTGCTGGGCACGGGACTCCTTTCAGAATAAGAGAGATTAGGATAAAGTCTACCACATTAGCCTACCGCGGCAGACTTCACCCGCCGTCGAGAAAATCTCTCAGGCATGCAGGTTTTCTCACGATGTTTTCCTTAAGCGTGTTATAATTAATACGTACATGACTTCAAAAGTCAGAGGTGCATGCCTTGGATTTGATTTGACTTGGCAGTCCAATGGCCATATTACTAAGCTATCACTGCACATATACATATTTGTGGAATTGTATAAAATAGCGAGATTAAGAAGGCAAAAGGGGAACTCGATTTGTGCCCAGGAGAAATTTGACTGTAAAAATGTGTTAACGAGCAGATATTTTAAAGATGTGGGAGTTAAGAGATCGTCTTCAAGTTTACTTCTGCACGTTTAATAGAGGCTGCGTATATCTTGGAGTCCATTGCCCATTTCCTAACAGTGGGAGAACAACGATCTGAATTTCTATTACAGCAAATCTTTATCCTAAAGGCGATCGTACGTAAAAATCAATCAATCAAATAAATCATAATTAAAAATTACCTTCAAAAGGTTGTTAATTATGATCATTTACGACGGCATGACCAGTTTCTTAAAATGGCTATAGGTATATTCTTTTTTAATCATACGAATATAATTTAACATAGGTACACACGGTTACACAGATTCACCCCGCGTTGTGCGGAAAGCGTTAATAATGCGAGATCAGTCGATACTAGATTTGTATGGCCTAATGTATAGCCTAATGTACGTGATTTTTTCTTGTTTTCAGCTGACAAACAGAACAATTTTCGTAACTATTGTAAGACTGAATACTAACCAGGTATTAGACCCCCCTGGTCTTTGGTGGTGAGTGAAGATCCTCTGGTCATGCCGGTGCCGGGAACCTGCAGCATGTCGGGTGCCGGAGTAACCTTTAAAAAAAACATAAATTTTACCGCTTTTTCAAACTTATACTATTATTATACACTATCTGTTCCGACAGAAGCTGTTTTGTCCATATTTCAATAATCCAATAGAAAAAAGGCCGAATAGAATAGAATTTCTGGAAATGCCTCGCTTAGGACCAATAGACTAATGAGGTCTCATTAGTCATCTAGGCTAGAGGTCTTGGGTTCAATTCCCAAATCGAGCAGTGTTATTGAGTTTTATTATGGAATTTTCAGTAGCCGTTCGGAGTTTGGATTTGTGGCCGATATTGGAATTAGGCTCGCCCACTATTACAGGGGACCTAAATATACTGGCGAACAGTGGGTGTAGATTAGTATACTATACTTCTGCCTAACATTTCGGGGAATACAGGCGTGATGTTATGTTAATTTTGTCACAAATCTAGACTCCGAGCTGATACTGAGAATTTCATAGAAAAAAACCAATAACACCCAGGATCTCTAGCTTAGTAGTCGCGCTTGGGACCACCACACTAATGAGACTCATTTATTTTAATGAAAATTGCAGTAGTACTTTGTACACGGCTGTAGCTCAACCAACACAATTCCAGTTTAAGCTGATCCCGCATTGTATAAGTTTTTCATACAATACGAGGTCAACACAAACTGGACTTGTATAGCTCGACGTGTATCCAGGCGTACGAAATGGGAATAAATTCCATGTTTTCAGGTAATATTATTTTCCTTTTTTTAAAAAAAAAGCTTACTAGCAATGTGGGTCGCACATTACTAGTATTCTTGTTAACCCTTCGTGCTAAGCTAAATGCTTGTGTTACGAGAGCAATGGGTGGGTTACGAATCGGCAACCACATGATCGCAAGCCCGACGCCGTAGCCATTAGACTACCGCCGCTTAAACATTCTTAAAGGATCTTACCTCAAATCTGGAAGGCCTCCTGACTTTCTTGCGAGCTTCTTCATCTCTTCGGCGAAGCTCAGCCTCGCGGTGCCACAGAGCAGCGATCTGGAGACGTCGATCGCGCCCCACCTGCTTCTCTATCACCTTCACCAGCTCCCAGCGATGTATGGAACCCAGCAGCACCATGGACGATGGACTGTCCACTAGAGGGAAGCTTTTGATCGTCTGCAAAAATACGAAATGAATCTAAGTTCTCAACTGTTTTTGTACAAGCTATGTCCTAGGGTTTTACTCGCCTCTGTAAGGGTTTTTTAAATACAAAAGTAGGCAATATCCTTCCTATATATCCTTGTCAAATTTTATCGAAATCTGTCCAGCTGTTTAGGCGTGATAAGGTTAAAAGCACAGACAGAATCACTTTCGCATTTATAATATTAGTATTGAGTATGGATGTATGTCTGTTCATAACTTTGTTGTTTATGAACCGATTTTCAAGATTCATTTAACATTGTTTAAAGGTTCCATACTAAAATTGTGTCAAATTCAAGTAATTTTTAATGTGATTTCTTAATGATTTTTTAAATCAAAAATTTAATAAATAAATCCGGGATCTTTATGTACCGGGATTACAACGTCATTATTACTATTCCGGGATTTTAGAAGAGATTTTATTATCCACTCTATGTCCTTATTCGAAGTATAAAGTAAGTGACTCTCTAGCTCACCTTATTTTCTTTGAGCAGGTCCTTCAGCTGCTGAAAGGTCATACGGTTCCAGATGTATTTGACGTCACGCACCATAAAATCTTCCACGCATATATCATACATTCCTGTGGAGAAATGATGGTATTATTCGTTGCCGTAACTGGCCGCGACTGGTACGCTAGAAGAGGTCCTAGGTTCGACTCCCAGGACACAATATACTTTAACAACTGGGTTACTGGTCAAGCCTATTGCCATTGATCCACCCGTTCATATAAAAAAATCCAAAATGCAGAATATTATCGTAACGCAAATATTGTATGTGATAAGTGATAATGTACTCGTAAATATAACCTTCACTTGTTTGAACATACGAATACAATTTAAGTATTAATTTTGTGTAATTTGTAAACCAATGATTGCTTGAGTTATTCAATTTGTAAAACATCTGCTGATATATACTATATCAACAGATATATGTATACTCAGGTACATTAACGTCACGGACAAAATCTCTGTTACTATAATGGGAAACGTTCTTTTGTATCGTCCGCCATAAGGGGAAGCGGAGGGGTATGTCAAAAACCACAACTTGCCTTTCCTAATCGTGCCTCCGTCATCATAGGGATGATTAGGGTCATGGCAACCCCCAATGAACACTACGCCAACTCAATTTTTACTAATTTTCGGTTGTTTATGTAAAATTGCACGCACAAACAATTTCTTGAAAAAAAAAGAAACAAAAAACTTTTTTGTTTCTTTTTTTTATAAAGGAGTGCTAGCAACATTGCGGTTGATTTAACAGAATTTGGCAAATAAATAAAAAGTTCGCCCCTTATTACATGGGACCTAAATATACCGGCGAACTGTGCGTGTATATTAGTACACCTCTGACTAACCCTTCGGAGAATACAATATAATTATTTGTAAATAAAAAATAACGAAAAGACCACTAGGTTAGAAAGGAACGAGTCAAAAAATAATGCTTTTTGCAATTGCAAAAGATTGGAAAGGAGTTGAAGTGTCTTATGTCTTAAAGCTTATTTATAGGACCTACACCCGCTTAGATGGGGTTTCGGGAACCTATTATATTGGGAAAATCTTAGCTTCTTAGGAAAATAACTAGCAAGTCCTACATAAATGAAACAATACTGTGCAAAGTAGGCTTTAGTTTGTAAAGTTTTATCACAAGACGAGGTGGCCGAGAGGTTAAGGCGTTGGACTGCTAATCCAATGTGCTCTGCACGCGTGGGTTCGAATCCCATCCTCGTCGTTTTTTTTTATTATAAAGATTATTCACAGGAGAAATTTTGACATTTTCCTATGTATGAATTATTTAACTACTAAATTTAAAATTTAATAGACCCCTTATAGTTGCATTATAGCTCGACCGATTTCCATCAAACATAGCTAAGAACACTCCCGACTAATTCACATTTCAAAAAAACAAAAACAAAATCAAAATCGGTTCATCCGTTCGGGAGGCAGTATAAGACTACTCTCTTTGGGAAAAGTGTGTTTGTTATGGCTGCAAAGATCAAGTATCAATGTCTTTAAAAATAAATTGTTTCAATTTCTGACAGAAAAATGTTTTTATTCTGTGGATGAATTTATATCGGCTAGAGTTTTTTAAATGTTTATGTTGACATTATGACCATTCATTATCACATATTGTGTTGTCTGTCCTGCATGACATATAATTTAATATTTAATTAATGTTGTTATAGTAATTTTATAATCATAATTTTAAATTAGTATACTATAATAATAATTAATTTAACTAATAATTTGTGTGCCCAAGTGGCTGATCATGGCATGAGCACTGATTATAAATAATTGTATATTGAACACCTGTATCACCCATGTATCACAAATAAATAATTTGATTTGATTTGATTTGATTTGATTTGGGAGTTACGATGCCATAGACAGACAGACAGACACACACACAGACACGTCAAACTTATAACACGCCGTGGTTTTTGCGTCGGGGGTAAAAAAAAATTAGTAACTTTGAATATTGGCATCGTGCATCGTTTAATCTCCACACAAAATAATACAATAACATAACATACTACAACTCCTGTATTTTCAGAAGCGTTAGGTAGCTCGAAGCTATTTATCTTTATGCTCTAGATCACCAAAAGACATACGACGAGGATGGGATTCGAACCCACGCGTGCAGAGCACATTGGATTAGCAGTCCAACGCCTTAACCACTCGGCCACCTCGTCTTGTATGTTTATCAACGAAATAGTAGATCTCTTTTGTTTAAAATATTTGTCATTTTTATTAATCCTGCGTCATGGCAACGTTAATAAAAGTATTTTCTTTCTTTTTGTCTTTCTCTCTTATACACTGTACTATAAATATTTATACATCATCCTAGTTTTTTTTTTGGCCATGACCATATTAGGGTAAGCTTCCAATTTAACCAGAAGCGTCTACTTATATCTTAAAGTTTAAATACTAATCCATTCTCCTTTTGTATAGCTATATACACAATAATAAGAAACTAGCTACAGGTAGGGTAGTTAGGGTAGTTTTGAGGGAAGGTTTTTAGGGTTGTGCTGATAAAAAAAATAAGATCTATTGAAAATTGTTACCGAAAATAATATTGAAATCTACTAACAAAGTTCCAAGATATAAACCCTTATATAAGGAATCAGCAATATCAAAGGAGTTGCGGATGCGTTGCCAAGCCGAGAAAAAGGGAGGGGAAGGAGAAAAGGTGAAGGAAGCAGACTAAGGGAGGAATTGGGCCTCGGGTGCTTTACACTCACCATGTGAAACGCGATAGTATGCATACTACTACTTGACGTCGATATTCTGTGGGAGGGAAGTACTGCCCTACCACAGAATATCCCCGGAGAATACTATACTACTACCTGACCTCGATATTCTGTGGGAGGGAAGTACTGCCCTCCCACAGAATTGCCCCAGGCGTGCGACCCATTCATGCTGACATGTAGGCGTGCCAGCGAGACACTACTACTAATAAATAATAAATAGCAATAAACACAATAAAAACGAAACTAGCTAAAAATAGCTTATACTTACGGCTAGCAGAAGACAGCAAGTCGGGCAGGTAAGGCAGCTTCTTGATGAGGATGATGCTGTCGAAGCAGGACGGCTGCAGTAGGGACGCTGTCGCGTTAGCTGCCAGCACTGCAGCCATTATCGGCAGGAGATGGGTCACCTGTTGGTAATATGGTCACCTTGATAGTAGATCATGTCTTAGATCCTGCTTTTGAATAAAATATGATCTACCAGATGACAAGCAACTCATAGGACATTAAATTAAGGAGATTCCAGAAGTAGAACGACCTTTATAGTCGATTTTATCATCGTCCTAGCCTTATGTTGGGTTAGATATAGCTTCCATCCAAGATGCGGCCGAATTAGTTTAGCTATTATAAAGCTTGCGCTTGACTACAACTCGCCTGATGTTAAGCAACGATGTGGTCTACGATGGAGCCTGCTTGCCTAAAAAAACCATTCACTCTCGTCTTGAAGACACCGAAATTGTAAGTCTCGGGGAACAAAGATTCCGGCAGCAAGTTCCACAATAGGGCAGTACGCACTATGTATGTTGAGGCAAGACGGTGCGTAGCGGTGTGGCCTTGTCATAGCTCGCCTATAGGTACGTACGTTTTGCCGTACTGGATACAAAATAAGAATCAAACCTCACGATACGCAGTCGCACTTGCTGCTACTAGATTGTAGTTGCATTTCTCTCACTTACTCCAATAGGAACTTAGCGTGAAAATATGTATGCCATGAAATAATATATCAGGAGTTCAATACATGATTCTGAGCCCCCTTGGGTAAATATTTTTCATCGGTTATTAAAAAAAACTGCTTTTTCATACAAAAGTACAACACACGGTCAAAATGTACGCTGTTTTTTTTTAATGACCGATGAAAAATATCTACGCAAGGGGATCCAGAATCAAGTAAGTGAATTCATGGTAAGCTTTAGTGCGTCGATGTCCCTTCCACCCTAAATAAAGTAAATGGTCTGTTACCTGTCCCGTCATCTCGCTGACGATGACGATGGTGGAGACAGTGTGTGTGACGGCGCCTGTGAACGCTGCGGCGCCCACCACCGCGTACCCACCTGGATGATAATGACGGGGTTAGCTTGGGACATTACAGACACAAGTATAGGGCTTGATAAAATGACTAAATCTTAGTTTTGTACCACTAAAACAGTGACGTAGAGTGGGGGGGGCGGGGGGACCATGGTCCCGGGTGTACTAATTTACACCAACACTTCGCCGGTATGTTTAGGTCCCATGTTATAGGGGGCGAGCCTATTACCACCAACCGGACACAAATCCAGACTCCGAGCTGCTACTCAGAATAACATAGAATAACCCAATAACACTTTACTCGACCTGGGGATCGAACCCAGGACCTCTAGAGTAACAGTCGCGATTGGGACCACAAACTAACGAGGCAGTCCGTTTACGTGTATTTGACATGGAATAATTCCCTTTAAGAATTTTTTTTGTGTCTTCATAATCTTTTAGCGACTTTCATTCAAATAATTAAGCTCGGGCGGAGGTTGCCCGGATTTCTATACGCGGGGCCCCCTTTTGCTACTCCTACTATATGGAAAATCCACCACTGTGTACACATTATCCAATATTACAATGAAAGCTTACCGGGTAATATCTTCTGTATATGTCCTCCGTAGGCGACGCCCAGCGGGCAGAAGTAGTGCATGACCTCGCCCGTGAACCGGCCCAGCGAGGCGCCCATCTTGAAAGCGGGCACGAAGATACCGGCCGGCACCGGCAGCGTGCACGATACCAGGCTCAGGAAGAACTGACACACAACACACATATACAACGTAAATTTTTGTTTACCCTAAAGGCGAAACAATAATTTGATTTGAAAAGTCAAAAAAAATATTAAAACTCGTGCGGTGACGACCTCAAAAGTTTGTCCTAATTTACCAATTTGCGCGGGACGTTAAGAAGAGCTATGGGCGCCGGGTGGCACAGGCGAGTGATAGACATCCCCGTTTATTGTTTCTTGCGACGATTTTCGCAATAAAAATGGGTGTCCAATTATAATAATTTTTAATGTTAAAACATAACATAGGCTAAAAACCATCGATTCTGTTACTGATTCCGAACAAACTACTTTCGGGTAAAAAAAAACTAACGTTGTATATTTCTAGTGTTCTCTCTTCAAGCTATACAAAGCCAGTATACGCTGGATTGTGCGGAAGCATTTACAATAGGAGATCAGTCTTCTTTTTCTCTCTGTGGCTCCTTCTGATTTTCTACAGAACTGTATTAACTCTTACTGTGCGCGCGTGGCTTGTATACTATCTCATGTTTAGTGTTAATAAACTATATAATAAAGCGGCGGTAGCCTAATGACTAGGGCGTCGGACTTGCGATCATGTAGTTGCCGGTTCGAACCCCACCCATTGCACTAGCGACGTGAACCCACTCGTAACACAAGCATTTAGCTTAGCACGAGGGGTTAACAAAAATACTAGCAATGTGTGACCCACATTGCTAGTAAGCTTTGTTTAAAAAAAAAAAACTGTATACCTCGGACCATTTATTAACTCCATCGCTGCAGTAAGAACTATATACCTCTAAACAATCATAAACATATAACGCCTATATTCCCCGAAGGACAATGGTATACTTAATGTTTTTTCTATGCCACTAATGGCAAAAGAGCATATGTCCCGCCTGATGGTAAGCGGTTACCGTGGCCTATTGACGCTTGCAACACCAGGGGTATCACTCGCTTGTTGCCGACCCAGTAAAGCAAAAGAGAGGGGAACGGGAAAAGGAGAAGGAAGGGAACTGAAGGAGGAATTGAGCCGCCAGCGCTCCACAGACACCGTACGAATCGCAACAGTATGCATACTGCTACTTCACGTCGATAATCTGGGAGGGTAGTACTTCTTCGGATGAAGTACGATTACAATTACATAGAAATAGCCATGCGTAACTTTAAATACTAAATCATAAAACCAAAATCATCTACAGCTTATTACATAATTATACCGGGCTGAAAATCAAAACACTTGATCAAACAAGAGTAATTGATGATTATTCAACGACGCGCACAGCTATTTGATATTTGTATGCACAAGACGAGGTGGCCGAGAGGTTAAGGCGTTGGACTGCTAATCCAATGTGCTCTGCACGCGTGGGTTCGAATCCCATCCTCGTCGACTGATTTTTGGACCTATTTGTGAAGTTGTTATAAAAATATCTATATTAAGTCTAAGAACCTGATTAAGGCTATTCAATAGTGAAATTAGGTTTTAATAATAACTTTGGTAATTTACGTACGATCAATTTATAAATTTTTCCCCAAAAACCATTTAGTTACAAGATTTGTTACTACTTTTACCCTTTTATAACCCACCTTTTAAGAATAAAATATATTTATTTCTGTCTAACCTAACGAGCTCTGAGAAAATATACCGTAACAAACTCAGAGAATCGTGGTCTCTTTTAAAGTCCAGACATATTATAAAAAATCCTCTTGTTATAAAAAAATATGTTGTAGTGAACTATGCTATAATATACTATCTACAATAAGTCAAATACTGTAACGCTACACAGAGCCTAGATCCCACAACACAGGGAATCCTAGTGTGGGATCTAGGGCCTCAACGAATAGTGTAAAACTTTCGTAGAAAATAAATATTTTTCATTTTTAATTTTTTTTTTCAGACAAGTTGTAGTACGATATAAGTGTAGCTATGCAGGGAAATGTCTGAGATAGCCTTTTTAAGAATTCTTTCTTGGTGGCTTTCAGTTGACCAATCCAAGCTGACGGCACGTATGCGTCAGTCATTGTGTAGCTCGACGTCTAGGGAGCTCAACAAAAAAACCTTCTTGGTGATTGAAGTCAAGAAAAACCAGCACATTTTATGATTAGAAATAAAGATGAGACAGAGGCGGAAAGCTACATCATCAGATCAATTCCAGGTCTCCATTATGTTGTAGTGACATCAGAACAACATTATGTGTGTCAAGTTTCAACAAAAATAACATAAGGGATAGGATTTTTCGTTTAAATTTAAATGAGAGCGATTTCGAGGTAGTTATAAGATATTCATAATTAACCAGTGAAGGAATAAAATTGAAATTTTTGTTGACCTAATTATGCAGTATGTGGTTTCCTAAATCCTGTATAAATAGTGGATGTATGTGCTTGTAAAATAATTTTAACTTTAATATTTGTTTCTTTTAATTCACATTGTGCATTTATTATTGTTATATTTGTTTGCAAACTTAGACTGCCTCATTAGTCTTGTATAAGCGCGACTGCTACGCTAGAGGTTTTGGGTTCGATTCTCAGATCGGGCAGTGTTATTGGGTTTTTCTATGAAATCCTCAGTAGCATCTCGGATTTTGGGTATGTTTGCTTAAGGGCTCGCCCCCTATTTCTTAAACTTGACTTAAGCATACCGACGAATTGCGGGTGCACATTAGTACACCTCTGCCTAACCCTACGGGGAACACAGGTGTGATAGGATGTTGTAAAAATATACCAATTAAATAAATAGTTACGCAATCAGCGCATACAGTAAGCGTGACTATACAATCAGCTAATTATTGCTGTTAATTATAGACACAGTTGTCATAAGACGAGGTGGCCGAGTGGTTAAGGCGTTGGACTGCTAATCCAATGTGCTCTGCACGCGTGGGTTCGAATCCCATCCTCGTCGACTGCGTTTTTGGTTTTGTATTTTGCTAATAATAATATTATTAAAAAAAATACTCGACTTCCGGACGTAGAAGATATTTAAATGATTCTGTTTTTAAATGGTTTCAGCAAGAGAAACACACAGAATATCGACGTTAAGTAGCAGTGTAATATAATGTTACGTTTCGTACGGTGTGTGGAGCCCAATTCCTCCCGAAGTCTCTTTCCTTTTCCGTTGTTACTTCCCCTTCCTTTTCCTTAAATAGGCTCGTTAACGCATCTGGTATTCCTTTGGTATTGCAGATGTCCATGGGTGGTGATGACTACTTACCATCAGGTAGCTCACCTGCTCGTTTGCCGAGTTATCCCATAAAAAAATTGCAGACCTGAGTTTGATCCCTTCACGCGATCCTGAGAATAGGGGTCTTGACAGACGGACAGACAAAACAAATTGATCCTATAAGCGATCCATTTTTTCTTTTGAGGTACGGAACCCTGAAAACGAAGAACCTCCTTTGTTTCGTCATTTAAAAAGCAAAGTCCACTTACAATAGAGAAGAAGTATATGATGAGACATCCGAAGTGGTCTACTTCGAAGGTCTGCCAGTGCGATACAACGGAGGCTTGCTCCGCCGTCAGCTCGTCCGTCCATGTGAAGTTGGAGAACAGAGACAGGACCTGGAAGAAGAACTTACATTAAGCCAAATTACATACATACACTCACGCCTTTTTCCCATAGGGGTAGGCAGAAACTATGGACCGCCACTTGTTACAACTCTTGCATATATCTTTCGCTTCTTCCACATGCATAAAGCCAAATTTTTCGTCAACAACACATTCACACACAGTAAATAGGTTGTTATTCATAATACATATTACCATCCTTTTAACCTCTTTTTTTATTGTTCAAACTTAAATTCAAATTCAAATAGTTTATTGAATCGGTCGATACAGTTGGTATTTACATAGTTTTATCAATTATAGAACAAACATTTAGTGCAGCTATATTCCACCATTTGGCATGCAATACTTATCACGTTGCATTACTAATATTAAATTATTTTAACATGCTCTAGTTATAATTGGAGTTACATAACCCAAGATAAAAAAAATTAAAATAGCCGACTGCCTCGTTGGTCTAGTGGTCCCAATCGCGACTGCTACGCTAGAGGTCTTGGGTTCGATCCCCAGGTCGAGCAAAGTGTTATTGAGTTTTTCTATGAAATTCTCAGTAGCAGCTCGGAGTCTGGATTTGTGCCCGGTGAATGGCAATAGGCTCGCCCCCTATTACATGGGACCCAAACATACCGGCGAACTGTGGGTGTACATTAAGTACACCTCTGCCTAACCCTTCGGGGAATACAGGCGTGATGATGGTATGTAAAAAAAATAAAAATAAAGAAGAAACATGTCAATCTAGATACTTATTATTCTATATGTCAAGTTAATTTAGTAATTAATCAGAAATTATTGAGTTTCATATTTTCTTTTTTTTTCTTCGAGATATTCTTTCACATTATAGTATGCCTTCATCATCATCATCATCATCATCAGCCCGTATTCGTCCACTGCTGGACGTAGGCCTCTTTAAGTGAACGTCACAGAGCCCGATTTTCAGCTCTTTTCATCCAGTTACTGTTAGTATGTCTTATTAACAAGAAATTGCTTTAATTGCGTTTTAAACTTATCTAGATTGGAGCATCTCAATATGTATGGTGGTAAGTGGTTATAAATTCGAGGGGCCATACAAAATATGCTATTGCTAAATTGCGCTGTTTCATTTGATGGAAAACATATTTTGTGATAGGCAGTGATAGCCTAGTGATATGACCATTGGACTGCCAAGTCAAAGGTCTCGAGTTCGAATCCAAGGCACGCACCTCTGACTTTTCGAAGTCATGTGCGTATTAATAAATAATTAATTATCACGCGCTTAAACGGTGAAGGAAAACATCGTGAGGAAACCTGCACGCCTGAGAGATTTTCTTGACGGCGTGTGAAGTCTGCCAACCCGCAGTAGGCTAGCGTGGCGGACTATAGCCTAATCCCTTTCGTACTGAGAGGAGACCTGTGCCCAGCAGTGGGACAATGTAATGGGTTGATGATGATGATGATGATGATATTTTGTGATTATTACGTTTACTCTGCATGCGCTCAATAAAGAATATAAAGAAATGTGTGTAGTTACAAAGACGGCTACCTCATATATATAAAGGCATGGAAGCGTTAACAGTTTTAGACTAATAAAAAATGGTTTACAACTATCCGTCTGCTTTAACTTCACAATGGCCCTTATACATCTCTTTTGGGCTTTTTTTTTCGGTTTTACTCTTAAAATAAATGATTTTATATCATGTTTTATTTACTTAAATAAAGTTCATAGATAGCTCGAGGGATTTCACTCGATAGATTTTTTTATTACATTTATTATTTTTTTATTCGATTATTCAAGTAATTTACGAGGTGAGACACTGACTGAGCCTGAGCCTCGCCGAATGGATGTTTCTGTGGGCTTTGCAGTACCACCCCACCTTAAACTGGAATTGTATAGGTTGAACTGTAGCCGCGTGTACCATTGCACTTACTAAAAAGTTTATTATATTGACATTACAAACAGTCATTTTCCATTAAATTTATATACATATAGATGTAAAGATTACCTGTTCCTGGTTGCCAAGGTCAGCTGCCATGTACTTTCCGATGCCGGGCGGGAACAAGATGGACATCACCGCTAGCGTTATGAACCCAGGGTATATAAAGCGACTGAAAATAAAAAAATAAAAAATAAAATAAATAAATAATAATGTTGATTGTCGATTTTTTATTTAGTACCGACTTCGGAGGGTCGCGGATTTTTCTGAAGGGAAAATTGTTCCATGCATTGTTTTTATCTTAAGGCTAATTGTTGTCTTCGGTGAAGAAATTTATTTTTTGTTTATAGAAAATTTATCGTAAGCTATTGTTATTGGCGCAATTTCTACTGCCTTGCACCTAGATTGTGATATGGCCGAACATTCAGCCCCTCTCCGTTCATTTTCAAGAAGAGAATAAAGGAGCATTTCCTCGCTACATCATGTAATAATTAAGAACCTGTAATATATATTTACCTACTCATATTTATGTATTAGTAAGTAATATTTTATATAAGTATGTATGTTTGATGTATATATGTATATATATATATATATATATATATATATATATATATATATATGTTTATATATTATATATATTATGTTGTATGCCTAATATATTTATTTAGATAATTGTACACTATACCACTTTTACTCAAACCCTGAGAATGTATAGATTCAACAACGATCACTCAAAGGTTTGCTGGTAGAAAACTCAAATTTGAGTTAAGCTCGCCTTTGTACATTGTTTATTTTGTAATTATTTTAATATTGTATGTTTTCTGAGTACAATAAAGAATAAAGAATAAAGAACATTTTGCAAAAAAAAAACAAATAAAAAAAATTTGGCGCCCCAGGCTGAAGGTTAACTTTTTATTTGATCTGAGCAAGGCGAGAAATAATTGTTTTTTTTTTACACCCACAGTTCGCCGGTATGTTTAGGTCCCATGTAATAGTGGGCGAGCCTATTGCCATTCACCGGGCACAAATCCAGACTCCGAGCTGCTACTGAAAATTTCATAGAAAAACTCAATAACACTTTGCTCGACCGGGGGATCAAACCCAAGACCTCTAGCGTAGCAGTCGCGATTGGGACCACTAGACCAACGAGGCAGTAGACATTAAAAGTTAGTAGTAAAACATTGGTTAAAAATCGTTATCGTACAAGATTTTGGCCGAATTTTCTATTTTACACCCTAAAATAAGTCAGACTGCTAGAGTATTTGACAACTTGTTAACGACACAAAAGTCTTAAAATGATTATGATAACTTACTTCTTCTGCAAGAAGTTGCTAAGCGTCTTCGTGTTCCTGATGAAAAGAACGTATTGTCGATGGAGAAACACCCAGAAGGCTGCCAGGAGACCGCATACAATACTGCAAATAAAAAAATATATACAACCTTATCCACACTGTAATACTAATATTATAAATGCAAAAAGTCGCTTTCTGTTTGTTACGAGTTTACGTTTAAACTTTTGAGCTAATGTTAATGAATTTTGGTATAGGTTACCTTTTGTATCAGAAAGTCCTCTGGCATGTAAGTGCCTGCTAAATGGCAACAGGCTTAACCGCTATTACATGGGACCTCAATACCGGCCAACTGTGGGTGTTCACAGATAGTACACCTCTGCCTAACCCTTCGGGGAATACAGGCGTAATGCTATGTTATGTCAAAAGAAAAAATATGTTTATTATTGAACCTTCTTCCATTGTCCAAGCTAGTAAATTGAGTATGTCCTCTATTTTATGGCATTCCTAGACTGTAGCATCCAGCTTCTATCAACAATCTGTGAATATTCGCAAATCATCACTCCTTATTCCATCTTGCCAGAAGTTTTAATTGTTTGGTTATTGTTTAATTATAATTCTTGAAACTTACCCAAGTAAGACGAATACGGCAAACTCCTGAGGATCGAAGGGGAAATCTTGGGGAAGGTTGGTGGGGAAGAGTGGCTTCACTGTGGGCATGGCGCCGGACCACACGGAGAGGAGACGGAACATCTGAAAATAATGACATAATATATCGCATTACGTAGAATAATTTATTTGAATAGACCCAGAGATAAAGCTTGGACTCTCTATTATATGCAGATGTATAGAAAAGAGAGATCATCACTTTTGGTTGCTGATATATTTATTTCTACTCTCTTCTGACAAAGATATGAATTTTTCTATTGAAAGAAGCAGGTTTGAATCTGCGTCACTCTGGTTAAGTACACCAGACACTTTACCAAGTAAGCTACCGAGACCACTGCCAGTGATGTCGAATTTCTTTTCCATATTTTACGTCTTCAGGCGACGTCAGCTATTATGGTGGTTTTGTATTTTCTACACACTTGTAGATTCGTAGCTCCTAAAGTCAAAAAAATATTAACATGTAATATTGGGGTACTAGAAGTCTTTCGAATTTGTTAGCCAGCAAGTTAAACCGTAGTTTGTTCACTAAACTAAATTACATAAAATTTATGTGCATCGGTGTAAACTACATACTAAGCTAAAAACGATACAATGTAGTATAAAGGAGTGTACATAATACATTGTTAGTGAGCATACATACAGTTCAAACAGATTTTCGGATAAGTTTGGGTGTTCCGGCCTATACGCCTATTATCATAATATGACTGTATGAACGTGTAATTGACAAAGAAGTTTGCTAATTAAATTGTGCAGGCGTCAATACAGATATGTTTGAAATCAACCGCCATTTGCCCTACTTTGTAGATCGCCGTGATACGTAAAGCTTGTTTTTTTTATGAACAGGCAAACGAGCAGGCGAGCTACCTCATGGTAAGTAGTCATCGCCGCCCATGGACATCTGAAATACCAAAGGAGTTGCAGATGCGTTGGTGAGCCTATTAAAGGAAAAGAGAGGGGAAGGAGAAGGAAGGGGATTGAGGGTTCGGTCTCCAGCGCTCCACCCTCACCGTACGAAACACAACAGTATACATACTGCTACTTGACGTCGATATTCTGTGGGAAGTTAGTACTTCCCCGGTCGTGAAGACCCATTCATGCTGACATGTAGACATGCCAGCGAGACACTACTGTATGTCAACCCATTACATTGTCCCACTGCTGGGCACGGGTCTCCTCTCAGTACGAGGGATTAGGCTATAGTCCGCCACGCTAGCCTACTGCGGGTTGGCAGACTTCACACGCCGTCAAGAAAATCTCTCAGGCATGCAGGTTTCCTCACGATGTTTTCCTTCACAGTTTAAGCGCGTGATAATTAATTATTAATACGCACATGACTTCGAAAAGTCAGAGGTGCGTGCCTTGGATTCGATCTCGAGACCTTTGACTTGGCAGTCCAATGGTCATACCACTAGGCTATCACTGCACTGTATATAGAGACAGTACTTACTATATACTACAAAATCCAAATTCACGAGTTTTATTTGGCCTCATTGTCGGCGAAGACATTGGTACATTTCAGATACTTAATATATTCCGTATATTCAATTGAGAGCACAGAATTTGCTTGTTTAATTAATCTTGATGAGCGTGCGCAGTTTTGGTACTTAATACACCAGATGATTCCAGTTGAATACACATGTATATCGATGATATTGTGATATACACACACCACAACATCTCGTGAATTCTAATGAATATGGGCCGTTACAATCAGAATTTTATTACTCAAGTACTCATCCAATCCCGTACAATAATACACATGGCATCACGCCTGTTTTTTTAAAAGGGTTAGGCAGAGGTGTACTAATATAGACCCTAAGTTAATCTGTATGCTTAGGTCACATGTAATAGGGGGCGAGTCTATTGCTATTAAATACAAGTATAATTTTATTATAGAAAATAAAACTAATTACGAAGCTAAGGCAACTTCGTTCGGCATTGAACTAATTAAAGTAAGTGGTGTTGGTTGAAAGACATAGTAATGTCTTCAATAGATGTTGCTGACGACACCTTAAGATATAAAATGTGGCAGAGAAATATGATATTACAGGCAGTGGTCTCGGTAACTTAGTGGTTAGGACGCAGGTTCGACTTCTTCTTGAGATCGTAATCAGATAATTCATATTTCCGTAGAATACTTGGCTCGTCTTGAGAAACGAACTCAAGAACTTACACTCCCCGGCCGCGCTTTTAACCACTAGACTAAAGAGGCAGGTCTACCAATTTATACATAGGAAAACATGACTCACAATAGCGCTACAGCAAGCCGCGAAGAAGCCACGCCAATAATTTCGCACGGCGAAATAGGTCGTTGTTACTTCAATCGAGAATAGGACACCTGAAAAGAAATGTTTTCATTAACATAACATACCACCACGCCTGCATTCCCCGAAGGGTTAGCAGAGGTGTACGTACACCCACACTTCGCCGGAATGTTAGGGTCCCATGTAATAAAGGGCACGCCTATTGCCATTAACCGGGCACAATTCCAGACTCCGACGTAAATTAACAGTAAATGAAATAAAAACATCAAACCACTACATCGTCTCACTGCTGGGCACGGGTCTTCTCTCAGAACGAGAGGGATTACTACACACTAGCCTACTGCGGGTTAGAAGACTTCACATGCCGTAAAGAAATCTATCAACCATGCAGGTTTCCTCACGGTGTTTTCCTTCACGCTTAAAGCGCGTGATAATTAATCATACCTACCTAATTGAAAAACTTTGAGATACCAAATTTTAATCTTAAGCAAAAATATTACATACCATCACGCCTGTATTCCCCGAAGGGTTAGGCAGAGGTGTACTTAATGTACACCCACAGTTCGCCGGTATGTTTGGGTCCCATGTAATAGGGGGCGAGCCTATTGCTATTCACCGGGCACAAATCCAGACTACGAGCTGCTACTAAGTATTTCATAGAAAAACTCAATAACACTTTGCTCGACCTGGGGATCGAACCCAAGAGCTCTAGCGTAGCAGTCGCGATTGGGACCACTAGATCAACGAGGCAGGCAAAAATATTATTATAATTATATTATTCTTCTCTCAGAATGAGGGGGATGAGACTATAGTCATCCCCCTCAATAATATATTTTAAAAGAGTGTCTATGGAGTTTCTTGCCGGATTCTTCTCCATGGGATCAACTTTTTGGAACCGTGCAACTAGAGTCAATAACGTTTCATAAACGCTTGTGAAAGCTTATTTGAAATAAAAACATTTGATTTGATTTGATTTGATAGTCCAACACGCTGGCCTAATACCTACAAATACAAATTCTTTTTTTGACACAAGCTTTCCGACCACGGGTTCGCCCGCGTGGTTTCTCGGTATGTATTGTACGTATAAACCTTCCTCGAGAACCACGCTATCCATTGATGAAAACAGCATGAAAATCGGTGCAGTAGTTTTTGAGTTTATCGCGAACAGACAGACGCGGCGGAGGAATTTGCTTTATAATATGTTGTGATAGTGATATATTGGACCCACCTCCGACAGGTGCTGCGAAGCAAGAGGCGACACCCACAGCGCAGGCCGCCGCCAGCATCTCACTAGTCCTGGACTCATTGGAGTAGATCCCTTGGAAGGTAGTCACCAGCTTAGACAGGAGAGTAGCCACCATAGAGGCTATGTGGACGGATGGACCCTGGGAACGGAAACGAAATTCTATGTAGAAACAATAATAATATATTGTAGCATCATACCATCACGCCTGTATTCCTCGAAAGGTTAGGCATATTGTCCACTCACAGTTGGCTGGTATGTTTTAGATTAGATCCCATATAATAGGGGGCAACCTATTGCCATTAACCGGGCACAAATCCAGACTCCGAGCTGCTGCAGAGAAAGAAGCAGAAGAGGTAGACGTTGTCCTGTCCGAATTTCAATATAGAAAAATCCCATAGAAAAAAAGCACTTTCAGTTTTTCCAATTTTCCGGGAAAATACTTGTTTCCTATAAACCTTATTTCGACCATTAGGCACATTTTATTGGCTAATCGGTCCAGTCGATCTCATGTGATAGACTTATCAACGATCAACTTTATTTCTGATTTCTCATCATCAACCCACTGCATTGTCCCACTGCTGGCCACGGGTCTCCACTCAGCACGAGAGGGAGGGTATCCACCACGCTAGCCTACTGCATGTATGCAGACTTCATGCCGTCAAGAAATCTCTCAGGCATGCAGGTTTCCTCACGATGTTTTCCTTCATCGTTAAAGCGCGTGATAATTAAATATGAATTTCTCATTTCTATCATAAAAAAACCTTTGTTAACTGACCTCTTTACCCAGCGGTAGACCAGATCCTAGCGTGGCAGTGAGACCAACGATCTTAGATATCATCGCACGATACGTCAGGTACTCCTTCAAGTGAACTCCTCGAAGGATTGTCTTCATCTCTGGTATACCAGATCCTGGGGAATACAACAACTAATTAGGATATAGAACAAGTTACGCCGAGAAACTTGCCAAGTTGCTTAAAATATACAGATAATTAATGTTGTGACTAAAATGCCAAAACTCTGATCTGCTGCTTAGAATCTTATGCATTAACAATCTAATGAATACATTTTCAATTGATGCCGAAATTTTGCTAGTTTATTTATTGCTAAATAACAGAATCCGCGAAGCCAAACACTGCCACTCACAGTCAATTTAGCACAAAGAGAAGGTAGTACAAATAGAAAAGTAGTGAAATATTAACTCAGATCAAAATAAAAAGTTAAGATGGAACTTTTCGAACAAAGAAGTGAGGCCGGCCAAAACTACGCCTTGCCGTATACAAACACAATTTTACACTATATAACAATACCGAAACTACGCCTTATCTTGTCAGTCGAGCTTTCGATAGCTTAATAGCTCGACTGAGCATAAGGCGTAGTTTCGGTATACGTGTGCGCGTGTAATTGTGTGTTGTACACCGTTAGGCGCAGTTTTAGCCGGCCTCACTTCTTTGTTCGCAAAGTTCCATTTAACTTTTTTTTTGAACTGAGTCGTTCCTCCGACGAGATCCCAATGTCTGAAGCAAATCTTACCTATACTCTGAGCCGCCACGATGTGCACGAACCCGGCTGCGAAGAGTATTAAGCAGACAGGCAGCGACACCCACGCCACGTACTGGCTGAAGGTGGATGTGGCCAGGTCGCTGTACATCCACATGCGAGCTGGAATTAACAGACAATTGAAGTATGGCACTCGTGGCAAAGGGTGGTGTAAATTTCAGAGGGAGAAGATCATCAGGTGCCAATGCAAAATGCGAGAAAGTGAAGAAAGGACGGCCGAAATTGATAGCTTTTTTATGGCAAACGAGCAGACGAGCTACTTGATGGTAAGTAGTCATCGCCGCCAATGGACATCTACAAAACCAAAGGAGTTACAGATGCGTTTACGACCCTATTTAGGTAAAGGGCGGGGAATGAGAAAAGAAGAAGGAAGGGGACTGAACAGGAAATTGGGCCTCCGGCGCTCCACACTCACCGTCCGAAAAATTTGCTTTCGTTGTGTCCTTTGACAGGCAGGTCTCTCAATAGTCCAAACAAAAAACAAAACAAGTGTGCAAACAATTCTCAAGGGGCGGGGCCGGGTAAAAAAAAGGGAAAAAATTTCATTAACTTTAAAGTAAAATTACAATTGGAGCTTTGTGGATATTTGATTTAAGCAAAATATATGCTTAAGTTAGGAATAGGATATCCCTCTTCCATTACTCATATTCTAATGAATAATAATATTTATTTATTGGGGTAAGTCTTGAAATAATTACTCACATTTTCAATCCTTTTACGATACGCATGAAAAGATAAAATATTGTTACCACATTTTAATACCATTATGTCATTAAGTATGGAGTTACATATTTTCACGCCCGTATTCCCCGACGGGCTAGGCACTAATGTACACCCACACGTCGCCGGTATGTTTAGGTCCCATGCAATAGGGGGCGAGCCTGTTGCCATTAACCGGGCACAGATCCAGACTCAATAACCCAATAACATTTTGCTCGACCTGGGGATCGAATCAAAAAACCTTTATTATTTATCATTTGATCAGGCTTATGGATTTTTCTTTATTTTTCTTTTAAGTACAGTCATCATTATCGGAGACAGTTCATAATTATCTTCACAGCTAGGGAAATTAAACTTTATCTCAATGAGAATAAAACACATTTGAGAATGATAGCTAAAATGATTTGTTTTTCTTTTCACGATTTTTTCTTACCGTTTTGACAAACAGCGATGCCTCTGTCCATGGCGAAGTTGACGATGGCCATGATGATGCCCAGCAGCGCCAGGAACACCCAGTCCTCGCCCAAACGAGCGAACGTGTGCCTCCATACATAACCTGCGTCACACTTCACGCACGTGATTATTTATCATCAACATACTTCTATAAGAAAGCCCGATAAATATAATTAATAATAATTTATTAAGCCAGCCATACAACTTAAAAACTAGTGACAATTTAAACAATCTGCGGCAAGATCACAACAATTAACTACTGCCTCTCAAACTAGGTGTAAACCTGTATCTTGAGAGACAGAATATCATGGATTAAAAGATCATTTATCATCCATCCAAGCTTTTAGGTGCATACATAAATACCAACCCGCCTGTGTTCCTAACACGTTACTAATGTACAGACGCCAGCACATCAGGTTTTACAAAACTGTAAATTTTCTCCAAATGATTTTAAACCTTAAAATGTTGAACATTAGTTCAAAATCAAATGAGAAAATTTGTCATTTCGTGGTGACTTGATGTGCTGGCGACTGTTCACAAAAATGCGCCGGTATGTTTTGGGACCATGTATAGGAGTAATAGGAGGAATGTAATAGGAGGCAATGCTAGTGCCTTTATTATTATCATCATCATCATCGTCCACTGCCCACGCCCACGCCCACTGCTGGGTATAGCCCTCCCTAAGTTTGAGCCATCCACCACAGTCCTGTGCCAGTCTCAACCAAATACGCTCAACGAATTGAGTTATGTCGTCGACTCATCTTGCTGCTTGCCGCCCGCCATTAACCAGGCACAAATCCAAATTTCGAGAAAAACTCAATAATACTTTGCTCGTCCTGGGAAATGGGGAAAAATCTCACAGCCTTCCGTGTGCGCAATATTTACCTAAAAAAAAGGGTACAGTTTTTCGTCTCGTATTAATATACGGATACATACATCCATTATCACGCGCTTTAACGGTAAAGAAAAACATCATGAGTGAAACTCTGAGAGATTTTCTCGACGGCACGTGAAGTCTGCCAACCCGCAATAGGCCAGTGTGACCAGACCTGTGCCCAGCAGTGCGACTATATATGGGGTGATGATGATGATGAATCTAAACCCAGATGAAGATACGACCCGCCGCTGCTACTCACCTAATACTTTGAAGAACTTCCCCCTAGGTCTATGTTTGCCGCTAGCTTCTAACTCTTTCTGTCGTAGCTTATCGTCTTTTCTTCTCTTCTTCCGAAGTCTTCTAAGTCTTCTCGCTTCTTCTCTAGCCGCTTCGCTTAGGTCGCGTTGATAGCGACCATACATCTGGAAAGATGGAATATTTTATTTAATTATGGGTTTAAATTGTTTCAATTTGTACGCAAGTGGTTGCGCAGTGTCAATCTTAATATAAAAAACTTGTTTTTTCTCGCGGCTTCTGTCCCGTAGGAGAATATTAAAAACCAACAGTGATGATCTCTTCTTTCTATAGATGTCCATGCATTAGAGAGATCATGCTCTATTTTAGGATCTGTTCATCCAAAGCACGAAATTCATGGTGGACATCCCAAAAACCCAAAAGAAACGCAAGTCAACTTTTATCATAAACGTGGAATGAGCTTCCCGAGTGGGTCTTCCCCGATAGATAAAAAATTACGAGTGATTCGGTTTCCTCTAGATCCCGCTCCATCGTAGATCGCAGTGTCGCTTAACATCAGACAAACTGGAGCTCAAGCGCAGGCCTATCAAGAATTAAAAAAAAACCTACCACAACCCTGTTGTCCTTTTCAATAAGTTCCACCATTTCTATCGAATCCATTTTAAACGATTACCAAACGTCGACAAAACTAATGAACAATAACAGTTACATTTTTGAACCAACTGCTACCGAATAAGAAAGAGAAAACACTGAAATCCGAATTACTGAAACCTTGAATCCAGGCTCTGTTTGTTAAAGCTAAATATTAGATTATCTCTTATGTTTGGCAAAGATAAAAAATCGGAAAATACTTATTTAGGCACCTAGTAGTCACTCGTTGGGCGCCAAGTTTTTTTTAAGTTCTTTGCAAACATACATACCACCACGCCTGTATTCCCCGAAGGGTTAGGCAGAGGTGCACTTAATGTACACCCACAGTTCCTCCGTATGCTTGGGTCCCATGTTATAGGGGGCGAGCCTATTGCCATTCACCGGGCGGAAATCCAGACTCCGAGCTGCTACTGAGAATTTCATAGAAAAACTCATTAACACTTTGTTCGACCTGGGGATCGAACCCAGGACCTCTAGCGTAGCAGACGCGCTGAGGACCACTAGACTTATGAGGCAGTCAATTCATTATTAGTTATCTTTATTATATAAAAATGAATCCCTATTTCCTTGGTCACGGCATCACGCCTGGACACGAAGCCTGGAACGACTGGAATAATTTAGCTAAATCTTTTTTTGTTGTGTTTGTTATTGGCAGGAGAAGGTTCTTTGCAAATTATACGTCTAAGACACATTCTGGGGTCATAGTAGAAAACATTGCGACATCAACTATAACTTATTCGCAACTGAGAACTAAAAATCGTTATCGTAGTCTAAATTGTAAATTTTAAATGAAACATTAAATTGAATTGCCTCATTAGCTAAGCCCGACTGCTACGCTAGGCTTGGGTTTGATCCCCCAGTCGAGCAGTGTTATTGGGCTTTCTCTCAGATCAAATAAAACGTTAAGATGGAACTTTGCGAACAAAGAAGTGAGGCCGGCTAAAAATACGCCTAGGTGAAATTGTGTTTGTACACGGCTAGGCGTAGTTTTAGCCGGCCTCACTTCTTTGTTCGCAAAGTTCCATCTTAACTTTTAATTTGATCTGAGGGCTTTCTATGAAATTCTCAGTAGTACACCTCTGCATAATGTAAGCATTATAAGCATTCCTTTGCGGCAAAATTTGTGGAGTGTATACCTCCTCAGAGAAATTGACAAGCAAAGGTTTTTTACCTCTCAATAGAAAATAGTGACAAAGTATATGGCGTGACCCGGATAACCCTTAACAAATCTGCTGTGTTCCTAACTCCATACACACCAAGGTGCTAACAATCCTTAGAGCGTACCACTGGCATTGGTCATTCGTTATCTAAAATACGGTCATGGAATATATTAGGCACTGTGAACAATTAAGTTGTACACGAACTGATTTCCAAGGCTAAATAGGTGATGCCTTCAGGTCTGATTTAGGATTTTTTCGAAATCATTTCATATTTAGGACTCGTAGAATATCTTAGCAATTTTCTAATATTCGTCATTTTAGCTCCCCGGACCAGAAAACCTATGAATAAGACATTAAATGACCGGAGATTACACGAATAGAGAGCCATAATAAGTTCTAGACCTAATCCAAAGCACACCACACCTGACATTTTGATATTATGTATCACACGCTTTAACGGTGAAGGAAAACATTGTGAGAAAACATACATGTCTGAGAGATTTTCTTGACGGAGTGTGTAGTCTGCCAACCCGCATCAGCAACGGAGAGAGAACTCTTACGCGTAAAAGACGAAAAACTCACGAAGGTGCTTAACGACGACAGTCTCCGATGGAAACTATTCACCAGCTAGTTTAGTCCACACGAGGTTACACCACCTAGCAAGTCAGATATTTTGGCTTTTACGAGATCCCTATCCGAATAGCAGTTAGTAAAAAATGGGTTGATGATGATTACAATCACACAAATAGACGCACCACGTCTCCACACAGTTCATTCGAGTGAATGTTTCCGCGCCAATATTATGATAACAGTGTCGCCTACTTGCGCAGTACAAAATTCTCAAGTAATCAAGAGAAATCTGGTGCAAAGAGGTCGAAACTAAAGAGATCCTAATAATACACGTTACGTGCTACTACAATTAATGCCGTAATTAGAGTCAGGGATGCGTGGGTGGGACTATTTATAGCCCGTCTGTGTGCATACGTTTTTATATTCCAATGACTGAATGGAATTCTTGGAGATGCATGCTATTTTCTTGCGGTGATCTTATTTTCAGATCTTGATGTGGTCAAATCTCAATTGGATGCAAATTCTGTTACTATAGATCCGAGAAAATACACACGTCAGCTGTCTCTTAGTTACTGGAAGTTTAGGAATTAGAGTGACTTGGTATAGCAGAAAATTATGGTCCGCGTCATTTGGAGCGTGAGGTCCGAATGACTCCCGTGATTGTTTGCTGCAGGAATTTGATTGCTTGGATTGGTACCAGCACATTGAAAAATATTTTGCCGTCTAGTTTGCAGGTGTGTAACTAGGTAAATGAGGCTAGGAAGGCTAGACTAGGAAAAATTATCTCAGCCTACCACATATATTATTTAATTCTGGATATCATTATCATGAACCCATTATATTGTCCCACTACTGGGACCTTAGGCTATATCGTCGCCTTAGAGCGAAAACCTCGGGAATACATTTTTACTCAAATTTATTTTATTGCGTTTCTAGGAAGAAACCTTGCAACGCTCATCCTGGATATATAGATGAACAGTTCTGGATATAAAAGCGGGTTAAAATTCCATATTAATTAATAAAAAAAGCCGCTGTACAAATTTTACAGCTCGCAGTTTTTTCTTCCTCCTGAAAAGTTACTTCTTTTACACTTACGAGATTGTCACTCTAAGGCTTCGATATATAGTCCACCATGCTGTCTTAATCCTGGTTGTCAGACTGAACACGCCGTCGAGTAAATCTAAGACACGCAGGGTGCTCATGATTTTTATTAACCCTTTGACCGCCACGGTCGGCTATACTCGATAAATCAGAACGTGCTCACGACGCTTTCGTCGGCAAATGTCGACAAAAATATAACTGAGCGTTTGTAGCGTGGAGCAGGGAACATTATTTTTCTTTATTGACGTGGCGGTCAAAGGGTTAATACGCACATGATTTCAAAAAGCCAGTGCGTGCCATGGGTTTGGAGTCGAGACCATTGTCTTGGCAGTCTATCTATCACAAGGCTATCACTGCTTTTCTGGATCCACTATCTTACTAAAAATATATATATATGAAATTTTATGCCATAAGATAATCCTAATCTGTGCAAACCGACTTAGTCTGAAGGCTATGTTAATAATTCACGTGATTATCTACGTAAGTAACGTTATCTGAAGCCGAAAATCCTTCCGTATACAATATAGGTACTGTTTGAAATTCTACAGTAAACAGTAGCAAGTACTTTTTTATTGCCCAGTAGCGCTTGCCTTAGGATATTTGTGTCATGGATACTGTTAAGGAAAACTCATTAGGTTTCAAACTTAAAAAAAGTTTTAATAGCAGAATGCGTTTCCTTTTTTGAATGGAAATGTCAAGCTCTGCTTAGACCATTACTTCTCAACCTGTAAGTCGCATTAAATAACGTCGGGGGTCGCAATATATTCAATGAATAATATGAATGAATAATACATAGGTACATCCGATACATCCTTTTATTAAAAATTGTTTGTGAGATAAAAAATAAAAACGACTGCATAAATGATGATACTGAAAAAAGGATCAACTGGTCGCCGAATTAATTACCCGATTTGAAACTTTGATAAAGGTCAAATTTATATACATATTGATAGATTCTCAAGTCTCAACGCGACAGAAAGTTTAACAAACGATAGCTTGGACAGTGTTAATAGGATAGATCAGATATTTTGTCGGCTTATTAAAAACTATCGGAACAGTTGGTAGGTATGTACTTAATATTTTTATTATAAGACCAGGCCAATAAATAATGTCATGGTTAAGGTATTTAAAATATGACATAATTGTAACGTAAGTACCCACTTTTTTATCTCAAGTACATCGAGACATTTACGCGCCAACAACTTAATCCCGTTGCAAAATCATAAATAACACGAAAAATCTTACTTTATATTCTTGAATAAGCTCTTCATTGCATAATAAGTCGCTAAACTTGTTGTCCAAGGTTACAAGAAAACTGCAGCAGTGCTGTGCACGCGCATGTGACGTCACAAGTCAGTGAACCCGAGCGAAAAGCTCGAGTACACGTAATCAGACCAAAAAATAACACTCTTCATGTTTTAAGACTACTTTTTTTGAGTGGGTGACCTACATAACACATATACACTTATACTTATACACTAACATATACACTTACGCCTTTTTCCCACAGGGGTAGGCAGATACTACAAACCGCTACTTGCTACGACTCTCGCATCTCTCTTTTTTTTACAATAAATTGTGGCAACTGCCTATCATTAGACTAGCTTTGTTCTCCTAGCAACGTCTAAACAATGCGAAGAAAAGATTCAAGCCGCTCCCTACCGTTAGGAAAAAGAGAGGGAAAAGGACAAGGAAGGCGTCTGACGGAGGAACGTGAGATACACGTACACATTTCGATATTGGAACACCATACGTGGTAGACGTACCAACCACTAGACTACCATTGCTTACTCTTCAATTGGTTTTATCACCATCATCCCATTTATTTTCCCACAGCTGGGCACGGCTGCTCTCAGAATAAGATTATCATATAGCTCTCAGAATTAAAATATAATTATTATTAATTATGCCTAATATATATATTATAGCCTAATCCCTCTCGTTCTGAGAGGAGACCCGTACCCAGCAGTGGGACAATGTAATGGGTTGATGATATATTATTAATTGGCCTAATGAAGAATGTTAACGAATTTTGATTATTAGCACTCCATATTCTCTGTTAAAAATAAAAAATACTAGTGAAAGAATACTTCGATACGTCAATTAGTTTCCGTTTTAGAAGTAAAACAAGTTGTAACCGAACGATGCGGGCCGCCGGTTACGGTGTGACGTCATAGGACAACGCGCTCAGTCTTGCTCACTCAGTCCGCTCGCAGTCGCGCGTCTGTGCCGTCGAAATTATACCTAAATTCTTTTAAAAATGTCCAATGCAAATACTAGGAAATCGTGTGTTGTGCCTAAATGTAAAAATACATCTAAAAAGTTGTTTTTTATAGTTCCAAAAGACGTTAAAATGCGAAAAAAATGGATAAAAGCTATTTATTTATTTATTTTTATTATGGCACTAAATAAATAAATAGCTTTAATCCATGTTTTTTGCATTTTAACGTCTTTTAGAACTATAAAAAAACCGGCCAAGTGCGAGTCGGACTCGCGCACGGAGGGTTCCGTACCATTACGATTTATGACGTATTAAAATAATCTACTGACTGACTGAGATCTCGTTCGAACAAATTTTCGTTAGAAGTTTACATGGAAGAAATGTACATCATATATTTGTTTTAGTTTTATTATTCTCTTATTTTAGAAGTTACTGGGGGGACACACACACACATTTTACCACTTTGGAAGATTCTCAGGCGCAAACTATTTAGTTTAGAAAAAATATATATCAGAAACCTCAATATCATTTTTGAAGACCTATTCATAGATACCCCACACGTATGAGTTTGATGTAAAAAAATAATTAATTTCAGTTCTAAGTATGAGGAACTCCCAAAATTTTCTGTTTTTTAGGGTTTCGTAGCCAAATGGCAAAAAACGAAACCCTTATAGATTCGTCATGTTTGTCTGTCCGTCCGTATGTCACAGCCACTTTCTTCCGAAACTATAAGAACTATGCTGTTGAAACTTGGTAAATAGATGTATTCTGTGAACCGCATTAAGATTTTAGAACTTAGAACTAAAACTCATCTTTTTTTCATCGAACCCATACGTGTGGGGTATCTATGGATAGGTATACAAAAATGATATTGAGGTTTTTAATATCACTTTTTTCTAAACTGAATAGTTTGCGCGAGAGACACTTCCAAAGTGGTAAAATGTGCCCCCCCCCTGTAACTTCTAAAATAAAAGAATGATAAAACTAAAAAAATATACATATGATTTACATTACCATGTAAACTTCCACCGAAAATTGGTTTGAACGAGATCTAGTAAGTAGTTTCTTTTAATACGTACATACATACATACATATTGTCACGCCTGTCTCCCATGGGGGTAGGCAGAGACTATAGATTTCCACTTGCTACGATCCTGGCACACTACTTTCGCTTCATCTACATTCATTAATCTCTTCATGCATGACAGTCGGTTTAGGGTGCTCGGAACCTGGCCTTTTTTAAGAACATCCGCAATTTGGTTGCGGAACGTTCGCCGAGGTCTTCCCCTTCCAACTCGTCCATCCATACTCACCATATATACTTGTTTCGTCAATCTACGTTCATCGATTCTCTCTACATGACCAAACCATCTTAACATACCTTTCTCAATCCTTGTTACTACATCTTCTTTCATTCCACAACGCTCCCTTATCACACTATTTCCCACTCTATCTTTTAGCGTCACACCACACATACTTCTTAATACGTCATAAATCGTAATGGTACGGAACCCTCCGTGCGCGAGTCCGACTCGCATTTGGCCGGTGTTTTTTTTCTATTTTTGTGTGAAAATCTTAATGCGGTTCACAGAATACATCTACTTACCAAGTTTCAACAGCATAGTTCTTATAGTTTCTGAGAAAAGTAGCTGTGACATACGGACGGACAGACAGACAGACATGACGAATCAATAGGGTAATAGGGTTCCATTTTTTGCCATTTGGCTACGGAACTCTAAAAATAACTTTTCCGGCGAATTGGTAGTTGTATTTTTATATTTAGGCACAACACACGATTTCCTAGTATTTATTATAAAGAGGTTAGATCCATTTGGAGATAAAAGTACAGTTTCTTGTTGTGAAGACCATTTTGACTTTCGTTTTTATTCCTCGCATTTCGGCGGCAACGAAATGACTATATTTTGTTGATAAATAATGCGCAACCATTAATCCATCTATTTTGGGTAGATTATCCGATTGCCCTTTTTCAAATCCTTAATCCATTTTATTAATCGAATAATATTTACCTACTATTATTAGACTATTAATTTAATACGCGGACAAAAACACAACAAAATACTACGCAAGCTATTACACCTACTACTATAACCGCTGGCGACTTGATACTATAGTGTAATTAGATTTCATTACACTATGTTGATAGTAAGCGGGCCGCGGCCCGCGCGGCGCGTTGTAACATGACGTCACAAGCGGTCACGTGACTGTTAGCGGGACTCGATATTTTTCGAAACTTTGAATGCCAATAAAATCAAAACTACTAGGTATTTTTGACTACAACAAAAACTAGTGTATTTGTATACATACAGGCTTTACGGAGACAACATTTCAAGCGATTTAGCATACCTAGTAACATTCTCCATTGGTGCATAGCCTTAATTACAGTCATTCTTTTAATAGCAAGGCTTAATCTGTGTAAATATAGCACCATAGACCAACGGATGCAGATTAGGATCTGGAAACTAATTAGATCTTACACGTATTTGCACAATAACAGAATCTTATGTAACCACGGCCTTACAGCTGAATCGCTGCGAATCAAATAGTCACGAGCTATGTCTGTGCACGGAGGAATACGCAAATGGAGTGACAATGTACACACGGCTACAGGTAAACCTATAGAAATCCAGTTTAAGCTGATCTCGAATTGTAAAGACTTCCCATAGAAAAAGAGGCCAGCGTAAACTGGTTTTGTATAGCTTGATGTGTAGGCGTGCGTACAAAGGCTTTATGCACGTTTTTTGTTGTTGTAACCCCGCGTTCACTGACGAGAAAACATGTTGCAAACAGCTACCTATCCCACTCAATCTTTGAGAGTTAGATAGAGTTAAAAAGATGCAACATGTTTTGTCGTCAGTGAAAACGCGAGGTAAGATGAGAGTTAAGCATAAGAATGGATCAAGAAAGTACTTACACATTTGTAAAACTATAATTTTCGAAAAAGAAATTGCAGCGTTGCAGGCGACAAAGTATCTTGTTTTTGTTTTGTGTGTAAATGTTATTTAACCTGTCTTATTCCCATATTACCGTGGCTAGTCGCTAGCCTATGAAATATAACAGCTTACTTTGAAATGTATTACTAGAAGTGTATACTACGTTCACTTTTTGAAGTAGATATGAAGAAAAAGTATTTAGTTCATCCAAAAGAAGTTAGACCTTCACATTAACACTTTAATTTTACGGGGCCAAAAGCTGGTACATTAAAAGTTATCCATAAAAGCCAGAAAGTGACTTCCCTACAGAACTATTAGTTAACTAGCTTTCCGCTCGCGGCTTGCCTGCGTGGACTATTCGTTTCTTGTCATATTACGGGATAATATTTCAATTGTTGAAATAATTTTTCAAATCGGTAGAGTAGTTTAAGAGCAAATTAGATACAAACAATCATCTTTCCTAACGAGGATGGAGTTGACTTGAAGACTGCAACGGCTTGACCACAGTCAGTCGGAGTTGTGGCAAGTGTAATCATTATCATAACCCCAACCATATAAGTAGGGCAAAAGAAAGAAAGTGGCGTTTTTAGTCGCCAAGAGTTCGAAGCCACCAGACAATTTAAATATAGGGAACGAAGACTTCAACAAACGAACATTACGCTTAAAACCTGTATTTACTTACTTCTCTGTGAATCTATCTCCGCTTCTAACTACCCACATTCAACATAATAGTTGCAATTATACATATGTATATGAGTTATGCTAATATGGTGTTTATATATAACGATGGTTTTATGTGAATATTATGAAAATAACCGCATGACTTCAATGTACGGACAGTTGATTGCATTAGTAGCGGAGTTATTTGCAAAAATTGCGTGCTATTGTATATTGAACTAGCAACATTGACTTAAATCAGTTTTGTACGTCATTTAATGTACCAGTGATTATGGCGATAATTAGGTACCTAATTGGGTAAGACTTAGTTTATGTGTGTATCATACCATCACGCCTGTATACCCGAAGGGTAAGGCAGAGGTGAGCACGATCGGCGGTATGTTAAGGCTACTTGCGATCATGTGGTTGCCGGTTCGAAACCCACCCATTGCACTACCGACGTGGACCCACTCGTAATACAAGCATTTAGCTTAGTACGAGGGGTTAACAAGATTACTAGTAATGTGCGACCGACATTGCTAGTAAGCTTTAACAAAAAAAAAGTTGAAAGTCGGCATTAGACTTTCAACTTTTTTGGGAGTGGGTACAAGTACAAGTGGGAACAATCCAAACTCCGAGTAAACTAGAGTCTATAACGTTTCATAAGACGCCTTTAAAGCTTATTTGAAATAAGAACATTTAATTGCTGCTACTGAGGCCAATAAAACTTTACTCGACCTGGCAATCGAACCCTCTAGGATCTCTACTGTAGCAATCGCTCTTGAGACCACTATACTGATGAGGGTTGAGGCGCAAAGAAAGGCGAAATCTGATAATAATTTAAAATAGCATACACGTATTTGGTGTCTAAATGTAATTAAATAGAAAAATACGGTAAAGATTTATTTACATGTAAAATGTACCTAATACCATCTTTTAGTAGATTTCATGTTCCAGACCTCTTTTTGCAGCAGCAAAACCGAACAATTTGGCATTTTGAGGACCGCTGTGTTCACTCGCGCGGCTGGACTTGGTTTAGTGAAAAATCCGAGCGGCAACCTAGTTTTATTGAATGCATATGTCCATTTGGGCTTGTACTTTGGCAGGGGGGAACGCTACGGATGGCTTCTCCCTTTCCATGTTGCTCGAAGACTGGAACGGACCAGGTTAGAAGAAAAAATACAAGATTTAGTACTGTAGTGATTGGAGTATCGCACCAAAGAGCTGTAACTATAAGATTGACTGGAACAAAAAATCATCTTTCAAAAAAGTAGAATTATTCTAGACGTCCGTCAGAGTACGAAGTGTCATATGTTTTTGTTAGGGCTTCGCCCTCCTAATCTTCATCTGATGCTCCACTACGATCCCCACAGTACCTACCGAACTAACACTAACAAGGGAATTTGATTCAAGAATTCAGAAAATATTAATTTGTAGATTATGCTGCAATGATAAAATAATCATTTAGGTACCTACATACTTCTGTGTAAGTAGCTAAGTAGTCCATACGTATGTAGATAGGTCCACAGTACACAATCTATTTGTAAAACTAATCTTAGTATTTATGTTAACGTGACTAACACAGGTATTTGAGCAATTATAAGCTTTTATTTACTGTATTGTGACGTCAAAGCAAGCGCAGTGTGCATTAATATTTTATTTTTCAGGAAAATTACAAACTACGGAGTAATTACAGACTGCCTCGTTAGCCTAGTGGTCTCAAGCGCGACTGCTACGCTAGAGGTCCTTCGATTCCCAGGTCGAGTAAAGTGTTATTGAGTTTTTCTATGAAATTCTCTGTATCAGCTTGGAGTATGGATTTATGCTCGGTTAATGGCAATAGGCTCGCCCACTATAACATGGGACCTAAAAAACACCGGCGAAGTATGCCTGTACATTAGTACACCTCTGCCTAACCCTTAGGGGAATACAGGCATGATGGTATGTTACAAACTACAGGTAGGTATGTATAGTTTTGAGTGCAAAGAGCCTCTAAGCGTGCGATATAGGTAGATATTAATATTCCTCCATCACAACCTGGCCTGTTATTCTCGCAGTCAGTCAACATGCAGAATGGATTTACTACTTAATCCATTCCCAAGTCAAGTAAAAGTGCTACCGGGTTTTTCTATGAAATTAGTTTCAGTAGTAGTTGTACCCGGTGAATGGCAGTAGGCCTACCCGCTAAAATAACAGCGAACTGTGGGTGTTTAAAGTACATTATTACAGCTTTGCCTAGTACTGCAAAAAAAAATACTTACTAGAAATGTGGGTCACACATTACTAGTAATCTTGTTAACCCTTCGTACTAAGCTAAATGCTTGTGTTACGAGTGGGTTCACGTCGGTAGTGCGATGGGTGGGGTTCAAATCAAATCAAATCAAATCAAATCATTTATTCATTTGTAAAACATAGGTAAATACAAGTATAGTTCTTACATTATTAATTAGTCCGCTATGTTTTGTCAATAAGACATACAAATATTACATAGTAGGTACAACCTTAAGATTATTATGATTATGTCACAATATTCATCATTAAAATTATCATCATAAATTAGGTAGGTAAATTACACAATTATATATTTATACATTAAATAACACTAAATAACACTATTACAGCTCCTTATCGTTTAAAAACTCGTCTATTGTATAGTAGCATTTGTCAAGAAGCAGTTTTTGCAGGGATGTTTTGAATTTTGACAGTGGCATTATTTTTATAGAGTTTGGGATTTTATTATATATTCTAGGAGCAATTCCAAAAAAGCTCTTGTGCATTAAAGCAGTCTTACATTTTATGTTACATAATTGATTTTTGTACTGTGCACGCAATAGATTTTTCCTGACTGTGGACAGCTTAGTAAATATATGCGGGTTTCTTTTTACAAAAAGTGCAGTTTCTAATATGTATAGTGCCGGAAATGTTAACAGTTTTAATGACTTAAAATAAGGTACACAACTATCTGTGGTTTTTAGACCACACATAGATCTAATGCAACGCTTTTGCATCCTGAACACGGTTTCTCTATCAGTTGATTGTCCCCAAAAAATAACACCGTAACGGAGAATTGAACCCACTAGGCCATGATACGCTGTCAATAATGTTTCAATATTAACTTTTTTTGATAATTGGAATAGTGCATATGCGGATTTACTGATGCGCTTACATATATCTTCTACATGGGGTTTCCAAGTGAGTTTATTGTCGATAGTTAAACCTAGAAACTTACTACTGGTGACCTCTTCTATCGGACAGCTATTATGTGAAATAGCAATCGTTGGGTTTGCAAGACGTTGATAGAAATGCATTATTTTGGTCTTGCTTAAATTTATTCTTAAATTATTCTTATCAAGCCACTTTATAATTTCACATACAGAGCCATTTATTTCTTTTTGGTAGTCATTAGGATTATTACACTCAACTATTGCTGTGCTGTCATCAGCAAATAGAACCATTTTGTGTTTAATGGTTTTTGGAAGATCGTTTATATATATTAAAAACAGTAACGGTCCCAATACACTGCCTTGAGGGACACCATATTTTACACGTCTATATTCAGATGTGTATGTAGACTCCATTTTACTAATTGGGCATATTCTAGAGATTTCTGTACACTGCAATCTATCACTGAGGTATGATTCCATGAGTTTGAGGATGTTTCCTCGTATTCCGTAGCAGTATAGTTTACGAAGCAGGATACTATGATCAACAAAATCGAAAGCTTTTGTCATGTCAGTGTAAATTGCACATATTGGATTCTTTCTATCTACGGAAGTTATAATACTGGATATTAAGTCGAAAAATGCCATATTGACTGTAGTGTTCTTTCGAAACCCTTTTTGTTCAGTGCAGAATAGCTTATGTTTTTCAAAGTAATTATACACAGCATTATATATTATTTTCTCTATTATTTTTGAAAATATTGGAATTTTTGCAATTGGTCTGTAATTTTTTACGTCTGTTTTATCATTCCGCTTGAAAAGGGGTTTTATAACAACTTTTTTTAGGTCATTTGGAAATATCCCATCAGTAATGCAGTTATTAATAATGTGTGCTAGAGGGGGCGCAATTACTTCCTTGACATACTTAATAACTTTAGTAGATACGCCGTCGTAGCCTACCGTGTTAGTGTTTTTTAAGTCATTAATTATTTTTATTATATCTGTATGTGTGACTGGCAGCATAAATAATGAATTCGATGTCAGATTTTCAAAATTGTTATTATTAGTATTATCTGTATTAATATTATTTTCAATTGTGTCAATAAAGTAATTATTAAATTCATTTGCTATTTCAATTTGATGCGTAAGAGTCAAATTATCTTTTTTTAATAGTGATATAGATTCTTGAGGAAAATTGAATTTAGTTTTATTAATTATTTGCCAAGCAGCTTTAGATTTGTTTTGGGAAGTATTTACAAAATGATTATTTTGGGCTTTCTGCGTTAGTTTTATTATTTTCCTGTATACTGTTGAGTATTTTTTAAAAGCCAGCTTAGTTTTTAAGTTAGGATTAAGTCTATACTCCCAAAGTAGACGTCTTTGTTTTTTGCTGCATATTTTAATTCCATTAGATACCCATTTACTCGATTTGCTAGTTTTAATAGTTATTATTTTTTTTGGGAAGCATAATCTATAGAGGAGTAGAAAGTCGATTTTACAAAAGAGTGATTAGCGTCACTGGTATCGTATACTTCTTTGAACGATAAGCTTTTTAAGTATGATTCAAATTTTATTAAGTTTTCTTTCGAAAAGTCATGCTTTTTTATTTTCCAAAATTTAAGTTTACAGGTTTTGTTAATAGGTACTTTTAATATTTGAGAAGTGTGATCGGAAAGAATTAAATCTATTATTTCAGCCTTGCAACCTGTACGATAGTTGTGGGCAAAGTTATCGATGCATGTATTGCTACTCAATCTGGTAGGAGTATGTAAGGCTAATTTTAAATTATATTGATGGAGAAAATATTCAAGATCTAATGTCGTTTTATTTCTTTTAAGGACGTCAATGTTAAGATCTCCACATATTACAATATTTCTGTTTGAATGACAGCTAATTTTTTTAAGTATGTTATCTAACCTCTCGTAAAATATTGTATAATTATTTTTTGGTATTCTGTACACACATACAATAATGATGTGATGGGAAATGAGTTCTATGGCACAGCATTCGAAAACTTTTGGTACAGATAGTTTTGCTACGTCTGATATTTCCCTATATTGTAAGCCTTTTTTCACAAGAATACAGCTCCCTCCTCGTTTGGTATTCCTTGAGAAGCAAGCTGCCAGACTAAAGTTAGGTATTTGCAAGAAATCTTCATATCCTCTTTCTATATAATGTTCTGTTATGCATATTACATCTATAGGGTTTTCTGAATTATAGAGCTCCTCTAACTTAACTATAAAGATATCTAACTTATTTAGCAGCCCTGCTATGTTTTGGTGAAGTATATTTAGAAAGTTAAAGAAAAAACTGCGAATTGTTCTGTTCTTGTGTGTCTATTAGAGTTAGTTGCTTCTTCTGGAAACTATCAACCTTTGAGTGAACAATATTCAGTAAGCTTAAGCCCTGAATGAGATCTTGTAAGTCAGATAGAATAATCTTTTGACCCTTGTTATTCAAAGTCCCGAAGCGTTGATTGTATGTATCGTAGGTATATGGCAGATTAAGGTTCGAATCTAGGATAACCGCATATTTATAAGTCTCGACATCCATGTACAGTAAATTGTTGAAGATTTCTATTCGACTATTAAACATAATATTAGGGTTGTTCATATACTTAAATGTTGGTAAACATATTATAAAATTAGTATGAGATAAGGGTATTAATTTTTCATTGATAAATCTGACAAGATATCCATAGTCATTCGTCTTCCGGAAGTCTTCCTCTCCTATATATATGACACAGTAATCAGACTTAGTAAAATTATGTACTTTACCATCAATATTGTTCAAGATACATTTTATTCCACATTTGGGTTGACGGTAATGGCAGATTTCATAATTACATAAAAGTGTCTCTTCCAGTAAACTGTATAGCCTGTTTGAAGTTTCACTGCTGACGAGACATACTTTGTGCTTCTTGTTCGATGCTGAAACTGGTGATGGCATTTCTGCAGTTATATTGCGTCCATGATTTCCATGTTCGCTTCCTTTTTGTACATCTGTAGGAATAATTTCGTTATTTGTAGTTTTCATATTCTTCGTTTTAATGTAGTTATTCTTTTTTGTATTTCTCTTTGGTGTTAGGGCTTTATGTTTGACTGGACTGCTTGCGATTGTTTTAAACATTTCATTTTTCCTCACTAAATCCTCGTTTTTTTCCTTCAATGTATTATTTTCCAGAGATAGTAATTCAATTTCCTTGTGCGCGCTGTAGTCTAGTAGTAGTATGTCTTTGGTAGTTTCGGTAGAATTATTTTGCTTCAGTCCTAGTTCTGTTTGTGTTTGCTGAGTTTTCGAATTTTTATTGATTTTCTTCATTGGAGAGGTGCATTTGTGTTTGGCTGGACTATTTGTTATTTTTTTATATAAGTTATTTTTTGTTATTAATTCATTATTGATTTCTCTAAGTTTACAGTTTTCTGAAGATAATATTTCAATTTCTGTGTGTGCACTTTGTAACTGTGCTTCTATATCTAATAATTTATTATTAAGAATTTTGATTTGTTCGTCCTCATCGTTGGATAAGTCCGGCATACTATTTGCTGTACACTCGAGTGTTTGTGAAATGTAGCTGTCATCATTAGTTTTTTCCGATCGTGTTCTGTTACGCCGAAATGTTATGTTCTCTAGGAAGTTCATATTGTTATCGTTGATACTGCTGACCCTTTTTTAATAATTTATCTGACTTGTTTGCGTATAGTTGTATTGACTTGTGACAGTTATAACTTTGAAGAAACAATCACAGAAAGACTTCTCGTGTGGGACCGGGTAGGAACTCGCGACCCCAAAGACAATATTCTGAATTGCGTCTTTAACCGTAACGCCGAGTGAGTGTTTATTCGTCGTTTATGTCTTGTTTTATGTTCGTATATAATATGCTAACTTCACATTCGCATAATAATTACTTCTCAATATACTTTATGGTTTTTATTAAATTGTTCATTTAGGTTCTCCAATATTAAATTAATTTCTACTAATTATTTAAGTTTTTATTAGTGTGGTATTACCAAAATTTAGATTTTCAAATTTTTAAAACAGCAACACTGTGATTAGTGTCAACTTTAGTTCTTCTACTCATTACTAGATGGCTCTTATATAAAATTTTAATAGTAAAATTGATTTTTGTGTAGTAGCAACTTTGAAATTATTGTCAGTTTTAGTTTTGCTACTCACCACTTGGGCGCTAGTTGGTGTACGTAGTAATTTTTGAAACTGTAATTTTTTCATTAACGGTTATTTAGAATATTTTTCACTCAATTCACTGTATATTCTTGTTAGATCTGTACCATCACGTTAAGTTATTGTCTAATTTGTGATTTTTATCACTATTCCGTTGTTAATTATATCACTCAAAGTTAATTTTTGACATTATATCAATCTAATAACTGTTTCACATAAGAGTCCTGTAATTATGTTTTAACTTATAGGACAATTGCCACTAATAATGTCACTTCAATTGTTCGGTATTTCCACTAAAACTATTCACAATATACACAATAAAATGCTGTAATAATGTATTATTTAATTTGTAAGTACGCGGGATATATTTCAGGGCAAGTGTTGCCACAGCTTTCTACCGGACCGTTCGAACCGGAAACCGCATGATCGCAAGTCCGACGCCCTAGCCATTAGTCTACCGCCGCTTCAAACATTGAAACAGTGTTGCCCAAAATTGGGTGTGGATTGCGGAAGTCTTATGGCAGTAGCTTCGTATAAAATATTGATATTCAGCTGAATCTCATTAGACTGTAAGCAAACCGTCGAAATGGCTAAGAGAATGTGAAACTGCTTGTATTTCTTTAGAAGCGTAGCGCAATACTTTACAAGATTTTCCTCTGGAGTGCAGGTAATTGAGAAATTCTGTTAATTGCACGAGGAAATATATGGTTTCCGTGTAATTTTTGCAACCAGATAAGGAAACATTAGCTTACACTGCTGACAGTGCTGACACAACAACTCAAGAAAATCAAGGTTGTCTATTTTAGGTTGAAAAACAAACAACTTTCAAATTGACAATAATATAACAATGGAAATCAAGGATAATATTTGCCACCACTTAAGTGGTTAGCTAAGAATACTAGTTTTATTATTATGTCGAGAATAAATTGTTTAGTAAACCGCAAAAATCAATAAGTCTCTACATGAATTAAGAAACTTTGCTATAAATGTATGCATACAGCCTCTTCTTTGAAGGTTTTGGCAGAAATGTTTTTTTATGGGATTGCTCCCTGCAAACGAGCAGAGGGATCGCCTGATAGCAAGCGATTACTGCCGCCTATGGACCTGGACATGGACATGGCAACTCCAGGGGAGTCGCAAGTGCATTTCCGGCCGATTAAAAGGGTTTGGGCCTCCGGTATCCTCACTCACTCGACTAAACACAACGTAAGCGTTATTTCACGGCGATTATCTGTGAGACCGTCGTATCACTTCGATCGAGCCGGCCCATTGTGCCAAAGCATGGCTCTCCCACGGTGAAGTGTAGTAATGGACATGCTCAGTTCGCTGGTATGTTTAGGTCCCAAGTAATAAATTGCGAGCCTCTGACTCTTCTACTGAGGAATTTCATAGGATAACCCACTGCCTCGGAACACTGCTCTACCACGGAATCGAACCGGACCTAAGGCTCTGGAGCATTCTTGCTTGGTGTATCCTTATTGCCTTAGTCATAGCAAAAAAACAAATGCTCCTATTCTTGCACCACTCGGCGAAATTGTTGTCACAGTCGGACAAGACTAGCTTAATTTAACTGACACAATTAAATTAGCAAACATTGTTTATGTTCCCTGACGCGTCGTGGAATCATTCCACGACCACACCCTAGTCATAAGGTTATACATAATACCGGGATTTCACAAATCCCGGTATTAGGTACTACAGTCTAAGTCTAAGTGGCGGTCAATATGTTCTGTCACCTCTGTGGGAAAAAGGCGTGAGTGTATGTGTCGCTGCAATATGTAACTGAATTCTAGTGGTTCATATAATGAAACTAATAAAGAGGCCGAAGTCTATTTCATTGGTATCAGAATGATCGTCCAATGACTCCTAAAAAATGACATAAGGACTGACAGGTTTGGTAGAAAAAAACTGTCGAAATCAGTCATTGAATGTCTGTTAACATAATAAAAAGCCAGGACTACTGTTAATCCCAGGATGGGTCTGCTAGGACTTTATATCTTCACGTTTGTTATTCCTTATTAGAAGAACCATCGTCTGCAGGAATGGACTTATAGGCCTGACCACCGGACGTCACGAAAGGCCTCAAGTTACAAAGTATTAAACACAACACCTGAGCTAATTCAGAGCTATTACACAATTGTCTTCTGCACCGTGGGAGGGAAGGAAATACCGTCTGATGAGGTAAATTTCACAATTACCACAATTGGCACGCGTGAAGCGGGGACAACAGGCTTATAATTTGCCAGTTTTGAGTTTCAAGGGATAATATATCAAGTACAGGCAGTACTTGATATACGTTGGTCTATTGGTCCCAATCGCGACTGCTACACTAGAGGTCCTGGGTTCGAACCCCAGGTCGAGCAAAGTGTTATTGGGTTTTTCTATGAAATTCCCAGTAGCAGCTCGGAGTCTGGATTTGTGCCCGGTTAATGGCAATAGGCTCGCCCCCTATTACATGGGACCTAAAAACATACCGGCGAAATGTGGGTGTATTTACATAAGTACACCTCTGCCTAACCCTTCGGGGAATACAGGCGTGATGGTATGTTTTATATATCAAGTATTTGAAGTACTGCCTCATTAGTCTAGTGGTGCTAAGCGCGTCTGTTACGCTAAAGATTCTGGTTTCGATTCCCAAGTCGAGCAAAGTTTTTCTATGAAATTTTTAGTAGCAGTTTAGGATCTGTATTTGTGTCCGGTTGATGGGTATAGGCTCACCCCCTATCACATGGGACCTAAATATACTGGAGATAAGGGTGTAACATTATTTTTTGAAGACGGTGTAACTTTAAACATAAAAGTAAACCGACTTCAAAAACTAATGGTATGTCTTCGGAAGTCTATGGCGAAAACAAAAAATCCACTCAAATTAACGCCACCGACTTCCAAACCTGTTTTAGACATAACATTATTGTTCCTTTTTTTGGAGGCGGTATACTTTTTTTGTAAAAGTTATTTTTACAGAAAGAAACCTAGTTTATCACCAGTATTCCGTTAAATTTCCAGTTAACCTGACCTACTTCGCAATGGGTAGTACTAGTAACATTGACATTAACCTTTGGAGGTGCGTGCAGGATTCAACTTGCCACCATTACTGCTTACCTCCTCTATCTTGGACAATCTTAACTAGGTAAATGGGTTCCGTATTCAGTAAGGATGTCCGTAGCATGTCATGAGTGCCATCCATGCCATCCACATGTTTTGTAAGGGGTGTCAAAATGATGAAAATCAAACTGGAACTATTTTCTTTTTTTAAGAAGTTTATATCTATATCTATATAAGTAGATATCTGGGGGCACGGTAGTGCCCCCGCCAAGTCGAGCAAAAAAAGGCACGGCCGTACTATCCTTTTCTATAAGCCATTCGGACCATTTATGAATGTAGATGAAGCGAAAGTAGTGTGCCAGGATCGTAGCAAGTGGAAATCTATAGTCTCTGCCTACCCCCATGGGAGACAGGCGTGACAATATGTATGTATTCGGCCCATTTCCGACCGCCTGTAACTTCGTTGTGGTAAGAAGTAGAAGCCAACATTTTCAGTGACCAAGAGGGAAATACATACCTAGATATATTTCTAAATTATATTATATTTGAACTAGTAGTTTAAAATGTAATGAATAAAATATAATAATATATTCTAGAGCCACCTCAATATCAATAAAGCTGAATTCATTAATGCAACATGGTGCTGAGGCCTTTCATCTTATATTTATGAATACACAGAACCTATAATTCATAAAATATTAAAGTTGGTCTTATTTTGGAAACATAAAAAAATCATTTTCAAGGCCAAGTGCGAGTCGGACTCGCGCACGGAGGGTTCCGTATCATTACGATTTATGACGTATTAAAAAAAAACTATTTACTAGATCTCGTCCAAAGAAGTTACAGGGGGGGGGGACACACATTTTACCACTTTGGAAGTGTCTCTCGCGCAAAATATTCAGTTTATGACGTATTAAAAAAAAACTATTTACTAGATCTCGTTCAAACCAATTTTCGGTGGAAGTTTACATGGTAATGTACATCATATATTTTTTTAGTTTTATCGTTCTCTTATTTTAGAAGTTACAGGGGGGGGGGGGACACACATTTTACCACTTTGGAAGTGTTCCTCGCGCAAACTGTTCAGTTTAGAAAAAAATTATATTAGAAACCTCAATATCATTTTTGAAGACCTATCCATAGATACCCCACACGTATGGGTTTGATGAAAAAAAAAAATTGAGTTTCAGTTCCAAGTATGGGGAACGCCCAAAATTTATTGCTTTTTTTCTATTTTTGTGTGAAAATCTTAATGCGGTTCATAGAATAAATCTGCTTACCAAGTTTCAACAGCATAGTTCTTATAGTTTCGGAAAAAAAGGCTGTGACACGATCGGACAGACAGACAGACGGACATGACGAATCTATAATGGTTCCGTTTTTTGCCATTTGGCTACGGAACCCTAAAAATGGATGCTGGTTGAGCTACACGATGACTGATGTATGCGAACCGTCAGTGAGGACAGGTCAACTTAAAGCTGCTATGGCTCTTTCTTTAAAAGGCCTGTTCAGATTTTGCCCTACATAGTAAAAAAAACTATTAATCTAATAATATAACTATAGTCTGGACTTTAAAAGTGACCATGATTATCTGAGTTTGTTTCGACGTTTCTTCTCAGAAATGGTCAGCTAGGAAATGTAAAACTTTGACTTGTAAAAGTATCTTAAAAGGATTTATTAAGAGAAATAAACATAATTTAATGATAAATGATGTTGTCAGTGTCAATTTTAACCTATTTCTCCTTGTCGTATAAAAAAATTATATATTTTAGTTCGTGATCAAAACGGGCTTTTTTATAGTACATCTAATTATTTACAAAGTCTTTCCCAATATTTATAGGATATCAAGTTCTCTGAAAGAAGTAAAGTAATATCACAAAAAAATATTTTGAAACAATAATTTATAAGAAACAGTATGCGCGTGGGCCGGTGTTCACCGTTCGACCCCGCGTGAATCGAGCGATAAAATCGGCCGTGTCAAGGAGCATGCGCAGAACGCAGGTTATGTGCCAAAATCATAATAAATATGCGTTTTCGAAAATTTATTTGTGTAGAACAATTTTAGGTGTTCGTTTTAGGCTCCCAGTGTTGCCACAGAAATAACAACAATAGGTACAACAATTATAAATAAACTCTTTTATGGGAAGTTGGTAATTTTGGTGTTAAATTTAATTCTGTTGGTGTTGTCACACGAAAAACATCTTTGTCTTTTTTTGTTTGCCTTATTTATGGGAAATAGGTGATGTTGATTAGTCCTTACGGTTCGTATTATCACGCCTGTATTCTATGAATGGTACGGCAGAAGTGTACTGATTACCCACACTTAGCCGGTATATTTAGGTCCCATATAATTGAGGGCACAAATCCAGACTCCGAGATTTATATAAAACTCAACAACAATGCTTGACCTGGGAATCCAACCTAGGACCTCTAGCGTAGCAGTCACGGATAGGACCACTAGACTAATGATGCAGTCGAATGTTCATATCCGTAAGATTTATATGCTTCTACGTATCAACAAAAGGCGTTACAACTATTTGCGGGTATTTTATATAATAATATATGTGCCTAGTGGGTATTGTTTACCCCTACTTACTCATTTTATTGTCCCCGGGAATTTCCTTCAAGTAGGATTCTGACGGTGGTACTATAATTCGGAGAATCTTTAATTGTTAATTATCACTTTTTTTCGGGAACATTCCCAGATAGTAAATTACCTAAATTACCAAGAAATAACAAAAGTTTAGTATCCTCTTCGTTCGCATAAAAATATACTTTCTGTGATATCGTTTAGTTGATGACTGTTTAATTATTTTTTTTACTTTTTACGACTATTTTGGAAGCGACATCATGACTAGGTATACAAAAGTATACAATTTAAACCTATATCTGCATAAAAAAAAATAACCATGTAATAGGGGGCGAGCCTATTTCCATTAACCGAACTGCCATTGAGAATTACATACATAGAAAAATCCAATACCAAAATGAATCGAACCTAGGTCCTCTATCGTAGAGGTCATTCTTAGGACCATTAAGCTGTTATACAACGTTAATTTTTGTTAACCCTAAAGCCGAAACTTCCCAACTTTTTTTTTTTTTTTTTTTAAATCCAATACCAAAACGAATCGAACCTAGGTCCTCTATCGTAGAGGTCATACTTGAGACCATTAAGCATTTATACAACGTTAATTTTTGTTAACCCTTAAGCCGAAACACCCCAACTTTAATTTGATTTGATAAGTAAAAAAAAATACAAAATAAAAAATTTATTAAAACTCACGCGGTGGCGAGCTCAAAAGTTTGTCCTAATTTACCAATTTACCTAATTTGCGCGGGTGGGTACGAAGAGCTAAGGGCGCCGGACCTCACCGTTCTTTGTTTCTTGCGCCGATTTTCGCAATAAAAATGGGTGTCCAACATGAATAATTTAATGCAAAAATATACATACATACATACACTCACGGCTTTTTCCCACAGGGGTTGGCAGACACTATGGACTGCCACTTGCTACGACTCTTGCATATCTCTTTCGCTTCTTCCACATTCATACATCTTTTCATACACACGCGCCGGTTGCGAGTACTACGCACCTGACCTTTTTTGGTAAAAATATAACGTAGGCTAAAAACCGTTGCAATCGATTCTGTTACTGATTCTGAACAAACAACTTTCGGCTTTCGGGTAAACAAAAACTAAAGTTGTATACACATTTCAGATTGTTTGTACATTATGTATGATCCATATACCCATATAAGATGGTCACGACTTCCTTCATGTTTTACATAAGCAGTACATAATTAACCCATCGGAAACCATTTGTCGTTTATGTAGATCAAGTTCACTCCAAGACGTCTGACAGCACGTCAATAAGACTTCATATATTTATGTTAATACTACATAATATTATTGTTTATTTTATACTAGCTTTCCGCCCGCAGCTTCGCCCGCGTAGACATCACGATTTTGGCTTTTTAGGTATTTCCAAACTAACATGTACCTATATTTGCTATTAAATGAGTAGCATTCGTGTTCTTATAATATCTAGAGCGATGGTCTATCATTCTGGAGGTCTCGTAGGATCGATTTCCACGGGGAGGTACAAATAGTGGTAAACCACTTTGCTCATTGGTGCTTTTTCTGTCTTGTGTCAAAATGACCAGACCTAGCTAATAGTACGGACTCTGTAACAGGCAACGTAGAATTGCTCATGTAAGAAGCAATGTTCTCTTAAATCTATGCCTGCCACCCTTAATGACTCACCCTGAATGATTTTAATGGTCATTGCAAAGCAGATCTTAATTAAGGGGGAAATGTAATCGTTCTCAAAAACATAGTCGGATGGTATCAGTGGTATTTTAGGAAGGAAAAGTGGTTCCCCCGGATACATCCAGTTATAACAGTGCCTCTTTAATATTAATATTTTGTGCAATGCGGTTACTCGCAGTCTAGTCCCGTTACATAGTTTAAATGGTTTAATGAGACGCAGCAGCATTACAGGTATCCCAAGGAAGGTTAACATCGTTAAAAACCTCTATATGATAGTAAATTGCTTCATCCGCTTGCAGCACTGAATCGATAGACATGCATTCAATTTTTGAGCCCTCCAACGACTTATAAAGTTATAAGTATGTAATTAATAGCAGCTGCACTGTTGTTTTTCGGAGTCAGTATTGCACGTTTGCACAGCCAATCTATGGAGTTGTTTGTATTTTAGAAAAATTTGGGTACACTCTAGCTATTAGAACTATCATAGCCACCTGTCACTACTGTATTCAGCAGAGATGATATACATATTTTCCTTTCGGATTCGGGATAATCTCCATTTCCTATTTTAAGTAATAGCCCTGAAAACTTTCCAAAAACCGTATCTCTCATATTTCTTTTTACAGATAATCATTATGTTGGGCTATAGGTATGACAATGTTGAGGATGCTCTGATTTCGTCTGCTCAGGTTCCTCTAGGTATAACAGAATCTGACGCATTCCCCCGCCTGCATCACAGGAACTCCACCAATCACTCTATTGCTACCTCTGATATCTTTAAGAATCTAGAGTGTGCTTCAATTCCACCTTTGTGTGCCTTAGTTATCTCATTCCACACGATAAATCTGCGATTTCGGAGAACTTGAGCCATGTCATTCTGCTAAGATATTATTGCACAACGGAGTTTCGACACGAATAAGACTAAGCGGAAGTTTTAAAGGCAGCGTCAGCCGCTTTCCCACATTCCCACCAAAAGAGGTGCTATTCCAGATGAATCTACAGCTAAAGCAATGCCCCGATTACTTTGTATTTTAGCCAAAAGTGCGTGACACAAAATGGTTGGCTATAAATAATAATTATGTGCAACTTGGTATAATTTTCGAATATTGTGATTCTCGTATTTGTTTATTTTGAACGGAATGCATAACGTATTCCGGTCTAAAGGTAATAATAAAAATTAGGTGTGCCAATAAAAATGCCAGATTTCTTTACTTGCACTATATAGGGGCAGCAACTCTTTTCACGCGGCTAAGTAAGGGGTGACATTGAAATTTTGTTGCTTTAATTGTATTGTACAGCTTAAATGCATAAGTTCAAGCATGATAATAAACAATTTATTTTAAAATACGTGTTTCTTAAATTAAATGAAGAGTTTAAATGTTTAATCTCAAGTAATTTTGATAATTAACTATTCATTTTCGTACAACACGCATAACTTTAACACTGCTTTTTATCCCTTTTAGGGATGAAATTCAAAAAATACAAAAATACGTATGTCTTTAATTGTATTGAAGGGCATAAATACAAATTTTCAAGTAATTTCGATAATAAACAATTTATTTTCCATACAAACTTTAACACCCCTTTTTACCCATTTAAGGGATGAAATTAAAAATATCCAAAAACACGTATTTCTTTAATTATGTTGAAGAGCTTAAATATTGAATTTCAAGTAATTCTGATAATAAACAAAAAAATATCCATACAAACCTTAACACCCCTTTTTACCCATTTAAGGGTTGAAATTTAAAAAATCTTTAAGGACGCGTTTTATGATTTTGTATTTAGAGTCTTAATACCAAATTTCATTTATTTCAAATTAGAAATGACAGAGTTTCATACAAACTTAAAACCCCCATTTCACCCCTTTAGGGGGTGAATTTCGAAAAATCCTTTCTTAAATGACGCCTAGAGTATAAAAGCAATATCCTCACAAAATTTCAAACTTCTATCATCAGTGGTTTCAGCTGGGCGATGATATGTCAGTCGGGACATTGCCTTTTATATATATAGATATTTTATTGTTTACTCGTAGGTGTTATCTCAAATTCATTTTAATAGCTCATAGAGAAGGACGGATGGAGTGACGACTTGCGAAAGGCAGCTGGCAATGACTGGATGAGGATAGCCAAAGACTGGGCTCTGTGGCGTCCACTAGCCGCAGTTCCAGCAGTTGACGTTTCAGCAGTGTACAAGTAGGTACAGGCTGATGAAAAAACTATCGCAAAAAATAACAAATAAAGAACTAATCGAAAACATCATAAAAATTCCAGTGAAGGTGGCCGGAAAGGATATGCGGAAGGCAGAAGACCGTCCAAGATGGCGTGCTTATGAAGAGCAGCATCCAGCATTGGATGGCAGCAGGATGAAGATGAATAACATTCTACAACCAACTAATTGACAATAAAATATTGCGATATGCGACACATGACGTTAAACCAATCAGCAACCGAGGTGCGTTCCGTCGCATCATTTCACAATTTGACGGTTTCACTTCGATAGATTGTAATCTACCGGAAAATAATGCGTTAAATTGTAAACAGTGCGTCACGGTTCACAATTTTTCGACAGTTTACAATTTCTCGAGATAGATTATAATCTAACGGTGTTAACAATTTTACGGTAACATATCCATCAACATGTATAGGATGGCTACGCGTTAAACTATACAAATCCAGTATAGGCTGGCCTCTCATTGGAAGGAAAGCCTTTAAATGATTAAATGATATTTATTTCTGTAAATAAATCTTTTATAGAAACTTTTAAGTCGATTTTTTTTGCATATTTTTTTTAAACTAGATGCCGCCGACATTTCCTATCTGACGACCTCTGAGAAGAAATGTCGAAATAAACTCAGAGAATCATGGTCTCTTTTAAAGTCCAGACAGCAGTAATATTATAGGATATGCGAGTTTACAATGTAGGGCCTTTTGAAGAAAGAGCCATAGCAGTTTTGAGTTGACCTGACCTAACTGACGGTACGCATACATCAGTCATCGTGTAGCTCAACCATTTCTTAGGGAGCTCAACGACCAGACCAGACCTTTACAGTGGGAGCTCAGCTTATACTGGATAACTTGATGTGTAGCTGTGTGTGTGACTAGTCTTTAGCAACAAGTAAACTAATTAATTAATCGCTTCTTGCACTTTGATTCTAATTATCACTTTCCCTACAGATAATAGTCATATGATGTTGTTTATATGTTGTTGTTATAAATGTCATTCGTGTCATGTTTATACTGTTATATCTATTATCACGTATGATAAACTTGGGGTTGCCTTGTTCTTTTTTTTTTGTACCGGTTATGATAAAAGTTTATTAACTTTTTTTTCTTTATTCTTTACCTACTACTTAGCGACCTACAGATTTTTCCTGTCGTAGGGCTGCATAACCTTGTTGCGTCAAATATATATTAGATTTAAATGTAACATAATATAATGTTTACATTATTTGAAGAAGCTCCTAGTCGGCTTAACTTTGTCTGACATTTTCATCCAATTTAAACAAAACGTTAACAAACTATAAACCTAAACTTTCACTCTCTACTCTTTCACTCACAAATAAATCACTCTGTCTATTGGTGAAAACCGTATGAAAATCCGTTCAGTAGTTTTTGAGCTTATCGTGGACAAATAGATAGACGCGGCGGGGGACTTTGTTTCATGGGCTTGCGCTTGAGCGCTATTTTGTCTATTGATAAACAAAAGAGCAGTAACAGAAAAATGTTGTCATTATTCAGCCAACAAAATGCCTCATTGATCTAGTGGCCGAAATCGCGGTTGCTGACGGTGAGGTCCTGGGTTCGATTACCAGGTCAAGCAAACTTGAGTTTTTCCGGTCATGTCATGTCATGTCTAACCCTTCGGGGATCCAGGTGTAATGATAGGTTAGGTTTATTATAAAAAAAATATGTCGTTTTAGTCTAATGATCGGTGATCAATTGATCATGCTACTTATGCTGAATTTGTTCCGACCCTAAAAAAATTTGGGTTACCACATTGTTTTTTCTGTACTTACTTATAATAAACTAGCTTTCCGCCCGCAGCTTCGCCCGCGTAGACATCACGATTTTGGCTTTTTAGGTATTTCCAAACTAACATGTACCTATATTTGCTATTAAATGAGTAGCATTCGTGTTCTTATAATATCTAGAGCGATGGTCTATCATTCTGGAGGTCTCGTAGGATCGATTTCCACGGGGAGGTACAAATAGTGGTAAACCACTTTGCTCATTGGTGCTTTTTCTGTCTTGTGTCAAAATGACCAGACCTAGCTAATAGTACGGACTCTGTAACAGGCAACGTAGAATTGCTCATGTAAGAAGCAATGTTCTCTTAAATCTATGCCTGCCACCCTTAATGACTCACCCTGAATGATTTTAATGGTCATTGCAAAGCAGATCTTAATTAAGGGGGAAATGTAATCGTTCTCAAAAACATAGTCGGATGGTATCAGTGGTATTTTAGGAAGGAAAAGTGGTTCCCCCGGATACATCCAGTTATAACAGTGCCTCTTTAATATTAATATTTTGTGCAATGCGGTTACTCGCAGTCTAGTCCCGTTACATAGTTTAAATGGTTTAATGAGACGCAGCAGCATTACAGGTATCCCAAGGAAGGTTAACATCGTTAAAAACCTCTATATGATAGTAAATTGCTTCATCCGCTTGCAGCACTGAATCGATAGACATGCATTCAATTTTTGAGCCCTCCAACGACTTATAAAGTTATAAGTATGTAATTAATAGCAGCTGCACTGTTGTTTTTCGGAGTCAGTATTGCACGTTTGCACAGCCAATCTATGGAGTTGTTTGTATTTTAGAAAAATTTGGGTACACTCTAGCTATTAGAACTATCATAGCCACCTGTCACTACTGTATTCAGCAGAGATGATATACATATTTTCCTTTCGGATTCGGGATAATCTCCATTTCCTATTTTAAGTAATAGCCCTGAAAACTTTCCAAAAACCGTATCTCTCATATTTCTTTTTACAGATAATCATTATGTTGGGCTATAGGTATGACAATGTTGAGGATGCTCTGATTTCGTCTGCTCAGGTTCCTCTAGGTATAACAGAATCTGACGCATTCCCCCGCCTGCATCACAGGAACTCCACCAATCACTCTATTGCTACCTCTGATATCTTTAAGAATCTAGAGTGTGCTTCAATTCCACCTTTGTGTGCCTTAGTTATCTCATTCCACACGATAAATCTGCGATTTCGGAGAACTTGAGCCATGTCATTCTGCTAAGATATTATTGCACAACGGAGTTTCGACACGAATAAGACTAAGCGGAAGTTTTAAAGGCAGCGTCAGCCGCTTTCCCACATTCCCACCAAAAGAGGTGCTATTCCAGATGAATCTACAGCTAAAGCAATGCCCCGATTACTTTGTATTTTAGCCAAAAGTGCGTGACACAAAATGGTTGGCTATAAATAATAATTATGTGCAACTTGGTATAATTTTCGAATATTGTGATTCTCGTATTTGTTTATTTTGAACGGAATGCATAACGTATTCCGGTCTAAAGGTAATAATAAAAATTAGGTGTGCCAATAAAAATGCCAGATTTCTTTACTTGCACTATATAGGGGCAGCAACTCTTTTCACGCGGCTAAGTAAGGGGTGACATTGAAATTTTGTTGCTTTAATTGTATTGTACAGCTTAAATGCATAAGTTCAAGCATGATAATAAACAATTTATTTTAAAATACGTGTTTCTTAAATTAAATGAAGAGTTTAAATGTTTAATCTCAAGTAATTTTGATAATTAACTATTCATTTTCGTACAACACGCATAACTTTAACACTGCTTTTTATCCCTTTTAGGGATGAAATTCAAAAAATACAAAAATACGTATGTCTTTAATTGTATTGAAGGGCATAAATACAAATTTTCAAGTAATTTCGATAATAAACAATTTATTTTCCATACAAACTTTAACACCCCTTTTTACCCATTTAAGGGATGAAATTAAAAATATCCAAAAACACGTATTTCTTTAATTATGTTGAAGAGCTTAAATATTGAATTTCAAGTAATTCTGATAATAAACAAAAAAATATCCATACAAACCTTAACACCCCTTTTTACCCATTTAAGGGTTGAAATTTAAAAAATCTTTAAGGACGCGTTTTATGATTTTGTATTTAGAGTCTTAATACCAAATTTCATTTATTTCAAATTAGAAATGACAGAGTTTCATACAAACTTAAAACCCCCATTTCACCCCTTTAGGGGGTGAATTTCGAAAAATCCTTTCTTAAATGACGCCTAGAGTATAAAAGCAATATCCTCACAAAATTTCAAACTTCTATCATCAGTGGTTTCAGCTGGGCGATGATATGTCAGTCGGGACATTGCCTTTTATATATATAGATAGGCATATTAATAAGAGGACATTTATTTTTAACGTCACAATGAAAAATCTGATTTTGAAACACTAGAATCAGATTCATTGTTGATGTTATGAAAGTGATACCTCTTAAAAAATATTTGGTCATCATATAAGGAACATTTCAAATAATAAATTTAATGTACGGTAATAAAAAAAATTAACATGAAAGTGTCGCTTTCTTCAAGGTTTAGGCTACATAAATTATTTATTTTTGGGTCAATCTCGCTGGTAAAATAACCTTCAAAGCTTTTTCAGGGCCTTCCTTCAAAGCTTCTGCTAAGTCAAAGGTCTCGAGTTCGAATCCAAGGCACGCACCTCTGACTTTTCGAAGTTATGTGCGTATTAATAATTAATTGTCACGCGCTTAAATGGTGAAGGAAAACATCGTGAGGAAACCTGCATGCCTGAGAGATTTTCTTGAGGGCGTTTGAAGTCTGCCAACCCGCAGTAGGCTAGCGTGGCGGACTATAGCCTAATCCCTCTCGTAATGAGAGGAGACCCGTGCCCAGCAGTGGGACAATGTAATGGGTTGATGATGAATATGATTAAGTATACTGGTGGTCGCCCGGTGGTCGAAATTCGAGTGCAATATTTTTCTACACTTCTCTTTTTTTTTTTAAGTTTTACTAGCTATGTGGAGCGCGCATTACTAGTATTCTTGTTAACCCGTGCTAAGCTAAATGCTTGTGTAACGAGTGGGTTCACGTCGGTAGTGCAATGGATGGGTATCGCCTCCCTAGCCATTAGGCTACCGCCGCTTCAATTATTAATAAATAATTTATAATAATTATATGAACCTCCTCCGTGCGCGCAATGTACTTAAAAAGGGGTACGTTTAACATTTTTTCTTCAGCAGTAAAAAAATAATAATTTCTGTATTTATTTCTATTGCGTAAATATATGAGGTTTAAAAAAAATATTAATAAACTTGGTTGATGGTGCCATCCCTAAAATTCGCACGTTACATTCAAATTGGGCAGCGACACGAAATATCAATCATCACATGATCGAGTGTTAATCATTGCCAATTAATAATTAGTATTCTCACATAAATCGGGGGAAATTAGCACCTCGCTGATCACGTGTTCCTGCGCATCCTTGAGTCATTTCGCATAATTTGAACGTAAAACATAACACAACATAATATACCATCACGCCTGTATTCCCCGAAGGGTTAGGCAGAGGTGTACTTAATGTACACCCACAGTTCGCCGGTATGTTTAGGTCCCATGTAATAGGGGGCGAGCCTATTGCCATTCACCGGGCACAAATCCAGACTCCGAGCTGCTACTGAGAATTTCATAGAAACACCCAATAACACTTTGCTCGACCTGGGGATCGAACCCAAGACCTCTAGCGTAGCAGAACACATAAACTAAACGTTACCCTGCTATATATTGTCATATTTTTAGTCACTTAACTGCCCCTTAGTCTAGGGGGCACAGAGGCAGAAGACAACATAACAGAAGATATTGTATACGATTCTATTAAACATTATCATTTTTTCTAAGTAGTGAAGTAACTTGCAAATTACATAACATCTGAATTTTCGGATTTAGTGATAATATACATGACTTTCTTCGGTGTCTGGTGAATATTTAGCTAAATAGGTTTTCCTTGTCTCATTAGTAATATTGTAATTAGCATAATTGGTACAACTTTAAATGATTGACAGTTACGTTTCAATATATTTAAAAGAGTATTTTATTTATGTTTGACTTTGTCCAATTGTTTGAAGTTTTTCAAATGCGAAATTGCTGTTCGTTTTCTTGACATTGTTAATTGACTGACTCATTAGTCAAGTGGTCCTAAGCGCAACTGCTACGCTAGAGGTCCTGGCTTCGGTCTCCAGGTCGAGCAAAGTGTTATTGGGTTTTCCTATGAAATTTCCAGTAGCAGCTCGGAGTCTGGATTTGTACCCGGTTAATGGCAATAAGCTCGCCCTCTATTACACATTTACATGGGACCTAAGCAAACCGACGAAGTTGTGTACATTAGTACACCTCTGCCAAACTCTTCGGGGAATGCAGGCAAGGCAGGATTTTTCTATTGCGTCTTGTAACTCTCTGTTTTCTGTTTTAATAAAGGTTATTACACACTGCACTCATCAAAGCTTATACATCAATAATACGAAGTTTTTACACCAATTATACGAAACCAGTTTTGAGAACGTTATGCAGAGGTCGAAAACGCATCTTTACGAACGCAAAAAAGGGTTAATAATGTTGCGTTTAGGCGAATTTTATTGAACTTATGGTAAGGTGATTTGAAGTACCTAATCAGTGTTTTCGGCGTGTCTCAACAAACTATATTTTGTTTAATGAATCAGAATTTTGATTACTTAAATAACCTAAATATTAAAGTTGTAAGCAAAAAATTTTGTTTGAAAAGATTTTTTTTTGAATTATAATTTTTTGTAAGTATTTCAATTAAAAACACATTCAATTTGGTAAATTTGTATAAAAAATTAATAAGTAAAACCCTCTTTATTTCTGAATCGTTTTCATTTTTGTGACTACAAAAAATTACCGCAACCCAAAGACATTAAGGTTTTGAATGTCATTAAATATTATTTAGTACTTACCTAAAAGTAATAAAAACGCATGAAAGATGAGTGTCTTTAAAAAGTTAAATTAACCCGGTAAATGTAGTTTGTGCACCAAGTGTGCAAAAAAAATTGCGATGTTTTTTTATCATGGAAATTCGTAAAACTATATTTTTCCTGCTCTAATTTGCAAAAATTGTAGGGAAACGAAAAGGATGGCAATAATAGTCATATATGCACCTGCATACTGCACATTTTTGCATAGGTTGCATTCTAATCGTGGGAGAGGTTAAATGAATATTATTGACATTACAGTTTACGGTCCCCGGAGAACTAACTACATGTCTGGTATCAGTATCAATTCGTGTACTGATACTTCCTCGTTAGTCTAGTGGTCCCAATCGCGACTGCTACGCTAGAGGTCTTGGGTATGATCCCCAGGTCAAGCAAAGTGTTATTGTGTTTTTCTATGAAATTCTCAGTAGCAGCTCGGAGTCTGAATTTGTGCACGGTTAATGGCAATAGGCTCCTCCTTTTACATGGAACCTAAACATAACATGGTATGTAATCCATATTTTCGAAATACTGCTTGACAATCATATGTGGGAGTTCGATGGTACTAACAAACGGCGATAACTTTTTAACACAACCGGAAAAATGCGATGTAATACCGCCTTATATGCTACTGAAATAATACCGTTAATTAATTGTGCAAACCTATTATTTTGTCATCGGTCCAAATCAGTCCATATTGATTACATATTTACTCGCAACGTATCGAGAAAAAAAGTTAATATATTTTAACGCGAGATTTGCTTCAAAAACGGTACCTTTTTCATAACCCTCTATTTTCTAGATTTTGAACACGTATTTTATTCAAAAAGCAAGGATGGAAGGCCTTTAGTTTGGTGATCCAAAAGAATTAATTTATTCTGTCGAAGACTCGATTTTTTTAAATGTTTTCATTTCGAAGCAGGTTAGGATATGTCCTGGACTTAATGATCTCTTATCGTTTAGACAAAATAAGCACTATCTTGCTAGCCTGTATAGTCTCATTGGAGACTAAAATACATCCATTTGCACTTACATTTGTTCTCTATTTTCTTTTGTCAGAAGAGTGCTTAAATTTTTTCCTTTCGTAATTCTAACTGCAGTCTATATATTTTTGAGATCATTACTGTAGGTATCACCAGCATTATTTACGCGCAAATAGTAAGAATCAGCTGGGGGAAGTGGAAATCGTAGGTGCATACGCAGGCGTTACTGCTCAGACAGTATTAATGTGACTATGACATCTTTTGCACAAATATTTTAAATGGTTGTAAACGACATCTAATTCTTGTGTTTGTTTCATGGGATAACTCGGCAAACGAGCCTTTTATGTGAAGAAAGCATATTTTTACTTCTACCATTTAGGATGATCAGTTTCTAGAATTGATTTTTATAAGGATTCACGTGATTTGTGATTATTAAATGGCTCTATAACTTAAAAACATATCAACGGGAATGCATTAATTTGTATCGACATTTCATGAGTCACACCTCACACAATATATTTGATAACACAACCTAGAAATAAGTTCAGCTAAAGGGATATTTTGCGGATAAAATGGGTACAGCAATGTTGGGATTTTTTTAATAATATTTCTTAATTTTTTTTCTTATACTTACCAAAGTGCTTAAGTAGCTATGTCCTATCTCATCCTCGGAGGTTTCTCCCGACACCAGGGTCTGCCTCTTCCACTTCATCGTACCACTTTGGTATCACCACATTTAAAACTAAACTTTATTCGGGGCTTGCCGCGCTACGTCGATAGGGCTGGCCAAAATTATAATTGCATAATAATTACGCGGAACACGAATTAATTATACAGGTTATTTTTAAAGAAGAATTGATTTTACGCGATCGAATGTTGTTTTTTATATGTTAATTATGTGTCGTCGGTGCGTTTAAGAAAACAAATTAATCTCAAATGCACCTATTAATGTCCATTACATTTGATTTGTTTTTAAATATGAATAAACAGTAAGCGATAAGGTGGTGGGTTTGTGCTTTGTATGAAGTTTTATAAAAAAAAGACTAGAAATTACAAGCAATATGTAATGAAATAATTAAATTATAGCAAAATGTGCATTCTTTAGCGATAGATTGTATGGCTACTAAATAACAATGGTATTTGTCGTCAGTAATAATATAAAGGATGCTGCGGTAAGTAAACTAATGACTTTATTACAACTAATTTGTAAAATACTACGGCGCATAAGAAACTAAATTTAAAAAATGACTGTTATTATCTTATTGTTTTTAATTTTTTACTAGGTTGATACTTATAATGAAATTTTCCCATCGTGAGATGCCTCATTATGTTAAATTTACTCTAAAGAGATGGATGATTGGCGTTGATTTATGAGCGTGTATACCTAATCAATCATATGCTTAAAAATTACGGTAATATATGCTATTATCACAGAAAAATAATTTCCACCAGCCCAGAAAATTTCACATCACTACGTAATTGTGTGGCATTACAAAATACACCGTAAATTAAAATGCACTAGATGCAAAATGCATCAATTTTTAATTTCAATGTACCCCGGTTTAAGTTTTATTGCACATAATTCAAATCTAATATTTGAATTTCGAAAATTGTCGGAGGTAGGTAATTTCGAGTTTAAAATTAAAAATGTCCTTTACTTGGCGGCCGTCCGTCGCGTCCAGGTGAACAGAACTAATAAGATGCGATGCTCCCGCGCACATCTGAAGCTGAAAACTAAGGCGGTGTGCTAAGATGTGCGCAAGAGTTCGTTAAGTCAACGTGATTTACGTAGATACGATGGCTTAACGAAGATGACGTTTTATTTTTACTCGCTACTTTATGTGCTGTTTAATCAAATATTGCTTTATTTTAGAATTGTGTATGTATTGTAGCCTTTTTTTCCAGCTCAGTTTTATTTTCATTTTTAAATACAATCGACAAAACTAAGCACATTCTTTCTATTAACAGTTTCAGTAGATAACTTTTAAGAAACAAATTACACATTGATACAATACAATATCTTGTACCCCGGGCCCTTACGCGCTTTGCTGAATTAAATAATGCAAATAAATATAAAGATAGTCTTTAAAAGTGAATTCGGTTTTGCTTACATATAGAAGTACTTAACAACAACTTCTAAATTGCGATTGTATTTTTGAAATTACTTGATTTAATTCGCACGTTTGAAAGACAAATTATAATACAATACCTTTTATTATCCCGGAAAGTTGCATTATATTTACATTCAAGGACATTTTTGATACATTATTATTTAGCCATATCATTATTTTGTACAGACTATACATGTATTATAATTCTATATATTGCCTACTTATTTTATAGATTGCCACCTTCAGATTCTGAAAGTGCTCACCAATTTGATTGCTAACATTAGCTCATAAGTAATATTACTAACAAATTATGGATGGTGGTCCGAAATAAAATAATGTATTATTAATATGGCTCCTCAAGCTTGCCGTTGAATTGGGCTGATCATATCGGCCGCATGTCGGACAAGTCAAAACTACCAGTGGAGCCCACAAAACATTAGATGACGAGGTCTAGACGGATCTATAAGCAGATGGTTCGAGCTATACAATTATCAAGAGGATTGGCTCTAAAATAAGAGGAGTAGAAAGGTCGGTATGGAGGACTTTACCCTGCAGTGGGATGATATTGGCTGAATAAAAAAAATAAAAAAATTTGGGCAATGCGTTATACTTATTTATTTATAAATACTTTATGCACCGTTGGTACATCTAATAGAGACACTCATTTTTGATATATTTTAATTCTAAAAGCAACAATTAAATATGGTATCCATTTTTGAACAGTATTTTTATTTAAGCATACAACGTTGCACTAGTAAAACCTTAACCATAAAATCACATTAGAATAATGATAATAAAAAGACGAGTACTAAGTTTCCAATCACATAAATAATTACCTTTATTTTGCTGAACTGAACTCGCTAATCAATTAATGATTGGCAGTATTTTTAAAACAAAATAAAAATACAAATAAACACTCTTTAACAATAAAGTTCATTATTTTTACCAATCTGTGAACTTGATTCCTTGCCTCGGCCGCAGAGAGAAAAGGGATAGGCTATAACGTATTTAAGATCTTTGTAGTCTCATTTGACATGCATGTTTTTCTTCATTTTTAAAACAAGTCAATATTTAATCCAAAATCAAACATACATAAACTATGATGATTAATTGTGTTCAAATACTTGAAATTCCCTTGAATAACCATCACCAGGAAAGCGAGAAGTTATTTAGAATAAAAATGCCTTGTCGCCTTGTCTTAATGTGTCAACCCTACGGTTTAGCGAGCGCATTGCTCCGTCATCGATCGTGCATCAAGCCAAGTGATATAGTCAGTGCATACCCTAAGAATTTTTTATATGATACTCACTCAAGGATATAACCAAATATGAAACATTATATCTGTCATACATATGTAAGCGAAAGTAACTTTGTGACAGTTTTGTTTGTAACGTTTTCACGTCTAATCTACTGAACAAATTTTAATGGATTTTGGTATACAGACAGACTAACCGCTGGGGAAGGAAATTGGCTAACATTTTTCTCAATAAATCCTTTAGGATGCGAGTGAAATAGTAATAAAATAAATATTAAATTCGTGGTAATGTCTAGTATATTTTATTGTTATTAAGTTGCTTACCCCAACATTAATGTATGTCACAGCAAGTGCTGTAAACGCAGCCTTACCGTGTCGTTGTATTGCCTCATATATTACCACAGTTTGCCGTAACACTTAGAGTATCCTCCGTTATCGATAACAACGCCCGGTTATCGATATGCCCAACACTAATGATGCGCTAATTGACGCGTAATAGCGAGAGTAATGAATTCACGTGATTTTTGCGGGTAGACGAGTGAGTCGGCGCTAGACATACCTATATTCGATCCGATCGGTATGAGACCAGAATTGCTTGTTACCATGTCTGAAGGGCTGTATTGACGCTTTATAGTTTTTTCATATTTAAATTTGAGTTGGTTTTAAAGTAAAACAAAGACAGACGAAAGTTAAACGCAAAATTGAATACATTTAAACATACCATCACGCCTGTATATCTCGAAGAATTAGGCTCACATGTACACCCATTGTTCGCCGGCCTTAAACCGGGTACCGATCCAAACTCCAAGCTGTTACTGAGAATTTCGTAGTAAAATTCACTACCTAGGAATCAAAGCGAAGACGTCGCGCTTAGGACCAGTGGGCTACTAATTAATTTTTCATATCAGGTGTTCATTTCCAAGTGTGCTATAAAACGCGACATCCCCCCTTTACACGTAAAACGTAACCTAATAAGTCGGAATTTCAGAAAATTCCCATGAGATTAGGAAATATGAGGACATTGCGTGTACACCTTAGTTAAAAAATAAACTAGTTACACATTACGAGAGACTTTAGAAAGAAAGGAAAGAAGTGAATAGGAGAATAGTAGTAATACTGCCTGCTGGCTTGTCTACATGCCACACACTAAAGTAATGATTAAATTGTTTATTTCATAAAATGGGCGACGTATATTTTGTCATATATTTGTGACGTTGGCGTTCAGGGTAAGATTTCGTTTGTCACATATATGTGACAATGGCGTTCAAAAGGTTAAATAGGCTCGGCAACGCATCTGCAACTCCTTTGGTATTGCAGATGTCTATGGGCGACGATGACTACTTACCATCAGGTAGCTTGCCTGCACGTTTGCCGAATAATCCCATAAAAAAAGGAGGAGGACCTATTCCGTAAATTAAGTACCTAATTAGGCCACGTGCCAGTCTTCTGGGCACGTTACCAGACGACAGTGATGCGGAGGAATACTTCGACGCCTGGCCGTGACAATTTGTTTTCACATATTGTGTATAGTTTAGTTCTCTTTTAAGTAGTTATATATTCCTTAATTATTATCTCTTATTTAATTAAGTTAATAAAGTCAGTAAGTACCTAATAGAGTTACCGCAGAACAATATTACACTGAAGCTTGGTAATCAACTATCGGTCATAAATAGATTAACTAGATTAGTCCATACAAGGAAAAACAATATGAAGGCTTCGAAGGTAGATACTATAGTGCAGTATTTCACGAAGGACATAATCACTATCACTACATAGTATATTATATGAATTTTCCATGGATGCCATTGTTTGAACTGCACCAAATTAAAATAGGACCAATCGGGAAGCACCAGCTTTCAAATGAAAAAAGAATCATCAAAATCGCAAGTTATGAGGTAACAAACATAAAAAAAAAACAGTCGAATTGAGAACCTCCTCCCTTTTGAAGTCGGTTGAAAACAAAGTCGTCCCGCTGTCTGTCCGTCCGTATGCATGCTTAGATCTTTAAAACTACGCAACAGATTTTGATGCGGTTTTTTTTTATAGATGGAGTAATTCAAGAGGAAGCTTTATATGGATAACACACACATATTATAGTACAGAAAAGTCGAGAAAACACGCGGGCGATGCCGTGGGCGGAAAGCTAATCTTAGCAAAGAAAAAGCATAAAAAAATACTTCAAATTGCTTCAAAATTCGAAATGAATGCAGAATTTCCAAACTTCGATCTTCGAAATTCCGTATTTAGTTACTGAAGCCCACCCCAACATAATTTTGGATAGACTAGGAGGATGGATTTTGTATTGACCATGTCTTCTATCCATCTCTACTCAATTCCATTCCATTCCTTTAACGTTTGTAATGGCAGCACATCGCGGAAGTAATCTTGTCATTTAGAGTGAGTCAGTTGAGGTAAACTGTCAAGAGTTGTTACGTTGTATCACGCAAGTATGATGACCTCTGTATTATTTGTCACGCCTCCTGAACTAAGGAATCCTGATACTTTAATAACCGACTCCAATAAAAAAGGAGGTTATCAATTCGACCCGTCTGTATGTAATATTGTTGGTATAACAAAATATTAGTATTTGTTAGTCTTTTTTTTTATCACTCATAGGCTTACGCTTGACAACAACTTGCCTGATGTTAAGCATCGAAGTAGTCTAAATGGGCTTCTAAACAGATGTGCACAATTTCACAAGTGCATGTATGTTTTTCCACGCATTTCTCCGTATCTAGAAATCTAATTGCAATAGTTCTTAGGGAACAATGCAAGCTTCATCACAATCGGTCCAGTACTAAATATACCGGCGAACTGTGGATGTTCATTAGTACATCGCTGCCTAACCCTTCGGGGAGTCTTATAAAAAAAGCATTAGAAATAAATAAAGGCTTAAAAATAACGTTACGTGCAAAACATTTTCGGAAGTCGGTGGCGAAAACAAGATCCAATCTAATCGAAGCCTTACGAAACGGATTTCGCATTTTTTCATGTTTTTTTAAAAGCTTTATTTATTTTTTCTAATTTTTTTTAATGTTCGATATTGTGACTTCGTTTATAACTTTACATAAAGCCGTTAATTCCTCCTTCCTCTAATTATTAAACCACATGAACACCTAGGTATCTATAATTTCTTCATCTGACCTTCACCGTTTTAAGAGAGTGATATTTAATTGTTAATAATAACATCATTAGGAAAAGTCGGAGGCCTTGGATTCATTCATTATTAGGAAAAGGGAGGGAAAGGAGAAAAGGGGAAGGAAGGGGACTGTGGAAGGAATTGGGCCTCCGGCGCTCCACACTCACTGAACGAAACGCAGCAGTATACATAGGTACTGCTACTTCACGATATTCTGTGGGAGGGTAGTTCTTCCCCGGTATAATTCATTATTGCTAACAAAAAGAAGATTTGTCTGTTTATGCCATAGATGTGTTGGGTGAAACATTGAATGAATGTCTACCACGTCGTGAGGAGTCCGTTACAATGAGTCGCGGAAGTACGGGCGACCGTGAGTGGCACAGAGTGCGCGTGCCCACTTTGTGACACGATACAATAATTATGTGTGAACAGAATTTGGGATCAAGCTTGTTCTTCAGAGAAAACCAGGACCAATTGTCACGTTTTCTTTTTGCTATTTATCATACCATCACGCCTGTATTCGCCAAAGAGTTACGCAGAGGTGTACTAATGTATACCCACATTTTGGCGGTATGTTTAGGTCCCATGTAGGTTAAATAGGGGCTAGCCTATTGCCATTAACCGGGCACAAATCCAGACTCCGAGCTGCTGTTGGGAATTTCATAGAAAAACTTTTGCTATTAAATGGAACTTAATACCTATTGAATTATATTTAGTGAATATATTTTGCTTTGTGTCTATAATACTTTAAGAGTTAATGGTTTCTGAACCGGAACTGACACTTCGATAACCGCTCACTGCAGTGACTGTTTTCTAGAGGTAATTTTGTTTAAAACATTGTTTTTGCTACACCCGATTGGGTAGGCTGTTGAGACTTATTATATTTCGTATAACGCCGTTGTTTGTACACAGTTTGAGCAATAAATATCTTTGTCTTTGTCTTTGTCTTTGTTCGAAACAGAAAAGAAAGAAACAGTTTATTCAGCCGCAGTAAAGACAAGTACATTCATTATAAGCTATAATAACAAAAACATATATAATAATAACGCATTAAGTACAATGCCCAAATTGCGCTGAAAGGGATCTGGTTCAGCATATGCCAGACAAATTTGCCTGACGCTGGTTTTCAACCAGGTCCTAATCACGCACGGACGTGAAAACAGGTCATAATTATGTTCTATGCAAAACAAAAAGCAGTGTAACGAACGAAACACTGCTGTAAACTTATAACTACATTAACTGTAAATTACAGTGAATGTTGTTACAAGTTTACAGGAGCAGTTAATTTTTTTTGGTTTGTGTAATCCGTCAAATTTCCAAGCAGAGATGAAACTTTTTAACTAAATCTTCAGTGTGGCAAAGCACGAGAGACACCAATAGCATCCACAGGCTTTTTTACGGGTTAAGTCGGCAAACGAGAAGACGAGCAACCTGATGGTATGAAGTCATCGCCGCCCATAGACACCTGCAACACCAAAGAAGTTGCAGATGCGTTGCCGAGATATTAATTGATGTAGACGAGCAAGCGTCGTCAACCAAATTAAAATAGTTAATGAGTCCTATTAGTATAGTTTTGAAGGAAAAGTACCTACTTTATTATTATTGTGTCATTTATAATTATACTCATAATGAGGTCTCGGAAGACGCTTTGTTTTGCGAAAGAAGTACTTCGTTTAACCTTGAGTTACGCCTAGTTTTAATGTAACTACTAATAATTTTTTTACAGTGTTTGTTTACGAAAAAAATGCAGAAACAACAAGACTGTTAAATTTAATTTTAAAAATTCTTTAAGACCTTCTTTATTCATGATAGGCCGACGCTTGACCGCTAGTTCGCCTAAATCTAGGCACACATAATCCTACGTGTGTTAAATTCTGATAAAAATAAATATTATAATTGAAACATTGTCGCCAACATTTTTAATTTTGTCTACCCGAGTATATGTTGAATATCGTACGAACCGCACGTATCGTGCAATGTAAACGAACAACGTCGTCCCCTTACGAGCGTCCAAATTATATCTATCACGATTCTTACTTCGCGACCGCAAGCTGCGTGTGCGCAAATTTTAGCTAGCCGTTATGAAGAAATTGTCTATAATAAAATACTAAAAAACTAAAGCAGTAGATTGGTTACTTTGAAGAAGAGTTTTAGCCTTTCTTTAAAGCATGTAATTATGTAGAAAGCTTGCAGATAGCATGTTTATATTTCCCGATTCAATGAAATACTCCTCATAGTAAATTAGATACGACTTTTAGAAACTTTTAGGTAAAAAAATACCTTTAGACCTCCTTACAGTTGCCAAAAGATTTATTAATGGTCAATGCTTCAAAGATCTAAGCAATCATTCGACCGTCAATTATCAGAATCATCAAGGAAAGTCAACTTCAAACAGCCAAATACATACTAATCACAATCACTAATCATAACACGATGTCAATACAAAATGAATGATAATTAATTTGCCTACTTCAATACCAAATTAATTCATGATAGGCTAAAACAAGGACTAGCCAAATAGGATCAGAATTCACTGCATGTCATCTTCCTCACGTAGTCAGAGGTCACAGAAAATATTGAATAATCATCAATCATCAATGCCACAGCCTAGCATATCTTAGAAGGAAAAATGACAGTCTGCATATTAACGTACGATAATTTTAGTCTAGGTTAGGAAGTCTGGTTTCTTAGTCTGGTACACGTTACAAATTTTTATTTGTTATGTCTTTCCTCACGGCAATATCAATTGGCATAACTGTATTTTGCCAGGACGGAATTGGATATCTATTTGATAGGAATATATCCACCAAAGCATTAGGGTAAGGAAGAGATGTACTGATGTATATTACACCGACCAATAGGTATTTTTTAGGCCCTCCATAATAGGGGTGAGTAGCAAAGTCGAAGTTTGGAATTAAGACCAGTATTAACTGGGCACAATGAAACGTCCTATGTAATAAAGAGCGAACCTATTATCATTAGGTAATAGGCTTCATAGGCCATCACATAATTGTAAACAGTGGGTTTACATTAATAAATTACCCCCACTCTTTGGGATACATTGATTCGTATTTTATTTAACTCAAAAGTTGTAGTTTTGAACTACGATACGTAGTACAGTTTGTTCGAAATAACTAAGCCTGCCTGAAGTTATCCGCAAGCGGAAAAATTTATAGAAAGAGTCGGTGTGAAGACAATTAGGGTCATATATGTTATACGTTTGTGATTATTTTCTTTACTAATTTAGATTCTTATGTATATAAAAACACTTAATTAAGCGTTTTTACCAGCGCGGTAGTTCGGAACGGTTAAAGCGGGTTCGATCCCCAGGTCGAGCAAAGTATTATTGGGTTTTTCTATTAAATTCTCAGTAGCAGCTCGGAGTCTGGATTTGTGCCCGGTTAATGGCATAGGAAGGATGGAGCGATGACAAAGTGAAGGCAGCGGGAAAGAAATGGTCTAGAGTAGCCCAGAGCAGAAACGAATGGAAGATGCATGAAGAGGCCTTGGTCCAGCAGTGGACGGCATCGGGCTGATGATGATGATGATGATGAATGGTATAGGCTCGCCCCCTATACCATGGGACCTAGACATACCGGCGAAGTGTGGGTGAACATTAGTACACCTCTGTCTAACCCTTCGGGGAATACAGACGTGATGGTATGATATACATGTAAATCGGACTGATTGATCAAACAATCAATACGCAAGACCACTGCGTAGTACGAAATTACGTATCAATGAAATTGTGGATCATACGGTCAGTAATAGCGGAAGCTAAATGCAAATTGTACGACCGACGACGCACAACGCAAGCCATTTCCAGTCGATTCAATTCAGACACTCAATAGGCCGCGGTTTCAAAAATTTTAGATCACCTGTTACGTCATATTTTTTTTTTATTGCAATTACATCATTAAAACAGTTCTTTGTAAATGTTTTTTGTGTTGTTCGGCTCTATGTTCAACTTTTTTATGGGACCATAAAAAAATATTAGTTATCTAACGTTTTATAGCATTTCTAAGGTTTTTTTCTTCACTGTAGACTCTACAATTCTGATAACTTGGTTTTTAATAACCAAGTTATCAGAATTGTAGAGTCTTAGTTAAAATAAATCATTTTGTCCAATTGCTGGGTCGAAGTTGAAACGTGTTAAAAAGTCACCAAAATCTAGCATAGCATCCTTCGATACATAAATGATTAAAGTAATGAACCTTATCTTGCGACACTTTCAACAGTTTCAATTAACAATCTTAATGATGATGATAGTATCCCTAACAACTAACTCATATTCGTTTAACCTTATTAGTTAATACATGTAGATAACCGAACTCCTTAGACAGAGTGCCTTTTTAAAAGTTTGCATTGAACTCAACAGTAGTGAATTTTAACAGTTTTAATCGCTTTTTAAGTTAGGATGTGTCTTTTTAGGGTATCACCTAACTCCGAATATACCAAGATAATAAATATCAGATAGCAGAAGAGAACAATACTATCAAAGAAATGGACGTGCGTCTAAGGAAGACCAACTAAAAACTTAAAGAAAGTATTGTAGACCAACAATTTGCGAAAAAGCAAAAAAAAACACATGAAATTGGAGGGTTAGGTTAGGTTAACGATCACTCTGCGGAGGGAACCGTAAACCGTAAACTAAAAACGCCCGTAAACTAAACACGCTCAGCATCGAAGAAATCGTAGTTATCTCTTGAAAAATAAATAAGTTAGTTTCTATAAAATTTTCAACTTCTGTTTCCTTCAATAAGAAAATAGCCAATTATTTAGATCTAGCTTATGAACTCTATGTTTATTGAAGGCAACCTAGACTTCTATTAATTGTTATTATGATTTTATGAACAAAACGTGACGTTTTACTGGTTGTCAGCGGATTTCGGCTGTCTTGCTCTCATTATAAGGTCCCTTTTTAATAGTGTGGAAAATTCCGTAATCGTCCAGTGATAGAGTTCTATTGCTAATTAAATAGGTAGGGACAATCATCATCATCAGCCCGATGCTGACCACTGCTGGACCAAGACCCCTTCATACATCTTCCATTCGTTTCTGCACTAGGCTACTGCTGACCATTTCTTCCTTGCTTCCTTCTATCTTCTTCTTCTCGTCGCACTATGTAGCCGGGGGTCGACCAACGTTTCTACGACCGGTCCTCGGTTTCAGGGCTCGGTTGGTAGGAACAATGGAATGTATTAACTGTTCCCAAGGAGCTCTCCAATCTGGGTAATGTGATCACAAGTCTCAAAACCCCAACCATTCTGCATCGGCATACTCTGCCGCATCTGTCGTTGGAAGATTCATAAACAGCGTTTCGATAATAGTCAAATCTTCATAACAGGCTATGTACTTTATGATGGAATTAGTTGTTAAAAATAATTCAGAAAAGGTTATTTCTTGTTAATGGCTTTGGTCAAACTTTTGATGGACCTCTTCAACAGTTTAGTTTAAAAAATGATTACTTAACTAGACATAATATTAATCTATATTTGATTTTGTATACTTAAGACCTAAGCGTAAAAACGCTTAGGTCTAATGCCTTAGGCATTAATATTATTAGTAATTAGGCCTAATGGGCAGACTGTCAATAATGACAGTCTGCCCATTAGGCCTACTTTTACGAGTACCTACCCATAAACTCAGTATAATAATTTGCCTTTCATTTGTAACATTATTTTGTTTATGTTTTTTTTTTTAACTTATCCCATTACCGGTCAAAGGTCTCCCCAATTACTTTTCACCTTTTGACATTAAATTAGACAGTAAACTTTAAACGAAAATGCCTATCCACCGACAAAACACCACCAGTTTTTTTTTCAGAAAGCCACATTTCGTAATTATTAACGTACTTATTTATAACTATCACTTACACAAATAGCCACTAAAATGTTATTACACAACAATGTCCGACTCACGCGCAAGCTCACAACTAAATTATCTTACAATAGAGAACTAATTAGAGTTGCTATATTATCGATAAATATGGATCGTTCTCTAGAGAAAGACATGTAGATATACAAACAATACCTAAATGATTATCATATACGCATATTGATCTTCGTGAGAAAATAATAGAGCTTTATCATTGGTGTTGCAATGGCGTCCATAGAGATTTTATATTGTCACGCCTGTCTCCCATGGGGGTAGGCAGGAATATAGATTTCCACATGCTATGATCCTAAAGTAAAACAATGTCAGCTAGCGTATTCTAGAAGGTAACATTACATTTTTCACTGAATGGTATCTTAAAAAAATAAAAATAATTGGATTTCTGTCTGGACTGCCTCATTAGTCTAGTGGTCCTAAGCGCGACTGCTACGCTAGAGGTCCTGGGTTCGATCCCCAGGTCGAGAAAAGTGTTATTGGGTTTTTCTATGAAATTCTCAGTAGCAGCTCGAAGTCTGGATTTGTGCCCGGTTAATGGCAATAGGCTCGCCCCCTATTACATGGGACCTAAACATACCGGCGAAATGTGGGTGTACATTAGTGCACTTCTGCCTAACCCTTCGGGGAATACAGGCGTGATGATGGATTTCTGTGTAGTGGAAATCGAAACACGTCAAAAGACTAACTTTATATTTAATTTCGCCTTAATCAGACTGCTTCGTTAGTCTCATCATCATCATCATCATCAACCCATTACATTGTCCCACTGCTGGGCACGGGTCTCCTCTCAGTACGAGAGGGATTAGGCTATAGTCCACCACGCTAGCCTACTGCGGGTTGGCAGACTTCACATGCCGTCAAGAAGATCTCTCAGGGATGCAGGTTTCCTCACGATGTTTTCCTTCACCGTTTAAGCGCGTGATAATTTATTATTAATACGCACATGACTTCGAAAAGTCAGAGGTGCGTGCCTTGGATTCGAACTCGAGATCTTTGACTTGGCAGTCCAATGGTCATATCACTAGGCTATCACTGCACACTTCGTTAGTCTAGTGGTCTCAAACGCTAGAGGTCCTGGGTTCAATTCCCAGGTATCAAAAAAATTTTATTGGGTTTTTCTACGAAATTCCCAGTAGCCCCTCGGAGTCTGGATTTGTTCCCGGTTAATGGCAATAGGCTCGCCCCCTAGTACATGGAATCTAAACATACCGGCTGAATCTAGGTGTACACTAATACACCTCTGCCTAACCCTTCGCCTTTTAATCTTTCTTGGGTATGTGTGTAATTACGTATGAAGTCATTGACCACGTACACATATAAGCACTGATATATCCATATACCTATAATATTAAGGTGATATTAATTAAAAGGTCAATAGCATAATAATTATGCTTTGTTTTGACTATTTAAAAGATATTGTCTCTTTGATAGGGTATCGAATAGAGCATCCAATTAAGTACGCACGGCTACACGTTGAGATATACAAATCCAGTTTATGCTGGCCTCGCGTTGTATGGACTGCCTATACAATGCGAGATCAGCTTAAACTGGAATTGTATAGGTTGACCGACGTGAACCCACTCGTAATACTTACAAGCATTTAGCTTAGTACGAGGGGTTAACAAGAAAGAATACAAGAATACTAGTAATGTGCGACCCGTATTGCTAGTAAGCGTTTTAAAAAAAATAAAAATATATGAGGATGTGTAGCGCCATCTAACGAGCTACGTGGAACTACGTTGAAACAAATCCTGAATCGCGCAAGCAACATTTACGGCACAACTACCATATACAGGGTGGAAAGGAGATCGACGCACAAACGCTTACCATGACTTCAGTACACGATTCTGGACCCCCTTGCGTTGATCCCACATCCCTTTTCATAGTCTGTCTTTCCATACATACATATACTTACGCCTTTTTCTCACTTGTTACGACTCTTGCATACGTCTTTAGCTTTTTCCACATTCATACATCTTTTCATACACACGCGCCAGTTGCGAGTACACCTGACGTTTCTGAAGGACCACTCTCTTTCCGATTGTCAACACCATATAATGGTGGCATCAGTTGTACTTATCTTCTTCCTCCACTTCGTTTTCTCTTGTCACCATCTCTTTCTACAATATATCTATAAACCTAGGTCTCCCTCGGGATTTCCATGATCATACATGATTTGGTTACTCCGGAAGAAGAAGAGGCAGAAGTGTACTCTGTACAACCTCAATTCGCTGGTATGTTTAGGTCCCATGTAATAGGGAGCGCGCCATTAACCGGGCATAAAACCAAACTAGGAGCTGTTGCCAAGAATTACATTAATCAATCGTTACATTAATGACGATTGATCGATGTGGAATATTAAGAACATTTATTGATTGAGTTGTGAAGAGATTAGTTGTTTAAGAAATAATTGTTAACCAATATTTTTTTATATGTGGTTAACCTCTGCTAAGCAAAAACCTTTACAAAATATAGTAGTACCTACTTAAATTCGTGAACATAGCTTTCCTCATTGCACCTTATTCGTTTTATTAATATGGTTACATCCAGCTATACTCATCCATTATACGCTGACCTCGCATCGTATAGGCTCTCCGTACAATCTAATGGAAAATAGGAAAGTCGGTCAAACGTGTGTAGACACCGCAGCCGCTAACAAGCAGTTTTACTAACCTGTCTTAGGGAACAACTAAATCAAACAGTAGCTAATAATATTTAGAGAACACAGGCGTGATGGCATGTAGAACTGTCAATCTCTTCACCATACCATCACGCCTGTGTTGCCAAAATTTAGGCAGAGATGTACACATACAATTCGCCGGTGGTCCCATGTTATAGGGTGCGAGCAGGGCACAAATCGGAAATCCCAGCTGCTACTGATAATTTCGAAAACCTAACACTACTTGAGAATCGAACCGATGTCCCAACCCTTATCTCATTGTCAAAAAAATACATAACATCACGCCTGTATTTCCTAAAGGGTTAGGCAGAGGTGTACTAATGTACACCCACAGTTCACCGGTATGTTTAGGTCCCATGTAATAGGGGGCGAGCCTAGTACCATTCACCGGGCACTAATCCAGACTCCGAGCTGCTACTGAGAATTTCATAGAAAAACCCAATAACACTTTGCTCGACCTGGGGATCAAACCCAAGACCTCTAGCGTAGCAGTCGCGATTGGGACCACTAGACTAACGAGGCAGTCAAAAAAAAAAAATTTATGATATGGTCCCCATGGGCAAGGATCTCCTCTCAGAACAGAGGGATTAGGATTAGGCTATAGTCCACCCACGCTAGCCTTCCGCGGATTGGCAGACTTCACACGAGAATATCTCTCAGGTATCTAGATTTCGTGATAATTAATTATTAATATCCGCATGATTTGGAAAAGTCGAAGATGGATTCGAATTTCAGACCTTTGACTTAGCAGTCCAATGGTCATATTGTCCACTACGCTATTACTGCAATAATAATAAAAAAAAATAGCGCGAGTTATTCTTCTATGCAAATAGTAAATCAGTGTCGGTGAATTGTAATGTCAATACGATGGCGTGACGTCATTTGTATGCAACAAACACTTGACTAGAGTGCGCATATGCACATGTCCGCATTTTCCGCAAGTTTTGTCGAGTAAATATCTATTTAACTGCACCTTCGCTGTCTTTATACATAACATAAAATATTATCACACCTATATACCCCGAAGGGTTGGGCAGAGGTATTCTAATGTACACCCACAGTTGTATAAATGAATAGGTTAGTTTTAGGTCCGTCACAGTTGTTGATATTTAGGTCCCATGTAATAGGGGGATGCCTATTGCCATTAACAGGGCACACATCCAAACTCCGAGCTGGTACTGCGAATTTCACAGAAAAACCCAATAACACTGCTTGACCTGGGAAAAGAACCCTGGACTTTCTTTAACTTATCTTTATCTTACATTTATTTCAATAATACTGTGTTATACCCCATTTTTTTAATACATAACAACACATTGCTTCATTGGCATACCTCTAGGAATAGACACCAAAAACTCCGTTCAGGGGCCGTATTACCACGTATTAATGCCATTATTTTTAGGTTGTGAGAGAGGGATACCGCTCTACAGGTTAAACAGTGGCGTCCCTCTTTCACAACGTAAAAATGATGGCATTAATACGTGGTAATACGGCCCCTGACATGTTTTATAACGATTCTATGAATTGCTTCACTTTTATTTATAGCGACAACTTCTGCTAGCGCGGAGGGCCAGCGTGGTGAGCAATAGCCGACTTTTTCTCATTCCGAGAGGAGACTCAAGATGAAGATTTAATTACCTATGTAGACAAAATGACAGCTATGTGCATGTAACGCTTATAAATTTGCTTGTGTTGAGTGCAAAATATGCATCGCATACATTTGGATATACACATTAACGATTTAGTCACCTCACCTTTTAAAAGGCGATTCTACCAATTTCTCTATGAAATCCCTAAAAGGACGACTTTTTATACATGCTTTAAATGTTTACGAATAAGGCATGGGTTTCGTTGCAAAACTTGTTGAATACGACGGGTAGAATCACTCCTTTAATGGATGCAGGCGGCGAAATCACTGTGGAGGTGAGAAAACCTTCTTTAAACTAAACTTTGCATTCTGGTTTCTACCTACAAAATTACTTTTTACGAATTATATCACGTTATAGTGATATTATTTAATTCCCAACGTTTCGGATTCGGATTTCGGGAATTAAATAATATCAATATAACGCGATAAAATCCGTAAAAAGTAGTATTGTTTCAATAAATTGAGCAATGTTTAGAGAACTATCTCATTTAGTTCTGTTCATGAAGGACTTGTTAACGACCGGATCCTTACATACATTATGTGGCAAGCTTCTGGTTTAAGTGCAGTTAAGCGCATCGAATGTCGCACTACTGTATACAAAGAGAATTATAAGTCTTTGACTACATAATATTATAATATTATGTACGTCACTATTTTAACCACGAGTCTACAATAATTATGTACTTTCCCAAGACGTTTGGAAACGTGTAATAATTTTCTTATTTGGACATTTGAAGGTTTTTCTTTAAAAAAAAGAGTATAATATTCTATTGTTTGGGAAGTTTTAATAGACAACAATTTTGATTTTACTTCTTCAACAACGAGACGGTTTCAAACAGGTTCTAAAGGGGTTATTCCATCTGTGATAATCTGTAATTGGTCTTCTTTAAATATTATCTATATTTCAGCTGCCAGTCTTTGAAGAAATAAATTAGAAAATCTGATGCTCTCTCTTCCAAAACCATTGAGTATATTATATTCTTTTGTTTCAAAGATTCCAGAGAAATTTATTGGTTACTTTCCTGCCTACGCTTTTGATACAGACAAAACTGAGGGACCAGTAGACGAGACAAAGATTTTGTTTTTACCACTTCAACAACGAGACAGTTCCAAAGAGTCTCTAAAGAGTATTTCCTATAATATGGGAAAACTTGTAATTGGCCTTCTTAGTTGCCAGTTTTTTTAAGAAATTAATAAAAAAAACAAAAAAGGAAGCAAATTAGGTATCGCACCAAAATGCGCCGTATAAGTAGCAGTGCATACGTCACAGAAGGTCACAGCTGATAAGAGCGGAGTATGCAAACAAATGTAAAGTAAGTTGTTTACCTACTATATATGTAAAGTTTTGTTACATCATGTGAGATAAATCTGGTGCGGTTATCGACGCTAGATGGCGCCTATGTACAGGAAAATATTGTCTACCAATATTATCAAAAAATTTCTAGCGATTCTCGTGATTCTTATAACTCATGAGGATAAAGAAAACAAGATACAATGAAAAAAAAATGAAATCTTAGACAGGAGTGTTATCCTGCGCGATGTCAGAATAGGTTCTTATCACAACAAAATGCTGCAACTACGAGTTGCAACGCTGATTTTCCGAATGAGATCACGGCAGCGTATACGCACATATTAAATAAATATATAATACCAAATTAGACTTAGACTGCCTCATTAGTCGACTGGCCCGGGTTCAATTCCCAGGTCGAGCAAAGTGTTATTGGGTTTTCCATGAAATTCCCAGCTCGAAGTCTGGATTTGTGTTCGGTTAATGGCAATAGGCTCGCCCCCTATTACATGGGACTTAAACATACTGGCCAACTGTTGGTGTACATGAGAACAAAGCTGCATAACCCTTTAGGGATAACAGCCGTGAATATAGTTATTATGTTATTATATTTGTTTCATAATTAAATCCATCGCCTAGCAAGACGGATTTTCTTGGTAACATACTAATTAGGAACTCGTATAATAAATCATTCATCATCAACCCGTGCCCAGCAGTGGGACAATGTAATGACATTGTCCCACTGCTGGGCACGGGTCTCCTCTCAGAACGAGAGGGATTAAGCTATAGTCCACCACGCTAGCCTACTGCGGGTTGGCAAACTTCACACGCCGTCAAGAAAATCTTTCGGGCATGCAGGTTTCCTCATGATGTTTTCCTTCACCGTTTAAGCACGTGATAATTAATTATTAATACGCACATAACTTCGAAAAGTCAGAGGTGCGTGCCTTGGATTCGAACTCGAGACCTTTGACTTGGCAGTCCGATGGTCATATCACTAGGCTATCACAGCCTCTCATATATACTATTACTACTCATATATACTAATAAATCATTATTGGAGTTAAATAATTATTGGATTAAGTGTAAACGATGTTTCAACAGCTGAAGGTATTATTTACACAGTCTTGAACAATGTGAGTACACATTACGACATCTGATATCTTCATCCTAGTAAATTCCTAATGACCAATATTGGGGTAGGCTTCAAATCTATTCAACGGTTTACTTTCCCGAGGCGGCGGCGCGTAGTGTTCCACGCGCGCCCCTCTAGGATGGAGGGGGAGTTCTGAGTCCCCCGTACACGACGGGGCCTGCAGACCATCGGCGGGCGGTCACCAGTCGGGGGTCGCGGACGAATGTTTTTTTTTTTATGGGATAACTCGGCAAACGAGCAGGCGAGCTACCTGATGGTAAGTAGTCATCGCCGCCCATGGACATCTGCAAAACCAAAGGAGTTGCAGGTGCGTTGCCGAGCCTATTTAGGAAAAGGGAGGGGAGGGATAAAAGGAGAAGGAAGGGGATTGGGGGAGGAATTGGGCCTCCGGCGCTCTCGCTCACCGAACGAAGCGCAGTAGCGAAACGCTACTACTCGGACGTCGGTCTTCTGCGAGAGTGTGGTACTTCCCCGGTCGAGCCGGCCCATTCATGCTGCGAACAGCGTGGCCCTACCACAACAAATTACAATGTGTAGAATGCACAGTTCCCGTGGACCCGACGTAGGTGCGAAAGGGAACACCGTGTGGTTTTTAGTCGGTAGGTCACCCACTCTGTGTGGAGTCCGACACACCCCGCCGCCTTCCCCGGGCGGTGGATGTCCATGAGGATTTCCACACGCACAAAAAAAGGCAAATCTAACCAGATGCGGCTGAACATCAGTATCTTACACAAAATCACTGCCATCAGATAAACTTTAGCAGCTCTATTTCTGGGCAATACCCCAGAAATTTTAGTAGTAGTAGTGTCTCGCTGGCATGTCTACATGCTAGCATGAATGGACACGACCGGGGAAGTACTACCCTGTCACAGAATATCGACGTCAAGTAGCAGTATGCATACTGCTGCGTTTCGCACGTGAGTGTGGACGCTGGAGGACCAATTTCTCCCTCATTCCCCTTCCTTCTCGTCTTCTCGTTCCCTTTATCTTATCCTCCTATCCTTACCTTAACCATATAAGAAAGAGCGGCATTTTACCTTGACCTTGACTTGAATTGACGGCAAAAACCTTTAAAGAGTTTCTGAAATTAAGACATATAATGATAATCACATTATCTTTGAAAACAAAAATTTATACGAAGTTCATGAACCTTCGGTAATATTTTACATAATAAATTGCGTAGGTAATTATCTTAATCAAGGCCATTTGGTCTCATTAACCTTTTTGACAAGATACGTTATATCGGCATGATAAGCTGAAATAAAAATCTATTATTATAACGACAGTTTCGTGTTTTGCACACCATTACTTATGGTACTGAGATATAACTACTTAACCAGGAGGCTGTGTACAGAATAGTCCTGCACAAGGGCCATCACACACAATATCTTTAATAAACTTGAAGTGTAACTTAACGTAGCATTTCAAGTCATAAAACCATAGCGAGTTTCAGTATTTTTGTTGTTATATCAAGGATAGATAGAATTTAAAAGAAAATACGACCGCTGTTGCAGACTTACAGTATCTGATATTTTTTGATTCAGGAAGAAGGGCCAGCCACAGCTGTGCAATTAATAAGGTCATGACACTTAGGGTCAATAGATCAGAAAACTGCAATGATAGTGTGAGATTGCGAACACTTGAGCATCGCACGCGCATGTTACACCATGTGACTGAAATGTCATGTTATGATATGTATTTCTGTAAATAAGCAAGCGCGCTCCATAGACCACTTCGATGCTTAACATCAGGCAAGTTGTGGTCAAGCGTAAGCCTATCAGTGACAAAAAAAAACTTATTAAGGCTGATCGTTCAGCCTTGGCCACCAAATCCATTTCCTAATCGATAACCTGTTACAAGATATACCAAATCAAACTCGGAGAATCGCGGTCTCTTGAATAGTCCAGAACCCTCCGAAAAAAGAGCCAAACTTAGTTGCTTTTAGTAATTGTGATGAATTTGTAGATCTGATGGTTCGACTCCAACCAAACTTATGTACGAGTATATGGGAGTAGCTATTACAGACGATCGTTGGAGTAGACAAGTACTAAAGAGAAGACCGCGTTTGGGCAAACGTAACTGGACATGCGACACGATGGGCCGACAGTTTGAAGAAGGTGGCTAGCAGTGGATGGATGCGAGCTGCCCAAGACCGGGATGGTAAGCGCTCTTTGGGGGAGGCCTACGTTCAGCAGTGGACGGCTATAGGCTGATATGATGAGCTAGGAAGTATACCTAATATATCATTAATCGACATTGCGTAGCATTATGTTGTATTCATCAACAAAGACATTCTTGACAGCTGTCAAATTTTATAAGCCTGCGCTGCTGAGGTGCATTCATAAAGGATGCATTCCATGCATATGATACATACAACCAAAAAATTACTTTTAACAAAAAAGTTAAACCGCCTTCAAAAATATTATTTTGTCTAAAACAGTTTGGGAAGTCGGTGACTTCTATTTGAGTGGGTCTTTTATTTTCGCCACCGACTTCCCAAACTGTTTTAGACAAAATTATTTTATTATTTTTTGAAGGCGGTTTAACTTTTTTGTTAAAAGTAATTTTATTTTGTAATTTTTAGTGGAAAGTTTGTTTAGAAGTACTTGTTAGCCAACTAAACGCACTGCTCCAATAAGACAGCGATGTTTCGGAGTAAACGATAATATCATCGATGTAAACAAATTTTAGATTTTTGTTGATATTTTCAAAACTGCTTAACCGATTTCGATAAAATTTGAACGGGACCACCTCTGAAGTATGACCTACCAAACAAAAAAACAATCATTAAAATCGGTTCACAACTGGCGGAGATATCGCGTAACAAACATACAAAAAAAAAAAACATACAGACGAATTGAGAACCTCCTCCTTTTTGAAGTCGGTTGAAAACAGTAAAATGCAAGACCTCATATTTTTTAAGTCAGTTAAAATATGACGGCACCGGTTTCTAAGGCATTCATGCCTGTTTTACTTTCATTTTCTGTTCATAAACTGTAAATAAATAATATAATTTAAAAGAGAATGCTTGAAAATAAATGCATATTCATCAATTAACAACGACCTAGTTAAACAGTGAAACCGTGATATTTCCTGTCTGCGACCTACTACCTACTGTAATTACCTACTAGTCTTAATAACTGTATCTGTAAATACAGTCTAAATAAAATTGTTATTAATTGGTCTGAAGATTTTGGGATTTTAAAACATTTATTCAGAGCGTGTACGCACGGCATACGGCTGAAGTTGACTGTGCGAGGTTACAAGAGCGTCGCCAAGGGGGAGAGGTGGGGTCCAGCTGTCCCCCCTAAGGCATTAAAAAAATCATTGCCAAATCGCACGCTTAATAATAGACTGAAACTGACTGACGGCAATAGGCTCGTTAGGCGGCAGGCTATTTGGTCTTGGTCCCCTATTACATGGTACCTAAACATACCGGCAAAATATGGGTGCACATTAGTGCATCTTTGCCTAACTCTGTTGTGGTAGGGCCACGCTGTTCGCAGCATGAATGGGCCGGCTTGACCGGGGAAGTACCACACTCTCGCAGAAGACCGACGTCCGAGTAGTAGCGTTTCGTTACTGCGCTTCGTTCGGTGAGCGAAAGGGCCGGAGGCCCAATTCCTCCCCCAATCCCATTCCTTCTCCTTTTCTCCTTCCCCTCCCTTTCCCTAAATAGGCTCGGCAACGCATCTGCAACTCCTTTGGTTTTGCAGATGTCCATGGGCGGCGATGACTACTTACCATCAGGTAGCTCGCCTGCTCGTTCATAAAAAAAAAACTCTTCGGGGAATACAGGCGTGATATGTATGTTAATATGTGTCTCATGGAGTCATGTCATTCCACGAGAACCTCATAATCAAAGGACCCTATCAAGGGATTAGGTCTTATGTGGATGAGAGACGAATCACGGTGGCCCGCTATGAAGGGTTGAGGCCTAGAGGGGCAAACGCACAAACCCTTCCGACAGTCATTAGTCGGTTCACAAGTGGTTTTTAACTATTTTGGTATAATATTTCTTATCATCATGCTTCATAAGACTAAAGCAACTGGAACAGAGTTAATCAAGCCATGAAACTTGGTGGAATGTTTAATAATTTGTTTACCGTCTTATCTTACATTGCTTGTATGTCGTATGTAATATGATTTTTCAGTAAGCACTCACGCAGATTAAGTAAAAGCAAAATCTTGATGTAAATTACAAATAAGAGTCGGCTCCTTTCTCTTCAAATTTCATGATTCTATTTAGGTAATGAGCCAGCCCTACGACTCCAATTTTCGACCGGTGGCCGTATTACTAGGTATTAATGCGATCATTTTTAGGTTGTGAGAAAGAGATATGCCTACAGATTAAATAGTACCGTTCTTCTCCCGTAATCTAAAAAAGATCGCATTAACATGTCATGATAACATAATATGTATAACATATATAACTAATTCATACTTTTTGACGAAGTTTGGGTTTGCAGATTCAAGAACTTCGCTTTACATAAGTGTTATAATAATTACGGTGGAATATTGCGCGATTTTTTCCAATTTTGTTCATTTTATATTTTTGATAGGATCTCATTTCTAATTGCATTAGGTGAGATCATTGTAGCCCAGAGCAGATACATGAAGAGGCAGTGAACAGCATCAGGCCGATGATGATGATACATAAATACAAATGCACAACTGTATATGAGATCCATGCAAGAGCAATAAGCGAGATGGTTACATATATTTTTTGCCGTTAGTGTAACGAGATAAGTGGCCTATTGTCGTTGACAATTCTGCCATGACTTTATCATCATTTTAATGATAAAATTGTACTTAAATTGCCTATGAACACGTAGGAAAATAAATATATTTTTTCTAGTGTAGTGCGGTATTGTTGGCATGTGAATCTCAAGGTTCATTGTCTATTCTAGTAATGAATGTTCGCATAAACTATAGCGTAAGGTTTCCGGTTACTTTCGCAATCAGCACATTTCACAAGCCTTCTTTATACGCAGGAAATCCACATGGTCAGTCCACCGCTAGGAGAGGCGGCGGGGTATGTAGGAATTCATCGTCAACCCATTACACTGTCCCACTGCTGGGCACGGGTCTCCTCTCAGAACGAGAGGGACTAGGCTATAGTCCACCACGCTAGCCTGCTGCGGGTTGGCAGACTTCACACGCCAGCAAGAAAATCTCACAGGCATGCAGGTTTCATGTTTTCCTTCCCCGTTTAAGCGCGTGATAATTAATTATTAATACGCACATGACTTCGAAAAGACAGAGGTGCCTTAGATTCGAACTCGAAACCTTTGACTTGGCAGTCCAGTGCTCATATTACAAGGCTATCACTGCACTCTTCAATCAAGTAGGTCTTATACCGCAAAAAAACCCACTTGCCTTCCCTCCCCAGTCCCCTTCGTTCTCCATTTCTCGTTCCCCTCCCTCTTCTATTACAGGGTCGCGAACACGGGAGCTATATGGTGTTGCAAGCATCCATAGGCTAAGGTAACTGCTTACCATCAGGCGGACCGTATGCTGGTTGCCAGCTTAATGGTATAAAACAAAATTAAGACCTTGTGGAGGGACGAAGTGTAATATCTTACCAATAAAATGGAGGATCTTTCGACCAAACCTGTATTTTATGCCAGGCCGACGGTATATGCAACTTGCGTCAATACATCATAGATTTTTGTTTAATCTTAAAGACGTCCGACGATCCAATGATATCTGTGAAGAAACTCCGAAAGAAGCACAAAGATCAATGTCGTAAATTGCAGAGATTATGCTCGAAATTCTGACCTCTGGCCTTTTAAAGAAAGAGCCATAACAGCTTCGAGTTGACCGTCCCCACTAACGGCACCCATTCATCAGTCGTCCATCTTAATCTATCATATAGGGTTATAGGGAGCTCAACGACCCGCAAGACGTCACCAAATGAAAAGAACGTCTGTGTAAATCACATAAACATTCAAAGTCGACAGCAGTAAAGCTTTAAGATTATAATTTTAATATTTTTTTGTGAAAAACCATTTAACAGCTGAATAACCGTGATACTTCAAACTTTTACATCACTAAGATAACCGACCGATAGAGACTTTTATTTCAATATCAAGGAAAATTTTTAAAGATTACGTTATCATTTGACAATGAAAATTAGTCTAATAATTCGCTACAAATTCGGCTTTTACACTAATACTTGCTGTAAATCCAGGCTTAATCCTATCTGATAATAAAACTGATATCATATGGGAAATCACGATACAGACTTGAATAAGATAAGTTGTAATACTAAGTTGCTTCGCGGTGACCAGTGGTGACTTCAAACCCACGTGGTCTCGCCTTGTTGTGCCCCCGCCGCAACGTTAGTATTCGTGGAGTGGACGCCTATGGTGAAGACAAGTAGAACCACAGGGAGGAGCTGCACCTGCGAGCTTGGTACAGGAAACCCACGTTCCATTGCCGAGACTGCGGACGAATGCTACAGCGCTTCCGTAGCCCCGGCACTAAAGTGGTGACGCGAAACGCCGAGGTTGATTTTAGTCGGTAGATCGCTCTTTCAGAGCGGAGTCCGACACAACCCATCGCTCTCCCCGGAGCGGTGGGTAGTGCAGAAAGCATTTCCAACCCCGACAACAAAAAAAAGGAAGTCCACATTGTACACTGCAACTGAGACGGACCGCGATGTTGTATGGACGACACCTCGACTTAAGGTTTAGAGGTCGCGGTGGAAGAGGAGTGCCGGTATCACGGTGCGCCGCTCTACCTGCCTTCCGCGACCTCGGCGGGATCGCAGGGGGAGAGGAGTGTCGGTACTGCGATGCCCTGACTTCCGCAGCCGAGGTGAGGACGGCGGCAGACAACATACATAACTAGGTACAACCCTCTCATAGATCACCTATGAGAATTTCCACAGGTCACCAAAAAAAGGAAAACGTATGTCGGGTCAATTCATCATCATCATAATATTAGCCTATTGCTGTCCACTGCTGAACGTAGGCCTTCCCCAAAGAGAGCCAGCCATCCCGGTTTTCTTTCTCGGTCATCGGGTCAACAAGTTCATTATTAATTATGATGTTCACGTTCTATTGTAACATATTGAAAGAAGTGTCCCGTTTTCAGAGACAACTTTTATATCATACGAAAATCGCTTATTTAGGCAAGACTGCAAAATACTCGCAGTTTTTTTTATCAGCACCTTCATACAAACATACAGACAGACAGTTTTCAGCTGATGCGGACAAGAAGATAACACAGGCTGTCTGATAATCTGACCGATATCAATGTCGCCGTAGTTTTACGACATTTCCTCATATATTAAAATTTTCAACTATTACGTTTTTATGTTCTGCGTAATATTATTAGATTGGACTAACTTACCATTTTTGTTGTTCTAGAGTTGCGGGCGCAATAGTTCGTCTACGGTAGCAAATATAGGTAGTATATTGTATAAACGCAAAACGAATAAAAAAGAAATTAACTGAGACCTTTTAAAATTTAAACTGTTTAACTGTTTTATATATTTCAGTGCAGTGATAGCCTACTGATAACCATTGGACGTCTAAGTCAAAGGTCTCGAGTTGGAGTTCGTCTGGCTTTTCGAAGTCATGTGCGTATTACTAATTAATTATCACGCGCTTAAACGGTGAAGGAAAACATCGTGAGGAAATCTGCATGCCTGAGAGATTTCCTCGACGGCACGTGAAAGATGATAGCCTAATCCCCCTCGTTCTGAGAGGAGACCCGTGCCCAGCAGTGGGACAATGTTATGGCTTGATGATGATGCTACTCTAATTCTAGAAATTACTTGGGCAAAGTGTCAGACCAAGTTTTAAGATTACAGTGGAAATTATTGAAAAATTTATTTATTGCTGGTGATAGGTACCTACTACCTCTTATCTTGAGTATAAATTGTTTAACGATTTTAAGTTACAGCGTGGATTAAATTCTTATATTTAATGGGATTTTTACAGAAGTTTTTTGTTGTGAAAACAATATTAAAGGAGACTAAAGCGCCGTTAATTTATTTTTTGACCCCCACCTTCTCGTTTTCTTTCACTGGGAAGTGTAGGAAAACATAAGAACCTCCCACTTTTAATATTTATTACGTTAAAATCATATTTAAAAATAAGAAAAAAATATACACGTTCATCATCATCATCATCATGGTTTATGTTAAGAAAAAAATGTAAAGAAAAAATTTATTAGGACCACTGTACTAATGAGACAGGTTAAATTGCATTTTTATGAGCATTTTCATACCCAACAAGCAATAATATTAGATAAGTAACTATTGTGATAAATAATGTAATGAGATAATAAAATACTTTATTGTTTCATGCAGATTGAAAACCTCTAGAATTATGGCATTTCAGTATTGTGATGCAATTGTAGGTACCTAAATTGTATGAAAAAAATTAAAGTTTAAGTTTCGGAAGTCGGTGGCGAAAACTAAAGATCCACTCAAATTAAAGCCACCGACTTCCGAATCAGATCTTAACCTGATGACAATGGGTTCTCCTTAAAAGTCCACCCTTTCAAACAAAAAAAGAATTTTTAAATCGGTTTGCAATTAATGGAGTAATCGGTTAACATACATAGAAAACAAAAATACATACATAGAACCTTTACGCTAACGCTTTTGTTTTTTTAAAATAAATCATGAGTTTTTTTTTCTGGAATTGTTTTTACAACCGAATTAGCGTTGCAAAGAAATAAAAAAGAGTGATGATTAAACAAATGGAATGTCACATGATTTTGATAGCTTCCGACGTTTTGATAAGGATATCTTTTGAATGATTAACAGGACCGATATTATCTATACTATCGTTCCTCAAACTTTTTACTACGGCTACTTACCATTATAGTAAAAAAAGTTGAGTAAAAACTGTTGCGACCCATTCACTACACTAATTTAATTAGTCCTTTAACATCGGTTCATTAGATAACGACCGGTTCGTCCCCTCCGCGCTGAGTTTTTTTGGGTCATCTCAGAAACTACTTTAAGGATTTTCATACGGTTTTCACTAATATAAAGAGGGTCATCTAGGCAGGTTTTAGGTTATAATTTATGAACATGGTCATGGCTACTTTGCGACCACATTTTGTCAAATCAAATCAAATCAAATCAAATCATTTTTTTTGCGACATATAGGTATAATGTAGACATAGTTCTAAAGTATAAATAAAGAGTATCACCATATTCGACCATTAAACGGCATGCAATGTGTGCAACCTGTCATGTCAACTTATAATATAGAACTCGCGACCCCTAGGTTGAGAAACTAATATCTATAATTACAATTGCTTGCAATTACAAGGGTTGCACTCAATATGGCCAGAAATATTTGCAAACATACTTTGTTTCATTAAAATAATTATGTGAACACAAAATCCATTCAAGATTTTATTTTATTCATATATATATATATATATATTTATTTACTTTATATCACCAACTTGACATATACAAAAAAACCCATGAGGAAAATGTAATATCCTTAAAAACGACAGACAGTTAAAAAGTGTAATTAAACAATAATATGTAGGAACTGCGATATGATAAGTATTTGCATAATCTCGTGCAAACGTCACATTGATAACTGATAAGATACGGTTGTATAATATTGATAATAGTATCTCTTAGTTATGACCTTTATTATATTGGTGTGGAATTTAACAAAAAAATGGAGGTCAATGTCCACGCCTAATATACGCTGCGATAACTGCTAAGTTTATCTTATTTCAATGCTGGACGAGAGATAAAGAGATTTTATCCATGTAGATGGTAGTGGAAGAACTCTGTGCACTTCTTCTTAAATATTCTGCATAGCATAAGATGATCGGCCTATAATGTTTCACTGCTAGGACACAGGCCTCCTCTTGTGCTCTTGCCACCACGCAAGCCCATTTCAGGTTGGTAGATGTCGCGTGTCTTAGATTTCTTGGTTCAAGGACAAGCCGGTTTCCTGACGATGTTTTCCTTCAACGTTTTGGGAGTAACGTTTCGAAACCTATCTATTGCACTACGGATATGAACCCCTCGTAACACAAGCATTTAGCTTAGCACGAGGGGTTAAAAAGAATACTTGTAATGCTGGATTTGCTAGTAAGTTTAAAAAAAAATGTGTTCCGGTTTAAAGAGTAATGTAGTCAAGGATCTTACTAAGCAAAATGGGGTCACCAGGTTGAACGTACTAATGATACCACTGGTATTGCTGTGCTGGCGACTTGAGAGACAAGCTGTTAATCTTCGTTTCCCAGAATTTCACTGGCTACATTACCTTTGAAAATGGAACACAGTAATGCAATATTTGGTGATGCAGCAGTACTAAGAAGGCAGAATTTACCTCTATATTTACAGAAAAAGTAGAGATCCGCGGGCAGGATTCGAACCTGCGTCTTCTGGTTAAGTACACCAGACGTAAATTAAAAAATGTGAAGCGTCTGGTGTACTTAACCAGAAGACGCAGGTTCGAATCCTGCCCGTGGTCGAATTTTTCCTCCATTAACATAACTTTATGATCTTTGCATGGCAAAAGCCAAAAAAATACAAAAAGATAGATTTCGATTTTCAAGAAAACAGAGAGTAACCAACATTTGATATAACGGTAACATTTTGTAAGTGTGCAAGGCAGTAGGCAGTGGTGTTTGTTGATTATAATCGCCGTCTGTAACATGGATACATTCGCATACCGAGCATTCTCTATGTAAACACGCCACTGAATTTAATCAAATGCCAGAAAGGAGATTTCTCTAAAGAGTAGAGGAGGAGAAATGTAATTTAATGCAACATAACATACTTTCACGCCTGTGTTCCCCGAAGGGTAACGCAGACGTGTACTTAATGCACGGCGAGCCTATTGCCTATCCCCGGGCATATATCCAAACCCCGACCTGCTACCGAGAATTTCATATAAAAACCCAATAACAGTTTGCTCGACCCAACTCCTGTGTTGCAGTCAAGCTTAGGAGCACTAGACTAATGAGGCAGCAATAAAATGCAACTATATAAAAAAACCTGTATATTTTCAGATTAAGACCTAAAGATCGAACTAGTCATAAAAGGCGTTGCTGGTCAAGTAGTTGCAGTACAAAAACTGAAAAATTAAGATCTGGAATAAGATCCACAGCAGGATTTCTTACCATACCGACAATACCCCTTAGAGGTCCGTTATGCTAGGATCAACAGTCACTCAGTTCACTCTTATCATTTATATTGAAAAAATATGCCATAATTCATGCGTCGTTTGTTTTATGTGCAAGGGCACAGAAGAATATATTGCTTCGCCAGGGAAATAATCGAATTTCTGAAAGTAGTCCCGGGCACAGATCTAATAAATTATTAGATCTGTGGTCCCTGGTTACAAAAAAACTTTAAAACCACTGACTACAGTAACATAAGTAAAATGCACTCCATGAGGACGAGTGATGTCATTTATCTAAATCAGACTTGTTTTGTCTACCGCCAACTTTGAATATCAATAATTTTAACCGCCCCAATTTTGGTTGAGCATCTAATAAATTATTAGATCTGTGGTCCCTGGTTACAAAAAAACTTTAAAACCACTGACTACAGTAACATAAGTAAAATGCACTCCATGAGGACGAGTGATGTCATTTATCTAAATCAGACTTGTTTTGTCTACCGCCAACTTTGAATATCAATAATTTTAACCGCCCCAATTTTTTTTTACTTTTATTCAATTATATTTGGCGTACTCGATTTTTTTCTGGGCTCTATTGCCCCCCTCTATGCCTCCAGCGACCACAAGTGGACGCTATCTATGGTAGGTAGTAGTGGCCCACACTGACAAACCCTGATTGCTAGTCCACGCAGTGCTGGTCAGGTTTATTAATAACTTAAAAGTGAAGTTAAACATCGTAAGGAAGCAGCCAATGATAGCCTCGTAATGTCGTAAGTCTAGAGTTGGAATCCAAGGCATACACTTGTAACATTTCGAAATCATGTGCGTAATAAAATTAATTATCACTCGCTTAAAACATGAAGGAAAATCGTAAACAAAACCTGAAGTCTGTCAACCAGCATTCGCCTAGCGTAGAGAATGGAATATGACTTAAGATCTCTCATCCTGTGATGACACCCATGCCTTACATTGGAATAGTTAGTTGGTTGATTCTTTGATAATTTGGTATATCATATCCATACATCCATATCTATCTTTATATTCATAAAAATGAATCTCTATTTCCCTTGGTCTTGGTCTGTTGGTTGATAACTTGAGAACAACTTTGCCGATTTATATCATCTTTTTTGATAAGTTTTTAATACTTCGTAGAAGGTTCCTACGAAATACTGCGCGGAAAATTGGAAAATATTAAGAAATCTTAACGACTCTTTTACCTTTTTTAAAATATTTATTCCAGTTCGAGTTGAATATTCAGAGAAGACAGGACAATGTCTGTCTTGTATGCTAGTACACAATAAAACAATCCCAAAACAAGTATCAAGAGATAAAATTAGACATGTGTATCAAGCTTTAATTATTACCACCAGCTTATACTTCAAGGGAAAAGGCAAGATGATCTTTTTACAGTCTTGATACTCTAGATAAACGGCAGTAAAGATACGGTACGTTTTAATTGTTTTGCTCTCAATACTTAGTGAACTGTAGATGATAAATAAACGGCTCATTCTGAGAAACGAGAATTTGGTCTTGTTTAAGAAGAACATATCTTCCAGTTCTACTGATCAGGTATCAGATGTAGGATGGATGGGACGTTGAGGTCCCTAAATTAGTGTCGAGTGAAACGATGAATGACTTGGCTCGTTTTTTCAAAGAACATTTTAGAAATTACCCTACATTCTTTTACCAACACGCCTCTTTTCCCCGAGGCGTTATGCATAGGTGTACTAACGTACACCTCATCGTAAACCCTCTGCGTAATAATACTTAGTATAAGAATTCGGCTTTGAAACAATTAGTATAAACAACACAATGACAAGAATTGTGTAAAAGCAATTAATTATAAAGAGTTTCATGTTGGTAGATAACTCTTTATCACTTGACTATGTTGACGTATGTCACTGTAATGTCACAGGGATGTCTCAAGGTGTGGTTTCAAGTTCAATTCCTATCGTTGTTTCTTACAGTACGATTACCTACGTATTTTGAATTAACTCAATGTGAAGTTAATGAATTAACTAAGGTAAGCATATTGGTAATTGATTTTCGTTATGGCTTTCTGAACCCTTTTCTTTTTTATTTTACTAATTTATCAATAGATTCCTTTAGCGTCCTTTTGATAAATACTCACAACCATCACGACTGTATTCCCCGAAGAGGTAGGCAGAGGTGTACTGTGTATAATTTTGAACAGGGTTATTCTACTAATAATAATTAATATAAAACCACATTAACCTCACTTTTTTTTTTAATAATTACGGCACAAGTTTTTTTGAGGGATAACTTGGCAAACGAGCAGGCGAGCCACCTGATGGTAAGTAGTCATCGCCGCCCATGGACATCTGTAATACTAAAGGTGATGCAGATGCGTTGCCGATCCTATTTTAGGAACAGGGAGTGGAAGGAGAAAACGAAACGAAATGGGACTGAGGGAGAATTGAGCCTCCGGCGCTCCACACTCACCGTACGAAACGCAACAGTATGCATAATGATACTTGACGTCGATATTCTGAGGGAGGGTAGTACTTCCCCGGTCATTCATGGGGCACTACTAATATAAATAAATTGCAAAATTTATGTTTAATATCTTCCAAAGTAGGTAACTAAGTAGATAGAGGCAATTGGAACAAATAGGTTAGTAGAGTGCTCGTAAGCGATAAACTAACCTGCGCTTGCGCAATCTTAACTTGTTATAAACTTACACCGTATGACTATAGTAATAACAATAATATTTACTTTAAAATAATGATTTAATTATAATGTTTCTAACAACAAAGCAATAATGTAAGAAATTGGGACACTGTAATCGAAATTAATGTATAAACAAAACATTTATAAACAAATAAATACTTTGTTGCATTAAGTATTTGCGTATTAAAATATTTATTAACGTACAATGCAAGTTCGTATACAAAAATACAGGCACAGGTTCACACGGATACACATCAAGCTATACAAATCCAGTATAGGCACGCACCTCTGACTTTTCGAAGTATGACTTCGAAAAGTCGCTTAAACGGTGAAGGAAAACATCGTGAGGAAACCTGCATGATTGGTAGATTTTCTCGATGGCGTGTGAAGTCTGCCAACCCGCAATAGGCTAGCGTGGCGGACTACAGCCTAATCCCTCTCATTCTGAGAGAAGACCCGTGCCCAACAGTGGGACAATATATGGGTTAATGATGATGATGATGATGAAATTGTGTTTCGGTTTGAAGGATAATGTAGTTTCTAGGTAAAGGAGACTGTTCTCCGGACTGCCTCATTAGTCTAGTGGTTCCAAGTGCGACTGCTACGCTGGAGGTCCTGGGTTCGATCCCCAGGTCGAGCAGTGTTATTGAGTTTTTCTATGAAATTCTCAGAAGCAGCTCGGAGTCTGGATTTGTGCTCGGTTAATGGCAATAGGTTCGCCCCCTATTACATGGGACCTAAACATACTGGCGAAGCGTGGGTGTACATTATAGTACGCCTCTGATTAAAGGTCAAATTGCATTGCTGAAGAGTACACCTGCATTGTATGAGTAATACTTGTAAAGCAAGAAGTAGTATTTTCTCAATTTTTTGAGTTTAAGTCTTGGAACTAATTTCTATTTTTGTTTATTTTTATTTTTTAGCATAAGTATAATGTTTATAAACCCATCAGGTATTAATGGATAGAAAGTCTATTATATATGAATTTTAATGATGTTATTATTATAATTTCTAACATAAAATTTAGTTAATAAGTAAGTTAATTAGTATCAAACTATGGTCTGACAGAAGAAGTTTATAATTACAAAGATGACTGCTGCTTATTGATGCTATAAAAAGGCATGAAAGAGTACTTAGGTTATTAACAATAATAAAATAAAACAATGTTCATGGCCACTAAAAAATACTAGGAGTAGGGCACTAATCATGAAGTAAAAAACTTGTTATAAAAATCAATTTTAACAACAAATATTCACTCAAAGTAATAATAAAGCACCAACAATATTTGTAGAAGATTTTAACTGCCTTCTTTTGTTACAAGATGCAAATTACAATACCCTTAAAGCTGTATGACACAGGTATCAAAATAAAGTGGTAAAATTTATAAACAAAGTTTACATCAGCACAATCCATGAAAGAAACTTCGTGTAAAATAACGTAATGCTGTCTCCGCTCACACAGGTAGTCTAAAATGGTTTCATAAACTCTAGAAATCACTAGAATAGAAAGTTGCATGTGCACTTACCAACGTATTCTGGTATCCTAACCCGGTCTCCTCGTCCGAAGTCTCCTCCTTGCCGTGTGGTCCCTTCATGATCACCAGAAAGTTCTCAACTTTTAATAAACACACAAAACTGAATTATCAAAACAATGCGAACAACGATCCGCCGAGTTTCGCAACTTTTTTTTTCTAAATATACAACAGTAGCAAAGAATCACAGTGTCCGGCGGCGCTCGGCCATCTCCCCGCTTCTTCTACAACCAACGTACAAGCGTAATAAGATGATTTGTAATTGAATAAACGCAATTTCTTGCAAATTGCTCGAGGTACCGGCGGATATACTAACACACGTTCAAACCGAACGTCATTCAGTGACCGACTGACAGACAAGTTGACAAAAAGTTGACAAGTGAGGTGACAGTGCACATTCAAAAGATTAGAATGGTGACCATGAACTTGAGCTTATTCGTTATCTATTTTTAACCGTATCAAATTTCCAGTATCAACGTTAATTTATATCTGGCAATCAATACGAATAATTAAAGTCTTGTATTTAAATTGAGTCACAGGTGGTGGAGCGCGTGAGACATGCAAACGTCATGATATTCCGAACGCAACTAATCTCCGATTTATCAACGTTCCGTTCCGCATGTGATTTGGTGTTTATTTGGCTTCTCATGTAGCACTCATGATAAATGGTTTTTATCTGATTATAATAATTTGCGAAAAACATGTGACTATAATTTTTCTATATCTGATAAACCTATCAAAGAGATATCCAACATAATATTATGAATTTGCATTTCCTACATAGTTAGGTAGGTTCTACCTCAGATGAAAGATCTGAGGGTTCTACACTACACTACTCTGTAGGTACCTGAAAAAAACAGCCTGAAAATATGCTGCGTTTTTTATCATGCAAATACCTCCGGAACCCTTAATAAATTGTACAATAAGCGGTCATAGTTATGTAGGTGTAGGAAGGAAACAAACGCGACCGGCACGGTCGTTATAAAACGTTTAAAAACAAAAGATATTCATCCCATTGTTATTGAGACTTGTGTTTGGTTGACAATTAGTCACACAATAATTATATTTGAAGTATCCGTTGTGGTGCCGTAGGCCGTAGGCAGCATTTATGAAAACTTACACAAGTAATATGACTTTACATTAGAGCATTGTAATATTTATATAGATACATTAAGTAATTATAATATAATATTTATAAGTAAGTAAGTAGGTACCTACCCTTATTTATTTTTAGTTTGTTAATTATTTTTGTGTGCAGCCTAGCCTAATGATATGACCATTAGACTGCCAACTGAAAGGTCTCGAGTTCGAATCCAAGGCACGCACCTCTGGCTTTTCAAAGTTATGTGCGTATTAATAATTAATTGAAACACGCTTAAACGTGGAAGGAAAATATCGTGGGAAAACCTGCATGGCTAAGAGAATTTCTTGGCGACGACGTATGAATGCTGCGAACCTAGTTTGCCCCGATCAACATCCCTTTGCCCTAAAATGAGGTATTCTAACTATTAGTGTGATCATTTAGCACATGCAAAAGCGTGCCCTTTGCCTGCGTGCATCTATATTATCCACTTTATTATTCCATCATTATTCATCATTTGTGGAGCGCTGGAGGCCAAATTGCTCCCTCTGTCCCCTTCCTTCTCCTTTTCTCCTTCGCCTCCTTTTTCCCTAAATAGGCTCGGCAACGCATCTGCAATTCCTTTGGTTTTGCAGATTTCCATGGGCGGCGACTACTTACCATTAAAATCATCTTATCCCTTAAAAAAAACATCAACTCTATTATTTGCCGATGACTAAAGGCAAAACGAGAGGAACCTACTAAAACATCGTCTTCGAGTTTGACTACCTACCAAAAAGGTTCCTACAAATAATTTTAAATTTAAATCGTTGAACTGTGTACTGACACTTTCTGTGTCAATCTTATTTTCTATCTTCACAAGGACACTATTCTTGATCTTGGAGTTGACCGCAGTCATTGTACAAAAACTATTGTAAATCCCGCAAAAACTGCTCGTAGACTAACGTAACTGCTCGCTTTGTCGTACTAAGCTATTATTGTCTACTTACTATCATTGCAACAAGTAAAAAATAAAATCAGTCGTGTCTTATTTTACGTGAAAGAAGGAAATTCGAAATTCTATTTAAATCAAATCAAACATTTATTTGCAGTTTTAATTTGGAAACAATGATGTCAATCTTTAGTGTTAGTTAATATAATTAATAAATACTTAAAAATATACTTAGTAGTTATTAAATAATGCTCTGAAGAAATAATCTAAATCTGCTAATAAAATTGAAAATAATTGTCAATTCAACCGAATTTTCAATTTACTTGTATGTACTCCTATCTGCTAGGGCTTTTTAGTACATACCAAGTTGTGAATACCTAGATTGCCATAATTATTTAGTCGATGACGCAATTCCTGCTACGAAAGTGTTATCTATAAACATACAATTTGCAAAAAAAGAAAAAAAAAGACGATTTTCCTTAAAATATTTGGGGTGATTGAGAGGAACTATACAATGTCTCTTTTTCGCGAAACGAATGTTAGTGTATAGACTTGACGTCATCTCACCCTATTTAAAGTCATCCTTTAAACAAATTATATAAAATCAAAATACAACTTCCTTATTTTTTCATTGGTCGATGAGCCAACAGCACCAAGAAGTATGTTTGCAAATTAGATAGAGTGACTAACCTCATAAATTTGTGCGTTAAACGCGTGTACAGTACATCCCTACATGAACCAGTATACGTTGGTACTTGACCAATTGGTTTCGTACAGAGTTAAGGCGGATGGTCTCTGGGCGCCAAATGATATTTTTTTTTCTCAAGTTGTATGTACAGTCGCCAGCAGGTCAAGGTATACAAAACTGTCAAATTTCTCCAAATGATTTTAAACCTTAAATTGTTGTAGATAAAGTTCAAAATCAACTGAGAAAATTTGACATTTTGTGGTAACTTGATTTGCTGACCACCGTACGTTTCGAAAACCAGAACAAATCCGGAGAAACCCCTACGGATGGCAACCCTGTTGAGGCATAAATGGCCATATTTTATCTAATTGCGATGAGAATTAGAAGCTGTTTTTTCTGAATCTGAAATAATAAATTATGATTCCTCGAAGTGATGGTCATTTTAGAACCCCCCAAGCACGATAAGATACGCTAGGGCCCTGTACTTAAAATTGAGACAATGAAATTACTTTCTTCCGCATGTTGCGTTTAGTTAATAGGAGGATGTGGGTCAGTTCAGGGGTCCACGTGAGCTGGTAACCTTCTTTTAAAGTATATAACGTCTTTGTGGTAACCTATTTAAGCAATCCAGTGCAGTAGGTAAGAAAAGAGCCAACTGCTTATGAGGATACTATCCGCTCCGCGCTCCATACAAACGTAGTTTGGTCTTATCTTTAATATTAACAAATGAAAGTCTTTGAAATTTTGCAGTAACAATCTTATCATTAAAATAAGTGTTCCTTGAATGTAAAACTTCATTTCAATACATGGTTAAAAAGTTAGGGATTAACCCCTAGGGGCCGTCCATTAATCACGTGATATTTTTTTTGGCATTTTTTAACCCCCTCCTCCCCCTCGGTGATACATGGTGAGGTTTAAGATTGCTTCTATATCACGTGTATTTTTTGTACTTACTAAAATCTTAATTTTTTTTAAATTTGCGGCGCGTATGCCGAAAAAATAAATACACGTGATATATTACTACACCCCCCCTCCCCCCTCGTGATATTTCGTGTTTTTTTATGGACCCCCCCCCCCCCCTTTCGAGCCTCACGTGATTAATGGACAGCGCCCTACAGCCTCACAAACTCACTTTACCTCTTTATAATATTAGTATAGATACAGGTACACCTATTAGATCGCAGGTATGTTTAAATCCCACGTAAGAGGGTGTTGCCACGTTAGTATTGTGGTCCTAAGCGGGAATGTTACGCTAGTTCCTGCAACGGAAGATTTAGATCGAACAAAGTGTAATTGGGTATTTGGGTTTTTTCTATAAGCCTTTGGAGTTTGCTTTTGTTCCCGGTCAATAGTTATAGCACTCCTATTGCCCCATTACATGAGACCTAAATAAACTAGCCAACTGAGGTCTACATTATTAGCACACATCTGTCTAACCCTTCAGGACATAGAGGCGTAATGGTATATTGTTATATTTAAGTTTTTAGGTGTAAAAGGGGGCGAGCCTGTTGCTATTAGCCGAGCACCAATCAACATTTCGAGCTGCTATTCAGAATCCATAAAGCTTAACTTTCATATTTTAGACTAGACTGCCTCGTTGGTCTAGTGGTCCCAATCGCGACTTCTACGCTAGAGGTCTTGGGTTCGATCCCCAGGTCGAGCAAAGTGTTATTGAGTTTTTCTATGAAATTCTTAGTAGCAGCTCGGAGTCTGGATTTGTGCCCGGTGAATGGCAATAGGCTCGCCCCCTATTACATGGGACCCAAACATACCGGCGAACTGTGGGTGTGCACCTCTGCCTAACCCTTCGGGGACTACAGGCGTGATGGTTTGTTATGTTATTTTAGACTAGTGATTCTAAGCGCAACTGTTACTCTCGTACCTGCAATGGGATCGGTCGAGGTGGAGCAGTTTTCGACGAAATTGTCAAGAGCAGCTCGTAATCTTTATTTGTGTAATAGGCTCGCCCCCTATTACCAACATAGGACCTAAACATACCGGCGAACTGTGGCTGTACACCTCCGCCCAACTCTCCGGGGAGTATAGGCGTGATGGTTTGTATGTGCAGAAAAATATTGTGGTCGAATTTCGACCTGCGTGCGACCAATACTACTCGTAAATACACACATTATCTCATAATTACTCAATAATCATTCTTGGTTGTAGCTATTCTGTTTCCTGTTTGAAGTTTATTTATGTAACTGTTTTTATCGTTATTTTAATGTAAAAAATACTGTTGTAAGACATACGTCGTACTCACAGGTAGGTACATAAATAAATGGCCACTTCACTCAAATCGGCGTTGTTTTTGCTTAGTAGTTGAACATGATAATGTTGAAATAATACGATGGTCTTACCTGGTATTTATTAAGTAGATAACTAGCCTTTGACCGCATTTTATCTCGCATTTGAAAATAATTTACTTACTGTAAGTCGGCACAAGATATAAGGAATACAACTGTGAAAACCTCATCCAACTTTGTGCAGTAGTTTTTGCGTGATATATGTAAAAACATACAGTACCTAGTAGTATTCGCACACTGCTACTTGACGTCAATATTCTGTGGAAAGCCATTCATGCTGGCATTTTGATGGCATGTCTAAATGCCAGCATGAATGGCTTGGCACGACCGGGGAAGTACCTACTAACCTCCCATAAAATATCGTCGGTGTGGCGCCGGAGGCCCAATTCCTCCCTCAGTCCCTTTCCTACTCCTTTTCTCCTTCCCCTTCCTTTTCCTTATATAGGCTAGACAGCGCATCTGCAACTTCTTTGGTATTGCAGATGTCCATGGGCGGCGATGACTACTTACTATCAGGTAGCTAGCTGGCTCGATTGCAGAGTTATCCCATAAAAAAGCACAAAAAGAATATTCTAAAAAAAAAGTTTTGACTTCTGTTGCTCTAATAAAGACCCTTATATAAGTTTTTCTTCGATATCTATTATGTACAGACATGTTATATTATGTACAGATCTGTTATAATTCTATCATATGTATAGATTATCGCTACCTCTAGATGAACACCAAAGGATTGCATTTGGAAATAGATAATGCACACACAGATTAAATATTTACCAGTGCCGTAAGGGGGCGTGGGGCGCACGGGGCGCAAACAGTTTTCATTGTTGGGGTGTACAGAATGAATGATAAGACAATTTGAAACGAATAATATTTTATTTACTTACTTTTTCAGATAGATTTTTTATTTATTACTACAAAATGTAACTTCAATTAAAATATATGTAATATAATATGTTGTGGATTGTACTGTAGTGAAAAATACTGATAAGCATCCGATCCAAGCCAACTCCAATAAAGAAGAAGGCAAGGAGAATGATGATGATGATAATTTTCTTATTATACATCAGACAGTCCTTTAATGATTGACCATTATGTAGTATCCTCTATTTTCATCCACTGACGCACGATTTCAAAGCAATGCAGAAAAAACGCTTGGTTTTGTATGTATTATCTGTGTGAATCTGCTGTCACTGTCACGTCACGGACTGTCACCTGGAAGTCATTCCTTTTTTTCGTGCAACGACGCACACCGTAAAAACTTTTCTTACAGGATTTAAAATGTTTTTACGACTAAAATAAGCAATAAAAGGCATTAACAATAATGCCTAAATGCAAAGTAATAGTGATGTGTATATTTTGAAGAAGTTTTCAAGGATTGAAGATACGACAACGTAAATTAATAAAATATCGTTACACTCGCCCTCCAAAGAAGACTGTTCCTTACTTCAGTGGTGATTTATTATACAGATACTTACCTAGTATCACCAAAGAAGAGGTTTTTTGCAGGATCCAAGATACTTATTGAGGTAGATGATAACCTCCTACATGGAACATGCAACACAGTTGCTATTGATTCAAAATGCACGAAATAAACAATCAGACCTAAGATCGAAACTGTGGGTTCGTTTAATGGTCGTTACCATGTCTAGGATCAACACTGTGGGGTTGTTCGAAGACATTAACACGCCAAGGATTGACACTTTGGGGTCATTCACGGCGTTGTTCACTGCCTAGGACTGGTACTGGGGGACCATTCGATGGCAATATTTTGATGCAACAAGGTGCACACTACTCAAGAAGTGTTCTAATTTCGTGCCATTACAATATAAAGAAGGAGAAAAAAGGGGGGGGGGAGTACACCAGGCCAGGGATAATAAGGTATGTAAGTAGGAAATAGTTTTATTTTTCAGATGTGGAAAAAATATTGCATAAGAATGTTCTAAAAGTGCCTGGTACATACAATAATGTTACAAACCTGAACAAATGACCAGGAAATAGGTCAACAGTGTGGTGCCATAAGGGCAACCTACTCTAAATAGTGAGATGGTCACGAAGCAGGAAAATATCTCACAGAGGTGTATTGACAAGAAGGACAACACATTCTTCTATCAGTCATTATACGGTAACAATGTTAATCACCCAATTAACTACTTATCTCCATAAACTATTTTGTATCTTGTTTGGTCATGGAATGTGCATCAACTATGAGGATTGATTTTACTATTGATTTACCTAACCTATGCTGGACATGCATACTATTGCATACAACTGAAAGAGTGTTAACAGAAGAGGCAACATAATTAATCTTAGACACTTCTAGTAGTATTGTACAACACTGGAAAATATTGTTGGTAATTTTGTTACTAATATATATTGGGAGATAACCTCTCTGAAAAATTCTCTATAATGGCTAAATCTGTAGGACACATAAGTCAGAAGGTAATGCAGAAAGAAGAAGAATTGCAGCAGGCACATCAAATGACATCTCTGAAGCAAGCTGCAACAATGAGAGAAGGTAGTCTGTAGCAGCAGTACCAGTAGCAGATCCAGGTGGTTGCCGGAGAGCATACCTACTTCAACAATCAGTGATCAGTATCATCACAGACATACTGGCAGGTATAACATAAATATTTTATTATAACCAACAGAAAATCACTGAAGACCTTCTACCATTGTATTGGGACAAGGAAAATGATATATCTATCATTTTGTTAAAAACCAGTTTGGCTATAACAAGCATCTGGTACCTACCTAGCTCCTCAGGAAGAAGAAAAAGCAAAGGAAATCAAAATTTGTTACAGCGGGTTATTATATCTGAATCCATAAGGATGAGGATCTCAGGGCATTGTAGTAAGCAACCAGAATACTCTTAACATTAGAGTACTGATTATGTTGAGTCAATTACTTACCCAGCGTATTATATAAGAATATTTTAAATAATATGCTTATGTTTTAAATACCACTGCAGAAACTTATCTTATAACTTGCATGAAAAGTATGTCTGCATTATGGTAATAATCAAAGATAATAGGAAGTACCTATCACAGGATATACAGATGCATTATATTTAGAACTAAAATAAATTTAATAGTTTAGCTTCTGCTAATCTATTGTACAACTACATCTTCACTTAATTCTAAAACAAATTGTACTATTCTGAGATCCTAAGGCTAAAAATTAACACCTTATCTAGATACATAGTTAATTCAACTTACCAGTGCAATTGTGCCAGTGCTGTAAAGTAACCAGAAAATTGCCTTATACACCATGAAATGACTAATTTACAGGTTTATATTTAATTCAAAACAATATGTACTAATTTCTGCACAAAAGAGAAATCATAATTTAAATTATTTAATTGACATTTACAAAAACAGTTCTTACACTGACAAACAATTCGGTAAGGATTTAAGTTTCCTAACCTCTTATATACCTAATCATTGTAATTGATTAGAGGTTCTAAGTCTTTGAGGAACTGTTCCTACATTACATGTCACAGTGATTATAAAAAGTCTCTATATTCAGAGCTTAAAACAACATACCCGCCTACATACATACATAATATATATGCCTGTATTCCCTGAAGGGTTGGCAGAGGTGTGCCAGTGTCAGTTCACTGGCATGTTTAGGTCCCATATAATATGAAATTGAACCATAGTACTTAATATAACAGAAAATCAATATACTTAGATTTATGAATCTGTAGCAAATGTTAAAAACACCATTTCCCTTTATTATATCAATGATACCTATTATAGAATGTAACCTTTGGATTGGAATGCTAACATTACAATCTTACTAATTAATTAGAATTAATTAATTTTATAATATTTAAATATAATTAATAATATTAATGAATTATAATTATTTTTCTAGCATATTATGCTAGAAAAGTAAATAAGGTAATTTAATAGGTATAGGAACTCAAGAGATATAGGTAATATTGGGAAATTAAATATTAAAATTAAAATCATAAATATGAATTATGATAATAATATTATTAATGATAACATTACATTTTACACAATGTATAGTTCTGATTTATGTAGAATCACTGGTGACCATTTCTATATTCTCCAATCAATTCCTTAATAAGTACCAATGGCAATAGAATTGTATATGGTATGGAAATGTGAAAATATAAATAATTAAATATTTACTTAACACATTAGCTGCAAAGTTTAACTTAATTAGGAATAACTTGTAAAGATTACTTATGCCTAATATAAAAATTAAATATAAATAAAAAGAATCAGAAATAATAATAGATTTTATAATAATAATGATTACAACCAAAATTATTTGAAATTTAAATGCTTAAAATATAAGGTGACATGGAAGAAGCTCATACAATAGATACTTTTACAAACTACGGGCCATTTTTCTTTTTAGGCCTTCTCAGCAATTTCCCTTAATGTACCTGAAATTAATTGTATGAGTGCCATATTGGATTGTTCAATCCTAGTACCCAATACTCATTTATGTCGATGCTTGTCTCACAAGCTATGATTGTTTCTCAGTAAAATAACATCTCGTGTTCAAAGAGTTCGCAACCGGATGCGTTAGCGCTCCGAATGCTAATATTCATGAGAGGAATCATGACCTTAACAGCTATTATAATGAATTTCATATCTAAAACAATCCTAATCACCCGTTACGGTTTAGTGTGAGTCCTATAATTCAAGCAAGATTGATCCTATTCTTAAAATTATATCTTCTTGCCCTTTGTTTCAAAAAAAAAAAAAAAAAAAAACAAAAAGCTTATTAAGCTATAGGTGTGCTCACACTGATTCCTTAAATATGTACTTATAAGTATCTCCATACAAATTCTGAAATATTCATAAGTTAAAGATTCTTTGAGACATGAGAGAGGTGTTAGTTTAATACCCATATTAGATTAAATTACTAGACCAACAATAACTGAATGTGACTTTGATGGTATGTTTATGTGGCTCCTTGAAGCTAGGAATAGCCTTTTCTAATAATAATTTGAACCTAGGACAAAGAAAATAGTAACTATAATAAAATATCTGTTTAATAAATCTTACTAAATATTCTTACTTACGTACTAGCTCATTACTCAATCCTCAATACCTAGTATATCTAGTTTATCTTAACCAATCATAAATCAAATTTATAAAATTCCAAATTAAACTATCTCTTTCCATCAAGATAAGCCTAAGATTTATCTTAGAAGGTCGTAGTTTATCTGCAGGCATCGAATAGGCATAGAACAAGGGAGCATAGAGATAGCATTAAAACTATTTACAGAACTTAAAAAACGTTCTTATTCAATACTTACAGTACCTACTAGTCCTGCAATCACAGATGCCGAAAGTTAATCAGAACGATAAATTCAAAGATCTGCAACCTTAACTGACTTCAACTTTAACTGCGCAGAAATAATTATGCTGTATTAAATAAATTTAATTTTACAAGAGCAGTAAGCACCTACTCAATGAAGGCTCACTCAAGATTTTGTAAAAAATTCCTTGCTCAACTCCATATTGCTAAGTCAGACACAGAGTAAAAGGTTGGAATAGGAAATGATTAGCCCTTTGGCTCTACATTACTATAAAAATATATTATAACATAGTAATGTGATTAAAAAATAAAAAATAAATATATATATATATATATAAATTAATAAATTAAAACCGAAATAAGACTGAATAAGTTATAATTATACTAAAAATAAAAGAACCTGTAGTATTCAAATACACAGTGAAATATAGTTAATAATCTTATAATTTAAAGTAATGAAACTGAATTTCCATTAACATAATAATGTATTTATTTTTACACATTTTATTACAATTTTAGTGAAGCTTTAAACATCTACATAATGGTCAATCATTAAAGGACTGTCTGATGTATAATGAGTGATTAAACGAACTTACCTGTAAGTGAAGTTCAATCATCATTATATGAAGACACTGTCCTTTAATGATTGGAGCAACCCACCCATGCCCATTCGAAAGAACCTATTCTTGTGTTCCCGATATAAAATTGTAAAAACTGTATAGCTTTCAATAGAATGACTTCCAGGTGACAGTCCGTGACGTGACAGTGACAGCAGATTCACACAGATAATACATACAAAACCAAGCGTTTTTTCTGCATTGCTTTGAAATCGTGCGTCAGTGGATGAAAATAGAGGATACTACATAATGGTCAATCATTAAAGGACAGTGTCTTCATATAATGATGATTGAACTTCACTTACAGGTAAGTTCGTTTAATCACTCAATATAAATGTTCTTGTAAGACTATTCATAACTTTTTTTTAAAGATTACTAGCAATGTGAGTCGCACATTACTAGTAATCTTGTTAACCCCTCGTACTAGGCTAAATGCTTGTGTTACGAGTGGATCCACGTCGGTAGTGAAATGGGTGGGTTTCGAACAGGCAACCACATGATCCGAAACTCGATGCCTTAGCCATTAGGCTACCTTCGCTTCTAACTACAACGCTTACTTATGATAAAGGAACAGAAACACAAGTCCATCAGATGTACTGCGCAAAGTGTATCCAGTAGATGGCGTTGAGTACAGAGAACAGCAGCGGGAAGAACACGCGAGAGAACCGGTCGATGCTGATGGCGCGCATCTTCGCCTTCGCGGCTTCTGCTGCATCCTGGAGACAAGATTGGCTTTCATATACATACCATCACATCTGTATTCCCCTAAGGGTTACGCAGAGGTGTACTTAATGTAACCCACAATTCGCCTCAATTCCTCGCCAATTTCATAGAAAAACCCAATAACATTGCTCGACCTGGAATTCGAACCCAAGATCTCCGGCGTAGCAGTCCTGCTTAGGACCACCAGACTAGTGAGGTAGTCTATAGTTAATTTATAGTTAATCAATTAGTACATTCCCATTACATATTTCTTGCAGACATGTTAATTTCCCAATATTTTATTTGCTAAATACTTATTATTTATCTATATCTATAATATTAGCATAGTGTAATGAAATTACACTATGCTAATATTATAAAGCTGAAGAGTTTGTTTGTTTGTTTGTTTACTTGAACGCGCTAATCTCAGGAACTACGGGTCTGATTTGAGAAATTCTTTCAGTGTTAGATAGCCTATTTATCGAGGAAGGCTATAGGCTATATATCATTACGCTAAGGCCAATAGGAGCGGAGCATAAATGAAAAATGTTGCAAAAACGGGAAAAAAATAAATGCAGAAAAGCCGAGAAACCACGCGCGCGAAGCCGTGGGCGGAAAGCTAGCTAGCTAGAAAGCTATATTATAAAGATGTAAAGTTTGTGAGGTTGTAACTGAGGGGTACCTACTCTACTGAACCGATTTAAAAAATTACACCAGACACCAGAAGACAGAGGTCCGAATCCTGCCCGCAGTCAAATTTCTCCTTCACTAAAATAACAATACGTCCATACCTATAAGAATTGGGCAAACAAAAAATCATAAGCCATAAACCTATAACACATTTACTCTTGCTGGTTTTCCCAAATTCTTCAAAAAGGTCGTGAAAAGATTTTGATACCCCTGGTGTTGCAAGCGTCCATAGCTTACGGTAACCGCTTACCATAGGCCGGGTTATATTATATGCTTGTTTGTCACCAAAAAATAGCAGTTCACGAGACCAGATAGAAGTCATTAGACAGGGGTGTTGTTATGTACACTATGGAGTGTAGAAAGAAAGGAGGACCATCTTGTATGGGGGATTAGAAAATGTGTCCACTTGTATACAGCAAATTATGATTCGAAAACTCACCGAACTAGCGCTAGTGTAGCAAGTGGAAATGATATGAATGTAGCAGCAGAGTGAAGTGTGCTGAGTTGAAAAATTGTTTTTTATGCAATTTCGTTGATACATTTTTGTTATTTTAATGATTTTATTGTTGTTAATACAAAAAGAACAAATATAGACGCAATGGGAAAACTTTGTTCAGTGAAAAGTTGTGCAAGTGGACGAAAATTGAAAAGTATAGGAATTGATACGTCTCAACCTAGATCTTTTGTTCGACCAACAGTATGTATAATCAATTTTTATTAACTATTTAAATTTTCTTTCCTTTTTTAATTTCGTAATATACTCTAATATTTGTGGCGCTCTTTTTAAAATTCTTCCATTTGCTACTACGGCGCCACCTTAATTTGCTCCCTTTCAATGGACACTTTTTAATACACTGAGATGGTCCTCCTTTCTTTCTACACTCCATAATGTACACTGAACGCACGGGAACGCAAGACGCATCTACTATGCATTTACTGAAAATGGAGCTAGACCTATTGACCTTAGCTGGTCTAACCAGACACAATTTCTTCGAATTCCTTAGTAAGTACGTTTCTCTGCTCTTTCTAAATGTTGTAACTACGAGTACTAACCTTTACTTTAGCGCCATCGCCCAAGACGATGTTGACTAGACAATATTCCATTAGAGCCATAAACACGAATCTGAAATTAAACAAATAATCTTCAGACCATAATTCAAATAATGTTATGTCCAAAGCAATTTCTATAATTTTTAAAAGCAAGATCTTGTGTTTTCACCGATTTTTGAAACGGTTTTATTACTTATTTTCGGTAAAAACAACGGGTGTGATAAGTTTGACGAGTCTGTGTATGTGTGTGTCTGTCTGTGGCATCGTAGTTCCCGAACGGATGAACCGATTTACATTTTATTTTATTTTTGTTTGTAAAGTGATTCATTCAGATTTAGTTAGTTAGTTTAGTGATTCATTAAGACAGTCGGGAGTGTCGTTAGTTTGTTATTATGGTTTGAAGGCGGTTTTATTTTGTTACTAAGAAATTCTCAAGACTGTTCTTAATTTTGAGTGACGAGTAGTTTCAAGTACAAGGTTTTGCCTACAGGACTAATGGGAGAGTGATTGTATTAGAAACGATATGACAATCTTGAGTAAGAGAGAAAGCGAAGTAATAAGACTTACACGGTACAAACAGACATGAAGGCGTCAACCGCCTTCAGATAGGACACTGGCGGTAGTTGCGCCTGCGATTTTGCGTGCTGTGTGGACAACGTCAGCAGTGACGTCACGCCCAACGTCACCCGCGCCGGCGCAGCGTCCGGCTTGATCCAGAACGATACCCACTGGAGAAAGTATAGACTATGCTGTACAAGACACATAAATTAGGAACGTTTTTTTCCAAAAAGCTATGACCGCGGACGTAGAAGTCCTGGTAGAGTTCTCCTGTTCTCCTCATTTATGAAATTTACCCGATTATTATAAGACGTTGAAATAAAGAAACGTATTTTATTGTGTCAATCTTATTCAATTGAGACAAATACAAACTCCAAGTTGTAGTTGAATTTTATAGCAAAACCCAACTGAGCACTTTAGTTTAAGTGACAAGAGTATCATACAATCGCCCGTCATGGTCAAATTCAAAGTAAAAATCAATTATCCAACATAGATTACTAGTGCACTTTCCCGTTTTATGGGAATTTTCCAACGCCTGAACGACGGTTCACGTGACCCAAAGGTTGGAATATACTTTGGTCAGATAATCAGAAATCATGAAACCCATGGCCGTGACTCTAGTGCAAGGGAAGGCATCATCATCATCATCATCATCATCATCATCATCATCAACCCATTACATTTTCCCACTGCTGGGCATGGGACTCCGCTCAGAACGAGAGGGATTAGGCTATAGTCCACCACGCTAGCCTACTGCGAGTTGACAGACTCCACATGCCTTCAAGAAAATCTCTCAGGCATGCAGGTTTCCTCACGATGTTTTCCTTCACCGTTTAAGCGCGTCATAATTAATTGAAATGATGAAATGATATTTATTTTTGTAAATAGATCTTTTAAAGACACTTTTACAAGTCGATTTTTTTATTTTTTTTAAACTAGATGGCGCCGACGTTTCCTATCTGACGACCTCTGAGAAGAAACGTCGAAACAAACTCAGAGAATCATGGTCTCTTTTAAAGTCCAGACAATAGTTATGTTATTAGATATACGAGTTTAACAATGTAGGGCAAAATCTGAACAGGCCTTTTGAAGAAAGAGCCATAGCAGCTTTGAGTTGACCTGTCCTAACTGACGGCACGCATACATCAGTCATCGTGTAGCTCAACCATTTTATAGGGAGCTCAACGACCCGTCGCACAACGATACCAGATCAGCAGGACATTTGTGTAGGTCATGTGAAATACTCAAAACTGTCAGAGAAGTTTATTATACATCTGATACTCGTTAAAGTTAAATTAATACGCACATGACTTCGAAAAGACAGAGGTGCGTGCCTTGGATTCGAACTCGCGACCTTTGACTTGGCAGTCCAATGGGCATATCACAAGGCTATTCACTGCACAAGGGAAGGCGAGTGTGGTTATAAGTCGGTACGAGTCCGACACACCCTGCACCATTCCCAGGTGTCAGACGAACCAAGAGGGTTTCCGAAGTATACAATAAAATAACTTACAGACATGATAACAATTAAGCAGGTTGGTATGTAAGTGTTGAATAGATGGTATCCCAGGCGACGTTTCAGCTTGAAGATCACCTCCAGGCACGTGAAGTTACCTGGAAAATGGAAGAATAATATAAAATAACTAGCTTTCCGCCCACGGCTTCGCCCAAGTGGTTTCTCGGCTTTTCTGCATTTAAATTTTCCCGTTTTTGCAACATCTTTCATTTATGCTCTGCTCCTATTGGTCTTAGCGTGATGATATATAGCCTATAGCCTTCCTCGATAAATGGGCTATCTAACACTAAAATATTTTTTAAATCGGACCCGTAGTTCCTGAGATTAGCGCGTTCAAGCAAACAAACAAACAAACAAACAAACTTTTCAGCTTTATAATATTAAGTATAGAAGTATAGATAAAAAGTGTATTGAAATTATCTTCGAAACTTGATGATTGTTCACCATAATTAGCCGTAATTTGGTCGGATTAGGAGAATACCATCGGATTATGATGTTCATTGCCATAGGATAATCCTCTCTGTTCTAGTTTTCTTTTATAAACGGTGCGACAGTATTTGAAAAGTATGTATACAGAGTATTAATTTGATCTCATTGTTGACCTCAATAGCAGCTCTTCTAATGATAGCTAGTACCGCATCAAAAAGAGCTCAAGGCCATATTAAAGTTATCATCACCATATCAGCCAAATGAAGTCCACTGCTGAACGAAGGCCTCCCCCATAGAGTTCAACGACCGGTTATATGCCGCCTGCATCCAACGACTACCAACGACTTACCAGTAGCCCGATTCACGTAATTAAAACCGTAGCGATATTGCAGCGACTTAATCGTTGAAACAGTTTTCCTATTCACATCCATCGATCGGACTTATTTAGAAGTCATCGCATTGAAAAATCGTTGAACCGTATTCTCACATGTTCGTTGGGCGAGAATCGTTCTAAAACGTTGGCTTCACTGGAACACTGGACAACTGTTTCAACGAAATATCGCTACGGTTTAATTACGTGAATCGGGCTACAGGTCGCCTGTCCATCTTGTTGGAGGTACAGAGTGTAACATGTTAGAGGATGTGTAGCTATCACATTAGTAAGATCGTTAAAGTTATGCGAAACTAGAGAATGTAATATCATGCTTGGTTTTGTGTTCAAAGCAGGTAAAAAAGTTTTACAAGACTATATGAATCCCGGGATTAAAAGGCATGTAGAGAGGAAAGGCATCAAGTCAGGGTCACCACTGTAGAGAGGCGAGATGTGTTGCCTCTCCAACCAAAGGGAGGATCCTCCAACCAGGCAGGTGTTTTTGCCTGGCGGGCTACGACCCGACGGTTAATGTAGGGCGGTTGTATGTATGTTAGTCGCGCGGTAAACTTCGCTAGCGCGATTCAGGATTTGCTCGACGTAGTTCTTATGTAACGCGCTAGATGTCACTACAGGCATATCCATGTTACCATTTAATTTTCAGTAATTTTATACATATAACCTCAGTAGCGTAGCATGGGTCTATAGCACCCGGTGCGGATCCCGAACTTGCCGCCCTTTCATTTTTTAAATAAATAACAGAAAATGTAGGGCATGATCAAACTAAACTGAAAAGTATAAAAATGCTCTCACAAAAAAAACACTGTATAACCTCTACCTATTACGACCCCTGGTGAAACACGAGGACTTATTTTAGGATCCCAACCTTCTAACCTACCTGTAGAATAGACCTGAGTGCAGTCAGCGGTAGTGTTTTGGACCAGCTCCAGCTGCGGCAGTTCGATGTTCTCATCCACAACCAGAGGCACGTCGGGATCCCACTGGAAGATCAGGTCGTCTGTTGTGTGGGATACTGCGAAATAAATGAATAAATGAAGGTAAATATTTCGAATAGGAGGAGGTTATTCTTTAGCTAACAAATGCTTTGTTACTGTTACTTTTCTGTATTTAGGTATACTCTTTACGTATGCTTTTATAATAAGGAAGAATTGCCTATAGGCTCACAAACATTGTAAACATACATACATACCATCACGCCTGTATTCCCCGAAGGGATAGGCAGAGGTGTACTGACGTACACCCACATTTCGCCGGTATGTTTAGGTCCCATGTAATAGGGGGCGAGCCTATTGCCATTAACCGAGCACAAATCCAGACTCCGAGCTGCTACTGGGAATTTCATAGAAAAACCCAATAACACTTGGTCGACCTGGGGATCGAACCCAGGACCTCTAGCGTAGCAGTCGCGCTTAGGACCACTAGACTAATGAGGCAGTCATTAGTCTAGTCGTAGTACATTGTAAACACTCATTTTATATTTCACAACTAGGTACCTAAGATGGTACACACGGCAACACATCAAGCTATACAAATCCAGTATCGAAATTCGCAGTGTAAACGCTTTCCGTACAATTCAAGGCCAGCCCATACTGGTTTTCTATAGCTTGATGTGTAGCCGTATGTACCAGCAGTTCGAACCCCATTTCTGATTTTCTTTTTTGCTCGGCTCTTAAACAGCGTAGCTCAAATTATTCCTTTCAACATTAGCTATCTGCCATTTAAAGACCCGGCAAAATCGGTCCAGTCGTTTCGCAGTTTAGTAGGAGAAAACAGATAGATAGAGAGATACTATAATTAACTATCTATAAAAAGCTGTAAACAGATCCGTTTTCTTTATTTGTATACATAATTTATTCTTCACGTATAAGTTAATCTAATCTAAAAAATCTTGTTATCATAGACTCGGACAGATTCTGATAAAGATAAGGTAAATAATTATTTTCTTTTTCCAGTCTACTGAGCAAAAAGTGGTTGTTTTTTGTTCCTGTCAGTTTGTCACAAAGTCAAAGGAATGTCGTTAATTATCGCAGTTCATGTACATATCTCACTTCATTACTGCCGCGGAAAAGCTATTACGTAGATGAAAATAGAATTGAATGTAAGTAGGTACTTTGTTACTTTGGCTTTTCTCTAGTTCGTTTCCTTTTCATGTTGCTTGTAGATTTTTGCACTAATTCATTATTCAAAACGGAGGATTTGGCCTAAGGGGTTTGGGTAAAGTTGGCGTCGTTTTGTAGTTGGGCGGCCAGTAATGAAACTTGGATATTAAAAGCGATCAAAAGCTGTTATGGACACATTTCTCTAAACTACATATATCGGAACAGACATATGTACTTATTTAGTTTTTAAAATCAAAAAAGTTAATATATTCTACTGCACTCTTTTGGGTACCAATCTATCGTAATTGTACAATTTAATCGAAGTTAAAGTCTCGATTTATCCTTTCTAATTATATATAACATCATACCATCAAGCCTGCATTCACCGAAGGGTTAGGCAGAGGTTTGCTGGTATGTTTAGGTCCCATGTAAAAGGGGTTGAGCCTATTGCCAATAATCGGGCAGCAAACTCTCGAGCTGCCAGAGAGTTTCATAGAAAATCTCAATAACACTGCTCGACCTGGGGACCTGAATCCGGGATCTAGCGTAGCAGTCGCGCTTAGGACCACTAGACTAATGAGGCAGTCTACTAAGTATCTACCACTAACAAAAAGAAAATCTTCATTCGCCTTTATACATACATACATACCATCACGCCTGTATTCCCCGAAGGGTTAGGCAGAGGTGTACTTAATGTACACCCACAGTTCGCCGGTATGTTTAGGTCCCATGTAATAGGGGGCGAGCCTATTGCCATTCACCGGGCACAAATCCAGACTCCGAGCTGCTACTGAGAATTTCATAGAAAAACCCAATAACACTTTGCTCGACCTGGGGATCGAACCCAAGACCTCTAGCGTAGCAGTCTCGATTGGGACCACTAGACTAACGAGGCATTCGCCTTTATGATTGATTCTTTTACGCAGATATAGTCTATATTGTTGTAGGCTAAATAAACGTTTTTTTCTAACGAACAACAACATTATCTACACCCAAAATCGCTTAACAAACGCACTCTTCTCGACTTCATAGAAGACAAGCATCATTTCGTCCATCAGCCCTATTTATAGCTTCCTCAAGCCTGATTGCACGATAGGAGCAAGCTGAGTTCACGAGCCACAAGCACCCTTGAACCACTTGCCCTACATTTTACAAAGCTACTCGATGCGATAATTTTCTGTATCACACGACAAACTTTACTTAGGTCTCGAGTGGAAACCTCTTACTGTGGCTATGGGGCCTTTGAGTATTTTTATGTTTCGCATTTTTGTATGTGGGTAAGGTTTTTGTATGTATATTTTTTAAGTATCTTGTACATTTTGTATGTACCAAGATTATCTGATTGTTTGAATTTTATCTTCTTAATTAACCTATAAATACTTAATAGGTAATATACCAAGATTTTTGTCAACAATTTTGTTTTGATTTCAGTTTTCAGATTTTTGTTTTCATTGTAAAAATTTTTCCTTGCTTAATGTGTCTAGAATAATAATAAATTGTTATTTCACTTGTTGGAAGAGCGGAATCTCCTAACACAAGCAATGCTTTGCTTAAAAGGGTGAGATAAGATAAAGATAAAGATTTTTTATTTTGCAAATATGGGTACATATAGATAGAAAAAGGTAAACGAGCTCAGCCATATTTAACCATGTTGGCATGCAAAAGTCAGATAAACTAATTTCATACGTTACTACATTATGCATCCATCCATCAAACCTATCCATAGTCACTGTAGGGTTCTTTGTTGTATATTACAATTATTTCACAGGCTCACCAATACACCAAGCACTAGCCTCCTCTATGTCTCCCATAATCTCTCATGACATATGTTTTTAACAGGCATTGGTCACACTGCCATTATGCCAACTGACAGCTGTTAAGTCAAGCTGTCGGCTACTGCTTATCTGTGAGACAGTGTTATTATATCTATTATTATAAATAGATATAGAAGTACAAACACTACAGTCACAAACACAGTATGTACATTACATTATTTAATTATTATCATTATTACTAATCTATTGTGAACAAATAGGAGACTCCAAATACTAGAATTGTTATACTTTTAAGTTGAATCAATAAACAATTTATATATTTATTTATTTATTTTGTCGAGAATAAACGGTACGTAGGAAATATCAGGTAGGTACCTACTTACGTAAATAAGTAACAAAAATTAGATTCATCAATGTAATTAAGTGTAAGTGCAGTTTGCAACAAATAATATAACCTACATCACCCAAAAACACTGTTCGACCTGGTAATCGAACCCAGCACCTCTAGGGCTCTAGCTTAGCGGTCACACAGGCAGTCTTAGATGTACAATTTGCAAAAAAACAAAAAACATTCTTTGGCGCCCAAGGAAAGACGCATTTAACAAACTCACAAAAAAAGAAAGCGTTTTATTTCGGACTCAACGACTACCTACCCCAGTTACAGAACATACCCCACCTACTTGAAAACGTCTGTAGAAGGACATTTTAAAACCAAAGCCACGAGTCGCTCTCTAATAATAAATCTCGGTCAAAATACTTTATCACCGAAAGATGAAAGAAGAACCTACAGACAAAATGTCAAACATAGATTATAATTAGAACGCGGAGGAGCTGCGTCGGCGCTTCCCGAGAGCCACTCGCCACAATGACAGTATAACGAGCCGGCTCAAGAGCTCTCGAAGATATTTTTATGGTTAGTCTGCAACTCTATAGGGTTTGATTTTGGCTTTAGAATTGAATGGTTCGCGTTTCTGGGTTTTCCTTCTGCTATCATGGGATTTTAAAAAGATTTTGATGAAAAGTTGAGCCGCTATCTTTGTGTAAAGTTTTTTATTTAGTTTGATGTCACGTACCATCCCGCCTGTATTCTTCAAAGGTTTAGGCAGAGCCGTACTTACTGTACAAGTGTACACCCATAGTTCTAAATGATAAATTATATTCACAAAGAAATGAATTTTCTAATTAAAGAAAATTTCTAGTGAAAGAAAAATTCGATCTCAGGCATGGTTTGAACCTGCGTCTCTCTGGTTAAGTACACCAGACGCTTTGCCAACTAAGCTACCGAGACCAGTGCCTGTGATATCGAATTTCTCTTCCACATTTTACGTCTTCAGGCGACGTCTACGTCGTTTACGATTACGTTTATGATTTTTATTTCTGTAAATATAGACTTCGCCCGTGTGGACTGATACGGCTCTTTTCATTTTACAGGATAATAAATAATATAGCCTATGTCACTCAGGAATAATGTAGCTTTCTATTAGTGAAAGATTTGTCAAAATCATGTCAGTAGATTCAGAGATTACCCCCTACAATCTCAGCAAATATGATCATGAATGTCTGAATTTCGTACACGTTACTTAAAAGGATGCCTATTCGGCGACGAGCGCTGACGATGCTGTTCTCTGTTATCTTTTCTCCCCATCGTCCTTCCTACTTAACTTCTCATGACCGCCTTAGCCATTAGACTACAGCTGCGCGCGGCTTCAAAACCGTCCTGGCTGGACGCATATTTGGAATTAAAAATAAATACTCACGGCTCTCCATCTGCAGCTTACACTCCTGGGTATCATGAGGGTATATCAGGAAGTTCATGGCACAGGAGAGCCTCAGGGTAAGCTTGACCATGTACAGGATAGTCTTCTCTTTGGACAGCCACACGTAGTGATTAGGGATGGTCATCGTTTGAAAGGTGACAGACTTGGCGTTCTTGAAGAACGAGTCTGGTCTCCACATGTGCTTCAGCCAGTCGACTTCTAAGAGCCTAGAAGATTTGGTGGCATATTGATATATTAACGCGGGCAAAAACTAGTTAGAAATAAAAATCAATGGTTGACATCCAATGGTTGAGAACCTTTGGTCACATATTCTATTTTTTTTACTTTATTTGGGAAATCTAACAATCGTAAATTAAGTATTAGGTACCTACCTAAATCAATCAAAATAAGATACAGTGAAGTTTAGCTATGTCCAAATTATATATATTCATATACAACATAATGTCAACGTGATGGCTATTATAAGCTATCAATAATAGCATTTCTAAATTTGAACAAAATATTGTGCTTTGGCTGTCAACCTTTGGTTGTTATTTCTAACTAGCTTTTATCCGCGGGTGGACAAAATTAAATTTCTATATGAGAATTAATCAAAATTACTTCAGAGGTTAGCCTAGCATTGCAGTCATGTTTATTGGCCACTAGGCTAATAAAGCGGTTTTCCCGAAGCTTTCTTACCAATAGGTAAAGCGCCTACAAGAATTATGTTTCAACCTATATTAAGTCGCATACTGTCTCATTATTTATCTATAAATGCTAGGTACGGAGAGTTTAATATAATTTCAATTACCTGTATTCCGTGGTCATATTCTCCGGTAATCTTAGACGATGATCTTTCCATGTTTGAGCAAAGAATATGTCAGCTGCGTATGTCTAAAACAATAGAAAAAACACTCCGTACTTACTTACACAACATTTATTTAAGTCAAAGTCATGTTTTATTCCAATTAGACTGATGTTTTAGGCACTTTCGAAATTATTGAGTGACTAAGTCTAAAGTTATCTACAAAAATATTTGAAAAAAAATGATTAGTTAAAGCTCTACAATTTAATCATTTAAGTATAGGTGTACATTTTTTACCCAGTCGTTAGTCCCCCGACGATACCGAAAGGAGCCGTTGAATATATAAGCGTGGGGTCAGTAGCACAACAGGATCAGGGGCCGTATTACCACGTATTAATGCCATCATTTTTACGTTGTGAAAGAGGGACGCCACTATTTAACCTGTAGAGCGGCATCCCTCTCTCACAACCTAAAAATAATGGCATTAATACGTGGTAATACGGCCCCTGGATGTCAATTTTATCTTTCAGTCGATTTTAAACTTATTGACCTAGCCGTCCAAGACCATGGAGTTTGTTGCCGAATTCTTCTCCATAGGATCAACTTTTTGGACATGGATCGTGCAACTAGAGTTAATAACGTTTCATAAACTCTTCTAAAAGCTTATTTGAAATAAAAACATTTGATTTGATTTGATTTGCCATGTTACACTGGAAATTGACTCTAATGGTTGAGCTGATATCAGTATCGGCATTGGAAAGAAATCTTACCATGGATGTTTCATCAATAGAGTCGAGCCCCATGACTGTGACGTGGAAGTTGACTATGGTGGGCTGCTCGTTGATCTTTGGGGGCCGCATCTTGTCGTACAGCCGAGGATCCTCCGGCAGCAGGTCTTGAAACGTCAGCAGGGTGGATCTTGTGAAGAATAAATTTTATATACAGGGTAAGGTACCGGTAAAACACTTACAAGTGCAGAACGGTATCATCATAACACTTACAAGTGCAGAACGGTATCATCATAACACTTACAAGTGCAAAACGGTATCATCATAACACTTACAAGTGCAAACCGGTATCATCATAACACTTACAAGTGCAAACCGGTATCATCATAACACTTACAAGTGCAGAACGGTATCATCATAACACTTACAAGTGCAGAACGGTATCATCATAACACTTACAAGTGCAAAACGGTATCATCATAACACTTACAAGTGCAAACCGGTATCATCATAACACTTACAAGTGCAAACCGGTATCATCATAACACTTACAAGTGCAGAACGGTATCATCATAACACTTACAAGTGCAGAACGGTATCATCATAACACTTACAAGTGCAGAACGGTATCATCATAAACACCAACGTTTTTTGTAAGTACCTATGACTTTTTACAAGACATTTACGATTTTTTTGTAACTCGATCACGTTTAAAATAAAAATTCCCCCACACCCCGCCCCTCCATTGTGCACTAGACAGCAGTTTACCTAACTAAGGGCCTGTAACACCACGATTTTTAAAGGCGCGCTTTTATCCTACAGAGCTGTTTGTTGTCGATTGTATCGAGTAAAACGCGCGGCACCGGCGCGGCGCGTCTGTATCGTTCGTTTAAAAAACGTAGTGTGCATAGGCCCTAAGTAGTGCGTTGTTTTGTTCCGCGTAGAGTATTTATTGAGCGTTGAATTTTAATACTATTGTGTTTGTGAAAAAATATAAAAAAGAAGACGTCCTAAAAAAAAGTTGTTGTTCGTGAATGTTAATAATATTTTAAACTTAGTCCCGAGAGGTTATCCCTTCAAGGAATAAGTACAGGCGTGATACTACATGGTACTTATAAGAAATGCGATATCAGTACGAAGTCCATCAGCTAACGCTCGTCGATCCAAATATAACTCTTACCTACAAGTATCCGGCAATAAACAAAAATAAACCAAAAAAAGCTTTTACTCTAAAACATTTGGCCTAATTCCGGCAACAATCAAGTCTATTGAAACATTGTCGTTTACTTCAACCTTCCATTGAGGTTTATTTTTGTCATCTGGCATATGGTTTGCGAGGGTTTTCCTTTTAAAAAATGCACGGTATTTGGATTATTTCGGACAATGGCGCTCAGGCGAACAGTCCAAGGACAAGGAGTTGAAAATGAAATGATACTCGTAAATATTGTAATCTAAGAAATCCTTGAAAAACGGGTCACCTGCTATACTAGCTTACGGCCCGCGGCTTTCCCCGGGTGGACTACACGTTTCTTGTCATTTTACAGGATTATCCCTTAACCTTTTGAACGCCATTGTCACATATATGTGACAAACGAAATCTTACCCTGAACGCCAACGTCACAAATATATGACAAAATATACGTCGCCCATTTTATGAAATAAACAATTTAATCATTACTTTAGTGTGTTTTCACTACCTTGTGTAATTTGACAGAAAAAGTGGCCTGGCGTCAGGGGTACGACGATACGTTTATACTCTGGCGTGCAAATATGTCACTCAGGAATAACGTAGCTTTCTATTGGTGAAAGAATTTTTCGAATTGGTCCAGTATTTTCAGAGCCTATTTAATGTATACAAACAATCAAATCTTTCCTCTTTATAATATTAGTTTTAGACAATACAAAATATTATTTATTTTTCGTCCACATTGCATCGTCCCAACTTAAAAAAAAAATCTTACTAGCAATGTGGGTCGGACATTACTAGTATTTTTACTAAGCCTAAAATGCCTTGTATTACCAGTGGGTTCACGTCGGTAGTGCAATGGGTTGGTTTCGTACGGCAACCACATGATCGCAAGTCCGACGTCATAAGGCTATCGCCGCTTCATTACAGGTATGAATTGCATGAGTGACACTTTTTTTTATAGTAAGTAGGTACAGTTTGTTCGAAATAAGTAAGCCGATCGGAAGTTATCCGTTCCGAACTACCGCGGTGATAAAATCGTTTAAGTGCTTTAATACATAACTATCGAAATTAGTAAACAAAATAATTAGAAATGTATAACATATAGGACTCTAATGATCTCTTTAAAAAAAAAGCTTACTAGCAATGGGTCACACATTACTAGTAATCTTGTTAACCCCTCGTGCTAAGCTAAATGCTTGTGTTACGAGTGGATTCACGTCGTTAGTGTAATGGTTGGGTTTCGAACTCGTCAACCACATGATGGCAGTCCAACGACCTAGCCATTAGGCTACCGCAACTTCGGCTTACACTGACTCCTTCTATTAAAATTTACAACTTTTAAACCACTTGCAGACAACTTCCGATCGGCTAAAAACTTGACGCACTTGCCCCGTTGTCATGGCCCGTTTTTATGGACTGTAGGTATATAAGCGAAATACCACCAAGTCACTAATTAATAACATAATTTCTGAAATAAATCTAAGTACTCCATATTTTTCATTCGCACATTGTCATCTTGAGACCTCATTGATATCGTAATTCGTAAAGGCGCTTTTAAAACAATTACGTAAACATACCATCATACTTGTGTTTTCTCTAAGGGATCGTTAACGTAACTATTACATATTTATATTCATTGTATAGTCAGGGTAATAATTAACTAAGTGTAGAATATTAATAACCTAAATATACTTCATATTCTATAAATATTTTTTGCATTATTTGTAGTGATAACACTTCATGGAAAAGAGGAAGGGAGGTCTTTTGGTCTAAACTCCGTGCTGCTACTAACAATTTCATAGAAAAAATCAAAAACTGCTATCGATCTGGGATCGAACCCAGGACCTCTAGGTTAGCAGATTTGCTTATGAGACCCATTTATAATAATTCCACCGAGACTGTAATATGACAAAATATTGTGAACAGACAAGGAAATTATAATATTCTGTATTAAATTTTCGCCATCAGTAACTAATCAGATAAAGTTCACAATATAACTGTTGGGAAATAGAATATTCGAATCTCAGAATATCAGTAAAGTTTGAATACTGAGCACTGATTGGTGCGTATTGGTTCACAATCTGACGGCCAGCCAGCGCTAGATAATAAACAATCGAAAAGAATAACGTCCAGTGGGTTTATAATATGAGTATAGATTTGCTACTCACTGCTATGACTTAGATAAATAGGATATTGTGAGTGATTGTCTCATAAAATAAAATTCAAGTGTAGGTAGTTACTTACTGGGCATAGCAGAGGTCTGTAGCTCCAAGCCATAAACGAAGAAGCACTGTTGTAAACCACAGCAGCCTTCCGGCCGCCATTTTGCATCCAATCTTTTTGAAAAGTACGGTTTTTCTATATAACCATAATTTCTTCTAATTACCGAGACATAATGATACAATACCTCGTTAATTATCTACATTATGTTTGAATAAATAATTGATATTTTGAAGCCCAGATAAATATAAAGTATTAAAAAGTTATGTATGAATACATAGCTCTGAAATCCTATTAGGCCATTTAAATTTATGAACTTTGCGTCAATTTAATCATGCTGAGCTATTTTTTATTAAATACTTTTTAATTATTTATAATATTAAGTACATTTTAGTTACAACAATACAATAAGAATATTTTTTAAATGAGCTCGCGATATTTGACAGGTGCCGCGAAAACCGCGGGAAACGTTATGACGGAGTTGCGGGAAAAAACAACGCAACGACCATCGGATGCGTTTAAAAATTTGTGACATGCGCATTGATCTACATAATTATTTTTTTGTTGACCTATACTCGCAGCATAGACCTGTGGGCTCGGAAAAAAAAACTAAGTAAAGGATTTTTATCGTAAAGCCGACGTTTTGTCGTAAAGAAAACAGACTTCAAGCATTTTCCGATACAAATCTTCACGCAGATTCATCTCAGTCATAGACACTTTGATTCATTGCGATAAAAGGTTGACTTGGATAATCGGCGAACATTTTTTATCACAAATAAAAAAAATCCTTGTTTTTTAATAAAATTGTAAGTCGATGCTAAGTAGGTAGGTAAGTACTTACTCTTTACAATAGTAACAATGACTATTAAATTTATAAATTATTGTCTTAGGCCTTCCAAACATGAAATAAATTTGAGTGGTGTGACTTCTTTAGGTCATGTTATTAATTTTATTATACTAGGTAAATAAGGCAGAATACACATGAGAATAACAAATTTTGTTATTAGTGTAATGGTATTTACGTACCGTTGATAAGTAATTAGATTAGAAATAACTACTTAATTATAAAATATTAAGAAGTCTAGCGCAGAGGTCAAATAAAACACACAAAGGCATTGACTTGTAAAAATTTAATTTTACAGAAATAAAGTACCATCGCGCATGTTTTACATGAAGTGTTAGGCAGAGGTGTACCAACTAATATACGCTTACAGTTCGCTGGTATATAAAGTTCCCATGTTATAGTCTTATAGAGGGCGAGCCTATCTCATTGCCATCAACTGGGCACAACACAAACTTTACCATCAAACTGCTAGTGAGAATAAAATTTCATAGAAAAACTTTTACAGAAATAATTATGTATATTATCGTAATTATTTCATTATAATTCCTTGGATATGTATGTCAAGAGACTGCCTCGTTAGTCTAATGGCCCCAAGCGCGACTGCTATGCTAGAGGTCCCTGGGCTCGATTCCCAGGTCGAGCAGTGTTATTGAATTTTTCTATGAAAGATTTTCATAGAAAAGTGTAGCATGTAGCAATTCGGAGCTTGGATATGTGCCCGATTAATGGCAATAGGCTTGCCCCCTATTACATGGGACCCAAAAATACAGGTGAAGCATGGGTGTACATTAGTACACCTCTGTGTGATGGTATATGTTATGTGTGTCTACGAATAAATAATACTCAGGAAGCGTAACTCAGAACAAATTCCGCTCAAAAAGTGGACCTTCTTCAAACCAAATGACGACGATTCAAAATTCGAATCGCTTGCGATGTTTCAAATAGACATGCTTGGTAATTGGTTTAAATTCAGAGAGAAAACAGGGATTGGTTCGCCCGCGTGCTGTAATGTCTGTTATGACAGCTGAGTCAAAATGGCGTGGACGATATTATGCAATAAGTAGATCGGACCAAGTCAATAATAAAACAATGTTATAATTATATTAAATATTTTATAATATTGTGATTTTTTTTAATTGTACTATATTAATACAGGGTGGAAGGGACATCGACGCACAACCGCTTACCATGAATTCAGTACATGATTCTGGACCACCCCCCGCGTAGATATTTTTCGTCGGTTACTAAAAAGGCTTAGATTGGGTACTGTTTAGTTTTGTTGTATGGTGCTAAAACGAACAAAGCCGATGGTTTGCCAACAAGAATTGCGACTTCATCTATTGTTGGAGCGTTGAAATAGTGTTAGTGTATTCAATTGAGTCGTTTGTTTGCTCTGATCATAACCTTGGCAATAGGTCACCAGGTTCCTTTAAGATTTCTGTTGACCTGGTACTTCAGTTATATGTGGATATTTGTACTAACTGGTACTGCAGTTTTGTGTAACATGGTATATCCCTTTAATGATTTGTAAAAATATTTTTCATCAAAAGGCATGGAGCATACTCTGGTAGTTTTCACAGGCATCCAGTCATACTCTCGTCTTTCTAATTGAACTGCAGCTATTCACTTATTTTGCCGAATGGGATCGGCAGGGAAACTAAAAAAAAAAACAAAATACATTAGTCTCATAAAATTATCTAAATTTTACTGATTTACTTTTCAATATTTCATCTAGAAAAAATACTTTCTAAATTAGGTAAAAAATTTACTGACTTCATTTTGCATAATATTGACCATCTCGTTTTGATAACGTATTTGAACAACTTTGAATAAAATTATAATTAAGCTACTACTTACAAGTGAAAAGTGATCTCTGGACATTTTAATCTTGTATGTCTCCTGCACCACTTCACAACACATGATGGCATCATGATTCACAATGATATTAAGCTAAAACCTTTGACATATGCTCGCTTGCAAGGAAAATGTCCGACTGATGGCGCGCTGGACACAATTTTGAAGCCCCGCCTACTTGGACACAACTTTTGTTGGGTCATTTTCTTAACGCAGTTACATTTCCTGAGTATTATTTATTCGTAGATGTGTGTCAATACATTCTTTCTCAAATTCAAAAGAATCGATTACATTATCTTCTTATTACGTAACACAGCTGACGATTACGGGTTTCGGGGTGGGCAGGAGGGGCGTGGACAACCCTCGAGTTAGACGCGGCCAAACGCTACTCTCACAGTATTTGCATGGAAAAATAAGGAGCTGATAATACCACTAGGCGACAATATTTTTATTTCTAGTTTTTTTTCAGTACTGTTTATAATTTCTTATCGTTTTAAATGCCCTAATTTCAAGACCACACTGTAAGTACGGTGGCCAGCACATAGTTACCACAAAATGTCAAATTTTCTCAGTTGATTTTGAACTTTACTTTGAACAAATTAAGGTTTAAAATCATTTGGAGATATTTTACAGTTTTGTATACCTTGACCTACTGGCGACTGTACATAATTATGTTTATATGTGTGTGTGTTCAGTTTGCTCAAATAACTGCGCGCGTCTGAGTTTAGCCGTACCCAACTGCCGCACAGGTAAAATTTTTTTACTGCATAATCGAAATTAGCTAAGAAAATAGTCATAAAGTGCGCAACATTATAGATACACCCCAAATTGTCTTTACAGTCTAGCCATTCTATTAAAATTTACCACTGCGAAACCATTTGCCGACAACTTCAGACGCGGTCTGTTATTTCAAAACGACTGTATCTATGTTTGTATTGTTTTTAACGCTGCGTTCCCACTGACTACAAAATGACGGCGTAAGAGATGGTACGCACGGTTACAAATCCAGCATAGGTTGGTCGTGAATGGTACGTAAAATCTTTACGATGGGAGGTCAGCCTAAGCTGGTGTTGTATAGCTTGACGTGTAGCCGTGTGTACAGTCGCCAGCACATCAGGTTATACAAAACTGTCAAATTTCTCCAAATGATTTTAAACGTTAATACGTTGACGATACAGTTCAAAATCAACTGAGGAAATTTGACATTTTGTTGTAACTTGAGGTGCTGGCCACCGTAAATGAAATGAAATGAAATTGAAATGAAATGAAATGATATTTATTTCTGTAAATAGATCTTTTAAGACACTTTTACAAGTCGTTTTTTTACATATTTTTTTTAACTAGATGGCGTCGACGTTTCCTATCTGACGACCTCTGAGAAGAAACGTCGAAACAAACTCAGAATATCATGGTCTCTTTTAAAGTCCAGACAATAGTTATATTAAAAACATTTAACGTCTTTGTAATTTGGCAATGCTTAGCGGTTAAGTCAGCTCTATACGATCCCCCTAAAAGTGTCACTACGTGTTCAAGTAGCGGTAAGCTTCACCAGACCACGTAGAACACAATAATAGCGCCAGGAACTGCAGCGTCGATATTCTCCGACAAACAAGTCGTCCGCAACTCACTTGACCTGCGAGGTAAGTACTTGACACTTCAATTGGCAGAAAGATCTTAGTTACTTTGAACAGAACAAAACCTACCTCCTTGGTAAAATCTTACAGCCATGATGAAACTTGAATGTTATACTACTAATAACAATGTCTATAAATAAATAACTATTTTTTTATGCAGTTAAAGATTTAAAAATAATTTGTGAAAAACATTAATTTTGGCGTGCTTTCCAAGCTCCATTGCCAATTTGCCATAGAGCAAAGGAAAAAGGAAAGTTTTGGCACTACCATAGAATTTGAAGATCTCTAATTTAACAATAGGGATTTAAAAGAAATATCTTTTTCTACGAGTATTATATAGGAAATAGATGATGAAATCGTTTATCATACATTTCTGTTAGCTCTTATAATATAGATAGATCATATTATGATCATTCGACGGGGAGGAAAGGAGACGGGAGCCCCCATTAAAATTGTTTCCTTTTTCAGAGTATGTACTCTGAGATGTACTCTTTTTGTATGCACACAGGGGGCTACAGGTCAACCTATACAAATCCAGTTTAAGCTGATCTCGCCTTGTATAGGCTTCCTATAATATAAAAGACATATGGTTTTGTATAGCTTGATCATTGATGTGTAGTCGTGCGTACACGCTCGCTGCTGTCGTGCGTGTCACTCTGTGGTCTGAACTTGACATGATCCATGACAAAATATTACAAAAAAAAAGTTCTCATGGTACTGGCAGACACAAGTTGTTGTCACCTGTCAAACGTCAATATGTCTAGCGGTGTGCCGATCGATTATTTACTAGTTGATTAATCGATTATGCGAATTATCTTTATCGATCATTAATTGATTATTTATCGATTTTCGTTCAATTATGAGTCTAAAATCAAACATTTCTTCAAATTGTCTAAAATAAAGATTAAAAAAAACAACTTAATCACTTAAATATTAAAAATCAAACAATATTTAAGTTAAAGATCAAACAGAACATTAACACTTATTTATAAAAAAAAACATGTAGAATTAAACATCAAATAGACCTTAATGATTATTTAATAAAAAAAATATATTAAAATTAACATCAAATAGAACTTAATCAGTTAATTATTGAAGAAATTAACAGTATTTAAAAAATGAATCATCAAACAAAGAACTTAATCACTTATTTATAAAAATAAAGTATTAGGAAAATAAATACCCACTTTCAGGGTATTTACCTGGGTATTTACCCGCTTTTCACCCAAAATAAAATATTTACCTGGGAAATTACCGGGTAGAAACCCTACTGGGGACAGGGATTCCCTTAGAAAATAGGGTGCGGTATCGATTATTAATAATCGATACCGCACCCGCACGCACGTCCGCACACCACTAGTTATGTCAATCTCAACTATCAGAACTATCAATATCAAGTGTCAAGGAAAAAAAAAAGGCTGTGTGTGCCTGTGCAGCAAAGAGAAAAATAAATAAATAAAATTTTACTTATATTCTTTGCTAAAGGTAATACATAATTTTAACGTAAACTAAGCATGGGATTTAAAGTGTAGCTAAAATTAGGCATTAATGAGTGAACGGACTGCATTGAATCACATTAATATGGAGGAAAAACCCGAATGGTCGAAGAAGTATTGTTTCGGTTGTTTGTGTGCTGGCGAAGAGAAAATTATACAAAGTTATGCATTTCAATGTGGACCTCTTAAGGATATATTCCAGGTAATATTTGGTTGTTTCTTAGTGTTTAAAACGTTTTATATTAGGATTAACTTGCAAACTGGTTTGGCATCAAAAGGACACAAGCTGTTGTAACTACAATTTTAAGTTTCTTATTGAATGTAGTCAGTTACTTAGTCATCATCAACCTATTGCTGTTCACTGCTGAACATAGGCTCCCCCCTATAAAGCACCAACCATCCCAATCTTGGGCAGGTAGTCATTGCCTTTAAAATGAGTTGTTTTGTTAAAAGTACCTAGCTAAACTTCTATACAAATTGTCTCTAATTTGTTCACAGATGGACACCATATTTCTCTGTTATTTATGTAAAAGGATGGCACAGCACACTGAGATGTTTATACAGAATGTACAAAGTAATAGAATATTATTGGAAAACTTTCAAAATGTAAGTGTGTTTCCAGTTTTTTTCAGATCCTATGTAATAGTTGGCTTGGCTATTGTGTTTAACTTCTTATATTTCAGCCATACACCCATGTACACTATTTTTTAAATGATGCTGCTTAACAATTTGCATTTCAGATGACTCACATTATGTTGCTATATGAGTGATTGTTGAGTGCAACTTTTGTTGACAATGACTGATGTATGTGTGCCGTCGGTTAGGACAGGTCATCTAAAAGCTGTTATGGCTCTCTCTTCAAAAGGCCTGTTGAGATTTTGCCCTACATTGTTAAACTCGCATATCTAATAATGTAACTATTGTCTGGACTTTAAAAGAGACCATGATTCTCTGAGTTTGTTTCAACATTTCTTCTCAGAGGTCATCAGATAGGAACTGTCGGCACAATCTTGTTAAAAAAAATTGAAAAAAAAACGACTTGTAAAAGTGTCTTTAAAAGATCTATATACAGAAATAAATATCATTTCATCATTTCATAGCTTTGTTGTTATGAAAAAATAAATATATTTATACAGATATACTACACCAACCATGTAGTATATCCGTTATTCTGCAGGTGAACCAAACAGAAATCAAACAATGATGTAATTTCCAGATGTTAGAAGATACATTAAAATCAGTGCGCTCCCAAACTCAGCCCCTAGTCAATTTAACCCAAGTGCCATTAGACATGATAGAGCTTTTGGAGAAGGACAGACATAGTTTTGAGGAGTCTTTCTGTGTTTTGAGTTCTAAAAGTAGAAGCAAAGAAGTAAATGTGAAGGTGGAATTGAAAGAAGAAGAATATATGGACCATCTTGAAGGAGAGTTTATTAATGAGAGCGAAGGTAAGTGACTAGTGACTAGTGAATATAAGACTATTTTTTTTTGTTATAAGATTTTTTTATTTTTATTGCATTGCCTGTGAAATTTTTAATTGGCTACATTTGTCAGATGTACCAACATGGAATTATCTAATGCTATTTATGTAGATTTAAACTACATATTCCTAATGATAGGCTTTATGGAGGAGACTGTGACTAGTTAGAATTCAATATTATTGTTTTTCATAATAATAATTATAATAGCGTTTTTTTTTTATAACAGAGACAGACTCATGGGAATTAATCATTAATTAAAAAATAATTAATAAAGTGAGGTTTCACATTAACTCTTTAAGTCCTGTATTATCGAAAGCAGTAAGGGAGTTGCTGAATAATTAGTAATGTTTTCGAGCTTTTAAAAAACAGTTTTTTACTTTTTTACAGAGTTTCCAGAATCATATGTAAAAGATGAAGATGACTCATTCCCCTTGAAAGCTTTATTGAAAGAAGAATTGGAACTAGAAGATATAGATAGTCTGGATCTCTTGAGCTTAAGCACAGCACTCAAAAAGAATAAAGTTGGCAATAAAAGTAAAATTAAAAGAGAAGATTTGAAACAAATTAAAACAGGTAATTATTCTGTGAGTTTTTTTTTTTTGCATGCATTTCACACAAACAATCAAGCCATTTCAAACAGTGAAGCTCTTAAGCTTTTAATGTTGCTAAGGATTGTTATCCTAGGGAACTCGAAGCGGCGGTAGCCGGCTAGGGTACTTACGATCATGAGGTTTCCATGATCGAAACCTACCCATTGCACTATCAATGGCAATCCACTCGTAATACAAGCATTTAGCTTAGTATGAGTAGTACCCACATTACTAGTAATCTTTAAAAAAAAACTCTTCTGAAGTCATGAGTAGCAACTCAAGACCTCTGAAGAGGTTTTTTTTTATAGATGTGGACCTCAGTTTTGTTATCACATTGCAGACTCCTTAAAAGATATTTAGCATTCATTAATGCAAAATGTAATAACAAATGACTGATAATTCCTGTTTATTTTGTGACAAACATCTATAAAATACATTTGCAGACAAACCTAAAGTAAAAACATTGTATATAACACGAGAACAATGTATGGAGGAGAGAAAGAGAATGGTGATGGATCAGAAATATCTGGATTGTACATACAAATGTACCGACTGTATCAAAGGGTTCAGCTTTAAAGGCAGCTATGATAGACACATGGAGAAACATAATCAGGTATTTTTGAAAAACCATGACTTATTTTTACTAGGGCTATAATAATAATATACTAATAAAGCCTTATTATTCTGAACTACATGGAATTTAACAGTTTTAAATACCCGACCCCAAATAACGGGATCAGGGACGGAAGAAGAAGACATGGAATTTAACAGTTTTGATTTTATTTCTTATAATATATTTCGCAATTCGGCGTACCTCTTGGCATAAGCCTCCGCCAGCTCTCTCCATTGAACTCAGTCTTCTGCAACTCTGGTCCAGTGTGGTAGGGTTAGACGGATATCGTCACTCCATCCGATTTTCGGACGCCCCTGTCTTCTGATGTCCTCTCTTGGATACCATAAGGTTACTTGTATGCTCCTTTTATTTATTTTGCAACGTAGCTGGTCCTTCTGTCTAACATAACATACCATCACGCCTGTATTCCCCGAAGGGTTAGGCAGAGGTGTACTAATATACACACACATTGCGCCGGTATGTTTTTAGCTCCCATGTAATAGGGGGCGAGCCTATTGCCATTAAACGGGTATAAATCCAGACTCCGAGGTGCTACTGGGAATTCATAGAAAAACCCAATAACACTGCTCGACCTGGGGATCGAACCCAGGACCTCTAGCGTAGCAGTCCCGCTTTGGAACACTAGACTAATGAGGCAGTCCTTCTGTCTTCTGTGTTCAACTCCATTTTGGATGTTGTATATCTATACGAATTATTAGGTATATCCATTACATTTGTCTTCCTTCTTATTTCCAAATTTCGGATTCTGTCAGTAAGCCTGATGCTTAACATGAGGGCATTAACTAGGGCTATAGATAGGCATATAGATCATCATCATCATCAACCCATTACATTGTCCCACTGCTGGGCACAGGTCTCCTCTCAGAACGAGAGGGAATAGGCTATAGTCCACCACACTAGACTACTGCGGGTTGGCAGGCATATAGATAACGACTATTTTTGTTACTACATTGTCTAATATAAATAATACTGTATGATCTCATTTGTCCCAATTTTTTTTTAATTTTTTTAATTTTTATTGTTTAAATATTGTTTAAATAATGTCTTAGTACTTTTCATAAATAATGTTTTAATTTAATTTAATCTTATTGTTTAAGTTTTAAATATTCTTCTTTTAATTTGCATGATGTGGTCTCCTTTAATTGAGAGGACACAAGGCATCTTCAAATATTCTATGTACCTATAATTAGTATGTAAGGTGTACTTCTTGTTGGAGATCCAAATAAAATAAATAAATAAATAAATAATCAGGACTAATTTTGATTAGGGAAAGAAATATTAATTAAAGTTACGACACATGTTTTTGCAAATAAATGTATTATTATTATTATATGTATTACAGTTCATGGGCGACTATGAATGTGAAATATGTACACAAAGGATGGATTCTAAGGACAAACTCGTAAGCCACATGAGATATCATTTAATGTGAGTAGATACTACACAAATAATAATAATACTTGTACGAAAATTAGACATTGAAGTGACCCAATTGAATATACGCATGTATTCCCCGAAGGGTAAGTGGTGTGCTAATGTACACCCACAGTTTGCTGGTATGTTTAGGTCCCATGTAATAAGGGCAAGCTAATTGCCATTAAACGGGCACAAATCCATATTCGGAGCTGTTACTGAGAATTTCATAGAAAAACTCAATATGTTGCTCAACTTTTACAAGTCCTTTTTATTCCTTTTTTTTTACACTAGAGGCGCCGACATCTGAGAAGAAATGTCGAAACAAACTCAGAGAATCATGGTCTCTTTTAAAGTCCAGACAATAGTTATATAATAGATATGCGAGTGCAATGTAGGGCAAAATCTGAACAGGGCTTTTGAAGAAAGAGCCATAGCAGCTTTGAGTTGACCTGTCCTAACTAACAGCACGCATACATCAGTCAAAGGCACACAAAAGTCAACTTGGAAATCGAATCCAGGAACCTCTAGAGAGTCACCCTTTGGACCTAATTAGGCAGTACATTAAATCACTTTATAGATTTTTCTGCCGTTACATAAGATTTGATATACAATAATATATATTTTTTTTCTTTTAGCCGGTATAAATGTGCTAATTGTGGTTTAACCCGCAACTGTCGGAGGACGATTCAAGATCACTACTCTGCTTATCACTCACAGGACTACTGTTACTCGTGCCCACATTGTACCAAGACCTTCAAGTGAGTTTTTACCTTAGTCTAGTTTAAATAGGGATTATAATATATTGATACAGAGTCACGAGGCAAGGTATTCAATTATTCGGTTACTTTTGTACACACTGTACCAAGCCCTTTAAGTAAGTTTGAACCTAATTCTCATTTAGTTAGGGATTATAATATATTGATACAGGTTTACGGGGCGAGTTAATACATTGATTTATTTGATTACTTTTGTCCAGACTTCACCAAGACCTTCAAGTGAGTTTATACCTTATTTTCGTTTAAATAGGGATTATAATATATTGACACAGAGACACAAGGCCAAATAATACATTCAGGATTTGAAAGTCAAATGTTTTTGGCGCCAAATTCATTTTATTTTTGTACATGGCAGTAAAAAGCGCGACATTAACTAAAACCAATTTACAACTGGGCACACTTTTTTTAAAAATCGTTTACGTACCAGACAGTAGGGTAAAATATATTTTTTGGCAGAAATCCTCTATGGCCGCCATGGCCTCTATGGCCTCTATGGCGCCATGACGCCATGGCCCCAGAATTTGTACGAATTGTATGGTCGCCAGCACAAGTTATCACAAAATTTCAAAAGTTTCTCAGTTGATTTTGAACTTAATCATCAACGTATTAAGGTTTAAAATCGTTTCGAGAAACTTGACAGTTTCGTATAAGTTGATGTGCTGATGTACGTCTTTAGTATACACGGCTACACATCAAGCTATACAATTCCAGTTTAGACTGACCTCCCATTGTAAAGGTTATCCGTACAAATCAAGGCCAGCCTATACTGGTTTTGTATAGCGTACAATTCACGAAAAACCGAATAAAATTAGAATTTCGCAGCCAAGCTACCAAGTGGTCTTGGTAGAGTTGGCAAAAGTGTTTTATTTTGTTATATGACATAACCGATAGTTTCCGTGCGCAGACGGCAAGCGTACCTGCGCAAGCACATGAGCTACGTGCACTCGGGGCGCGAGCGCGTGCAGTGCGCGTACTGCCTCAGGACCTACGCCAACAAACTCGTGCTGCGCTCGCACATCATACTGTAAGTTATTACACACAAGTACACTCAACAAAACAGTTAGCTATGCAAGCACATCACACGTTACATCTCAACAACCTACCAACAGCGGCTAGCCTCTCATCCTAATGTATTGGCAGCCCTTCTCAGACACCAACATTACCCCAACCGCTTGAAAAGGCATGTCATCATGGAGCTACACAAGAGAATGTAGCTGCTCTTTCACAAGGGTAGTGCCCTCAATGAAGTGCACACCCGCCACGACAATAACCCTTCAACGCATCCATTCATAGTTGAAAGACTCATTGTGGATAAGTGTCAAAACAAAAAAAAAAAGCACATGAGCTACGTGCACTCAAAAAGGGGTCAGAACTGTTTTTTTTCCAATAAATGGTGATTCTTTGGCGGATAATTATTTATAACGAAATCTACATTACCAGCCTGTATACCTTACTGTTTTGTTGACAATACTTGAACTAGGGTCGCGGAGTAATTAAAAACTCGCCTGGGCAACTGGGCACCTTAAATATCCTATATTATAATGTGAATGCGTGTTAACGACCATTGTTTTTACAGTAAGCATTCCAAAGAGGTTTCAGCTGTTGAGATATGCAAGAAGTACATCTGTCAGGAGTGTGGGATGGCGTTCAGGGCACCTTCTCAACTGAGGAACCACAGCATCAAGCACTCCGACACTAGGGACTATTATTGCGTCGAATGTGATAAGTAAGTGTACCCTTTTTTATTGTAATTATGCCGTTAGGCATTTATTAAAGTTATTTTGAAGAAAACCCATTAATCATAATTAGTTGTGAATCATAGGGAAAATACGTATTTTAAATTTGTACAGACTATCACTAGAGGTCCGCTGGAGGTCCTAGGTTCGATCCCCAGGTCGAGCAAAGTGTTATTGGGTTTTTCTATCAAATTCTCAGTAGCAGCTCGTAGTCTGGATTTGTGCCCGGTTAATGGCAATAGGATCGCCCCCTATTACATGGGACCTAAACATACTGGCGAAATGTTGGTGTACATTAGTACACCTCTGCCTAACCCTTTGGGAATACAGGCGTGATGGTATGTAACCTAACCTGCAAGTGTCCATAACCGGCGATGACTACTTACCATCGGGATCATCTCCTACCCGTTTGCCGATCCAAACAATAAAAAAGATATTATAATTGTTTCAGGAGTTTCAAATCAGATGCTTCGTTGAAAAATCACTTGAAGACTACAGCAACACACGTCAATTACATAGAGTTACCGTAAGTACTTATTTAAGAAAATAGATCTTATCCTTTTCTATGACTGATTTTTATGGACTTATGAAAATCCGTGAATATTGCCGATCAATTCTTGATATATCATCATCATCATCATCCTCGTCCACTGCTGGACGTAGGCCTCTCCTAGTGAACGCCACAGAGCCCGATCTTCGGCTTTCCTCATCCAGTCACTGCCAGCTGCCTTCCGCAAGTCGTCACTCCATCTGGCCGGCGTGCGCCCTACACTACGTTTGCCTAGATAGATAGCCGATCTTAAATAATAGGGAAGTTGAGGTGGCTTACTAGAATGGATAAAATAAGGAACGAATTTCGTGGAGGATGTTTGAAAGTGGCGCCAGTGTCGGAAAAGTGAAGTGTAATCGTTCAGCTTTGGGCGCCAAATTCAGTTTTCCTTTTGTTTTTTTTTCGCAAATTCGCAAATTCGCAAAGTCGTTTTAGGTAAAATTGAGTACTATTTTAGGTAAAATTGAGTACTATTTTGGCGGAATCCTCTATTTTACACTACTTTTTGCTGCGACAATTTTTTTTAAGCAAAAGTTTTGCTACTTAATTGTGAGTAAGTATGCTTTAGTTATCTTCTAGCCTTAAGCGCCAACTCCGTGGCTATCCTGGCCCTCTCTTCCAGATGCATTATATAGACGTATACGCGGAGGTAGCTTAATGGCTAGGGCGTCGGACTTGCGATTATTTATTTAATTTAAATTCAAATCTTTATTGCTTCCATATGTACATAGGTTGTTACAAAATACACATCAGTATCAATATGAAACCCTGTAAGGGCGCTGCAATTTGTTACTAAAGAAAATTCTTAAAAATTAAATTATTAAAATCTATTTTTCTTAATCTAATCTAATACTTAGTATAAAATTATTATTTAAATTGGACAAAGTCATTATTTTATTTGTATTTCGTTTTGTCCTCGAAAAACTCTTGTTGGTTGTAGTAGCATTTTTTATTTATTCATTAACGTCAATTATGTCATGTGGTTGCCGGTTCGAAATCTAGATGGTAAGCTAGATGCTTGTGTTACGAGTGGGTTCACGTCTGTAGTGCAATGGGTGGCACTACAGACGTGAACCCACTCGTAACACAAGCATCTAGCTTAACACGAGGGTGAACACTCGTAAACTAATAACTAAACTAAGACAAGAATACTAGTAATGTGCGACCCAGGTTACTAGTACGGTTTTTTTAAAGTGTCCGCCCACGTCTTCTCTTGTCACAATAAAAAAAGGACTTGTCAATCTGATGCTTTCATAGCCTTGTTTCAGATTACAATGCGTCCAATGCGACAAGCGGTTCGCTATCCGTCGAGATCTGGACAGACATATGAACAGGGTACATCTCAACGTGAAACCTTACAGCTGTGATAGATGCGAGAAGGTAAATATCTTCATCAGCACCATCATCATCAACTCGGCCTGCATGCCTGAGAAATGTTCTTGACGGCGTGTGAAGTCTGCCAACCCGCAGTAGGCTAGCGTGGTGGACTATAGCCTAATCTCTCTCGTTCTGAGAGGAGACTCTTGCCCAGCAGTGGGATGGTAATGGGTTGATGATGATGAAAAGGAGCTTTTGGCTGTCAGACTAAAATGTCAGGGTGTATATGTCATATTTTTTTAATTGCAGGCTTATGTAAACTCGTGGCAGCTGAAGGAGCATCAGAGGTTAATCCACGAAGGTTATAAGCGACCGATGCAGTATCCATGCCCTTTGTGTGATAAAGTATTTACTGTAAGTAAACTGTATTAAAACATGCGGTTACATTTCAACCGAACTACATATGATTTTAAATAACATTCTTCGATTAGGACTGATAACACTACACAAATTATAAAACATCTTCCGCCGCGTCTGTCTGTCTCTGTCTGTTCGCGATAAACTCAAAAACTGCTGCACCGATTTTCATGCTATTTCACTAGTGGATAGCGTGGTTCTTGGGGAAGGTTTATGTGTGCATACATATTATAGTACAAAAAAGTCGAGAAACCACGCGGGCGAAGCTGTGGGCGGAAAGCTAGTCTATACTAGTATTATAAAGTTTGTGGGTTGGGGTGGTGTAATCTCTAGATCTAATGAACCGATTTTGAAAATTCTTTTACCAATAGAAAGCCACGTTATTTGTGAGTGTCATAGATATCTCCCAACGAAGTGGACACGGGTCTTTTGTAATAAATCAAACACCTTACCAAATAGGTAGCCTATTTTCAGGTGACACATTTCTGTACCTGAGAAGCATAACACTGTAACTCCGTTTTTCACGATTAAATCAATGAATTTACGATTAATCAAAAAAATGTTATGCTTTAGAATGTTTCCCAGACATACAATAATACTATTTCGAAACTCTGACAAAGTTGATTTTATTAGTTACAGTATTATGGTTTTTTAGAGAACGACACATACAATAAATTGTGTAAAAAACTCAAAATCGTAAAAACCGGAGTTACAGAGTTATGCTTCTCAGGTACAGATTTATAGTTTTGTGGTGAATAAAACTGTTTGTACTGACACTTAATTTATTAATCTTTAAACAAAATAAAATTAGTACAAGTATCTTTTTACTCCTCCTAGTCTACGCCGGCGTCTCAATATGGCGTCCTACCACCCTCACACGCTCTGTCCCTTTCATACACATACTCTCTCACTCTTCCGTCTTCTTACGTTCCATATCCCACAGTTTTATTTTTTGTTACAGCGTAATCAGATCCTCAAGAGTCACATCCGCACCCACACAGGTGAGAGACCATACCAGTGCAGCAAATGTCCAGCTCAGTTCAGCCAGGCCAGCATACTACGCACACACGACAGATTAATTCACCTCAAACTAACTAGAGATGGACGGCCTAAAGTCAAATAGAATATTAGAAAATTATAGCTAAAATAAACCTTTTTTTTTATCGGGGTTGGAAATGCTTTATGCACTATCCACCGCCCTGGGGAGAGCGATGGGGTGTGTCGGACTCCGCTCTGAAAAGAGCGATCTACCGACTAAAACCAACCTCGGCGTTTCGCGTCACCACTTCAGTGCCGGGAATACGGGAGCGTTGTGACATTCCTCCGCAGACCCGGCAGTGGAGAGCTTAACTATACCTAGTATTAACCTGACCTCGGATTGTATAGGTTTTTCAAACAATGAGAGGTCAGCGTATACTGGATTTGTATACCTTGATGGGCGCCATTCTTTCATTACGTAAGACCAACCAACCCAAAAATAAGAATCGGCCCTCTCGAAAAATTACACGTTTGATTTGTTATTTGATATTTTTCAAAGAAACAATGTTTAGGAACGTTTTTTTTGGAACGATTGATTATAAACATGAGACCAACAATGAAATATTGAAAAAAACAGCTGTTTCATAAAAAAAAATATCTGATGACATGTTTGTTTTTTTTTAATAGAAAACGATAGAAATTATCACAATAAGCTTGGATGTGAAATTTGAAATAAATAGTTTATATAAAAGTGTTTATTGTATTATTTTAGTACCTAATAATAGTACCGACTCCATTTATATAAAAATTAATCCCTATTTCCTTGGTCACGCTATAACTTGAGAACGACTTTACCGATTTCTTTCATCGTTATTACCCATTAAATTAACCATAAGGCAGCTCGGAGTTGGGATATGTGCCCGGTGAATGGAATCCTCCTATTACACAAGACTTAAACATACTGGCGAATCATGGTTGTACGTACTTTAAGTAAACCTCTGAAGCGGCGGTAGCCTAATAGCTAGGGCGTCGGACTTGCGATCATGCGGTTGCCGGTTCGAAACCTACCCATTGCACTACCGACGTGAACCGACTCGTAACACAAGCATTTAGCTTCTCTGCCTAGCTGGTATGTTATGTTTAACCCTTTGAACGCCATTGTCACATATATGTGACAAACGAAATCTTACCCTGAAAGCCAACGTCACAAATATATGACAAAGTAGTAGTAGCAGTATGCATATCTCCTGTTGCGTTTCGTACGGTGAGTGTGGAGGGACGGAGGCCCAATTCCTCCCTCAGTACCCTTCCTTCTCCATTTCTCCTTTCATTAAATAGGCTCGTCAACGCATCTGCAACTCCTTTGGTATTGTACATGTTCATGGGCGGCGATGACTACTTACCATTAGGTAACTCAACTGCTCGTTTGCCGAGTTATCCCATAAAAAAGAGATCCCCGTACTACTATATGCCTGTTTTTTTTTACACCACTAGCCAGTATAAAAAAATCCCAGGCATATAGTACGGGAATCCCTTCGCCCTAAATTCCTCGTAGGAACTGGTTGCGGAAGCACCGACTTCCAACGGCGGTGGGACTAACAATTTCCGATCGCGCGGCAGGCGTCACGAGCGACGCAGATATATGTACGACTCACGATACACACGAGAGTTGTGGTGACGTGTCTTAGGATTTGGAAAATTAAATAGGATCGGAAAGAATTTTACACAATTTTGGAGCGCCGGAGAACCAACCCTAATCCCTTTTCCTAGACTCGGCAATGCATTTGTAACTCCTTTGGTATTGCCGATGTCCATGGGCGGCAATGACTACTTCCCACCAGGTAGCTCGCCTGCTGGTTTTCCGTTATGCCATAAAAAAAAACCAAGACTAGCAATTGCCCTAAGAACCCCAAGACTAATGAAGCAGCTAAGTATAATAAAAAAACGTAAATCATACCTTGTGTTGCTATGGCAACGGTTTCTAATACGAAAGTAATTTGTGTAGCCTACATTTCGGAACAGTGCTAATTAGTCTGAACCTATTTAGGAGATAGCAAGACTGTCTAAGATTGCTAATTGTGACCTAGATTATGTTGATTCAAACAGTTAGTAGGTATCTATTGTTTGATTATGGTAAATGCTAAATACAATTGAAACTTTCGATCTATGATCACAGCCGTAGCAAGGGAATTTGGTTTATTTTGGAGTGCAGTCGAGCTTCTGTCCGTTTTCGAATGTAGAAATTCTCATGGTATTGGAGAAGACGAAGGGGCGTGCCGGACTCCACCCATAGCGGGTGACTTACCGACTAACACCTCACGGGTGTTTCGCCTCTCCACTTTTTGTTGGGGCTACCTCAGATCAAATAAAAAGTTAAGATGGAACTTTGCGAACAACGAAGTGAGGCCGGCTAAAACTACGCCTAGCCGTTTACAAACACAATTTTACACTATATTAACAATACCGAAACTACGCCTTATCTTGTCAGTCGAGCTTTCGATAGCTAGTAATAGGCGTAGTTTTAGCCGGCCTCACTTCTTTGTTCGCAAAGTTCCATCTTAACTTTTTATTTGATCTGAGGGGGCTACGGGAACGAGGTTTCATTTCTCGAGACAATGTGTAACAGCTTTATTTCAGATATCAAAACAGGGTCAAACCTATTCTTTGACCCTGTTGTGATATACTGAGTGGACTGAATTATTATAGTCATACTTTTTTTATAGTAGGTACGGAAAGTCCTTATAGATCGTTTACCACCCGGGGAAGCATCAAGGTATGTCGGTCTCATACCGACTCAAAACCGAACTCATCTTCCCTTGTCTATATCCACGCTAATGGGATTCATGACATTCGATACTACCATTAGAATCATCCTATCTCCGGACGTATCCCGACACTACTGAACGCGTGATCCCGCGCCGGATGTCGTCACATCCGCCGCTCCCCCCCGGATGTCGCGCCTGCTCCCGTGGGACTTGGGTGACACTACCGCCATCTATATGAGCTGTCACATCAACTGTTAGTTACCTGTGCGGGCGCGCCCCAAGGGTTTAGGTACCTAAAACTTACAAAACATTTCTAACTTATTGGCAAGTAGATACATAATAAATAGACTGCCTCATTAGTCTAGTGGTCCTAATCGCGACTGCTACCCTAGAGGTCCTGGGTTCGATCCCCAGGTCGAGCAGTGTTGTTGTATTTTTTCTATGAAATGCTTAGTAGCAGCTCTGAGTCTGGATTTGTGCCCGCTCGCCCCCTATTACATGGGACCTAAACATACCGGCGAAACGTGGGTGTACATTGGTACACTACTGCCTAACCCTTCGGGAAATACAGGCGTGATGGTATGTTATGTTAGGTACATAATAAAATGAGTGTTACTAGTAATCTACCATAGTTTAATAATTTGAGTACTAATTTTGATGCCATATTAATAATAGGCGCGCTAGCTGTCATGTCGGTAATGAATAGGTAGGTAAAACAGGCTAAACCAAAAGACAGAATTTCTTATAATACCACTAGCCTTCTACTTCGCTCCCAATCAGCAACCAACAGCTTGTTGTGGTAGGGCCACGCTGTTCGCAGCATGAACAGGCCGGCTTAACCGGGGAAGTACCACACTCTCGCAGAAGACCGACGTCCGAGTAGTAGCGTTTCGCTACTGCGCTTCGTTTGGTGAGCGAGAGGGCCGGAGGCCCAATTCCTCCCTCAATCCCCTTCCTTCTCCTTTTCTCCTTCCCCTCTCTTTACCTAAATAGGCTCGGCAACGCATCTGCAACTTCTCTGGTTTTGCAGACGTCCATGGGCGGCGATGACTATTTACCATCAGGTAGCTCGCCTGCTCGTTTGCCGAGTTATGCCATAAAAAAAAACAGAGACTATCTCTTATTACTATGGATCTTCATACAAAATATAGATCAAGCTAATTATCCTAGTATCTGTTCAACTAATTATGATAAGATGTACCTACTGTAGTTTTGAAGGACCTAACCCTTAACAAACAGACAAGAAATCCAAAAATCACAGTCAGTGTTCGAATCCAGGACATGGAAATCTTTGAATCATGAATTCGTCTTCAATTAATAGGTACTGAAATGCATTGGTAAAGAAGACTGCCTGATTAGTCTAGTGGTCCTAAGCGTTACTGCAACGCTAGAGGTCCTAGGTTCGATCCCCATGTATAGCAAAGTGTTATTTGGCTTTTCTATGAAATTCCCTGTAGCAGCTCGGAGTCTGGTTTTGTGCCCGGTTAATGGCAATAGGCTCGCCCCCTATTACAGGGGACCTAAAGATACCGGCGACATGTGGGTGTACTTTAGTACACCTCTGCCTAACCCTTCGGGGAATACGGGCGTGATGGTATGTATGCATTGGCAAACTTCACACATTTTGTAAATAAATATATCTAATCTCTATCTACATCTTCCTCTTTTATCCAGATACACTTTTTCAAATCAGTTCAAGATCAAATGAACCTACCTATTTCTCACTCCGGGACTCTAGTTGAACGGATCGATAAAGTTGATTGGAAGTTGAGTTGGAGAAAAATACGGTACGGCATGAGACTCCATGGACCATACATAAATACACTCACTTCTTTTTCCCACAGCGATAGGCAGAAACTAAAGACTGTCACTTGATACGACTCTTGCATATCTCTTTCGGTTCTTCCACATTCACACATCTTTTCATACGCACGCGCCGGATGCGAGTACTATGCACCTGACCTTTTTGGGAGGACCAGTCTTTTAGAATAGTACGGTGGAAAGAACATCAAGTTACCACAAAATGTAAAATTTGAGTTAGTTGATTTTGAACTTTATCTTCAAGATTTGAAGGTTGAAAATCATTTGGAGAAATTTGACAGTTTTGTATACCTTGACCTGTTGGCGACTGTACCTACCTACTTTGGGATAAGATGGTGCTTGCGACCCGTGAGAAGAAACGCAGAAACTAATTTGAGAACAACTTTAGTTATTTATTTATTAACCAACTTATACATATAATTTACACTAGACATACATAGGTACAAGTTATCGATCATATAATAACGAAACAATGCCCTACATATTTTTTTACAAACAATACTTAATATATTACTTAAACATTGAATAAGTAAAAACAAACGGATTTGCAACACAATAATAACTTGGTTGTTCAAAAAAGGTAACATTCCTTCCAACTCTGATGTTGAGCAATTTTAACAGAATGACAGAGTAGGGTGGCTTTACCCGTGAAATTAAAACATTCAACAAATTGTTAAAGGGCAGATATTTCTTCGATGAGATTCCAGCCGCTATTCCTGGGTCTTAAGTCAAATAAGTATGTTATTGTCAAATTACAAATTTGATTTAACCCGAAACTTGGAACATAGGCAGATAGGTTCCCTAGCTATAAGATAAAGGTCAACTTAGAAAATTACACGGAATTATGCCACTGCTGGGCACGGGTCTCCTCTCAGAACGAGAGGGATGATGCTACTATAGTCCACCACGCTAGTCTACCGCAGGTTGGCATAGGTACTTCACACGCTGTCAAGAAAATCTCTCAGACATACTAATTTCCTCCTGATATTGTTTTCTTTCACCATTTAAGCGCGTTATAATTATTAATAATACGCATACCATGACTTACAAAAAATTAAAATGCTAAATATCTTAAAGTTTAGAGAAAGGTAATAATTACATTGATAGATGGCGCCAATGAATCACCTGAAGCCGTAGAGTAATACAGAGGCGGTGTACTTAGCCAGCGGGAGTCGGGACTCAGGATCGAACCCTGCCTGAGGCCGAATATTTCTTTAACTGTATATAATACTGACTATAAGACTGCCTCATTAGTCTAGTGGCCCTAAGCGCGACTGCTACGCTAGAGGTCTTGGGTTCGATCCCCAGGTCGAGCAATGTTATTGGGTTTTTCTATGAAATTCTTAGTAGCAGCTCGGAGTCTGGATTTTTGCCCGGTTAATGGCAATAGGCTCGCCCCCTATAACATGGAACCTAAACATACCAGCGATGTGTGGGTGTACATTAGTACACCTACGCCCAACCCTTCGGGGAATACAGGCGTGATGGTATGTTATGTTATAATGAATGATATTCTTAGTAGTATCTATTCAATATAAACCCGCCTCTTCTATCAAAATGTGAATCCATTACAACAAAAGTTTTAGTACAATAAGCTTCCCCTTAACCCATGGCCGAGATGCAATGAAAACTGGGTCATGGGATCGATACCGCTCGAACTTGAAACTGAGCTCGAGGTATCTGGGGTTTATGGCTGTGTCATAATGATACTCTTCAATTATCTTGGCTTTTGAGGGGATAAAATTGGAGTCATTTGCATACTGATTTACTGTTGTTAAAGATTGTAGCGATTTATCCTGTAAAGTAGTTAAAATTAGAGATTTATTTCTTAGAAAAATCGTTATTTTAAATATACCATCACGCCTGTAATATCATGTAAATGTTAGTAATGAGCAGCCACAATTTGCTAGTATGTTTAGGTCCTATGTAATAGGGGGCGAGCCTATTGCCGTTAACCGAGTACAAATACAAGTTCCGAGAATAAAACGTATCATAACATCACTCCTGTATTCCCCGAAGGGTTAGGCACAGGTGTACTTATGTACGCTTCACCGTAATGTCCCATGCAATAAGAGGCGAGCCTATTGCCAATACCCGAGCACAAATCCAGACTCCGAGCTGCTGCAGATTTCATAGAAAAACCTCAATAACACTTTTGTGACCTGGGAATCGAACATGGCACCATTGTACCTCTGGCATAGCAGACAGTCAGTCAGCTCGCAACAACTGCAATAAATGAGCTTTATGGCCTATAAGCCTATGTAAATATTCCTTTATCAGAAAAATTGAATTAAATTGGTTATTTAAAATTTGAAGATAGAAACCGTTTTGATCCCTTTTTAAATGTTTCGTAATGAGTTGGTAAATCTGAGGAAATCCCTTGGATCAGAAAATTCAAAACTTTTTAAACAACCGGGTTGCTATTTATATTTGTTATGTTATGGTTTGGGCATGTTTTTGCAGCTTGGAGTTTGGTTATGACTAAACAGTGACCCCTAGGCTGATCATCCATCATAATGCTCCATCATATATACTCTAACTATATTAAGATTTATAATAAAAGTTTTCTGACAGTTTTGAGTATTTCACATGCCCTACGCAAATGTCTTGCTGATCTGGTATCGTCGTGCGACGGATCGTTGAGCTCCCTAAAAAATGGTTGAGCTACACGAGGACTGATGTATGCGTACCGTCAGTTAGGACAGGTCAACTCAAAACTGTTTGGCTCTTTTTTCAAAAGGCCTGTTCAGATTTTACCCTACATTGTAAAACTCGCATATCTATGATATAACTATTGTCTGGACTTTAAAAGAGACCATGATTCTCTGAGTTTGTTTCGACATTTCTTCTCAGAGGTCGTCAGACAGGAAATGTCGGCGCCATCTAGTTTAAAAAAAAAATGTAAAAATATCGACTGGTACGTGTCTTTAAAAGATCTATTTACAGAAATAAATATCATTTATCATTAATTTTTATTTAATGAAGCCCAAATATGATGGTAATAAGGCAATATAATTGGTAAAGTTACATGACGAATGATGTATGCGTGCCGTTGGTTTAGACAAGTGAATCTAATATAATATATCTGATAATACAACTACTGTCAACTTTTGCTTAAAATCACTATATATTTATGTGTGAATTGTCATTTTTCGCCGAATCCACTATTTTACACCAAACTCTTTGACGATAACGATTTTTAAGCAAAAGTTTTAATATTCAATCGTGAATAAGTTATTGTTGAAGTCGCAGTTTCTACTGCCATGTACCTCGAATGTGTTATAGCCGAATAATTTGCGAAAATCCAAGAAAAAATTTAATTAATTATTGGGGAAACATAATATTATGGAACAAAGCTCCTGTAGATTTTTTTCTTCAATAAAATAACTTTAGGATTGAATTTAAGTGGTTCTATTGTTTTCGCCACCAACATCCGAAACTGTTTTAGACAATATTATTTTTATTATTTTTTGAAGGCGGTTTTGCTTTTTGTTAAAAGTTATTTTATTTCAATATTTTTATTGATCACATCTTCACAAAATGCGATACCTACTGCAATCGCCGGTGATTTGCTTTAATTTTTTGAAGAGTTCCGTTGTCTGTCGCCGAAACTCCTCATCAAATCTATATAAAATTAAGTCCTTAAGGACCTTTTCGGAATAAACCCCTTTCCAAAAAAGAATTTTGCAAATCCCACAATATATGACATAGTTATGCCCGAACATACAGAAAAAAAAAAACATTCTAATTGATAACCTCCTCCTTTTTGAAGAAAAATGATATTTTCAAACGGATTTTTCTACGAACATTATATTTTATTTCATACTTACTGTTACCACGGAGGACTCAACCCTATACCGGACACATATTGAGACCCATCTCAATCAAATGTTACGGCTGGGCCCAGATAAGAAGCTGACAAACCCTAATACTTTTACTATTTTGATGACAATGTCGAAAATACTACCCGCACCAAGCGACAGGATGGATTCAACCTTATGTAAGTGACATGGAAAAAGAATTTTATAAACCTCAATACATAAGAATACCATACATAATATGAATAAATGACTAACTCATTAGTCTAGCGGTCCTAAGGTCCAAACTACGAGCTGCTAAATTTAATATTATAGATCCATATTTTATTCTTTAATGAATTCATAATTTTCTTATAAATTGGTTAGTAATGTAAGCTCTGTTTGTCATTTAAATAAATATTTGTACGCTATATTATGGCAGGATATGCTGGAACCAATATTATAAAATATCTATTGTACCTTATTCTGACAAATAAAAAAAATGGATTTGATTTGATTTGAATTTCATAGAAAAACCCAATAACACTTTGCTCGACCTGAATCGAACCTAAGACCCAAGCGTAGTAGTCACGTTCAGGACCACTAGACTAAAAAGGAAAGAAAGAAATAAAGACGTGACGTTGAACTGCGTACTTCTTCATCTTATATCTTGTTTTTTCTTCCCATCAGGTAAGAAAAGACATTAATTACCGTTTATGTCAGAATAAATCATTACAGCAATGCATAACACCATTCAAAAGGATCAACAAAGAGATTGTACAAATTGCACTCATTGGAAACATTTATGGAATTAAACGATAAAAGAAAAGCTACTTTATCATTGAAGACATAAAGACAAAGTTCATTCATCTCACCCATCCCCTGAAAACGAGAGTGTCATTAAACTTTGAAAATTAATTAAGCACAATAGAACAGCAGTCTTATCCACATGAAAATAAAGCAGAAAGTTAGTTGTTTAAGAAGATCGTATATGGCGTTTTGGAGGTTGAGCAAAATAAGCCTCCTTACCATTGGTTTGCGATGTCTCTTTAGGTTGATCAAGATATTTACCATCCATATAGTATAGACCAGTACTTTCTTTCACAAAAATGAATATCTACTAAAGATATTTAGCATTCGCTATACCAAATATAATAAAAATAACGAGTAAAATAGATTTAAAGCCTACTAATTAAAGGTTTAATTTTTCCCTACAAGCAAGTACGGTGGCCAGCACATCAAGTTACCACAAAATGACAAATTTTCTCAATTGATTTTGAACTTTATATTCAACAGTTTAAGGATTAAAATCATTTGGAGAAATTTGACAGTTTTGTATACCTTGACCTGCTGGCGACTGTACCTCTATAGAAAATAACAGGCTAACTAAAACATATAAATATATTCCAAATTCAAAAATTTCGGCTACTGAAGTTTTAAATCTTTAATGGCTAAGGTGTCGGATTTGCGATCATGTGTTTGCCGGTTCGAACCCCACCCATTGCACTACCAACGGGAACCCACTCGTAACACAAGCATTTAGCTTAGTACGAGGGGTTAACAAGAATATAAAAATATATATATACATATACCTAAGTGTTTGGTGGAGATTGAGAGGGGGTGATCTGTCTCTTTTCCGCAAAACAAGTTTTGTATGGCTAATAGGTTTGTGACGTCACAAACCGCTGTAATATGTTAGCTAAAAATTTAAATGTTAGCCTGTTATTTATTACATAACATAACATACATACATACTATCACTCCTGTATTCCCCGATGAGAATTTCATAGAAAAACTCAATAACTCTTTGCTCGACCTGACAATCGAACTCAGGACCACTAGCATAGCAGTTGCGCTTGCGGTCCACATAAAATAAGGCAGTTACATCATTTTATGATAAACATTTTTATGAGGGCATAAAAATTAAATAACTTTTTCTATTATACAAGATGAATGTATAAATCTCATTGTAAACACCCTACAATAGTAGGGGGTGTCAGGACAACACCTGTGCACTGCGCATGCGCGCTTCAGGAGGCTGTGTACAAAATGATCCTTTGTTCAGAGGGGTGGTATTAGAAACAGCGAAACGACGTCTTCCATCTACTGAAAAAACGACGCAGAAACTGTAAGTTTTTTTTCCATACTAATATTGTAAGTTTGTGAGTTTGTAAGGTTCTAGGGGTAAATCTCTGGATCTACTGAACTGATTTTGAAAATTCTTTCACCAATAGAAAGCTACATTATTCTTGAGTGACATAGGCTATATATTATTCCGTAAATTGAAAAGAAACGTATAGTCCACGTGGGCGAAGCCGCGGGCGGAAAGCTAGTCTTCTATAAACTTATACTTAACTAGTTTAGAAATTTCTTTTGTAGCTTTATGAAATGTTAGGTCCTGTGTGTATAATTTTTTCATGATGCGTTTCATTTGTTGCGTCGTTGTAATGACGTAGAATGTTGTTTTTATAGCAAGACTTGATAAATTGATTTGTTTGTTTTGTGAGTTAAGCTGCTTCATTAGTCTAGTGGTCCAAGTGCAACTGTTACGCCAGAGGTTCTAGGTTCGATTGTCAGGTCGAACAAAGTGTTATTGGGTTTTCCATATTCCGCGTAATTGATACGGTGCTGCTACTACCTTATTAGTCTAGTGGTCGAAAGCACGGCTCCTACGCTAGAGGTCCTGGGTTCGATACCCAGGTCGACCAGTGTCATTGGATTTTTGTCCGGTTATTGGGATATACATAATATGGCATCTTAAAACTGTGAGATCTTAAACCTTTACGGATATTAGCGTTATGGTCTGTCTATGTTACTTAAGATATTTTGAATCAATTTCATGCGGATTTCCTCCTGTAATAGAAATATAATAATAATTATCTACTGAGGTAATTATCTAGTAAATAATTATGATTCTGAGATAAGTATCTACTAACATAATAATTATTATTATACGATTATTATCTTCTTATATCTCCTAAGATTTCAATAAAGCAGTATATTAATAAAAACATAGTTTGTTTACTGTTGTTCCAAATATAATAGAGAGAGGTATTTGGGAGGGAGAGATCTTGTGCAAAAAATAGTCACCCATCCATAGACTGACCGCGGCAATTGATGAATCAGTGTATAAATTGGTGCATTTGTATGAAAAGATCTATGTATGTGGAAGAAGTGAAAGAGATATGCAAGAGTCGTAGCAGCCACTTGCTACGACCCTATAGTTTCTGCCTCTGTTTTCGGAAAAAGTCCCTCGAACTAAGCTAAATGCTTGTATTATTAGTGGGTTCCTGTCGGTAGTGGAATGGGTGGATTTTGGACCGGCATGTGGTCATGATCGCAAGTCCGTTGTAAGCCATAAGGCTACCGCCGCTTGATATTAAAAATAAATAAGTATACGGATACAAATATCTCTGTCGATTGCACGAAGTGTTAACAGCAGCGTTGCGGCCACCCTCGCGCTCTCAATTAGGCAACTCCCGCGCATCGATCCCCCTTTCCGGTGGGGTCTAGGTGCTCATAAATTCTTTCTAAACCTGACAGCTTCACGATTCACATGTATACCCATCATGTAGTAGCTGCCATGTCACTTTTGGAGCTCACAATCAGCCCAGCATGTGACAAGGCACAACGTACAAACGCTTTTTTAAAAAATCGGGTCTGGAGTTGATTTCGTTTGTATAGTGATGTGTGTGTACTGTGCTGTGTTGTGATGCTTGTGTGTGTTTGTGTAAGTATTCCTTTTTTGAATTTTCCGGCGCATGAGCAACTTAGTCTTTAGCTCTCGAGTGGCTGTCAAGAGGTGATCTTAAGTGTCTATTTGGTATTATATTAATCTGTTTGGCGATCTTGTAAACTAAGTATTACTTATTCTAGAAGTTTCAAGTACTCAGACAAATATCTGAAATAAAACAACTATAATATTATCTAGATAGTTTGAATTACTTATTACTAGTACGGGTAACAACGTTTCGCGCGAGAATCAAAACCTATAAAAACCAGTGCTAAAGCGAATCTCCGTAGATAGTGTCAATTAAGACATCAAACTTAAGGTCATTATAACGTCTATATTCCCCGAAGGGCTAATAAGGTAGAGGTGTACTAATGTACACACACAGTTACTGCTCGACCTGACAAACGAACTCACAACCTTTAATTTATTGATCGTAGTCAGGATTAAGTACTAGACTAATAACTGCCTTATTAGTGTAGTACTTAATCCTGACTGCGATCAATAAATTAAGTTTGTTAAAAGTTAAATATGGTTTGGAAATCTGTTTGGCTTAATTTTGATAAAAGGGAACTCGAAATAATTCTGGGCGATGACCACATTGCATTGCATGCATTTGCATTTTAAGCAGAATTGGCTTTCCGGTTGATATTCATAAAGTAGAGCTTTCTCGCTAAAACTCGATCTATAAGTACTAATGTTTTAAAGAGATAAAGTTTGTGACATTGTAAGGTTGTAGAGGGTAATCTCCGGATCTACAGAAACGATTTTGAAAATTCTTTCACCAATAGAAAGTTACAATATTCCTGACTGACATAAGTTCAACATAACTAACCTCTAATATAGGATTATATTATCCCGAAAAATTAAAAAAAATATTATAGCCCACACGGGTGAAGCTGCGGGCGGAAAGCTAGTTTTATTTTTTCTGATTTACTTCGTTACAAGTGTGTGTTCCCGTGAATGTTGAAAATTTGTAGTTTTATAAAATTACATTGAAGAGAGAATTATGTAGACATAATTCCTAGCTGCGTACTCAGAAAGATTTTCCCAATCTCATGGAAATTCTCCAAACTCCATTTTAGTGGAGACCTTCGTTAGTTGCTAGTGTAAAAGGTATACATACATGTGTAAAATTTTATTAAATGCTTTAAGCTGTGTGTAGACCACTAGACTAATCAGGCAATTATTAAAACAAACTTATCCTTTTTGTCTTTAATATTTATTGTATAATAATTAATTTGAAGTGAAAGGTGCTAAACCTTGGTTGCTAAAACTCAGTTTCTAACAACTAGAATATAACTGTACTATTTACATAACATACCATCACGCCTGTATTCCCCGAAGGGTTAGGCAGAGGTGTACTTATGTAAATACACCCACATTTCGCCGGTATGTTTAGGTCCCATGTAATAGGGGGCGAGCCTATTGCGATTAACCGGGCACAAATCCAGACTCCGAGCTGCTACTGGGAATTTCATAGAAAAACCCAATAACACTTTGCTCGACCTGCGGATCGAACCCAGGACCTCTAGCGTAGCAGTCGCGATTGGGACCACTAGACCAACGAGGCTGTACTATTTATAGCAGCGGTTATCCAGCTAGTGGCAGGATAGTTTCAAATAGTCATTATCCTATCAGGGATATAGACCAGTTCACTGAGGTCGATTCAAATGATGTTGTTAGCTATAAATACGGGGGGTTACCTGATATATTTGTGAATGATATATTTAGAACTAGCTGAACCGGTAAGACATTGTTCAATTCGAAATGGAATAAGTAAATACCTAATAAAAAATACGCGAAGATAAAATAATCGTAAAGTTTTCTTTTGTAAGTTTCAGCATTATAAACGTAACAAATGTCTCCTTCGGGTATTTTTTTAATTTTAACCGAATTATATAATTGTTTTCGTTTTGACGTTGTTTTTAGTTTGGTATAATATCATTTGGCAATAATATTTGTGGAAATACATATATTGAATTTTACTGGGATCAAAGTTTTTGTATGGAAATGTTTCCAATAAAAATGAAAGATATTTAGTTAAATAAAAGTGTTATAAAGCTGAGTTCTGTAATCCTTTTCTGTATATTTTTTTGGATTATGTTAAGTAAAAAGTCAGTGGCGAAGAAATGTTAGTGTTATGGGTTACAGTCCCGAAATATTCTAAGATAACATGTGATAATGTTATCTTAGAATATTTTCTTCAGTGACTAGGTACTTAGTTCAACTACATTAGAGAGCGACTAAATGATATTAATTTATTTGTGAATAGAGCTATTAATTGTACTTTTATAAGTACGATTTAGTTTTTGTATGTTAATGATGAATGAAAATGAAAATTATTTGTGTTTGTATTATATTTTTCTTTATTTAATATAATTAAATCGGAAAAATATATATAATTACATCAGAAGTGGTAATCACTTCTGATGTAATTATATATATTTAACATTTTCTGACAATATCTATTGTGTTTTGAAATAAAACTACTTTTTACTGTTTTTTTATTGCGTTATACGAGTGCATTATAAAAGCCGTACTACATGGAAAGCCAAATATAAGTAGGTATAGTAAAACTCTGCCTAACCTTATATTGTGAAAAGGATCCAAAATAAAATTCCATACATTAGAAAAATCTATTAAATCCGTAAAAGAGATTTTATTTCAATGGTTATTTCTTGTAAAATTTCAAGTTCCACGTTGTTTCGAGCTGTGCCTTTCTCCAGGTCGACTCCTTTTTCCTACATAAAATACGGAAGATATTAAGCACCAATTGTCTAGATAATACCTATCATAGGTTTTTGTCTAGATACAAATAAGTAAACATAATATGATATGATAATTCTGCTGAAAACCCAGTATATCCATCCTATTTTCTGTAGCAAATAAAATGCACGAATCTATATACGCGATGTAAATGTTGTTGTGTATTTTATGGTGATGCCTGGTAAGCTCAGATTTAGGAGGCGAGTAGTAAACATACAGACAGAGTACACACGGCTAAGCAATTTATTCACCACCTTACGGTTGAGTGATTTTGTTGTTGTTGCTTCTCATTTATATAGGGACTCGCTGTTAAGTAATAGCTCGCTTCTTGCTTCAAAGTAGCATTATCTTGAAAAACACACGTTTGCAGTACCCTTAAGTTATTTTAGTGAAGGGAAATTTCGACCGCGGGCAGGATTCGAACCTGCGTCTTCTGGTTAAGTACACCAGACGCTATGACCGCTAAGCCACCGCAACTCCCACCCGCCATGTCGAAATTTGCCTTCACATTTGTAATTTACGTCTTTGAGGCGACGTTAGTGACATCTGTTGAAAATGTGCTTCTCAACCGACATGACATGCTTTACAGCAAGTACGATGTCGTACGATGCCACCTTATCTTTTAACTATCTTTTTGAATTTTTAGGCATTTTCCATGCCTCTTTGAATTTTTTAATTTAATCTTTTTAATAGTTTACAGTACCCTGTTTTAACTTTCAAAAACGAATGATTTACCAAAATCGATTGTTTTTCTTTGTTATCTTAATTTGAGATTGAGTACCTACGGATGTAGTTAAATAACTAAGCTTTATGAAATTATAAGAAAGTTTTTATAATAATCAAATTGAGTTATAATTAAATCGAAAAAAGTGAGCATTCGGACTTGTGACTGTATTGAAACAAAGCAGCGAGCTGTGCTGATCTTCGATCTGCACATGACCGTGCATCACTCGTACTGCGGTTAGCGTGATCAGTCTATGGATAGGTTACCACTTTTAGGGCATTGAGAACACTCAGTGTTTCGGAGAGCATTTTGAGCTATCGGTTCTAGTTGTTACAAGTCGAAAGACGTTGTTGTCGAAAGAAGTTTATCCTAAGGATAGCAGTATTACCCAACTTGGTTGATAGATGCAACTTGAGCAGATGTCTAATGGCAGTAGCGTCTTGGAAAATACTGATATTGAACCGCATATGGCAAGTATGGAAGCCGATTCCGACATATTATTTGGGAAAAAGAGTAGTAGTTGGTTGTTGAGCATCATTCACATCATGTAACGTAAAAAAGGTACAGTTGGCTAAAGAGTTTGTATACCACCATTCAAGTTGAAATTTTCGCCTGTATTTTAAACATGATTTAAGCAAAGGTGTAGCGATGTACAACCCATTATGCACTGGTATGTTTTCAAGAGCCATAATTGTAATAGGGGACGAGATAATAGCCATTAGTCGGGCACAAATTTTTACTCTAAGCTGCTACAGAGAAATTCAGTTCGCCATCATAATGTCGAAATTCTTATCCACCTAATATTTTGTTTGCAGGTACAAAATTAGCGGCATTCCTAATCTAGTCTACGTACTTCAACGAAAATGTTAATACAGTTTCTTCAAAACATAGAATAGTGTGGGAAAGAGACAAACAAACGGCTACACGTACAATTAGAAAGAGAAAGAAGGTAATCAACAATGATGGAAACGAAGAACGACGGACGTACAGATGACATCGAACTTAGCGCACAAGGATCTAGCAACAAAACTGGGTGAGTAGATATAGGGGATGGATAGACGTCTGCTGCTGAGCAGAATTGAAAGAGGGACGGCTGGGAAAGGGTTAAAAGAGCAATGCAAGGTGTGGCCTTACATATATGAGTCCATCATGATGACTCAACATTTTTAGAAACTTCTAAACCTTGATAGTTTTATTTCCAGGACTTGTTTTTTTTTGTTATTTGTTTGGAAATACAGTTTGCAATACAAGCCCTGTGTTGTGAGATAAACATACAATCTATCGAATACAAAGTACACTCAGACTCTACTACTCTTCCAACTTTATTTCACAAGTTAAATACTAGGTTTAAACTAGACATTTAGCATTTCAAAAAAGATGTAATACGCTACAATCGCGACCTTTTCGGTCTTCTTTAGGTCCCACGTAATAGGGGCCACGTAATTCTATTGACATTGACTGGGCACCATTCCAAACTCCGTGCTGCTATTAAGAATTTCAAATCAAAACTCAATAACACTACTTGACCTGGAAATCGAAAAGACTTCTAGCACAGCAGCCGCGCTTAGGACCATTGAACTGAAGAGGCAGTCGTTAATTCTATTTCTTTTTCACAGCGACGTGGCAATGAAATCCGATCTACCCGAAAGAGGTTCCTGGGGCAGCAAGTTGGACTTCATCCTCTCCGTCATCGGCCTAGCCATTGGCCTGGGCAATGTCTGGCGATTCCCCTACCTCTGCTACAAAAATGGCGGCGGCGCCTTCCTCATCCCATATTTCCTCACCTTGTTCCTTGCTGGAATCCCTATGTTTTTCATGGAGTTGGCCATGGGACAGATGCTTACCATCGGCGGGCTGGGCGTGTTCAACATAGCACCGATTTTTAAAGGTATGGGACTTGTTATGCCAATTGTAAAATACCTAAGTTGTCAAAGAAGTTTAGGGAATAATATCTATTGACATGGAGTAGGTACATTAGTTAAAGTATTAAAAACGATTGATTATTTAAAACTGTTTAAAGTTTTTATAGGATATGGTTCCAAATTAATTTATCAATTTGATAAATTAATTTGGAACCATAATATCAAGGGTATTATTAGATAATTGGAATAAATATCTTTAGTTTTCGGAGATTTTGGGAAGCTTATTTTGGGTATATGCATAGCTATTGTAATTAAAGAAACATTTCGCATATCATACATATAATAATATTCAAAACGGATATGACGACGCGGTACGATATATTACAGACGAAAAGGCAATCAATGGTAATTATAAACAAGGAAAAAAATCCATAAAAAAATATTTGATGAGCTGTCGGACTTGTATTTGAAGTTGAATTTTATTAGCATCGATGATAATAAAATTAATTGAATCGACTAATTAATTAATGCTGCGATGACATAATTCCAAAGATCTCTCAACGTGTCAAATATTTTGGTTTTGTTATCGACAATACCCTTCTGTCCCAATTTCTCACCGAATTAAATTAATTTGTACTGCTCTTACTAGAGCAACCTATCTTAGGCCTCATTCTTTTTCTTTTTCTTTAAAAAGCTTACTAGCAACGTGGGTCGCACATTACTAGTATTCTTGTTAACGCCTCGTACTAAGCTAAATGCTTGTGTTACGAGTGGGTTCACGTCGCTAGTGCAATGGGGGAGTTTCGACCGGCAACTACATGATCGCAAGTCCGATGCACAAGCCCTTGGGCTACCGCCGCTTAAATTATTGGTACTTATTTATTATTGGTCCAGGTATTGGGTACGCGGCTGCCGTTATGTCATGCTGGATGAACGTCTACTACATCGTGATCCTCGCCTGGGCCATCTTCTACTTCTTCATGTCCATGAGATCAGGTAACACTTTTATTTATCTCACTCAGATCCCAAAAGGATTTACTTGCGACAACTCATACACCAGATTTTAAATTAGCCTTTTAACAACTACTACTACTAATAACCTTTACCTTAATATTAGATTTTCTTAAATATCTTCCGACATCGGCCTGCTATAATTTTATTATATGTATAGACTAGCTTTTGCCCGCGACTTCGTCCGCGTGGAATAGATTTTTCCCAATCCAGTGGGAATTTCTCAAAATATCGTTATAAATTAAAGCCTATATGTTATTCTGATGTATAAACAATAATAGTGTAAAGTTTCATCAAAATCCGTTCAGCAGTTTTTGCGTGGAAGAGTAACAAACATCCATCCATCCATCCTCACAAACTTTCACATTTATAATATTAGTAGGATTAGCTAGTGGACCCGATAGACGTTATTCTGCCTTCGTTGCCGTTGTTCATTTTATTGTTTCAGTATAGATACGATATCATTTAATATTTCTATTTGTGTTACAACACAGATGTGCCTTGGCGGAACTGCGACAATTACTGGAACACGGCGACCTGTGTGAATCCCTACGACCGCAAGAACCTCACCTGCTGGTCCTCTATGGATATGACCACCTACTGCACGCTCAACGGGAAGAACATCAGCAAGGCTATCCTCTCTGACCCAGTCAAGGAGTTTTGGGAGTAAGTAGAAAAACTTACAAGTGATATTTCTGTAAACCTTTTAGAGGAACTTTTACAAGTCAATCATTTCCTAACTGACCTTTGAGAAGTTGAACAAACTCAGAGAATCGTGGTCTCTTTTGAAGTCCAGACATAGTGCTATCAACGCCCATTTTATGCCAATATTCACTAATCACTTAATTCGTTGCCCGCTTGCTCGTTTGCCCCATCATCCTCCTATCCTTATCCCAATTTATTTGGGGTTGGTGTAATATTTGTTTTTTTCATCCCTAGATCTCTATCAGTCTTTATCTCATCATTTACTTCTTTCGTAGCCTGAAATTTATCACACATTCTCTTAGGTGTTCCCTTTCCGTTATATTCATCAGTCTTCATCTATAATACATGATCAAAAAAATCGTTGTGCTCTTCATTCCCACACATCACAATTGCGTCTACCCTATCTATTAAAAAAAAACCGAATCTAATTTCAATAAATGTTCTTTTTTGCAGACGTCGCGCTCTTCAGATCTCCAGTGGTATCGAGCACATTGGCAACATCCGCTGGGAGCTCGCCGGGACTCTGCTTCTAGTGTGGATCCTGTGCTACTTCTGTATCTGGAAGGGAGTCAGGTGGACCGGCAAGGTCGTCTACTTCACCGCTCTCTTCCCGTACTTCTTGCTGACTGTTCTATTGATCAGAGGTTGGTTCTTTAATTATCAATACAATCCCTCCAATTTTTATTTATTACCATCACGGTCGGTTTCTGTAGCAGTTTTCTCTGATGAATTGATAATGCAATAAAGCTTTACATCTTTATCAAGAGCAGTTAAGAAAACTGCTTCAGAAAAAAGAAAGACGTTATTCTGTGGAAACGCTTATCATAATTCACTTCCTCTAACACGAATGATTAGGTATTTGAATTATTTTTCTTCCATATTATGTATCTAGTTAACTTTTGTATGAGCGCAACATTCTGTCCTGCCACTATTTTTTTCTAAGAGTATCTGCACCTCTATATAGGTATTCGAATTTACGAATGCAAGAAATCTTCGAATGAAGAAATAAATGACAAAAAAGTAAATAAATTAATTCCTTTGCAGGAATCACGCTCCCAGGCGCGATGCAAGGCATCAAGTTCTACGTGATGCCCAACATGTCCAAGCTGATGGAGTCGGAAGTCTGGATCGATGCGGTCACCCAGATCTTCTTCTCTTACGGCTTGGGTCTGGGCACCCTGGTTGCTCTCGGCAGCTATAACAAGTTTACCAACAATGTCTACAAGTGAGTTACCGAAAGTTCAGTACACCAGTGTCTTGCGGTTTGCTTTCTATTATTGAGTCTTATCATCAGCCCATATGGATAATCTATGCATATCGTGCGTTTGGGATATCTTTAGGCTGCGTTATTTTAATTTACTATTATCTGTGTGATAATCTATATATATAAAAGGCAATGTCCCGACTGACATATCATCGCCCAGCCGAAACCACTAATGATAGAAGTTTGAAATTTTGTGAGGATATTGCTTTTATACTCTAGGCGTCATTTAAGAAAGGATTTTTCGAAATTCATCCCCTAAAGGGGTGAACGGGGGGTTTAAAGTGTGTATGAAACTCTGTCATTTCTAATTTTAATTTAATGAAATTTGGTATTTAGCCTTTAAATACAAAATAATAAAACACGTCCTTAAAGATTTTTTAAATTTCATCCCTTAAATGGGTAAAAAGGGGTGTTAAAGTTTGTATGGATTTTTTTTTGTTTATTATCAAAATTACTCGAAATTCAATATTTAAGCTGTTCAACATAATTAAAGAAATACGTGTTTTTGGATTTTTTTAATTTCGTCTCTTAAATGGGTAAAAAGGGCTGTTAAAGTTTGTATAGTTTATTTTCGTTTTTTATCAAAATTACTTGAAATTCAATATTTATGCTTTACAATATAATAAAATAATCACGTATTTTTGGATTTTTTAAATTTCAGCCCTTAAAGGGGTAAAAAGGGGTATTAAAGTTTGTACTAATAATAAATTGTTTATTATCAAAATTACTTGAGATTAAGTATTTAAAGTTTTAAAATCTATATTATAGTTAAAGAAACACGTGTTTAAGGACTTTTTGAATTTCATCCCTTAAAGGAATATAAAGGAATGTTAAAATTTGTATCGAAAAAAATGTTTATTATCAAAATTACAGGATGTAAGCTCTACAATACAATTAAAGCAACACCTATTGAAGGTCGTTTTTTAATTTCACCCCTTAGCCGCGTAAAAAGAGTAACTGGCCCTATATGTAAAGTGCAAACAAATAAATCTGCTATTTTTATTATTACTTTAAGTTATGTATTCCGTTCTAAAAATAAATGAATACGCGACATATTATTATTTAGCCAACCATGTTGTGTATGGCACTTACTTTTGGATACCTAAAGTACAAAGTAATCGGGGCATTGCTTTAACTGTAGCTTCATCTGGAATAGCACCTACTCATTTGGAAGGTGGGAAAATGGCTCACGCTGTCTTTAAAACTTCCGCTTAGTTTCATCCATGTCGAAACTCCGTTGTGCAATAATATCTTAGCAGAGTGACATGGCTCAAGTTCTCCGAAATCGCACACTTATAGTATGAGATGAGAATATTATGGCACACAAAGGTGGAATCGAAGCACACAATAGATTCTTAAAGATGCAATAGTGATTGGTGGAGTTACTGTGTTGCAGGCAGGGGAATACCGTCAGATTCCGTTATACCTAGAGGAACACGAGCAGACGAAATCAAAGCATACTCAACATCGGGATACCTATAGCCCAACATAATGATTGTCTGTAAAAAGAAATATGAGAGAGATACGTCTGTTACAAAGTTTTCAGAACTATTGGTTAAGATAGAAAATGGAGATGATCCTGAATCCAAAAGGAAAATATATGTACCATCTCTGCTGGATACAATAGTGACGGGTTGTTTTGATAGGTCTAATAGTTAGAGTGTATCCTGATTTTTCTTATATACATACAAGCCTATAGATTGGCTGTGCAAACGTGCAATGGCGACTCCGAAAAAAAGTGCAGTTGCTTTTAATTACATACTTCCTAAGTCGTTGGAGGGCTCAGAAATTGAGTATAGGTCTATCGATTCAGTGCTACAAGCGGATGAAGCAGATTACTAACAGTGGAGTTCCTTAACAGTGTAACCCTCCTTAGGACATCTTTAATGATGCTGCGTCTTATTAAACCACTTAAACCATGTAACGGGACTAGACTGCGAGTAACAGCATTGAACAAATATATTAAAGACGCCACTGTCATTACTGGTTGTACTTGGGGGAATCACTTTTCATACCTCTAATACCACTGATACCATCCGACTGTTTTTGAGAACGATTACATTTCCCTCTTAAGATCTGCTTTGCAATGACCATAAAAAAAAAACAGGGTGAGGCATTAAGGATAGCAGGCTGGAATTAAGAGAAGATTGCTTCTTACATAAGCAATTCTACTTTGCCTGTTATAGAGTCAGTATTAATTGCAGTCTGGTCATTTTGGCACCAGACAGAAAAACCACCAATGAGCAAAGTGGTCTACCACTATTTGTTCCACCCTGTGGAAATATATCCTACGGGACCTCCAGAATGATAGATCATCGCTCTATCTATTAGAACACGAATGCTGCTCATTTAATAACACACCTACACTGCCAAAATCGTGATGTCCACGCGGGCGAAGCTGCGGGCGGAAAGCTAGTATTATAATATTAGCTTTTGCCCATGACTTTGTTCGCGTAGAATAAACTTTTTCCAATCCTGTGGGCATTTCACGAAATATCGTTATAAATTAAAGCATATATTATGTTGTTCTGATAATACTGTAAAATTTCATCAAACACGGTTCCGTTCCATCCTCACAAACTTTCGCATTATTTATAATCTAGCTTTCCGCCCGCAGCTTCGCCTGCGTTTTCACACCTTGGGTTATATTATTGCATTTGCATTAGGGATTGCTATTTAAAAAAATAAAATAATATAGCCTATGTCACTCAGTGGAGATGCAGCTTTCTAATGGTGAAAGAATTTTTGAAACGTGTGTCGTTAAAATTCTTAAACTAAACATCCGAACTCTGGTAGAACGCCTATAGTAGAGGTTTTATTTCGATTTGACCATCTACTGACTTTTGAATTGTCAAAAGCAACAAAGCATGTCTATAGATGTTATAATTTCCAGGGATGCCTTGATTGTGTGTACTGTAAACTCGAGTACATCGATGTTTGCTGGGTTTGTGATCTTCTCCGTAGTCGGGTTCATGGCTCATGAGCAGCAACGACCGGTGGCTGAAGTGGCAGCGTCAGGTAACAATAAAGCTTTTAAATTTTATATCGCTTATTGCTCCCTTTAGTACTGCGACGCCCATTAATAAGATTTTTTCTAATTTGTCTGTTATGGGGTAGTAAGTTAAGGACTACTACAAGTTAATTATTGTTTTTTATATATAAAATGTAATAACTATCTACTGTGAAATAGACTTGAAATAATTTTAACGTAAAAATAATAGAACAATATATTCTATCTTGAAAAAAATATTATAATTTGTTGAAAGTAAATTTTTGATTGCAATTATTTTCAATGTTTGATGATTTTTCGAAAATCATCGTTACTCTGTAAATTATTGCTTTTGATTTTATGAAAATATGTAATAGATATTGTCTTTAGTTTCACACACACTGATTATCTTGAACAAATAAAATAATCTCATTGAGATAATATCACTGATTTATGTTTATTATTTTTTCTAGGTCCTGGCTTAGCCTTCTTAGCATACCCTTCAGCGGTACTCCAGCTTCCAGGCGCTCCACTCTGGTCGTGTCTCTTCTTCTTTATGCTTCTACTCATCGGGTTGGACAGCCAGTTCTGTACCATGGAAGGCTTCATCACGGCCGTTATCGACGAGTGGCCCAAACTCCTTAGGAGGAGAAAGGAGATCTTCATTGCTATCACTTGTGTCATCTCTTATTTGGTTGGACTGTCGTGTATTTCTGAGGCAAGTTTAAGTAGAAATAGTACATACCAATTCCATTCTTCACTTCCGATTTCAAGTTCACATTTTCATGGTCAATCTGTACTTTGGAGCAGTGGTCATTTTGACAATTTATTGCTGTAAATAAAATTATTTATAGTCTAGAGTACTAGTAAGGTGAAAGTCTTTAGCAGATTATAAATAAAATAGGTAATTTACAAAGTCGGACTAAGTCTAAACTCTGAACCCAAACTGCTTCACTCGATCCTCAAATAGGCAGAATCCTTAATATTTATTTTTTAAATGTTTAATTTACTTTACGTGCTTCGCAACGCACATAATATTTATACGGCAAATATTTTCTTAATTTAACATCAAATTTAAGGAATAAAAATACTTATTATTATGAGTATCGAGAATTGGCAATATTTTTTTATTAACTTTAATACGTTAGATGCTAATTTTGCCTGATGAAAAACATTAACAGGATCTAAGATAAAACACGCAATTTGAGTAAATACCCTTTCAAAGTCTGCCTGGAAATAGTAAAACTGTATTGTATCTTAGGTACATGAGGGTGGTACCTGCCTAGGTAAATAAATATACCTAATCTACTACCAAGTATTAAGTAAAGTCAACGTCAAGGTTACACATTGTCTACAAAATCGTAGCAAACTCTCAATATGGCATTGAAAAGCAATGGTAACTCCCATTAATATTCTATCAGCATCTTTAGTCGTGTCTTCGAATACACAAGTAGTTCGTGGAGTGAGGAAAATGTGATCACTTCTTAAAGGATTTTGAAAAACAAGTAGATACGCGATCAGATACTGGTAGATGAGTCTACCTATGTATGGATAGCATGTAAAATGAGACTCAAAGACCAAAATGGGCATTCAAGAGAGTAGGTAATGCAGCATGACACATTAACCCCTGTTTTTTTTTGTCTCAATGTCTTATATTCGCGTTACTGGAAAATCCAAATGTTGTCATTAATGTTCAGATACCATTAAATAAATGAAATAACCTATATTTAATGGTGAGTCATTGTCGATATTGAGCGCATGCCTTTTTGTTTTCTACAATAACTTTTAACAAAACAAGTGAAACCGCCTTTGTTTTCACCACAAAAAGGTCCTACCAAAAACACAACAACACGAATCTACCAAAAACTTTTAAATTCGGTTAAAAAGAGAGATCGCAACGCGTAATTTCAAAGTAAATTAAATTTCGTTTTAACTCTTTGCAGGGTGGCATGTACGTCTTCCAAATCCTCGACTCGTATGCTGTCTCTGGCTTCTGTTTGCTGTTTTTGATCTTCTTCGAGTGCGTCTCCATATCCTGGGCCTTCGGCGTCAACCGGTTCTACGACGGCATCAAGGAGATGATTGGCTACTACCCAACTATCTGGTGGAAGTTCTGCTGGGTCGGATTCACGCCTGCTATTTGCATTGTAAGTATGGTTAAGAGTAAATATCATTATCTCATATTTATAAAAACATTTTTATGATACAAGCCAATTATTTATATGGAAATAATATTACATCCTCAGATGACTAATTTTTTTTAAATATAGATAAGCTACTATCAATCAATCAGTCAACTTATTGTAGGCCACATTTTTTTTTCAACGTATTGCTGATGATGTCAGCTTGAGGCATATGATATAATTATTAAAACTAATATAATATGTAGTTATTGTCGTGTATGCTCGTTTATAAACCTTAACTTCTAAGTAAGTATATTTATTTTTGATTTATTAAAAAATATTTTTTTTTTTAATTTTCAGAGCGTGTTCATCTTCAACCTGGTGCAATGGAAGCCGATAAAGTATATGAACTACGAGTACCCTTGGTGGTCGCATGCCTTCGGGTGGTTCACCGCACTGTCCTCCATGATGTGCATCCCAGGATACATGGTGTATCTCTGGCGCGTCACCCCCGGGACCTGGCAAGAGGTGAGATTAGGGAAGAATATTTTTTCATACTACTAAGATGGCAAACAAGCATACAGCTGGCATAATAAGCGGTTGCCGTAGCCTATGGATGCTTGCAACACCAGGAGCAACACTCGTGCGTTGCCGTCCCTAAAAATGGAGTTGAAAGGGGAAGGGGAAAAGGAGAAGGAAGGGGACTGATGGAGCCACCGGCGCTCCACACTCGCCGTACAAAGCGTAACAGTATTCAAACTGCTTCTTCAAGTCGATATGCTGTGGGAGGGTAGTACCAACCCATTCATACTGCAACGTAGACATCCCATATATTGTATAATTACTAGATTGTTCAGTTATATTCAATATTGTATTCTCAACTTCGTTTGATTACAGAAATTCCACAAAATTGTGCGCATCCCGGAGGACGTGCCGTCTCTGAGGACCAAGATGCAGGCCGAGGAGCAGGCCAAGCACGGCAAGGCTTAAGTCCAGGCCCTCCCACTTAAGTCCAGGATCTCAGACTAAAGGGATTCGGAAAGTAGCATCATAGATTCTCCTGTTTGGTTAGATGCAGATGTGATACTTATAACATCATGACAAACAACAAAAAGACAAGTGCTCCTAAAAAAAAACATCGCTGTTTCTTTTTGTATAACCAAGCAGGATTATTATCGTGGGAAAAAATAAAACCAAATTCTAAAACATCACGCACAATTTTATATAATACAATATTATGTGCCAAATATATTATACTAACAAATTATAATTGTACTCAAATTATATTTACACTTACTAATAATTAGTTTCAAAAATAATTATTTAACATGGTATAGTCATATTTAAAGATGTATTTAAGCGCAATATGTTTTAGATTTTTAGAATAATTTGATGACTTTCCGTTTGCCGTGTGTCGACACGTTCATGTACGTTTAGTTGTACGATAATTTTATAATATAATTAAGTATAATTAGTTTATAAGTAATTATATATTTCAAAGTTAACTAAATATTTGTCTTCCATGTAGCTGACTTGTAGAATATACTGATAGTAACGATAATTAATATATTCAATATTTATTTCTTTGTTATATTAGTTTGTTACTGTTGACTAAAATCTGGTGATACTCTAAACGAGGTAACATTTTACCACAATCTTCATATTAAGCATACCTACAACTGAGTGATATCAGCCTATGACTAGGCGATTGAATACCATTATGGGAAGTGATAATGGTAATTACTTACTAAAGATTATTGCTGTCAATTATTTCTAATAATTTTATTAGAAAAGTTCTAGACAAATATACAGTGAAACAAAATTGCCGTGAGCAATCTAATTTATTTAGTAATATATAGTAATATGTTAAGACTTTTTATTAATTGCTTATTATTGAACTTATATTATAGAAAAAACGTCTCATATACCTAATTATATTTGTTATCCTTTAAGGATTTAAATGTTAGAGATAGATTTATAGTTTGTTATTAAAAACGCATCGGGACGCGTCATTTTTGAATCTAAATGGTGTTTTTTCGAATATTTAAGATGTTGTTTATGTCCTATATGCATTTAATCTTTTCAAAGGCCTCTATTAGGTATTACTTTATTTTTATGATAATTAATGTTTTGTATGACTGGAGCTTATGATTGTTTTTAATATTCATATCATTAGATTTATAAAAATATACGCGTGATTATCAATTTGGTTAATCAGCTTTAAGTATGATTTCTTTTGTTTAGATTTAATTCTAGTGTTAATTTTATTTTATTTCGGAGTCATCGCGACCTAGAACGATAAACTAACTTCTGTGTTCTAATTGAGACCAAAGATCTTAAAAATGAAATACTACTATTGTACTGGAAATGTTTTTAATATCCTATACTGTAGATTTTATATACCTGACTATATACATACTTCGAATTTATTGTGTAATAGTAACAATAGTTTTATGATTTATTGATTGTACTATTTGCCTAAACACAAAACATATTTCTTCAGAATAATTAAAACAAAACTAAGTACATATTATTAAGTAACTAAAGTACATTATATTCACTGAAAACAAGGCACTACTTTGAGTGTTCAAAAATTATAATGTCTATTCATATTGTCAATTTCAAACATATTTATTATAAGTATATTTCGTAGCAAAAGAATGTAGCCCATTTATAAAATGTATCTTTAATGAAATTAAGACAATATATTAAATCATATAACTTTACTAAAACTGTTTACCTTAGTAGTGTTTGTGTAAAAATTTACCCATATTTTAAGTACAATTAATAAATATTATAGGAATAAGATACTCGTAGCCCGATTTTCGTGTAGGTTGCTTTTGAGAGTATAGATGAGCGAGAGATCACAATTATTCGTAGATTTTCAATATAATTAATTGTATTTTGTATTGGATATCCGACACATATACCTAATGCTATAATATTTTAATAGTCAAATAACATATATAAATTTATATTATATTCAATTTACTGTAAACAATTATAATCATATCGGCTAAACATTATATCATTATAAATTTATATTTGAGGTGTTTAATATGTATCAAAATAGTGCGTTATTCAAGATGAATGTGCTTCCATGTATTTTAAATAAAATAATTAACATTTTTGAAGTTATATTTATAATCTATGTACTTTATAGTGTGTTTAAACAAAGTTTATATAATCATAAGAATATTTTTAGACGGATGATAATTAAATAATATCAATTTCTATTTGGCAACGAACTTTATACGAAAATGCTTTTATTTACACGACAAATAATGAAATTAATACAATAAAGGTTACTGTAAACCCCCCATTCACTAAATATGATTGCATATTATGTAGTACTTAGGGTTTATCAATAAGAAAAGAGGGAAATGAGTCGACATTTATAATTAAATAGTTTGTATCAATCAATATTACACACAGAACAAATATGGAAAATTATCATTATTGTCAAAATAATAATTAATCAATATATAATTATTTCTGAAATATTTTATCAATGTTTTGAATTATGTCATTTACAACTCAACCATTGTAAAAATTTATTTTTGAAAAAAATATTTTCGATGGCTATGTAAGAAGTAGATAAAATCGTTGAAGTATTTATTTCATTAAATAATAGATAAATAACTCTATTGTTTTATTTAATGTCCTCTGGATAGTAGGTATTGCATTTTTCATGATTTTAACAACTCAAAAATTACAAACTTACCGTCATATTCATAAAAATATCAAACGTCATAGAACTATGTGTTTCGTGAAAACGAAAAAAAGAAGACCAAATATCGTTTTATATTTCATGAATACTAGGTACAGCTTATTTGTGTTTCATAATTAATTATATTATACCTGCCCTTTCATTGCCTCATTGGTTAAGTGGTCGCAAGCGTGCCTGCTAAGCGTTAGATCTTGATTTCAATTCCCTAGTCGAGCGTCATCTTACTGCCCTTTATCCAATTTATTTGTGCTCGGCGCAGGCTGTCCTTTTCTTCCATTCATCCCTGTTAGGCGTCATCTCATCATTCAATCCCTTTTCCATCATATCTGACGACGTTTTAATGGGTTATTCTGTGAAATTTTCTATAGCAGTTAATAGCAATAGCTATCATATTGTAGGTACGGTAGTAATCACTGCTTTTTTTTAAAAAAAAAGCTTACTAGCAATGTGGTTCGCACATTACTAGTATTGTTGTTAACCCCTCGTACTAAGCTAAATCGAGCTATTACGACTGGGTTCACGTCGGTAGTGAAAAGGGTGGGTTTCGAACCGAAAAACCACATGATCGCAAGTCCGACGCCCTAGCCATTAGGCTACCGCCGCCCTCGCTTTGAATTTGTATTGTATGTACTTGTATTGTACTGATTTAGTAATCAGTTTAACTACTACTCCAGTTCGCTCATTGAGATAGTTGAGAGCAGTCGTGTCGCTAATCATTTATAAATAGAAGTGTGTAGGTAGTCGGGAGTTCGAACCCGCACTGCTTTGTCGTGTATCGTTTGTGTAATCGAGACGCACATCCATCGGACAACTTGCTGGAGCGGACTATATACAAATTCACCTCCGCTTTCATCGCAAGTGAAGAGACTTGAGTCAGCCAAACACGGTACCACTGCCACAGCCGCTACGTCACTACAGAACATCAAGAAGGGGATCCCCAACCTTTCGGTATGAATACAAATTGTAGAAAATGTGACGACAAAGTATCGGATGGCGCTTTGTGCTCCTGTTGCTGTATGGTATTTCACTTCCACTGTGTCTCTCTATCAGAGATTGGTTGGAGAAGATTAGGATCAGACAGACAAACTGCTTGGGTATGCCCGGAGTGCAAAACTAATGTACAAACTAGCTCTCCAAGAAACCAAACACAGATAAAACAGGGAAAACCATTGGACGAACAGGTAGTCCTCCAGCCAGCGCTGCATAATATCGAGTTAATGCTGCAGTCCCTGTCAAACTTACCCGAACAGGTTGAAAAATTGAGATCAGACTTAAGTGATCTTGCATCAAAAATTAAAAGCCAAGTTATTGAGGAGCTTAACGTAAGATTAACTAATATTGAATCTAAATTGTCATTTGTTGATTCTATTAAGCAGGAACATATTAGCATCAGATCAAACTGTAAAAAATATGAAGAACGTCTACACACCTTAGAAAATGCATTGCAAAACCGAGACGATATTATTAAGGAACTCCAACGGAGATCGAGTGTACTAGAAAGAGATTACAATCGTTGCCAACAACAAAGTCGATTCCTCAACATTGAAATAGTTGGAATACCGGAGAAATCAGACGAAGACCTACAGCAATTAATGCTCAAACTTGCTACCTCAGTAAACGCTAACATATCTAAAGATGATATTGAGTTTATAACTCGAGTTCAACCACTACACTCGTATCCAGGAAGACCTAAAAAAATTGTCGTTAAGCTGAGAAACAGAGCCGCTAAGGATAGCATCATCGCCAATTTCCGCAAAACCAACAAAAACAAAGGTGTTACATCACATGACTTGGGATTTGCTGGTAACTCATTAAAAGTTTTTATTAATGAACATCTCACGATCGCAAATAAAATGCTGCTGAACAACTGCCGTAAACATGCTAAGGAGTTAAATATCAAATTCGTTTGGGTAAAAAACTGCTCAGTTTACATGAGACGCAACGAAAAGTCGCCACCAATAACCATCGCTTCCGAAGAAGATTTGACGAATTTTTTAGGTCGAAGTTAGCTAACGACTTGGATTCTCGAATTTTGTCGTTTTCTATATCATTAAATTGTTCTTCAATTTATTTAGCTGTCCACACATTACACAAATTATATATCGTTCATACAAATTCATATAACTCACACAAGTCACATACCAAATACATTACTAACCCGTCTATATATTCACACTTGACATTTTATAACAATAATATGATAAATAAACCGACCGCAATGTTGCAAACCCCTGAACTACAAACCAGCCGTACCAAAGCAGTAGCAATGTCCGCTATATGTTTACAAATTGTTTTTCTATTACCCACTTTATACAGTTATTTCTTTTTGTTATTGCATCGAACAAATTTTGTGAAGGATATTTTAATTCCCAATTATAATATAATTACAATACAATATCATGAATAATTTAAGTGTTTTTTATCAAAACACGCGCGGACTTAGAACTAAATTACCTATTTTTTACCGGAATATTGAAGCAAATGATTTTGATATAATAATTATAACCGAAAGCTGGCTGTGCGAGGGTATTCTAAATACGGAAATATGCGATAGTCGTTACGATGTATTTAGATATGATCGACCAAGTGGTAAAAAAGGTGGTGGTGTGATGATTTGTGTGAAACGGGGCTCCGGCACCACTACAACTAGGCTGGATATAAATACAGGTTGTGCGGAGATGGTATGGGTAACAATTAAGGGTATTGTACGTCAAAATTCACATCAAAAGTGTAGTTTACACGTTGCGGCAGTGTATATTCCCCCGAATAATAAGTCCCCATCAATGTTGAGTGATTTCAAGAATTCCGTATGTGATTTATTTGCCACTTATCCAAGTGAATATTATTTGATGGTAGGAGATTTTAATCTACCCTTCATTACTTGGACTAATACGGGTCACTACGTGAATGCCAAAGCGAGCACAGTATTAGTTGATTCGGCTAACGATCTCGTTAACTCTTTAGATTTTATGGGTATGACACAATTCAATCTAACACCAAACTGTTGTGGTAACGTTCTCGATCTCGTGATATCCAATTTGGTTTTAGAGTGTAAGCAAAGTAACATATCATTAGTAGGCATAGATAAATATCATATTCCCTTGGAAATAAGCATTGAGAACTGTACTTTAAAATGTATTAAACCTCAGCAACGTTTACTTAAGAAGTTTTTTAAGGCGGACTACAGGAAAATAAACTTAGACCTTTGCAGTATAAATTGGGAGGATTATCTTAAAGCTAACAGCTTAAATGAAGTAGTGGACAAGTTTTATCAGAAACTTAATTTGATTATAGATAGTCATGTTCCAACGGTTAAAATATCAGGGCGGTATCGCTATCCTAAATGGTACACACCTTCCCTAATAAATGCGATTAAAGAAAAACATAAGGTACATTTAAGATGGAAAAAATTTAAAAATCAAATTGATTACACGGAATTCGCCTTATTGAGGACTAGAGTGAAATACCTACAAGATGAATGTTTTCAAAAATACACAAACAGGTGTGAAACCCAGATTAAGAAAACTCCTAAAGATTTCTGGAATTTTATCAACAGTAAACGGAAATCATCGGGATATCCCTGCAATATGACATTTATGGGTACGAATTATAGTAATAATGTTGATATTTGTAATGCATTTAATACCTTTTTCCATAGTGTGTTTTCGTTACCCTCAACTAAATCGGTTACGTCTAAATCAGTTTATGGGGACGATGACTGCCCGTTAGCAAACAATACTCACTCCATCAAGGTCACATCTGATTGTCTAAAGAAGATATTCAGCAACATCGACCATAGAAAAGGATCGGGTACGGATGGTATACCAGCAATATTTGTTAAGAACTGTGAACCAGGTCTCACACAGCCTCTCAAAATTGTATTTCAAAGGTCTTTGGATGAGGGGTGCTTTCCAAAACATTGGAAAGAAGCCCAAATAGTACCTATTCATAAAAAGGCATCAAAATCAGATATAAATAACTACAGAGGCATATCACTTTTAAATAATTTTAGTAAAATGTTAGAAAAGATAGTCTACGATCACATCTATGCCGCTACTAAACAGTGCATACCTCACACTCAGCACGGTTTTGTGAAATCACGGTCGGTTAACACGAACCTTCTTGATCTTACAAATTACATTAGTACAAACATGAACGCAGGGGTGCAAGTAGATGTAATTTATACAGATTTTGAAAAAGCATTCGATAGAGTAAATTATTGCATATTAGTTGATAAGCTAAACAAGGTTGGGATAAAAGGAAATTTATTAAGATGGGTGGATTCATACTTAAGAAACCGGCGCCAGGCCGTGGTACTCGGTAGCTACCGATCAGATTTTGTAGATGTCACGTCTGGGGTGCCTCAGGGATCTCTGTTATCCCCGCTACTTTATAATATATATCTATACGACATTCCACACTGTTTCCAACACTCAAAACATTTATTGTACGCTGATGACAAAAAAGTCTTTCGTAGAATAGATAATGCGGCAGATTGCCTCTTGCTGCAAGATGATTTGGACAGGCTCAGCCTTTACTATGCTCGAAATGAAATTAATGTCAACAGCAAAAAATGTCAAGTTATAACATTCTCAAGGAAACGTAAAGAAATACATCATAACTATTATTTATCAGGGGAAGTGATACCTAGAACATCACAGGTTAGGGACTTGGGAGTAATTTTGGATGACAAATTCACTTTTGAGGCACATATCGATCATATAACCAGTAAAGCCTATAAATCACTTGGTTTTGTAATACGTAACAGTAAACCGTTTAAAGATCCACATTGTCTTAAAGTATTATACTTTTGCTATGTGAGGAGTGTTTTGGAATTTGCGAGTGTTTTATGGCGGCCTTTTTACAAAAAGTACATTGACAATATTGAATCCATTCAACACAAATTTATTAAACAACTTAATTATTTATGTAAAATACAAAACTTGAATTACCTAGAATCCTGTAAATACCACAAAATAAATACTCTCGACAGTAGACGTTCTTTGGCTGATATGATGATGTTATATGATATAATAAATAATAAATTCGACAGTGAACTACTACTCGACAAAATTCTATTTAATGTACCCCGTAAACGTACTAGGAACACTCCCCTGTTAACGACATCTTCAGCCTCAACAAAGTATATAAAAATGTCACCATTTTTTCGTCTCCCTGACTTATATAACAACAAGTTTGCATCTTTGGACCCATTTAACTGCCCACGCAACACCTTTAAAACGGAAATATTGAAAATCCTCTCACAAAGTAAGTAGATTTACAATAAATTAAACCGGTTTATTATATCAATACACACATAAATGCAACAATATATAAGTAAATATATACTTTTACCAATATTACACACACACACACAGACATACACATACACACTCAAACACGCAAACTCTTATTAATGTAAAATTTATTATGTGGTTTCTAAATATATATTTTTTTTTTTTACATATAAGCTCACTCTCAACGTTATATCCTATTTTATCTGTGTACTTCGTTATTGGCGTATTCTTTAAAATTATATAACTGTTTAGTTATTATAAGCTGTGAAGATACTATGTATAAATAAAATAAATAAAATAAATAAATACTATACAATGGCAGTAGTCTGCCATGAATCTAGAATCTGGTATACATCTACAATTTGCCAAAATCTAAAATATAATTGAATTTGGCGGTCCACCAATCAAAAATATATTTCTTATTGCTTATTTGATTAATTCATCTACGTACTTTACTGATGTTTTGACACGCATTCGTTAATTGACCAATCCTTATAAGTGATATGATGTAAGCGTGTGGGCATTCGCCTTGGGGTCTAGGTTACTAAATAATTATTTTATTTATTGCCTAGGCGATAAAATAGGCGAAATGTGTAGGTGTGGTATTGTTTATAAACGAACTATGTATTAAGAAATGTTTGATTTTATACTATTGAACGTATTTGACCCAAGTTGTGCCTTTTTTTATTGTCTACAATCTGATGAGACGGCAGAGTACGTCTCACACAGACTATAAAAAAAAACCTTTTTTTTATGGGATGACTCGGGAAACGAGCAGGCGAGCTACCTGATGGTAAGTAGTCATTGCCGCCCATGGACGTCTGCAGAACCAAAGGTGTTGCCAAAGGAACCAATGGGAGGGGAAAGAGAAAAGGCCTCTCGCTCACCAAACGAAGCGCAGCTCAGTAGCGAAACGCTACTATTCGGACGAGCGACGGTATCCTGTGGGAGTGTGGTACTTCCCCGGTCAAGTCGGCCCATTCATGCTGCGAACAGCGTAGCATTCCCATAGCATCTCTTGCCATATAGCATTCTAGGATAGGGTTATGAGATTCGCGATATTCTCCACGACCATGACAGGCTGTGGTCCAAATTCGCTGAACCCTTTCAAGCTCTACTTTTATAAGATTGGCGTGACGTTCAAGACTGTTTCATCATCAACCCATTATATTGTCCCACTGCTGGGCGTGGGTCTCCTCTCATAATGAGAGGAATTAGGCTATAGTCCACCACGCTAGCTTACTGCGAGTTGGCAGACTTCATACGCCGTCAAGAAAATCTCTCAGGCATGCAGGTTTCCTCACGATGTTTTGCGCGTGATAATTAATCTATACTTATATTATAAAGCGGAAGAGTTTGTTTGTTTGTTTGCTTGAACGCGCTAATCTCAGGAACTATGGGTCCGATTTGAAAAATTATTTCAGTGTTAGATAGCCCATATTTATCGAGGACGGCTATAGGCTATATATCATCACGCCAAGACCAATAGGAGCGGAGCATAAATGAAAAATGATGCAAAAACGGGAAAAAATTAAATGCAGAAAAAAGCCGAGAAACCACGCGGGCGAAGCCGTGGGCGGAAAGCTAGTTATTAATACGCACATGATTTCGAAAAGACAGAGGTGCGTGCCTAGGATTGAGTCTTGGACAAGACTGTTTGCTTTTCTTTAAAATAATTACTTCTTTTCTCAATGAACTTATGTATGAATCACGGAAAGGAGAGGAGGCCTGTGTCCAAGCGGTGGGAATATTATGGAACGGTTTTTTTTTTTTTTTTTTATGGGATACCTAACTCGGCAAACGAGCAGGCGAGCTACCTGATGGTAAGTAGTCATCGCCGCCCATGGACATCTGCAAAACCAAAGGAGTTACTGTAATTGTAAAGGAGTTACTGTAATTGTACGGTTATTGTAAAGCTACTTTTTTGTCTATGATAGATATCATATTATATGTATGTATGCATGATATATCCTGCGTAAAAACTGTTAAATATGTACCCCACCTTATATTAAGCAATTTTTATTCATGTCAAGCTACCGACGGCCTTGGAAGCGGAAATAAAATGTGTTATTTGGATTTAAATAATTCATGGATCAACCACGTACTTATATCAATTGTCTGGGCTATCAATATTGTAATGTATTCATATATATGTACCTACTCAGAAACTTACATAGGTACATTCATACATACCATCACGGCTTTATTCTCCTAATCCATACCATCACGCCCATATTCCCCGAAGGGTTAGGCAGGTGTACTTATATACACCCACACTTCGCCGGTATGTTTTAGGTCCCATGGAATGAGGGGCGAGCCTATTGCTATTAACCGGGCACAAATCCAGCTGCTACTGGGAATTTCATAGAAAAACCCAATAACGCTTTGCTTGCCCTGGGGATGGAACCCAGGACCTCTAGCGTAGCAGTCGCGCTTAGGACCACTAGACTAATGAGGCAGTCCAGTTATCCTCCTAATCTTTTCCAAATTATGTTGGAATCGTTTTCTAGTCTAACCAGATGCGACTGTATATCAGTATTTTACAGGAAGCGACTGCCATCAGACCTCCGCAACCCAATTTATGGGCAACACCGATATTCAAACTGGTTGTCAGGCTTTTGGGCTTCTTCTTCTAACTACTAACTATTGTCATAGGTGTTCTTATGACAACCGGGACCGACGGCTTTATATGCTCTCCGATGTACGGAGGGGTCTCGCTGTGTTAAGAACGGTCACCCATCCATAGACTGACCGCGGTATGTGTTGCTTAACCTTGCAGATGTGTTGATCAGCGCAGTTATAACTTAGCCATAAGCCCCTCATGCCATCGCCAGTATGTTTTTAAGTCCTATGTAATAGGGAGCGAGCTAATCAATTACTGTGTAAACATAGCAGAAAAAGTAGTATAAAGAAATAAAACGGCATAAAAATCGATGTTCCATAAAATATTAAGATATTTCAATGTCAACATAGAAAAAAGTAGAATTAAGTATAATAAAGAGCAGTAATATAAGAGAATAACAAGTTATAGAAATAGATATAAGAATAGCAGAAGAGATAAGAATATGTCTCCTTAAAAAGGATCACCGCTCTTCTTCGCTTCTTTCTGTGGTAAATTCACATAATTTATCTATTCTTCCTCTAAATGCCACTCATCATTATCCTTACTCTACTCCTTCACTTTTAGACCTAATCTTCGTTTCATCCACTGATCGCGTCGCTAAGCATGGTCAATGCTCAGCGGATTCCTTTTCCTATCATGATCTTCTTTTCCTGTCTTACAAAATTCGCACTCCTAAGTTGAGACCTAAAACCCTCATGCAGCGCAACTTTGGTGCAATTGACCTGACCCGTCTTCATGAGGATGCCAACAGCATAGACTGGTCATCCCTGTATGCATCTACATCGGTGGATGATCAATTAAATTTCTTTACGACACTTGTGCAGTTATATGACCAGCATGCACCAGTTCGTGCCGTGAAAGTGAAACACTTGCCGTCGCCATGGCTTACAGAAGAAATTAAAGCTATGATACATAGGAAAGCTACGGCAAAATCGAAATTTAAGGGTCGACCTTCAGATTCTCGCAGGGAAAGATACACGTCAATCCGAAATCACTGCAATAAAGTGTGTAGGAAAGCTCAACGCCAACATATTCACAACTCTGTTCAAAATGGAGATCCAGATAAAGTCTGGAAATTTCTAAGATCAATGGGGGTCGGAAAATCTCGACAAGAGACAGTCCCTAAAGAATTAGATATCAATGCACTTAATAGTTATTTTACTGCTTCGTCTAATTTTGATAGGACAACAAAAGCTAATACCTTGAACTATTTTTCATCTCTTCCGACTCCCAGCTATTCCTCGTTTTCTTTTAGTCCGTTGTCAGAATGTGATGTTAAACAGACCGTATTATCAATCACTTCCAAAGCAGTTGGTAGTGACTGTATCAGCCGTAATATGATCCTACCTGTGCTAGACATTATCCTCCCAGTTATCTGTCATATCCTTAACTATTCCATCTACAGTGGTGTCTTCCCATGCGCATGGAAAGACGCCAAAGTAATTCCGTTACCCAAAAAGTCCAATCCTGCATCCTTTTCTGAGTATCGTCCTATATCCATTTTACCATTCCTTTCCAAAGTCCTTGAACGATTGGTTTACAATCAGTTGAATCTAAAAATAACCTTCTCAATCCTTTTCAATCTGGTTTTCGCCCGGGTCATAGCACCACTACTGCTCTTGTCAATATTACGGATGATATCAGGGCGGGCATGGAAATCGGTAATCTTACGGTATTAGTATTGCTAGATTTTAGTAATGCCTTCAGTACTGTAGATTTCGATATTTTGCTCGGTATACTGCGCTCTCTTAACATATCTCCATTGGCGATTGACTGGTTTCGAAGTTACCTGTTCGGTCGTCGGCAAAGTATTTCTATTTCTTTCGAGGATGCCTCATCTTCAGTGAGCAATATTTCTGCCGGTGTACCACAGGGTGGCGTTTTATCCCCTCTACTTTTCGCAATTTTTATAAATGCAATCTCCCACCAACTACTTTCTTCCTTTCACCTTTATGCAGATGATCTTCAAATTTACTTCCAATCTCCTTTAGGAAATCTGACGGAAGCGATCTCCACAGTCACTGAAGATCTGGCCCGCATATACGACTGGAGCAAAAGGTTCGGGTTAACGGTAAACCCTGCGAAAACGCAGGTTACAGTAGTAGGCAGCTCCAGGATGATCTCTAGAATCGATTGGACGACTCTTCCCCAAGTTACTTTTGACAAAATACCTATTCCTTTCAGCGAGAAAGTTAAAAACTTGGGGATATACATAGATAGGAATTTTACTTGGAATGATCAATTGCAGGAGATTAGCCGTAAGATTTTTGCCTCTGCTGCGATGGTGAAAAGATTACGTAACTTCCTGCCAACTGCGACCAAAGTTGCGCTTGCTCAATCACTTCTTCTTCCCATCCTTGATTATGCTGACGTCAGCTATCTTGACCTTACTGAAGAACAGCTAAATAAACTTGAGCGCCTTCAAAACTTTTGCATAAGGTTCGTATTTGGCTTACGAAAATATGACCATGTTTCTGAATTTCGCGTCAAACTCAAGTGGCTGCCAATCCGTCTTCGCCGAAATGCTCATATTCTAACTCTACTTTATAATGTTCTCTTTCTGCCTTCTACTCCTTCTTACCTTAAGAATCGCTTCGAGTTCCTTGGGGATACTCACACACGATTTCTACGGTCGTCGGATAACCTGAGGCTCAAAATGCCAATGCATTCCACAACATTTTTTGATAAGTCTTTTGCAGTACAGGTGCTCGCTTATGGAATGCGTTGCCAGTTACAATTAGACGTGCTCAAACATTGTCAGCATTCAAAAGGCTTGTGAAGGAAAACTATTTATCTATGCAATCCTTTTAAACATAAATTTCGTTGCAATGTATATATTTAGGTATATGTTTTAATATTATTGGTATATATATATTTAAAAAAATATATGTTGTTATAATTGTCCCTTTTTTGTATAGCACCGGAAGCAACCCTAGTTTTGTCCAGTACAGTTGTGTCCATCCAAAGGTTGCCTGGAAGAAATCGCAGATCGCGATAAGGCCGCCCATTGTATGTATCTTATACAAAATCTCTGTACTTTTATTAATTATTTTTGGTGTACAATAAAGTATATATAAATAAATAAAAAAATAAATAATAGCATTAAGCATGTAAAATAGCATTAAATATAGCAATAAGAAAATTTTAAAAATGTAAACCAATAAATTAGAGACTAAAATCATTTCCCCCTTAAAATTTAAATACTAAAAGCAAGATAGATAGTCCGAAAGTTTAGGATTAATAAAAATGGGAATCCCACCCATGAGACTGAAGGGCGATGGAAGTAAGAAAGATACAGTATGAGGAATGGAAGTACGAGAGGCATGAAAGTGAGAACTAGAATGAAAGAGAAATAGGTTTCGAATAGGCGCCAACGTTCGTTAGCGGAGCTAGAATAAAAAAAAAAAAAAAAAAAATAGGGAGCGAGCCTATAACCATTAACAAGGCATAAATCTAAACTTTAAAGTATTATTGAGTTTTTTTTAAATACTGTTGTGGTAGGGCAACACTGTTCGCAGCATGAATGGGCCGGCTTGCCCGGGGAAGTACCACACTCTCGCAGGAGACCGACACTCGAGTAGTAGCGTTTCGCTACTGCGAAAGAGAAGAGTGCCGACGGCCCAATTCCTCCCTCAAAACCCTTCCTTCTCCTTTTCTCCTTCCCCTCCCTTTCCCTCCTTTGGTTTTGCAGATGTCCGTGGGTGGCGATGACTAATTCCTTGCCTGCTCGTTTGCCGATATACATATCCCATAAAAAAAGTAGCGTAGAGTAGCAGGCGAGGTGATATGCAGTATTTATAAACCTGTCAATAACTTCACAGTGAGATGTCACGGTTGCATCAACTAGAAATCGAATCCGCTACCGATACGGACGGGGCGCGGGTCACTCAAATTATCTAAACAAATAGCATTGTGTATACTTGTCTCGAGTTTCGGAGAAACACGTCGAAAGTATATACTTTCGACGCGTTTGTTTGTATAAACAAACAAAAAATATGGTTAAGCGCGAGCGTTCTGTAATAATTGGGTTCTTTAACTCTCTATTAAATTAAGCTGAGCGTGGTGTCGTGCAAAGGGTTACAAGGGTTTAACCCTTGAAAGACATAGACAGAAGTAAGTATATATACTTAATATACACTTTTGTAATATACATACCCAAGGCAAATCTATTGCTTCCTGTCTTCGAAGGCCGTTGACGGTTGCTGAATTAATAAAAATCATAGAAGCCGAGCCGAGGTAATCATAAAAAAAATAGTTCGGGGCAATAAGTGTGCCCATTGCATAATTAGCCCATAATGTTCCCACTGCTGCTGTGAAGTCTGCCAACCCGCAGTGGGCTATCGTGGTGGACTATAGCCTATTCCCTCTCGTTCTGAGACCTGTGCCCAGCAGTGGGACAATGTAATATAATAATAATAATAATAAATTCATTTATTTCAGAACCAGTCCATATACATGTGGGATTAAATAACATTCAATACACAAAATTAATTAAAAATCTACAGTAAATCACATAAAAAATTAAATAAAAACATAATACAATTATACATATGCACACACATTATACAATACATATTATACTATAGCCATATTGTCATCTAAGCCTAAATTTAGGTTTGGATCCGGAGTGCTCAATATGCAACTTAGTCCAATATCGCATTATTGGACAATCCAAATCCAAATTCATCCTCCATGCGAACAGTTGTAGGTAGCTGTTGGAACTTCCCCGTATGCGGCGCATCAGTGATACAACTCTCTTGCGAATAATCGTAATGGGTTGATGATGATTCCCACTGCTGGGACAGGCCTTCTCCCCGTGAGAGGGAGTGGGCCGTAGTCTACCACGCGGGCCAAGTGCGGGTTGGTACATGTCACATGTCTTCGAATTTTTGATTCTAGGACATGCCGGTTTCCTCACGATATTTTCCTTCACACGTCTTGGCAGCAGTGGTGATGAAATAATTTACCTATACATAGTAAAGCCTCTGTTTGGATTCGAACTTACGACCTACAATTAGTAAGTCGCGGCAGGTACGACTACTGCTAGTGCCCACTATTACAAGGAAATAGAAAAGGTTGGCGAATTGCGATAATATAATTATATAATACATCTCAGCTTACCCTTTGAGGTTACAGGCGTGATGGTATGTAACAATATGGCTGACCGACTGACAGATTATATTATCCATAAATTACTTTACGACCAATAAATTCCTTTAGGTATGCATATGAATAAAATTCGGATAATTAGGTTTGTTACTACATGAGATATATATGGTCATGGTTCACTGATGGGGCCGCAGATTTTTTTTATATGACATTCCACCATTAATGCGCGCATATATGGTAGGAGAATTGTAAAATACTCGTATGATAGTTGAAGGACACAGTAATGGACAATTTGTTTGAAGTATTAGGTAAATGAAAAATCATCAATATTATATAACAAGGACTGCCTCGTTAGTCTAGTGGTCCCAATCGAGACTGCTACGCTAGAGGTTGGTTTCGATCCCCAGGTCGAGCAGTGTTATTGGGTTTTTCTATGAAATTCTCAGTAACAGCTCGGAGTCTGGATTTGTGCCCGGTAAATGGCAATAGGCTCGCCCCCTATTAAATTGTACCTAAACATACCGGCGAATTATGGGTGTATATTAAGTACACCTCTGCCTAACCCTTCGGAGAATACAGACGTGATGGTATGTATGTATTAAATAACAACATAACTTTACATATACTCACGCTTTTTTCCCACAGAGTTAGGCAGAAACTACAGAATGCCACTTGCTACGACTCTTTTGCTTCTTCCACATTCATGAATGTCTTCTTGTCATACACACGCGCCGGTTGCGAGTACTACAGTTTGTTCGAAATAAGTAAGCCGATCGGAAGTTAGCAGTTCCGAACTACCGTGGTGATAAAATCGTTTAATTAAATGATAAATGATATTTATTTTTGTAAATAGATCTTTTAACGACACTTTTACAAGTCATTTTTTTTACATATATTTTTTTTAAACTAGATGGCGCCGACATTTCCTATCTGACGACCTCTGAGAAGAAATGCCGAAACAAACTCAGAGAATCATGGTCTCTTTTAAAGTCCAGACAATAGTTATATGATAGATATGCGAGTTTTACAATGTAGGGCGAAATCTGAACTGGCCTTTTGAAGAAAGAGCCATAACAGCTTTGAGTTGACCTGTCCTCGTGTAGCTCAACCATATTTTAGGGAGCTCAACGATCCGTCGCATGACGATACCAGATCAGCAAGACATTTGCGTAGGTCATGTGAAACACTCAAAGCTGTCAGAAAACTTGTATTAAATCTTAATATAGTTAGAGCTATATAGCAGTGATAGCCGAGTGATATGACCATTGGACTGCCAAGTCAAAGGTCTCGAGTTCGAATCCAAGGCACGCACCTCTGACTTTTCGAAGTTATGTGCGTATTAATAATTAATTATCATGCGCCTAAACGGTGAAGGAAAACATCGTGAGGAAACCTGCACGCCTGAGAGATTTTCTGGACGGCGTGTGAAGTCTGCCAACCCGCAGTAGGCTAGCGTGGTGGACTATAGCCTAATCCCTCTTGTACTGAGAGGAGACCCGTGCCCAGCAGTGGGACAATGTAATGGGTTGATGATGATAGTTAGAGCTAACCTACATAGTACTCACATTTACATTTTTATCCTTTTTTTATATAACACTAGCTTTCCGCCCGCAGCTTTGCCCGCGTGGACAACACGATTTTGGCAGTGTAGGTTTTTCCATAACAACATGTATATTTGTTATTAAATGAGCAGCATTCGTGTTCTAATAGATAGAGCGATGATCTATCATTCTGGAGGTCTCGTAGGATCTATTTCCACAGGGTGGAACAAATAGTGGTAGACCACTTTGCTCATTGGTGGTTTTTCGGTCTGGTGCCAATATGACCATACTGCAATTAATACTGACTCTGTAACAGGCAAAGTAGAATTGCCCATGTAAGAAGCAATCTTCTCTTAATTCCAGCCTGCTATCCTTAATGTCTCACCCTGTTTTTTTTATGGTCATTGCAAAGCAGATCTTAAGAGGGAAATGTAATCGTTCTCAAAAACCGTCGTATGGTATCAGTGGTATTAGAGGTATGAAAAGTGATTCCCCCAAGTACAACCAGTAATGACAGTGGCCTCTTTAATATATTTGTGCAATGCTGTTACTCGCAGTCTAGTCCCGTTACATAGTTTAAGTGGTTTAATGAGACGCAGCATCATTAAAGATGTCCTAAGGAGGGTTACACTGTTAAGGAACTCCACATGTTAGTAATCTGCTTCATCCGCTTGTAGCTCTGAATCGACAGACCTATACTCAATTTCTGAGCCCTCCAACGACTTAGGAAGTATGTAATTAATAGCAACTGCACTTTTTTTCGGAGTCGGTATTGCACGTTTGCACAGCCAATCTATAGGCTTGTTTGTATATTAGAAAAATCAGGATACAGTCTAACTATTAGACCTATCAAAACAACCCGTCACTATTGTATCCAGCAGAGATGGTACATATATTTTCCTTTTGGATTCAGGATCATCTCCATTTTCTATCTTAACCAATAGTTCTGAAAACTTTGTAGCAGACGTATCTCTCTCATATTTCTTTTTACAGATAATCATTATGTTGGGCTTTAGGTATCCCGATGTTGAGGATGCTCTGATTTCGTCTGCTCGTGTTCCTCTAGGTATAACGGAATCTGACGGCATTCCCCTGCCTGCAACACAGTAACTTCACCAATCACTATTGCTGCCTCTGACATCTTTAAGAATCTAGTGTGTGCTTCAATTCCACCTTTGTGTGCCTTAGTTATCATATCCCACACGATAAATCTGCGATTTCGGAGAATTTGATTCATGTCACTCTGCTATGATATTATTGCACAACGGAGTTTCGACACGAATAAGACTAAGCGGAAGTTTTAAAGGCAGAGTGAGCTGCGTTCCCACCTTCCCACCAAAAGAGGTGCTATTCCAGAAGCAGCTACAGCTAAAGCAATGCCCCGATTACTTTGTATTTTAGCCAAAAGTAAGTGCGTGACACAAAATGGTTGGGTAAATAATAATATGTGCAACTTTTACATGATTTCCGAATATTGTGATACTCGTATTTATTTATTTTGAACGTAATGCATAACGTATTCCGTTTTATAGGTAATAATAAAAATTAGGTGTTAATACAAATAACAGATTACTTTACTTGCACTATATAGGGGCAGTAACTTTTCACGCGGCTAAGGGGTGAAATGCAGTGATAGCCTAGTGATATGACCATTGGACTGCCAAGTCAAAGGTCTCGAGTTCGAATCCAAGGCACGCACTTCTGACTTTTCGAAGTTATGTGCGTATTAATAATTAATTATCACGCGCTTAAACGGTGAAGGAAAACATCGTGAGGAAACCTGCATGCCTGAGAGATTTTCTTGAGGTCGTGTGAAGTCTGCCAACCCGCAGTAGGCTAGCGTAGCGGACTATAGCCTAATCCCTCTCGTAATGAGAGGAGACCCGTGCCCAGTAGTGGGACAATGTAATGGGTTGATGATGATGAAGGGATGAAATTGAAATTGAAATTTTGTTGCTTTAATTGTATTGTACTGCTTAAATGCATAAGGTCTAGCACGATAATAAACAATTTATTTTAAAATACGTGTTTCTTTAATAATAATGAAGAGTTTTAATACTAAATTTCATATAATTGTAATAATAAATAATTTATTTTCGTACAAACTTTAACACCCCTTTTTAACCCTTTTAGGGATGAAATTTAAAAAATCCAAGTATACGTGATTCTTTAATTGTATTGAAAAGCATAAATATTGAATTTCAAGTAATTATGATAAAAAAACTATACAAACTTTAACACCCCGTTTTACCCATTTAAGGGATGAAATTTAAAAAATCCAAAAACACGTGTTTCTTTAATTATGTTGAAGAGCTTAAATACTGAATTTCAAGTAATTTTGATAATAAACAAAAATAAATCCATACAAACTTTAACACCCCTTTTTACCCATTTAAGGGATGAAATTTAAAAAATCTTTAAAGATGTATTTTATTATTTTGTATTTAGAGGCTTAATACCAAATTTCATCAATTTCAAATGAGAAATGACAAAGTTTCATACAAACTTTAAACCCCCATTTCACCCCTTTAGGAGATGAATTTCGAAAAATCCTTTCTTAAATGACGCTTAGAGTATAAAAGCAATATCCTCACAAAATTTCAAAGTTCTATCATTAGTGGTTTTGGCTGGGCGATGATATGTCAGTCGGGACATTGCCTTTTATATATATAGATTAAATATACACATTTGAAATGAAAACAAAAGCAAATCCAAAGACAATATTACAATTCACATTAGTACAGATGATAAAACTATGCAAATTAAGTGTTTTAATACATAAATATCGAAAGGAGTAAAGAAAATAATTAGAATCTGAAACATTCGACTCTAATTATCTTTACACCGACTCTTTCTATTAAAATTTACCACTTCTAAACCACTTGCAGACAAATTCCGATCGGCTTACTGTTTTCGAAAAAATTGTACGCACCTGAACTTTTTGGAGGATCTCGCCGATAAGATCGTTGTATGTCCTTCTAGGGCGAATCTCCAAACGCTGCTTCTGTCATTTACCTTATAAATTCCTCTTAATAAATTGACTTTCATTCATTCTTTCAACATGTACAAACCATCTTAGCATATTCCTTTCAATGAGTCACTACGTCATCTTTCAGTCCACAATAGTGTCTTATCACACTATTTCTCAGTCATATTACTCAAGGAACGCATTTCCACAGCATTTATTCTACTTTCATGTCTCTTCTACCACACGCAACATTCACTTTCATACATAAGTGTGGGTACCAGCACACCATTGTGGATAGGTAACCATACTTTTTTTGATACGGACTGTTTAGCCAGAACTGCATGCATAGTAAGTACCATTCACATTATTTTCTTGATTCACTCTCCTTTCAAATCTATTTAACCCCGTGTTGGGACGAGTTAGATGAAGGAGAAGTTCCTTATTGCCATTAAGATAGGCATTTCGCAAGACACGAGAAAGTATGTGACTTCTCTGTGGTAAGAGCTCTTGGGGTTTGACTGGTTGGCGACTTTATAAACGTCCGAGTCTGTCTTAAAGCACCTTGGTGTGTGTTTCCGCTTAAGCCAGTGAATGTCTTGAGACTCCCTCAGTTACTGCGACTTTGGAAGTCTGCAGTCCGAAGGAGCTATTAAGGCAAGGGCGCTTTAGTGTGTTTTCCATTTTAGCGCATGGAAGCCAGTTCCCCTTTGGTTGCTGCAGCTCTGGAAGTCTGCAGTCCTCAGGGGCTCTTAAGACAAAGCTACAGCACCTCCTTTGATGTTGCAGATGTTCATGTACAGCAATGCCTACTTATCTGCCTTCCGTTGGGTGGTCTGTTTGTGTGCCGAATCTATACCAATATAATAAAGCTGGGACCAAAACATACCGGCGAAGTGTGTACATTAGTACACCTCTGCCTGGCCCTTCGGAGAATACAGGCGTGATGGTATAAAGAGTTTTTTTGAACGCGTTAATCTCCGGAACTACAGAATTGATTTGAAAATATCTTTTTTTATATGATAGCCACATTCTTAAGGAAGCATCACGCTATGATACTTAGGAGCGGGGCAAAAAGGGTGAAACCGCAGAGCAGACCTAGTTAACAAAAAAAAAACTCTACGGAACCCAAAACTCTTAACGACGTGATAAGCGACCGGTCATCTCAAGTCCAATATTTGGCTAAACAATTAGTTATCTTTAGGAGCGACAATGAAAACTGTTAAAATTAACGTAATGTAACTATCACTTGCACTGTCGGGTAAACAAGAGGTTATGAGTTTGACGGAATTCAGGTGTTAAAAGGTGTCTTGCATCACAATTAATATTAGTGTTTGGTCAATATATGTATGTAATACTTGATCATCGAATCGTAGCAATTTCAATGCTCGATAAAAGTTAAATAATTAGAAGCGATTGGAGAGAGGAGGAAAAGTACTTAAGTATTAGCTCTTTCCTGGCTACACTGTTTAGCAAAAACTGTTTTCTGTTCTGTGCCTGGCTATGTAGGTTGTCTATAATGTCTATCCCTATATGTCCTTTTAACCTGTTTTTCCAACCAAATGCGGTTAGATATCAGTATTTTACTCGATGGAAATTCCATGATAACTCCACAACCTAATTTCTAGACAATATCGATATCCAAAGGATAAGCAGGTAAGTAGTCAAGTTTCTGTAATAACACTAATCAAGTTCAAAGCTTTTACAAGTATTTTAGGAAATGTTTAGACTATAATTATTGAAAAAAGTTGAAGGCGAAGAATCTGACAAGAAATGGAATTTAAAAAATAAGAGGTATTACAATTTACATTTTGTTAGATAAAACTAAGTCTGAAGTTAGTCTGAAGTTAGTCTGAACTATCGCGTTGGTAAAATCGTTTAATTAAGTGTTTTTATACATAAATATCGAAATAAGTAAAGAAAATAATTAGTAATGTGAAACATCGACGACCCTAATTGTCAATAAACTTACCGACTCTTTCTATTTAAATTTGAAACTGCTAAACCATTTGCGGAAAACTTAAGACGGGCTTATTTACTTCGAACAAACTCTACATCGGTACACTATTGAGTATTGAGTTTTTTTAACATGTTCTCTGAGGCAAGGTTAAGGTTCGATGTGCTAGGAATGGTCATCCGTTGTCAAAAAAAACAAAATATAAATTTTAATAATTTCTTAAAACCTTTTTTGATTTTTAGATCTACGCTAACAACAGGGTTGGTCCCGCGGTGATTAAAAAAAGGGTCAGGTTTAGTTTTGGATCCATGCGTGCGTACGGATATGATTAATGTTTAGGGTTTGTTATGGTATCCGTAACACCCCTAATAGAAATTTATTATAATAATATTTTTAGACGAGTTAGGTAGAGGTGTACTTAATGTTCACCCAAAGTTAGTTAGTATGTTTAGGTCCCTTGTAAAAGGGGGCACATATCCAAACTCCGAGCTGCTACTGAGTATTTCATAGAGGAACCCTATAATAGTTTGTTTGTCCTGGGAATCGAACCGAAGACCTCTAGCGTAGCAGTCGCGCTTCGGACCACTAGACTAATGGGATAGGTAGTTAAAATATTAAATAATAATAATTTAGTTATAAGCCATGGGACCATCATTTATACTCGAGGCCGATAAATTAGCTCTTTATTTATTTTTATAATTACACTTGTTGTATTTCGTGGTGTCCTATATTGATCTCGTTTTTGGCAAACCCATGCGAATTTTCTCATATTCCTTTTTTAGCGGATGTCCACACTTCATTAGCAACATTGATGGTATATTTCAAGGCTGTAGGCTTATTATTTTTTGAGGTAGCGTCATTAATCATTGATTTTAATAGTATTTCGCTTTTATAAAGAAGGTTCATGTTTATAAAAAGGTTCACTACTGGAGACCACGCACTGGAAAACGCAGTGTGGGACGACAACAAGATGGACAGATGACCTGGTAAAGGTCGCTGGAAGTCGTTGGATGCAGGCGGCATATAACCGGTCGTTGTTGAAGTCTATGCGGAACGCCTTTGCTCAGCAGTGGACTTCATTTGGCTGATATGATGATGATGATAATAATGATTTATAAAAATGTGGTTTAACAACCAATAACGGTGCATTTCTGAAGTTTCTTGCAAATCGTTTTGCTGTGGTAAGAGTTTGATTGTTTGAACGCTCTAATCTCTGAAAATACCAGTTGGATTTTCAAAATTCTTTTTGCATATGATAGCCAAATTCACGAGAAAGGCTATAGGCAATCTAGCATCTCGCTACGATTCTTCGGGCGGCGTACAGTTAGTTTTAATATAAAAGCTCGGTCTAAAGAAAATAATATCGTCGTCAATCTAATAATCTTGAATGCGAAATATTTACAATCATCATCTTCATGCCCTTTTCCCAAGTTATTTGGGGTCGGGCTAGCCTGTCCCTTTCTTCCATTCATCCCTGTTATTCTTTATCTCATCATTCAATCCCATTTCCATAATATCTGACTTAACACAATGCATCTATCTTTCGTTATCTCCATCCCATTTATGATCCCAATTGTTTTTAACCCCCGACGCAAAAACGAAAGAGTGTTATAAGTTTAACGTGTCTGTGTGTGTCTGTCTGTGGCATCGTAGATCCCTAACGGATGAACCGATTTTGAAGGTGGATTAGTTGGGAGTGTTCTTCCATGTTTGATGAAAATCGGTTGACATATAATGCAATTGTCGGGGTATTATTACACTGAGTTTTTTATATTAAAATTTATCAATGCAAAAATATTTGCAAACAAATTCAGTATGCATTATTATGCACTGTTATTTCGGATGAACTATACAAGTCAATACAGAAGTCAAGCGGTAAGAAGGTGACCTGCATAAGAGTATGCAACGAATGCACTTAAGTTTCGATACCTGAATCCAAGAGACCTTAATACATACCTCTTAAACTCCAATACCGTTGTTTCGGAGAACCCCGTAACCCCGTAGGCGAGAGCTAGTTTTCATAAACACGTTTTTAGACTGAAATAGGACATACGAACATGTCCTGAGACATTCCGCTTAGTCAGCCGGCATGCTTGACGGTGGGAGGGAGGCCATAGAGTAGCGCGCAGACGAGACAGCGGATGGGTTTTAAAGGTACAGTGAGATTTTGGAATGAGTAATTTTTTTAAACATTCAAGCCAAATACTAAGCCCTTATAAGAAATATTCTTAAAATTTTTGTCAAACGGAAACCGTTAGTACTAGCATTAGTACCTACTAAAAAATTAAAAAGTCTGTACATTGTACGTACTCGATCGAAAGTTATTCATGGTTAGGTCCAGCGGTGGGTGTGAAAGAAAAAAGTAGAGACTATACCATTACCACACAACACCATTAAACTTTATTTATTTTTGTAAATAGATCTTAAGACTCTTTTAAGAGTCAATATTTATAATTTATTTTTAGTAAAAGGCACCGGCATTCCCTATCTGAAGACATGCCGAAAAAAACTCAGAGAATCATGTTCTCTTTTAAAAACTTAATATACATGAAACGATAAAGCTTGGAAACCTGTAAAATGTTTGACACCATTTTTTCAACAAATTGATTAATTCTTAGAAGACTTCAACTTCTCAAAACATAACTAAAATGATTGTTAAAAACACATTTTATAATGAACTTAAAACATTAATCGGCTGTTAACCTATTTTGTCGCAGCTGTTTGTTAACTAATCTATGTCAAGACAGAGACGGGTGCAGTGCGAACGCGACCGAAATAGATCGCGTTGCGTATGCGCACGACTCGCACTCCTGCGCCGCGCGCCGTTCAAAATAAGGATCCATGGATCATTCTCGTTAAAAAATCCTATCTTTAAATTTAACTTCATAAGTGTTTATCTAACTGAAATGGGCCCGTGATTTTTGGAAAGTGACAAGGGAATTTTGGATAATTTTTTGTTTGTTTGTTTGTCAATAATTTTGTGATGATGCAGTGGTGTTTTGCAGTGTGCATGCTTGTCTTTGTGACCTTGTGTCCAGATGCTTATGGTAAGTTCATTAAAATTACAAAATTTTTGGTTTCGCTGTCGCTTGGGGATTTGGGATAGTGGGCCATTGGAGCAGCGAAATATGTTTTCTTTTAATTACGTTATTACATTATTATACCGTTTAATCAGTAAGGACCTTATTAAATTAAGAGTGGCAACTTTTTTACTTTTAAAGTAATTTATTTCCTTTGAATTAAATTATGTTGGTAATTGTACCTCCCTATATTTTTTAAATGCACATTATTTCTTATACAAGACTTGAGTTTTCTTCTTTTCTAAATTAAAAATAAATATTTATATCGAAATTTTGAATGAATGAATTTTATTTGATTTGAATCAATTCAAATCAGGTATTTCAGCAAACCCCCGTACTTAAGGACCCCGACGGTATAGATCTACAAGTTAATATTGATTTCGTATAGATCTACAATTAAATAGTTGAAGGGTTAAGGAATGACCTCATCTCGACTCAGATTTTCTTTTATAATAAATTGCATAATAATTATCGATGTGAATATTATTTTAAAATAACATTTACGAGCTTTTAAGCTACATGATAGCTTATTTTTTTTAAACAATTAAGTAGGAACTGTTAATCTATATAAATTAATTAAGTTAGTAAAATAAAATATGAACTGATTTTAACCTAATTAAGCGTATTAATAGTTCATTATCGCAATTAAACGGTGAAGGAAAACATCGTGAGGAAACCTGCCGCATGCCTAAGACATTGTGGAATGCGAATAATTGATATGAATATGAATATAGTTTTTTTCGGCGTGTGAAGTCTACCAACCCGCATTAGGCAGCGTCGTGAATTTTAGCCGGGATGAGTGCGCGAGACGGGCGTGACTGCTACGCAAGAGGTCGTGGGTTCGATTCCCAGATCTAGGCAAAGTGTTATTGGGTTTTTCTATGAAATTCTCAGTAACAGCTCGGAGTTTGGATATGTGCATGGTGAATGGCAATGGACCTAAGCATACCGGCGAACTGTGATGTAACATTAAGTACTGCTTATCCTTTCGGGGAATACAGGCGTGATGGTTCTTTATGTTTATGATATATTTGCACAGAGTCTAAGATAGAAGTCTACGCGCTTATCAGTAATTATGTCGAACTCAGCTTTGTCTGCATATGGATGGTAAATTGCCATGCAACTTGATCGCAATATTATTGTACAGCTTCTCAAATATTCAGTAATTAGATCTTGCTTTTTAATGTAATAAGATGTCAAACGAACTGCCTTATTAGTCTTGTGGTCCTAAGCGCGACTGCTACGCTAGACGGCCTGTGATCGATCCCCAGGTAGAGCAAAGTGTTATTGGGTTTTTCTATGAAATTATCAGTAGCACTTCGGAGTCTGGATTTGTGCCCGTTTAATGGAAACAGGATCTGAACATACCGGCGAAGTGTGAGTGTGCATTAGTACACCTCTGTCTAATCCTTCGGGGAATAAGGTGTGATGTTATGTTATATTTTATTTTCGTAAAAGACGTTTCTACAAGTCAATGTTTTACATTTGTTTTAATTAGATAGCTACGGCATTTTCTACCTGACGACCTCTGACAACAGACACTGAAATAAACTCAGAGAATCATGGTCTCTTTTAAAGGCCAGACATTTGTAGTATTATATGATATGTAAGGCACCATCTGAACAGGCTTTTTGAAGCAAGAACCATAGCAGCATTGAGTTGACGGGCCCAGTGCTGGTTGGTATCACATGTCTTCGAATTTTTGGTTCTAGGACATGCCGGTTTCTTCACGATGTTTTCCTTCACCGATTTGGGAGCAGTGGCGATGAAATAATTCACTCTAAAGCGCCTGTCTGGGTTCGAACCTAATCATACAACTCTACTAGCCTATGTAATTCAGGAATAATGTTACTTTCTATTGGTGAAAGAATTTTTCAAATCGGTCCAGTACTTTCAGAGCCTATTCAATGCAAACAAACAAACAATCAATGCTTTCCTCTTTATATTATTAGTTTAGATTATTCGATTATTCGACACATTCCATAGAGTATAAGATTCATTACAGCAACCTCAAGAGCACGTCATTAATATTAATAAAATAAAACAAGTGAGCTTCAAAAGCCCATTAGAGTTAAGTGGTTCAAGTAGGAGATGATAGAAACATAAGATGAGATGGGTTGGCGATGCACTGATTGCTTTCATAGTGATTTGTTTTATGTACAGTTGGCATCAAATATATCGGGACGCACATCTTATATATATAAATAAATCAATGCCACTTTTCGTTGTAATTTTATTTCAAGAACGGGCTCACCTATCCAAACCAAATGTTTAGGGTTTGTTCGGACTATTAAGTAGATGGTTTATGTCAAGTTTGCACAAAATCGGTCGAGCGGTTCTTCATTTATCACATTTTTTTGTAACAAATGAATTCAATAAATGGCGGATCATTTTGTTAATGGGGATTTTGCTGTCAAATTGAAAGGAACACGCGGGCAACGCCGTGGGCGTACAGCTAGTACTGTTTATAATCTTAAACATTATAACATTCTTGTGTCACAATATTAGTTACCATACTCCTCCGAAACGATGACCGATTTTTATGAAATTTTATATGCATATTCAGTTGGTCTGAGAATCGGCTACTATCACTATCTATTTTTTTTGGACCATTTTTTTTTTTATATTCTGGCATTAAAATGAAACGTATACTCCACGCGAGCAAAGCCGTGGGCGGACAGCTAGTATAATATATATTTCTTAAACACGTTTTTATACGTAGGACTTTGTCGTGTATGGTTGTCATTTTCATTTCAAAGGTTATACAAATATTAAAATTTCCTGTAGTATTTGCATGTAGCCTAAACAAGTTAAGAAATTAACCTTTATCTTAGTGGGGTGCAATTCATGTCAGAATGACAGAATTGTAAGATTAACCTTTGCATAATTAATAAGTTTGTCGTCTAATTTTGAGCAGTTTCTACGTTTAGATAAATACGGAATACCAGCGAAGCATTGCCTTCGTCTTCACTTGCACACCAAAGGTATTTTTGAGACAAAAATATCCATCGGTACCTATTTTCTTGTCAAATTTTTAAAATCTGTTTAGTGTTTTAGGCCTGAAATACTGCCTACTGTCCCCTTCTACCGCCAAAATATTCATAGTATCTGAATCGAAATCATCAATATATGAAAACATGCCGTATGCCCTCAGCCTGAGGCGAGGTGTAAAAGAGGAACTTGACATGGCAGGCAGTGATCAGCTTAGTAAGCTAATGACTCAACCAGAGAACGTAGATTTCTAGGAAAAAATCTTCCAAAAAAAAATATAAATCAACGTACAGATATATATTTGATTCTGACAGTACCACATGATTTGTTTAACTGTTTCATAATAAAGTTTTAATGGAGATTTATTATTATGTTTATTTGATGATGTTATAATAACTTTGAATTCAGTATAGATTCAGGAATGGAATAAATAGATGCGTGGTTTAGTAAAAATGATAGTGATCAATCGATGGCAAGGTTTAGCTGCGGTTACCGAGGTCAGTTTCTCGGTGGGTAGAGAGTTTAGCTCATAGAGACTCTTCTATAGACTGGGGATTGGAGGAAGAGAGATTTGTGGCCAATTAATTGTGTAGGGGCGAGGTGTGATGTCCTCCCAACCAAAAGAAAATCAGATTAGATAGGTGTTTTGCCTGGGGGGCCGCGACCCGACGATCCATATATTGTCCCACTGCTGGGCACGGGTCTCCTCTTAGGCTGAGAGTTATTGCTAGTTGCACCGGTAAATGTTGCTTGTGCGATTTAGGATTTGCTTTATCGTAGTTCCTCGTTAGCGCAATAGATCAATCGACAAGGTTAAGCTCTGCTTGATAAGGTCGAAAGGGAGATGTACCGAAATATTACTAATAGCTTTCCGCCCACGGCTTCGCCCGCGTGGTTTCTCGGCTTGTCTGTATTTAAATTTTCCCGTTTTTGCAACATTTTTCGTTTATGCTACGCTCCCATTGGTCTTAGCGTGATGATATATAGCCTATAGCCTTCGTCGATAAATGGGCTACCTCTCACTGAAAGAATTTTTCAAATCGGACCCGTAGATCCTGAGATTAGCGCGTTCAAGTAAACAAACAAACAAACAAACTCTTCAGCTTTATAATATAAAGTTTAGATTACCCTCATTTATTGGCGACTACTTATTTGTTTTTTCTTCTTAAACTTTGGTTGATCACTCTCTTGTTTTAAAAATAGCGAGTGATGTAATATAATTATTCAAGTTAAATAATTTGACATCGATTACAATTGTTTTGTGGAAACAATAAATTCATTGTTAACATTGTTATTTTCACAATGATCTGCTATAAGTGTCTGAGTTACATTGCCCTGATATATTATCCTATCTATAATAGGTATATTGTCAATGTAATGTAATGCGAGTGGCGGCATAGTGATAACGGCCGCGACTTAAGAATTGTAGGTCGTAGGTTCGAACTCAGACAGGCGCTTTAAATTATTTCATTGTCCCAACAGTGGGAACATTATAGGCCGATTATGCAATGTGATTTGAATAAAAGAGATTTTCTACAAATGAATGGAGCATCGGCTAGCACCATATACACTTTATGGAAATACAAAGTTATTAATATTCTTTACTTCCTTTTAATGCATATTCAAGATATCTTGGCCAAGGAGAGCTACACAATATAATATTATGTATAAATTATGGTGGATCGACCATCTGTAAAATATCATTTTGACGAAGAGATTTGAAATTTTATCATCTGCAACTAGTCAATGTCTCTGTCAAACTGTCTAAATTGTCAAACAACTGTCACGTCCAATGAATATAGGGTTATCCTATTAAAAAAATACCGATGCAATAATTTTTATATGATTGTATACTTTCTCAAATAGATTCATTTGTATTTTTATGAAGTTCCCAATGCTTCTTTTTATTTAAAAAAGCTTACTAGCAGTGTGGGTCACACATTATTATTTTTCTTGTTTACCCTGAGTACTAAGATAAATGCTTGTATTATGAGTGGGTTCACGTCGGTAGTGCAACGGGTGGGTTTTGAACTGGCAACCACATGATCCCAAGGTCGTCGGCCTAGCCATTAGGCTAGTGCGTGGGAATCGAACCAGTGTAGATAGCTTGATAGTTCTCTGCTTGTGTCATTAGCGAAATAGCTTGAATATAGGTAAGTACTTTCTCTCGTGCGCACTTTAGACTCATTAAAAACAGGTCACTGAAGTTTCTCTTCAACCAAGATTATAATCTTCGCCCTGTACAGCAAAATTGCATCTTAAACTTTGTAAATTTAAGGTACACTTTTGAATGGGAAATTTATATGTATATAAGGATTACTTACTTTGACAGGGTGCTGTAGTTAATATAACGTTTTCAGTGTTCCGTATAAAAGTAGAATTTATGCCTCATCAGTCACTAGACGTCACCTAGTGTTCGTTAGCGACGCCGAAAGCTACTCTAGAGGTTCTATACTCGATCCCCAGGTTGAGCAGTGTTATTGGGTTTTTCTATGAACTTCGTAGTGCGAGCTGCCACTACGAAGTTCATAGAAAAACCCAATAACACTGCTCAACCTGGGGATCGAATATAGAACCTCTAGAGTTTGGATGTGTGCCCTGTTAATGACAATAACATGCTGGCGAACTATGTTAAGCTCTACTTAACCCTCCGGTGAATACAAGCGTGATAGCACGTATGTATGTAGGTACTTATAATATTAGATTATAATATTAGATTATAATATTAGATTATAATATTAGATTATAATATTGTGGTAAGTAGTACTTATGTGTATGTTTGTATAGGTACCACTATGGGAAAAAGGCATCTAACATTGTCATACGTTTTACTTGTGTGTTGGAATTAAGTTCACCTCATATTTTATGTGAGGTTCCATGTAGTGGCAAGCTTAAATCTATGAAACACGTCGGTGAACTGTGGATTGCAAACTCGTTAGTGTACAACTTTGACTAACCCTTAGAATATTCACGATGATAATATGTATAGTTTGTTCGAAATAACTAAGCATGTCTGAAGTTGACCGCAAGTAGTTTAGCAGTAGTAAATTTTAATAGGAAGAGTCGGGGTAAAGACAATTAGGGAATATGTTTTGGATTTGTGATCATTTTCTTTACGCATTGATATTTTATATGTATAACACTTAATTAGGTAAGCGAATTTACCGATAGTTCGGAAGGCTAACTTCGGACGAGCAGAGATATTTCGAACAAACTGTATCAATAACTGTAATAATGGAAAATTTGTAATGTTGATATCATGTCGCACTTGACCGTATTTTTCCATGTTGTTTATTTATTACATCTGTGCTGGAAAGCTGCTGACCCACTTGTTATTTATAATTTGGGACGTTATTTATCGCCTGAAGTTTATTTGTATTGAATAACCACTTCATCGCTTCGCCATGTGGCCAGCAGAAGCGTGTGGATAAATTATGTCTTGGTATAAAGAGTGTCGTTAAAATTAATTTATAGGATTAATTATTGGTGATTGGCAAAGAGATTCAGAAGGGTTATAAGTCGTTGGAAATAATCTCATTTGTAAAATTTGATCTGATTTGATTTGATGGTCAAAGTCAAAAAAAATAATTTATTCAAAATAGACTACTCGGTTGTTCTGTTTCATCATCATCATCATCAACCCATTACATTGTCCCACTGCTGGGCACGGGTCTCCTCTCAGTACGAGAGGGATTAGGCTATAGTCCACCACGCTAGACTACTGCGGGTTGGCAGACTTCACACGCCGTCAAGAAAATCTTTCAGGCATGCAGGTTTCCTCACGATCTTTTCCTTCACCGTTTAAGCGCGTGATAATTAATTATTAATACGCAACTTAACTTCAAAAAGTCAGAGGTGCGTGCCTTGGATTCGAACTCGAGACCTTTGACTTGGCAGTCCAATGGTCATATCACAAGGCTATCACTGCTTTGTATGTACATACATTGTACTGTTTCAATTGAACGTAATTTTTACATTATAAAGAGCCCCCAAAACATCCGCCCTTATCCGCATCCTAGTGTTTTTGCTGAGATGAAGAGTCCTGGGTTCTATTTCCGAATCGAGCCTAAGATAAAAAGTGTTCTTTTAAAAAATTCTCAGTAGCAGTTCGGAGTCTGGATTTGTGCCAGAGTAATGGCAATAGGCTCACCCCCAATTACATGGGACCTAATTATACCGTCGAACTACTTATGGGTGTAAATTAATACACCTCTGCCTAACCCTCCGGGCAATACAGGTGTGCTAGGTATAATATCTACGTATTGAACATAATTATAGAGTACCTACTAGCATTCCGCCCATGGCTGCGCCCCCGTGGGTCTCGGTTTTTCTGTACTATATTATGTATGTATTACACATATAAACCTTCCTCTTGAATCAATCTATCTATTGCTGAAAACTGCATTAAAATCTGTTGAGTAGTTTAAAAGATTTAAGCGAACAGACAGCGGAAGCGACCTCATTTTATAGTTGTTCCATACAACGCTGACATATTTAAATTTGATTACACGTTTAATATAAGTGAAAATGGCTTAAGTCTAACATAATGTTACAACAGTTTATCTAAACGGTTATAAATCTGTACAGATTATGTTAGTGTTTTATCAAAATTTAGCGCAATAAGGTAACTAAACAATGCCGTAGAGACACGTAGTTTAGATAAGTCTTGTTACCAACTAGCAACTAGTTACGTAGTCGACAATGGTTTAACACTTGGCTTTGTCAATCTTGTGATTTCATCATCAGCCCATATTTCGCCCCACTGCTGGGCACGGGTCTCCTCTCAGAATGAGAGGGATTACGCTGTAGTCCACCACGCTAGCCTACTGCGGGTTGACAGACTTCACACGCCATCGAGAAAATCTCTCAGGCATGCAGGTTTCCTCACGATGTTTTCCTTCACCGTTTAAGCGCGTGATAATAAAGAACAAATACGCACATGACTTCAAAAAGTCAGAGGTGCATGCCTTGGATTCGAACTTGAGACCTTTGACATGGCAGTCCTATAGTCATATCACAAGGCTATCACTGTACACAATCTTGTGATTTGAATACTTACAAATAATTTTCGGTTTAAAAAAACTGTGATGACTGTACGAAAAACTAGAAGAGCGTACAATTTACGAAAAAAAAAACAAAAAAATCGCATACCTGCTAAAGGCTATGCTTTTGAACATGGTTTAGAATCTATGATCTTATGTACCATGTCTTGAGCGAATAAAATTACTTAGTTACTCAATCAATAAAAAAAAAATTGCGCCGAAGGCAAGACGAGCAACCTAAGTGATGATTTTACATATTATATTATATACGGTACTTGATCTTTATTCACTTAAATTACAAAAATCAAAATTTTAAAGAATATACCTCAATTTGTATAACACTTACTTAGTGGGTTAGTGGTATTTACGACGATAACTAAATTATATTAACAACTTTATACCAAAACCTTTGTTGAAAAACGTAAAACCTTTAACCACATAATAAGTATTAAAATCAAATGACCTCGTAACAGATTCTCTTACGCGTAGGTATATGGGTTATTGATATAATTATTCATTATTAAACATTTTAGAATTAATTGATATCATCGGCCCGCCATGACACATCACTATGTCATAAATCAAAAACATATAAATTAAATTAATTGCAACATTAACCAGCATTCATCATGATACATGAAAAGTATAATTTATTAAGATTAATCATCTCCAGAGTAATCAAATGATAAATGATACCTAAACGATATTAATTTCTGTGAATAGATCTTTTAAAGACACTCTTACAATATTTAATGATAAATATGTAGATGGCGTCAGCATTTTCTAACTGACGACCTCTGTTAAGAAACGCCGAAACAACCTCACAGAATCATGGTGGCTTTTAAAGTCATTTTAAGTTTTAGTCAAAGTTATATTATCAAACTATCTTTCTGTCCACGGCTTGCCTGCGTGGTTTCTCGGCTTTTCTGTACAATAATATGCATACAAACCGTTCCTCTTGAATAACTTCTGAGATTCTCAGTATCACCTCGGAGTTTGGATATGTGCCTGGTGAATGGAATAGGCTCGCCCTCTATTACATGAGACATAAACATAACGGCGAAGGTGTACAATAAGTACACCTCTGCCTAACCCTTTGGGAAATACAGGCGTGCTGGTATGTTAATGTTCATTTTCCTTTTTCAGGATACATCGCAGATGACATGGCAGAAACTATTCAGCTGTGCTGCAACGATGGTGCAGGGTTCGCCAGGAATCATACCCTAAATGACTGCCAGAGTTCCCTCTCAATACCTCCTGAAGTTCCAACGGCTTTCGGGTCCATGTGCCTTATAGCGAAGGCTCAATGCTGCAAAGAATATTTTAGGTAAGTACTTTTGGAAATTTGAACCCTTAAAAAAGGGGGGAGGGTCTCAAGCTGAACCCGAATGTTTTTCGAAATAAAAAAGATTTTTTTTTTTTTTAAATTTTAGTCAACGTTATATCTTTGCTGATCGTGAATTAATTTCGATATTCTTTTTTTACAAGCTTTTATTTACCTTGCAATGTATGTATGCAACTATACCTGTTCAGGCGGATTCTTGCAACTCAATTTTGAAGCAGATATCTTCACGTTTAGTTTGGAAGACAATGCATGGTAAGATGTGTGACGTCATTCTAAATCCAACATGGCGGAACATCCAAGATGGCAGACTAGTTATTTTTGATGCACTCTTACAATATAGATGGCATAAATAAACTAAACGAAGCGGCGGTAGCCTAAGGGCTAGGGCGTCGGACTTGCGATCATGTGGTTGCTGGTTCGAACCCACCCATTGCTCTACCGACGTGAACCCACTTGTAAGTTGTAACACAAGCTTAGCTTGGGGGGGGGGGGGGTTAACAAGACTACTAGTAATGTGCAACCCACACAGTTAGTAAGTTCTTTTCTTTAAAAAAAAATTTGGTTGTATCTGCTTTTCGTTCCGTAGCATTCAAGTCTTTTTCATATCATAAAAATGCTTGAATCCTTTTTTCATGGATTTGGTGACAAATGTATTTATGTATTTTCTGTCTACCCATGTGGGAAAAAGGCATGAGCATGTCTGTGTATATTCACGTTATACTAGGTATATAATATTTAAGCAGATATCCCGCTTTCATGAACACTAAGTATACTGCAACTTTTTAATTATGTAGTTATTCCTGAAATTGCTGAGGAAATGGACTAGAAAAAACAAGCCAAGTAATTCAAAATTAAATTAGCCACAATTTCCTTGTTTTGTATTGTAAATAGGATTACTAGGAATTCATGTTTAACTCTAATACAACATTGTTCGGTGTATTTTAGTATTGTTTGTTTAGTCTCTAGCTAACTGGTTGCTTATTCTTATCATATTAAAATAGGTACAAGGTTTTTAGTGTAAATGTCATGTTTTCGCACCATGAACAATTTTGACCTGATTTATAAGGAAAACCGCTTATGCAGAACTAATTGACCTGTTATTTTTAACGACATAATGCATGTGCATCGGAATAACTTAAATATATTTCTTTAAATATAATTAAGTTATTTAAGTGAAGTAATAATTCGACCCTGCTGAATACTCCTGGCCTTGGTCGTATTTTTCATTTACTAAAATAACTTTAAAATATTTAAATTCGATTTCAATTAAATAAGCATTTGCTTGTTTATGATAAGGCTATATACTTTGCTTGTATACCTATATTATAGCTTATTTTTCAAAATGTTTTGACATATTCATATTCATTTATTGCATTCCATAATGTACAAAAATATATGAAACAGATGGTAGGCTTAAATCTAGGAATCAATTATGGACCCTTTTGGGCACAGCACAGCTTGACGAGTAGGAGAGAGGGAGACATGTCTATATATTATATTATTTTGTTCTATTTATATTTTCCAAGTTGAAGTTAATATTATTTATTATTATACATTTTATTTATTATATTTATGTATTATTAACGATTTTAATTATAATATTTTATTGCACTATTTATTTTTTATTTTATCACAATGAGTAGGTCAAGTATGGTTAAGTGTATCTAATTTATTTTCTAACCACCTCTATTACATAGGTAATCCTTTGCTCCGATGAAGCCCACTTAGCAAAAGTAACTCCCTTGTACATTCCGAATTTGTATTGTTACAGGAAGCAAACCGACTGTGATAGTGGTATTGACACAGCGGTCAGCAGATACAACTGTGATGAAACCAAATCTACAAGTAAGGTTAGTGGCTTTAAATACTTGGTATTATTCGCTTTTGATTCGCATACAATTTCAATTATCATAATTACATAAACATACTATCACACTTGTATTCCCCGAAGGGTTAGACAAGGTGTACTAATGTATACCCACATTTCGCCGGTATGATTAGGTCCCATGTGATGGAGAGCGAGCTTATTGCAAGTGTGTAGCGCCGGAGGCCCAATTGCTCCCTCAGATCCCTTCCTTCTCCTTTTCTTCTTCTCCTCCCTTGTCCTTAAATTTTTTGCACATGTCCATGGGCGGAGATGTCTACTTACCATCAGCTAGCTCGCCTGCTCGTTAGCCGAGTTATCCCATAAAAAACAGTCCTCACTAAACACACGCAGTAACTAGGTAATTGGGGATCTGTTATCACTGCTAACTGATAACGCGCAGATGTTATCCGTGTTTGAACAGTTAACGTACCGATGTAACTCAGTCTTCCTTGTTTGTTAAACCAAATACTTAACTATCCGTTATGTCGGTTTCCTGTGGCATGCAGAAACCCAGGCGGAATTTCTTTACGAAGACCGGAAAGGTGAATTGCTTACTTAAATCTAAGATATGAGCATTGGACTGCTTAGTTTAAGGTCTCGAGTTTCGCCTCTGACTTTTTTAAGTCATGTGTGTATTATTATAAATTATCACAAGCCTAAATGCTGAATGAAAACGTCATGAGTTAACGCTTGACAGAATTTCTCGACGTCGTGTGAAGTCTGCGAATCCGCATGGACTGTAGACTATAGCCAGATCCATATATATATCTAGATAGGTACCAATAACACTTTGCTAGACCTGGGAATGGATCGAGTCGTTGGATGCAGACTGCATATAACCGGTCGTTGTGGAAGTCTATGGGGGAGGCCTTCGTTCAGCAGTGGACTTGATATATGATGTATGATGAGACCTGGTAATGAAACCCAAGACCTCTAGCCTAGCAGAAGCGCTAAGGACCACTAGACTAATGAAGGAGTTACTAAGCACTACTTGACTTTAAAAAATATTTTCTCGAAAATCTTACAATTTACAACTACATAGATATTTATATTCCGCAGGTATGCTGTAACGATTGCACAAAAGGCATGACTGCCGGTTCAAGCAAGGGCCCAGACGCCTGCGTGATGGGGGTGCATGGAGTCAGCTCCGAAGAGATGCTGGCTGAAGACGCCTTTGTTAGATGTTGTCAGGTAAATCGTGAGAGATAAATTACATTTTATTTTTTATAAATAACAATGGCAGATGAGCAAGGGGTCCACCTATAAGAAGAAAATAAAACCAAGCTGCTGCCTACCGTTAGAAAAAGGGGAAAAGGAGAGAATGGAGAAAACGAGAAGGAAAGGGACTGAGGGAGAGATTGGGCCTTCAACACTCTACAGTTGTCGAAATAAACGCAACATATGTATTCTGTGGGAGGGTAATATTTCCCCATCCGAACCGGCATACATAATTTACATACCTAAACATGATGAATAAAATGATGATATTTCAAACAATTCATATCCCTCTACAATCTTCTTTGTGGTTTCCCAATTTGCGCTACAAACTTGACAAATTAGAAAATTCAAGCAACTTTTAGCTACGTTATTGATATTTAATTTATGTCACAGTTATCAAAAGGCTAGTAAAACCATCAGACTTAAGACTTGAAACAATGACATTTAATAAGTATAGATTATGTAATAACTTAACAAATAAAATAAATAAACGACCCTATGTGTTGCCGCTGCGTGCGAAACTGTGCGAAAGCACAAATTCACATTTTTTAATCTCTTACATTCATTTCCGTTTTGTTTGGTTACTTTTGCATCATTATTATTTATGACATTTTAGTTTTTTAGCACCTGTCACGCTCGGCACTTTGCTAGACGCGAACTATTACCTAAGTAACACAATAAGGTTATTTTCCATTCTTCAGATAGCGCGGGCTATGTCAAATAGTATTGAATTGTAATTATTAAATTCCAGAAAGCAGCAAAAGATTGGAAAGGCGAGTCTACTTCAAGAAGTTCAAATTCCATCACATTGTCGAGTAAGTACTTTCTTATATCATCTACCAACATAACTATATTATGTATTCGCAAAACGATAAGTAATGTTTAGTAAGAGTACACAAAAGAGACCTTATCTCCTTATGTTTGGTCTACAAATAAGAATGACAAGAGGAATTTCTAGTTTGTGTATTAAGATGGTCACTGAGGACAGATGTTGTAGTAGTTCAATCGTATGAATAAAATAGGTATATCATAATAGACGGCCTCATTTGTCTAGTGGTTGGCGCGACTGCTACGCTGGAGGTCCTGGGTTCGATCCCCAGGTCGGGCAAAGCGTTATTGGGTGCTCCATGAAATTCTCAGTAGCAGCTCGGTGCCTAGTTAATAGCAATAGGCGCGCCCCTGAGTCGAACCTACGGGGCAGGATGGACTCCTGGATCATAAAAAGGATAGAAGTACTTAAGTACACCGAACGCTTAAGCCATTATATCGAGACCACTATCTGTGATGTTGAATTTTTCTTCCACATTCTACGTTTTAAGATGACGTCAACGAATAAAGCATTTTTAGCTTAGCATAATCAGCCAGTAATGTTCCCATTGCCATTGGACACATACCTCTTCTCGGAGAGTGGGCTGTATTCCACCACGCAGGCCCAGTGAGGCTTGGTTAAGTTTTAGCTTAATCCCTCTCATTGTGAAGACCCTTTATTCTATCCAGAGTCACTTTGTTCCAGCATTACCATCGCTATGTGAGGACTACGCTCCGAACGAGCTGTGTGCCCACCACTGCATACCCGTGCCAGGGTCCTTTAAGTGCGAGTGTAACCCTGGGTTCATGCTGATGGCTGATAAAAGAAACTGCAGGGAGGTAGGTAATCTCTAATTACCTTAAGTTCAAGTTCAAATGTTTTAAAATCAAACTAGTGATCCGTGAGCAGCATTGTTTGCGTAAATTTTTACATCACCGATTTTTCCAGTGGTTTTTTATGGGATAACTTGACTGCCTCATTAGTCTTGTGGTCCTAAGCGCGACTGCTACGCTAGAGGTCCTGGGTTCGATCCCCGGGTCGAGGAAAGTGTTATTGGGTTTTTCTATGAAATTCCCAGTAGCAGCTCGGAGTCTGGATTTTTGCCCGGTTACTGGCAATAGGCTCGCCCCCTATTACATGGGACCTAAACGTACCGGTGAAATGTGGGTGTACATTGGTACACCTCTGTCTAACCCTTCGGGGAATACAGGCGAGATGGTATGGGGTAACTTGGCCAACGAGGAGGCGAGCTACCTGATGGTAAGTAGTCTTCGCCGCAAATGGACATTTGCCATTTGACAATACATTCACAATACCAAAGGGCTCCCAGATACGTTGCCGAGCCAATTCAAGAAAAAGGAAGGGGAACGAAAAAAGGAGAGGGAAGGGGACTGAGGAGGAATTAAAAAGTACTACTATCTGGACTTAAGAAGAGACCATGATTTCTGAGTTTGTTTCGGCGTTCTTTCAAGATATCGTCAGATAAGAAATCCTGGCGCTATCTAGTGTAAAATATGTCAAAACATTGACTTGTAAAAGTGTTCTTACACTTCGAACACAACAAAAAATTAAGAAATACCACTTAAATATCCATAGAACTAAATCACTTTCTTTCTTCTCTAGGTTGGTAAGAACAGGTGTAAGCCGAGCAACCCTTGCCAGCACAAGTGTAATGACAACGGCGTAGCGGTAAAGTGCTCCTGCAGAAGAGGATACGAGCTGATGGCTGATGGGAAGTCGTGTCAGGGTATGTAGTGCTCTTATTTTTATTAACATACAGGGCCAGATTTTCGGGAGGGAAGGCGGGGCTACTACTGCCCCGGGGCCTCCACAAGAAGCGATCGTAAGCCTGTTAGCGTAAGGACAAAAAAAAAACTCGATCAAAAAAAGTGAGTTTGAGTGTTACCGAAAAAAGCTTTCATTCGGAAAATAATTAGTGGCCTCTACTCCTTAGTTGCCCCAGGGCCCCCACATCTTCGAATCCGGCCCCGTAAACATAACATACCAGTATACCACACTAGTACCACCCATAATAATAAAAATAACTACGTAAAATAATAACCACAATTCGCCAGTATGTTGAAGTCCCATGTAATGGGGGCAAGCCTATTGACATTAACCGGACACAGAAAGAACAAAAAAAACAAGATTGTCCCATAAGTCTAGTGGTTCGAAGCGCGACTGCTACGCTAGAGACCCTAGGTTCGATTTCAAGGTCGAGCAAAGTGTTATTTTTATGAAATTTTGAGTAGCAGCTCGGAGTTTGGATATATGCCCGGTGAATAGCAAAAGGTTGGTCCCAATTAAATGGGACCTAAACATATCGGCGAACATCAAGTACACCTCTGCCGAACCCTTTGACGAATACAGGCGTGATGGTATATTTACTCTACCAAATTAACAGCTTCGTTTTTCTTTTAGATATAGACGAATGTGAGCTCGACGTGCCAGTGTGTCTGGCAGGCACTCAATGCCACAACATCCAGGGTTCATACCGTTGTTTACCAGGGAAGAAGAACAATGTGGAGAAGGGTCAGTGTCCCCCAGGGTTCACCAGGAACCTTAACAATGATGGCTGTGATGGTGAGTTTCTTATTTATTCGACAAAGGGAGTCGCTGGTTAGATTTGTATAGGTGAGATGATGACTGGACGCAAATAAGCAAATCAATAACAGCTTAACCAACATTATTACAAAAAAAGCTGTTAAATGTTTTTGGGTACGTTGATCCCATCTTTGTCATAGAAGTCACTGTATCCAGAGATACAATAACGCATGATGTAGTCTCCTATAATTGTAGGAGTACACTTACCATAAGCAGTTGTGCCATATTTTATATGACCAATTGTGTACTTTCTTTGTTGGAGATTCTTAAATAAATAAATACAGAGTTAGGCAGTTTGCCTACGCTACGCCTACTGTGGATTTGCAGTCTCCAAACGCCGTCAAGAATATCTCCTTTTCCAAGAAAGTATTCTTCACCGTTTAAACGCGTGATAATTAATTATTAATACGACACATGACTTCGAAAATTCAGAGGTGAGAAGTTTGGATTCAAAGTCAAGACCTTTGACTTGGCAGTCCAGTGGGAATATCACTAGGCTACTCATTATTTATGATGCCTAATAACTTTATTTATGACATCGCGTTGTGCCTTCGGTTATCACTTTTGGGTTAACTTGTTTGAGGGAAGCTTAATGAGGATAATTAGGTACATACAAATATTAGTCTTCTTTAAAACAATATATTTTATTTCTCAAAATAAAATTAATACATCTTATATAGTACCACGAGTGTTCGTTTTAAACAATTCCAGGTAACTCCACATTGTATACCAGTAATACTTTTTATAACACGTAAATCAGGAGAAAATCATAGACAATATTTTATTATCTTTAAATATACATAGAACTCTTTGATGACCAAAGTTTATTAAAAATGTGAAAAAAAAAACGAACGATTTGAACTGATGGGTATTATACTCTCACTGTACAATGGTAGAATCGCCTAAAATGTGAAAGAAATTATTCATGGAAAATGAAAAAAAATAACTTGAAAATTGGAAGTGGAATTAAATACTTTGTTAGGCATTTGATAACGACATATTGGAGAACATGTATAATGTAAACTCTTTGATAATCAAAGTATTCTTGCACAACATTTTAATATAAAATAAATCATTCATTGACAATGAAAAAATAAAACTTGGAATTGGAAATGGAAATAAATATTTTGCTAAGGAAGTTAATAATGACTTATTGAGGAACACGTATAACGTATTAGAATGTAAATTTTCCAACCCCCTATAGAACTCTTTGATAAATAAAGATATCATAAATTTGAAAAAAAAAAGAAAACAAAAGAACTGATGTGCATTGTGTACCCACGGCTACATATCAAGCTATCAGTCCAGTTTAAGCTGGCTTCTTACTATATGGGAATCGTGTACAATGCCAGATCAGCTTAAACCGGATTTGTATAGATTGACCTGTAGCCGTGTGTACACTGTGCAAAGGTTGAATCACCTAAAATTTTAAAGAATTCGTTCATTGAAAATGAAAGTAAAAAAAATAACTTGGAAATTAGAACTGAAATTAAATACTTTGCTAAGGAAGTTGGACAACATATTGGAGAACACTTATAACGAAATAGAACGTTTATGTCTAACGCCCTAGAAGAAAATATACTCTTTTAATAATCAAAGTTAACTTGAATAATACAATAAAGTGATTGTTGACTGGCTGATTCAACAAAACGATTATGAGTTATCTGTAACTCTCATGGTGCTAAGGTAGAATCGCCTAAAACTACACCTGTTATAAAAATCATTCAATGAAATTAAAAAAAAACCTTATTGTAAACATTACAACACTCCGTTCTCTACAAAGGATATTTGATATTTCTCGTATACAATTTTCCCATATCCAATTTCTATTTCATTTAAATATAGATCCTAAATCAGATCATATTTCTAAGTACAAAACTAATCCGGATGTCTCCACCAGATTCAAAAGTCACTGCATCAGCTAATAGCTTAGGAAATAAGCATAGATACTTTATAAAAAAGAAATTCCAGATTTCGATACAGCTCAGCTAACACAGGTTTATCGATTCATTCAATCATGTGATCCAGCATTTCAAGTTACATCGGTTTACCAAAATTCCATTCTGATAACGTTTGCTTTAAACAAAATCCTAGGGCCCGGAACATCCGACGTACATTCGAAAAATTTTTTTTCGACCAACCTTAAAACATTTCTTATACAAAAATTCTTCCAAACTAATACTTTGCCACATATATTTTAAGAACTTCAAGCTATGTTTTAAAAACCTTCCGAATCTATAACACTCCTACCTTCGCAGAAGCAAAATATTAGAAAAATTAGCGGCCGAATTAAGAGACATCACTTCAGAAGGTCGCAAAGCTAATACAGAGGAAACAGCGTAAAACGTTTTTAATACGGAATTGTTTATTAAAAATGAAAGTGACAAAAAAACTTGGAAATTGGAAGTGGAATTAAATATTTTGCTGAGGAAGTTAATGAAAATATATTCGAGAACACGCATACCGAAATAGTACGTTTATGTATAACGCCCTGTAAGAAAATATACTCTTTAATAATCAAAGTTAACTTGAATTATACAATAAAGTGATTGATGACTCAACAATACGATTATAAGTTAATCTATCAATCTCACGGTGCTAAGGTTGAATCGCCTAAAACTACACCTGTTTTAGAAAAAGTTTATTGAAATAAAAAAAAACACCTTGTAAACATTATAACACTACGTTCTCTGCAAAGGACTTGGAACGACGTTGGAGAAATATTTCCCAAGTTCCAAACCCCTAACATCATATTATGCAGGTATTTTCTACACTGATGAAAGGGAAAATACTGATATCTGATGAATTCTGGAAACTCGTAGTTTATAAAGATTTAAAGCCTCTTTTATTTTCCATTAATCTTTACTTGGATTATTTGTCAATTTATAAATTTGCCTATCACGCAATCTACTAAATCTTTCCTTAATATAAATCGACGTAAAATCGAAAATTAACTTTCAGAATTAAAAATGTACTAAGGAAAAAACACGCGTTCGAAACGAGAATTTCCAGTTGGTTTAGGAACTGTTATCAAATAACTTATTGGAACTCCAGATACACTAGATACAAAACGTTATGACGAATGTATCAATTGACAATCTTGAAAAGCAAGAACTTGATTTAACAAACATGCAAAATCAAATTCAAATGACATCATCAACAATTAAAAACTTTAATGTATATATTTTTAAGATATCTTTCGACGAACAAATAATAATAAATGAAAATATTAATCGCTTAAACAATTTTATGAATAAAACTGAAGATCTCGTATTTAAAATCAAATTCAGTAAAGGATACTCATCCATTTCACTACAGATTGTAAAAATAATAACAAGTCTTGCAAGTGAAAAAAACTACTGTTTAACAAGTATCAATTTTGCTAAATCAAACATGCTATACCCTTCAATCACAACTCTTAATAAATGATATGAACAATTATTAATCTGAAATCAGGGTTTTAAATTTCCCTGCCGAACCAGAATGTCTATCCGCATATATATTGTGTTACTATGGTAAGTGGTATATTTTCTAAATCCTCCTAGTTCCTTATTTGATATTTCTCGTATCCAATTTCTTCCATACCCAACTTCTATTTCATTTCAATATAGTAATATTTCTAAGAACAAAATTAATCATGATGTCTCCACCAGATTAAAAAGTCCCTCCAGCAACTAATAGCTTAGAAATAAGCATTTATAGATACTTAGAAAAAAAGAATTCCAGATTTCGATACAGGTCAGCTAACACAGGTTTATCGATTCATTAAGTCATGTGATCCAGCATTTCAAGTTGCATCGGTTTACCAAAATTCCATTCTGATAACGTTTGCTTTAAACAAAATCCTAGGGCCCGGAACATCCGACGTACATACGAAAAAATTTTTTTGGACCAACCTTAAAACATTTCTTATACAAAAATTCCTTCAAACTAATACTTTGCCACATATATTTTTAGAACTTCAATCTATGTTTCAAAAACCTTCCGAATCTATTACTTTCGCAGAAGCAAAATATTAGAAAAAATTGCGGCCGAGTTAAGCGATATCACATTAGAAGGTTGCAAAGCTAATACAGAGAAAACAGCGTTAAACGTTTTTATTAACGGAATCAATTCAGACATAGGCACCATGCTACGCATCCATTCATTCAAACAGTTGCGTGACATGGGAAATTTCGCGATTTAAAATAAAAATATTTTTGGAAAGGAATGAGTGATGTCATCAAAAATTACACATACAGTAAAAGGATGTGCAAAGACCTCACAACGCTCATCCCATCGAAATGCTGTTCAGCAAATCAACGACTATCCTAGCAACCAGTACCTCAACCACATTTTCCTGCTGAGTTCAACACATTTTAGTAATTGGGCTGAAACAGTTGGCTCTATCCTGAATAATGAAACAAGCTGCGTTCTTCAGTTTAACAACGAAATAACAGACTACAAACCTTGCGGTTTGTAGTCCGGCTCAGGAACTCTTACCCTGCCTCAAGTAGCACATTATATGGATACAGCACTCTATCAGCATTTGACACAACAGAAGATAATATCGCTTTCCCGAACATCACTCCTGACATTAAAACTGAAGATTGCTTCGACGGTTATAATAATAAGGAATCTCAAAAGCCGATTCCAATCGCCATCAATGAAAATACCGTTAGATGCCCTGAAAAGTATTAAGTCACACTTGGAAAAATATTCGGATGACCTGAAAAATATAAAATATCTAACAGTTAATCTTTTATGGAAAGAAGTAATTCAAGTTTCCTAGAGATATATCTCTTTAATGGTATGGTGATGCTAATTTATTTTACAATCAAGATCTGCAACCGCCATCCAAATGGCTTTATTAGTCGCAACAATGGAAATAACAGAAACTGGATTCAAATTTTCAACAATTGTTTTTACAACTCTTCACAACGCCGAACTACACGAATAGCCATCCCTTTGAGAAACCTGCAACATTCTACTCCATGCATCTCCGAAGGCGAAGATGACGTCGATCCGCCATCATCTTTTCAAAGATCGGACGCTAACGCCTAATCTTTATTGTAAGGGTGAGGTGTTATATATCGGTCTCCCTTTAAGACTATAATACATTATCCTTATTGTGTTAACAATAATAAACGACTCGTTCATAGAATACAATTACTTAACTACTTCGTTTGTTTACCACATTTGACTATGCTTGTTTACAGTTCGATATCATAAGTTAAATACTTTGTTATCATTTACCATGTTCCGATTAGTTAAGATCATTAGTTATCTTGTTTCCTGTTTACCTAATTATCGACAATAATGTTTACTTATCCCACGCTTTAACTAAGCGCCTGCATTACCTCCTGCGAGAATCGGTGGCGGTGGAAAAGCGGCGGTAGCTTAATCGCTAGAGCATCGGCCTTGCGATCATGTGGTTGTCAGTTTGAAACCCACCCATTGCAGTACCGACGTGAAGCCACTCGTAATACAAGCATTTAGCGTAGTACGAGGGGTATCAAGAATACTAGTATTGTGCGAACAATATTGCGAGCAAGCTCTTAAAAAAAACAATAAAATGAACTCGCAAGCGATCTCAGTGGAGGGTACCCGCACAACTGCAGACATCATTTACCAAAATACCGACCCTAGAGTTCGACCTTGACTCACTTCAGCTAGAATAAATACTGAAAACATTGAAAAATCTATACCAAATCTTGCCAATTCTAATGTTTCAATTAACCAAACTGTTTCATTAACTCCTATACACAGCCATATCCGTTTAGTCATGAATCAATAATCAGCCCTAAAACCAGATTCCCAAACCTAAATTTTTAACATCGTCTCAATTGAATAAACTAGAATCTTTATCTATTAACGGGCAAAAGTATCGCAATAAAGCACTTCCATATCTCAATTTAAAACTTTCATAAATATGATTTAGCTATTGTTCTTAAATTTGGGTTTAAATCCATATTGGAATTTTGAAATAGCTCCTTAGTTTGAAAATCTGTTACCAATTCCTTTAAAATTTAACTGTTAGGTAACTTCGTAAGTTAGAATTTTATAAACAAGAGTGGATTCAACAACAGTTACATTTTGTTAGTTATACATAACATTTAATTTTTTTTGTGAAAATTTCCATTGAGAAAATAATTAAATACCTCTTGCTAAATACAAGACATGTACTACATTTTATCATCATGTCCTTTCTTGCTCCTGTTCATGAAATAGATGCTTCTCCATCATGTCTTGTTCTCTTGTTATCTTCTAGTATCTTTAATTCTTGATGGTTTATTTTACTCTTCTGCCATTCGATGTGAATGTGAAGCTACAAAAATAATATTCATAGTTAATAAACATAAAATACCATCACGCCTGTATCCCCCGAAGGGTTAGGCAGATGTGTACTTATGAACATCCACAATTCACCGGTATGTTTAGTTCCCATGTAATAGGGGGTGAGCCTATTGCCATTAACCGTGCACAAATCCAGACTCCGAGCTGCTACTGAGAATTTCATCAAACTCAAGATCTCTAGCGTAGCAGTCACGCTTAGGACTACAAGACTAATGACAATTTCATAGAAAAAAACCCAATAACACTGCTCAACCTGGGAATAAAACCTAAGACTTCTAGCGTACCTAGCAGTTGCGCTTAGGACCAATAGACTAATGAGGCAGTCAGTATATTCATAGTTAATTTATTTGTAAAATAACGTTAATTTATTTAAAAAATAATTATCAGTTCAAGATTTGCACTTCTTATACTTACTTAAAATGTGTTTCAATCTTAGCACAGTGAGTTGATTATAACTTATCCCCAATATCGAATCAAGTTGTTCAAATCTTTCAATTTGTTCACAAACTTTGTTTAATTCATGATCACTTTGTTTATTAAAGAGTTTTATATTTTCTTCGACAGGTTCAAAGCACTTTCACAAACTTCACCAATATTTTCCATCGTATTTGCAAAGAAGTAGATAGTCACTAAGTTATTGTTTGACTTTGACATACAAACTAATGTTTGACTAAAATAACATTTAATATTTATACCAAAATTAAATGGTAAATACCAAGTCTAATGACGCAGGAACTGACTACGCCGGTCGTCTCAACTGTATTGTTTTGGTTACGGCTAAAGCATGGGGTTATATAACCAGCCCCTTTGTTATCTAAGGTACTAAAATTCCAACTAATTGGCTTAGCCAAATTTTGTTCGTAAACACTCATTAAGTATTGTTATTGAGATAATATGTTATTGTCGTATTCCAAGTAAAATTTCGACTTAATTGATTGAATGTAGTTTAAACAATAGATTTTGTAACAATTGTTCACAGTTAAGTGTGGTTAAGTATAATTATTGACATTTGAATTGAAATTGAATTATTGACAGTTGTAAGTTATTTATGAGAAAATAAAACGTCTTATACCTACTTACCTAAAATGCCTCTTAGAACTAAAATATGCCCCGTTTTTACACACATTGAATTTGAATTTGAATTTGAAATGTGGGTGTACTTACATTAGTACACCTCTGCCTTACCCATCGGGGAATACAGGCGTGATGGTAAGAACAACGTGTTAAGATGAGTGTCCCTGTTGTTGTCGCCGTCTCAATCGCTCACGATGCGAACGCGTGCCCCAGAGGTGAAACAACAATACATTTGCAACATTTCGTATTCATTGTTCCGAAATTTGGAGAATACTCTTTTAATATAGCTATTACGTAGATTTTTTTTTAACGGATGTTAATTATATGTTCTGGGTATTTTCTGATAGATAACTTCAACCTACATTCTTTTTCCAGATATCAACGAATGCCACCTCCCCAACCCACCTTGTCCCTCCTATATCTGTGAGAACACCATAGGAGGGTACAGTTGCGATGGGGTCACAGGAAACCCCATCAATTTGAGCACCTCTCCTCGTACCCCATTAGAGGATCGGTGCCCGCCAGGATTCAAGGTCGGCATGCATGAGGAGTGTGAAGGTGAGTCTTGATGAAATATTAATTTATCTATCTTAATTCTTTTTATATATTTTTGATTCTAAGATTATAATATCTTAGTGAAGGAAATTCGACTGCGGGCAGGATTCCAAACTGCGTCTTCTGGTTGAATACACCAGATGCTATGACCACTAAGCCACTGCGAGTCCCACGTCTTTGATCATATTTTAATTTATTTGATAAAAACAAAGCCACAAGACAAGTGATAATAATTAATAATGCTCACTTGTCTTCCAGATGTGGATGAATGCGCAATCAACAAAGATGACTGCAATCCTCTGTCACAGTTCTGTATCAACACTCACAGCTCTTTCTACTGCCAAGATAAGGGGTCCAAGCACTGTCCGCCAGGGTTCAAGATAGACCCCACAACTAATCAGTGTGAAGGTACGTCGGTTACCCTAAAGGGTTCCCCTACACCTATAGATATGGAATCAACATAGGCTGATCGGAGAAAACTGTGAAGAGGCTAAATGTGTTGCCCCTCCAATCAAAGGGAGGATCCTCCGACCAGGCAGGTGTTTTTCCTGACACGCTACGGCCAAATGGTGGATGTCAGGTGGTTGTATCGATGCTAGACGCGCGGTAAACTCTGCTTGCGCGATTTAGGATTTGTTACGACGTAGTTTCCATGTAGCGCGCTAGGTGCCGCTACAAAACTTTATAACAATGTCTCTCGCCTTGGCTTTGACGACGCCAACCGATGGCTATGGCGGGTTGCCTCGGCTTTTCCAAGTACTTAGTGTGGTCAAGTCGATTCTGGTGTATTCCCTGTGGTCTAGACAATGTCACATCTTTATTATCGATGACGAAGTTAGATATCCGAAATGTATGGATTTGACATAATTTCATCACGTGACATATCGAAAGATTATGCCAATTCCATACATTTCAGATTTATCTAACTTCGTTTTCGATATGGAAATGTAACATTGTCTAGGCCCCCTGGTAGTGTAGTCGCATACAAAAAAGAAATGTTATGCCTTCAACATTTCGGAAGTCGGTGGCGAAAACAAAAAATACAAACGAAAGCTTTTTTTTAGGTTTTAAAGCCAATCTTACTTTTTTAATTTATTCTTGTTTCTCTTCATCGGTTTTAATTTTTTTACAGATATAAACGAATGCGAAGATACAGGCGACATCTGTCGACATGATCAAGTTTGTGTGAACCAACTGGGACAGTATGACTGCAAGCCCAAGGAAGATACTAGGTAAAACTGAACCAAACTGGAAGCTCTATGGAATGAAATGAAATGATGAGGCCCAATTCCTCCCTCAGTCCCCTTCCTTCTACTTTTCTTCGTCAACTTCCTTAATAGGGCAGCAATGACTACTTACCACGGTATCATGCCTGCTCGTTTGCCGAGTTATCCCATAAAAAAAGAGGCAAGAAACAAAAATTCCCACAAAAAAAAAACTTTTAACAAAAAAGTAAAACCGCCTTCAAAACATAATTGCTCCTTATATTTCGCAGGCTGAAGGCACAGTGCCCGGATGGAATGCGGAAAAAAGCTGGAAGTTCCATTTGTGAAGGTGAGTTTATAAGAAGTCGTTCATTAATCACGTGATGTTTTTAGCAACTAATTACCTATTTAAGGATCATTAGTCTAGTGCTCCTAAGCGCGACTGCTACGCTAGAGGGAGTGAGTGATTTTTGAAATTCTCAGTAGCAGCTCGGAGTCTGGATTTGTGCCCGGTTAATGGTAATAGGCTTGGTACTTACATGAAAAGATAATATTTAAAACATTTAGTTTAGCATGTTTCGCCGGCACAGCGGCATGCAAATATAATAATAATAACTGGAACGATAAATTAATGGATACAATACAAATGAAATTATACAATGAATAAATGTAGATTAGTGTCTATCTTCAATGTGGAGTATTTCCCATGTATTATTTTCTTTATAAAAACTAAAACTGTTTTGTTACAATTATGTTTTTAGATATCGACGAATGTGTAGAAGGCACTCATCTCTGTGATCAGTACCAGAACTGCTTGAACACAAATGGAAGCTATGATTGTCACTGCAAGTTGGGTTATGAACTGGACATCACCACTGGAGCTTGTGCTGGTAAGGAGTAGTAGTAGCAGCTCATTATCTTCATCATCATAGGGTCAGTGGACCCTGTTCTGCAGTAGATTCCTTTGCCAAAGAAGAGAGAAAAAAGAGAGCAAAAGAGACTCTGTTTTTTCTCTCTGTTCGGTCTCTGACTCTGTTGTGCAGGGCACAGCAGTCTTGTGGAAGTCTATAGGCTTGCTCTATAGATTTCCTTCTTCTTCTTCGAGTGCCTCTCCATTACTGGAGGTTAGCCGTCAGCTCAGCGAACTTCTCCCGATCTTGTGCCAAGCCAAACAGATTTTCGATGCTGGCAATTCTGGTCCACTCGTGGATGTTTCGTAACAAAGATTTCTTTCTACGTCCAGCACGTCGCTTGCCTTCGATTTTGCCCATATAGACTTCCACAAGACGCATTTATAAGCCGCTTGCATCCAACGACTCCCACTTTTTTTTAAAGCTTACTAGCAATGTGGGTCGCACATTACAAGTATTCTTGTTAACCCCTCGTACTTAGCAAAATGTTTGTATTACGAGTGGGTTCACATCGGTAGTGTAATGATTGTAATGGGTGAGTTTCGAACCGTCTACCACATGATCTCAAGTCCGAGTGTGTTTTTGTATGAAATTCTCAGTAGCAGCTCGGAGTCTGGATTTGTGTACGGCTAATGGCAAGAGGCTCGCTCCCTATTACATGGGATCTAAACATACCGGCGAAGTATGGGTATACATTGGTGCACCTCTGACTAACCCTTCGGGGAATACAGGCGTGATGGTATGTTCTGAGTCTCGAGTGAATCGACCACACTATTGATTACCAACAAGCGAGGTAGCGGACAACGTCAGCCCATACAGTATAAAGAATAAAGAAAAGAAGATCTAAAAGGATGAAAGGCGATTAACGAAAGGGATTTATAAAGCGAATGTCAGTGGAGTCGCCAGGAGGGGACGCCCTAGAAAGACATACCACGACCTTATTGGTGAGATCCTTCAGAAAGGTCAGGTGCGTAGTACCCGCAACCGGCGCATGTGTATGACAAGATGTATGAATGTGGACGAAGCAAAAGAAGTATGCAAGAATCGTAGCAGATGGCGTTCTGTAGTTTCTGCCTACCCCTATGGGAAAAAGGCGTGAGTGTATGTATGTATGTAAGATCTAAAACTCCTGTGATCATAGGTTCAATGTAATGAGGCTTTTAAAGTCAGTTAATTCTTCATTTCCAAGATGTGAACGAGTGCGCAACTGGACAGCATGAGTGCATCCCGCAGGCGCAGCGCTGTGACAACACCGTCGGCTCCTACCTATGCATCAGGATAACATCATGCGGAACTGGATATGTGCTGCATCATTCTACTGGAAAGTGCGAGGGTAAGGAACATTGCATCATTTACCTTTTAAAAAAATCGCATTCGGTTACGTAAATGGTTGCTAGATTGCTGAGATTCTTTAAGAGGAGTGTCCCTGGCAAACATGACAATGTTGCATTGTTGTCGCTGTCTCTATCGGTCATGTTGCGAACGCGAGCCCCATAGGTGAAACAGCAATACATTTGCAACATTTCATTTGCGTATTTCTTATGTTTCGAAATTTGGAGATTATTCTTTTAATATAGTTATTGCGTTGATTATTTTTTTGTAAAAGGATATTAATTATATTATCTGGGGACTCCATGAGTCAAAATAGTTCTGTATTGATATAGTGTCTTGTAATACTAGCATAAAGTTTTGAATAGAAAATTATCAGTCTTGAGCTCGTGTACTTTTTAACCATATTGACATGAAGTTTTACGTACGTGTGTACACATCAAGCTATACAAATCCAGTTTAGACTGACCTCCCATTGTAAAGGTTTCCCGCACAATTCAAGGTCAGCCTTTACTGGTTTTGTATAGCTTGATGGGTAGCCGTGTGTACAAGGACCACGTGTTTTAACGATAAGATTGTTATGACAAAATTTTATTGGTTTAAATTGAATATAGAACCAAGCTTTTTTTTTATCACTGATAGGCTTACGCTTGACCACAACTTGCCTGATGTTAAGCATCGAAGTGGTCTACGATGGAGTGGGCTTGCCTAGAAGGTACATATTCACTCTCACCTTGAAGACACCCAAATTGAAGGTCTCAGGGAACAAAGATACTATACAAGCTACTTTTGTATGGAGCGCAGAGCGGAGACTATCATCTTAACTATCTTTTTTCTCCTCAGATATAGACGAGTGCGCACTAGGGCTTGACAACTGCGGCGCAGACTACCTGTGCTTCAATGTGCGCGGCTCGTTCCGCTGCGTGCGCCGGCGCACCTCGACTACCTCCACTACTACCACCACGCCTTTAGTAGAATACGAATACGAGTATTACGACTCTGAGTAAGTGATACGCATATCATTTGTATTTTTTATGCAGGAAAAATTCGGCTGCTTATATATTACCTCAAAGACGTAAATTCGAAATGTGAAGGCAAATTTCGACTTGGCACATGTGGTGGCTTAATTGGTCATAGCGTCTGGTGTATCTAACCAGAAGACCCAGGTTAAAATGCTGGCCGCAGTCGATTTTGTTTCTTTAAATTTAATGCAAGTTAAAAACTGACACAGAAATTACTTCGAAAAGATTAACTTGAAATATATTTTTATGATATTTTTAGGGAAGATACAGAAGCGAATAGCACAGCACCTGTTGCAAATCAACCAAATGCACCTCCAGCTACCACAACAACATCAACTCCCAAACCTGAACCTCCAACCACATCGAGCACCACAACCAGCACAACCACTGAAAGACCTAAAGAACCAGAGCCAAGAGTTGAAGACAACAACGTGGAACCACCACCTACATACAACAATGAGCGAGATGTATATTGGACTGAAACAAAACCACAACCTGAACCAGCTCCCACAGAACCTCAGCAACCAGAATATAGTTCCACACCAACTGAACGACTACCAACTGAACCACTACCAACCGAACCACTACCAACCTACACTTCAAAACTACCAGAGGTAACTTACAACCGACCAACGCCACCCGAATACATTCCAGAAGCCGAATTACCGAAGCAACCAGAAGATTTACCTCGTCAACCAGAACCTACATATCCACCTAAGACCGAAGAACCAACAAATGAGTCTTTGCCATCGGAAGACTTGGAAACTACCCTCAGGCCTACGGAGCAACCAAGACCTGTTCCACCTTATGTGGTTAACGTGAACGTGGGTACAGAGACAGCAACAGTTGTTGGAGACAGGAAAGAGGATGGGTCTATTGTGGTTGATACCAGGCTGCTTCCGAAAAATGAGGTGACGAAGATCGATGTGAAGCCGAAGGAGTGTCATTTCGGATATGAGGCTGATGAATATGGATCATGCTTAGGTGAGAAAAATTTCTTTTAATATTAAATATGTTTTTGAAAATAAAAATTTGTCAGCAGGTTCTCTTCTCTTTCTCTTTCTGTAAAGTTACAATAAGACCTTCGGCAGGATCGGTAGGTGTCTGAATCCATTGGTGTGGTATACTTACAGGCCATACTGGGTCTTATAGCAGGTTTTCTTTATACAAGGCAGTCTAAGTTAATGCCTAGAATTAATATCCAATCTTGCATTTTCTTGCCCTGTATCATGGGTTTCGATTGCCATAGCAATTATTTGATTATTATGAAAGGTTTGTTTAATATCAATCTCTCTAGGATACCTTAGTAATAGAAACTCGCTTATTCATTGATCAGAATGCTTTGTTAGTCTTGTGTTATAGATAGCTGCTGAGCGTAAGATCCTGGTTTCAGTTTTCTGATCCAGCAAAGTGTTATTGGGTTTTCTATCTATGATCTCCATCCATCCATGATTTCCATGATTGGTGAGGTACATTACTTCTCATCTTCTTGTCACAGACATCGACGAGTGCGCAACAAACCGTCACAGCTGTTCCGGCCTCACGGAGATCTGTCGCAACACCATCGGCGGCTACACCTGCAACTGCGCTCCTGGCTTCCGAAGAGATCTGATCACGAAGGCCTGTGACGTCATCACTACGTCATCAACTACCACATCCACTACTACACCTGAGCCGCCGCTACCGTCTACTACAAGTAAGATAACTTAACATGTTGCGGAACATGTTGCTCGACAACTACGTGAATGTCGAGAAACAATGCCGTGAAACATTAGCAGGCTACACTAGGGATTATACAAATGTCGCCCGTTAAGGTTATAGCGAGTAGTGCTGCGTAGTAAGCTCAAGAAGTAAAAGCCACAGCACATATTGAAATATTATTAGGATATATTGAAAGGGTTGCGCACATGACTAAACTTGGTAACAAATGGCGTAACACTGACGCTAGACGCCTGCGCCCGCTCACGGAGCGTGAGCAAGCAACATGTCCCACGTCCCGTAGCAACTTGTTGCGGAACACTGCAACGTTGCAGCAACACGTAGATTATGATATTGTTGCGCGTCATGTTGCGGGACATAATGTTTTTTTCTATTTTCATTAATAGATTGAATGTTGTTTTATTAGCAGAGAGGACTTTCTTCTGGGGATATCCAGAGTACCGAGTAACAGTAAGACAGTTCCGACCAAGTAACCTGTGCGATGCGGGCTTCCATCACAATGCTAAGACTGGACAGTGCGAAGGTAAGACCCAGAATATACTCGTACATACTGTTGCGTTTCGTTCAATGAGTGTAGAGCGTTTGAGGCCCAACTCCTTCATCAGTTCCCTTCCTTCTCTTTTTCTCCTTTCCCTAACCGTAGGCAGGTTGGAAAGCATATACTCAAACTTAATAACTGCGGATCATTTTATCATAATTAGTCGAACAGATCCAGAGCTTGATCTCTCTGTTGTATGCAGGTAGAAAGAAGAGAAAACTGAGATTTCTGAGTAAACTAAATATGCATACTTATTAAATTATGTCTTTCTGTTTTAAAGTTTTTTTTTTATGGGATTACTTGGCAAACGAGCAGGCGATCTGATGGTAAGTAGTCATCGCCGCAATCTTCAATACGGAAGGTTGCAGATGCGTTACCGAGCATATTTAGGTAGAAGGGGAAGGAAGGAGGATTGAGGAACGAATTGGTTCTTCGGCGCTCCACACTCACCGTACGAAACGCAGCATATACATACTGCTACTTGACGTCGATATTCTGTGGGATTACAAAGGAGTTTTTCCATCATAATCATATTTACATTCTCAGATATTAACGAGTGTACAAATGGACAAGCGAATTGTGCGGCGGTGGAGATATGTATCAATACGCAGGGTGGTTACCGGTGCGAGTGTCCGCCCAACTGGAGGCTGGACGAGATCAGGCACCGATGTGTGCCCACCAGGAACAACGGGCAGTTCCCCACTGGATACGGAAATGAACCTAGTAAGAATCTTACTGTTTTAAACATATAACACATTCTAGGTTCGATTTTTAAGTTTTAATACTCAATAGTGAATAAGTTATTGTTAATGTCGCAATTTTTACAACCAGTTCTACACGGCTACAGGTCAATCTATACAAATCCAATTTAAGCTGATCTCATTGTATAGGCTTTTCATACAATAAGAGGCCAACGTAAACTGGTTTTGTATAGCTTGACGTGTAAGCACGGCTACACATCAAGCTATACAAAACCAGTTTACGCTGGGCTCTTATTGCATAGAAAGCTTTAACGGTGCGAGATCAGCTTAAACTGGTTTTTTATAGGTAGACCTATAGCCGTGTGTACCTAGAATGTGTTATAGTCGAATAATTTGCGAAAAACCAAGAAAAAATTGCATTTCGGCAAACGAGCAGGCGAGACTCCTGATAGTAAATTTTTTCCCAAGGTGAAAATAATGATCCACTTTAAGTTGTCTGTGTATGCTTGTAAATAAATAAATAATTATTTTTTGTTGTCATTGCAGTTTATCCACCCTTGCATCCAAAGGACGTGTTGCCAACTGATACCAAGAACGTGTTCCCAGAGATTACTCAGATAGACCGGGGCTCAGTAATCAGGTGTCCTGCTGGCTACAGAGTGGGGGACGATAATACTTGCATTGGTAAGTTTAATTGGCAATGTACCCTTTTAATCTGTTCAGAAATGGATTTATTTGAACCGCCTCATTAGTCTAGTGGTCCTTAGCGCTACCGCTATGCTAGATTCCTAGGACGAGCTAAGTGTTGTGTCTTGGATTTTTCCAAGATATTCTGAGTAGCCTGCCATAGGCCCTAACCTTAACGGCGAACTGAAGGTTACATTGGTACACTTCTGCCTAACCCTTTCGGGTGTACGAGCGTGGTGGCATGTTATAATATAATTCCAGAAGCGAAAATACCTATAGATCCTTTTCTTTGTAAGGCGGTTTTGTAAAATATTCAAGGTGGAAGAACTGTTGTTCTACCAACAGTTCTTAAGTGAGCTATATACCTTAAAGCGCATAGGTTCTCAAATTAATTGCGCTCAATGACCACTTTAAGAACATAGAATAAGTATTGGCTAGAGATTGCGTTTAGGCATTTTTTCATGTCATGTAAAATGTGAGACTGCCTCATTTGTATAGTGGTCCTAAGCGCGACTGCTACGCTAGCGGTCCTGGGTTCGATCCCCGGGTCGAGCAAAGTGTTATTGGGTTTTTCTATGAAATTCCCAGTAGCAACTCGGAGTCTGTATAGTGGCTCGCCCCCTATTACATGGGACCTTAAAATACCGGCGAAATGACGGTATGACGGTACGTTATGCATGTCATGTATCGTGTCCAAAAAATTCGCTTAACTATAAAATTTTATCCCATCCCGTTTCTTTTTTTACCATAAAATCCCAGATATAAACGAATGCATCACTGGGGAAGCGAAGTGCGGTCCTCAGCAGATCTGCGCCAACCTGCCGGGAGGGTACTCTTGCAACTGCCCCAGCGGACATCGCCTTAGGGAGGACCATCAATGCGAGGACGTCGACGAGTGTGCTCTAGCGGGCAGCACGGTAAGTTTCCATGCCATACAGGTTTTACACTGGACGAGGTGTGTCGTGCTCTCAGAGGCCTACGTCCAGTAGTGGATGAATACGTCGTGAGTGGTGTTGGCCCAATTGCCGCGACATACGAGTTGTAGGTCGTAGTTCCGAACTTTGTGTAAACTATGCTTATTTTCTAAAGAAAATTTTCTTTAATAAGAAAATCCATATCTTTGTGAATATTTCGCAATATTTAATGCTAAAAAATAATAAAAAATAAGCATAATACGGTTAGGCAACATCGTTCGACATTGAACTAAGTACCTGTAAAGGCAGTCGTGTTGGTTGAAAGACATAGTAATGTCTTCAATAGATGGTGCTGACGTCGCCATAAGACGTAAAATGTGGAAGAGAAATTCGACATCACAGGCAGCGGTCTCGGTAACTTAGTTGGCAAAGCGTCTGGTGTACTTAACCAGAGAGACGCAGGTTCAAACCCTGCCTGAGATCGAATTTTTCTTTCACTAGGAATTTTCTTTAATTAGAAAATCCATATCTTTTTGTGTAAACTATTTTATTACCACTGCTCCCAAACCGAGGGTCCGAGTCCTAGAACCAACAATTCGAAGAAATGTGACATCTACCAACTCGCCTGCGTGGTAGATTACGGCCCACTCCCCCTCACTGAGAGGAGGCCTATGTCCCAACAGTGGGAACATTATAGGCTGATTATGCTTACGCTATACGCTAAGGTGTGTAGTCTCGTCAACAAAAGAAGACCTTCGGACCAGGTCTTTAGGTCTTTTTTCTTAATATCGTGATCCAGGATTTGCTACGTGATTGGTTAGTTGTAGATTACGTCAATGTGAATACTTCCTACGGAGCTCGACAGATGTTACTATAGAGAACGCGATGTTCTATCATGGATGTGGAGATGAAATATCACAGAACACCCGCGAAATTTCACAGTCTGTTACTTTTCGTTTATGACTGAGAAAAATAATATGTTTTTATCACAAAAGTAATAATACTGTTTGCCTCGTTCCAGCCTGTTTGCTCTCAAAACGCAGATTGTGTGAACACAGTTGGATCATACCAATGTAAATGTCACATTGGATTTAGATCAGCACCCGTTAATGATAAGGTAAGGTATTTTCATTTTATTAAAATTCTGTTAGAAGTCGACTTACAAAGAGTTCCTCTCGGGAAGTTTTATCACCATGATTGTCTTCTAACGCAGATAAGACCTGTAGTGTTATTATAAGTGTCCTTAAGTAACCCCTTAATTACCATGAGGTGGACCGTGTGAGATCTATAGATAATTTAGAGTTAGAATATTCTAGCGTTGGTCAATAAGTCCTGCCTATATTTTATTTCTTTATGGGATTACTCGGCAAACGAGCAGGCGAGCTACCTGATGGGAAGTAGTCATCACCGCCAATGGACATCTGCAATACCAAAGTAGTTGCAGATGCGTTGCCGAGCCAACGAAAAGAGAGGGGAAGGACAAAAGAGAAGGAAGGGCTTGAGGGAGGAATTGGACCTCCGGCCCTCCACACTCATCGTAGGAAACGCAACAGTTACTGCTACTTTACGTGTATTCTGTGGGAGGGTAGTACTACCTCGGTCGTGCCAACCCATTCATGCATGCATGTAGTCACAGCAGTCACTACTACTACTAAACCGCTAACTAATTTACCGCATCTGGAGACTTAAGACCGTTATGCGCATCATAGGCAGACCAAAAAATGGCGTGACAACTTTTTTACTTTTAATGCGGATTTCGAGACAGGTGAAGGTAGACGAGGCTAATTATAATCATTCCGTCAGGTATGCGTCGACGTGGATGAGTGTATGGAGTCAAGGTCAGGGTCCCTCTGCCAGCATAGGTGTAACAACGTGTGGGGGTCATATAGGTGCTCCTGCCATCGAGGATACAGGCTCAATACTGATAATAGGTGAGTGGATCCTTGATTATTTAAGGAATAAGATAATTTATAGTGTAAGTAGTAGTTAGTAGTCCATTACTTTAAAAAAGCTTATTACTAATAGTTCTGTTTTCATGCAATTTTTCGTCGGTGACCTGCGAATTTACTAACTCGCAGTAGGTTAACGTGGTGAGCTTAGGCCTAACACTCGCCTCCCTGATAGATGCCCATGCCAGCAGTGGTATATGGGTTGATGGCGATAATTATGATGGCTGTTATTTTTAACAACTTTAAGCCTGACAGTAGCTAAATCATAATTTGGAGAGTTTGATAGTAATTCTGAATTGGTTATTATTGAGAATCGAGATATTTAGTTACTCATATAATGCGTTTTCATTGCATGTTCCTAGGTATTCAATACATAGAAAAATAGCAGAGACTATAGATTTAGATGCGTGATTCAAAATAATAATATACGGTTTTTTTTTCAGGACATGTTCTGACGTAGATGAATGCACAGAGTTCAAGTCCAAGATCCCGTGCGTTGGCAGATGTATAAACGAGCCTGGCAGCTACCGTTGCAGCTGTCCATCAGGCTACAGACTCTCAGAAGACAAGAGGAGCTGTATAGGTAAGTACTTTGAATAACTGTCAGCAAGAAACATAAATCGTTAGTTTTTCACTTCGCCGGTATGTTTAGGTCCCATGTAAAAGGGCCGAGCCTATTGCCATTCACCGGGCACTGAAAATTTCACAGAAAACTCAATAACACTTTGCTCGACTTGAGAATCGAACGCAGGACCTCTAGCGTAGCAGTCCGTCCCGCTTGGGACCATTAGACTATTGAAGCATCATTAATATTATAATAATATTTTTCAGGAATCAAAAATGCAATAGACTAATATGCCATTATCTCTCAATAGGAAATAACGACCGCATTTTTTGTTGGCGCTTAATCTAGCGCCATCTATCGTTAAGTATCAAAAATCACAGACAGTCTTTCCGTTGATGCCAAAGAAGGCGCGCGCGTAAAAGTTAAATCGATGGTTCCTGATCAACAGTAACCTATGAAAACTTTATAAATTTCTTGAAAGCGTGTGCGGTCTTATTTGAAATATCAGGCTAGAGTAATATACAACAGTTTTAGATAAGCTGAACTATTTATTTATTCTCCCAGATATCGACGAGTGCGAAACGGGCGAGGCTCCTTGCTCCAAGATCAGCGTGACGTCCACCTCTAGTGACGTATGCGTCAACACGAGAGGGAGCTTCCGGTGCCAGCGCATTTCCTGTCCTCTTGGATACCAACTGGAGAACAAACAGTGAGTAGCCTAAGCACACCAGTCGCTGATCTCATCTCAAACTAGAATCCTGTTCTGGCTTAAGCCCTATCGCACCCTTCAATTAAATGGTCTAAAAATCTCGAGGGCCTTTAGCATGTGCTTGGAACAACATCATAGATTCCATTAAATCTTAATCCAAACTCAATACTGCAGAACCAAAGGATACGGTGAGCTTGTTCTGCGTGACCGGATCGAATAATAATTAACAAAAATGTATGGTAGCTGTAAGGACGTCCAGCATCTCATCAAACCGTGACCATGGATGTTGAATAGGATTCGAAACGTCGGGAGTTAAATAATATCAATATAACTCGATAAACTCCATAAAAAGTAGTTTTTGTTTGAATAAATTACTGTTTCTTTAGAACTCTGGGAATGGCAATGAGTTCGTGTCGAATGGAATTAAATGTGTTATAATGTACGTATCACAAGTTTGAAGCTTAATGCATAAATTGTTTGCAGTCGCTGCAACAAAGTGGAGAAAGTCTGCCATCCAAGAGACTGGAACTGCGCGCACCAACCTACCACCATCTCATACAACTTCATCACGTTCGTGTCCAATCTCTACATCCCGGAGAGTAAGGTTAGTACCTGGGCACTCTTAGGGCTGGTCTTTCCTTGGGCACGTCATTTCCTTTTCCGAAAATAGTAAGTCTATATCAAATGCTAGGTTCATGGCAGTAGAAATTGCGACGGCATCCAATAACTTATTCACAACCGAGTACTAAAAATGTTGCTTAAAAATCGTTACGAGAAAGTAGTATAAATTGTAATTTTTGGCCAGAATTCGGCCAATTTTACACTTCTTTCTGCTAGGGCAAAAATTTTTGAACACAAGTTTTATAATCATTTTGTGAATTCCGTATAGTTGATGTTACAATTTTGGGTATTATTGTTCTCTGTAGCAGAGAGGACTTTGGATTTATGGCAATAAGCTTGCTCCTAAATAATTATTGGCGAAATGTGGGTGTACATAGTAGATACAGTAGACCTTTTGTTGTAAATGCTTTATGCATTTTCCACCGCTCCGGGAAGAGCAGTGGGCTGTGTTGGACTTCGCTCTGAAAAGATTGATCTACCGACCAAAACCAACTATGGCTACGGCTATGAGATTGATATTTGGAACTTTTTTTTGTCGGGGTTTGAAATGTTTTTGCGCTACCCACCGCCCCGGGGAGAGCGATGGGGTGTGTCGGACTCCGCTCTGAAAAGAGCAATCTACCGACTAAAACTAACCTCGGCGTTTCGCTTCACCACTTTAGTGCCAGGAATAAGGGAGCGCTGTGAAATTCCTCCGCAGAGACATAGTAGACCTAACCTAACTTTTCCGTGTATCCAGGCGTGATTATATCTATAGGGCAGGCCTAGCTGTAGGGCAAAGAACAATCGCCTGAAGCACAAAAAAGCAGGAGTCTAATAAAGTTTCTTTGGTTTTTCCAGTTAAAACTGTTCACAATGCGAGGACCTTCCTGGCTAGACGTCAAGCTGAGGTTTAACCTGAAAATGATGAATGTGAACGCGCCGCCCAGCATCAAGAGGAAAGCTGACATCAATGACTTCTTGTAAGTATTTTATCTTCTCTCTAAATAAAAGCGTACTTCACGTAGTGAAATTTCAAGAGCCTACAATCTTAAAATGTGGAATTAAAGTTGCTAAATTGATCCTCTTTATCAATGATTTTTATTCAATTCAAATCCTTTAATAATCTTGTGTAAATTAGGAATCAAATTTTGATCCGAGTGGTAAAAAGTTTGAGTTCCCCATTATTTCAATAACATCATCATCTTCCTGCCCTTTGCCCAATTTATTTGGGGTCGGCGCAGCGTTTCCTTTTCTTCTATTTATTCCTGTTAGTCGTCATCTCATCATTTAATACCTTTTCCATCATATCTGACTTCACACAATCCATCCACCTTTCTTTGGTCACCCTCTACCCCTCCATCCCTCCACATTCCTCATTATTTTTTATTTTAACATTTCCTAAACATAATAGCGGTTGAGCGGGTCGGGTAATTTTTTTTTTTTTTTAGGTTAACGCAAGACGACAACGAAGGCCTAACCTCTTTAGTGAGGCCGCTGGAGGGACCACAGAGCATAGAGCTCGAGATGTCTATGGAGTTGTACACTAAACAGCAATTTGGTGGCACAGCCGTCGCGAAACTTTTCATATACGTGTCCGAGTTTGAGTTCTAATGTGATTACAATGGCGAGCATATAAATTGATTCAACATTTTTGTTTCGGTTGTGTTTTTTTTATCAAAAAATATGTGTTCGTTTGTGGATGAAAAATTGCAGTAAATTTATAGATTTTCGCAGATCATCTCAAGTTCATATTTTGATTGAGATTTGACTTTACTGATACTGACGATAGTTGCAATAATAATTTGACAACTGTTATCATAAAATGACACAATGTTAAGTAGTACGCGGCTACACATCAAGCTATACAAATCCAGTATGGATTGGCCTCACATTGTAAACGCTTTCGGCACAATGCCAGGTCAGCCTATACTGGATTTGTATAGCTTGATGTGTAGCCGTGTGTACTATAAAAATTATGTTTCTATGGGATAGTAGTTTGACAACTAAGTATCTCACATGAAGCATCGAATACATACATTTAACAAAATATCGAAGTCTTCAATAAGTCTTCGCTAAGGACTTGCAATTTTATTTTATTTTTTACCGCTTGCCACATTTATCATGCAATTTTGAGCTGCATTCTGTGAATTCAGTATTGTTTTGTTTTAGACTTTATTATATTAAGGATGTATTATTATTTTTATAGCCATACTTTTAATCAGCGACATAATATTTTGTTGTTTACATCAGAATAACTTTCTATGAAATACGATGTTTATCGTAGTAAGTAAACATAACATAACATAACATACCATCACGCCTGTGTTCCCCGAAGGGTTAGGCAGAGGTGTACTTATGTAAATACACCCACATTTCGCCGGTATGTTTAGGTCCCATGTAATAGGGGGCGAGCCTATTGCCATTAACCGGGCACAAATCCAGACTCCGAGCTGCTACTGGGAATTTCATAGAAAAACCCAATAACACTTTGCTCGACCTAGGGATCGAACCCAGGACCTCTAGCGTATCAGTCGCGATTGGGACCACTAGACCAACGAGGCAGTTTAGTAAGTAAACTTCGAAAATATACTTTTACAGATTTATTTTTTGATTAGAAATGTATAATTCAACTTATTTAGGATTGTTTGTACTCTATTATGAAAATAAAAGAAAAATCATTTGTACGAAAATTGCATTAACCAATCTCATTGCTGCTGTTTCTATGTTATGTTGCTTGATGCTAGCAAATAAATGAGTGGCAATTATGAATCACAAATAAATAGTAGGTACTTGTATAATTAAATAGATACGTATTGCGTTTATCGAACAAATAGTTGAAAGATGTAACCATGATGAAGTTTCCATTTTATTTTAATTATTATGGTCACTTATTCTGGCATGAATTGTAAAATATAAAGAAACTACTTCTAGTATTTTGGTCACAAGATAGGAAAGATCATTCTGACATAGAATACGTTTTTCTGTAATGACCTGCGATTATTTTGTTACAAGTTTATTTTTCAATTTTCTAATGCCGTCATTTTTCAATATATCAAAATGTACGGTGGCCAGCACATCAAGTTACTCAAAAATGACAAATTTTCTCAGTTGATTTAGAACTTTATCTTCAACAATTTAAGGTTTAAAATCATTTGGAGAAATTTGTCAGTTTTGTATACCTTGACCTGCTAGCGACTGTACTCCTACTATAATTACAATAGAAATAATACTTAGTATTTATTATTGTAAAGAAAAAACCTGATAAAGTATAATTAAGTTGACTCTGTTGTTTTAATTACTCAATTTCTAACAATGGTACATCATAAACAAAACATATACTAACTTCATCAATATTGTTGCTATCTTTGTCGTACGCATTATGGAATACTTTGCACAAAAGAGATGGCATAAGACCTGCAATTATTCCATATCACTTTTCTTTATTGCCATAGACATTAGACATAGGTACCAACCTAGTATCCGAGATAGCAAATCTACCTTCCTTAAATAACAAAACAAATGTTACCATCAAAACAACTTTTATTTATACATAAATAACAAATTACTTATATAACAAGTTACCTAATAAACAGCTCCGCATCCTCCAATACCGAGACCAGCTCGTCCGTTAAGGCCAAGTCCTGCAGCCAGACCTGGGCCATATCCTAGGCCACCGGCCAGGCCATTGGCATAGCCGAGGCCTGCAGGGTAGGCCGCCGGCCCGGGAGCGATATTTTCACTCACGATACCAACAGCTCCACTTCCACAGCCATAGTTAATACCACCAGCTCCAGCCGAAGGCAGGGCTCCCTCTAAAGCAATAGCTCCCAAGAAAGGCATTTGACCGTTCACTGCTATAGCGCCTTCAATAGCATTTTCAGAGATAACAGTGATACCAGTTGGAGCTATAGGAGAGGCGCTGGTGACAGCAAAGCCTCCTCCGTTAGTTGGAGCGATAGAGTTCGCAGCGTAACCATAGCCCAGGCCTGGGCCGAAGCCTGCTCCAAGACCAAGGCCTCCAGCTCCGTATGCTAGTGCGTTTCCAGCAAAGCCATTGCCTTTTAGTGCCAGCTCTTCAGCAGCGATGGCATTGCCAGCAACATTGTTGATAGCACCGATGCATTGGGCAGATATGATCTGAAAATTAAAAGCTTTTTAATGTTGTGCCAAGTTTATTTGTGTTTAAGTTTATATATTTACTAGTATTTAATCTCAGACTTAAGAATCAAGTGGATTTGGTATTCTGTTTCTGACATCTTCTACATTTTTTTTATTTATTTCAAAAATAGAGTCACTAGTATTTTTTCCACCATGTACTTACTTCAACAATTTAAAACCTTATACAATACGTGGAAATTATCACCTGTTTCTGTGCTAGTTAAAAAATGTATGACAGTAGAAACAGGGCCATATGAAGGCGTATGTAGGTATGTATGTGTTGTGGACGCAACAATGGGTATTGTTGATTTTAAAAGCCTATTGACTAGACAAAAGGACTATTTGGATTGCTGATGGAATGAATGGTGTTTTAAAGTAGGAAACTAACGTATATGGCAAGAATCTATGGAAAGACAAAATTTGTTCTAATCATTTCAAAAACATAATTGATTATAATAGTAACATTGGCATTTCATTAATTTCAACATACCTTGACAAAGCAAGCTGAAGCACAAAGAAGCAGGATAGACTTGGCAGCCATTTTGGATTTGTATGTTCGTTTGTGGAAACTCAAACTTGGGAATGATATTCGAATAAAATATTATAGAATTTATACTGATTAATTGCATCAACGTTACATAAGTGATGTAATTGTGACGATTAATTAAGTAACCTCTATTACAGGTAGTCGATAAGGGTATTGACTTGCTGAGTTTTATAGGTAGGTACTGCAATAATTAGTGCAATAGGTTTTTGTATTTTTTTACACATTTTCGTCTGCGGGCAGGATTCGAACCTGCGTCTTCTGGTGAGATACACCAGACGCTATGACAGAGATATGATAGAGGTCCTGTGTTCGATTCCCAGGTCGAGCCAAGTGTTATTTAAATTCTCAGTAACAGGTTGGAGTTTGGGTCTGTGCCCGGTTAATGGCAATAGGCTCGCCAGTAGGGCGAGCCTATTGCCATTAACCGGGCGCATTGGATGTAAAAATAGTGTACAATAAGTAAACCCCTGCCTAACCCTTCGGGGAATACAGGCATGTTGATATGTTAGTTATTTTGTATGCTAGAACAATAGGAATTGTTTATCAATAATAGGAATAGCAATGGGATTTTGTTATATCATTTAAAATATTCATACATACCATCACGCCTGTATTCCCCGAAGGGTTAGGCAGAGGTGTACCAATGTTCACCTACATTTCGCTGGTATATTTAAGTCCCATGTAATAGGGGGTGAGCCTATTGCCATTAACCGGGCACAAATCCAGACTCCGAGCTGCTACTGAGAATTTCATAGAAAAAACCAATAACACTTTTCTCGACCTGGGGATCGAACCCAAGACTTCTTGCGTAGCAGTCACGCTTAGGACCACTAGGCAAATGAGGCAGTAATTTAAAGGCAGGTATTTAAAATATGTTCATCTAAAAATGTAGCTGCGACAATTCGGGATTGGGATATCACATCATATCCACCATAATGTAATTCAGTATTCAGTATTCATTCATTTATTGCGTTCCACAAAGTTTTTTTGGATGGAAAGTAAACATTATTAATATAAGTACATTGTGGACCCTGTCGGGCACAGCAATGTAGGAGAGAGGAAGTACTCAATACTCAATACTCAATACTTTATTGCATTCCATAATGTGTACATTAGTTGGTAGGTATGTTAAACATTGGATCATTTATGTCAACTATTTTAAAGATATTAATAATAACTGTTTTAAATTATGGTACTATATTTAATATACAACTTATTTTATTTATTGTATTTATGTAACGTAATGTATGAATTAAATTAAATAAAAATATTTTTAAGTATTTATTCTAGTCATAGTTTGAGTCATAGTTGACTGCCTCGTTGGTCTAGTGGTCCCAATCGCGACTGCTACGCTAGAGGTCTTGGGTTCGATCCCCAGGTCGAGCAAAGTGTTATTGAGTTTTTCTATGAAATTCTCAGTAACAGCTCGGAGTCTGGATTTGTATCCGGTGAATGGCAATAGGCTCGTCCCCTATTACATGGGACCCAAACATACCGGCGAACTGTGGGTGTACATTAAGAAAACCTCTGCCTAACCCTTCGGGGAATACAGGCGTGATGGTATGTTATGTTGTGTTATTCTAGTCATATTTTAGTTAGAATTATATTATATTATTTATTATCGCAATCGTATCGGAACGTGATGTTCTACCAAGTTCCTTAAAAATGTCAGGTGCGTTATCTAAAGGGGTTATTAAACACATTTCAACTAATCCTTATCAAAGTCACGTAATTTAAAATATTTCTTTGGCATCGATTGCAAAGAAATAATGTAATTTATTAGTATAAAATATTGGAAAATGCAGTCAAAAATTATTCAGTAGTTTGTCAGCACAATACAAACATACACAAAGATGGCCGCTAAAGCCTTTATTATTTGCTGCGTTTCTGTAATATTAGTTCAGGTATGTATCTTCGTTTGTATTTCAATTATAACTACCTCATTGGCCGTAATGACGACTGCTGAGCAAGATCTTTTGGGTTCGATTCCCAGTGTCATTGGTTTTCTCTAAGTATTATATTCTCAGTAGCAGCGCGGAGTATCGATTTACGCTCGGTAGGCAATAGGCTTACCCCCTGTTACATGGACCCTAAGCATACAGCGAACTGTGGGTAAATAGCACTTAAACCTCTGCCTAACAGTTCAGGTAATACAGGCTTGATGGTGATAATTAGAAGGGATAAATAGATACATATCCTAGATTCTTTTAGTCTTATAAGTATTTTTTTAATTGCTGTATTGTGGCTGTAATGTCACTGCGACCGCAGTCGGTCTATTGTGATCGCCACTTTTTTAATTTAGAGTTCACCGCTAAACCCATAAATAAACTGCAGGATTTTCTTAGGGGTGAGCTCCCTTATTTCATCTGGGGTTAAGACGTGGATCCCCAGATGTGCATTGCGCTTGTGTCCTATAAGTAAAAATATGTGTGTATGTAAATGGAGCTACGGAGGTCCAATTCCTCCCTCAGTGCCCTTCCTTCTCCTTTTCTCCTTCCCCTCCCTTTTCCTTAGGTTCGGCACCGTGCAAGTGATACCATTGGTGGTTGCAAGTGTACATGCTACGGTAATAGCTTACCGTCAGGCGAGTTGGCCACCTTAGTGGTATAAAAAGTAATACCTAGATAAACGGTAGTGACGTAATTGTTCACCATTTCCAGATGATTTCTGGTCAGTGCATTGGTGGTATGAACAACATAGCTGGAACAGCATTAGCTGCTGAAGAGCTGTCTTTAGCAGGTAACGCACTTGCCTACGGGTCAAATTTGGCTGGAAACTTTGGAGTAGGACCCGTAGGCTACTCAGGAGCCCCATACCTAGGCAACTATGGACTTGCTGCCAATTCCTTCGTGCCATCCAACGGTGGAGGTTTCGCCGTCACCAGTGCCTCTCCCATAGCTCCTACTGGCATCACAGTGATCTCTGAAAACGCTATAGAAGGAGCTCTAGCTGTGAATGGAGATCTGCCGTTCTTGGGGGCTGTGGCTTTGGAGGGAGCTCTGGCATCAGCTGGTGCTGGAGGCATCAACTACGGCTGTGGAAGTGGCGCTGTGGGCATTGTTAGCGAGAACCTCGCTGCAGCTCCTTCATATGGTCCCATAGCTCCTGGATATGGCCCTGGCATAGCCGCTGGCAGATTCAGCTATGGCCCTGGATTGGCTGGTCCAGGTTTAGGTCTCGGAGTCTCCGGCCTTGCAGGTTCCGGCTGTGGCTACAGCGGAATTATTTAAGAAATTATAAGAGACCTATATATTGTTGTGTTGTTGTTAAATGTTGCTTTTTCATTAATTGGTATTTGTAATTAATATAATGGTAATTTTTTAAACTGTTTTTTTACTTCATCATCATAATCATATCAGCCTATTGCCATCCACTGCTGAACCTAGGCCTACCCGAAAGAGCGCCACCCATCCCGGTCTTGGGCAGCTCGCATCCATACACTGCCACCTTCTTCAAATCGTCGATCCATCGTGTCGTAGGGCGTCCCACACGTAATTTAATTTACTTACTATTACTCGTATGCAAAAGAAATCTCCCGGATTCTGTCTATTTCTATACCAAAATTCATCAAAATCGGGTGAGCGATTTGTGCATGAAAGCCTAACAAAGAAGCAAAGTTACTCTCGGAATTATTATATTATAATTAGGCTACCGATATAGGTATTTAAGGGTATTAGGGCATTAAAGATTACTACGTATGAATTTCTCAGTGGTAGCTAGGAGTTAGGATTTGTGGCCAATACATACCGGCGAAATGTGTATGCACAGAAATACACCTCTGCCTAACCTTTGGGGGGATTACTAGTGTGATGGTATAACTGCGGAAAGTGTTACATAAATAATGTCCCAAAATGATAGGTTTGGTTTTTTTTTTATTTATATTAGATTTTTTTATTTGTTTATATTTCATTTAGATTTGGTTTAAAAAATGAAAGTGTAGATATAATATTAATGTTGTATTGATTTATTAATAAACACTTTACATTAAACAATTAAAATAAATTAATAATTAAATATTTCTATATTACGAAGTATACAATAAGTATTTTGTTAATCATTTATCGCGGGAAGACATTACTTTTCCACATACAAATAATGTTGCATAAAGTAATTTTTCATAATATCTATTTAACTTTTCAGATAACAAACACTGATAGAAATATATTGTGAATTATGTTATGCAGGTACAAAGTTACATATACATAGTGAGTTAATAAGGAACTTTATGTAATTATGCAATGAATGAATTATTGGGAAACCAAAACCGTTACATAATACTTTTGTTATTGAAATGTTGTCATATGCATTTTTTTCGGGATCATCATCATCAACCCATTACATTGTCCCACTGCTGGACATGGATCTCCTCTCAGAACGAGGGGGATTAGGCTACAATAGTCTATAGTCCACCACGATAGCCTACTAAGGATTGGCAGACTTCGCACGCCGCAAAAAAATCTCTCAAGCATGCATGTTTCCTTACGATGTTTTCCTTCACCGTTTAAACGCGTGATAATTAATTACAGGGCCCCTAGACAATGTCACATCTTCATTATCGATAACGAAGTTAGATATCAGAAATGTATGGATTTGACATAATTTCATCACGTGACATATCGAAAGGTTATGCCAATTCCACAAATTTCTGATATCTAACTTCGTTATTGATGATAACGATGTGACATTGTCTAGGGCCCCTGATATCTAACTTCGTTATTGATGATAACGATGTGACATTGTCTAGACCCCAAGATCGTTCGAAAAAGGGCTTCTATTTGAATATAGAAACGATTTCTGCACAAAAATACTTACTTAGTCGTATATACCTACTTACAATTGACTAGATTTTCTTTTAACATTGACTAGTAAGTACTACAATTCTACGTGCTCAAAAAATATAAAGCATTAAATTTTATCAGAATATTTCCTGAGATCCATACTGCTAACCCTCAATATTTCACATCCTTACTTATCACAGAGCAAACGTCTCAGCATTTGTGACTAGTGATAGCCCATACTATATTGCAATGTTGTCAAATTCTACCATCAGTATTAATAACTTCAATTGTATTTTCCATGTTAAGATTATAAAGCTATTTTATTGAAGGAAAAATTCGACTGCAGGGAGTATTAACCTGCGTCTTCTAGTTCAATACACCAGACTAAGACTAACTAAGCCACCACGAGTCCCACCCGCCAGTCGAAATTTGCCTTCACATTCTGAACTTTACATCTTTGAGGAGCCATCAGTTTTGGTAAACCGACAGTTGTGGTTTCGTAGTCTCCGAAGCACGAAGACCAGGTAAAGCCGGCGGTTCCGGTTGTCATACGAACACCTATGACATCTTTAGTGGTAGCCAGAAGCACAAAAAGCCTGACAACCAGTCCATCATCAGGACATCGATATTGTACGGAAATTTTGTTACGTAACTACGATGGCAGCTTTGTGGAAAATACAGTTTTTTAGTCACATCTGGGTAGATTGGAAGCCAACCCCCACAAGTTTTTGATATTTTAAAGCTTACTAGCAATGTGGGTCGCACATTACTAATGTGGAATGTTAGAATGATGCATGAAATGAAACGTCTGATCGAAACCGAATGAAAGGAGTATGTGAGTGATGAGAGGGGTGAACGAATGACAGGACGACATGATTAGACAGAAGACTGTGCCAGTGTATTTTTATATTATTGAAAAAACAGTGTTCGCCCATATTGCATTCTTCTTATTTCACATCACGATCCCACACTAGTTTTACTAGTATTAAGAATATTATTAATGTGGGACCCACATTGTTAGTAAACTTAAAAAAAAAATCATTTGGTTACCCCTCGTACTAAGCTAAATGCTTGTATTACGAGTGGATCCACGTCGGGTATGCAACGGGAAGGTTTTGAACTGGCAACCACATGATCGCAAGTCCGACGCCCTAGCCTTTAGGCTACCGCCGCTTCAGTTGGAATAAGTCTACCCTATATTAGTCTACTGCTGGACGTCGAAATAGAAATATAAATAATTTATTCACTAAAAACATGGTAGACAATAGTTGTCATATTAATGTCATCAAGTACAACATGTTTCACCACACTGGCGGCATGCAAATATGGGACATGTAGGAGAATGATGAGATAGAAAATAATACCGGGCTACCAACAATCACATACTGAGCTAATCACAACAGTCTCCTCATCCCTCCCCCTACTCGTGAGGATCTACAATGTCCAAGACAGTGAGGCACCCGTCCTGTGAGGCGATGGCTACTGCCTTCCCCCCATGCGCGCTGGCCACTCCTGTGACCTCAGCCGGTGCCCTATACTCCGCGATGGCACGACCATCTACTGTCCTGGAACGAAGAAGCGATATTTTAATAATTAACTTCTAAAGAAATTAAAACCTTCCTCAACCATTTTGTGGTGTAATTAAGACGCCCAGACAAACTTTTCTCGACCTGGATATCAAACCCAGGACCTCTCATTTAGCATTTGCGCTTGGAACCACTAATCTAATGAGGCAGCAACATAACATAATATAGCATCAAACCTGTATTCCCCGAAAGGATAGACAGAAAGTTAGCCACATTTTGGGACAAAATTCTCGACTTCAAACGGGATAAAATGCACAAGTCCCCTCCAACTCTGAGAAGAGACTCCTGAGTCTCCTCTAAGAGTGCCCACTTGTGGCAAATCTATTCCCATTTACCGGGCACAAGTCCAAACTCCTAGCTGGTATTCAGAATTACACGCTGCTCGACCTGGGGATCGAACGCAGGACCTCTAGCGTAGCAGTTGCGTTTATGACCACAAATGTAATGAGGCAGTATACAACTAAAAGTGTTTAAGTACTTAAAGTCAAATTAATTTAGAAAAAAATATCATAAGTGGTTATTACCTGAACACCCTCAAGGTCTTCCTACCGCTGTGATAATAAAACACATACTGATCTGTCGAGCTAAACATGGTTATGATGGAGAAGACACCCTCAGCTGCCCTGTATATCAGCTGCTGCACTGAGGTGCCTCTCTTCAGCTCGATGAGGTCCAGACCTCCTCGTGATGGTGCGCAAAGGCCAATTTTACCATCACGGGTACAGGCGCCGTTCCATCGTGGAACGAATCTGGAATTAAATTCTAGGGTGAAATGGAACTGGTAGATGGACTCACCTTATGTTCTGCTCAAGTTTCGTTTTGTTTCCTACGTTCGATTTGGTCCAATCAGTGTTTTAATCGAAGCTCGTTCCTTATCATACAGGGACATATTAAATCGATTGTACTCACTCGCAGCAAGTTAACCACGAGTTTCCCTTTATCGTTAATAAACTACAAACAACAAACTTTTTCTCTTTATAATTTGTGACCTCTTAGGGACATGACAATTGATAACTAACAATAAGTTATTATCCGGGCTATCAGGGACAGATCAACTTGCTGATTAGAAGGAAATGTATTTTTACTAAGGCATGAACCATTATTGTGTACCTCCAGCCGATACAATAAAAGTGTAGCTAGATGATTGAAAAATTCTTACCTAATATGCCTCTTGGTCTTAATATCTAGTATGCCTGCCTTGTCGTTACCCACCACTGCCACCCACAAAGGCTTGTGCGGCAGCGCCACTATGGATTGCATATCCTTGACACCGCTGTTCTTTATCGGGATCCTGGTCAAAAGGCATCATCATGAGTAACAGCCTATATTCATCCAGTGCTGGACGTAAACACACCCTAATTACCATGTGTTTAGACCGGAGAAGATTTATGGTAAGTCTAGAATGTTTCTATTGCATTTATTTTATAAAGTGCATCTATATGTGTAACTGATTACAAACTCATAATCTACCAAAACTGGGGGCGTAAATAATGTCACTATTTCACTATCGATAATGAAGTTAGATATCCGAAATGTCACGTCACGAACCTTTCGATATGTCACGTGATGAAGTTTATGCCAATTTCATACATTTCGAATTTATCTAACTTCGTTATCGATGACGTTGTCTAGGCCCTCTAGTATGTTGAATGGAGATAATAGTGGGTTGAATGAAAAAAAAAAACAGGCATGCTGAGCCAACTATTGGGACCAGACCAGAAAAATGATGACTCAGAAGAGCCCTATTATATATTAATGTAGTCTGAATTTCTCCCAGTGAGTCCAACATACCCTTATGTTGGACTCACTGGTTGAGAAATCGGGAGAAACTGGGAGAAACAGAGGCAGGGGCCTCTGAGGCGGTAAATTGCAGCTAGGTCACCTGTGTAGCCTAGCACCGGTCCTCGCATGGAAGACGTGGAGACAGTCTCTAGAAGACTTATCCACTCCCGGAGCCACTATGTGGTGTTCGTCTGCAGACACAACTGCAGCCTTGTACCCTGTGCCTCGGAGCTCGTACTCTGCTGTGTAGATCTTTTCTCCCTCTGGAATATTCGAGACATGAAATTTTATTTCAAAATAAAGATTGTGAAGGTGCCTTTGTTTGACCGGCGTGGTTGACAGTAGCTTCAGTAGGATCCTCCATTTTTTGGTCCAGCAGTGGAGTAGATAATAATGGGCTAATGAACAGGAATTTCTTACTATTTTCAAAAATCTAGTTGGAAAATCTAGTTTAGGCTAGTATTGTCAACTTCTAGGAAAGTAAAACTTCTGATGGTACACGGTATATTATTTAGATGTGTGTTATCTCCCTGCAAGAAACTAGCCTTTCACTGAAAAATTATGCAACATTTTAGACAGATTCTTACCAGGAATTGTTCTTGCAAAGATAAGAGCCGTGCCGATATTGTCAACATTCTCTGAGAAGGCTCGCATGGAGATTGTGACGAACTTGGTGCCGTCTTCGAGAAGCAGCAATTGCTTGATGCCTTTCTGTTCTTCTTTAAACAAGGCCTGAAAGATGTGAGTAAGCATAAATGGGATGAAATTGCCCATGATATTAAATAGGATTTCGTTTTCAAGTTTCAAGTATAGCTAGTATTTAGTATAGGTAGTAGACGTAAAATGGATGGTACTTGTACCTGCTTCTCTGGTGTATCCCAAATCACCACATTGCCAGACTCAGCAGTAACGACATTGTCACCATTCGGGGTAATGACAGCATGAGTGACGATGGCTCCTAGTGGGGCTTCAGCCAGTTGAGCCAGGAGCTTCCCCGTGCTGGTGTCCCAGAGACCCCAGCAACTTCGCGTCACTGTAACTGCTAGGCATTTGTCCCGGGCTAAACTGTAATTACAAATCATATTTGCTTCAGCTTCCCTATGATCTTAACAATAAAATGTGGTCCTATGCAAATATATGCCATGTCAAAAATGGTTGAGTTATGCTATATGAAGGAAGGTGGTCCTTGTATCTGTGCGGTGGATGAGGACTCTTTATATGAACTTTACGTAATGTGTAAGTAGGAGTCAGACGTATCATTTTATCTTTATCCTCAAGACAATTCATGGGACAGTGGAAGAATTATTATTTATTATAATGTTTCCAAATCCAGAAACAGGGAGGTACTTTGGTCGATTATGAAACTTAATAATCGGGCTCTGTGGCGTTAGAAGCCTACGTCTAGCATCGGATGAATGTATATTTCATAACCGGCGTATCAACATTCTCATATAAATTTCCCTACTGTCCGTTATAACAAAGTCTTTAGATATAGAAAAAGGTTCTTAATGAAAGGTTTTTAATTTGTGGTTCTAATTCGACATAACAAGGCTTAAAATGATATTGTTAAAATTACCTGATAGAATCAATGGGCAGTTCCTGTCGGTCAATTTTATGGACCTGCTCAAATATGTTGTCAATATTCCATATCTTCACTGTTCTGTCGATGGAGGAGGTGATCACGTTGTTCCACGAGCCCACGGTCAATGGTTCCAGCTGCACGATCCTTCCAAAGTGCGCATCTAAGATCTTGATTAGTTTCGTGGTCTCCAAACTCCAGACATAAAGGTTCTTTCTGGAATAGTTAAAAGATAAAATTACAATTTAGTTTTAAACTGTAATTTTTAGATCAGAATCTTATAAAAGTAGTACCTGATGTTGTTAGGCAATAGAATATTACTATGAAAATCCCTTGAAAATGCGTATTGGTTTACTCATTTTAGGGCAAACTACCAATTTCCATTTAGTCTTGTACCGGTTCATTATCTGAGATCGAATCATTTGCTTCGTGTTAGGATCTATTAACCTCAAAGACAAAAGTATTATTTCAAATAGACTATTCAAAATTATGTTAACATTTATGAAACTAATTGAAGGGTGTGGAGTAATACCGGCTACAAACAGCTTCATCTTCCACTCCTTTTCCCTCAGGTAAGAACCTTCAATTTAATAAAATAAATAAAAAAACAGTTCACCTAACTCCAGCGACGGCATAAGTGTAGTTATTGCTAATCATGAAGGAGTTGGAGAGAGTCATTTTCGTAGAAATGTTACGGATGGTGTGAGGTAACTTCAAGACGATGCCGTGTAAGCGGCAGTCTTTCTCAGGTTCTTCTGGTTTCTCTTCCTGAAAAAGGATATTTTTTGGTATTTAATGATTTGTTGAATAATAATATAAAGTTACATTGCTAAGCATCACAATATCATTTCCTGCCCTATTCCCAATTTATTTTGGGTTGGTGACATTAAAATCACAATAAATCCACCCGTCATTACTTAGTTACGTTTGAGAAAAGTAAAAGTCTTACCAGATCTATAGGTTTTTTGGTCCTTATTCTTCGTCTAGAAAGGGAAAATTGTCATAGAATATGGAGTATTCTATGCCAATTTACATAGCTTCTAAAGCCTTTATTTTAGCCTAATTGCCTTTTCTTTGTGTTGTTTGTTTTTTAAAATGATTTTATTTGGTTTTTTATAATTCATATCTTTGTGGATAATTTTATTTATTAATAAAATATTTACAAACATTATTACTTACTTCCTCACGTTTTGTTTTATCATTTTCTTCCTTGCCTTCTGGCTCAGGTTTAACCCTAGGTATCTTGAGATCGAAGTCCCATACCACAAAACTGTAAGTTGTTGTTGCTGAAATTAAATAACGCCTGATTAGATTCTACGAAACTCAGCGCTAGGCAGTACGTTACATACGTAAGTTTGGATGAAATGGGCCTATCAATTTAGCGTAGCCAATTGACAAAAAATATTTAAAAATGTTTTAGGGTGTTGTTTTTTTGATATTATGAAATTTCTATGCAGAGTTCACTGTGAACCGATTTCAGTCTTTTTAAAGTAGAATGCATTTTCTCATTGATCTCATATAAATTTGATTAGTGTTTGACTTATGTTCCATTCTGAAGGTAACAACATTTGAAGACTTTCCTATAAAATTATTTCAGTACTATAATAAACCATATTACCTAACAGCATACGATCCTTTTTGCCACGCTTGAGTTGCAGCATCGCCTCAGCAGTGTCAGTTTCTTGATGATAAATCTCTTCCACCTTATTCCAACATTTCTCTTCGACATCGAGTTCGAAGATTGATATCTGGACCAAATGAGTGATTGAAATAGATATAAAATAGGATAGGTACATAGAACAAGACTCCTTATTTTAAAGTCCGTCTATAATATAATCTATCTACAAATTCTGGTATGCCAGATTGGTACTGCCAGCATGAACAGGATCTTGGACTTTTCAACTTGAGTTTGAGGAGTTAAATGCCAATAACAATAGGAGTCTATAATGTGACAAAAGCTGCAGCTGTTATTTGATGATTTAGATATGGATGTTTTTGAGCAGATCCACTCCTAAGCTAAGCGTGCTAAGCAGAGAGACAGTTAATGATGATGATGGTGATGATGATGATGATGAGAACCTGGTATCCTCTCTCAGGATCGCTGCAATAGATTCTAGTCCAATGCTTGTTCATGGCCATAGCTCCTCGGCACCGCAGCGGCTTCATCCACTCGCCATTCTTGCAGAACTGCACCAGCAGCCGATCGTCGTCCAGGTCTCCACTCCACATGACTAAGAGGAAGTTCTCTAGGTCCCGGAAGTCCATTGCTGAAGATAAACAAGGAAAGAAATACGTAAAATTGCAGTAAGAGTTCAGTTCAAGTTCGTGAAATGTTAACGTTATGAAACGTTATTGACTCTAGTTGCACAGTTTCAAAAAGTTGATTCTATGAAGAAGAACTCACCAAGCAATTCCATGGACACTCTTTTGAAACAAAAGGTGTTGTTGCATTATTCACTGGTTTATTATGGCGATATCTAACCCGATGTGAGGATATAGGAGGTTAATGTCAAAATAAGCCTGAAGTCGGGAATAAAATTAAAAGGTTCCCCTCATATGAGAATAATGGAAACCAGCGCAATTTACTCGGACATTTCCCCAGTCGATTTTAGCGTTCAAAAATGCACTTCATAATGTATCACATATCCAACACCTCGTAATCTCCATTGTTGGTATATCCTTGGCAAACTGGTCACCATTTAAGGATTCGGAACATGCATATAAATTCGCCGCCATTCCTCATATTGGTCCCCTATGTGAGGAATGGCGGAATAATGGGAAGCATCAGTCTTAGCGTCAAAATATATCAAAATTATAATCGTCGTTCCTTCTTTAGTACTCACAAAGTATCTCCCAGTTGAGGTCATCATAAGGTGCCGTGTCAGGAGCTGGTAGGGTCTGCTCGTGCTCCCCTCGCATGCTGTACTGCACCCAAGAGTGAGGACCGTAGATGAACATGTGGTGGTTCAAGACGAACACGCCGCGGACTGTCTCACCTGGATGTCAACAATCGCCATAAATTTGGGAAATTCGAGGAGCAGACTTTTCTAAAAGTATTAAGAATAACAAGATCAACGGGCTCTGAATAATTATTTCATATACAACGAGAATCTATTATAGCCGAGCTCTCTGAAGTAAAAAAAAAGCTAAAAATGATTTGCAATGTAATTAATTATACCTTTGTTTACTTCCCCTACCTTCATCGAGAGGATTATCAATTGTGACGTATTCGCTTGTCAGCATATTCAACAGCATCGACTGAAAATAAATCTAAAATTTGGTATCGATTTCAGGAAATAAGAGAATTAGAAAAGATTTTGACAGTGTTTAAGTGAACTCAAAATATTGACCATAGAACAATAGAAGGACACATAGAAGATGCTTTGTCCCTTTCCCGTAGAACAGTCAGTATACAATTTCTATGGCGAACGCACGCTGTGACGTCACAACGTGCTATATTGCGCTCTCTGTCTATAGCTCATATCGCTCTCGCTCTATTTTTGTTCAACTTTAATATTTGACTATAACAAATTATTAGTCAACTAGCTTATTATTCATAGCCCCTTTCATTCTGAGATATCTGTACCCAGCAGTGGGACTATTAATGGATAATAGATAATGGTGATATTAAGTAATTTATGGCGTCTTCAGGTACTGAATGAAAGAGGATGCATAAACTCACCACAGAATTATTAGTTGCTGCAGCAGCCCACTTATTATCAGGAGAAAGCTCCAAGTTCTGCATAATGCCTTCGAGCTGAGGACAGAGATCCCTAGCCAGGTCTGATGTGGACAAATCCCAGGATATCACTCGACTGGAGATGGAGACAACGTAACGCTTGTCAGAGCTCAGACGGAATGCGAAGACAGCGAACTGGTGACCTTCTAAAGAGTACTGAAAATGTGGAAACAGGATTAATTTTGTTAAATATTGTTTCTTGTGCATATCAAAAGAAAAATCATAGTTTTTAAGAGTTTAATTATTTACTAAATCCATTATAGGTTACATATATATGTATTAGTCGGTAGATGTCAAAACCTTAAAATCCTTAAGCAGTGAAGGAAAACATCGTGAGGAAAATTGCATGCCTGTGTGAGATTTGACGGCGTGTGAAGTCCACCAAGCAGCAGTAGGCAGGCGTAGTGGCATATAGCCTTAAGAGGAGACCCTTGCCCTGTGCCTTGAGGGACATTGTAATGGGTCTATGATGATGATGAATCTCGTGCATGGACGGCCTATACTCTGGTCAGAGAATCAGTGTTGCTATACATTGTGGCAATACAGCCATCTTTCTGGTTACTATTCCGGCTGATAGCGATGCGGAGGAATGTTTCTTATGCCCCTTTTTATTTATCAAGTACTCTTATTCATTAGTCTTGTTTCATTTTACTCTGTTATGTTTTATTAAGTAAATGATACCGTTCCTTCCTACAACATTAGTTTCAGAATTTTCTTTTGCTTTTGTAGTATTGAGTGGTTAAACTTTACCTTCAAAGGTCCACCAGGAGTATGCAAACAGTGATGAGAAGGCAACAACGCGCAGTGAGTTTTCCCATTATGTACACACTGCTTCAACAGCGAGGATATGGCAGGGTTATGGGGAGCTTCGGGCAGCAGCCTGCCAACTAATTGAGGTGCCAGCATGTCGGAGTATGTGCCGAGGATCGCGCCCCCTAGACGCAGAGCATCGGCTACTAGCATAAGCTCTCTGGAAAATATCGTTGAAGTCAAAATGGTGGATATTAATAGTGAAGATGACTTCTCTCTTATGGTTGAGGTATTGGATCCGCGTTTAATGGAAGGCATAATGTATCCAACATTTTATTACATTTTTTAACTATGCCATGCGTAGCAAAGCATCTTTTTTATCACATTTTTTTCGCGGAAATGTACACGACAACTCACATGCGTTGACTGACTTGTCAACGTTGGTGTTGTTGTTTATATGACTGCTTAAACCACGAAGAACCTCAGAGTTATTGAAAAAATCTCTCTCACATTAGACAATTATTGAAAGTGCTTTTGTATTTCAAAAGTACTTTCAAAAACTAGTTGCCAGGGTTCCAAATAATGATTTTATGAAGATAAACCTATACTCCATTTTGGTTAGGTACTTAACTAAAGGTAAACAAATCATAAAAAAAGGTTTTTTTATAGGGCCATTCTTCATCTTGAAATAAAAAGTAACCAAAATAAATTATTTAATCATTCAAAATAATTTTCCTTTTATATACTAGCATATTTAACTACTTTGTTTAATATTAAATGGTAATTATGAATTCTTAAGCTTGCGATCAATAAATAAATCAAATCTGATAATTATGTCATAAAGTATTGCAATGTACCTACTAGAAAGAATCTAAAAAGACAGGAAATCAAAACATTTTTCTACGTAGTAGACTTTTGATAAGAAGTAGTAGCGCGAGGAAGCGCGGCAAAATAATTAACCGATATTGTACTTAGTCAGATAATCAGACGCCATTCGTAACAGTTTGTACTTTCGTTCGTTTTTGTGTTTCTTTTGCCGTAAATTGTATTAATTAGTTATTGTTTTGTTTCTTCGTTGTTTTTATTGATTGTTAGTTGTGTTGTTATTAATTTCACTCCCAATTCATAAGATACCCTTATAATAAAGGTTGAAGAGCCGCCATTTTTATTGTTTACCTTTAGTTAAGTACCTAACCAAATGGAGTATATGAAGAAACTTCATAGATACTCTTTAAATTATAATCAAATCTTTTTAAAAATCTACCTGACAGCATCCTTGTTAACATGCTGCTTGGCATCTTCAAAGTCTGCTAGCACAGCTTGAAGAGGACAGCAGTTTAGTTTCGCGTGGAGCCACTCATAGTTGAAGAGCACTTGGGCGTACAAGTCCGTGAACCGCTTGGAACGAACCAGGTGGAATGGCAGCTCTCCAAACTAGAAGTGATGTAGAAGCTGTTAATATTAATTTAAAAGTCGAATCTCCAGCAGCTTCTTCTCTTGTGAACTCTTTACCTTCCTCAAATTATATCTTCGATTTGCTCCATCTGCAGACATAAAGACCAGTGGCTGGAGAGGCACCTTCCTGTCTGCCACACCCTCTCTGTCAGCCAAATTGAAGCGATGACGCTGGATCTCAGTATACTTAAATGGTTTAGGTGTTCCACCTCCCCAAATTCCTAGAAAAAAATATAATAAAAAAAATAACTGACATCATGAAAACACAACAGTCTGCCGTTAGGAAAAGGAGAATCAGAGGAGGAAGGAAGGAAACTGCCAGCCTGCCAGACTGCCAGATACTACTCACCAAGATAGTAATCAGCGATCATGGAGTGGAAGTACATTGCCATGTTCATATTCTTGAAGTACCTCTCGCGTGCTGTATCGCGGAACTGCCTGTGGTACCAGTTCATCACGGATACGCCGTCAGCTTCGCGCTCTGACAAGTAGTTTGGAAGGTCATTCCGGATCCTAGAAAGTGGAATGGTTGTTTAAAAGCATTTTTAGTAATTGGTGGAAACTTATTGAAATTGAATTTACGAACCATAATGCCCAAAATGTTCGTATTTTCTCCTTTTAGCTTATCTGCAGCTTTGATAACTTTAGACAGAACTTAGAACCTTTATTCATTAAATACAGTTCGTCGGTCAGTCAGTCATTTTCATCGTCAGTGAGTGATTAAATTCTATTTAAATTTCCTATGATCTTGATCAGGTATTTTGGATATTACTTGACAAGTTAATATGATAGAATATCTGTTATCTTACCTAGTCCACAATAAAGGTGGTATTCTTCTAACAGGTGGCAAATGGTACTGGTACACATCGTCCAGGACTTTATCATCCAAGGAGATCAAGTCTTCAAGTTCGGTTTCCGATAGACCACTTCGAGCTGCTGTAATGTAAGCTAAAGCGTGGAAGACAAGTAGACGGCCATGCTGCGGATTCAGAAAACGAATTATGTAAGAAAAGTGAGAATTGAGGCAAGAGATATGTTGTTAAATAAAATATTGCTCGGCTCAATATTGTTACTGCATCTAAAGATTGAAAGTATTTGCATTTTTATTGCATGGATATTTCAATGTTCTTATGAATGAGTCAACAACTCTATTGAACTCGATTCCTACAGGATTCCTTTTTGATCAGTTCCTATTTGTTTTTATTATTGCTCCAGCTTTCCTTCTACTGTTAGTCTGATGATGTCTTCTGCTGATGTTAGCACTACTGCCAATGTTACCTGTTTCTCAATTCTTTCAAACAGCATCATGATGGAGTCCATAACAGTAGATGCCAAGTGCGTGTCTTGGGGTTTGGTATAACTTCTCCATCTACACACCTGGGAATATAAAGTATTTAGTTTTTTAAAATAATTAGATTCATAAATGATAAGCATGAGATAAGTAGGGATAGGTCTAGTTTTGCAAATTTGCCAAATAAAATCAGACACGAAAAGGAGCACACGGTATTTTAAAAAAAATGTACCTCTGCGAAAACTAGCTTGACGAATATTGGTAGCGAACAAGAAGCGATGGCATTAGAGACCAAACGCCATTGGTAGTTCGACAGATCGCGACACGCTGAAGCCATCCATAACCTGCAATTAAAACTATATTTATTATTATCAAAGTCAGGGGTGGAAGAATTTATTTCAGAGAGTTTGTTAAATGTGGCATTTTTGGCCCCTAAATAACTTGTAGCAGTGTAACGTTATACCCTTGCGCAAACCACTTACTTCAGGACCTGCATGGCCAGATCTTCTCCGAGGGCTTTAACTTCCAAGAAGTTCTCCTCTGAGTCGATCATGCGTCTCAACACGTCGTACTCTTTGGAGACCTCAGGGTTAGTTTCCTCACAGGCACAAGTCACGATTATCTGGAAACGTGGAAACATCACTTCTCAAAAATAGGAAGAAAGAAGCTGTATTAATTACTTAATAGTTTAAGTTAATTAAATCTTAGCCCAAATCCAATTGGTTCTTACCTTGGTACATGGGTCTTTTACAGAAATGATGTCGATAATTTACCAGGAAGAGAGGAATTTACTGATTACCACATTAAAGGAGATGTAGGAGCTACTACTCATAAATAAAAACCAAATTGCGACATTTATCGCGCTACATGAGAAATGAAAAAACGAGGCGAGACTTGATACACAAAAACAACCGTTGTTCTAGTCTACTACGTATAACACCAACTTGGGAGGACCCTCCATTTGAATGAAGAAGCCACTGATTTCATCCCTCCGCAACCAGAAGACCAACTTTTTGCCACATTGGTGAAAAGAATGGCGTTAATCACGCACTTTGGCAATATTTACTTACTAATTTTTTAATTATGGATGCTTGAAGTAGTTTCCAGTTGTAGAAGGAACTATTGTCCAGCTCTATTAGAGGTAACTGATAATCGATTAATTTTCATCTATTATTTTCTGTTTTGGAGTAGTGATCTTATTTACCTTACAATTTGCCGGCAACCTCGTAGGTAACCATGAGACCTTGTTGTTCTCGGTGCCTATACCAGTGAGCTGGTCCACTGAGTCCAAGAAAAGGAGAAGAGGCTGCTGCTGCGTAGCCATTGTGAGGAGGTGCTTGAAGTGAGCTGTTAGTGGTACAAGGTCATCCGGGATACCCTCGAAGGGGAGGGCAAAATTATATGATATCTGGAAAAAGAATTCTCATAAGGTATCGTACAGACAGAGTGCAATCAGTTTGCTTTGCTAGCCATTGTATGATAAGTAAGTATATCGTAGAAAAGTAACTGACGGTAACCAGGGACCCAATCTCAGTCCTATCCCAAAAACACTTCGCTGGACCTGGGAATTTAATTCGGTTTCACATGCTTAGCATTCACGACTAATTGCAGTTGAATCATGCAAAATGATTTACCCTCATCCTCAAGGTTTAAAGTACGAGTAATTTGGCCTTTTAATATCTATGTTTTTTTACGAAATTAAGAAATCCATAAATATTAGTATTTTTATCAGACCACGGGTGAGCTTTTGATGGAAGAGCAGACAGTTCAAGATAATTCAGATCTGTTAAAGCTAATAAACATTAAGACTTAATACCAGAAAAGCTAAGACGAAAATGGTTGAACAAAGATATTAGAAGTAATACCTGTTGGCAAATTGAAATAAGAGTGGGTGTGAGAGCGCTGGAGTCAGGAGTTGTTCCCAAGAACCTTATCACGTTAGTAGGTCGAACGTCGGCAAACCAAGTATCCAGAGACATTGCTGCACTCTTCGCTAGAAGACTGGTCTTGCCACAACCACCTGAAGTTAAAAAAAGCTTTAAGCAATATAATTTATTAGTGTCGTTTTTAGTTTCTTTGCGAGGTGGTGCTTTTGAGAAAAGTTAATATTTTTCTCTATACTAGTTTGGAGATTATTTTTTAAAGCTTCATTAAAAAGTTGAGCATACATATAGGCAAGAAACAAAATTAACATCGGGTAAGGCAGAGGTACACCTACACTTTCCCGGTATGATAAGATCCCAAGTAGGTAATAGGGGGCGAACCTATTGCCAGTAACCGGGCACAAATCCAGACTCAGAGCTGCTACTGAGAATATTATAAAAAAACCCAATAACACTTTGCTTGACCCGGGGATCAAATCCAAGACCTCTAGCCTAGCAGTCGCGTTTAGGACCACTAGAATAAAGAGGCCCCTATTACATGGGACCCAAACATACCGGCGAACTGTGGGTGTACACTAAGTACACCTCTGCCTAACCTGACTATATAGTCTATCATAGTCATTATAAAAGACGGATGTTAAATGCAATGATATTCACCTTCTCCGTATAACACCAATGGTTTGTCCGACTTGTTTTTCATGTAATCTTCAATGAAGTCCAGGTCTGGTTCCCTTCCGTGGAACACCTTCACGGAATTGTTGCATGCATGGAGATGCTGTAGTATCTCTGTGACTATCACACCCTGGGCACTGCTGTCTTCCTTGCGCATTGCCCTGAAATGAATGAAATGGATATTTTAATAGGGGAAGAAGAATAGAAGTTCGAAGAATACGAACGAGTGCAAAGACGTCTTAAAAGTTCAAAACAGTCTTTGTAGGTACTCGTGTTATTACCCTAGGCTCTTACTAAATCTCAATAATGTGATTAACTCAACCCTATGTGATGAAATTATTTTAATATAAATTTAAAAAGTCGGGCACAAAGACAAACAATATCTAGCTATATAGAATATCAGTAAAAAATTTGCAGTAATAAAGGAAGCAATTCAAAATAAAAAATAAGCTTAGCCAATAAACTCCCTATAGCTAGGTATAAAACGTTTTGTCTTTTTTCGCTATACACAAAATAAGTTAGTTTCAAATCAAGACAAATACACATTTTAGTTCTAAGAGGCATATTAGATATTTTATGAATAGACGGTAAGCGTATGTATAACGAATTGATAAATCAGTTTTGGACTGCTGTTGAATAATTTACTTGTAAATTGCTTTTAAAATACTCTGAATTTCATTAATGAAAAACGTATCCACGGTTCGTATTTAACAGGAGACAAAATGTGGAACAATCTACAAAATATTTTCTAACTGCAGACAAAAAAACCTAAGTATATGTAATATAAAATTTGTTACAATCAAATTTGAATCTTTTTCCCTTTCTTTTAAGCAAAGGTTTCCTTCAGCCAGTAAAACGTTTACGCTAGAAATTCAGACTAATAATAAGTCCTAACCTATCAACGAGTTTGACGATGTTCTTATAGAAATGTGAAATGAAATGGCCGAGGTACTCGCTGTGGGTCTCTGTGTCCAGACCCTCCCGGCCGATCCACTCCACTGTGTATCTGAAATTACATGAATAACACATGAGTTTATTGTGAGTAGCATGTCACATATCTTTAGGGATATAAATTGGACGATGGTTCGATTGATGCCGTAGTCGAGCATTCGATTGAGAAGAGAAATTGTCGACATCACCGAATTTGAGGACAATAATTGAACCCTGCCTGAGGTCGAATATTTATTTCACTATAAATGTATTACCCTACTAATTACACTACTAATGGATTATCGTTACGATTGCTTGAAATTATACAATCAAGCACCCAAGCTCGTACATTTACACACATTTTCCAGTACCACTTTATTTACTTAGGTATCATGCACTTTTTATATTTCATCTTCTCTGTTCGTTGTCATCGTCTTTGGTAATAATACTGATTGTAATTCATGGGATACTAATGTTATGTCTCAATGTTATTTATAATTTCCTTATTTTCGTTAATTCTGTACCTACTCAATCATTTGAACATGCGGTGTTAACCTATAATTATTTGTTACAATTGTTACTCGATAGTTTTATGTTAAATATGCATTTATTAGTGATAACAATTATTGTTGGTTGACCGAATAAATAAATTCAATAAATAAATCTCATCATTCAATCTCTATTCCATCATTATCTGACTTAGCAAAATCCATCCAATTCATACTGATCAAACTTACTTCTGAATATTAGTAGTCTCGATCTTCTCCGGCAGCCGAACGTCTCTAAGGTCAGCTAACAGCTTCGAGGCTTCAGCGTCCAGACTTCTGTTGATGATGTCCACGAAGTTGCTGGCCTTCTTCAAGTTCTGAAGGTTGATATTGTTGATGTACCGGACGTATGCCAAGCAATGATTCTTGGTGTTCTTCACGTTTAAGACGCCGTTAATGACTTCGCGTTCGGTTACTGGAATGGGAATTTAAAAACCGTTGAGGCATACACATCAAGCTATATAAATCCAGTATAGGCTACCCTCGAATTGTAAAAACTTTCCATACAATTCGCCAACCAGCCTATACTGGATCGAATAGCTTGGTGCATATCCGCGTACATACACAACGTCCATACAGTGACCCTCCCTACTTTCGGTACCTTACACTCCCTGCACTTCTATGTATGTGGCGTTTAAAAAGCTACGTACATTTCCAGTCCAACTAGATATAGTTGAATATCAGTATAAAAACGCCTGCCAGCAGACTTTCACTTTTCCTAAGGATAGACTGCTTCATCGGCTTTTTAGGCTTCCGAATATTAATAACGATTGCCTAGTTGTTGGTATGACAACCAGGACTGATTTTAAGTGCTCTCCAAGGTGTCGAGGTGTCTCAATGTGGTACTAATGGTCACTCATTCACAGGACAGCTAGAGCTTGCAAATACGGTGATCAGCTTGGGAATTACTAAGCCCTACAGTCATGGAACTTACCAGACATGAAATAGTTATGCATGCAATCCTTGTCGATCTTGCCAGCATTGTACAGCTGTAAGGAAGCCTTCCGGAACAGCTTCTGCATCTTGCCTAGGGTGTCCCACCACACCGCTTGGTCCTCCGCTTGGAGTTTGGGTACTCTCTGGAACGTATACAAATATTTGATGATTCGAGAACAGCATAGTCCAAATATGTTGAAACTTTAATGAACTCTTTGACTAAGCATCAAGGATATTGTTTTCGATTTCGAATAATACGAAGCAATCTATCTCCTTATCCAATTTGTTCAGCGGTTTAGGTGTGAAAAGGTAAAAGTCCAACAGACAGAGTTACTTTTGTATTTGTAATATAACATATTAGTCTAGGTCTCATCATCATGCTCTTATAATTTACTTGGGGTCGGCTGAGTATTTCTTTTTTTCCATACCATCAACCATCATCTCATCACTTAGTTCAATAATCCATCTTTTCTTTTGTCTCCCTCTTTTCTTATATACATTGACATTTATGCTTAAAACCTCTCTGATGACATGGTATGTTTAAAACCATTCCGGTAACATAGATTCCAGTTTAATAAACAGTTAAGTTAAGAGGTGATATAGTGACACACATTGAAAGGAGTATGCTGAGATGGTTTGGACATGTCGAGAGAATGGATGAAAGGCGATTAACGAAAGGCATTTATAATGTGTATAACAAGATGTATGAATGTGGACGAAGCAAAAGAAGTACCTATGCAAGAATTTTAGCAAATGGCGGTCTGGAGTTTCTGCCTACCCCTTTAGGAGAAAAGCGTGAGTGTATGTATGTATGAATAGTTCTGTTAGCTTTAAATAGACCTTTAAGTCATACCTTATTATTAAAATTTATCAATATGGAAGAGATGGGCTGCAACACAGACACAGGAGGCACAGCGTTCGAATCCTTCTTATACCAAGTGTCCATGAGGATCACATCAACTCCACCAGCCACTAGTTCGTCCTTCAACATCTGCAGTTCTGAAGACAGCACGTATGTGGGAATTGGCCTGGGAAAGAAATATTTGGTAAGGTAGTGTTTTTTTTGAGTTAGCCATTTTTTCTACTGTTGATCATGATCATCGTTACTTGGTAAATATATTAAAAAATGAATTGATAACGATTTCGTTTAAATCATGAATCTGCTGGGACGCGGCACGGCACCAAAAAGCGAAATTTTCTTTCCTTGCTTGGTCAAGGCCACAGTCCACCAAGACTCCGACAAACAATGCCTGGTTTAGGTCTTCTAGCGTACGATACCTATATCCATATTTCTGGCCAAGAAACACGACGAAGTTAGGCCCCATGGAGAGTCGCTGGCAGTTCTTGATCTCGCGCATACAAAGCTCTGTGGTCATGTGATCGTCCGTTGCCTCGTCTCTCACCCCCCAGCGCATGTCCACCACCTGGAATGATCGGAGAAGTTTCTATGTTTACGTCACTTCGTCACTTCCCCTTATTTGCTCGTTATGGCTTCTTTGGAGTATACTGTGAGTAGACCAGCCATATGGAGGGTTTCCACATGGTAGTCATACTTGCATCCAGTAGGAAAAATAGTCAGTTACTTAAATAGTTATAATAACTAGGACTAAAATATGTTAAATGTTGCTATTTCGTATTACAAACTTTGTTTCTGAATTCTTACGTTCAATTAGAGTAATTTGGGTAAGAGAAAACTTGCCAAATCGCACTATTGAGTAGCAAAGAACATAACAAAATAGATGTTTAATTTTTGGCCAGCACAATGTGAGCTACATGGACAAATAGGAAAAAAATAAGGAATTTCATAATAATAAAAATAAATTTATCTAAAGAACACTATATTTATGTATTGTGTTACTCTTCTTGACTAAGTTTTCTTGAATGTACATTTAAGCGAAGTAAAACTGTAGAAAATTTACGTTAAAAACGTCTCCTATAGCTATAATACTACTACATATAACTATATTCATAAAGCTAGTGGTGCTAGTCCAAGGTTCAATTTCGATCTTAGGCAGGATTCGTTACCATATTATATCGTAGAATGTGGAAGAGAAATTTGAAATCACAGACAGTGATCTCGATAGCTTTGTTGCTAAAACATCCGGTGCATGTACTTACCCGAAGGGACGTAGATTCAAATCCTGCCTTAGGCTGAATTATGTTTTCACTTGAAAATTCATATGTTTCTAGAGAAATTCGACATCACAGATAGTAATCTCGGTAATTTAATGTCTAAAACGTCCGGTGTACTGTCCTAGTGTGGATTAAGTTATTTATTTTAATTACTTATAACTTTTTAGTTTCATTAATAATATTAGCATGGCCGACTGTTTTGAAGCTTAATCCATGTTCCATTCTCCAGTATTTGTTCTTACTCTATGACCTTTTGGTTCAACAATCCCAAAATAGAATCCACAAACACTGGGCATAGGAATTGTAAACATTTACAAAAAGCGAGCTTGCTAGCTAGGCAAGGCAACCCTCGCGGTTATTTCAGTGGCGGAAAGCAACCCACGTGCAACCAGCTATAAATGTGATTTACGAAGCTGTTACTAGTTGTATAAGCTAACTTATGATTGCCGTTGTTCAAAATCGACATGTACTTGTAACAAACCTTATTTTTTAGGTTATTGGTTATTACTCCAATAATAGACATATATAACCATTGTTAGGCTGAATCTACGAATAAATAATACTCTATTTATTCGTGGGGCTGAATATCCTTATTTTACACGTAGTGACAACGACCTTCTTAACCCAAATTCTGGGCAACACCTATATTCGAAGAAAAACCTGGTCCATAGGCTTATTTTTTGGGCTTTTGACTGCCACTAACGATTTTTTTTTCTTTTTTTAAAAAAAGCTTACTAGCATAGTGGGTCGCACATTATTAGTATTCTTGTTAACCCCTCGTACTAAGCTAAATGCTTGTATTACGAGTGGATTCACGTCGGTAGTGCAATGGGTGAGTTTCCAACCGGCAACCACATGATCGCAAGTCCGACGCCCTAGCCATTAGGCTACCGCCGCTTAAAATATTTTTTGTTCAAATGATTAGTATCTCTGAGTAGTTTTCTGATATATTATTTTCGAAATAATTTTGTCATTTAGTGGGTCCTTTGAAAAGTCAGAGGTGCCTGCCTTGGATTGATTGTCATATGATAGTAGGATGTGATTGCTAATGCTTCCGGTGTGTTTGGGTCCCATGTAACAGGGGGCGAACCTATTGCCATTAACCGGGCACAAATCCAGACTCCGAGCTGCTACTGAGAATTTCATAGAGATAATATTTTTTTGGTTTATCTACTATCACTCTGGGTAAGTTTTAGACTTATCTGTAGTTTAGCGTTACATCCTGCCACAGTTAAACAATATCGATCGCAACGCCACGATACGTTTCATTTCAAGGTTAAACTACTTAGCTAGAGTCAAAGGAAATATTGTAAGCATTCTTAGCTTTTGGGCCAGTCTTCGGTAGTCGAATAGTGGAGATAAGTAGATAGACATACATTTAAATACAGATGCTGACGTTATAGATTTAGCTAAAGGAGTCTATTACGACACTGACCAACTATCGCTATTAAACCCATTAATTATCATTAAATAAAAAAAAAACACTTTTCATAGATGAAATGTAGTCTGTTTGCTTTTGTATCGTCATATTAGCCAAATTAAGTCCACTGCTGAACAAAAGCCTCCCCCATAGACTGGTCGTTGTGGACCAGTCATATGCCGCCCGCATCCAACGACCTTCACCGACCTTTACCAGATCGTCTGTCCATCTTGTTGGAGGTCGTCCCACACTGCGTTTTCCGGTTCGTGGTCTCCACTCGAGAACCTTCCTGCCCCAACGGCCATCAGTTCTACGAGCTATGTGCCCCGCCCACTGCCACTTAAGCTTGCTAATCCTTTCAGCTATATCGACAACTTTAGTTCTTCTACGGATCTCTTCATTTCTGACTTGGTCGCGTAGAGAAATGCCAAGCATAGCTCTCTCCATAGCTCGCTGAGTGACCTTGAGCTTTCTTACGAGGCCCATAGTGAGAGACCACGTCTCTGTGCCATAGGTCAACACTGGTAACACAGTGGTTGCTTTTGTATAGGAAGATGTCTTTATTTTTTACGAATAGGTATTGAATATATGAAACGGTATTGGTTTCATAGGAAAAGTTGTTGACTACCAAGAGTACAATCACCAATTTACGGGTGCAGATGACTAATTTGGCGCCATATATAAAAAGTCATCGTCATCAAAATCATCATCATGCTTTAGCCGATTCTCAGTTATGTTAAGGTCAGCTGCGACTGCAACCAGATGCGACTGCCATCAAACCTATGCAATCCAATTTCTGGGCACACGATATTCGTAGAAAACTGGAGTGGTTGACAGGCTTTTTGGGCTATACTGCCTCCTACTGGGGAAATACTGCCTCATTGGACCTCGTGGTCCTAAGCGCGACTGTTACGCTAGAATTCCTGTGTTAAATCCTGGATTCGTGCCCGGTTAATGGCAATAGGCTCGCCCTCTATTAAACATTCTGGCGAAGTGTGGGTGTACATAGTACACTTCTGCTTAACCCTTCGGGAAATACAGGCGTGATGGTATAGTATGTTTTGACTACCACTAACGATTGTCGTGTTCTTATGACAATCAGGACGGCTTTACCAGGTCTTAAATTAATTAACGAAGTCCGGTTAGGATAAAAGATAGATTTCAACCCGAGGAAAGACTATGCCACCTTTCGTCTCAAATAAATCTGAGATATGATTGAAAACGCGAGGAAAAGCTAGTGAATATAAATTCATATTCTGATTTCACGTAAAAATATTCGTGGGTTCGGGATTATTACAGAACGGATCATCAAAGGACTTAAGGGTGAGTTCTTCACTGTGTTCTAATAAAGCAAGTAGCTTCCGACTTTATTTCCCCGTGGACTCAGATTCTATGCGGGCCTCATCTAGCTAGTTTTTGATACGAAAATTGCAGAAAAGGATTTGAAATATTGTCTAGAATAGTCTTAAAGATATTTTTTTCATCATCTTTTATACCCAACTGTATTGAAATGCATCCGAATATTAATATTTTACGTACAAATTAAATTAATTCTTATCGAATTATTAGTATTTACTAAAGTAACTGATTTATATTTTTTATAGATAAAAGAAGCCCAGCTTAGACAATCCTGGACGATGTTAAGGCCGGCCTTTGCCCAGCAGTGGGACACGAAAGGGGATACTTAAAAAAAGAGCATCATAAACCTCTTCCTAATTTTACACGAAGTGGCTATCAATAGAATTTCACAACTTAGTTTCAACTTAGTAGGATTCTGATTGGTGGGAATTTGGATGCGGAGTTATATAATAGATACTCAATGTGTTAAATTCGATCACCAATCCACTAACTTACCCCGGCAAGCTATGAGCTGACCCGGAAAGTTATATATCTTTTGGCGAACCATATAGACTGATCCATACAACTGCGTAAATGCTTAACTTCCTTAATTGTATTAATTAACACAAACAATTATGGTAAAATTAATAATACATTAATAATTGGTTCAATATCGATTATAGAATCGGTAGCTATCCAATGAATCGAGTGGTATCGATTTGTGAAATAATCATGGCGGTCGGGTCGTCGTCGACGCGGCCTCATACATAATTCATGGTTTTCATGTATAATTTTATGTATTTTCAGGGTATTTCAGACTGAGGCGTGAAAAGCAATATATTTCGAAATCGGTTACAAGTTTCCATCGAAAAAATAATTTTATTTTAATTAAATTACTAAAACTATACAAGAATCGTTTTCCGAACCGCGATGATAACTTTTAGAAAGACAAAACCAGGTTCATATTCTTCAGGGTCAATAATCAGACACTAAAGTTTGGTACCATGAACTCTTAATCTCGTCAGCGGCGCAGTGGTTTTTGACTTTGGACTTTTGACTTTTTTGACGACTTTTGACTATGACTGACATTGACCTTTAACTTTCACTGACTTTTATCGACTTGACTTTCGACTTTCGACTAGACTATCGGCTTTCGACTTACGGCTTTAAGACTTTCGATGTTGACTTTCGGCTTTCGGCTTTCGACTTTCGACTTTCGACTTTTGACTTTCGACTTTCGACTTTCGACTTTCGCCTTTCGACTTTCGACTTTCGACTTTCGACTTTCGACTTTCGACTTTCGACTTTCGACTTTCGACTCGACTTTCGACTTTGACTATGGCTGACATTGACCTTTAACTTTTTATTTATTTATTTATTTTACTTTAAACTTAACTTTGACTGACTTTTATCGACTTGACTTTCGACTTTCGACTTTAGACTCGGCTTTCGACTTACGGCTTTAAGACTTTTGATGTTGACTTTCGGCTTTCGGCTTTCGGCATTCGGCTTTCGACTTACGGCTTTCGGCTTTCGGCATTCGGCTTTCGACTTTCGGCTTTCGACTTACGGCTTTAAGACTTTTGACGTTGACTTTCGGCTATCGGCATTCGGCGTTCGGCTTTCTAATTTCGACTTTCGACCTTCGGCTTTCGGCTTTCGGCATTCGGCTTTCGGCTTTTGGCTTTCGACTTTCAGCTTTTGGCTTTCGGCTTTTGACCTTCGGCTATCCGCATTCGGCTTTCAACTTTCGGCTTTCGGCTTTCGACTTTCGGCTATCCGCATTCGGCTTTCAACTTTCGGCTTTCGGCTTTCGGCTTTCGGCTTTCGGAATGTTCGGCTTTCAACTTTCGACTTTCGGCTTTCGGCTATCCGCATTCGGCTTTCGGCTTTCGACTTTCGGCTTTCAGCTTTCGGCTTTCGGCTTTCGGCTTTCAGATTTCGGCTTTCGGCTTTCGGCTTTCGGCTGTCAGCTTTCGGCTTTCGACTTTCGACTTTCGACTTTCGGCTTTCGGCTTTCGGCTTTCGGCTTTCGGCTTTCGGCTTTCGGCTTTCGGCTTTCGGCTTTCAGCTTTACACTTTTGGCTTTCGACTTTCGGCTTTTGGCTTTCGGCTTTCGACTTACGGCTTTCGGCATTCGGCGTTCGGCTTTCAACTTTCGACTCGACTTTCGACTTTCGACTTTCGCCTTTCGACTTTCGACTTTCGCCTTTCGACTTTCGACTTTCGACTTTCGATTATCGACACTTTCGCCTTTCGACTTTCGACTTTCGAATTTCGACTTTCGACTGACCGATTTTTGACTGACTTTTGACTGACTGACTTTTTACGTTGAACTTGACATTGAATTTGGACTACTAACTTTTTACTTTTGACTTCTGATTTCTTTTGACTTAGAATATGATGAAAATATTTAATAAATAGAGTAGATCTCCCGTTCTGAATTTCCACAAGGGAAAAGGTTATGAAATGGGGTCACCCATTTTCTATTCCGACAAGAAGGCTTGACCGTACCTACCTACCTCATTTCCTGATACCTTTCGAAGTAACCCAACGCCCGATATTTACATAAAATACGGACTCAATATCAATAGTAATAACAGGAAAAATATATGTTATACATATTATAATACCTACTTTAAATTTTGGGATAATTATTTTGTGTGTATTGAAGATGTTTCTTGCAAATTAAGGCCGGATGGCAATGTTTCTGTTGGAATATTAAAGTATTATTAAAGAAAAAATAATTGTATTCTAGTTTAAGAGGTTTGAAGCAGCTGTAACCTAATGGCTAGGGCGTCGGACTTGCGGTCATAGTTTGCCGGTTCGAACCCCACCCATTGCCACGTGAACCCACTCGTAACACAAGCATTTAGCTTAGCACGAGGGGTTAACAAGAATAGAAGTAATGTGTGACCCACATTGTTAGTAAGCTTTTTTTTTAAAAAAAAATGAGGTGTCTCTAAAAAGAAATATGGAAAAGAAAACCGGGTGAAGATGGGTTCTGAACTCCTCCCATTGTGAGAGGGATTACGCTATAGTCCACGCTAGCTTAATAAGGGTTGGCAGACTTCACACACCATTGAGTAAAACTCTCGCGATCAGGTTTTCTCACGATGTTTCCTTTCATCGTTTTCAAAGATTTTGATTCTGAAAAGTTAGAGGTTTGCTTTGGATTCGAACTTGACACCGAACATGGCAGTTTAACAGTCATAGCACTAGGCTGTCATTGCTTATAATGTGTTGATGATGTTGATGAATTATTTTGTAATAATCGGGCCAAAAAACCACCACTTATTTAAAAACAGCAATCGTGAAAGCTTCTCCTTAACTCGGTATAAAGATTGACTTAGATTAAGCGGAAGACATCAATTTTTATTAGTGTCTTAACAAAATAATCGTTTCAAATGATGTTCTTGGAAAATATCTATATTTCACCTGTAATGTTTTTATTTCTCTTCAAAGTCTATTTGGTAAAAATAAGGAAAGGGATGTACCTATTTTGCTATTTCCTTGAATGGACTATTGGAAGTAAAAAACTTAATTTATTACTTATTTTTACGTCATAAAAAACACTTAATTTATTATAAATAATACACTTACTCCGAGCAAGACAAATTTATTAGGTTTGTGCCGGGACAGTCATTAGATTACGGAGAATCTTAACATCGCCATCTAAAAATGAACCTTCACGGCACAGCGACATCTTTTATTAAAAAACACAAAACAAAATTCATACTTGACCCTACTAGGTATATTTATACATACCTGAAACTCCAAGCCATGTTTCTCCCGGCAATAGTCCTTGATCCGAGGGTAGCATTTGGCCATTAGCGTGTTTCTTTCCATTGTGGTATCTGAAACATGATAAAAACACTTAATTATAATAGTACTTAGTTGGACGTAGTTAAACGAAAAGGATCCAATCCACACAAAGTCACTTTAGAGAGATATTGCCTTTTAAGTTTGGAAAATATTTCTTCATTGGTTTTTATTTTCGTAGCATTGTATTTTATATTATCAGTTTGGTGCACTTAACTAATTTTTGACCATGTTGTGGATTGGATCCTTTTTGTTTAACTACGTCCAGTTGTTTCTCGCGATTTGACATGCATCCTAAAAGAGTTTTTGAGACAAACAGAAGCCTATGATCTTCTCGAAGGTTCAATATGTCTTTATAACAAAATTTATCAAAATCGGTTCAGCGGTTAAGGCTTGCACGCGTGACAAACAAACTGACAGAGGTACTTTCACACATTCATAAGTATACCATCAGGTATGTTTCACCCAAGGGTTAGGCAGAAGTGTACTAATGTAAACCTACAGTTCGCCAATTACCACTGGGCAAAAGTATCGACACAAGGTGCATGGCATTAAGACCGCCTTTGTACCGACGGTGCATAAAGTATAAATAAATAAATAAATAAATAAATCAAGGTGCGCCTAAATATTGACGCCATAATAGGGCTTTTTTTTCAGTATCGTATTTTTTTAAAAAGCAACATGGCGAGAACTTCCTTCCACTTTCATCTCTCTTTTCACAAGATTCTACGAAACCAATCTAACACAGCAATTCTAAGAATGAATAAAATTAATCCTGTCACTGTATTGTCATCGCTTTGAATTTTGACCTATTTCCTTAACATTACTTACACGGTATTGCGAATGACCTGCTATTTATCACTAGTGCTCAAACGGCTTTTTTAAATAAAAAAAGAGAAAAAACTTCAAAGACTTTATCTATTTAAAAAATATAATTTAGTGTCACTGACTCAGTCCAGGGGCCGCATTACCACGTATTAATGCCATCATTTTTACGTTGTGAAAGAGGGACGCCACTATTTAACCTGCAGAGCGGCATCCCTCTCTCACAACCTAAAAATGATGGCATTAATACGTGGTAATACGGCCCCAGTTGTCCTAAGCGCGACTGCTACGCTAGCGGTGACCTGTTGTACCCAGGACCTGTTGTTGTGAAAGTGTACCTAATTGTTTTTTTTTTATGAAGTTCTCAATAGCAGCTCGGAGTCTAGATTTGTGCCCGGTTAACGGCAATAGGCTCGCCCCCTATTACATTGGACCTACACATATCGTATAGTTGATCTTAGGACTACAACACTAATGTTATTGAAATAACCCTGTCATATTCAAATACAATGTAAATTGTTCATGAATTAAATTAAATAAAAAAAAACTTGAGAGGTGTCAAGGGACACCCGGATGGAACGAAGTTCCTTTCGATTAATTAGTGAAGGAATTGTAATAAAATTTTATTTTTTTTAAGTTATAATAATATTTTTTTAATTATTAACAAATATAATGTAATATAAACAAAATGTAAAATAAAACAAAGAGAGAGAGATAGAGAGAGAGAGACAGACAGAGAAACATGCGCACAGCTTACAATAGCTTACTATAGCAAAAAGTGTCGTGACAACTTTTCGTAAGAATTTTTTCCGTCTAGCCCCCTTTCACAACGCGCGATAAGGAACTTGGTTCCAAAAAAATGAGGCAGCCGATTTGCATTTACTCATATTATTACTAAAATTGGATTTCAGAAATCCATCAGAAGTAGGTCATGCAAAATTTCATTTTCGTAAACCGATAGCTACTATCAGATAAAATGGCGTTAATTAAAAGTTGTTCATTTCGATACCTCGCCACCCCCACCCCTCGCACTAGCAGTGTTTAAACTGCAGCTGATCACGAAACGACGAGGTGGAAACTTGGATGGTAATATAAAATAAACTGTATAAGTTTCTGAGCTTAAATTAAGTTTTGCTGGTAGATTGCAGTAACTTGAAATGTTTGGTTAGGTAATAACTATGCTGATCAATCGATTTTCAGGGTTAAGCAGTGCTTGTTGCAGATAGTATGGTGATCATTTTTGGCACATCGAGTCGTCTGTACCGGTTTTCTAGAAAAAACCCTTTTTTTTGTTATTTATATAATACTAGCTTTCCGCCCATCGCCCGCGTGGTTTCTCGGTTTGTATTAAACATAAACCTTCCTCGAGAACCACGCTATCCATTGGTGAAAACAGCATGAAAATCGGTGCAGTAGTTTTTAAGTTTATCGCGAACAGACGGACAGAGAGTCAGACGCGGCGGGAGTGATTTGTACAAACATAGCGCCCAGATAATTATGTCTAATATCTTTATGTAAATACATAATTATGTTTCACAAATCAATATTCTTATTCTTATAACAATTGTTATGGTAGGCAGAAGCCTGAAACCACCACCCATAGGCATTGCACACATTTTTGAAATCGCACATTACTTCTCTATAACATACCATCACGTCAGTATTCGCCGAAAAGTTAGGCAGACGTGTTCTAATTTAAACCCGCAGTCCGCCGATATGTTTAGGTCCAATGTAATAGGCAGCCTATTGCCATTAACCGGGTACAAATCTAAACTCATAACTGGTACTGAGAATTTTACAGAAAAACCCTTTATAACTGCTCGACTCTAGAATCGAATCCAGAACCTCAACCGTAGTCACACATACGAACACTAGACTAATTAGGCAATATAGTGTCTTAACTTTGATACCATTAAAACGTTAGTCTTGATACAGTAATCGAACCCACGCCCTTGAACAAAGAATGAAGACGTATTGCGTCATTCTTTTCACCACCCTTTCTAGGGGCTTACTTTAAATAGACTTAGGTATCAAATAATGTCTATTTTTAGCCAAGAAAACAATATGGAGGTTGGTTCAAAGTAGATTTACTAACACTGGATACAGCTGATTGACTGATTTCTTGTTGTAATTGCTATGTGTCAGGGCTATGTGTGTCCCTATTCCTTTGGTCACGCCATAATTTGCGAAAGACTTTACTGATTTCATTAATGTTATTTAAAAGTTTTTTTTATGGTATAACTCGACAAACGAGCATGCGAGCTACCTGATGGTAAGTAGTTATCGCCGCCCATGGACATGTGCAGAACCAAAAGAGTTACAGATGCGTTGCCGAGCCTATTTAGGGAGAGAGGGGGGAAGGAGGAAAGGAGAAGGAATGGGATTGAGGGAGGAATTGGGCCTATGGCCCTCTCGCTCACCAAACGAAGTGCAGTAGCGAAACGCTACTACTTGGACGACGGTCTTCTGCAAGAGAAGTTTTCTAATGAAAAATTTTCCTTCTTATGAAAAGGATTTTGAAAATATTATAAAGCTTATCGATTATTTTAACTTAGCGGTTCTTTTTAATACAACCAAGTTCGAACTGAATATTCATAGCAAAGACAAAACAACGTCTGTTGCCTCAGTAGTCTTTTTGTTAGGAATTGGCGCAATAACTAAGTACTAACCAGATTTAAATTTTGTATTCATATCATATGCTCCTTCTTAAACATTGGTGTACGTCTAATTTCAATCATTTGAATAGTTACTGCGATATAGCTTGACCCTTCTGTTGTATGCAGATCCATAGAAAGAAGAGTTTATATTTATATTTATAAATATAAACTCTTCATCACTGTTGGTTTCTGTTTTTTTTTTATTCGTCGAAAGGAACGAAGTTAGTTTTTACTTACAAACATACCATCACGCCTGTATTCCCCGAAGGGTTAGGCAGAGATGCACTAATTTCGCCGGTTTCACCCGGTGTGTTTAGGTCCCATGTATTACGGAGCGAGCCTATTGCCATTAACCGGGTACAAACCCAGACTCCGAGCTGATACTGGTAGTTTCACAGAAAAACCCAATAACACTTTGCTCGACCTGGGGATCTAACCCAGGACCTCTAGACAGTAGTTTAGTCGGCAGGCAGCTAGTTATTTAATAAAAAATAAATTACTTTGCGGATGTCTACAACAAAAATAAATAAAATATTTTACTCTAATACTTCAAGCAACAATATAACTAAGTACCAATAAAACTCCAACGAGTTTAGCACTTATCCTTTGGAGTTACTTGCGTTAAATGCGGCCGAACTACTGGCTTCAGGAAGAGTAATAACTGTGTTGTAAACTGTTACTCGGAATAGATATTTATAAATGTAATGTTCAGGTAAGGTAGAATACAGGATGGAATACCAACAGATGTGTATCTACACACAAATCAAATCAAAATGTTTTTATTTCAATAAGCTTTTACAAGCGTTTATGAAACGTTATTGACTCTAGTTGCACGATTCCAAAAAGTTGATCCTATGGAGAAAAATCCGGCAAGAAACTCTATGGATACTCTTTCAACATAAAAGATGTCACATTGGAGGTTACTGTCATAATTAGCTTTAAATCAATAATAAGACTAAGAGAAGATTCTCAGCATCTGAGAACTCAATGTCAACCTAAGAATATACAAGCAGTTTTTATTAAACAACTTAAATAACTTCTACGGATCTCCTCATTTCTGATTTGGTAAAGAAGCCAAATGGCAAGCATTGCAAGCTTAAGTGGCTAAATGATTGAGCTACAAGATGATTGATGTATGCATGCTGTCAGTTAGGATAGGTCAACCCAAAGGCGCTATGCCCTATGCGCTCTTTCTTCAAAAGACCTGCTCATATTTTGCCCTACATTGTAAAGTTTTCATATCTAATAATATTACTACTGCCTGGACTTTCAAAGAGATCGTAGTTCTCGGATTTTTTTCGGTGTTTCTTTTCAGAGTTTGTCAGATAGGAAATGCCGGTGCATTTTAGTATAAAAAAATAAATAAAACATTAACTTCTAAAAGACTAGAGTATGTTTTATGTCTACTAAGACGTCAGTGCATGGCGTCGCTACCGATGCCCACTTTTATTTCGACGTCAGAACACGGTGACGCGGCCTTCGAAGAGATCCTTACCTGTAAAGGTAGAACTGGTGAAGATGCGGACAATCTTGGAGCTCACCGGCGGCAGCAGCTTCAGAGAGCCGCTGAAGATCAGGTCCACTGTGCGGTCATCCATGGTTCAGGAATCTGTGAAATGATAATCAGGATCAATTTGGTAAACCAGTATAGTTAAATTCGATGATCAGCGGCGATTCGGGGAAGGGCTTTGAGTTTGCTATCCTACCCGGATAATGGCAATAGGCTCACCTCACCACAAGACGTGAAACCGTAGCAGCTGCCTGTGAATGTACATACTTTGTTCATCACTGCATAACTCTGCGGGGAATATGGGCATGATGGTATGTTAAGGACTTAAGCGGAACAAAAATTCGATTTCAGGTAGAACCTACCAAAACCACTGCCTGTGATGTCGAATTTATATGTCGTATAACGACATATTCAGATAACCTTCAGGTTCCATATAGATTTAATTGATGTGTTACCAACAGGTTTTTTTAAATAGCTTACTAGCAATTTCAGTCGCACATTTCTAGTATGCTTGCTACCGGGCACCACCACCGGGCCATTTTCGACCCCCCCCCCAACTTCGTTGTAGAAACAACTAGAAGCCTACATTTTCAGTGACCAAGAGAGCATTACATAGCTAGACATAATTACTTCCAAATTACATTAAATTTGAACCAGTAGTTTAGAAAATATTACTAGTAAATTCGATTTCACAACTTTTTACGGCGGAAGAACTGCGTTGCGAGACTTGTGCATTTTTGTACATATTATGTTTTTGATGTGATAATATACATACACGCGTCGACTTGTCAACTCTTCTCCTTTTTCGTCGGTTTAAAAATATCCTCATCATCATCATATTAGCTTATTGCCCTCCACTGCTGAACGTAGGGCCCCCACAAAGAGCGCCGAAAAATATCGTGACCAGAAGAAATTATAATATCTTTATTTAAATCATAATATAATACGCAGATTATGTCATGAATGAAGAAAGCTACAAATTATAGCCATCATTTTAATAATTTATGAGTTAACCTACAAATTATGGGCCTATTTTAGGGTAGGATTTGGCCATATTTATTTGATTAATTCAGAAATAAAATAAAATTTATTCTGGTATAATCAGTTTGGTTTCCCAAAGGGTGGGTAACATGACGTCAGCCAGCCTTCGAGTCATTCTATAGTCAATAGTAATTTTATTTGAATGCTCTTTCTAGATAAAACAATACTAAAGATTAAGTAAAGAGATTTAGCGTTCCACCCATAGATCCATTTAATTCAGTTACCGATACCTTATCTATGGACTATGGAGATAGCGGCGAGCATTGATGTCCAGTCATTATTGACCGGCTGATAACCTTTGGTTAGTCATCTTTGTGGAAAGATTAACTATCCAATAAGTTACAAAGATTGATGTTGTTTCGTATAGACATCTGTAAAGTTTGTTCAAAATAACTTGGCTTGTCTGAAGTTACCTGCAATTGGGTTAGCAGTGGTAAATTACTCCATATAAAGCCAATTGGGGTTGTTAAGGTATCGCATTCCTGTATATTGTACTTACTAATTTCGTTAATTATGAATGAAGTAATTTTTCAATTCGGAACGGCTAACTTTAGACCAGCCAAGTTATTTTGAACAAACTGTAGTCTACTGTTTCGAGTGTCGGACTGCTCATCACAAGGCAGTGGCTTCGATTCCCACAAGACACAAATATTTATGTGATGATGAACATAAGAGTCTGTGTTAGTCTGGGTGTTTCTTTAGAATTATAAGTATGTATTTACAAAAAAAAAAGTATAGAAGTGTCAAATAAATAAAAAAGTATAAAATCCATTGTCTAGTTTCCATAGCACAAGGTCTGCTTAGTTTGGAACTCGACGGAGGACGAAGGAGGACTATTGAGTGTTAAAATTCGGTCTCAGACAGGGTTTGAACCTGTGGCCCTCCGGTTAAGTACAACCTCTATTGAAGACATTACTATTTAGTGAAAGAAAAACCCTAAAGACGATTATAAATACAATACGATACGACGACATCGTGAGAAAACCATGTGCGTATTAATCATTATCACGCGCTTTATACGATGAAGGAAAACATCGTGAGGAAACCTGCGTGCCTAAGAGATTTTGTCGTCAGCGTGTGGAGTCTGCCAAACCGCAGTAGGCTAGCGTGGTGGACTATAGCCTAATCCCTCTCATTCTAAGAGGAGGCCCACATTATCCCACTGCTGGGGATAATGTAAAGATTCAGGATGATTATGGGTATATTTCGTACACCGCTGCCTAACTTTACGGGAAATATATGTTAATTAATTTAGGTACCTGTGAAAGTACCATATTTGGGAAAAATATAATTTGAATAACCATGTAACATCATTCGGGTGAAATACTATTTGATTTTCCATTTCCATGGCTTGTCGTGCTGTAGAAGTGCTGGGCGTATAGCGCGACATGCCAATATAAATGACATTATTCGTCGTGCTCTTGCTACCGCCGGCGTGCCAGCTGTATTAGAGCCTCATGGCCTGGCACGTGACGATGGGAAGAGACCAGACGGTATGTCACTTTTGCCGTGGAAGTTGGGTAGGCCTCTGGTGTGGGACGCAACCTGCGTCGATACCCTTGCGCCATCTCATCTTCCAAGCTCGGCAGGCTGTGCTGGCGCTGCTGCTGCGGGCGCAGAGACTCTAAAGCGGCGAAAATATAGTAACCTCAATGGGAGCTATATTTTTGAGCCGTTTGGAGTCGAAACGCTCGGGCCATGGGGTCCAAGTGCGCGCCTCCTTTTTAAGGAAATCTCCAAGAGACTTGTCGACTCTTCACGTGACCAGAGGGCTGGGTTATTCTTGGGACAAAGAATTACTATTGCCATTCAACGTGGCAATGCTGCCAGTCTTCTGGGCACGTTACCAGACGACAGTGATGCGGAGGAATACTTCGACGCCTGGGCGTGACAATTTGTTTTTATATATTGTGTATAGTTTAGTTCTCTTTTAAGTAGTTATATATTCCTAAGTTATTATCTCTTATTTGAAAAATAAATAAATCAGAGCTATTTTCCATTTTTTTAATGAATATTTGCGGGAAATATAATAATTAGGAAAATGTAATTTTACGAACAAAGAGATCCATTTACGCGATACATATTTTATAACTATGGCGGTGTGGCTAAAATTGACAGAAAAGTAGTCTCTGTATGCAGGAATGTACCAGTAGGAATGACCATGACAAGCATTAGAAATGCCTCGGTGTCCGCTGTTAGGTATTTCAGCGTGCCTCGTAAACGCAACAGAGCGTGAACATATTTCCAGCGGTACTGGGAAGATGTTCATAGCGTCTATAAAATAGGCTATAGTTTCCTGCTAGTCTATACATGTGCACTAAAACACTCACTCTTTAAAATCTGGTGAGGATGTGATGACGTTAAGTTTAGAAAACAAAAAAATAACATGTACCGTTGGTATAACTATGATGTCGTCAACATAGGCAAAACCTTGTACTTGGAATTACTCGCCCCTTTAAATTTGAAATAAGTAAAACCATCTGCAAACTGTTTTAGAGATAGGTTTTTTTTTATTGGATTAGATTATTTTGGGATTAGATTGGGATCGGCAAACGAGCAGGCGAGCTACCTGATGGTAGGTAGTCTTCGCCGTTAATGACCATCGGCAATACTAAAGGAGTTGCAGATGCGTTAATGAGCCTATTTGAGGAGAAGAGAAGGGAAGGTGAAAGGATTAGGAAGGGGACTGAGGGAGGAATTGGGCCTCCGGCGCTCCACGCTCTCCATACGAAACGCAAGAGTTTACAATCTGCTACTTGTCGTTGATATTCTGTGGGAGGGTTGTATTACCGGTTGTGCCGACCCATTCATGCTGGGCTTCATGTTGACATACTAGCAGTCATCGTCATCATCATCATCATCAACCCAGTACATTGTCCCACTGCTGGGCACGGGTCCTCCTCTCAGAAAGAGAGGGATTAGGCTATAGTCCACCACGCTAGCCTACTGCGGGTTGGCAGACTTCACATGCCGTCAAGAAAATCTCTCATTCATGCAGGTTTCCTCACGATGTTTTCCTTAACCGTTTAAGCGCGTGATAATTGATTATTAATACGCACATGACTTCGAAAAGACAGAGGTGCGTGCCCTGGATTCGAACTCCAGACCTTCGACTTGGCAGTCCAATAGTCATTTCACAAGCCTATCACTGCACTGCTCCAGCAGTCACTACACTACAAAAATATTATTTTATTATGGTTTGAAGGCAGTTTTACTTTTTATTGTTAAAAGATAATAACATCCAGAGTCCAGACTCTTAACCATAATCATGAATGCTGTAAAGGATAAGAAAACACAGGATATCCCAATAATAATATAATATATAAGGCGATTAAATCCACAAAAAGCAATGTCTTTTATTCGCCCAGTATCAGAAACCAGCTTACAAACATACCATCACGCCTGTATTCGCCGAAGGGTTAGGCAGAGGTGCACTTAATGTACACCCACAGTTCGCCGGTATGTTTGGGTCCCATGTAATAGGGGGCGAGCCTATTGCCATTCACCGGGCACAAATCCAGACTCCGAGCTGCTACTGAGAATTTCATAGAAAAACTCAATAACACTTTGCTCGACCTGGGGATCGAACCCAAGACCTCTAGCGTAGCAGTCGCGATTGGGACCACTAGACCAACGAGGCAGTCAGTCAGGGGGTCAGTCGCCTCGAGGGAAGCCAGTACAGCTTACAAACTCTTGCAAATAACTCCAAAACAGATCCACAAGCTCCCCGAATGGCAATTCATATTTCCGAACCCCAAAAATATCATTTAAAAGCCATAAAGTAACATATTTAGCTTCGGCCGCCATCGTAAAGCTTCGGCCAACAGCCCGCCATAATTATTTTACGACTTACAAATTAGTATTTTGTGGTGTGCATTTCCTGTAATGCTTCTTATGTGGTGCGTTTGATTTTTATTGGGATTTCTACCATATGTTCGCTAGGGAAAATAGGAATAACCTGGTCCAGTTCAAGTCAATGACATTAGACATTGAACTCAACGATTAGCCACATTTTTTTCTGTGTTAAAATAAAGTTCCTTATCATCATCATCATCAACCCTAACCCTTACTTTAAGTAGTAGCAGTGTCTCTCTGGCATGTTTACGTGTCAGCATGAATGGGTAGACACGACCGGGAAAGTACCCGCACACAGAATATCGACGTAAGTGTGGAGCGCTGGAGGCCCAATTCCTCACTAATTTCCCTTCCTTCTCCTATTCTCCGTAACGCAGATGCGTTACCGCGCCTATAAGGAATGGGTCCTTAATAGGCTCGGTAACGCATCTGCAACACCTTTGGTATTGCAGATGTCCATGTGCGGTGTTTATTCTCAGAGGTCGTCAGAAAAGAAAACCCAGTGCCAATTATTTAAAAACATATACTTCTCCACAGGGGTAGGCAGATACTATAGACAGCCACATGCTACGACTCTTGTATATCTCTTTCGCTTCTTCCACATTCATACATATTTTCATACACACGCGCCGGTTGCGAGTACTACGCACCTGGCTTTTTTGGAGGACCTCGCCGAAAAGATCGGTGTACGTCCTTCTAGAGCGACCTCTCCCGACGCTGCCACTAACATTCGCCTTATAAATTCCATTTGTTAATCGTCTTTCATTCATTCTTGCAACATGTCCAATTTTAAGGTTAAACTTTGACTTGTAAAAGTGTCTTCAGAAGATCTATTTGCAGCAATAAATATAATTTATTATCTATAGCATCTCCTCTGCTGTTGAAGGACCATGGGTGTCGATGATTTAAAGGTTCATTAGAAAACCAGCGTCAGACAGCGTCGGTCTGTCTGGCATATCGCTGAAATGGACCTTTTTAGCGCAGCCGTGAGACACACTTGGTTATCATTTATTTATTTATTTTTGATTTTCGATGCACCGTGTCTCATGTATGTCTGCTAAATAAATTTTATTCTTTCTTTAAGACTACTCTCAGGTGGTTCGTTTGCTGACGTGTGTACTTCAGCTTTCAACTCAAGACCTTTGACTTGGCAATCCAATGATCATATCACTAGGTTATCACTTTTTATTTTTGCTCAGTCACTGTGCAAAATTATCAGAACAAAGTAAATCTTTGTACGCGATAAAACTGTGTAGTTTTTGATGGATTCCCGGAGATACATAATTACGTACTGATAAAAAAATATAACGAAACTTTGATTAAATATTTATGGTTCATTTGTGTCATCGGGATTACACGAGTTGAGATAAGGACTAAGCATCTACAGTGTGGTAGATTTTTAAGTAGATGAAAATTTTGGCAACTCGAACTGCACCAGTGAAGAACACACACCATCATGCCTGTATTCCTCGAAAAGTTAGGCAGAGGTGTGCTTATGTACACCCATATTTCGCCGGTATGTTTACGTCCCATGTTATAGGGGGCGAGCCTATTGCCAGTAACCGTGCACAAATCCAGACTCGGAGCTGCTACTAAAAATTTCATAAGAAAACTCAATAACACTTTGCTCGACCTGGTGTTCAAACCAAGGACCTCTAGTGTAGCAGTCGCGCTTAGGACCACTAGACCAATGAAGCAGCTATAGAATAATGTCAACTCCAAGAATACTGGAACCTTTTGCATATACATCTACAGATGTCAAGCTTTCTGGGTTTCGTGTTAACATTGGCCGTGGCTTTGGACTTCGAAATCGGGGCACATGTCATGTTGAACACGAAATCCGACAGAATAACAGTTTCCCAGAATCACAGTTTCACAGACTTCCGAAAATGTTTTCGATGTAAAGTTATTTTATTCTTATTTGAAGGCGGTTTTACTTTTACGTTAAAAGTTAATTATTGTTCATATTTTTTGTGAAAAGTTTTTAATAATAATTAAGTTATATAATACTTGTAAGCCAACTAAATGCTCTGTTCCAATGATACTGCGAGGTTCCGGAGCAAATTTTTAGATTTTTGTTAACTTTTTTAAAACCGCTCAACCGATTTCGATAATTTGAATTTGAGTGGGACTACCTCTAAAGTAAGTTAGTATAACCTACCAAACAAAATAAGAATGATCGAAATCGGTTCACCCAGTCGAAAGTTATGAGGTAACAAACATAAAAAAAACAGTCGAATTAAAAACCTCCTCCTTTTTTAAAGTCGGTTGAAAACTTCAATGTCTAAAGAATTGCGAAACAGAAGGAATCACTACAATTTCAGACTTATTGTTTATTCTTATTATTCTGTGTAAATAAAAGAAATACAATTTACGTAAAAAGTAACTTTATGTAAATATTTCAATGTTTGTATTGTTGGAAATTTAAAAGTTTTATTCATACAAAGTTTTCATTATCAAAGTAAACAATGAGCATTTTGTATTGTTAGAAAAAATATTTAATTTCATACAAAGTTTTCATTATTAAAGTAAATAATGAAAACTTTTATTGTTGGAAATTTAAAAGTTTTATTTTCATACAAAGTTTTCATTATTAAAATAAATAATGAAAACAGTAAGAAATAAAACGTATGTAATTAGGTCTGGTAGTTACGTGACGTATCACGATAGCCTAGTAATATAATCGTTGGACTGCCAAGTCAATGGTCTCGAGTTCAATCCAAGGCAGGCACCTCTGACTTTCCAAAGGACCCACTAAATGACAAAATTATTTCTGTAAAATATCAGAAAACTACTCAGAGATACTAATCATTTGTAATTAAAATTATTTTAAGCGGCGGTAGCCTAATGGCTAGGGCGTTGGACTTCATGTGGTTGCCGGTTCGAAACCCACCCATTGCACTACCGACATGAACCCACTCGTAATACAAGCATTTAGCTAAGTACGAGGGGTTAACAAGATTACTAGTAATGAGCGACCCACATTGCTAGTAAGCTTTTAAAAAAAAACCCTTAAGTATGTAACAAAAAATACTCCATCACTATTTGATGCTTATGTAACTAATTACTTACTTAAATACATAGAGAGTAACTCACCTAGTGTAGTGCGAAACTTTAATCAATACATCGGAAGGTCACGATCAAGTCGATTAGCTTTCACTTTCAAAACGATTCCTGCATCGATACGATAACTCGAATAAAAAAACCGACACGCTAATTTTGAACCTTGTTCCTTGTTCTAGAATTCGAATTTTGAATTTAATTTAAACGCGTGGTATCCAATTGGAATATTTTGAGGCACTGATATGTAGTTCATGGTTATGAAGACTTGTTATCCCGTTCCTAGGCAACCCATTGCATGTGATTGGCGGTTAAAAAAATATTTGACGTCACCCCAATACGGGTAGTGTTAATAATTGGCTTAGATTTTGATAGAAGCTATCTTTGTGTCTGTGCTTTAAAGAGTTTATGGCAAAAACCCGCCCTTTGTGGGTATTATAAGGTACGACGAAGGCAGGAAAACTTATCAGTAAAATTTAGTAAAGAAAGACGCAGACTTACTTTTAAAGTTAGGCCAATTGATTGGTTTCCAGCCTCTGGAAATACTTTCCATGTATTAGAAACAATTTCATAGGTACTACATAACACGGAAAGCTCTATCTTGATAGAGATAGGAGATATTAAAGCAAAAATTTATTTTAGTTTAAATAAACTAAAATGCGTGCAAACGCACGCGCATCACGCAAAAACTACTGTACAATATTGGATGCTGTTTCATAGAGGTATTGCTATAGGCTTGACATCTGGTGCATGATTCATCTTTATACGCTGACTTATCTGCTAATATAAAATTCCAGTGTGTCGTAATTCTTCTCATCCTAAACGGCTTGATATATTTTGAACGTTTTTTCTGCACTTGGGGGGTCAAGTGTATCCACTTGACCCCCCAAGTTAAGAACTTATCTATAGTTGGAAATGTAACAATGTTACATTTCCATATCGTTACCGAAGTTAGATAAATCTGAAATGTTTGGAATTGGCATAACCTTTCCATACGTCACGTGATGTAATTATGACAAACCATACGTTACAAATATCTAACTTCGCTATCGATAATGAAAATGTGACATTCTCTAGGTCGCGCTGTTGTCGTCATCGTCTTAACTGCGATTGAAATTTTATGAAGAGTAAGCTGCATGAACACTCCTTAACAGAAGGAGTGTTCATGCAGCTTACTCTTCATAAAATTTCTAAAAAGAGAATAGGTCTAATAAATCAGCTTATCAAACTATTCATCTAAGGCCATGATACCCTTACGATGTTTGTTTTCTTGTTGAGTGACGTCACTATCAGTGCCTAACTACCTAACAATGATAAATATCACAAAAAGCAATCCATTAGTAACAGTGTATGCATGCCGCGCCTTACCGCGACCGCTGGGTGGAGCTGGGTGCCAGCGCAAGTCATAAGCGGTAGCGGGTTGGTAGAATACATTGTACAGTTAGCCCGCACATCAGGTTATACAAAACTGTAAAATTCCTCCAAATGATTTTAAGCCTTAAATTGTTGATGATTAAGTTCAAAATCAACTGAGAAAATTTTACATTTTGTGGTAACCTGTACTTGCGACCGTACTTGAGGTTTGTTTTACGCACGGCCATATATAAAGCTAATCTCTCATAGTATTGAAAATCACAATACAATGCGAAGTCTGCGAAGCCGTATGTATTGTTATATATATTGTTACAGTATTTTTGTGGTTCTTTATACTGAGCGCCAATGATATTGTGTAACTTATAATAACAAAGTGATTTTTTAATTATTGTTTACTTTTCAGGAGCTGAAAATATTTATGATTATAAAGAAGTCTCATTTTGAAAACAACTCTAAAACATCGAAAACACATAAAAAGGCATGTTTTTTACTGAAAAAATAACTTAAATCGACTAATAAAGTTCTAAAAATTATTTAAAGTTTTTTGTGGGGATTAAGAGGGGATGCTTTTTCCCTTTCCACAAAATGAGTTTTAGTAGGGAAACTTTATGACATATCGGAGTGTGACGTCACAATCCTGTGAAGTACGCTCTCTGTATAATACAGAATGAAAACTTTCTTATTTTTTCAACTAAATTATGTAATCGATAAGCATTTTTATGAGACCATTAAAAAAATAACACTCGACTAGCACATTGAACTAACCGTCTTTAGTATTCATAGGGTAAACAACGACGTTCTCCGTCCCTAAGACATTTCTAGGTTAGCCTAACAATGAGACATAACACTAGACTAATGAATTACATTATAGTTTGTGCCACACCCAGTCTGTGGGTGCAGCCACATCAGGGCTTGAAATGGGAGAGGCGGCGTCATTCTGTTTGCATTTTATATGCATAAGACTATGTATGCCTGCATAATGTTATATGTCAGGTGAAAAGACCGTCCTTAAACCTGTCGCGTAGGAATATAATAGGTCAATTTTAACAAAGTTGAGATACTCTGAAACTAACAAATCGGTTGTTTAAAAAATTATTTTTCTTTTGGTTTGGTTTATTGTTGTTCTTTATTTTTATGTGACAGCTTTTTTTAAATGTTTAGAATCTGGTTTTCGTTTAGCTTTACATATTTTATGAAAAATATGAATAATATTATTTTCACAACGTTTTTATTAAGATCTCAGCAATTTTCAATTAGAAAATAATTTTCGCGATTTTACAAGATATCACCAAATTATCATTATATATATCATAATCTGATGAATAAAATATGAACAGAGATTTTATATTAAGGAGTTAAATTAGGATTTTTTTTTCAAAGTTTTCTAAAAATACAAATCACGGCACTCCAAAATCGCTATTGCTCATGCTTTATACCACGCCACAACGGAAGCGCGTCTATTTTAGCCGCGATATGTACCTGCTTTTCCACGATTAGAGTTTAGCGTTGCGAGTTCCGGTGGTTCAGCTTTCAAGTCGTGTTGCGAATTGATGCCTCATTGTATTACAACGGGTATTGGAATAAATGGGAGTGACGATGGAAGTTATGGAATGAGGTGTTTGGAATAGGGTAAAACGATTATTTCGGGTGGAGAGTTTGTTTGTGATGCGTTTGGCAGCTCGCGGGTTTTTGGGTGTCGATGTCTGCATTTAAATTTTGACAAAGATAGGTATGTTATTTTTTTGATCATAGTAAGGCTTGCGCTTGACAACAACTCGCCTGATGTGACGATCTTACGATGGAGCGCGCTTGTCTAGATGAAACCTATTCACTCTCGTCATGAAGACACCCAAATTGTAAGTCTATTTTCTAGAGTAGAATTTTTCTTTCAATACAAAATTTATGTCTTTGTGAATATTTTGCATTGTTTAATGCTAAAATATAATGAAAATAAGCATTTATATTTTGCATATTACTGACACTTTAAATTTAACCTATACAATCTATTTAATGTCAATAAGATTTTGGCATTGGTGTTTTGACGGACAGAACCAGAAGGATAAGGAAAGGAAATCTTATAAGGATATCATTTTTTCCTCTTGAAAATAATAAAAATAAATGAATACAGAAATAAAAAATGAATAGTCCGCATAATTTTATTATGACAGGGTGGGCAATTCCATACTTGGACCATAATACGACTGTTGCGTGTCATCATTATTGTATTTTGGTTACTTACAGACTAGCTTCATTTTGTCGGTACATTTAGGGTAGGCCCTAATTTGATGTGGTCATTTATATGTATACTTTGATTTATTTATGAAAGAAGTATAATTTTACTGTAAGAATAATAATATTATATTTTGTATACCTATGATACTGATTTTAATGTGTTTATGTTTAAGAGTGTTATTGTGATGTCCAATAAAATATTATGTATTCTTTCTTTCTTTATTTTCTTTACAATTTTATTGCCTAAAGAAAGAAAATCTTTACCCAAGCCTATTCATTACTACGAGAAAACAAATTAAGTATTTACGCGTACCGTTAACGTGATTTACTTTATTACCTACGGTATTATACGGAGGCCATATATCCTGGCCTTTGGCGAGGCCCAGGCCTGGAACCTAGAATGAACTGAGATTTAAGATTTATGCAAATTGGCCTAATGTGAGGGAAAACATCGTGAGGGAACCTGAATGCCTGAGAAATGTTCTTGACGGCGTGTGTAGTCTAGGCCTGCACTAGGCCCGCGCTAGGCCCGAGTGCGGGACTGTAGCCTAACCTATTTCATTCTGAAAGGTGACCTATACCCAGAAGTGGGGCAAAAAATAGGATGATGAAGATGACGCTAAATGATAGTGTAACAACAGATTTAATACCTCATCCGTAACATAACATACCATCACGCCTGTGTATACCCCGAAAGGCTAAGCAGAGGAGTAGGTAATAATGTACACCCACATGTCGCCGGTATGTTTAGGTCCCATGTAATAGGGGGCGAGCCCATTGCCATTAACCGGGCACAAATCCAGACTCCGAGTTGCTACTGAGAATTTCATAGAAAAAGCCAATATCACTTTGCTCGATCTGGGGATCGAACCCAGGACCTGTACATTTTTTTGTGGTAGGGCCACGCTGCTCGCAGCGTGAATGGGCCGGCTTGATCGGGGAAGTACTACACTCTCGCAGGAGACCGACGTCCGAGTAGTAGCGTTGCGCCACAGCGCTTCGTTCGGTGAGCGAGAGGGCCGGAGGCCCAATTCCTCCCTCCACCCCCTCTCTTTCTCCTTCCCCTCCCTTTCCCTAAATAGGCTTAGCAACGCATCTGCAACTCCATTGGTTTTGTAGATGTCCATGGGCGTCGATGACTACTTACCATCAGGTAGCTCGCCTGCTTGTTTGTCGAGTCATCCGATAAAAAAACACCTCTAGCGCAACAGTTGCGCTTGACACGACTACACTAACGAGGCTGTCCGAAGAAGCACAAATGGATCTGTTGCCTGACTATTTTAAGATCTATTCCGTGATTTTAAGCGTAGTTACCTTGTGAATTAATTAATCAGCGTTTGTACGACTCACACAGACTTTTAAACTTGTGTCTATTATAGTTAGCATAATATCAGATTAACATGACAGTTAAACATATCCTACACGAGGAGAGTCTAAAAATGTAATTAAAACCATGAATTAAATATTAGATAGTGTTTAATTCACATCCTGAATCCTAACGCCGAATGCGGATCTGTTCAGTACAGTCAGCGCAAAAAGTATTTTATTAAAACCTAGAACTGCCTTCTGAGTCTGGCTATCCTAAGCGCCATTTAAAAAAAAAAAAAAAGTAAATTGCTTTGCAGTCGCAAAGCAATTTACTTTTTTTTTTTTTATGGGATAACTCGGCAAACGAGCAGGCGAGCTACCTGATGGTAAGTAGTCATCGCCGCCCATGGACATCTGCAAAACCAAAGGAGTTGCAGATGCGTTGCCGAGCCTATTTAGGGAAAGGGAGGGGAAGGAGAAAAGGAGAAGGAAGGGGATTGGGGGAGGAATTGGGCCTCCGGCCCTCTCGCTCACCGAACGAAGCGCAGTAACGAAACGCTACTACTCGGACGTCGGTCTTCTGCGAGAGTGTGGTACTTCCCCAGTCGACTTATTTTGCTTCTCAACCGACATCAGTGGGTTCGACGTTTCTTCACCACTGCTCCAAACACGGTGAAGGAACACATCGTGAGGAAACCGGCATGTCCTAGAACCAACATTCGAAGACATGTGACATTGAAGCGTCGGTAGTCTAATGGCTAGGGCGTCGGACTTGCGATCATATGGTTGCCGGTTCGAACCCCACCCATTGCACTACCGACGTGAACCCAGTCGTAACACAAGCATTTAGCTTAGCACGAGAGGTTAACAAGAATACTAGTAATGTGTGACCCACATTGCTAGTAGCTTTTATTAAAAAAAAAAAAAAAAACTACTAACCCGCATTGGACCCGCGTGGTGGATTACCGCCCACTCTGTCTCACTGAGAGTTTTGTGTTGTAGTGGCTTGTATCCCAGCAGTGGGAATATTAAAAGCCGATTATGCTAATTATGCTAATTATGCATTCACCATAAAAAATAAAACGCGCTAGTATTTTAACATAAAAGTGAAACCTTTTTTTCAATTTTGTTGTGCCAGCACCTTTCTAAACTAGATTTTTTTTGAGCAACCTGATACTATAGGCAATTCACTATTGCCTAGGCCAAATAGTTACTTAGCTGACTGTACTAGTCCAAGGTAAACACACGCATTCACCGTCTGTCGCTACGAATGGCGTGCAACGCATGATAATGTTGTTATGTCACTTTGTACTACCAATTGTTTATCATTGAGCAAATAATCTGATAACTAACAGCGGAGATATTGAGGACTAGTTTGTGAGCGCGTGTTTGGTTGTATTTTGGAGATTTTTTATTGATGTTATACTTAAGATGTCGCGTTTATTAAATGTTCATATATCATCCTCTCTTACCCTTATCCCAATTTACTTTTAAAGGGGTCTTCATTGAACAATATTGTTTGTTTACTTTAAATCTATTTCTAAATAAGTAAAAAATAAAATTTTCAAACCAGTACCTTCTTAGATGCTTTCGATTGATAATACATACACTCACGCCTTTTCCCCATAGGGGTAGGCAGAAACTACAGAACTCCATCTGCTTCGATTCTTGCATACTTCTTTTGCTTCGTCCACATTCATAAATCTTGTCATGCACATGCGCCAGTTGCGGGTACTACGCACCCTGATTCTCTCCGATTGATGATATAATATTATTTTTAATTTCTCATAATTTAAGTGAACTGTGTAATGTATTGATGGTTTTTTTTAAGTTGTTTAATGTTGAAGTACTGAAGAACGCTGGAGCAAACGAGTTCTCGAGTGGGGACGACATCTAGGCAAGCGTAAAGTATGGCGTCCGCCGCGCGCCGGCCAGATAGAGTGAAGACTTACGGAAGGCAGTTGGCTGGATGCCGAAGATCTAACTCTGTGGGGTTCACTTGGAGAGGCCTACATCCAGCAGTGGAAAAATGCAGGCTGATGATGATGATGTAGGGAAAATTGCAACCTACGGTACGGGTTTTTTTACAGTTTAAATCAATAGAAAAAAGTATAATATATAGGCTATAATTTTATTTAATATCATCAACACCGAAGTCCGAGTGATTCGTTAGTTTTAAATAATCTAAGCCTTTAGCTAATAAGCTATGGAAAAAACCCAACAAAATAATACTGAAATACATAAAGAAAATGTAACAGAACCTAGTTGTTTGAATAATTTACCAATGTTTTCTTATGTAACCACAATTCAATGGTAGAAATATCGTGAGAATATGAACAGGCGTTGTAAATTATAAATGTATGGCCTAGTGAATGTTTCCACCTGTTATTTCGTTCGATGGACGGCTGGTCGCCATTTTAAATTAAAACACACGTTGATTCGATAGCCGTTTAAAAGCTTTGTACAACTTTTTGGATTCGGACACATTTTTAATTCGATTTTTTTGTACTTATCAGTCAATTCGATATCTGTTTAAAGCTTTATACTTATAACTTTTTGGATTTGGATTCTTTCCCAGCGCGAGCAAATTTATTAGATTTTTATAAAATTCTCAGTAACAGCTCGGAGACTGGATATGTGTCCAACATGACAATAGTCTCACCTTCTTTTACATAGGACCTAAACATACCGGTGAACTGTATTTATTTATTTGTTTAAAGGATCTCTTACAAGAAATACATTACAAAAGGATGTACAAAAACAAAAAAGGTTGTAGATCTTATGCTTTCTCACTTATAAGAGACCACGACATGCAAAACTACAAATTTATTTTATAGGCAAATTAAAATGAAAAACGTAACTTAAATTTAAGATTAACAATAATAGGAAACACACATTGGGATTACACAGTATTAGAATTAAAATAAAATTAAGAAATAAAATAAAATAAAAATTACATAAACTACAACTTATTAAACTGTAGGTGTTCATTACAAATCGCCTAATCTTTCGGGTAATGCGGGCGTTATAGTATGTATGTAAAATGATACAAATATACACGAAGAAGACACAAGACTGGCTGACTTCGTGGCTTCGTTGCGGATGTACGGCACTCGCCCGATCAAGGTGACTTGCCCGTGCGTGACTTGACATTCACTGGCTCCATAAACACACGACAATTATTCGAATTTCTAATTAAACAGTTTATAAAGACAGTCTCCACTCCGCAATCCATGCAAAAGTGTTTTTTTTTATAGGATTACTAGGCAAACGAGCAGGCGAGCTACTTGATGGTAAGTAGGTAGTCGTCGCTGCCCATGGACATCTGCGATACCAAAGAAGTTTGCAGATGCGCTGCCTATTTAAGGAAAGGAATGTGTAAGGAGAAAAGGAGAAGGAAGGGGACTGAGGGAGCAATTGGGTCTCCGGCGCTCCACACTAACCGTGCGAATCGCAACAGTATGCATACTGCTACTTGACGTCGATATTCTGTGGGAGGGTAATACTTTCCCGGCCGTGCGACCCATTCATGCTGGCACATAGACAAGCCAGCGAGGCATTACTATTACAAAAGTTTGGCCCTATCTTAAATTTTAACTAATGAAAGTCATTGAAATTTTGCAGTAACAATCTTATCATTGAAATACGTGGTCCTTGTTCGTAAAATGTCATTTTAATATGGTTAAAAAGTTACACGAGCTTAAAAAAGATTGGTAATTTTCGATTCAAAACTTTGTATTTCAAGATAATGTTTAAACACAGAACCATTTTGACTCATGGGTTCCCCAATTGTATAATGAATATCCTTTTACATAAAAATAAACGACGTACATAATAACCATATTAAGAGAGTAATCTCTAAATTTCGAAACATAAGAAACACAGGCGGACATATTGCAGATATAGTGGTTTCACCTTTGGGGTTCGCGTTCGCAATGTGAGCGATAGAGACGGCGATAACAATGTCACGCTCGCGAGGGACACTCCTCTTAACAAAACAGCTTTGTCATCAGCTATTCTGTTGTAATTTACTAGCCAAATTACAGCGTCTGTCACGCGAGCGAACTTTCTAGAAAATATTTGAAATAGCCGACACGTTGTCCTGTCTTGACTATGAAGATTCTATACGAACTGGTACAACAATTAAAACAGTCGTTAAGTTTTCTAATAGTTTCCAATTTTCTGCGAAATGTTCTTCATATTTCTTTCCGTAAGAACATTCTAGAAAATCAAGAAAACGTAAAAGAAAATATGTAACGTAAAGACGTTCTCAAGTCACAAAATAGCGTGACCAAGGGAAATAAGGATTCCCTTTTATATTTAAAGATAGATAGAATATAGGTGAATAGATAGATAGATAAATATAATAGATAATTCTCTGGAAACACTAGACTAATGAGGCAATTAATTCTAACAAAACCATAATAACAAAACGTCATCATTAAAGCCTTTTTTTTAGCAATTGTAGGAAATTATAATTCATTTGCGTAATCATTATCAAGTAATTTTTTATCAATTAAACAAAATTATAATTCATTTGATTAATAATAAATCATCTAGTTGTCAGAATATAAAAAAATACTTGCCTAAAATACTTTATAATCATGATCATAATAAAAAAGAAACTTTTTACCTAATAACAGCTTCGTTTCATAATGACGAGGCAGTTTCAAAACCGTGACGTATGTTATTGGAGCCGCGCCTCCTCAAACCGTCAATAAGAAAACTTTAAAACTGAGTTCAATGGACGGACTAAACAGCTGTTTTTCTGTCTCGTTTAGACGTCTAATGATACAAAATACTAAGAAATGATTATTAATTTTGTCACCATAATGGGTTTTGAGAATTGTGTTTTTTAGTTGAAATTCTCCCTCTTCGGTCTAGTGGTTACAAGTGCGTATGGGGGGTGACAGGTCCCGGCATCGATTCCAAGGCGGAGCAAAGTGTTTAGAGGTTTTCTATAAAATTCTCAGAAGTAACTCTGCTCTGAAATACACGAGGATGTTCATCACGTCTTTATTCCCCGAAGGGTTAAGCAGAGGTATATTAATGTACAGGTAATGTGTAGGTCCCATGTATTAGGAGGCGAGCCTATTGCCATCCACCGGTCACAATTCCAAACTCCGAGCTGTTACTGAGAATTTCATTGAAAAACCCATGAACACTTTGCTCGACCTGGGAATCGGCGTATCTTCTAAATCGGAATATTCTTGTATCGGAAACCGAGACGTCTAGCGTAGCAGTCGCGCTTGCGATCACTGGACTTATGAGGTAGTTAGTTAGGTATTTTTTATAAATACAATTATTCTTATGAAAACTAGAAGGTAATCTATGAATTCTTGTGGTAGGGCCACGCTGTTCGCAGCATGAATGGGCCGGCTTGACCGGAAAAGTACCACACTGTCGAAGGCGACCGAATGAGAGGGCTGGAGGCCCAATTCCTCCCTCAATCCCCTTCCTTCTCCTTTTCTTCTTCCCCTCCCTTTCCATTAATAGGCTTGGCAACGCATCTGCAACACCTAGTTTTGCAGATGTCCATGGGCGGCGATGACTAATTACCATCAGGTAGCACGCCTGACCGCTTGCCGAGTCATCTCATAAAAAAAATGTGCTTGTCGTAATGAAATATAACTATAACATGCTTTCTACTACACCTGAGGGAAATCGCATCAAATGTAGCCTTTATTTATGTAAAATATTATCAGCTATTACTTCCCCAACTCAAGAATTCAAAGGATTTATATACGTACTATAGTAAAAAAATAAAAAAATAACAAAACACCTACCACCACGCCTGTATTCCACGCCTGTTAGGCAGGGGTGTTCCAATGTACTCCAAAAATCTGCGGGTATGTTATAATCCACGTATTATAAGCAATTAGAGATTAAAAAAGGGTTATAAATTATGGGGAACTTTTAGTTCTGGGAAATTTTTTATACAAATATATTTGATTCCGATTTGATTTTTTTTTTCTTTGTCAGGTCGCCAGAGATAGAGACAGACCGTTTTTAAATAACATACCATCACGCCGATATTCCTCGAAGGGTTAGGCAGAGGTGTAATAATGTACACCCACATTTCGCCGGTATGTTTTGGGTGCTATGTAACAGGGGGCAAGCCTATTGCCATTAACCGTGACAAGTCCGAGAGTCCGAGCTGCTACTGAGAATTTCATAGAAAAACCCTAGCGTACCTAGCAGTCGCACTTAGGACCACTAGACTAATGAGGCAGTTTATTGACGAAGATAATATTATGCTATATATTATAAATAAAATAGTAATAGATTACGATTTCGTGCCTTATGTCCTAGTAATATTAAAATATTGTAGCGATAGGTATCTAGCACGCTACATATAACCACGTCGGATCAAATCCTGAATGGAGCAAGCGAGATTTACCGCGCGACTAGCATATTATGCAACCACCCGATATCAACCTTTGTGCCGTGGCCCGCCAGGCTAAACAACCGCCTGGTTGAATTCCCCCCTTTCGGGGCAACACACCTCGCATCCAAACTCGAAACGACCTTGTCATTACAAAAAACATAACATAACATACCATCACGCCTGTATTCCTCGAAGGGTTAGGCAGAGGTGTACTTAATGTACACCCACAGTTCGCCGGTATGTTTAGGTCCCATATAATAGGGGGCGAGCCTATTGCCATTCACCGGGCACAAATCCAGACTCCGAGCTGCTACTGAGAATTTCATAGAAAAACCCAATAACACTTTGCTCGACCTGGGGATCGAACCCAAGACCTCTAGCGTAGCAGTCGCGACTGGGACCACTAGACCAACGAGGCAGTCCATTACACAACCAATAACTTTATCCCAAATTTCTGAATTCTTTACTTTTAGTAGCCATATGCAACGACTGCCTCATTTATCTAGTGGCCCTAAGCGCGACTGCTACGCTAGAGGTCCTGGGTTCGATCCCCAGGTCGAGCAAAGTGTTATTGGGTTTTTCTATGAAATTCTAAGTAGTAGCTCTGAGTCTGGATTTGTGCCCGGTGAATGGCAATAGGCTCACCCCCTATTATATGGGATTAAATATACCGGTGAAGTGTGGGTGTACATTAGTACACCTCTGCCTAATCCGGCGGGGAATACAGGCGTGATGGTATGTTTATGTATGTATTATGTATGCAACGACTACGGCAGTACTTATAATAAGTATGTATAATCAAAAACAGTAGTATACATAGATAATGTACTGCATTTTGTAGTTTTCGTCTTATTCCCATGGGAAAAAAGGCGTGAATGTATTGTACACTGTCTTGCACGTATCTAGGACAATTGGATCAAGTCCCATGTGACATGGGGCGAGCCTGTAGCCATTTATCGGACACAATTTCGATCTCAACCCAACGCTGTTCCAGTTCCGTGAACGTAAATTCAATGCAAACCTATTGATTTTGCAAATACAGGCGCCTTGTTGAGATAGTGTATTTTACACTTCATATCGTGAATTACCATCACGCCTGCACCTCGAAGGATAAGGCAGAGGTGTACTAAAACTCAACTAAATTATAAAGGATCTAACTGTTATTATCAATATTTAAACATTAATATTGTAATTAAATACAAAGGAGATCTATGTAGTTAAAGGCAACCCCCTATTACATGGGACCTAAACATACTGGAGAACTGTAGGTTTACATTAGTAGGTACATCTCTGCCTAACCCTGTGGGGAATACAGGCGTGATGGTACTATGTATGTTTTTAGACTAACATAATCAACTAGTTTTAGAACTGAGCCAAAAATATAACTATCCAGATTGAAGTATGAAACATACGTAACATCACGCCTGTTTACTCCGAAGGGTTAGGCAGAGCAGGTGTACGTAACCCAGTCGCCCAGTTCGCCGGTATGTTTAGGTCCCATGTAATAGGGGGCGAGCATATTGCCATTAACCGGACACAAATCTAGACTCCGAGCTGCTGCTGAGAATTTCATAGAAAAACTCAATAACCCTTTACTCGACCCGGGAATCGAACCCGGAGCGTCTAGCGTAGCAGTCGCACTTGGGACCACTAGACAAAAGAGGCAGTTGAATTGAAGTATGAAAAGTTCGAAAATTTGAATAAAGAGCGTAGGTATACTCCCTTTTAGAAGAACTGATGGCCGTTGGGGCAAAAAGGTTCTCGAGTGGAGACCACGCACCGGAAAACGCAGTGTGGGACGACCTTCAACAAGATGGACAGACGACCTGGTAAAGGTCGCTGAAAGTCGTTGGATGCAGGCAGCATATAACCAACCGGTCGTTGTGGAAATCTATGTGGGAGGCCTTCGTTCAGCAGTGGACTTCATTTGGCTGATATGATGATGATGATAACTCTCTTTTAAAAGGCTGGCAACGCACTTGTGACTCTTCTAGAGTTGCGGGTGTCCATGGGCGGCGGCAATCGCTTACCATCAAGCGATCCTTCTGCTTGTTTGTCCCCTATCCTATAAAAAAAATGACGAAACGCTTCTAGAAAACGTAGGTAGTGCTTAACTTCGCCGGGTCGTCACGGTGTCGCCAGAAACGTCAATTTTCAATGCTCCTAAATAAAAAATACGTCAACATAACATGTCTACACCCAAATAAGGAGGACATTGTCAACAGTTTGTTTTATGTAGGAGTCAGTCTGACGTCACAAGTATGAAAGCCTTGAGATGGTTGAAACGGCAATAGGCTACGGCCTTACAAGGCTAAAGCAAATTCAGGAGGCTATTATGGCCACGTTTGGCTAAACATAATGATTCGTGAACACACTGCTGACCTCCCATAACAATAAAAGTGTATACAATGAAAGGTCACGTTATGCTGGTAATCACTAACTGATCATCATCATCATATCAGCCAAATGAAGTCCACTGCTGAACGTAGGCCTCCACCATAGACTTCAACAACGACCGGTTATATGCCGCCTGCATCCAACGACTCCCAGCGACCTTTACCAGGTCGTCTATCGTGTTGGAGGTCGTCCCACAATACGTTTTCCGGTGCTCGGTCTCCACTCGAGAAACCTTTTGCTCCAACGGTCATCAGTTCTACGAGCTATCTTCCCGCCCACTGCCACTTAATATTGCTAATTCTTTGAGCTATGTCGACAACTCTTCTACGGATCAATGATATTAATAAGTTAAATAAGTAAATGGTAGAGACACTGTCACAAGTAATTATTTTTTCACTATATGGCACCGGCTTATCATAACTAACGATCTCCGAGAAGAAAAGCCATAACAAAACTCAGAGAATTATGATTTCTTTTAATTTTCAGACAAAATTAGTAGATTATAATTAGTAACTAGGAATGAGAGACTGAAAAATAGTGTGATAAGACAACGTTGCGGACTGAAAGATGATATAGTGACACGTATTGAAAGGAATATGCTAAGATGGTTTGGGCATGTCGAGAGAATGAATGAAAGACGATTAACGAATGGAATTTATAAGGCGAATGTTAGTGGCAGCGCCGGAAGAGGTCGCCCTAGAAGGACGTACACCGATCTTATCGGCGAGGTTCTCCAAAAAGGTCAGGTGCGTAGTACTCGCAACCGGCGCGTGTGTATGAAAAGATGTATGAATGTGGAAGAAGCGAAAGAGATATGCAAGAGTCGTAGTAAGTGGCAGTCCATAGTTTCTGCCTACCCCTGTGGGAAAAAGGCGTGAATGTATGTATGTATGTAAAATTAGTAGATATCATTAGATAGGTATGTGAGTTTTACAATGAAGGGCTTTATCTGAACAGGCCCTTAAAGAAAGAGCCGTAACAACTTTGAGTTGACCTTTCACCTTGTATTAAGCATCATAATTATGGTGTATTCCAGTTAGAGCACCCAGTCGAACAGCACCTGAGGTATCCACTTAGAGCAACTTTCAATATTTTTGATGATTGCTCTAAACGAAAAAAAAAATCTTCGAATAGCACATACACTGCTGCGAAAAATAATTATCACCATCATAAAACCAGTTACTGTTCCCACTGCTGGGCACGGTTTTCCTCTCAGAATGAGAGAGGTTAGACTATAATAGTCTACCACGCTGGTCTGATACGGGTTGGTAGACTTCACATACCTACCGTCGAGAAAATCTCTCAAGCATGCAAGCAACTTCACGATGTTTTTCTTTACCTTTTTTTATGGGATAACTCGGCAAAGGAGCAGGCGAACTACCTGATAGTAAGTTGTCATCGCCGCCGAAGGACATCTGCAAAACTACAGGAGTTGCAGATGCGTTGTCGAGCCAAAGTCGTAGGCTATTTTTCACCCCCAATTTGTTTTTTCGCGTTTTTTGTATGTCAGAATAACATTTGCCGGGTCAGCTATGAATATTACATAAGTTTAATTTTGTGTACACGTCAGATTACATTTAAGTCGTGGTGCACCAAATATGGCTCCCCAATAATGTTAAGTAGGAGTATGACTAAATCTTTAAATATGTCGAGGTTTGAAAAAAGCTGCCTCGTTGACTGCTACGCTTAAGGTGTGCCCCGATTTCGAAGTCCAAAGTCACGGCCAATGTGAGCATGAAACCCAGAAAGCTTGACAACTGTAGATTTATATGCAAAAGGTTCCAGTATTCTTGGGGTTGACATCATTCTATAGCTGCATCATTCGTCTAGTGGTCCTAAGCGTGACTGCTACGCTAAAAGTCTTGGGTTCGATTCCCAAGTCGAACAAAGTGTTATTGGGTATTTCGATGAAATTCTCAGTAGTCGGAGTGCGGATATGTGCCCGGAAATTGGCAATAGGTTCCCCTATGGGACCTAAACATACCGGTGAACTGTGGGTGTACATGACGTACATCTCTGCCTCACCCTTCGAGGAATACAGGCGTGATGGTACGTTTATGTTATGTATGTAATGTAATACAAGTTTCCTTACCACATTTAATTTTTAAAACCACAGTTGGTCATCGATTTTGTGGTACGTACATTATGTTACCGCTAGACTATTACACTTGAACAAAAGGGAGCTAGACAATAAAGGAGAAACTATTAACTGTAGCTTCATTGTCTCTTGTTGTCGCTAATGTCATAAAATAGGTCAATGTGTGGAACAACTACTTTGTAATATCCTTTTAGTAAAAAAATCTCGAGATTTGTCGCAATCACAACATCAGTGCATCTGCAAGGCCTGCCGCTGTTAGTTTATGTATAAGTGACCATTCTTATCACATCGAGATCCTTCGGTGCCTCGGAGAGCACGTAAGTCATCATCATCATCATCATCTTCTTCTTGCCTTTTTCCCAAATTATCGTCGGTGCAGCCTGTGCTTTTTTTTTCATTCATCCCTGTTAGTCGTCATCTCATCATTCAATCCCTTTGCCACCAATATGTGACTTTAGACAATCCGTCTTTTCTTTGGTCTTCCTCTACCCACACACCCTCCACATTCAAATTCATATCTCTTTTAGTCACAGGCATCAAACTGTAAGGATTTTTGTGATGTAACCTAATTAGTCATGTCAGCCTATTGCCGTCAACTGCTGAACGTAGGCCTCCCCCAAAGAGCGCCAACCATCCCGGTCTTGGGCAGCTCGCATCCATCCGCTGCCAGCCACCTTCTTTAAATCGTCGCTCCGTCGTGTCGCAGGGCGTCCCACACTACGTTTGCCCAAACGCGGTCTGCACTCTAGCACTTGTCTGCTCCAACGATCATCTGTCCGTCTGCAGACATGGCCGGCCCACTTCCATTTCAGCGTGCTTATTCTTCGTGTAACGTCGGTGACTTTAGTTCTTTGGCGAATGACTTCGTTACGAATTCTATCCACCAAAGAAACTCCGAGCATTGCTCTCTCCATTGCACGCTGAGCGACCTTGAATTTGTGGACCAGTCCAATAGTGAGTGTCCACGTTTCGGCTCCGTAAGTCATCACGGGTAGGACGCACTGGTTATAGACCCTGGTCTTTAGGCATTGTGGGATCGACGATTCAAAGATATCAGCGTGGTATCGTTGAACCTAATTAGTAATATCACAAAAATCCTAACATTTTCACATGGCTGCAACATACGTATTCAAAACGTAGGTAGGTCAGCAACAATACTATGACATCACTTCACTGATGGCGAGCGTGATTTGAATCCGACAGACGGACAGAGTGATTATGTAAGTGGTTTGCTTCTATTGCAAATTGCTTGAATTGCAATTAGTTAGGTACCTATACCTAGGCAAAGTTTTTTTTAAACTTACTAGCAATGTGGGTCGCACATTACTAGTAATCTTGTTAACCCCTCGTACACACGGCTACACATCAAGCTATACAAAACAAGTTTAGACTGACCTCCCATTGTAAGGATTTTCCGAAAAATTCAAGGTCAGCCTATACTGGTTATGTATAGCTAGATGTGTAGCCGTGCGTACTTAGCTAAATGCTTGTGTTACGAGTGGGTTCACGTCGGTAGTGCAATGGGTGAGTTTCGAACCGGCAACCACATGATCGAAAGTCCAACGCCCTAGCCATAGGCTACCGCCGCTTCTTACTAATTTTAAACGGTTATAGAGTTAAGAGGATAGTATCCGCTTCGCGCTCCATACAAACGTAGTTTGGCCCTTGTTTGAATTTTAAACAATGAAAGTCATTGAAATTTTGCAGTAACGATCTTATCATTAAAATACGTGTTCCTGTAGTATACAATTTCATTTCAATATACGGTTAAAAAGTTACACGAGCTCAAAGATTGGCAATTTTCGTTGAAAAACGGCCCAACTTTATGCTAGTATTTCTCGACAATGTATCAATACTGAAACATTCTGATTCGATTTTTTTTACGTATTAACAATATTATAGGAGTAATCTCCAAAATTCGGAACATAAGAAATACGCGTGAAAATGTTGCAAATGTATTGTTGTTTCTCCTCTCGGGCACGCGTTCGCATCGCGAGGGATAGAGACAGCGACAACTGTGCAACATTGTTGCGTTCGCGAGGGACACTCCTCTTAATGACTGCCTCATTAGTCTAGTGGTCCTAACTGCTACGCTAGAGGTCCTGGGTTCGTTACTGGTTTTATTTTGAAATTCTCAGTAGTAGCTCGGAGTCTGGATTTGTACCCGGTTAAAGGCAATTGGCTCGCCCCCTATTACATGGGACATATACATACGGCGAAGTGTGTGTACATTAATAGACCTCTGCCAAAAGCCTTCGGGGAAAACAGGCGTGATATGTTATGTTATGTTCTAGAGTTAATACTGAGTGCAGTGATAGCCTACTGATGACCATTGGACCATTTGCCAAATCAAACCTGTGACTTTTCAAAGGCATGTGCATATTAATAATTAATTATCACGCGCTTAAACGGTGGAGTAAAACATCGTGAGGAAACCTGCATGCCTGAGAGATTATTTGTCCGGCGTGTGAAGTTTGCCAACCCACAGGAGGCTAGCGTGGTGGACTATACCCTAAAACCTCTCGTTCAGTGATGAGACCCAGACAATGTAATGGGTTGATGATGATAGAGGAGCATTTTGTTTTCAATGTTGTTTTTGTTTTTACGACTTAACTTCAACTAGCTAAAAGTAATAGATTACGATTTTGTTCTTCACATTCTGTCTCATCATCATATGCGCCTATCGCCGTCTACTGTTGAAGGCCTACCCCAAAGAGCGCCAACCATCCCGGTCTTGGCAGCTCGCATCCATCCGCTGCCAGCCAATTGTCGGTCTATCGCGTCCAAGGACGTCCCACACTACGCTTGCCCAAACGCAGTCTCCTCGAACTCGAACACTTGTCTGCTCCATCGATTGTCTTAATTGCCTACATTACATTAAATTCTGTCTATCACAAGAATATTTAAATATCCCATTTTTTTCTTTGCTTTTTGTAGAATCGAACAGATGCAAAATGGGTATTGAACATTTTCATACAAAATAAGTTGATTTGTTGTCTCAGAAGGAGCTCAGATATTGTAGTACTCCTCTGCCTAACCCTTCAGGAAATACAGGCGTGTTGAATTGTACTAACGTTTCATTTAAAAAATCCAATCTATAAAATATAACATCAAAACTATTTCTCATACATGTCGAACTGAAAGTGTGGTTTCAGAGCTGAAAACTATTTGCAAGCTGGGAACGGAATGCAAATTGAAATGAATTTCAATTGAACTGCCATTTTGAAGTACCGTGTTGGTTTACGAGAATTTCCAATTGAAATTTCATTTTATTTTGCATTAAGAAGTGCAGGAGGATTCATTTATGTAGTGGGGTGGGGGGTTAAAATAAAAAAATAGTTAGGGTTAGGTTGACTCGTGTTAGATTAATTAAAAATAACAGGCTTATTGAAAAATAGAATTTTAATATAGGTAGTTCCAATCTTACTGCTACTTTTCGGTCACAATGAATTTAAGAAATATCACACTTGTAGTGCAGTGATAGCCTAGTGATATGACCATTGGACTGCCAAGTCAAAGGTCTTGAGTTCGAATCCAAGGCACGTACCTCTGACTTTTCGAAGTCATGTGCGTATTAATAATTAATTATCACGCGCTTAAACGGTGAAGGAAAACATCGTGAGGAAACCTGCATGCCTGATAGATTTTCTTGACGGCGTGTGAAGTCTGCCAACCCGCAGTAGGCTAGCGTGGTGGACTATAGCCTATTCCCTCTCGCTCTGAGAGGAGACCCGTGCCCAGCAGTGGGACAATGTAATGGGTTGATGATGATGATGACACTTGTAACGAGTAAGTAGAGGCGTACTTAATGGATACCCACAGTTCGCTGATATGTTAAGGTCCCATGCAGTAGCGGGCGAGCCTATTGCCATTCACCGGACACTTAACCCTCCAAGCTGCTACTGAGAATTTCATTAAAAAAAAAACGGTTGGACATAATTAAATAGGTTTGATCATAATTGTTTCTTCTAAGATAATAATTAAATTATTAGTGTCTCGCTGGCATATGACAGCATGAATGAGTTAATACAACCGGGGAAGTAGTACCCTCCCATAGAATATTGAAGTTAAGTAGCAGTATGTATACTATCTTTTTGTATCTTTTAGGCATTTTCCATGCAAAGATTGAAAAAAAATACAAAAAGATAGTTAAAATGTAAGGTGGCATCGTACGACATTGTACTTGCTGTAAAGCATGTCATGTCGGTTGAGAAGCAAATTTTCAACAGATGTCACTGACGTCACCTCAAAGACGTAAATTAAAAAATGTGAAGGCAAATTTCGACTAGGCGGGTGGGAGTCGCGGTGGCTTAGCGGTCATAGCGTCTGGTGTACTTAACCAGAAGACGCAGGTTCGAATCCTGCCCGCGGTCGTATTTTTCCTTCACTAAAATAACTTAGTATGTATACTGTTGCATTTCGTACGGTGAGTGTGGAGCGCTGTACCCTAAGTCTTTCCTCAATCGCTTTTCGTGTTGACATGTGATGGTACGGCCTCTGGGAATCAAACCCAAGTCCCAACACAACAACTACATTTAAAGCTACTAGGCAAATTGAACAAAAGAAAGCTATGGCTACAAATACCTAAGTTACGTCAGATACAAAGCTATTAAGCCAAATAACCCTTGAGACCAATCCTAACAGGCTGTTATTAAAAAGCTAAGCATTTCATGGGGGCCATTTCAACCCCTTTACGAGGCCGAAAGGGTAGAAAAATATCGTCCGAAAGTATCATAAAATTCCGAAGACTATAAAACAGGGGAGGTCTTATTATTTTCGTATATGGCCTATTAAGGAGTGATTGGGGGTGTGTTGTGTCTTCACGCCATTGATTTTGATGTCACAGGTTGAAAGGTTGGCATAATAAGACAATTCGGGGAATTGTCGTCAAATTGGCTGATGGTATGCTCAATTTCATATTTATATCATTTTATTTGCATTCCACAATGTCATATTAGATGGTACATACCATCATGCCTGTATTCCCCGAAGGGTTAGGCAGAGGTGTACTAATGTACACCCACTGTTCGCCGGTATATTGGGTCCCGTTTAATAGGGGGCCAGCCTATTGTCTGTACATAAATATAAGGAGTTTTATAGGAGCAATGAAAGCCAAAATAATTGCATGTATACTCCATTTGGTTAGGTACTTAACTAAAGGTAAACAAATCATAAAAAAGGTTCTTATACAGGGCCACTTTTCATCTTGAAATAAAACGTAACCAAAATAAATTATTTAATCATTCAAAATAATTTTCCTTTACTATACTAGCATATTTTACTACTTTGTTTAATATTAAATGGTAATTATTCATTCTTAAGCTTGCGACCAATAAATAAATCAAATCGATAATTATGTCATAAAGTATTGCAATGTGCCTACTAGAAAGAATCTAAAAAGACAGGAAATCAAAACCTTTTTCTACATATTAGACTTTTGATAACTCGAAAAAATTAAGAAGTAGTAGCGCGAGGAAGCGCGGCAAAATAATTAACCGATATTATACTGAGTCGGGTAACCAGACGTCATTCGTAACAGTTTTTACTTTCGTTCGTTTTTGTGTTTCTTTTGCCGTAAATTGTATTATTTAGTTATAGTTTTGTTTGTTCGTTGTTTTTATTGATTGTTAGATGTGTTGTTATTAATTTCACTCCCAATTCATAAGATACCATTGTAATAAAGGTTGAAGAGCCCTGAACGCCGCCATTTTTATTGTTTACCTTTAGTTAAGTACCTAACCAAATGGAGTATAGAATTTTGTTTGTCTGTTCGTCTATCTATATGTTTTACGAACATCACGTTAAAACTATTGTATGAATTGGATGCGGTTTTCATAGATGTATTGCTGGAGGTTTAACTTGAAATCTGATGGTGATCTTTAAATAAACATATAAAAACTAATTAAGTAAACAAATATTCCGTCAAGAAAGTCATTTATCTGCGAACAAAATATAAAATATACTGTGGAAATCTAGATTAATCCAACTTGCAGAGGATATACGAAATGACGGACAAACTTCTTATTAGTGAATCCTTGTACATACCTAGTATATTTAGGTACTCTAGGTTTTTTATTAGCTTACCTGTCTTATTAAAAGTCTGGAGTCTCCAAGGAAAATAACAATATAAGGTCTTACGTAGGTACATCTTCGTCATTTCAAATAAAATTTGACTTGGATATTTATTAAGTTATTTTAGTGGAGGAAAAATACGACCGCAGGGAGGATTCGAACCTGTGTCTTCTGGTTACACCAGGCGCTATGACAGCTAAGCCACCGCAAGTCCCACCCGCCTAGTCGAAATTTGCCTTTGCCTTTCACATTTTTAAATTTACGTCTTTGAGGTGACGTTAGTGACATCTGTTGGAAATATGCTTTTTCAACCGACATGACATGCTTTACAGTAAGTACGATGTAGATGCCACCTTAGAACCTTTTAACCATCTTGTTGTATATTTTAGGCATTTTCCATGCAAAGATTGGATTTTTATGTCAACATACTATGCTGATCCATCGCTCTGCAATAACCCTTCGGGGATTATGACGTCATCGTTTTCCTAGTCTTTTTTCAGTTGTAGGTTAAATTCCACCTACTGGGGTCGGGGAGGAGTAAAACCTCTTTCCCGTAGCCCCATCAAAAAGTGGAGAGGCGAAACACCCGAGTGGTCACCCAATATGGTATAGGTTTATCGGTGGATAAACTCAAATCAAATCAAATGTTTTTATTATTTTCCAATTAGCTTTTACAAGCGTTTCGTCATCAACCCATTACATTGTCCCACTGCTGGGCACGGGTCTCCTCTCAGTACGAGAGGGATTAGGCTATAGTCCGCCACGCTAGCCTACTGCGGGTTGGCAGACTTCACATGCCGTCAAGAAACTCAGGCATGCAGGTTTCCTCACGATGTTTTCCTTCACCGTTTAAGCGCGTGATAATTAATTATTAATACGCACTTACTTCGAAATGTCAGAGGTGCGTGCCTTGGATTCGAACTCGAGACCTTTGACTTGGCAGTCCAATGGTCGTATCACTAGGCTTTCACTGCACTGCAGGTATTACGTATATCTTCGTCATTTCAAATAAAATTTGACTTGGATATTTGTGTCAACATGATTCGGAGAGCTCATGGATAAAAAATGACTATGCTGATCCATCGGTCTGCAATAACCCTTCGGGGATTTGACGTCATCGTCTTCCTAGTCTTTTTCCAGACTTCTGTGACTTGATGTCGTACGATGACGACGTATAGGACAGGGAGGCAAGCGAGTCACCTGATGATAAGTGATCACTGCCGCCCATGGACACCCAAAACACCAGAGGGGTAATATTTGTAAAGTATGAAATGAAATGAAATGAAATGAAATTTATTTCAGCCAAATAGTATAGTATAGTATTGAAATTGTCTTCAATAGATGGTGCTGACGTCGCCTGAAGACGTAAAATGTGGAAGAGAAATTCGTCATCACAGGCAGTGGTCTCGGTAGCTTAGCTGGCAAAGCGTCTGGTGTACTTAAACAGAAAGACGCAGGTTCAAACCCTGAGATCGAATTTTCCTTTCACTAGAAATTTTCGTTAGTTAGAAAATTCATAACTTTGTGAATATAGTATTGACAATTATATGATTTATCAATACTTTTAGTTATTAAATATAGTTACTTAATTATAATTGCGGCAGGCCAAAGAAGGTGGTGGGACGAGCTAAACATTTTATTGGAGGGATTGTCTGCAAAAAGCTCTGAACTGAGAGGACTGGAAGGAGGCTGGGAGGCCTTTGCACAGCAGGGTAACCATAACGGCTGAAAAAAAATAACATAACATAACATACCATCACGCCTGTTTTCCCCGAAGGGTTTGGCAGAGGTTTACTAATGTACACCCACACTTCGCCGGTATGTTTAGGTCCCATGTCGTCCCATGGAGGCGAGCCTATTGCCATTCACCGGGCACAAATCCAGACTCCGAGCTGCTACTGAGAATTTCATAGAAAAATCCAATAGCAGTATTCTCGACCTGGGGATCGAACCCAAGACCTCTAGCTTAGCAGTCGCGATTGGGACCACTAGACTAATGAGCCAGAGCTATGTCTAAAAATAATAACTAATAATAATAATCAAAATGTTCAGGCTTTTGCATATGAACAAACGATTGACAATTCAAATTGGCGGCGGTAGCCTAGTAGCTAGGGTGTCGGACTTGCGATCATGCGGTTGCCGGTTCGAAACTCACCCATTGCACTACCGACGTGAACCCACTCGTAACACAAGCATTTAGCTACGAGGGGTTAACAAGATTACTAGTAATGTTCGACCCATATTGCTAGTAAGCTTTTTTTTACCTACGTCTTTACGTGCTCTCCAAGGCACGGATGGGTTTCTTAATGTGCTAAGAACAAATCAATCATAATTTAACCGCATCGAGCGCTGCTTATCCTTGCAGATCGATGAATAAGCGTACCTAGTTATACATACTACTATATTGACTGCCTCGTTAGTCTAGTGGTCCCAATCGCGACTGCTACGCTAGAGGTCTTGGGTTCGATCCCCAGGTCGAGCAAAGTGTTATTGGGTTTTTCTATGAAATTCTCAGTAGCAGCTCGGAGTCTGGATTTGTGCCCGGTGAATGGACCTAAACATACCGGCGAACTGTCGGTGTATTTTAAGTACACCTCTGCCTAACCCTTCGGGGAATACAGGCGTGATGGTATGTTATGTAGTTATACATATACCTAGGTAATTTCACCACTGATATATTATTTTAATTCTAATTCAGCTTAACTGCAACAATAACAACTTATTCTAGAGTTTAACTACAACTCTTAACTAGCTCTCTTGAGGTTTGTTTTGCGAATCATCAGAGAGTAATTAGATGCTCTAGTCTTGCTTAAGAGAGCATTACGTCACAAACTTGGTTTGAGTTTGCAGTAAGCTCTTGAAACTAATTCCAATCCTATTTTAATTCCAAACTCTCTCATTAATCTAGTTGTCCTAAGCGCGACTGTTAGAGGTCTTGGATTGAAGTCCCAGGTCGAGCAACGTGTTATTGGGTTTTTCTTTAAAATTCTCAGTAGCAGCTCGGAGTTAGTATATGCACGGTGAATGGCAATAGGCTCGCCCCCTATTACATGGGACCTAAACATAACAGCGCACTGGGGGTGTTACTTATGTACATCTCTAATCCTTCGGGGAATACAGGCGTGATGGTACCTTTGATATTTTTTTTTACAGAAATTGACTAATTACCGATCCTAATGTGTAACATATATATTCACTATAATTAGCTATTTCTAAGCTACAAATCTTGAGATCGAAATGTAAATATACATTTTTTAAAGCTGCTGAATGAAAAATTAATCACAAATATCATAAATGTATTTTATTGAAGGAAAATTTCCACTGCGAGCAGGATTCGAACCTGCATCATTTAGTTATATACACCAGATGCTAAGACCAACTAGCCACCGCATTAAAAAATACAAAAAGATAGCTAATAGGTAAGTAAGATGGCATCGTATGACATCAATCTAACTGTAAAGTAAGTCGCAGTCAGTTTACTCGAATATAATAACTTTATAATCTTACCATGAAAAATACAAAAAAATACAAAAGGATGCTCACAAATAGGTATTCTTAAAACAAAATTCTCTTATGTTCTTCTTCTCTATTATTCTCTTCTGTTCTTCTTCTCTTCTGTTCTTCTCTTCTGTCGTTCTGTGGTAGAGTCGGCACTAACACACCTGAAAGTTTGCTCACCTTGATAATAACACAGGTAGGAGCAACAATTCAGGCCCATCAGTGTACCGTACTCTATTCTTCTTATTCTTGACTATATTCTTTACTTCTCTTCTTTGTAGAAAACATCAACAAAAGCGTAACTAGGTTTTTGCAGAAACAATTCTAACATTTTGTGATAACTCTGCAAACGAGCGAACCACCTAATGCTAAGTAGTCATCGCCGGCCATGGACATCTGCAATACCAAAGGAGTTGCAGATGTGTTGCCGGGCCTATGAGAGGGGAAGGAGAAAAGAAGAAGGAAGGGGACTGAGGAAGGAATTGAATATCCAACAATATGCATACTGGTACTTGACAATTTTCTATGACGGCCTCATTGGTCTAGTGGTCCTAAGCGACTGCTAAGCTAAAGGACCAGGTCCTCAGTTTTTCTGTAAAATTCTCAGTATCAGCTCCGAGCTTGGATATGCACAACCCATTGCTCGACTTATATATTGAACCCGGACCTTAAGCGTAGCAGCCGCGCTTACGACAAATCGACTAATGAGGCAATTGTTTATGTATCAATTACAAACGAAATATAATACACGCGGTAACCTTAACAGTCAGACTGGTCCGCCTTCGAATGACTCAGGCGCAGACATAAAAACTAGATCTATTACAATATCTACAAATCAATCGGTTTTTATTAGTTGATTGGCTACTAGACAGATTGGTAATTAGACATCATTGATAATCTAGACTTCTACGCATATACATATACCATTTTCCCACAACCACTCAATAACAAATTAACAATCCATACCATGGCGCCTATATTCCCCGAAGGGTAAGGCAGAGGTGTACATTGTACACCCACATTTCGCCCGCACGTCTCATCATCATCATCATATCAGCCAAATGAAGTCCACTGCTGAACAAAGGCCTCCCCCATAGACTTCCACAACGACCGCACGTCTAGGTCCCATGTTATAGGGGGCACGCCTATTGCCATTAACCGGGAACAAATCCAGACTCCGAGCTGCTACAGGGAATTTCATAGAAATACCCAATAACACTTTGCTCGACTTGGGGATCGAACCAGGACCTCTAGCATAGCAGTCGCGCTTAGGACCACTAGAAACATGTGGCAGTCCAATAGGTCCAGGTAGCAATAACAATCCTATTGTAAAATTGAATTAAATATAGATAAATAGATAGATTATTCTTTATTGTCCACCAAAAGTAACAAAAAAACAAAAACCAACGTTACATATTGTAGGTATAATGGCGGATTTATCGCTAAACACAACCACAACGAAGTTATAGGAGGTCGAAAATGGCCCGAATGGCTTCGAGAAAACTACGGCCGTGCCTTTTTTTTTTGCTCGACTTGGCGGGGCACTCCCGTGCCCCCAGATTTCTTACAGACAACCATAATAGTATATCAGAGATATAAGAGTTTAAAGTTTTTGGTATGTATGCACAGTTATTTTTAACCCCCAACGTAAACTAAGGCGTAAACGGGGCACAAAACCAAACTCCGAGTTGGACAGTACGATTGTAATAAAATTAACAAAATTAGCTCGACCTGGGAACCGAACCATCACTATGCCAATAAAATAAATTTACTTTTAATTATTTTACGATATGGGCAATCAACGAGATTCAAAAACTTGATTGCATAATTATAAATTCCAAATTTGGATATGTATCCGAAATAATCGAGTTGCGATTTTATTTGAATACTAAACAGCAACTAACATAATTATTACAATTATTAGGGGGATAGTCATTGGTTAAATTATTATTGACACATAAATAAAATGCCAACGTAAATACTTAGTTACGAAACTAAACAAACGGTAACACAGCACACATCAAACAAAAGGGACATTATCAACAAAAAATATCTACATCATTACACTGACAGCGAAAATGGCGCGAAAAAGACGTTTGACATCTGTCAATTACGCTTGTTCGGATACGCGACACGAAAGAATACAAGTTTATTGCGAACAAATAATATTTGATATGTAGATTGGTTTAGTTACAATCGTTAGGTTATTTATGTTAGTTTCAAAATAATAACGGGCTCGTTGTTAAATCGTTGACACCAGTTGCGTGGGGCGCCCGGAGCGACGTATAGTTAACATTTGGGTTAGTTAGTAATTGTTTGACTAGTGATACGGCGGCCATTTTAAATGAGGCTTTAAACAGGGATAAAAGGCGGATTTGAATTTGCGGATTTGAGTAACATATTTGTGTAGAAATATTTATAAGTGTTATTTAATTTATATTATAAGATTTCTTCATTTACCGTTTTACCTAATTATCTATTGAACCCAAAGGTTGACTGGCAGAGAATGCAGTATGGCATTAAGTCCGCCTTGTGTACCATTTTATTTGTACATAAAAGATTAAATAAATAAATACACAACACAACTGTGTAAAGCCGGGCGGGTCGCTAGTATAATGTATAAAAGATTAACAGGATATATTCATAGTTGTCCAAAACTAGAGCGTATCTCTTGGGGAATATGGTTGTAATATTTTTTATTCCCGCTAGATTAAGAATACGGGTTAACCATAACATGGACATGTTCGATGGCATGTACTCGTTAGGTACAGTCCAAAAGATATTAATTGAACACACCCATATTTTGACAACATTACAGCACCAAAGCTTTTCTATAAATTGTACATATGAGGCAAAAAATACTCAAAGTACGTACTCATTACAATGACAACGAAATAAAATGACATATCTGATCTTGTCATATACCTAATAAAATTGTAACATTAAAAGATAATTAATTAATTACTAATATGGGGGGGCTTTATTAAAGCTTGAGGAGCCAAACCATTTTGTTTTTCATTTTTGTTCGTCTGTCTGTATATTTGTACACGTTGCGAATCAACTTTAAAAAAATAACTTACTATACATGAGTTATGGTAATTTTTTTGGGACGTAACTGAAACCAACAACGGCTAGTTATAAAAAAACAACCATGTTAATGGAAAATTCATAAAAAATCCAAAAAGATAACATAACATGTTGTCAATCTCATAGCTTTAATAAGTATGTCCATAGCCAGTGTATCATAAAAAATCAATAGCCCATCCCTCCGCGCGGCCCCATTTACCCTGAAATGTAATTGGATAACCAACGTAATTATATGGGTAATGCTATATATTCACTAATGGATATTGGACAGCAAACAATCTTACCTTTTAAAAATATAATTTAGAAGCAACTTTAGTAAAGCATGTTGTAGATAAGCAAGTAGATAAATTATATTAATTTTATAATCATAATAGTAAACTTAATTATCAGACCGGTAGTCAATTTTTTTTAGTTTATCGTTCTCTTATTTTAGAAGTTACAGGGGGGGACACACACATTTTACCACTTTTGAAGTGTCTTTCGCGCAGAATACTCAGTTTATGACATATTAAAAAAAAAAATATTTACTAGATCTCATTCAAACCAATTTTCGGTGGAAGTTTACATGGTAATGTATATCATATATTTTTTTAGTTTTATCGTTCTCTTATTATATTAGAAGTAACAGGGGGGGGGGGGGACACACATTTTACCACTTTGGAAGTGTTTCTCGCGCAAACTATTCAGTTTAGAATAAAATGATATTTCAAACCTCAATATTATTATTAAAGACCTATCCATAGATACCTCACACGTATGGGTTTGATGAAAAAAACAATTTTGAGTTTCAGTTCCAAGTATGGGGAACCCCCAAAATTTATTGTTTTTTTTTCTATTATTGTGTTAAAATCTTAATGCGGTTCATAGAATATATCTACTTATCAAGTTTAGACAGCATAGTTCTTATAGTTTCGAAAAAAAAGGCTGTGACACGATCGGACAGACAGACAGACAGACATGACGAATCTATAAGGGTTCCGTTTTTTGCCATTTGGCTACGGAACCCTTATTACAGATTATTACAGAGTGAATTCTCAAAGGCACTCTTATATAATTTATGTTATAATAAGAAATAATTATAAGTAGTGTAGTGTTATATAAAAACATTATTTGAATACGGGGTGGCCAAAGAAGTGACGTCCAAATTGAAATAAAACTACTTTTTACGGATTTTATCGCGTTATATTGATATTATTTAATTCCCGACGATTCTAAAAACTGGTCCTTCAAAATCATTTTAAAAAATGAGACCTCAATTGGGATTTATTTCCTGTATTCAAAGTAAAAAGGTGCTGTGATAGCCTAGAGATATGACCATAGGACTGCCATGTCAAAGTTCTCGAGTTCGAATCCAAGGCACGCACCTCTGACATTTCGAAGTTACGCACATGACTTAATACTTAAATATATTGTGCTTAAACGGTGAAGGAAAACATCATGAGGAAACCTGCATGCCACCTGAGAGATTTTCTCGATGGCGTGTGAAGTCTGCCAACCCGCAGTAGCAGGAGTAGCATTCCGAAAGGAGAGCCGTGCCCAGCAGCGGGACAATATATGGGTTGATGATGAAAGTAAAAAGGAGTGCATTTTTTTATGGAAACTAGAATAATATTTGATATTTTTTTACATTCATGCATTTCCTGTATTTACCGAAGGCTCACATGGCCAGTAATTTTATAGATTTTCAGTAAATTTTTCAGTAGTTCATTCAAACCAGAACACAATATTTCTTAGCGGTTAAATACTTGGCAATGATGTGGTAGATGAGTACCCTAGAGGAATATAGTAGGAATCCTTCAACCTCGATATTCGTGTAGGTAATAATATTGTAGCCCTAATTCCTAGGCTAATAATTTTATGATAAACAACGGAATACAATAGTAAATTTACCAGCGAAAATAAACCAGTGTTGCCCAAACCAATATAATAGGAATGAGATCAATCCGTTCGGTGTTGCCAACACAAATATCAATGGTTTCTTGTGCCAACGCTTAGTCGTAAACATTACGCCAAGAAGTTTATTTTAAATCATATTTTATACTCCTTTGTAAATGTTTATGGGGTAAAAGCGGTATCTGTCTGCTGAATGGAAGTTTCTAGAGTTCTTGGAATATTTTTTTGTTTATATTTGTAGCCAAAAGTGAGCCGAGTTTAAGAGTTCAAAGTGCCTACGTAAGTGTAAATATGAGTACAGTAACGAGCACCAATATGTATACAGTCACTGAAATTCAAAAGCAATTTTCTTTTCAAATTGAGTTGAAAAGATTTGGTCGGAACAACATCTAAATTTTTTTTATTAATTAAAATTCTTTATTTGACAGAAGAATATTGCGTATACAAATGAATTATCCTGAGCTAGTTATTACAGGCTAGAGCTGTCAGCTGAGCTAGCTAGGCATTACAGGATCCAGTGCAATCCCCGTTTGATAAGGTACAATTTGTTATTTCACCTTGAATTACATACATTATATTAAGAAAGTTTTAATTAATCAGGCAGTTACATTATATAAATAGTAAATAAATATTTTCAGAGACAATCGTTGTTGAATTTCACTGAATGTGTACAAAATCAATGCAAATCAGTACAGTCACGAGTACATTGTAGCTAATAATTTCTAAATAGATCTTATTTTAGTTTAGTGTTGTGATAGCCTAGTGATATGACCATTGGACTGCAAATTCAAAGGTTCCGAGTTCACGTCCAAGGAAAGCACCTCCGACTTTTCGAAATCATGTACGTATTCAAATAATTAGCACACGCTTATACGGTGAAGGAAAACATTGTGAGGAAACCTGCATGCCTGACAGATTTTCTTGGCGGCGTGTGAAGTTTGCCAACTCGCAGCAGGCTAGCGCGGTGGACTATAGCCTGATCCCTCTTGTTCTTAATTGTCCCACTACTGAGTGGGACAAAGTAATGGGTTGATGATGATCTCTTTCCTCACTATACCTGCTTACCCTTCTCCCGACTAGGATTGACGTTAGGGGAAAGTTATAAAAATAAAACAAACAGTTATAAGTACGAGAGAAGCTTAAGGGTTATATAAAATGGATTCGAAATAAAATAAATTGTGTAGTAAATTTTCACAATACAAATATCAAGTCTTTTGAAAAGGTCCGCTTATATAAACTCCTTGGGTAACAAAACTAGAGTGTATGCTTATGGTGGCTTCCCTGCAAAAATAACTCTACCTACGCCATATTAGATTCTTTATTACAAAAGGAAAAATATATCAAACATTTGCGTCATTTTACTAAAATAACTCTCTGAAACAATACCAATGCCTATGATTGAAAACAAAAGTTAGTGTAGGTAGGATTTTTTGATATACCTACAAGCTGTTGATTTGTATTTCTATTAATCTATTTTAGTAAGTATAGTAGTTTTGGTTTGACTGCCTCGTTGGTCTAGTGGTCCCAATCGGACTGCTACGCTAGAGGTCTTGGGTTCGATCCCCAGGCCGAGCAAAGTGTTATTGAGTTTTTCTATGAAATTCTCAGTAGCAGCTCGGAGTCTGGATTTGTGCCCGATGACTGGCAATAGGCTCGCCCTCTATTACATGGGACCCAAACATACCGGCGAACTGTGAGTGTACATTAAGTACGCCTCTGCCTAACCCGTCGGGGGTATACAGGCGTGATGGTATGTTATGATTTGTAGATTTTGCACTGTGTCTAGAATATGGCGCTGGATGGGTTAAATGTTATGCGTTGACATTTTCCTATTTTTTCCGTCAGTTAAAAAACAATCAATACGAAATGGTGCGAGGTATATAATATTATAATAATGTGGAGGACATTATAATTTCGATAATTGGGGGGGGGGGGGCTGAATAATTACTAATGTATGAAGTAAGCTAACAGATTGTTCGAAATAGCTAAGCCTGTCTGAAGTTGTCCGCAAGTGGTATAGCAGAATAAAAAATATAGAAATAAAATAAAATAAAAAACTGTAACTAGTGCTCGAAGTTTTGGTTTGATAGTCTGCCTCTCGGTTGATCCATGAGAATTTTTCGCACGGCTATAAAACATTATCGAACTTTAACTACATCTCTGCTCAACCTTTCAGAGATACATCCTTGATTATTTGTTGCTTTTTTTATATCCAACACGGAACAGCTCTCAAAAATACGTAAAAACCTTATTCAAGAGCAAAATGGCCGTGAAAGGACATTTATCAGCAGAATATGACCAAAACACAGTACTACCTGTTGCTGAAATAGGAATGTTTCAGTAAAAACATGAAAGTATCACTCCTGAAATTGAGTTGGGAAAACATTTTGAAACTCTCTGAAAGTAATAAGCCTTATTTTGTGTAATTTTCTTTAGAAGTAATATTAAATTATAGTGTTGTACCTACTGCCTCGTTGGTCTAGTGGTCCCAATCGTGACTGCTACAGGTCTTGGGTTCGATCCCCAGGTCGAGCAAAGTGTTATTGAGTTTTTCTATGAAATTCTCAGTAGCAGCTCGGAGTCTGGATTTGTGCCCGGTGGATGGCAATAGGCTCGCCCCCTATTACATGGGACCTCAACATACCGGCGAACTGTGGGTGTACATTAAGTGCACCTCTGCCTAACCCTTCGGGGAATACAGGCGTGATGGTATGTTATGTTATGTTATTGTACCTACAGAATACAAATTTAAATCCAGACTGTAATGCAAAATATAATATAAAAACTTTTTTTTTATGGGATAACTCGGTAATATCAGGAAAGCTACCAGATGGTAAGTAAGTAGTCATCGCCGCCCATGGACATCTGCAAAACCAAAGGAGTTGCAGATGCGTTGCCGAGACTATTTAGGGAAAGCGAGGGGAAGGAGAAAAGGAGAAGGAAGGGGATTGAGGGATTGATGATGATGGTGATGATGATGATAGACGACCAATTTACGAAAAACGAAAAAAAAAATTGACGCCTAAGGGTGAACTTTTAGCCTTAAAAGTTGTATTATTATCTACATAAGGAACTTTATGGACTGCCTCATTAGTCTAGTTGTATTAAACGCTGCTACGCTAGAGGTACTGAGTTAGATCACCAGGTCGAGCATAGTGTTATTGGGTCCTTCTATAAAATTCTCAGTGGCAGCTCGGAGTCTGGATTTGTGCCCAGGTTAACGGCAATAGGCTCGCCCCCTATTACATGAGACCTACACATGCCCGCGAAGTGTGGGTGTACATTAGTACACCTCTGCCTAACTCTTCGGCGCGATGGTATGTTTAATATGGAACTTTCCGACCCCATAGACATGATATAGGTACCTATAATGCTTAGGCGAATACCGCCGCACCCATAGTTCGCGTGACAGACAAAGTGATGGCCCCATACGTAATTGAATTAGCCAATATCCCCCCCCCATCCCATCCATTTAATGCCATCCACTCAGTTGATAGTTATCGTTAAATTGTGTAGTCATTTTTGTTGTCAATTTGCTGTAATTAACTTAGGTATGACGATAATTGATGGATTGGTATTGAGGATGTTTTTTTAATGGTTGTCATAATATGTAGGCCTAGTTGTTTCATTACTAACATAATGTATTAATGTTTTTTGTCTAGTAGGTACAACATACCGCGAGGAAGGGACTCGACGCATAACCGCTTACTATGAATTCGGTACCTACATGATTCTGGACCGGGCCCCTAAGTACAGTGGGTTATAGCTGTTACCTGACCCACGTAGACCCCGCCGGGCCACCTAGGGTGGGTCAGGTAACAGCTATAACCCACTGTACTTAGGGGCCCGTCGAAAAAAAACAGCGGTTCCATATTTAGACCATGTTGGTATTGCACTTTTGTAGGATAAAGCAGTTTTTTTTTATTTCCAACGAAAAATATCAACGCCAAGGGGTCCAGAATCATGTACTGAATTCATGGTAGGCGTCGAAGTCCCTTCCATCCTGTAAGGTTACACCTACATGTAAAACATGAAAGCATTTTTTTTTTTATAAATAAGCTTACTAGCAATGTGGATCACACATTACTAGTATTCTTGTTAACCCCTCGTGCTAAGCTAAATGCTTGTGTTACGATTGGGTTCACGTCGGTAGTGCTATTGGTGGGGTTCGAACCGGCAACCACATGATCGCAAGTCCGACGCCCTAGCCATTAGGCTACCGCCGCTTCCTAACGCCTTCCTCCCGCTTCGATTATAACATAAACACCATCACACCTGAATTCCTCGAAGGGTTAGGCAGAGGTATACCTGTGCCTATCTCTATAAATAGTGTATACAGTCAACTGCCTCCTGATCCGCGACTACTACGCTACCCCTAGCGTTCTGTTCTTAGGTCAAACAAAGTGTCATTGGGTTTTTCTTTGTACCGCTCAGTGGCAGCTCGGAGTTTTGATGGTTTGTACGGCAATAGGCTCGCCCCCAAATACATGGGACCTAAACATACCGACAAACTGTGGGTATAAATTAAGTATACCTCTGCCCCTTCAGGGAATATAGGCGTACATACATATTGTCACGCCTGTCTCCCATGGGGGTAGGCAGAGACTATAGATTTCCACTTGCTACGATCCTGGCACACTACTTTCGCTTTATCCATATATTTAAGACCATCCGTTTAGGGTGCTCGGTACATCGCCTTTTAATGAGCGTGATGGTATTTTATATGATAATCCTACCTAATAAATACTAAAACAAAAAAATAATCTCCTTTACGTATAGATATAAAATGAAGTCGCTTCCGGCTCTGTTCGCTTAGGTCTTTTAAACTACGCAACGGATTTTAATGCAGTTTACAGCAATAGATAGAGTGATTCAAGAGGAAGGTTTATATGTATTATACATACATTATTATAGTACAGAAAAGCCGAGAAACCACGCGGGCGAAGCCTTGGGCGGAAAGCTAGTACCTAATAAATACTAAACAAAACTGTAGCAATATTGGAAACAACTAACTTGCAAATTGACCGAGCACCAGTAATGAGTAACTATTAGTGTCTGGCAATAAAAAATGGCCCACTTTTCTTTATTAATTGATCTGACCTAGATCTTTTATACAATTTGAACACTTATTAATAACTATGACTATGATAAATATTTCTATATGACTGCCTCATTAGTCCTGGGTTCGATTCCCTGGTCGAGCAAAGCGTTATTGGGTTTTTCTTTGAAATTCCCAGTAGCAGCTCGGAGTCTGGATTTGAGCCTGGTTAATGGCAATAGGCTCGCCCCCTATTACATGGGACTTAAACATACCGGCGAAATGTGGGTGTACATTAGTACACCTCTGCCTAACTCTTCGGGGAATACAGGCGTGATGGTATGTTATGTTGATCAATATTTCCTTTATTCCTTTGATTATGGTAGTTTCTATAGTAAAAATTACTATAGAACGAACGTTGTTCTGCCATACAAAAATCACGTGAAAAAACACTTTACGACCCTTCATATCTACAAAATAATTAAAAATACATAAAATAGGTCAAGCCTTGGATGACAGCAGATTAAAGCAGAGAAAAGGAATATAATCCCTACACAGACATGAATTCTCTATTGAAATAAAAATACAACCTCAGGCAGGAGTTGAACCCGAACGGATTCGGAACCGAACGGATATCCTAGTTTGGGAACCTTTAAACGAATCATTATAGGAACTTGTCCTTGATAAAAATGCGAATAGAGATATACACACATCAAGCGATACAAATCCAGTTAAGACTGACCTCCCAATATTAAGGTTTTCCACACAATTCGAGGCCAGCCTTTACTGGTTATCTACAGCTTGTTGTGTAGCCGTGCAAACAATAAAATATTTAGAAATTATCGTTAATAAATGGGTTCATTTCTCATACCGATACCACATAAGGGTGCGGTCCATTTCGACCCCTAAACACAGCATGGATACAGCAGTTAATATTTCTTTATTACAGCTTCGTTTAACGCTTCCATTACGTGTTACGGTTAATGATAAAAATTAGGTTAATAGACAATTTACGAGACGTCCGAACTCGCTGTGAGGCCTGTGACTCACGGGCGTTCGTAAATTGTTACAATTTGTGCTGGTTGTTGGAGTTTTTTGGAGCGAATGAATTGAATTCGGTATTTTTAGCCGACTTCACGAAATAGAGGAGAGGTTAAATCATCATCACAGAGGTGTCTCTTCTCAGAGATCGTCAGTTAGGAAATGTTGGCGCTATCAAGTTCAAAAAAATTACAACATTGACTTCATCGTCATCATCATTATCAACCCATTACATTGTCCCACTGGGGTCTCCTTACAGATTGAGAGGGATAAAGGTATAGGCAACCACGCTAGCCTATTGCAGGTTGGCAGACTTTTTTCTAAATTGTTGATTTATGCCTATAGTATCACTGCGAACGCAGTCGGTCTATTGTGATCGCTACTTTGGCAGGCTTTACACGACATCAATAAAATTCGAGATTATAACTTAACATGCAAAAAGCGGGTTGCATACTGTATTATTATAATGTGTAGGTTTGCAAACCACTATTGTATTGGGGTTATCCTGTAAAGATAGTGTGTGGAATAAATAAATAAATAAATACCTTTTTAAAGAACTTTTCAAAACATAACATCAGTGCTATGATTGGCAACTCTCGTAGGTAGGTTATCATCACTACATAGTATAAAAAAAGTCACTTCACGCTGTCTGTCTGTCCCTATGTATGCTTAGAATCTTAATCTTAATCTTTAAAACTACGCAACGGATTTTGATTCGGTTTTTTTTAATAGATAGAGTGATTCAAGAGGAATGTTTATATGTATAATACATACATATTATAGTACAGCAAAGTCAAGAAAACACGCGGGCATAGCCGTGGAAAGCTAGTAAGTTATATAGTAAGGTATAAGCCACGATATTTCGGTCCCTACCATTTCCCTTGAACATTCTTTCTCCATCACTAAGACGTTCGGAGAAAAACGATAAAAATATACCCACCCAATATTCAGGCCAATTTTAATCAATATTTTGGCCGATCGCCAATTTTGAACCTTGGGTTATAAAATCAGAAATATGCTGATTCCTTGAAAGTTCAAAAAATAGGTTAACATAACTGATTTTATTGGCTGGCATACAGACAAATTTAAACTAAAACGAATGGCAAGTTTAATCATTTTAAGTAGCATAATTTTGCATTGAAGATATTTTAGCGCATAGTTGGTGCAAAGTTCCTAGAATTTACTTACTTTTACCTGTAACTTTGTTTATGATTATGCAAGCAATTCGGTATTAAGACATAAGACTTCAGAAATTAAAAGGTTTTCTTTATGTGTTTTTGCTTATGTTTTCGAATATGTTCAATCGATTTGTTTCATTCAATCGAGTTGATGGTTAGAACTTTTAATTAATTAATTTTAATTTCCAGCGTAATACAGCATCCAAGCCTGTATTCTCCAAAGGGTTAGGTAGAAGTATGCTTCTATATAAATAAAATTTCAGTAGTAGCCCAATTGACGTGGAACTTAAAATAATGGAGTTGAACCTATTGCCATAGACCAGGCACAATTCATACTGTTTTTATACTTCATATATGAACCATTTACACAACACGACCTCGGAATCGAATCCAGGACCACGGTCAGCAGCCGCAGTTTTGACCATCAAGGCAGATAGAAATACAAATAATATTCTCGTAATAATCACTAAGTTTTGCATTAAACTCAAATCGTGGTTATACTCATAAAAATAGATTTAAATCACAAAAACTATAATCGATACCATATGTGCGTAAATCGGCGCGTGCGCAGACGACCGTCTGACGGATATGTGCCTTATGATGCGTTGTATCGGCGAGCTTTGTACCACGTGCTCAGATCAAATAAAAAGTTCAGATGGAACTTTGCGAACAAAGAAGTGAGGCCGGCTAAAACTACGCCTAACGATATACAACACACAATTATACGCACACACGTATACCGAAACTACGCCTTATCTTGTCAGTCGAGCTATCGAGCTATCGAAAGCTCGACTGACAAGATCGGTCTTGGGCAGCTCACATCCATCCACTGCTATCCACCTTCTTCTAATCGTTTCACAAGGTGTCCCACACTACGTTTGCCCAAAGGACAGTTTAAAAAGACATACACCGACCTGATTCTTGAGGTCCTTCAGAAAGGTCAGGTGCGTAGTACCCGCAACCGGCGCATGTGTGAAGTTCCTGCCTAACCCTATGGGTTTTTTTTTTAAAGATTTTTGTAGGTACTTAAAAAATACACGTGATATAGGCTAGGGGGGGATTAGTCTTAAACCTCACCATGTATCACCAAGGGGGAGGGGGGGGGGGGGTTAAAAATGGCAAAAAAACATCACGTGATTAATCTACAAAACTGTCAAATTTCTCCAAATCATTTTAAACCTTAAAACGTTGATAGTTATGTTCAAAATCAACTGAGAATGTTTAACGTTTTGTGATAAGTTGATATGCTGACCAACGTACATCACTAGGTATCAATCAATCGGTAAAAGTTTACCACGTCAAATAAACTTGCGGCTGTAAGAAGTTTGGATCGATCTCACATTAAAATGTATTTCGGGAACGTTAGATTAATATTTTTTGGCATAAATTCAAAGTTCCCATCCCATCCGTCGAGTGAAGTTGCGCAGACGGCTCTTGCGTTATTACATTTTATTACAAGCTAAGAATAAAAGTAATCAGGGCCGCATTTGAGGCCCTAGTGTGAATTTCATTTCAACATCTTGATTTCACGTTCTGCGCGTTGATTGCTTCAGGTTTTCATCAATCAGAAAGACGAACGCGCTCGATACGTGAAATGAAACTCGCAATAGGTCTTCAGAACTTGTTAATGACATCATTGTTAGGTTAGACACAGACGGCGATATCAAACTTGTAAAGCGCCATCCTTTTCTAACAACGTTACGACGTTCGTGTAACGATATATCATGGTATGGTGCCAGAACTTCTAAGACAAAGCTTTTGGATTATCAGAAGACAGATTCATATTTGTTTATCTCGACAGAAGCGATTGAAGTTCCAGTCCATCCATTTAACGCCGATTAGGCTGTCATTAACCTGCTTTAGAGACTAATAGAGACTACCAATGGGACGGCACTATTTATTGTGTAGCATGGCATCCCCCTCTCTCAATCGCAAAAAGATCGCAGTAATACTTCATGGGACGACCTCAGGTATGAGTTTAGAACTTAATTCTCGAAGAACTCTTCGATACATAGAAAAGAATAATTATTTCGATGATGGTTTCACAAAAAGAGTACAGTAATAGCCTAAATATATGACTACTGGACTGCCTAGTTAAAAGTCTCTAGTTCACATCCAAGGTAAACATCTCTGAAGTGAAGTCATATGCATATTAAAAATAATTACCACGCGCTTAGACATTGAATGCAAATATTGTGAAAAAACCTGCATGCCTGAGAGATTTTCACGACGGCCGGCGTCTGAAGCCTACCAACCCGCAGTAGGTTAGTGCGGTGGACTATAACCTAATCACTCTCATTCTGAGAGAAGACCCGTGTCCAGCAATGGGACAATGTAATGAGTTGATGATGATGTTGACGATAACAAAAAACTACAACACAATTTGTATATTTCAATGGATAAATGCACAAATATGAGAGGTAAATTAATTAACTTCTGGCAAAGGAGTTTTAATAAAATAATATTGTTAATAAATTATGAAAATACTCACTAATTGTATTGTACAAGCTAGAAGTTTAATCTTGATGTTGTAAATCAAGTAAAATACATAAAATTGTACCTTTTTTGAGATGCGAAAAATCCTCATGGAACACGAAATTGTACCTGGGAAAAGAAAAACAATTCATTAATATCAATGCACTATATAAATACTAATACTGGACGTTTATTTTGATAGGATGAACCGCAATTTTTAGGGTGGACCATATGCATTCCAACAGTATAGACTTAATTAAAAACTGTTCACTAGTTTTTTGCCAACCCTCAACTTAAAGACAAGAATTCCAAAAAAACACATTCTTGGGCTTGGAGACCTAGCCCAGTTATTTTTCCCTAATATCTATGAGGGAACTACGTTGACGAGATGATCTCGATCGCAAACTACCAAAGAAGTCCAGAGGTCCACACAAAAGGGGCTACCTTCATGAAATAAATCTTCAGGTTCTTACAATTTTATAATAGTACAGATATTTATTTGAGAAACACACTATCTGATACACATCATTAAATTTTAATATTATATAATGCTAAATAACCTAGACTCGAAATTTTACCAATCCAGCATTTCCTAGGCTCAGAGTTAGAGCGTTGAATTTCAGTTGGCAATGCACTATGCTGAACTTAGCTTTCGTAACATATTTCATTCAATAAATTGGGTTTCGAATATTCAAATGAATCATGCATAAAATTCCACAATATTTAAATGGAGAAGTAGATCTTCTTCTATTGAGCAGTTGCCACTGTTCTCTATACCTGCCTTTTGAGGGTAGAGAAGTAGGGATGCACAAATTCTAACCACTAAACCATAGTGACACTCCCTCTCCTTTTTTCCAAGTAACTGCTACATAAAAACCTTGACAAATAAAACACCGAAACAGGCAACACTGAATCCAGCAGACAACCTTGCCATCTAAAAAAATCGTTCTTAATTGACATGCCATGTTGGCAGTCAGCTACTGCTCCAAATCCTTTGATATCGAGTCTGATCAAACACAGGCGGGCTTCTAAAATAGAATATGTTTATAGTAACTAGAATAGCGTAATGTTTCTGGTAATCTTTTTACACGAGCGTTTGAACGGCAGTAAACTCGGTAAGATTTGTTACCTGTTACGAGAAATTTTATGGCTAATGTCTCCAGGTGGCGCTGTTTTCAATCAATTTTTGATTGAGGATTGAGACTATTAGTGATAGATCTGTCACTATGTTGTATAACGACTGAGGTGCTGAAATAGGCTTGTTGAATCTATTCAAAGAGTAATGGCGGCCGCGACTTAGGTGGTAGGTTTACAAACAGGCGTTTTACTTTGTGTAAATTATTTCATCACCACTGCTCCCAAAGCGGTGAAGGAAAACATCGTGAGGAAACCGTGAATAAGAAGAAGTAGCAAAATTTAAGTACTAGAACCAAAAATTCGAAGACACGACATCTACGAGGATTATGCAGCAGAGGGAACATTGTAGTCTGATTATGAGTCTTTTATAATAAATAACACCGAGAGAGCACAAAAATGTGCTCTATCCAAGACCCTGTTAGTCCCTTCCATCAAGCATGACGGATAAAGTTCAAAACAGCAGTAAAAAAATAACATAATTTTTTTGCTAAATTATTAACTTCTTCATATAAGTGAACTGTAATGTTCTTAGAATAAAGTTTCTTTAAACCTAAAAAATAACATCACATCAGACCTGTATTCCTTCACCCTTCCTATTGTACACCCAAAGTTTGCCAAATTGCCGGAATGGTAAGGTCCCAGTCCAAATATTAAAACTAACAAAATACTTAAAATATTCATGATATTGATAGTGATGATATTGAAGTAACGTTCACGTGTTGAGATCTCATATTGAGATTTAGCCTAATTTTGCCAATGACTGCCTCGTTGGTCTAGTGGTCCCAATCGCGACTGCTACGCTAGAGGTCTTGGGTTCGATCCCCAGGTCGAGCAAAGTGTTATTGAGTTTTTCTATGAAATTCTCAGTAGCAGCCCGGTGAATGGCAATAGGGTCGCCCCCTATTACATGGGACCCAAAACATACCGGCGAACTGTGGGTGTACATTAAGTACACCTCTGCCTAACCCTTCGGGGAATACAGGCGTGATGGTATGTTATGTTATGTTTGCCAATATTTTTACTGGCTAGAACTAAGCAAAATTCTACCACCAAAAAAGTATTTAATGATTTAATTAACAGTATCACGTCATAACAGGATCACATTACTGCTATAACAAGACGAAACATATTGAGAACTGTCAGAAATAATCATAAATGTACGAGTTCATAAAGTCACATTGTTAATAATTGATTCATTGCTACATTAAGGACCCGATTGAAAACGGTGCAAGTCATTGTGATCGGGTCGTTTGGAATTTAACTGGCGCGGAAGATTTTAAACATGGATGAGACTAGCATAGAAACGAAGAGATTGAATAAAGAAAAGAGGGACCTAAACACTTCATTCGGTTTGGCCAACTGATCATCATCAACCCATTACATTGTCCCACTGCTGGGCACGGGTCTCCTCTCAGTACGAGAAGGATAAGGCTATATATAGTCCATCACGCTAGCCAACTGCGAGTTGGCAGACTTCACACGCCATCAAGAAAATCTCTCAGGTATGCAGGATTCCTCACGATGTTTTCCTTCACCGTTTAAGCGCGTGATAATTAATTATTAATAATAGATATAACTAATTATTATGGCGGACTCGTACCGATTAAAGGGAGGCACTTGCCTTCCCTTGGCCTATAGTCATATCCATAGGCTTCGTGACATTCGCCACGACCATGACAGAAGGGAAAATCAAAATAATGACCTATAAGCCAATCAAATCGACAAACATAGATCCGCAACTCGAAGTACTGAAGACGATCTTTCAGCTACGTGCTAAGACAAGTCGATTTTTTTTTTAATGGTATAACTCGGTAAATGCGCAGCCGACCCACCTAATGATAAGAAGTCATCGCCGTCCATGGACATATGTCAGTACGACCCAAAATTCGCACCACTTAACTAAAATATTACCAGCAACAATTTTCTAATGTAAAAAGGCCGTAAGCACTTCGAAGTGTTATAAAATCTACTGTTAGCACAAGATTATCAGCTTCGCAGTAATAAGATTAAAGGCTTTTATGAAACACGTGGCTGATAATGACGCAAATGGCTCTTCCATAAAAAGGCCTATCAAGCTTATGTACGCAGTGTTTTATATGGCCAAGGTTGATGAAGGTCGAATGAAAACCCTACTTCTAGTAGATTTTTTATAGAATATTTGGTTTCTTCAATAACAACCCTGAACGGTGGATGTATTTCAGCACACTCTCTAAAGTATCCTTCGGGGAACAGAGGTTGCTGACATAGTTCAAAGGATTAGCAAGCTTAAGTGGTAGTGGGCAGGACGCCGCTCGTAGCTAGAACCGATGGCCGCTGGAGCAAAAACGTTTGGTTCTGGGGGAAGTCGTAGTATATTCAATGAGATGGACAGATGACCTGGTAAAGGTCACTGGGAGTAGTTTGATGCAAGCGGCATATAACCGGACGTTGTCGAAGTCTATGGAGGAGGCCTTTGTTCAGTAGTGAGCCTCTTTTGGCTGATATGATGATGACAAATAGTTGTGTCCCTATGTTACTCACCATTAACACCTATCCTTCTCTCAATTGTTAAAACTATACCAGATTTATCATTCACTATTCCACTACTGGATGGCTAAGCCGTTTTACTCAGAGAGGAAACTCTGCATAAAATGGCTAACCACGCCAGCCTACTGCAGTTAGACAGACTTCACACGCCGCCGCCGTCGAAAAAATTTCTCAAGTATGCAGGTTTCTTCATGATATTTTCCTTCACAGTTTAAGCACCCGATAATTAATTATTAATACGCACATGATGATGAAAAGACTTTGACTTGGAATTCCAATGGTCACATCACTAGGCCTTCACAGCGTTTTTATTACCACACAAAACAAAGCAAATAAAAACTCCGTTGTTAATCAAGTACCTCTTATGCTACAAATCTTCCAATTGTAATCCCCGTGGGCTTTACTTGACCTCATTTTGAAAAAAGTCTCGAGAGTGGAAGAAAACAATGAATTGGGGTTTTTAAATAAATGGCAAACGAATGGAGATGTAATATCCAGAGTATCTGTGGAATATATAAGTACGAAGGTAATTATTACCTATGTAATTATGAATTACAATATAATAAATGTATTGAGAGGAAGTTTGTCTTTTAGGGTCAAAGAATCTATACTAATATAATAGAAGTTATGAATTTGTTCAAACGTGCTAATCTCTGGAATTAACAGACGTATTCTATTTGAAATATTCTTTTCGCAAGTGAAAAGCGCTAAAACTCTTCAACACTCAAAGGTTTCGTTGAAAATCAGCATCAAACTCTAGTTCCCTGAAAATAATGCTGAAGTGGACTGGCATAATTACAGTTCATATAGAGAAAGAGTACAGAAAAATAATGCAATCGAATTTCGACCACCGGGCGACCACTAGTATCAACAATAATGTCCTACCATCTCTAAAATATCTATTTTTCTTATGTTTCTCAAACCATTAAGAAAAGACACGTAATGAAGCTTCAGATTTATTGAGTAATAAAATTAATGACAATAAGTTGGAAGTGTTCTCGGCTATATAGACGATCCCTCTAGTAGTCGTGTCCGCAAATTAATGCCGATTAGTCCCAGAGGATATTTGAAGACATCGGATCTCCTTCAGGGATAATTTTGAGTATTGCTGTAGTAATCAAGTCTAGCAATCTAATTTGGATTTGACCAGAATGTTCCGTTTACTAGACAAATCAAATTGACAAATGCATTTTTCGTTTTTATCCTATTGGAACGCGATTGATTTCATATAATTTATTGTTTGTCTTTTATTCTTTATTTAAGTCATATAATTATTTATTTACTATTAACGAACTGCATTAATCACTTAACTATGTAATATTAAACAAAAATGTAAGAAATTCATGATTTGTTTGATACTGACAAAGTGCTGGTAATAATACATTGATTTGAGAATACAATATCCACAAAGTAGATATCTATTATCATGTAACAATTATAATTAAGAAATTAGATTCGACGTCATCTCTGTATAGTACTCTCTCTGTCTATCATAAATTAAAATGAAACTTCCTTAACATTCAACAAACTTTTTTTTCGGTCGATCAGCTCTATAAGACTTAGGTTAGTAGTTATCTAACCAATGCTCAAAAAGGTTCCATATCTTGCGGTCCAAGAAAAAAACCATTTTACCAATTCTGGATTTTACATACGACAGTCCCGAGAGACAGAGATAATACACCAGTAAAAGTCTGTAGGATTCCATTTGGATTCCACTCTAAGCCGCAATGGATTCCCAAGGGCGTCGACGTCATTCAACCTCGTAAGAGGCACATAGAAATTTTTGATAGTCTCTCCGATTTTAGCTCTCATTTCTTTTGGAATTTCGGAAACCTCTTTTGCAGTATCTGTGTTGTTTGTTAGATCTAGTATACTATTTGGGCTATTTCGTCATTGTTCTTTTAGATTCATGAAATCATTTATAAATAAGTTAATTTTTCTAAAAAAAATGTGTTAAAAACATAAAACATACCATCACGCCTGTATTCCCCGAAGGGTTAGGCAGAGACGTACTATAGTACACCTACATTTCGCCGGTATGTTTAGGTCCCATGTATAGGGGGCGAGTGTATTGCCAATAAAAGGGCACAAATCCAGACGCCGAGGTGCTACTGGAAATTTCATAGTTAAAACGCAATAACACTTTGCTCGACCTGGGGATCTAACCCAGGACCCCTAGCGTAGCAGTCGCAATATCAATATAACACGATAAAATCCGTAAAAGTTTTTTTTTTCATTGTCAGTCAATAAAAAACATTTCATGATGTGTTTCAGGAAAGATTTCCTGAACTATTTCATGAAAGGCAACAAAGCCTTTTCGCTCAATTAAGTACCTGAAATCAATTTAAAAGGCCCGGAATTTCGACTCGCTCGTCCATGCTTAATAGGTACTTACAGGAACACCGTTTTTCATGCGAGTGATACGACTTCCGGGAATTTCAGGACAAAAATTCGTTCGTGTAATGCGTATTTTCTGATTACGTGTGATTTTCGACTTTGTTGAGTAACGGAATAGAATTTAAAATCAAATGAGTTAATGTTATAAGTATAACCTAAGCGAAAAGTTCAAAAGACTATTACCTCCATATCATTGTAGATGTTGTATTTGAAGGCATGGTTTAAAAAAAGACAATATGGAGAGGAGAGAGAGAGAGAGAAAGGAGATATACCTTTTATGAAAATTTCAATATTACTGTTATCCTACCAGAAAGGAGCCTACACAACAGTAGCTAGTATTGTAGCTTCTTATGTACTTAACTGAAAAATTTGGAAGATAGGAAAACTGAAGCCTTCTAAAATTTGGAAAAAACATAATATGTATTAATATAATAATTATGACTTGTCTATAGTACGCACGGCTACACATCAAGCTATAAAAATCCAGTTTACGCTGGCCTCTTATTCTATGAAAAGCCTATATGTTGCGGGATCAGCTCAAACTGGATTTGTATAGCTTGACCTTTAGCCATGTGTACATAAACTCTTGTCGATGATATTTTTAGAGGTTCAAGGAGGTGTTTCCTCGCATCCTCCTCTACAAAAATGAAGCAAAAATCACCATAATATGCAACAGTTTAACAATATTTAATCATAAAATCAACGCGTCATGATGAATTTTTACTTACATTGTCATCGCAGCAGTGATAATTGAATTAATGTGTTTTGCAAAGAGCCATAGTAGGTACACTTTTAAATCGTATTTTTAAGTCTTTTTATTTTGCGGTATATTTTATTGTAGTTCCACTCATAATATAATAATTCCCTACCACTTTTTTATAACTTTTACTTAACTTTACACCAAGTCTTTTTAGAGTGCGGTATATTTTATTGTATTTTGTTGTTATGCAATAATGTGCTACCATTACCATGTTAGGTTTGAAGGGTGAAGTATCCCGTTAAATTCCTGAGAAAATGTGACATAGCAACTGAGGTTCCAAAATGCCAACGTGTTACGTCGCCACTGGTGTTGCTAACAACATAATGAAATTAATAGATATAATTTTACGATAACAAACTTACTAGAACGGTGGCCAGCACCACAATATGGCAAATTTTCTCAGTTGATTTTGACCTTAAGAGGAGTGTCCCTCGCGAACGCAACAATGTTGCACAGTTGTCGCTGTCTCTATCCCTCGCGATGCGAACGCGTGCCCGAGAGGAGAAACAACAACATTTTCACGCGTATTTCGTATGTTCCGAATTTTGGAGATTACTCCTATAATATTGCTAATATGTAAAAAAAAAATCTTGTAAAAAAATATTCACTATATTATCTGGGTTTCCTTCGAATCAGAACTTTTCTGTATTGATACATTGTCGAGAAATACTAGCATAAAGTTGGGCCGTTTTTCAACGAAAATTGCCAATCTTTGAGCTCGTGTAACTTTTTAACCGTATATTGAAATGAAATTTTATATTACAGGAACACGTATATTAATGATAAGATTGTTACTGCAAAATTTCAATGACTTTCATTGTTTAAAATTCAAGCAAGGGCCAAACTGCGTTTGTATGGGGCGCGAAGCGGATACTATCCTCTTTGAGATATTCTCTTGGAGAAATTTGTCAGTTTTATATAACTAGATGTGCCGGCCGACTGTACATTTACAGTTGGAGATAATAGAAGAATACGTCATTGAGCTGCAAAGTACGGTTCGTTCTCGCATTTGAAGGGGGTCATACTAACATTAACTTCTCGCATTAATTTATTTGATTAGGTACTAGCTTTTCGCCCGCGGCTTTGCCCGCGTGGACTATACGTTTTTTATCATTTTACGGGATAATATATATAGCCTATGTCATTAGGAATAATGTAGCTTTCTATTGGTGAAAGAATTTAAAAATCGGTTCAGTAGATCCAGAGATTACCCCCTACAACCTCACAAACTTTACCTCTGTACAATCTATACTTCTATACTTATATTATAAAGCTGAAGAGTTTGTTTGTTTGTTTGTTTGTTTACTTGAACGCGCTAATCTCAGGAACTACGGGTCCGATTTGAAAAATTCTTTCAGTGTTAGATAGCTCATTTATCGAGAAAGGCTATAGGCTATATATCATTACGCTAAGACCAATAGGAGCGGAGCACAAATGAAAAATGTTGCAAAAACGGGAAAAATTGAAATGCAGAAAAGCCGAGAAACCACGCGGGCGAAGCCGTGGGCGGAAAGCTATAAATATAAAAGTATAGATTAGTGGACCCGACAGACATTTTCCTGTCCGACATCTCTTGTGGCGCTACCTACTCGGGCCAATCGTGCATCGAAACTACAGAGGAATCCACTCAAAAACTAAAAAAAAAATCAAAGACGGAGCCATTTTTGTGTCTCTGTAATACTAATGGATGGCAACTGATGTTTATTTTACAGAAGAATAGATTAACGGAAAATTATGTAGGCTAGGACAATTTAAAGATTTATATTCCGAAATAAAGTACCAAACTACACTCTTAAATATTAACCTCCTTATAACTCAAGGACCGTTCGAAGCACGTGCATGAATGAAGTGTGTACCTACCTATTATTTTTATTATTTAAATTAAAAGGAAGGAAAATATACAAGGAAACTGATATCTTGAATATATTTATCGGAGAATGGTGCTATTAATTAAAAATTTAATGATCTTAACGCAGGAAAAATATTTAATTTTTTTCACTGAAGGTTTTTTCAGTCATAGCTCTGCCTTAGTTATATATTTTTATTGATTAATGTCCTCAAATTATGTTAAAATGTTTTTTTTTTATAGGACAGTTTTCGCAAATCAATAATGTTTAGATATAGAAAAAAAGCAAAATAGAACAAATATATAATAATAATTCTAATACCAGACCTAGCTGGATAAACATGGTTTTTGGACCATAATGTATATATACGTAATTATATTATTTATATATAAAATTATTACTATACTTTACTTACTGTGTCCCGCGGTTTCACCAGTCTTGCCCCGCTCCTAAGGATCGCAGCGTGATGCCAAGTAACCTATAGCCTTTCTCTTGAGTGTAGCTATCAATTATACAAACAAATTTTTCAAAAAAAAATACTCTGGAAATACCAGTTGGTATTTCCAGAGATAAGTGCATTCAAACAAACAAACTTTTCAGCGTTGTTACTATTAGTAACATACCATCACGCCTGTACTCCCCGAAAGGTAAGGCAGAGGCGTAATCTACACCCACGCTTTGCCGGTATGTTTAGGTTCCATTTAAAAGGAGACGAGCTTATTGCCATTAAACGAGCGAAAATCCAGATACCGAGCTGCTACTGAGAATTTTATAAGAAAAAATCAATAATACTCTGTTCGACCAGGGGAGCCAACCCAGGACCTTAAGCATAGCAGTCGCCTTTGGGACCACTAGCCTAATGAGGCAGGTAAGTACCTATATAGATTATAGTTTCCAATATAATGAACGCAGTATATGGCCTCATTCTTCCTGGAAATCACTGTATCGTCTACCTACAAATAAAACTGACTGCCTGATTAGGCTAGTGGTCCCAAGGGCGACTGCTATGCTAAAGGTCCCGGGTTAGATCCCCTGCTCGAGCAAAGTGTTATTGGGTTTTTATATGAAATTCTCATTAGCAACTCGAAGTCTGGATTTGTGCCCGGTTAATGGCAATAGGCTCGCCCCCTGTTGCATGGGACCTAAACATACCGGCGAAATGTGGGTGTACATTAATAACACAACAACAGTAATGTAACAAATAAAACATTAAGGATAACAGCCTTCTTTATTTTGTTTGTCGAGACTTATAACCACATCAGTGACTCTTATCCAATGTTATGTTATCTTTAGTCAGAATTTTCCTCAATCGAAAGTGTTTTCGACGAGTAGGTATATCCTTATTACTTAATAAACTAGCTATAAGCATCTATCGATTTGTAAATGTATATTTAACATAACATACCATCACGCCTGTATTCCCCCCTAAGGCAGAGGAGTACTAACTAGAGGTCCCCATGTAATTAGGAGCGAGCATATTGCTATTCATCATCATAATATTCTTTTGACTGATATTATCAGCCTGATGAATTCCACTGCTAAACGAACGCTTATTGCTATTATCCGGGAACAAATCCAAACTCCGAACTGCTACTGAGAATTTCAAAGAAAACCTCATAAATAACACTTTGCTCGACCTAGAAATCGAACTCAGGACCTCTAGCGTCGCAGTCGCGCTTAGGACCACTGTCTAGTGGTCATAATGAGGCAGTCCTAAATATTATTAGGGTCAAAATCACAGTCAAATAGATTGCGAAGATTAAAAAAAATAACTACAGAAGAGGTCGGTATTCGATTCCTGTTCTCAGCACCTGCTTATAGTTTGAATGTTTGACCAGTTGATAGTAAAGGCTTGCCCCCCATTCCACCGGTACACCCCTGCCGTACCCTACGACGAATAGGCGTGATGGTAAGTTTAAGATGACGATTTTGAGGCCAATAAAGGGATTTAGCGTTTTCTTTGGTATAGGTATTAAAAAAATCAAACGTTTAGAATGAAATCATTGCGAAATAGTAGAGCAAAGTAAATGTAAAAAAAATGAACTGAATAGTCTTGAGCCAAGAAATGAATTAACTTGAAAATTTTAAACCTTTATAATAACTCCTTTCTTTCAAGCGGCCCTTATTAATCCGAATTTCGATTTTCAGCGAAATAAATCAAACTGAAATTGGATCTGGCTAATAAATGGCGCTTAAGAGTTTATTCCTAAACTTGTCCTTAGTTTGGGGAACTGTTTTCAATACGGTTTGAATACTAAATTAAACTTGAATCGCTCCTATTCAAATAAACTTTAGAGTTTTTTAGGTGGAATGCTTTAATGATGAACCCTTTTGTTTTAGATTTGTGTATTTAAACTTTTGTATCGCAAGCTTTTTAGGAAATGCTAGGCTACTAACGATGAACTAATTTCTTCAAAAAATATTAATATTACACCGGATATACTGTTTTACTTAGCACTTACTAAACTGCTAATTGTTTCCGAAAATTTCACTACTCCAGATGAAATGTTTACAAAAAAAACTAAAAGAACTCGTTAATTCGTGTTCTAGGCTGGCGTCCAATTATCGAGTGTGGGCGAGTCCGACTCAGAACTGAGTCACTCATTTAACATAACACGATCGAAACAAATTAACACATTATCAACTTAACGAAGTGTTTCAGAGACGAACGCGCGCGACGCCGTCACGTGGACAACTGAAGGTATTCGCCCCACGTCCCTCTTTTTAAACCATCGACAAGGGGTTGCGCGCGCATAAACAATAAAAACTAAATGCTAGCTCGCCCCATAAAGTGTCCTCATTAGAGAAAGGGCGCGTCGACTATGTACACACTGCTTTACGAGTATTGCAGGTGGACACCGCACCTCGTTTGGCGATCATCTGTTTATTTTTAAGGTGATTCCTTGTCTTTATCGTCGTTGTAACTTATTGGCGAGGGTAAGGGCCGTTGGGGCAGGGTAATAATGCGACAGATTGACCGATTATAGTGCGCAATACAGTTATATGGGTGGCGCGCCCCGTTAAACAAATGTCGAAGAAAATAGGTTGGCGTTGGGAATGTTTATCGTGGGTAGAGGGTGCGGTCGGGTGGGGTTGCAGTCGCGATACGCCCAGATTTATCAAGGTGGGTAGAAAATGGGTAGGAAAAAATTTGACCTCACAAATTGGTGTCGTACCGCTTTATTTTTATACGGCGTTTTTATCGCGGCCATGTCAATCAGTCTGTAACCCTTTTTAAATATTGGATGCGATGCCCACAGCCTTACCTTTGACGTAAATAGGTTGGGACATTCATTTCAACGGATTTATTTTCCAATTTATTAGGTAACGACTTTATTGAAGGCAGTCGCGTTTATTGTGTGTACTTTATAGTTATTAAGCTACACTGTCCCACTGTTGGGCGCGGGTCTCCTCTGAATGTGGGTTAGGCTATTAATCTGTATAATATAATTATATTTTTTTACATTATTAGAGGATATTTTTTATGCCCCGAAGGGTAAGGTATATGTTTAGGTCCCATGTAATAGGGGGCGAGCCTATTGTCATTAACCGGGCACAAAGCCAGACTCCGAGCTGCTACTGGGAATTTCATAGAAAAACCCAATAATACTGTTCGACCTGGGGATAGAACCCAGGACCGCAGGCAGTTTACCTACCCAATAAGCATCGAAACCTTCCTTTTGAATACTTATAAAAGTACCCAAAAAACGAAGTGGTATAAAAACGTTGCTTTTCAAATAAAAAGTAAGCGACTCGATCATACTGAAAATAAGGGATTTTGTTGTGAATTAAAACTTCGGCATTTCATCGAGGGTTTTCCTGAAACTTTTCCTGTAATCTACCCCGGGAAGGTCAAACCCGAAAACTCGAGAATTACAGCCTTTTTGAGAGGATAAAACATTTTTTTTAAACTGGAATTAATGGGAAATGTGGAATTTATTCTGGCGTAGGTTGATTCCTATTATTATTTGGAAAATTTGGAATTTTGAGAGAACCAATTTTACTAGCTTAACAGGTTTTTTCTCCATTTTCTGTCCATTCTTTGATCATTAATTATCATGCGCTTAAACGGTGAATGAAAACATCGTGAGGCAACCTGCATGCCTGAGAGATTTTGTTGATGGCGTGTGAAGTCTGCCAACCCGTAGTAGGCTAGCGTGGTGGACTCTAATTATAAATCAATCCTTCTCGTTCTGAGAGGAAACCCGTGCCCAGCAGTGGGACAATATGTTGAAATACGTCGGTTAAAGCAAATGATCCATAGAAACAATAAATAAAATCTTCTATAATTACGACTGCCTCGTTAGTCTAATGTTCCCAAACGTGACTGCTACGCTAGAAGTCCTAGGTTCGATTCCAAGCTCGAGCAAAGTGTTATTGAGTTTTTCTATGAAATTCCCTGTAGCAGATTGGAGTCAGGATTTGTGGCCGGTTGATGGCAATAGGCTCGCCCCCTATTATATGGGACCTAAACATACCGGCGAAATTTTGGTGTACATTAGTACACCTCTGCCTTACCCTTCGGGGAATACTGGCGCGAAGGTACGTATGTATGTATGTAATGTTCCTATTATTACGAGTTCGTAAAACAAATACACCCATAGTAACTCTATAACTCAAGTTCAATAGGTTTAACATATTTAAAAAAAAACAGTCATCATTGTTTCAGCGGGCACATAAAAAGAACAATAATTCCATTCTCGGACGGGACTCGAACTCTGTACCGAGCGCTACTAGTAAAACAATCAGCTCTTGTTAAAATAACTTTAGTTGACGTTTGGTTCAAGTTACAAGAAACTATATTGTTTATGGCTTAAAAGTTCGGCGGTTAAAATTACACAAATACCTTATTGGTCCAATGATGATAAATAGCTGTTGAGTGAGAGGTCCTAGGTACGATTCCCAAGTCTGATAAAGTGTTATTAGCGTTTTTCTCATGTCAAATATTAGTAGTAGCTCGGAGTTTGAACCTTTGATTGGTCAATATAAGATGAGCGGCGGTAGCCTAATGGCTAGGGCATCGGACTTGCGATCATGTGGTTGCCGGTTCAAACCCCACCCATTGCACTACCGACGTGAACCCTCTCGTTACACAAGCAATTAGCTTAGCACGAGGGGTTAACAAGAATACTAGTAATGTGTGACCCACATTGTTAGTAAGCTCATTTAAAAAAAAAAAATAGCTTGCTCCCTATAACATGGGGTTTTGGAACACCTCTGCCTTACACTTTTAGGATACATGCGTAATACATACCGAAAAACATACCATCACGCCTATATTCCCCGAAGGCTTAGGCAGAGGTGTAGGTACTTTATTTACCCACATTTCGCCGGAATGTTTAGGTCCCATGTAATAGGGTGCGAGCCTATTGCCATTAATCGGGCACAATTTCAAACTCCGAGTTGCTACTGAAAATTTAACAGGTGAACTCAAAAGCTCTTTGTTCAACCTGAGAAATTAGTCTAGTAGTTCTAAGCGCGACTGCTACGCTAGAGGTATTGGCTTGAATTCCCAGGTTGAGCAGTGTCATTGAGTTTTTCTATGAACTTTACAGTAACTGCTCAAAATTTTAATATGTGTCCGTTGAATAGCAATAAGCTCGCCCCCTATTACATGGGACCTAAAACATACCGGCGAACTGTGGGTGAACATTACGTTCACCTTTGCCGCCCTTCGGGGAATACTGGCGTGATGGTATGTTATGAAATATATATATTAGTATATGAAATGTATTTCTTGCCTTTATTATGCTAACAAGTATGTCACAGAACTCATTTTCGCGTCTAAAATATTCCATAGCTTAACCCTTTATTGAATTTGTGTCACTATCCATTTATAACATAATTTTGTGCCTAAAATCTAAAAGCTCTCTTTACGTCTCCTTAAATTAGAGTCTGGCCAAAAAGCCTTGAAAGGGTTGTCTATTAATTTTATATTATACACGCATCGACACAATTGAAATATAAAAAAATACTTAAAATAAAAAACTGTACTGATTTAATTTTGATTATTCTTTATATTAAGCGGCGGTAGCATATGGCTAGGGATCCGGACTTGCGATCATGTGGTTGCCAATTCGTAACCCACCCATTGCACTACAGATGACAACCCACTCGTAACAAAAGCATTTTAGCTTAGCACGAGGGGTGAACAAGAATACTAGTTACGGATTTTATCGCGTTATATTGATATTATTTAATTCCTGACGTTTCGGATCCTTTACAGCATCCATGGTCACGGGTGGACTGAGGTGTTGGTTGTCCTATTGCCAAAATTTTACAGCTAAACTACATTTTTGTTATTTTGACATTAAAATGAATTCTTATTTCCCTTGGACACTCCATAATAATAATTTGAGAACGTCTTCACCGATTTAATTAATCTGTTTTTTAAGTTGTCTAATAATTTGTAGACAGACAGTCATCTCAACAACCATTCTTAGTTATTTATGGGATAACTCGGCAAACGAACAGGCGAGCTACCTGATGGTAAGTAGTCGCCGCCGCCCGTTGACATCTGCAATACCAGAGAGTTGCAGATGCGTTGCCGAGCCTATTTAAGGAAAACAAAGGAATAAGGAGAAAAGGAGAAGTAAGGAAGGGGACTGAGCGAAGTACTGGGCCCGTTATCGCTACCGCTTATGCCTTAAAGATTCGCCCGTCAATATTGGGCGATGATTCATGAGTAAGACCAGTAGCAACTACATTTCCATTGTAGCACGTCAAACGTTACGTCATTCGTCGAAATAGGCACGGACTTATGAATTGGAAACGTATATGCGCTTCGGGGGCTTTGTTTGGGTGAGGCGCCACGCAGAATTTTGATTGGGCAACTACGAGCCGTGAACAAGGCACTAAAATTTATTGATTGCATTCAAATCAAATCAAATCAAAATTATTTATTTCAGACAACTTATAACTATTACAATCATAAATCATCCATACATGAATTATTATTATTAACTTATATATAATTATACTGTCATGAATGGACACACCGGATCAGGAGCACCTGACATGTTGTTTTGTCCAGTACTCCATGAGGGAGCTGTCAGTGTCCATTCTCCCCGCAATAAGTTGCAGGAACCTATTGGGGCTGCCCCTTAAGCAGCACATCAGGGACGCTATTCTTTTGCGATGAATCGCTGTAAACCCATCTACTTGTGCATCTGCAAACATACCTGATGCACTACAGAAGCGCGGCAACCCCATCAACATCCTGAAAGCGTTATTGTATTGGACGCGCAGGGCATTATAAGCCTTCTGCGTATGCTTCACCCATTAAATTGCATTAAAACACACCCCGTATGATAATTACAATGCTTGTAATATGGTAGTTTTTTAATTGTAACTTATTGGTGTAAAATATAAAGTTCTCCGAAATTTTACAATTTACACTAGTGTCGGTTATAAATAACGATTTTTAAGCAAAACTTTTAATACTAAGTTGTGAATACATTATGATGCTAAAATGTGTTATAGACATACAATTTGCAAACAATCAAAAAAATATTTAATTTTGGCGAACAACGAGACTCCATCAGCCTTATAAGATCTATATTAAAAATAAATTTAATTTAAATAACATAATCATCACGCTTGTACTCCCCGAAGGGTTAGGCAGAGGTGTATTAATGTACTCCCACACTTCGTCGACATGTTTAGATCCCATTTCATAGGGAGCCTATTGCCATTAACTGGGCACAAATCCCAATTCCGAGAATAGAAAAACCAAATAATACTTTGCTCGACCTGGGTATCGTTCCAAGGACCTTATACCCAGGATGAGGCAGGCAGTTAAATATAAATTATCTAGTTTCTAGTTTGTAAGATTCTAGGGGTTAATCTCTGGATCTACACCGATTTTGAAAATTCTTTCACCAATAGAAAGCTACATTATTTCTGAGTGGCATAGGCTATCATTAACCCATTACATTGTCCCACTGCTGGGCACGGGTCTCCTCTCAGAGCGAGAGGGAATAGCCTGTAATACACCACGCTAGCCTACTGCGGGTTGGCAGACTTCACACGCCGTCAAGAAAATCTATCAGGCATGCAGGTTTCCTCACGATGTTTTTCCTTCACCGTTTAAGCGCGTGATAATTAATTATTAATACGCACATGACTTCGAAAAGTCAGAGGTGCGTGCCTTGGATTCGAACTCGAGACCTTTGACTTGGCAGTCCAATGGTCATATCACTAGGCTATCACTGCACTTACAGATTGCATCGTGAGTAAACGAAAAAAGGTTAACTACATATTCTATTCTATAGGTTATTTTAGTGAAGGTAAAATACGACCGCGGGCCGGATTCGAACCTGCGTCTTCTGGTTACGTACACCAGACGCTATGACCGCTAAGCCACCGCGAGTCCCACCCGCCAAGTCGAAATTTGCCTTCAAATTTTTAATTTTCGTCTTTGAGGTAACGTCTATTTTATAGTTTTTTCATTTATCCACAATAATTACCTGTCCCTCCTATATAAGCTGATTTTGCACTATATTTTCATTCATTGAGGGTCATCTACGAAGTGGCCGTATGAGTTTAAATACTCTTGATTTTTTTTATAGGATAGAAGGCAAACGAGAAGACGGATCGGCTGATGGTAAGCGATCACCGCCGCCCATAGACACCCGCAACACTAGAGGAGTCACAAGTGCGTTGCCAGCCTTTTAAAAGGGATTACGGTCTTTTCTTGAAGGTTTGAAGGTTTGAATAATGTTCAGATACTACATTAAATGTTCAGATACTAATAACATACCATCATAACATACCATCACGCCTGTATTCCCCGAAGGGTTAGGCAGAGGTGTACTTAATGTACACCCACAGTTCGCCGGTATGTTTGGGTCCCATGTAATAGGGGGCGAGCCTATTGCCATTCACCGGGCACAAATCCAGACTCCGAGCTGCTACTAAGAATTTCATAGAAAAACTTAATAACACTTTGCTCGACCTGAGGATCGAACCCAAGACCTCTAGCGTAGCAGTCGCGATTGGGACCACTAGACCAACGAGGCAGTCATACTAATACTAATATCTATATTATTAAAAAGTCGCATTTATGTACTAATGGACTATCTAATTAGTCTAAGGTGCTAAGTGCGAATGTTACGCCAGACTATAGAGGTCCTAGGATCGATTTCCAGGTCGAATAGTGTTATTAGGTTTTTAATGGAAATTCTCAATGGCAGTTCCAAGTCTGGACTGTGCCCGGCTTATGGCAATAGGCTCGTCCCCTATTACATGAGACCTAAATATATCGGCGAAGTGTGGACGTATATTAGTACATCTCTGCCTAACCCTTTGAAGAATACAGGTGTGATGGTATAGTTTTGACTAATGAGGCAGTCCCAAAAATCCTGCCTATAATATCGAAAAATCGTAAGTACATTGGAAACGTACGACATAATAGATACTGATATAAAAATGATATCAGAGCAAGCCATTACATTAATGGATTAATTTATCTTAATAAGAAAATGTACATAAATAATGTATGTTTGTTTGCTAGAGCAGATAGTGGAAGCAATTACTTTGATTATAGTATTTAAGGCTACCGACTCAATCACCGCTTAGGGCCGTCCCCAACCTGTGATTGGTTTAAAAGTAGGCTTTAAAATGTTAAAAAGGAATCTAATTTAAGGTGCAGACGCTCGCTCGGCGCCCCAAATATAATATTAACTAATAATACTGTGAAGTGTAATAAAATTATTCTGTTTAACAAAAAATACTGAGCATCTATTTTCGGAGCAGGTTGGTTAAATTAATATTTTGACCAACGAACGTTGAAGTCAGAAATTCATAAATACGAATTTTGAGAATTTCTGAATCGCTGCGTTACCTAATTAGGTAATCCTTCAGGGAATACAAGCATGATCGTATAATATATTATGTTAAGTCATAGTAAATGCCATAATAATTATCTTTTCACTTCAGTAGCTCAAACATATAGGTTTTGCTGCCTGAAATCAGTGAGCAAAATGCGATTTTGCTCACTGAGTGAGACAAGGTAACTTTTTTTTTTTCAGAAAGCCGCGAATATCTTATTCAGCCTTGGGTTAATCATACAATAAATTCGAAATATTCACACTCTATTTATTTCGGGCCATTAGAAAGAGAGAGAGACAAAGACCAGCCTTTTCGAAGTTCCGATTTTGAATTCGACCTCAAAGACAACACGTTCGGAATTTCGTACTAACTAAAGAAATTTTGCAAAAAGAAAATTATGTGTTTTATTGTAATTTATAGAATGTTTAACTTATTGTTGTATTTTAACGAAAATAAGTATTTACTGCAACTGATATTTTACCTGTAAATATTTATTATCTCCTAAAGTTTTCTCGCTGCCTAAGTGAAAAGTTATGTGTGTTACACGAGAGCAAAGGTTTTTTGCATCTCGGGCCTTTGAATCCCACGTCACACTCAGGATTCAAAATCAGCACTCGCAGCAAAAAACGACTTTGCTCTCTTGTTGCACAAATAACTATTCCACAAATTACACAACCCAAGTAACGTGAGTATTTTATCGATATTAAATTTGCTGTTTTAATTAAGTCTAAAGTTACACGGCTTACTGAGAATTTCAAAATGTTGTGCTCTTAATGATTCGTTATCAAGATGTGCAATGCCTAAGTGAAAGGAGACATGAGGGAACAGCAGTGAACGGTTAGAACTAATGAAGGGTTAGGTTAAAATGATAAACCTAAAAGCACGCTTTGAAACCTATTTTTTAAGGCTACTAGCAATGTGGGTCTTAAATTACTGCCAAGCTAAATATTTGTGTTACGAGTGGGTTCACGTTGGTAGTGTTATGGGTGGGTTTCGGACCGGCAACCACATGATCGCAAGTCTGACGCCCTAGTCATTAGGTTACCGCCGTTTCTTCATTTTGTGCAGTTTCATTTGTTTTCTGACCTTTTTAAATTGTCAGTAGCAGCTCTGAGTTTAAATTTGTGCCCGGATAATGGAAATAGCAGGCAGAAGCTGGATGAGAAAAGCGGAGGACAGGGTAAAATGGCGCACACTAGAGGAGACCTACGTCCAGCAGTGTTTAGTATAGGCTGATGATGAAGATGATGAATGGAAAACGGTGTTGACCCTTATTACATGGCATCTTAACATACCGACAAATTGTGCTCCTATGTGAGTATGCCCCAGCCTATCCCGTTGAGTAATAAAGGCATGATACTTTGTTATACTACAACTTCTTGAAAATAGAAGAGGTTTTAATCGCGTGATCAGTAAAGAGTAATCAGATCAACATAATAGATCTTCACCAAATTAAATAGGACCACCTCGAGAATACATTTCTTCAAGCAAAACAATAATTTTCAAAATCAGTAAGTAACCTATTAAAACATCCGCTTTTTTTTAATAGGATTGAAAATCAATGTGTACCTACATCAATACTATAATAAGCCCTTTTAACTTTGCAAAAATCTTTTCATTTCCACCTAAAGCTCTTATCACGTATTTCATGTAAAAAGCTCCTTTTTACAAAATCTAAATTTGCATGTCAATGTATGTTAGACACCTACGTGTTTCCTTTTTAAAACTCATTGGTTCGGTCGGAACCATACATAACATACCATCACGCCTGTATTCCCCGGATGGCTAGACAGAGGTGTACTTAATGTACACCCACAGTTCGCCGGTATGTTTAGGGCCCATGTAATATGGGCGAGCCTATTGCCATTAACCGGGTACAAATCCAAACCAAGTTGCTGCTAAGAATTTCATAGAAAAACCTAATAACACTGCTTGACCTAGGGATGGAACCCAACATTACTAGCGTAGTAGTCGCGCTTAGGATCACTGGACCAATGAAACAGGTCGTCCCTTTCTGGATCATGAAATGGGACGGCCGATCCCATACGAACTCCATGAGAGGAGTTCTACCTATCACTTACAGTAGCCCTCTTCCTGATAATGAAAAATATTTATTGTTTTAGAAAAATGTTTTTACACTATTAGTTGAGGCCCTAGATCCCACACTAGTGTCCCACTCCCACTCCCATCAACATCAACCCATTACATTGTCCCACTGCTGGGCACGGGTCTCCTCTCAGAACGAGAGGGATTAGGCTATAGTCCACCACGCTAGCCTACTGCGGGTTGGCAGACTTCACACGCCGTCAAGAAAATCTCTCAGGCATGCAGGTTTCCTCACGATGTTTTCCTGCACCGTTTAAGCGCGTGATAATTAATTATTAATACACACATTTCGAAAAGCCAGAGGTGCGTGCCTTGGATTCGAACTCGAGACCTTTGACATGGCTGTCCAATGGTCATATCACAAGGCTATCACTGCACATACATACTGTCTATACTTCCCTTAAAATGTTTTTCAACTATTCTGGTGGCCTACAAGGCTACAACGGAATAACTTGGGTAGGAAGATGAAAATGCAAGAAAAACGAGGAAAGCCAAGACCTAGAAGAAGTTTAATGGAACAAGTGAATGAAAAAGTGGAAGTAGAGTCGTATCAAGAGGTCAAACAGAAGGCAGATAATAGAGAACAGTGGCAATTACTCCACTAACAAGAGCTTTTAAAATGGAAGAGAGAGAGAAAGATGAAAATACATTTTCCTTAATAATATTTATTTTACAACAAAATTTCTCTAGTAAAGCCGACGACGCAAAATTTTAAGGATAAGCAGCTTAAGAAGATCCGTTATTAATTCTAGGATGAGCTTCTATTGAATTAAAATTATCTTTTGAAATCCTCCTGTTGCTAGGATCTTTTTACTTATATATTTTGAAATACAAAAGTTGTTCAAGGTGTTTTTGATACTATTCTTGAGTTTATATAACATTGGCATTTTTTTTTTAATTAGTATTTGATATCGCAAAATTATATTAAATTAACTCGATTGGAACCCAAAACATGGCAGTCAATGGACTATCACTATTCTTTCGGGCAAATTGTTAATCAGCTTTTCTTTTTTTAACCACAGCTTCGCCCACGTGATTTCTCAGCTTTTCTGTACTGTAATATGAATGTTTTATACATATAAGCCTTCCTCGATAACCACGCTGTCCATTGGTGAAAACAGCATGAAAATCGGTTCAGTAGTTTTTGAGTTTATCGCGAACAGACAGACAGACGCGGCGGAGGATTTTGTTTTATAGATAATATGTAGTGATAGTGATACTGTTAAATGTAAAGATAATAATCATTTTTGCCTAAAACTACAAAAACAAAATTCAATTCTCTACAAAAACTGGCTTACGAATAAATATAAAACAAAATATTTATGTTTAAATACAATGTTTGTGAAACAAATTCATTGTTTCATGAAACATTTGGTGCGAAACACTTCACAACTGTGCAACATTTGTTACAAAATTGTTTCAATTTATTTTTGGAATGATTTTACACTTATACTGTTTCAAAATACAAGAAAAAGCGTAGAAATTGTATAACTTTTGTGATTAGTTATTTTATTTCTAGGATCAAAAGAAGTCTATAGAACAGGCAATTCAAAGTGTTAGTCACTTCTAAGAGGCAGTATTTTTTGGACTTCTACTTAACGTCGATATTCTGCGGGAGGGTAGTACTTCCCCGTTCCAGCCGACCCATTCATGCTGGTATGTACACTACTACTACTACTAATACTACTAGAGGGTGTATGCCCGATTAACGGCAATAGACTCCTAGGCCTTGGCCATTTCAATGGGACCTAAACATACCAGTGAAAAGTACACCTCAATACAGGCGTGATGGTATGTTAAAAACTCATAATTTAAATCTCATTTGATAATCTGCTTATAATAACAAATTCATACTTCCTTAATCTCCCATTCTTCTCAGAAGTTTGGCTTTAAGCATGGAAATAGCCCCAAATTTGGTACCAAATTATAAAGTTGAAGCTATAATCGTATACCGTTATGGTGACGCAATGGCGTGTACAACAAAGGGTATTTGCATATGTATCTCAACGCATCTGGGCCGAGCTGCACGTGTCCTTTCAAAAACACCATTATGCACCCCATATACTGGGTACCATTCAAATACTAACCTTATCTCAACGCAACAAGATTTATTCGAAGCTTTTCCGAACGCAAATTGATTTGCGTCGCAACACAATTTGTATTGCCGTTGGAGTAGTTGAATTTATTTGAAATTGGTCTTTATGTGTTTGGAATACAGATTATGTGTAGGTTTAGGAAGTGATGTTGGTTGAGGAAGACTGGAAGAATGGGCCGTTTGTTGTGAATGGAGTCTTTAAAGGTACAAAATGAACATTATATAGACGTAGATACTCAAATGATGTATGAGAGTGAAGGATGAGTATGTTACTTGTATGTATTATAAATTCTTTGTAATGTTGTGAGAGTATTTGAGCAGTATACAGTACAGCTCACAATGGTACCTACCTCTGAAGCTGCGCAAATAGCTGCGCAGCAGTCAATTTTACAATAAAACGGGTAAAAAGATCTTCGAAAGTAGTGAAATCGTGCAAAGCCCACAGGACTGAGCGATCTGTACTAAGCAAAAAGAAAAAAAAACGGGCCCAAAAATAAGCCTTACATAAAACTGCTACTACAGGTTATTTTACAAATATACAGTAGGTACACTATAATCCCATTGTAAAGGTTTTTCCGCACAATTGGTTTTGTATAGCTTGATGTGTAGTCGTGCGTACGTACACTACCTACCAGTCCCTCAAAACTTTCGGATGATGATGATGATGACAATTGAGCCAAATATATGCCTATAGTGCGCCATTTCACCCTGTCCTCCCTTTTCACATTCAATGATATGCGGGATGAGCTGGGCTCTTTTCACAAAGATTGGTCCTTTACAGCAACGGACAGAGAGAAGTGGAAGAAGAGTGGGGAGGCTTTTGCCCAGCTGTGGGACACTACAGGCTCATAATAATAATAATAAGTCAGGAGGTTTCTCTCCCTGGAGACCTGACCACCTGTAGCTTGGACTCTGTTCCCGATACCGGTGGGCCACAATTTTTATATTTTTTAATGTTTTTGTATATTTTTTTTTCGTTGATATTGAAATGCTAAAAAATATAAAAAGAGAAATGAGATTAAATAATTGCGAATAATAATAATAACTATTGGGATGAGAGAATAAATAAATAAATAATTTATATTATTGTTGAGATATTACTTAGCAGTAACTGTCGCCTTATCAACAAGCCACGAATCTGCTCTCAGGATGAGAGGGATTAGGCTATAGTCCACAACGCTGGCTTAGTGCGGGTTGGCAGACTTCACATGACGTCAAGAAAATCTCTCAGGCATGCAGGTTTCCTTACTATGTTTTCCTTCACAGTTTAAGCTCGTGATAAGGCTTTAAATACATGACAAACTGTCGCCTAAAACATAATTATTATGACACTGGTTTTTTTCTCTTTATAAAACATCTCATCATAGTTTCATCATCATTGAAGGAATGTTACAGAAACGTATGGAAAACGAACAAACAAAAATATTAAATTTTATATAATATCTCTCGATATCTAATCTACACACAAAGATTTAAACATCTGTAATAAATAATATCATATTACTGTATAAGGGTAAGCATAGGTAAATTGGAACACCCACGAAATAATAAAATATTTATTAAATTTTGAGTTGTTTGCGATCCGCTGATCCAAATAATTTAGATCTCGTTAAGATAAAACAAATGGAATTTCTCATTGCCACCTGGCATAAACATTGACAAAGTAGGAAATGAGGGAGATGAAAAATAATTATTGAATTTGTGTATACGTGTAGTGAATCTAGCTGATCTACTGAACGTGTATTTTAGAAGCTTTGTTTTTTTTATATTAATAGGTAAGTATATTGAAGAAATAAGTAGGACAAATAAAATATTTCCTACTTTATTCATAAACTAGCTTTCCGCCCGCGGCGTGGCCCACGTAGAGTATACCCACATTTCTTTAATTTTACGGGATAATATTATAGCCTATATCACTCAGTAATAATGTAGCTTGTATTGGTGAAAGAACTTTCAAAATCGATTCAGTAGGTCCAGAGATTACCCCCTACAACGTCACAAACTCACAAAGTTTACTTCTTTATAATACTAGTATTGATATACAATAAGCAAGTTTGGTGGTGGTTGTACTTGGTAGTGTTTATCAGCGCGCTTGGGATACTCTTCTTATTTTATCACTAACCAATACATTAACTGCGCATAAACGGGATATTCTGGGCAGTACAGTCATAACAAAAAACCATAAACTACAATTCATGTAGATACAAAAGTACTTACTATTACTCATTCTTAGTATAATTCTAATCTAGACAAGACAATTGTCATAACTCGCTCGATAATGGATAATGAATTTACCTAAGTATTCTAATAATTTACAGCTAAAATTTATAAAACTGAGTAGGTCACAACTGGGACTATGGACGAAAATTATCACACAAGTTGATCCTAAACAGTGGAAAATAAGAACACGGTAACTCTAGAAGATGACAGGATGAACTGAGCCAATAGTTAAAAGACAGACCACAATAAATTAGAATTGGAAGACGAGACGAGACCCGACAGTTTAAGCACCTGGTTGCTAATTGCGAAATATCATCGTATATCATAGGAGATATCATCTCTTCAATTCTGCCATTCATATTGGTTTTCGATAAATGAAATGAAATGAAATGAAATGATATTTATTTCTGTAAATACCTAGATCTTTTTTTTTAAGACACTTTTACAAGTCGTTTTTTTACATATTTTGTTTTAACTAGATGGCGTCGACGTTTCCTATCTGACGACCTCTGAGAAGAAACGTCGAAACAAACTCAGAGAATCATGGTCTCTTTTAAAGTCCAGACAATAGTTATATTATATGCGAGTTCAATGTAGGGCAAAATCTGAACAGGCCTTTTGAAGAAAGAACCATACCAGCTTTGAGATGACCTGTCCTAACTGGCGGAACGCATACATCAGTCATCGTGTAGCTCAACCATTTTTTAGGGTGCCCAATGAACCGACGCACAACGATACCAGATCAGCAGATATCTAAAGCCTCTAAGAACCTGGTTTATAACAGCGTGAGTCTTTCGATTTCATGACTTTATTAGGAGATTTACAAGCATAACGTAATAAAAACTACTTGTAGTAATTTTAAAATACTAAAACCATGACGACAAAAACTTTCAAAATCACAACTTAGACTAATGAATAGTGTAACACATTGCAACATAAAAAAAACAATCCATTACATGTCAGCCAACACGTGTTACATATCATAACAAAAGCCATAAGTCACTAGCCAGACAGAAATTATTCTAACGCCAGCCGAAACTAAAAAAAAGACATGTCAACATTGTCCTCCGCAAACAAAGAAAAAATAAATCAGTAGACGTCCATAATAACAAGACCTGCGCCTCCCCTCCAGTTGCAACTACACGTATATTAAAAGAGGCTACACAAAGAAGTTTTAGAGACCAACAAAGGCTGGTCCCCTTTTGTCCTACATATACTTCACAAAAATTCTTTTACGGTTGAAATGGTAATTATACATTTAAATGTAGGCCTTATTGCTGTACTATTAAGAATTTAAAGGATTTGTTTGAAAGGAATATTAAATTTTGTGTTCAAAGGTAGGCCTTTTCTTGACAAGGAAGCCACCGGAGTGATGTCATAATGATATTTAATTGGGGACGTTCGTTCGTTATGTCATCGCAGGATACTTAGTATGATGGAGCCTTTCCTACGGCTTTGTCAAAAATATGATATAATTTCGACTTGGTTATAATAGTATGTCTTCTTGACGAAGTAAATTTGTTTAAGAACAATTGATTCACTTAATAAATAAATCTAATGGTGCTTTATTTAGATTAGTAAATAGATGTATTTACCTACCTATTCTATTCTTATAATGTTGTTTTTTCGATAAATTTGTCATAGATTTAACACTTCAGAAAAAACCTTCACAATCATCGTGACTTGCCTTTTTAAAGTCCTCTATTAAGTTGACGTTCCAATCTTTTACCGTCTGAATGTACGTAGAATTCACGATAGAATAATCGAACGGAGTTCTTCGCTCCCCAAAAGGACATTCAACTCTAAAAGAGGCTAACTCTTCAATTTTATGTTCCACATACATAATGTTTAAACATGATAAGTAAAACAAACAAAGCATGTGATGCGGCGTTGTAAATACCTGGAAGATTTATCAGTAGGATTAGCTGGATTATGAGGATGAATCGTTGCGACATAGTCCAGAGAAATGCGAGGCCTTGATGTTGGCAGAAACAGAACTGTACCGCGATATTGAGAAGGTAGAAATGGTAGGAGTATGAATTAGACCAAGACATGAATGTATTTGACGCAATATTTGAAATAAAAAACACAGATTGGCACTGCAAAGCGTTCAAATTTTTATCTGCTCAGCAATTGCTTGCTATCTTGTTCAATTGGATCCAATATTTGGGGCCTAATGCGTATTTATTGGATTTAATAGAGTTATTAATTGTTTGAAGTGCTTTGCGGAGTAGGCTATTTTCTGAAAAGTGCTGACGGCTATTTAGTAGATATTTCTATAAAACAGTTATGGATATGTTTTTTTTTTTTTTTTTTTTTTATTGGATAACTCGGCAAACGAGCAGGCGAGCTACCTGATGGTAAGTAGTCATCGCCGCCCATGGACATCTGCAAAACCAAAGGAGTTGCAGATGCGTTGCCTAGCCTATTTAGGAAAAGGGAGGGGAAGGAGAAAAGGAGAAGGAAGGGGATTGGGGGAGGAATTGGGCCTCCGGCCCTCTCGCTCACCGAACGAAGCGCAGTAACGAAACGCTACTACTCGGACGTCGGTCTATGTGTGAAATCTGTGGTGACAAACACTTTTTTTAGTTTGCGCATGTAGGTGATACCAAATCATTCGATTTATAGGTTGTCTTTTTATTACTCTCAGGTTACAAATACTTGAGCGAGATATTTCACGAATGTAATAAATTAGAAAGTATAAAATAGCTTAGGCTGCGTGAGACAATGACCTATAAGGTTTCTGCTGATGCTGATCGAAAAGTCGTGAATTCAGATCCGGTATTAAACATGAATTATGATTATAATTTGCTCTTGGTATACAGTAATTGGTAAAATTATTAGTACCTATTGTTCCCGGAACTTTAACTTATTCAATTGATAAGAGAATAAAACAATTCGTCAGTTCTTAGAAGAAATATTTAAAACATTAAAAAGTTTCTTGGAATCTAATGAATGTAACACGTTATTGAATTAAAAAAATAACCATTCATTTGGCTTATTGTTATTTAAAACAGTTGATTCTATTAATTAATAATGTTTGTAGTTTTAAATATACTTACAGTAATGTAATCATTGTTCTTCCCACGTGTTGTCATCTGTAACAATTAAAATATAAATTATTTAAAATATTGTAATTAGTTCATAACAAAATTAATAATAATAATGTGACTTTTCTTTGTCATCGTTATAGTAAAAATCTGATTAGCCTCTATTCTCTAAAATATACTGATAATAATATATAATTTGAAATTGAAATAAATAATTAATGTACACACACTTTCTTAATTTTATGAATATTAATGTAACACGACATCTGTTTACAAATTAAAAATATTATATAAAATAATTATATTATCTTTAATAAATTTAGTAACATTGCACGCATAAACCAGCCTACAGTGCCATATAACCCCATCCTACTCAAAGTTCAAACGCTGAAAAATCACATAGATTACTCTGCGACACGTACTTATCTGAAATCTGAATAAATCTAGTTGAAACTCGTTTACGCTGGTAGTAGCCAGGCTCAATAATAGGCGTGACTATAACAATTATTATCGCTTGGTATAGGTCTTATTTCGCCTATTTCAAAGCTTCATAAGTCAGCAGTTTGTTTGTTGTATCTAGGGTGGAATTCCGACTTTCTGAGTCAAAAACATCCGCTCTGATCATTCGACTGTGTGACTCAGATCAAATAAAAAGTAAAGATGGAACTTTACGAACAAAGAAGTGAGGCCGGCTAAAACTACGCCATGCCGTCTACAACACACAACACACGCCGTCAAGAAAATTTTACAGGCATACCTACAGGTTTCCTCACGATGTTTTTCCTTCACCGTTTCAAACGCCTTGGACTCGAACTTGAGATCTACGACTTGGCAGTCCAATAGTGATTCAGTCTCTTTATAATAAAGAAAAGAAAAGGAAGTAGCGTCCGTCTATCAGCTAGCATACGTCCTTCTTTACGTTTCCCGGTCCAATAGACTTGATGTCCAATCCAAACGACTTAATGTTACCAATCATTAATTACCAGTCTTGACGTACCAGACCGTGGAAACAAACCTAAGCCATTAGTAATAACAATTACATACAAAATGTCAGTCACGCGGTCCTTACGTGCGTCACCATGAATAATGGAGTGTTCATTCATGAAGCTCGTTACACAATGGTGTGTATATTGCACGTTTCCCACGAGGAACTAGTTAGCCAACATGAAATAAGGCTACCATATTATATTATGGATGAGGAAAATTCATTGAGAGGATTCATTACAATTTTTTTTAAGGGCAAACGAGCAGACGGATCGCCTGATGGTAAGCGATTACCGCCGCGTATAGAAACCTGCGATACCAGAGGAGTCACAAGTGCGTTGCCGGCCTTTTAAAAGGGTTCAGGCCTCCGCTATTCTCAATCACTCGGCGAATACAACGTGAGCCTTGTTTCATGCCGGTTTTCTGTGAGGCCGATATCACTCCAGTCGAGCCCGCCCATTCCTGCCGAAGCATGCAGGAAAACTTCTTTCCCACGGGAAAGAAGCAAGAAGTATTCTTAAAGCGGTCCAGTGATTGCTAGACCACAGTCTATCTTGGTCGCGATGAATCGCGCCACTCTGGTCTCATACTGTGCTATTCTAGAGAAATTTCCTCCCACCCACACTTAGGTTGTGGAATCAGCTTCCCACCAGGGTTTTCCCAAGGGACTACAGTACGCGGTACTTCAAAAAGGGTGTGAAAAGATTTTTACAGAGTCAGCAATGCGCGAGGGATACCTCTATGCCGTAGGGACGTATGCCTGTTTGCCACCTAAATTGTTAAAAAAAAAACACGATTCCTTTGGACTATAGAGCAACTAGGATTGCTCCTATCACACCATATCTAAACTTAAGAGCGAACTATGGGTGCACCTGTACTAATTTTCCTAAACCTTCAGGGAATAAGGGTGTATTTGAAACAAATATAGGCGAAATAACTTCAGTTGGTTATTATGTAAGTATATTAGGCGAGTCAGCCGAAAATAATTAAAGACGGAAGCGACAACCGCTCGCGGCATTTCAGTCAAACTTTCAGAAAACTATTTTTAAATGACTAATGTATTCTTGTACTGAATATATTTAGACTTTCGCTGAATTTAGTTTGTGATTCATTTAAATATTATTCTTGGAATTTCAGGAAAAGATATACGAGTAAGTTGACGGTGGAAATATAAAAAATGCTAAAGTGCCACTTTGGCAACTTTACAGCAGAGAGATTTAAAGTTTTTTCAACATACCATCACGCCAGTATATCCCGTAGGATTAGGCAAGGTTGGATACTAACACCGTGTGGAAACTGATTAGAATAGAATACCTTATTGCCATCCAAATAGGCATCTCGTAAGTCTAGAAAATATCTGACTTGGTCAATTGTACCTTTTGTGGTCTAACTGATTGGCTCAGTCGCAAAACACTTTGGTGTGTGTTTCGATATTTGCATTTGAGAGCTAGCTTTCCTCTTGATTGGTTAGCGGTTGTTAAGACTCGGCAACGCATCAGCAACTCCAGGTGTTGCAGATGTCCATTGGTGACTATTCTATCACACCTATATTCCCCGAAGAGTTAATCATCACCGAAATAATCAGTATGTTTAGGTCCCATGTAATAGGGGGCGAGCCTATTGTCATTAACCAAGCACGGATCCAGACTCCGAGCTGCTACAGAGAATATCATAGAAATACTCAATAAAACGTTGCTCGAAAATCATGCTCATGGAAATCGAACTACTATAGGTCCTGCGCATATCAGCGTTGCAGCTTGATGTGCTTGCTGCAGCATAGTGCTGAGATGGGGACCCATTCTGACATCGAACAAGTGAATTTTTGATTTGATAAGTTAAATTGATTGGTTTGTATTCTGTATTGTGTTTGGCTGTCAGAATAAACTTTCTTTGTTTCTTTCGTTCTTGCTTTCCTGGCCTTTGACCTACCATTCACGCGTAGGACCACTAGACTAATGAGGCAGTCAGTTAGGCTCGTGACCATATTATAACCCACTCCAAGTACCACACAGAAACAAACAGACAATGCCGCCACTCACCTCACAATCTAAATGAAAGTATGTTTACCCACTATATCTAGAGTACACACACTTATCTAAATGCCCCGTGCTCCAACATCTAATATGAGTCCGTATCTAACTAGCTGTGCTGAAATTACATGTAATCTTTTGCTGTATTTTTGTGACGTAGACTGTAACATTTGCATAACAATACAACCTAAATCTTTGGCTAGAAGAGAACGTAAAGCCGTCAATCCAGTTTTTTTTTTTTTATAGCTTACTAGTCATGTGGGTCACACATTGCTAGTAATCTTGTTAACCCCTCGTGCTAAGCTAATTGCTTGTGTTACGAGTGGGTTCACGTCGGTAGTGCAATGGGTGGGGTTCGAACCGGCAACCACATGATCGCAAGTCCGACGCCCTAGCCATTAGGCTACCGCCGCTTCATATGGTTGTCATATGAATATCTATAATAGTGAAAGTCCAAAAACTCTGACAACCATTATATCCTTAGGATATTAGTAGTGCCTCGAAATTGGGTATCGGAAATCTGATGACACTCGCTTCACGTAAAATGAAACTCAAGTCCATCGTAACGTAGTTGAAAAAAATGTTAAGAATAATGTCAACTGGGAACATATGGTGGAGAAGTTTTTTTTTTATTCTGATATAATGACAAACAAGAATACGAGCAACCGCAGCCTATATACATCCAGCAACTCTAGTCTCATACCTCGCACATTAATTTTGAGACATCATTTGTGAAAACCTCATTAGTTGAATTTATTGAAAACTAGCTTTCTGCCGCGGTTTTGTATAGCTTGATTGTGTAAATGCGTACCACCCCCGAAGAATTCAGCTGCTTATCAAAAGGAAATATCAGATTCAGAGACCTTCGATGTGAATTAGGGCCTCAGAAGTTCCAATTCATAAAACTAATTTGTCCCAGGAAATGACCCTGCTCATTATTTTTACGCAACCGATAACCTAAGGATTATCGCGGTCTTCAGGAATGTTTATTTTGTAACAGCAATAGTTTTTATAATGAAATAAAACTACTTATTATGGATTTTATCGCTTTATATACATAGTCGTACGCACGGCTACACATCAAGTAATACAATAACCAGTTTACGCTGGCCTCTTAGTGTATGGGAAGCCTATACAATACGAGATCAGCTTAAACTGGATTTGTATAGGTTGACCTGTAGCCGTGTGTACATGCGCGCCTTTTTCCACAGAGGAAGGCAGAAACTATAGACTGTCACAACTCTTGCAAACCTCTTTAACTTCTTCCACATTCATACATCTTTTCATACACACGCGCCGGTTGCGAGTACTGTGGACCTGACCATTTTGGAGGACCCTGTCAGTAAGATCTATAATAGATGTGAGATGATGATAGAAGATAATATATCTAAACTAATATTATAAAGAGGAAACATTTGTGTTTTTGTATGTATGTTTATAATGTTTTCACACAAAAACCACTGGACCGATTTCAATAATTCTTTCACTATTAAAAAGCTGCATCTTCACTGAGTGACATAGGATATATAACATTTTCAAAAAAAAGGGATCCCTAATAAAAATGCAATAATATAACCCAAGGTGTGGAAACGCGGGCGAAGCTACGGGCGGAAAGGTGTATAATAAATGTAAAAGGTGTAAAATTGACTGCTTTATTAGGCTTCAGTGGTCGTAAGCGCCAATTCTGTAAGAACTCCTGGGTTTCACTGCCAGGTCGACCAAAATTTAATTAGGTTTTTTTGTAGGTAATAGTTACTGCTTGGAGTTTGGTTTTAAAGTATCGCGCCCTATTACATGGGACTTAAATACTGGTTAAATGTGAGTGTTAGTTACAGTACACCTCTACCTAACCGTTCAGGGAATACAGGCGTGATGGTATGTCATATTAATAATACTGCCTTTGCACTTTTTATCAGGTGTCTAGCCAACGACGCTTGCAAATAAATCAATACAATATCACATCTATTCATACGTGGATCGTTGTATGTAAGGCAATCAGTTAGCTCTTACAACCGACCGTATACAATTACAGCTTTTTATTGTGACCACACTTTTTAAGTGCTGCGGACATTTATTTTTTGTCCCTGTTTAACAGGTCATGCGTCCACGGATCTTTAAGTTGGTGCCGCATTAGCGCAGGCGCAATTCAGATCACGTGAGGATTATCATCATCTCCAAAGGAGTTCCCACTAAACGAAGGTCTTCCCCATAGACTTCCACAAAGACAGACTATATGCCACCTGCATCCAACATCTTAAGGTTGTCTATCCATCCCGTTGGAAGCCATCCCACCCGAGTCCCCAAGTGCAAGTTTATTTTTACAGATAGACGGCGTTCGGAGTTCCGATTGGTGAACAGCTCAAAGCAGACAGAATCGGCAAGCAGAACGCGGTCGATGCGTAAAATCTAAATTTAAAAAAGGAACTTAAACAAGGGCCAAGGTTGGCATGAACATGGACACTGTTGGAGGTAGATCTCTCCTAGTGATCATCACAGATCCCAATTTTTTGTTTTATTTATTTATTTAAGGATCACCAACAAGGATACATTAAATTGTATATACATTTAACAAATATTAATTAAACAAGACAAAATGTACCTTAATTATAGGCAACCAAAACTTACATAAATTCGAGTATACATTAAAATATATAAAAAAAAAATTAAATTAAATTAAAATATTAAATAAACTTCTATTAGACAATTAATTAATGAGAGTTATGTTAATATTATATGATGTACAAATTAAAATTAAAAATGCAAAAACAACAATCTAAAAGCTCTGTGTTGCGAGATAGTTATACAGTTTCAATTTAAATTTCCTGATATTATCAAAATTGATGTCTAAATCAGCTATCCTTGACAGGGAATTGTATAGTTGTATAGCTCTTGTTAAGGGAGAGTTTTTGCCCAGATTGGTTTAATACAATGGTCCACTGAATAACTTGTAGGTTTTTGAACGAGGTAGCCTACTTGGGATGTTTAGGTGTATTTTGGATAGAAGATCAGAATTTATTTTAGATGTGAATAATTTATGAAGGAAACTTAAATCCAAGACCTTTCTGCGGTTAGATAGACTTTGAAGCTTGTAAAACTCAACCCGGTCTTTATACGACCTTAACTCCTTAGCTCTATTGTCCTGATACGCAAGATGATACGCAAACCTTCTTTGGACTTGCTCAATTCTTTTTATATGAACATCATACTCGGGTGACCACACCTGGGAGCAATATTCCAAGTTACTACGAACTAGAGAGTTATAAAGTAATATTTTGGTTTGAGGACACTTAAAAGGCTTAGCATTTCTCAAGACAAACCCCAGCATTTTATTAGAGTTTGTAACTATATGATCGATATGATTATTGAATGTTAACTTACCATCCAACAAAACGCCCAAATCACGTACGTTTGAAACCTCCGCTAGTTTATTATCCGAAATAGAATAATTATAGCTAATTACATTTTTATTTCTAGTCAATTTTATTTGTAAACATTTAGTAAAATTCAATCTCATGTTATTATCTTTACACCATGCAGCTAGTCTGTCCAGGTCACTTTGGAGGAGATAGGAGTCTTTTATAGATTTTATTGGTAAGGTTAATTTGAGGTCATCTGCAAATAAAAACGGGTTGGAGTGTAGAAAACACTTAGTGATTGAGTTTATAAATATATTAAAAAGTAAAGGACCCAAATGGGATCCTTGTGGAACTCCCGATGTTGCATTAAATTGTTCTGACTTTGCTCCATTTACGACTACAAAAGACTTACGATCATTAAGGTAAGAACCAAACCATTGCAAAAGTGACCCGTACACACCTAGTTCAGCAAGCCTCCTTACTAAGAGCTGATGGTCTACTTTGTCAAAAGCCTTGCTGAAATCCGCATACACAGCATCTACTTGAATGCGTTTGTCCATATGATCAATCAAATTTTCTGTAAATTATATTAAATTTGAGTTCGTAGATCTGCCCTGGAAAAATCCATGCTGCTCATACACAATAAGACTTTTAACGTGATTGTAAATAAATGGATAGACAAGTGATTCAAAACCTTAGGAATTGCTGAAATTATAGAGCTGAGATTATAGTTTTATGATGTCATAAAATTATGTTATGTAGTCCTATCTCTTATTTTTAAATGGATGTTCTATCTACAGCATTAGGCTGTCTGTCGGGATATACGCGAATGTGATCCTATAGCTTCGATCTTAGGGCAATATGTAGAAGGAAAGTGTAGTTTTTTGTCGTTATACATAATCAGCTATTACCTCCCCCAGGCGGCAGAAATTCCAAGGTGATTTTCTGCACTATATACAAACACTTAACTTAGACATTTCCGTTCATGGAAGAGGTAGGATAGCCGCTAAGCTATGACAGCGTTTTATCTTCACATCTGTAGTTAGATTATGTATATCCAAGTCAAAACAGATTAAAAAGATTGATATTATACAACTTAACGTTTTTTTGTTGCACCAAACAAAACATAGACCCTATGGTTGAAAGAGAATACCTAAGGCATTAAAGTAAAGTAAAAGCGATTAAAATGTTGTGTTGCATGTGTAATAAGTAAAAATGAAACTAAATAAAAGCTTGTAAACATATTAGAAATCTTTCGAAACTATAAACATGATCAAAATTCTCAATATTTTTTTTTTAATCGGGAAAGTCTCGCCACAACGTCACCCTACCGTTGCGTCAACACATTTATGAAGTGTCTGGTTTAGGGGCCTGTGATTATCAGCTGAGTGATAAGACCCCTCTTCCCTCCCCCTCCCTACCGTCACCCCCTCTGTATTGAGCGAGCCCGCATAAATGCATGATTAGAACAACATATAATTTGCTGCTCTTCCATTAGTTATTTTGTTGATTGTGGACAATTGTTGTTTATTGTAGGGTTTCGTAGACGAAAGATACTATTTTGGGGGAATTACTATGCAAGTTTGAATCAGACTTTCACAACGAGGGTTCCGTAGCCTTCTGACTTATTCACCATTACAAACTAACATTTGCAGTTAGACGGTAATGCGTATCCTACAAAGCGAAATTCAACTGCAAAGTTAAGTTTGTTTTTGAAAGAAAGGAAGGGTACGAAACCGTCAAAACTGCATACGTGAGAGATTTTCTCGACCGCGTATGAAGTCTGCCAACCCACACTAGGCCTGGTGCGTGGTGGACTATATTCTAAAGCCTCATTCTACTAGGAAACCCGTGCCCAGCAGTGGGACAATATAATAGGTTGATAAGAGAGACAGAAGCTAATGATAATCTTGATTTTTTTCTTCGATTCACATGCCGTAACTATTTAAAATTGGATACTTAAAAGCAGTACATCTGAGTAGTCGTATAACTGTTAGTTTTTTACCTATAATTATACATTAGATACTTCTACTCGAAATCTCATCGCTCCATAACAAATCGATTACCAAATAAAATCGTTACGAATTAAATGGACAATCGTTTTACTATAAATTATTTTGTTGCCCAATTATCGTCGAGGTGGCCTGGATGTTCATCGACCCTTTATATAGAAATCAGGTTCTTAAAAACCTGACAAATAGTAAATTGTATACAGTATTCAAGGGTTATATAAAACATTAATAATTCTATGACTCTAAATGACTTTAAATCTACGACTTTAAATATTTCATCAAATTATACTTACGATTTTTTAAAATATTATTACTATTTTAATTGTTCGTTTAATTCAAGCTCAAGTGCATCATTAGTCTAGTGGTCCTCAGCTACTGCTACGCTTGAGGTCTTGTGTTCGATGCTCAGATCGAGCAATGTTATTCAGGTTAGGATTTTTCTATAAAATTCTTAGTAGCTGCTCAGAGTTTGGATTTGTGCCCGATGAATGGTAATTAGGCTCGGCTCCCTAAAACATGAACCCTAAACATGCGGGCGAATTGTGAGTTTCATTTATGGCAAATTTAATATGTTTTATACAAAATAATTGTTGTTGACGATGGTACTAAGTCGTATGGTGATAAAGTTAGTAGGGTTATGATTTTTTCTCTTCATACTCTGACGGCAGTTCTTCTCACCGGTTCCACCATTTTTTTTTTGACATTAAAATTTAATTTTCATCATCCTATATTATTTATCCAATGTTGGCCGTAAGCATCTCTCTTTCCGAGGCCGATCTGTTCAGCTATTCCTTTAAAACTTATAGGAGTAAAATAATTAATAAAAGTACATTCTTTAATTACATCGTCTCAATTTATTTTTCTTTAAATCTATGCTTTAGAAATGAATAGATGCTTGGATTATAATCCCTATCAGTATGTAGAGCTCGAGGTACGGAACCCGCGATCGTAGCAGATGTGCAAGATAAACAGGACACGCGCGAGCTGACTCACGGCTGCGCCCGCGCAAGTAGGTACAGTCAGTTGCACAAGCGAAGTGTAATTTATTTATTTTTTGTTCTGCTTTTGTTTTTTATAATTTTTTTAAGATACATAATATATATTTCACAGAAAACTGCCTCATTAGTCTAGTATTCCTCAGCGCAACTGCTACGGTAGAGGTTCTGAGATCGATTCCCAGATCGAACAAAGTGTTAATAAGTGTTAGTGGTGTTTTAAGTGTTAGTGGGATTTTCTAAGAAAAAATATAATTTTCTCGTACATCAAACTTTATTAAAATATGTTTTCTTTTGACATAAGTACCACTAAGTGCACTTAATGTACACCCATAGTTAGTCGATATGTTTAGGTCGAGCCTATTGCAGGGCATATATCCAAACTCCGAGCTGCAACAGAGAATTTCATAGAAAACCCCAATAACACTTTGCCCGACCTGGGAATTATAACCAAGACCTGTACCATAGTAGCTTAGGACCACTAGACTAATGAGGCAGCAACCACTTATATTCGCAATATTCCCGACCATATGTAATTGAGAAGTTTAATTTAATAAAAGGTGCCCCATTGAGACCACATGGCCCGGCAAGGTGCAAAAATTTCAACCCACTTCGTGACCCACCTTATAACTAAAAAAAGAACGGAACATAACAACAGCTGTTGTATAAAAACGAAAAGAAATCGAGGCAACATATTCCCTTGTTCCTTGAAGCTTTATACAGAAGCGTACTACGGCCGAAATCAGGAACATATTTTTCCGTTGTTTTCCCTACTAGAGAACGAAATTCGACTTAATGTTCCATAGAAATAAATGTCAAATTTCTCTGTCCAGTAGGTAAAACAATCGAGGGATAGGTTATTAATACTGGTCACTCATATAAGCACGGCTACACATCAAGTTGTACAAATCCAGTTTAAGCTGGCCTTGAATAGTACGGAGAGCCTTTAACATGGGAGGTCAGTCTTAACTTGATTTGTATAGCTAGATGTGTAGCCGTGTGTACACCCACAGATAGCCGAGATGTTTAAGGTTTCATGTTATAGCAGGTGTGCTTATGAGCATTAAAAGGGTATCAATCCGTAAATTAAAAAAGCTCATAATACTTTGCTTGACCTAAGAATAGAACTACGACCTCATGGTCAAAAAGAGATTGATATTTTTGTATGCGATCAGTCTTATGATGGTTACCTTACCAACCCCAAACAAAACCCACCCCGCTTGCTATAGAAGCAAGTTGAGTCGGTCCCAAAAACATAAATAAAATCATTAATTTGAGCCCGAAAATCAATCGATACAATTGTACCTGGAGTAGTCAGTTGTAATGAAAAACAGATATTAAGCCGAATTTAAACTGACAGTTTAACCTAACATAGTCAAAATCATTTATTACAAGATATATTACTAGTAGTACTTTTTAAACGTAATTTTTACATTAAACAGCCCCCCAAAAAGGCCCACCCTACATAAGTAGGAAAGTACGAAGCAGATCATAGATTTCATGACTTTGCCACAAGTTATAATCCATTTCAACCCCATCTAAATCACCCATCCTGTAACCATTAATAAAAGTTGGCACACCAATAGAAAATTCAAATTTTCCATTTAGCCAACTTAAACATTTACCCAAAAGTAATATTGAAACTTTTTCGTGCAAACCTTGTACGAAATTGCCTTTGTCTTACAATATAGACTGCGACATATAAATCTTCATTACCTCATGGCGTTTTATGGTTAACCTACTTCGCCCCACCTTTGTAGACACCTAAAATGGCGACTAATGCTAATTACTGACCCACTTGTTCGAAACATGAATATAGTATACGATTTCGGTGTTTTTCCTACCATTTTTGTATTGCAGATATTTTCTTTGTTCGTAACATTTTGTCTAAATAGGTTTGTATATTGGTATCTTTGTTTGAATATCGCCGTATTTATTAAACAGTCATGAACTATAAATAGGATATAGATCATAAACAGTATCCAAATTAGTTTCAGTAGTAGCCACAGCAAGTTGCTAATCTGCATCGGAGGTAGAATTAGTGTAAGCAACCATTTGATTAAGCCGTTCTATTTCATGAACATCGTCAATATTGCCTTCGTCATTGTGCTATTCTCTAGTAGTTACAAGCATGGCTGCAAAAGTCAAGACTTGGGTTCCATTTCTAAGTCTGGGGAAATTTTGTTAGATTTTTCGGTTAGAAATTTTTCAGTAGCAGCTCGAAACTCGGCGCTATTTATAGATTTCTGTAATAGCAGTACATCAAAACACAACTCTTCAAATGAAAATTTGTAATTTCTTTACTTAATGTATTTCTCAATACATTCACAGGAAGTACATATTTGTAGATCAATTACTAGCTTTGTATGCCGAGAGCTAAAATGATGCAAATAGCATTGTGCAAATGAAGATTATTGATCAATCTAAGTTGTTAGTTCACTGTCTAAAAATATTGGTCTACGCACATGTCATTACCTCATCATTATCTTTAACAGAATACTGTATAAGGTCAAACGTTAATATTGATAATAATAGTTTACTATAAAATCTTAGTTTTATGGAATCTGTTATAATTTTATTTATTATATCAAGATCCATAATTTTAGGTGTTCCTGGGTGAGGATTCATATTATATTCTTAATGTTTATATCGATGAATATAGATTAACATTTCAATGTGCTTAGATATCAATGTTGATTATGTGACATAGAAAGGCTTCGTGGTTAAGTAATAATAACTAAGGTATTTGATTAATCTGCATTGTTAAACACCATTATCTGCAGTTAGTGTATGAGTAGGTAGCAATGCAAAGGGCCGAAGTCAGACGATGTCAGCATCAGAGTTTATCTACGTTAAAAAATTATGAAAATCATAATGCTTTGTCATCATTTACGTCTTTAAATAAACCTTCCAATCGAACCGAGAAACCAACTTTGACATCTTAAAAAAGCCCCTTTCGATGTAATCCAAATACTCAATATTTCCCGCAAAAAGTGAGGTCTCTACGTGAATAGAATACCAATAGATGGAGCCACCTGTTACTCGGGACATTAACTATATCAACGTGGACAGATCGAGTGCCATTCACCAAACTGGCTCAAGATTGATTTACTACCTTTCATTCGATAGGAACTTACACGTTGAGAAGGAAAATAATATTATCTGAGGTAATTCTGAAAAGTTGTTAGAAAAATTAGAGAATTTATCTTTATCACGTTTTAATTAGCAATGCATGATAATGTTATAATATTTTGGTGAGTCCTACTGCAGAGCGATGGTCTTTCCGCTCTTCCTCCAGTTCGGTTTTATCTGTTAAGATTACGTCTTTTAGGATTGTGTCCAGTTTAAGCATAGCTGTATTTAAGTACATCTACATTTTGCAATAACATTTTGCTGGAATAAGGCCTCCGAAATCTAAGGTGTGTGATGTTAATAATGTTTATGAAGTTACTCTCAGTACGGTGACTCTATTAAATCCTGTCCTTGTTATGTCATCATCTTCCTAACTACATTGGGGTTCGTTTTCAGTCTAACCTAGTTTCAAATCTTAATTATAATTCAGAATTCAACAAGAAAGACAAACTTTACAGTACTAAACCCGTTTCGAGGCTTAAAAAGAAAAGAGACAATATATCTACGTGTTAAGAATGCATTAGGAACGACTGTTCAAACAAAAGGAGACGGACGTGTACGACTTTTTATCGAACAAAGAGATAAAAATTTAGAACGCGCGACAAATCGGCGATGTGTTTAAGCGAGATTTTTATTTTAAAGGTAGGACTGTGCAGCTGGAGTTCGACTAGACGGGTGATTGATTTGGGTAGTATGCTGCCCGACCAGAGAGTGGTCCTAGTGGAATCCTACTAGGAAGATGCGAGGCAAGGCATTTCCCTTCGAAGCTTTATTCAGCCTATCATAGTCGTGGCGAATGATAAGATTCACATGGCTGGGGAAGACAAAAGCAGTTTTTACTCCCTACCTCCCCAGGTGGCAGAAGATCGAAGAAAATTTTCCATACTATAAAAAAAGGGTGGTACCAACACATTGCCAAATAATCTGTCGCTACCCAATAATCTGTTAAAATTATTGTGTTCTGGTTTGAAGAGCAATGTAGCCAGTGAAATAACTGGGCATATGAGGCTTAACATCCAGATCCCAAGATGACAAAACTACTGGTGATGCTGGCGTCTATTGGCTATGCTGCTTACTATCAGGTCGCCTGCATTGTGTTGTGTTGTATTTGTCATCTTATTCTTTATTTGTCATTAAAGTAAAGGGACAATATTCTGATATTATATTTTCCTCTTTAAAAGTTTTGTAGATGTTTAAATTTTTTATTCAATTTTTATTACATGCTTTTTAAACTACAGACTTTACTACTAAATCATTTTACCACTTTATTATTGTGTGGCCCATGAAAGGAAACAAAATATTCATTCTAAATCATTTTCTCTCTTGTCAACTGACTTCCTTGATTAGGAAAGAGAGGTGATTTTTTCATTTCCTTTCTTCTTCCTATCTCATTCGTTATAAAGCGTAGGGATTTTATTTCATAGAAGTTATTTGTAATATCAAAGTCCTTGTTGCCTTCCTTAGCAATTTCAAGTCTGAAAAATGTAAGCTCCCAAAAATGGTTTCGTGATTTAATTTTGGTCTCAACTTTATGCTTCTCTCCGCAGTATAAAAGCTTAATGTGAAAATTTTACGATTTAATACAAATGAATTTTTTACCTTATCCTGCTCGTTCTGAGAGGAGATAGCCCAGCAGTGGGACAATATTATGAGTCGATGATAATGTTGTTAATTAATTTATCAATCTACCCAGCCAGTATTTAAATATTTAGAACCATAATACTGGTGGTTTCTTTACTGCATAAGCTTTATTGATTTTTAATTTACACAAAAAGTGCTGTAATCGGATTTGTTATTTTAAAAGCCAAATCCAAAATTCATCCAATCGAATTGGTCCTAAGAATTTTTGTTCGTAATGAGTAAGTACTCAAAGTCTCGTTTAGCGAAATTCCGATTCAAGGATATTTCTAAGGACCTTTCACTGCCTACATATAATTACAGTAAAGCTGTTTCTACTCGATAGTACCTCTCGCCCACTTTGAGGCCTCCACGGCGCCTGTTGGTCGCATCCAGCAATAATTAAACTATGTAGGTCGCATGAACACCCACAATGACCAACGTTGTACAAACCACCAGCCTATCTTGACCCACCCCACCTCCCACTAACAATCAAAAGCCAGACAAGTACACCACACGGCAAGGCTCACCGCAAACTGGACGTGCTGTGACCTCGTCGACCGCTCTTCTGTTGTTCTTTATTCAATTCAAAATGCGTTCCAGACGTGTACGTTGATGATAAATGACGGTTGAAATTCGATTTTTCGAAATTTAATTTTGGAATTTAGTGTATTTTTGTGTTTGCGTATAAAAAGTTTCGAACGTTAAATATGTGGAGGTAACTTTCGTATTTTTGTTAAATATCCGTGATATAAAAGCTTGATATAAAACTACTCAACATCCCCAAAGTAAAAAAATCTCTAAAACTAATACTTCTTTTCCAACTAACAAGATTAAAATTCAAAGGTAGATTCGCAAGTACAAAAATCAAATCGAGAGATATAGTTTCCTAAGAAGATTAAATATAAATCCGTCTGCTACATCTTATAAGCCGTGGCTTTACAATTCTAGAGGCCCGAATAATAGATTTTCTTTGCGCTAAAGAAATACAACAATGGCTATGAAATCGCAGCATCTATCTGTCAAATGAAATCGCTACAAAATAAAAGCGTACAGCGTCATTCTTCGTGCAGTGACAAATGTCTCTTGCGGCAAAAGTAATTTGCCGCAATTTTCAGAATACAACCACCCTATTCAACCATTCAAAAAATTATATTCTTCCGTGAAATAGAAGGAACAGGACGCGCATAATAATTTGCCTCGAATTTTAATCTTTTTTTATTTTTTGTGCTTAAAATTTGATTTGCTAAGAATTAAAAGGCTATGTTCCATTTGAGATTCAAAAAACTAAAAAAGCTTTCACCTATCAAAAAACCTCTTTAAAAAAAGGCCTTTCTATTTAGGATAAAAATTAAATAACAACAAATGCGATTTCCCGCAAAAGCGAAGCTTAAAACACAAAGCGCAATAAAAATGTCTACAGAATAACTAGGAAGGCATTCACATCGAAGAAAAAAAGTGCCTTCATTAATCTTAACCAAGCGCCGGTGTGACAGTTATTGCGACAAATACAACGATATCATTTACATAAACCAATAAAAAAAGGGAAACTCGATATCGGCGTAATTCGATGCTCTCGTAAAAAAATCCTAAACGAAAACTTCCCGTCAACCGCAAAGCTTGAGAGCTTTCAATCGATCACTGTACTAGAAGAAGAAAAAAAAAACTTACGCTTCGATCCGGATTCCTTCCGCAAAAGTGCAATAAAAATAAAACAAAAAAATAGTGGTACACATAACTAAAAAGGCACTAAACGGTATACGTCCAAACGCGTTTTCGAGATAAAAAAAAGTGGGTGCGTATCTATACGGCCGCGCAGAGGGCGGCGTGGAGTATACTGATCTAATTTCCAAACGTACGACTGTGAAAGTGACGTAATGCCGGCGCCATGTTGCCCCGCGTCCCTCGCCGCGCCCCTCTTCCCCCCCGACCGCGCCTAGCTTCCGCCAGTGGAAAAATGCACTATTTAATCAATTTCAGGAGTGCTGTGAAATGTTACGAAGCTTCATAGGCTTACTGCGTCGTATCACGTTACCAGCTGTGTTAAGTTTTCCGCGGATCGATTAGAACTGTCTTATCTGTCCTTAGGGCGCTAGAAAATGGCTTTCCTACATAAGTTTGTATAGCACTGGTACGTCATAAATAAGGGCTTTGCGTGCAGGTTGCGTTTACGTTCGATTTTCGGAAATGCTTGTGGTGTGATTTTGAAATGTTATCGTTCACTCTGGCATTTTCAATTCGTTGTTTGTGACGACGAAATATATGATCTATAAAGAATGTTATAAAACTTGAGTAGCTTTTTTAATGGTTTTCGCAGATGCTCTTTACTGAAATATAATAACCTACTTTCTGGGTTTCTTTTCATAGATACTGAGTTCTGAATCCCCCAGTGTTTTCCGAAGCTACAATAAAATTGGCACTGGCAAATTTATTTCTTATATTCACTCAAGCCTACACAAATTTACAAAAACCCTAAAAAATCGAGCAATATACATAATAAAGATCCTCTTATCAGTTGGAACTGATCCACTCGAAGTTACTATAGATTATTTCTTCATTTCAGATATTGCCTTACATTCTGACACACTCGTATTGGAACTGTTGGCTAAAAGAAAAAGGCACCAATCCATCGTGTATCTGATAGTCGAACCCCAAAAGGGTATACTTAAAGTGCTCAATTGTATAACCTGTTTGTGCTTTCCATAGTGTAAAACTTGGATTAAATGCATTTAAGTCAATAAAAAAGAATTTGCTGCAATTTTAGGAGTAATGGATGCAATCAGGGTTTTCCTCTTTGTCAAGTATTCTGCTGTCAGCAACGTTTGTTCTCTTCTCTTGGAAGGAAAAAGAGATACAGTCCATATCTTTTCTGGGGATAGTAATAATAATCCTCAGTAGCCACGCTTCTAACCAGTAGACCGCAACGAGTAGCTAATTCTTCTATTATCATACTCATACCTGTTTCCCACAGTGAGAGAAACCGCAGACAGCCTCTTGCTACGATTCTCACATACTCCTTTTACTTCTTCCACATTCATACATCTCATAAGCACACTCACCGCTTTGATACCGATCAGCGTATGTCATTCTAACCCGTGTTTCCACGACGACAAAACATGTTGCAAACAGCTACCTATCCCACTCACTCTTTGAGAGTAAGATAGAAGAGACTTAGATACATACTTGAAACATGTTTTGTCGTCAGTGGGAAGGCGAGGTTAGATAGATGTTTGCAACATGTTTTGTCGTCAGTGGAAACGCAGGGTTAGGCGAAGTCATTGAAGCTGCCGCTGACATTCGCCTGCCTTTACAATGTTTTATGCTGTTCGGATACATCTGTCGGTACGGTAATGCGTCATCCTGCGCGAGGTTGGCGCGGGCTATGACGTGGCATGATAACGATTGCATAGACATCAGGTAGCTTTATCAAGATAGGTATTAGAGTTATATTGTGTACCTAAGTGGTTTCAATCGTTCATAACGACGGTCTCATCTCTAGGCTAATTTGCTGGTATTTTTTCATCATAATCTAAGCTAATAAAAAGTCGTAAAGTTGGTGAGTGTGCGATTGTAGCGGAAAATCTCTGGATCTACTGAACCGATTTTGAAAATTCTTTCTCCAATAGAAAGCTACATTATTCCTGAATGACATATGCTACAATTGTCCCGTAAAATGTAAAGAAACGAATAATCCACGCGGGTGAAGCCGCATTCGGAAAGCTAGTGCTAAATATCTGTATAGATATTAATTTTAGCGAAAGGAAAATTCTGCAATAAGTACACCAGGGTACCCGAGGGACGCAGGTGCGAACACTGCCTGAAGCCGATTTTTTCCTTCACTAAAATTATTATTGTTAGTGCCTAATAATTGTGATTCGGAAGTGTGCTCGCTTCGTGATTTCCAGCCGCATCAGATGTGACCAATACAACTAACCCCAACAGTGAAGAAAAAACTAGGATGAGGTAGTGATTTCAATCACTAGACAAACTAGATGAGACTTTTTGATGCAGCCGTGGTGAGGCAAACTTCGTGATATAGCAAAATAAGCACCTGAATAGCATAAGCATCATAATAGGCCTATAATGTTCCCACTGCTGACACACAGGCCTCCTCTCGGTGAGAGGCAGTGGGCCGTAATCCACCACGCGGGCCCAATGCGGGTTGGTAGACTTCACACGCCTTTAAGAAAATCTCTCATTCATGCAGATTTCCTCACGATGTTTTCCTTCACCGTTTTGGGAGCAGTGGTGATGAAATTATTTACACAAAGTAAAACGCCTGTCTGGGTTCGAACCTACGACCTACAGCTCGGAAGTCGCAGCCGTTACTACTGAGCCACCCCTGAGAATTTTAATATATTAATCAAATTCTGTACTGCCAAAAACATAACAGCGGAGTTGTATTTAGTAATCTCTGAGTATTACGGCATTAATAATTAACGAGTGTATTTGATCTTTTATTCAGTTTATCAAATAATTATGCGAGATGGGGCCGGTTAGCGAATAATTTTGAATTAATGTCAAACGCCGCCATTGTGGATTTTCGCACGTTTGAATACTTTGTCTGGAGATGCGAGTTTTGTTGCGCAAATTGTTTTGAGCTGTTTAGATCTTATCCGTATGATTATAATTTGACTGTCTCATAAGTCTAGTCGTCCTAAGTGGGGCTGTTACGGTTGAGGTCCAAGCAGGACCTCCAGTATAACAGTCGCACTGTGTTATTGGGTTAAAGGGAGTGAAAATGGTAGATTAGTACATAGTACATGCATATTGCTGGTAGTAGCTGGGTAAAAAAAGCGGAGGACAGGGTCACAAAACTAGGGAAGGCCTACAATGGACCAGTATAGGCTGATGGCGATGATGATGATCCAACTCAGAGTTTAGATTTGTGCCCGGTTACTGGCAATAGACACACCACCAATTCATAGGACCTAAATATACTGGCTAAATGCGTGTTTATATTAGTATACCACCGCCTAATCCCTTGGGTAATACAGGCGTGGTTGTATGTTTAATGTTGTTTTAATCCTCATTTAATTCCACAAGAGTATCGTGGATTGCTTGCTAACCTTAGAAGCGCTATCTTAGCAGACGCACGTGGGCACAGCCGTCCATTTCCTCATTATCCTTGCAGCAATCATCTAGACCTGTTCCTTCCTAGCTGTGCGGTGTTTGTGACTCCGATATCCAGGAAATTCTTATGAGAATTATGCAATTTTGCAGCTAGATTTTTGGGTGATGTTATTCCTCTTCAGAAACCAGAAATTATAAATTTATTTCTTGTTATGTGGGTATAAAAGCTGGTGATTATTATAATAAGGAGCCAACATTTTTTTTATAGGAAAATCAGCAGACGAACAGGCTAGCCACCTGATGGTAAGTGGTCATCGCCGCCCATGGATATCTGCAATACCAAAGGAGTCGCAGATGCATTGCCCAGCCTATTTATGGAAAAGTAAGGAGGCAGAGAAAAGGATATGGAAGGGGACTAAGGGAGGAATTGGGCCTCCAGCGCTTCACACTCAAAGTGTAAATGCTGGAAACTTAGGATCTAATATCTGAGTTATATCTTCAGCTGTAAATAGACGACAACACCGTCAAATAGTGAAACTGATCCATAAGAACGTAATTCTGCCCTGGGCGTTCCACTGCACAACATTCCATAGAGCAACAAGCATGAGCTCCATCAAGAGTATTACTGACAGCGCACGCACACATCAATGTTTTCTGGACCTGATGTGATGGACGCCTGAGAAGCAAGAGAATATACCCCTGGACAATATTTCTTACACAATGTTCTTAAGATCACAAGGTTTCACAGTTCAGTGGCCAAAGTACCACTGTCCAAAATTCCCACTAAATATTAAATATAAACTCACATTCTATTCGCAAAGCCGCTTACATAAAATAATTCCTGGAAAACGTTTAAAAAACCTATTTGCCCAATCTTTGAGTCGACGGCCTCATAAAATTCGGGATCTTGGATTCCTACCAAGTTATATAGTACGTACAATAGTTGATGTATGTCTGTCTGGATTCATTGTTTGGTCAATATTTCCTTCGACATTTTGATCTTTTGATCTTTTCCGTGATTCTACATTTCCTCATACTTTTTAATCATTAATTGATTCATTGTTAATTATCATTTCTCATGATGATGATGATAATTTGTTTTTCCAAAATCTTACATCTTAGTGTAGGTGTAATTAGGTATTTTCACTTTATATAATGTTGCAGTTAAAACTCATCATCTTATCAGCCTATCGCCGTCCGTTGCTGACAGTGGGCATCCTCCATAAAGCGGGGGAGTAAAAACTCATGACCGGTCAAAATTAATGTTGACTGCAAAAAACAATGGAAGTTTTGACTAAAGATGCTGGTCAAATGGTCAATAATATAGACATTTTCGCATTTTTGCCCTAGTTTATTCCTATACGATGAAAGTTAATCGCCCCTTTTACTATTGGTAGCCTATTCTGGGCGTGACAAAGGTCTCGATCCGTTTCTTTCCTCCTAAATTCCTCCCATAGGCCTCGCTCCCTTTCATCCTCATCTCTAGCCTCTATCTTATGCTATAATAGGCTTATAATCATTAGGTTAGAATCTTTATGAGTCCTATCGGTGTTCTACCGTATAAAAATCACATACTGCTAGCCCTAACCCATAATCGGGCCACACTACATACCTTCCTCATTTTTCAAGTGCAGGAACACCTCATGTATAGCTTGTCGGCTTTGTTCCGATGTAAAAACTACACGTGCCTTCTCTAGCTCTATAGTCACGGTTATTGGGATTTGTGACATTCTCCATGACCGTGACGGGCTGAAAAAGGTCCTGTTCTGCAAGGGTCCAGCGTTCACTGGACCCTTTCAGAGCGGGACGTCTTCCCTCGCATTCTACTCAAGGGCGCTTACTGGGCCCACTACCCTATGCTACGCTACCCTTTCACCTTACATTACTATTCTACCTAACCCTTCGAATACAGGCGTGATGGTTGGTTATGTTTGATTACTGTTGAATACAGGCTTGATGGTATACGTTATATTTGATAATTGCTTATGGGAAAAGGGCGTCATATTTTGCTGTGAGTAATGGGACAGAATACTAGGAAAAGTGATGACTATTGGAACACACACCATAAATATAAGTAAAATACACATAATCATAAAATAATCTATGGATTATGACGCTGACTTTCTTAGTATAACTTCCGGAAACCATGAATATTTCGATCCATAATAAAAAATAAAGAAACAATCAAAATGGTTTTATGTTCAGACCTATATCATACTGTGAGGTATTGACAGGATTATTTTTAAATAAGTGCAAGTTATAAGAGGATGCGGATTATCTAAAACTTATTTTGCTCCTCGGTTTCACCCACCATTTCTGATTACATTTATTTTTGCTCCACTTCTAAAGACCGCAGCTTGATGTTAAATACTTAAAGAAAAGCGTTTATTGTACTTTTACAAATCATTTCTGTTATTCCAAGCCCTAGCTTCTTCCCACTGCTGGACAAAGGCTTCCCTTTCCTCCTTCCAAGGTGCTCTATCCGTTGTTTAGGCGCTGTCGCTTTACGCCATGTGGCATCCAATTTAAAGTAGCTTCTGCCCATAGTTCGTCTGGCATGCGGCAGACATGTTCCGCCCAATTCAATTTCAGCTGCCTGGTTTTGCTTGTAAGATCAGCGATTTGATTTTTGAAGCGCAGTATTGTACCTATTTCTTAAATTATTGGCTAGTTTTTACTCCTAGAATACTGCAGTCCATCGCTGGATAGTAGACCTTACCTTTGGCCTATTATTTTTTGCAGTTCATTACCAGCTTAGCAAATTCAAAAGAAAGCAATGTTCATCCATATCGCTAGTCGTTTCCAACTTGTACCAGAACACATGATTCCGTAAAAGAGCAGCTGTGATTTATTGGAATATAATTTTAATACCACATGACGTTAGTTATAACTGTAACTTATATTTGACGTTAACGTGGCTCAGATAAATAGAAAATTATCATTTCAGTTTTGATTAAGTTGAAAAATTGTTAGGACTATCTCACATTTAAGGTAGGACCCGCATTGTCAAATAATAGGGCCCTCAGTAGAAGTGTGGTGAAATAATGGGGCTCTCGGCAAAACTACGTACGTCGAACCAGTATTATAATACACCAGTTGTTGCCTGAGGTTTCCCTCGCATCCCGAAGCATTTTTCGAGACAAGACTGTGTCCTTTTCCGGGATACAATCTATCTTATATTATTAAAATCGGTTCTGTAGCGTCAGAGCTTATCGATTACCTGCAAACAAACAAATCTTTTCTCTTTATAATATTATATTGTTTATAGCTTTCCGCCCGCAGCTTCGCTCGCGTGGGCAACACGATTTTGACTGTTTATTTTTTTCTATTTCTGGCGGGATATTACAAATTATCTAAAATTGAGACCAAATAATTTGTTCCACTATATTATTTTATTGAAATATAAAAATAACATGTAAATTTCTTATTAATTCATTCATGTCCTTTTAGCTATTGCGATAGTCTATCATTCTGGAGGCCTCGTAGGGTCGATTTTTATGAAGGTATAAATAAATTTGCTCTCAAGACTTAAAATTGCACTTCTTTCTATACCACATTTATGGCTTTTCTGTCTGGTATCAAAATTACCAGACTGCTATAAATACTGATTCAGTAACAGGCAAGGTAGAATTTCTTCTCTTTCTTTCTTCTTAAATCTATGTCTGCCACCCTTAATGACTCACCCTGAAATTTATTTATAGTAATTGCAAAGCTAAGATGTTAAGGGGGAAACGTAATTGTTCTTAAAAACATAGTTGGAGGGTAGCAAATGTATTCGAGGTATGAAAACTGAATCCCCTCAAGCACATCCAGTAATCACAGTGACCTTTTTAATATTTTTGTGCACTGCTGATCAATACTCTCAGTCTAGTTCCGTTACATAGCTTAAATGGTATAAGGAGACGCAGCAGAATTACAGGTGTCCCAAGGAGGTTTAGCACTGTTAAGGAACTCTACAGGATAGTAAACTGTTTCGTCCGCTGAATCCAATTTCTGAGCCCTCCAACGGTTTAAGAAGTATGTAATTAATAGCAGCTGAACTGTTGTTTTTCGGAGTCAGTATTGCACGTTTGCACATCCAATCTTTAGACTTCGTATGTATATTAGAAAAATCAGGATACATTCTTAGTCACCTGTCACTACTGTATTCAGAAGAGATGATATACATATTCAAATTTTATAATCTCCATTTCCTATTTTAAGTAATAGCTCAGAAAACTTTCCAGCAGACGCATCTCTCTCGTATTCCTTTTTATATAATCATTACGATCATTACGATGACGATGGATGATGACTTCGTCTGCTCGGGTTCCTCTAGGTACAACAGAATCTGATGGAATACCCCTGCCAGCAACACAGTAACTCCACCCATCACTCAATTGCTGCCTCTAAGAAGGGTTCTATGGTGTGCCTCTCAATTCCACTTTTGTGTGCCATAGAAAGCATTTTACATGTTTATCAACCAACGTTTCTTGAGTAAAATCAGATTGAGTTTTCAAACATGACATGTGTCAAAATAAAAAGTAATTTCAATCAAAAACACTAAGGAGTATTGATATCAAATTCGAAGCAAACCACGCCCAAAATAACTTTCCCCCCTTTTTTAAGTCCGTTAGGGGATGAATTTCAATAAAATATGAAACACGTCTTCCATCAATTCTGTTAAAGAACGTTTTTGCAAAATTTGAAGCAGATTGGACTAAGGAATCGCGTTGTCCCATACAAACTTTGCCCCCCTTTTTCACCCCCTTAGGGGTAGAATTTCGGAAAATCCTTTCTTATTGGATGCCTACGTCATACAAAGAACACACCCTCCAAGTTTCAGGACTATACGATAAGCGGTTTGGGGTGTGCGTTGTTCCGTCAGTCAGTCAGTCAGTCATTCAGGACAAAGGATTTTATATGTATAGATGTCTACAACCGAGCCGACGAGCAACTTTATGTTTAGTAGTCATCGCTGCCCATGGACACCTGCAACACTAATGGAGTTGCTGAGACTTCTAGGTAAAGCCGTAGGGACTTTTACCTAGAGGGCTGCAGACTGCCAGAGCCTCAGCAACCGAGGAGGCTCTCACGTGCAAAAGCCTCTGACGGAAGGGTGGTCACTGGCGAGTCAGACTCGCAGAGATCTTACTCTTCTCTGAATTATATTCTACAATTCAAGTATTTGTTCTGCTCGAAATCTGTCTTCTATTCCATCAAAATAGGTTTACGTATATTTCTTTCGTAAGAAATTTCTTAATGACGCACATTTCGATAGCCTTGTAAGGCTTCCATTCAACGGCTTTGAAAATAATTTACTAAGTTTTTGTCCGTAGGTAATTTACATCAACTTTCAGAAGCCTTATATTTCGAAATTTTCCCTTTAACTTCGAGTTTACAAGTATAATAACTTCTTATTTGATGACCTTGGTCCCGTGGAGGTATGTTTTCCTTTTTATTTTAAACTAGCTTTTCGCCCGTGGCTTTGCCCGCGTTGTCTATACGTTCATTATTATATTTTTGTCGAGATGATTTAAAGCTTATGTCACTCAGGAATACTGTAGCTTTGTATTGGTAAAAGAATTTTTTAAATCGCTTCAGTAGATCCAACGGTTATCTACTCCCTACAACATCACAAACTTAAAAACTCACAACGTCCCAAACTCACAAGCTTAACCTCTTTATAACATAACATAAGTATTAGTATCTATCCTTTGATTTCTTAATATTTACTTGTGGAAAAACTGCCTTATTACTCTAGTGGTCGCAAGTGATTCCTAGATGGAGTAAAATCTTATAAAAGGTTTTTATAAGAAATTCTCAGTAGCTGTTACTGAAGATTTTCTAGAAAAACCTTTGGATTGGTGGTATTGGCGATAGGCTCGTCCCCTATGAACAAATTTCTTTGTGGTATATGAAGTAGTGATAGTGATAGCACTGCCAAGTCGTCGTTCTAGACCTCGAATCCAAGGCCCTCAAACTTTTCGAAATCATTAATTATTAATTATCACTCGATTAAAACGGTGAAGGAAAGCATCGTGAGGAAACCTGAATGCCTGAGGGAACTTGCGTTTTCTTGACGGCCTGTGAAGCCTGCCAACCCACAGTAGCGTGGTGGACGACTATAGCTTAAACCCCCTCACTCCGAAAGGTACCCAGCAGTGGGGACAGTAAACTGGTTGATGATAATATTAAGTGAATCATATTATTATAATTTAATTAGATTTTTAGCCTTCTCGTGACTATCAATTTATTATCAAAAACATTTTACCTAAGTATTTTTATATAGATCGACAAAATGTTTTTCTTTACACGCACCCTCTATCGTACTACAAATCTTTGTCCCAAATCGCTATGTTGAGATAAAAACTTGAAGTAACTCGAAAAAACTCGTGAAACAGCAATATCGTCGTAAAAGTTTTTACTTGCTCGATTGAACTCAAAGATACCTATAACAATGGGTATCGATTTAAGATGGCCGCTTTCCCGCGCTTTCTTATGTCAAACGTTAAACGCGCGTTCTTGCGTTAGAAACATTTTTGCGATGTTCTTTTTTTTTATCACTAAGCAGGGTTTTTCGGAGTTAGTGAGAAGTTATTTTTCTCGAAATTGACATTGTATTTCTTTTGACTACAACCTCCTTAGTTAAGTACCACTACGCTTATCAGTCAAGCTGCTCTTGCCGCGGTGAGTTTATAGATGGGTCACAGTTGCGAATCTTCATGCAATTCGGTTTCTACCAGCTTAACTTTTGAACAGACACTGTCTGTCTGCTATTGCCAAATAGCATTCTTAGCACATCAAGAGACCTCATCATTCGCTATACTTAGTAGATAGATTTAAACTTAATACCTGTTTCAAGTAAATGACATTATAATAACGCATATATTATTCTATAGGAGCTGCAGGAATGTGCGCATAGGCGTTCATTACCTACGTTTCTACCCACGCAAACACTAAATGTCAGATAATGGGAATGGATCACTGCGCAGAGACCGAAACAAAATCATTTTAATAAAAGGTTGTAAGAAAGGGATGCTGCTATTTAAGGCCCGAATAAGTTTTTTTTATGCTATACCTTGGCAAACGAGCAGGCGAGCCACCACCATGGTAAGTACTTAGTCGTCGACACCCATGGACATCTGCAATACCAAAGGAGTTCCAGAAGCGTTGCCCAGTCTATTTAGAAAGAAGAAAATTAGAAGAAAGGGGACTGAGGGAGGAATTAGGCCTTGGGAATTTATAAATATGTAGGTAATAATGGCGACAGTTGGAGCGGTGGGGGCCCAGTGTTAACGGCCGTGACTGTAGGTTGTAGGTTCGAACCTACAAACAACCAACAACCAAATACACTTACTTTGAGCAAATTATTTCTACACCACTGCTCCCAAAAACGGTGAAAGAAAACATCGTGAGGAAAGCGGCATGTCCTAGAACCAAAAATTCAAAAATAATATATATATTTTTTTTATGGGATATCTCGGCAAACGAGCAGGCGAGCTACCTGATGGTAAGTAGTCATCGCCGCCCATAGACATCTACAAAACCAAAGGAGTTGCAGATGCGTTGCCGAGCCTATTTAGGGAAAGGGAGGGGAAGGAGAAAAGGAGAAGGAAGGGGATTGGGGGAGGAATTGGGCCTCCGGCCCTCTCGCTCACCGAAAGAAGCGCAGTAACGAAACGCTACTACTCGGACGTCGGTCTTCTGCGAGAGTGTGGTACTTCCCCGGTCAAGCCGGCCCATTCATGCTGCGAACAGCGTGGCCCTACCACAACAAAATGATACTTTTATTCGAATAAGAAACCTACGACTCGGCAGTCCAAAGATCACTAGGGTACCTACTACACTACTCGACATACTTTCTAGGAATACAGTAGGTACTTCAGTATAAAAATATATAGGTAATATTTTTTGCGTCTATATTTTTTTTCGTAGGTAAAGTTACCTGCCGCGTACTGCCAAGTTTATTACGTTACGTTTCACCGTGTTCCTGGGTAAATAGATTTTTATTTTATAGAACAATTTTGTCTCTAGAGAGATATGAAAGTACTTTTGCTGTATACATATTTATTTTGAAAAGTAATTGGAGTCGAATTTGCTACTTTTTATTGTAAATAATCGCATTTAATGCCTTATTGACATCATAGTGCCTTATTGACGTAATAGATCCAAATCGGATTTGGTAGAATAAGCATCCGAAAAACAGATGAGTTATACTTTATGCAGTGTTTTTTTAATTATCTCTTAACCTTACGGGGGCTGAAAGTGACGTACACACGTCAACAAGAGCATTCTGTTGTCACTGTCACTGTCCCAACGTTCTGTGACATTAAAATAGTGCTACCAGAGGAAATTTAATTTTCGTAATAAAAATGGGTGTCCAACTTGAATAATTTTTAACATATTTTGGAAAAAAAGTATAAACTAGGCTTAGAACCAGTTTCGGCGAATTAAATTACTTTTTTGTGATTATTTTATATCTGTCTATGTTGTGTCCTTGGTTCTCTACGCACAACATTTTTCCAACGAATTTAAATGCGGGAACGAGTTTAAAATTTATATTCAATTCGGCTATGCCTCCGTTTTACCCTGGCAGATAATTAGTGTTCATTTTTAATTGCATGCAACGCAATTCGTTTAGTTGTTGCGAGTTGATCTAGCGAACGGGTAACTCGTTTAGTTAATTGTATAAGTGCATTATTTCTGTTTTGGGTAAGTATCTTTATTCTTAACAAGCTGCCTCAATGGTCTAGTGTTCTGTTCGTTTTCCGGGTTGATCAAGGTATATTTGGGCTCCCTATTACCTGAGACTGTAATATTCCAGCGAACTATGGGTGAGTAGCAGTATATCTCTGTCGTATAATATATGTTTTATTTGTATTAAGTATATCATAATACAAGTAAAAGACTATAACATAATATCGTCTACAACACTGCAGCCTATCGATGTCAGTAACTGGATAAATCCAGGTAACTGATTAAATTTTATAGGCACACCTGAAGCGATTTGGGTATTTTTATTAATTTGAAAATGTATACTCCTGAGGTGATCTAATTCAAATTTTAATTAATTAAAATGATTATTAATAAAAAAGTGCCTAAAACGACCTTAAAAGTAATGTTATGTCTAAACAGTTTTCGAAGTCGGTGACGAAAACAAAAGATCCACTCAAATTAAACCCACCATTTTTAGAAGGCAGCGTTTTACTATTTTGTTTAAAGTTATTTATAGACCTCCAGATTAATTAATCGGCGTAGGTATTACTGAACCCTAAGACCCTCTGTTGGTATTTTGAAGTCGCAATTCAATAAATATCTCAGTTAATTTTGATCATCGTTAGCAGCTTAACTAAGCAAAAGATAAACCAATCCGGAACAATATAAAAGCCATTTATTAATTGTACGAATATATTGGTATGTACAGCATAACATACCTTCACGCCTGTATTCTCCGAAGGATTAGGCAGAGGTGTACTAATGTGAACACATATTTCGCCGGTATGTTTAGGTCCCTTGCAATAGGGGGCGAGCCTACTGCTATTAACAGGGCACAAATCCAGACTTCGAGCAGCTACTGAAAATTTCTAAGAAAAACCCAATAACACTTTGCTCGACCTGGAGATCGAACCCAGGACCTCTAGCGTAGCAGTCGTGCTTAGGACTACCAGAATACTGAAGCAGTTTAGAAAGACTAGCTTTCCGCCCGCGGCTTTGCTCGCGTAGACTATACTCACGTAACTCAGAAATAATGTAGCTTGCCATTTGTGGAAGAATTTTAAAAATCAGATCAGTAGATCCAGAGATTATCCCTAACAACCTCACAAACTCAAACCTCTTTATAATATTAGTAAATATATGTACGAAAGTCAAGTCAAAGACAAAGTCAAAATACTCAATTTCAATTACGAGACCGTTACGGACGTAAGTAAATTAAAATAGGATCTGCTTCGAAATAAAACTACATAATACGGATTTTATCGCGTTATATTGATTTTTTAAATTCCCGACGTTTCGGATCCTTTACAGCATCCATGGTCACGGGTGGACTGAGGTGTTGGTCGTCCTAATGTCAAAATTATCAACAGCTACCCTACATTCATTTAATTATTATTTGTATCCTTAGGTCTCGCAGTCTTGTGCTTGTATTTAATGGAATCTATGATGGGGTTCCAAGCTGATGGTTTAAAGTAAAATCCGTAAAAAGTAGTTTTATTTCAATGTCTAATATTCCCGTAAGTGTTAGAAACCAGTATAGGATCTGCTTATTTCTTATTATATTTTAGCATTAAATAATGCGAAAACTTCACAAAGATATGAATTTTCTAATGAAAGAAATTTCAAGTGAAACGTGAGCTCGAATTTTTCTTTCACTTGAAATTTTCTTTCATTAGAAAATTCATACCATTGTTAAATAGGATCTTTAAAAAAGTTAGAAATAAAACTACTTTTTACGGATTCTATCGCGATGTATTGATATTATTTAATTCCCGACGTTTCATAGTTTTAATTATTATTTTATATTATTCATGGTACTGCACGGTTTTTAAAAGTGACTTTTATCGAGAAGAGCCGGCAGAAACTACATAAACACTCCTTTACACATAATTGCAATATTGATATTTTCAATTTTGTTTGGAATAGTCGCTGAGTACCTCAATCAGAGACTGCCTTATAAGTCTATTGGTTCTAAACGCGACTGCTACGCTAGAGATCCTTGGTTCGATCCCAGGTTTGCTCGCAAAGTGTTATTGGGATTTTCTATGAAATTCTCAGTAGCAGCTCGGAGTCTGGATTTGTGCCCGGTTAGCAATATGGGTATACATTAGTACACCGCTGCCTTACCCTTCGGGGAATACAGGCGTGATGGTATGTTTAGTCGCTGAATATGGATAGCTTAATGTGTGGATAACAACTTAAGGTTCTCACAAAAAACTACACTGTGTTGTGGTTTGCCTCAACACTGTATCATACTGAGTGGGAACCGAGCTGAGTGGGTCTGTATGTCTGTACACGCATCACGCAAAAACTTCTGCACTAAATCAGATGAGGTTTTGACAGTTGTATTGATACATGTTTCATGTTTATACGCCTCCTAGAAGCCGAGTCACAGTAAGTTATTCTTTTTGGCATGTGAGTGAATCCGTCAGCAACTTTGAATGATAAAAAAACACATATCATCACGCCTGTGTTCCCAAATGGGTTAGGCAGAGATGTACTAACAGCTACACTTCGCCGGTATGTAGTTGGGGGCGAGTCTATTGCCATTAACCGGCCACAAATCAACAACAAAGTTAGGAACTGGCTGAGACTGACTTTCTAATTAGTAGTAGTAAAGCTAAAATATTTTATACACAAAAGCTCATAACACAGAGGCAATCTTTTCACGACACGTAATTTAATTACCAGAATAAAATAATAAACAATAGCGGTTGATTGTTGCCAACAAAATTAATCTATTCTACCACATTTTCAACGAAACATACTCTCAACCCTGTCGCCAGAATACAAAGTTGAATTTACCCTGTATTCGAATTTAATCTACAGTCGATTGGAAGACAATAGCAAGTCGGCCGGTCCGTCCGTCTGTCCGTTTATTAAGCACGCAATCTCAACTCGAAAACAACTTTGACGAATTAATATTCGTCAAAATTGTCGGGTTTCTTGATTAGTACCGAACCGTGTATGGTGGCTAGGCCGTATATTAAATATGAGACATTTCCAGGATTTATTACGGTTCACATACCTACATAGTTAAAGGATTGCTTAGCAAACGATTCTTAGCTACCCTCATATATAAAATATTATTATATATTTCTGAGAGGAGACCAATCCCCAGTAGTGGGACAATATAATTAATTGATGATTGAATTGATGATACCAATACTAATGATTTAGTACTTATATTTGAGACCAGAATCTGTTCTGTCCGTTTCCTGAAACCAATTATTACAAAGTTCATAACCCCTGTTATCCCAGTTAACGTTAAAGCTTAAGGTAAATATAAATTCCTTCACACATTAGCAATTATCCTTGTAATGACTAAGGCAAAGCAATTTTTAAAAAAGGGCGTAAGAATTTAATTAAATAGGGGGGATTATTTTAAATGAGGTAATTTCATAACTCCAAATTAACGACAACATACCTTTTTTGTTTAAGTATTTTATATTCTTAATATACATGTAGGATATACAGGTAGGTATAACATAAAAAAGATTAAAAACCTTATGGTTAAGTTAAATAGTACTTTCAATGTTGTTCCAGTTTTGATTCAAAACCCACTCAGTTAACTTGCGGGTTTTTTTTTTCATTTTTTATAACGACGGGTGGACTGAGGGAGGAATTGCGCCTCAGGTACTCCACTTTCTGCGAACGAAACCAAACAGGATGTATACTGCTACCTCATGTCGATATTCTGTGGGAGGATAGTACTTACCTGGTCATGCCGACCTATGTATGCTGACATATTATCCGGAACCTTACAAAATCATGCGCACCCTACACGCCCATCTGATTGGTTCGTGCCGCGATCGCTTAGCGGCTTCTAATTTAATAGTAGACGCGTGACAAGAAGCCCATAGCCACCCCATGGTGTAATCACCACTATGTCATGGAGAAATGTTAAAAATAGACTAAAAGGAGTGCCGGGGGTGCAAATAGAATTGCTTTTCTTACATTGTTATTAAGTATGAGTAAATTTACGAGCTGTTTCTGTTTTAACTACAATGTTTCATGTTACAAATAGAAAAAATTACAATTGATGTCAATGAATACACCCTGTATTTATCGTTTACTAAATTTCCGCTTCCGCCGTGAAGGGATAGTATATAGCCTATAAAATATAGGTAAAAGAATATTTCAAATCGGTCCAGTAATTTCAGAGCCTATTCAATACAAACAGACAAACAAACAATCAAATCTTTCCTCTTTATAATATTAGTTTCGTGATAATAACTTAAAATAATTATTAATATAATATTGAAAACTGAATCTTTCTGCTAGGAACACCGGATGATGTAGTTAACTAAACTATTGAATCCACTATAAAAATAAAACGTAGCATATTTTTAAAATAAGTGGATAAGACAAAGACAAAGACAGACCCAAAAATGTATAGACCAATCTCATTACTACCTATTCTCTCAAAAATTATTGAAAAGCTAATTAAAACTAGATTACTCAGACATTTCAACCTAAATGGAGTATTAAGTAAAAGACAATTTGGTTATCAGAAAAACGTTGGGACAGTAGACGCAATATCAACTCTAGTTAATGACGTAGTTAGCAGATTGGATGACAAACAGAAAGTAGCTGGGCTATTCCTGGATTTAAGTTTAGCATTTGACACAGTGAATCATAAATTGTTGCTAAAAAAACTTGAGCACTACGGTGTCAGAGGTAAAGTTTTGGCACTTCTCACTTCATATTTAAAGAACAGGAAGATGTTCGTAGAGATTAAAGCTTTGGTTTCACAGACAAATTCTACAGGCAAAAATTGTCTAAGTGAAGAAACATACAGGTCCCAACTGTCTCCTGTACACACTGGCGTACCACAAGGCTCCATACTAGGTCCGATATTTTTCATCGTGTTTATCAATGACCTTATACAACACATGCTGGAAAAAGCTGCGGGATCTATCCAGCTTGTGGTATTTGCCGATGATACCAATGCCATTGTCTCGGCTGACAATATAAATGCCCTTAACTATATAGTTAATCAAACGTTAGATATCTTCCACAGCTGGTTTGCTGTTAACGGACTTAAAGTTAATGCCAGTAAAACCAATGTAATGCTTTTCCGATCCACCTCCAATAATAAAGATCATCAGCTGCGTCATAAATGGAGAAAAAGTAAACGAGGTTCAGGTAGTCAAGTTTCTGGGAGTTCATATTGATAGTCAGCTGAAGTGGAAACAAGAGCTAACAAATGTAGAGAAAGCAATCAGCTCTGCCTGCTACGTACTAAGAAGTCTAAGAAACGAGGTAACTACAAATCATTTGAAAATGGTCTATTACGCATTAGTAGAGTCAAAACTGAGATACAGCATACTTTTCTGGGGAGGAAGTTATGATTATAACACTCAAAAAGCTTTTGTGATCCAGAAAAGAGCAATCAGAACTATAGCAAGAATACAACAGCAAGAGTCATGCAAGCCTCACTTTAATGACTTGAATATATTGACAGTCCCAAGCTTGTATATTTTGGTCCTTCTCAGCCACCTTTCAAAATATATCTGTGTTTATGAGACTGAAGATGAAAGGCAAAAAAGGGAGAGTACTAGAAGAAAAGATCTCCCGATAAAGCAATTGCCTCACCTGAATGTTGTGAAGCAAAGCGCCTGCCACAAATCATTAAAAATTTTCAACTGCCAACTGACATTAAAACTCTATTATATACAAGTCGTTTTCAGACTGAGCTTAAACGGTTCTTGTTAAACAAATGTCTATATTCTATTGACGAATTATAATTTGATACAAATGACGAAAGTGTCTAACTAATATTATAGTATTGACATAAAATTACTTATTCCTTTTCTAATTGCATATTATTATTATTTATATCCGATATTAATTTAATTTGAATAATGGTAATTGTATTTAAACATGAACTGCATGCATTATTTTTGTATATTATGTTTAGTTATAGAAATTCAGACACGATGTAAAAATCGTTATTGAATAAATGAATTGAAATTGAATTGACTAAGATATTTATTGCTCAAACTGTGTACAAACAACGGCGTTATATGAAATACTAGCTTTTGCCCGCGACTTCGTCCGCGTGGAATAGTTTTTCCCCAATCCCGTGGGAATTTCCCAAAATATCGTTATAATTTAAAGCCTATATGTTATTCTGATGTATAAACAATAATACTGTAAAGTTTCGTCACAATCCGTTCAGTCGTTTTTGCGTGAAAGAGTAACAAACATCCATCCATCCATCCATCCATCCATCCTCACAAACTTTCACATTTATAATATTAGTAGGAAGGAAGTAGGAAGTAGGAAGTAGGATAGGATAGGATAATAAGTCTCAACAGCCTACCCAATCGGGTGTAGCAATTATAATAATAACTAATGTATATATTAATGTTCTTATTTATTCACAAAGTATTCGTTCAAATTATAAAAAACATTTTTAGTTAGATTTTTTTTAAAGATGATGATGATGATGATTATGATGATGATGAGGATGATGTTTTTATTAACGTTTCCACTTTCTATACCTACTTAATTAATAAACGAACAAGCTAAAAGGTACCTAAATAATCAATACCAAGAATTTAATAATAAGTTCAAATCTATCAACAGTCTTTCAAGTTTAAGCAGAACCACGATTGCCACTTATAATTATTATCACCATAAATAAACGAAATCTCTTTCTACACTCTTAACCTATAATGTAAGTGACAATAATTTGTTTTCAAAACATGTCACATAACAAATTGTTGAGGTTAAGTTGACAGCTGTCATTCATCATGTCGTTTTTGGCGGGAGCGCGACAACCAATCAGAGGCGGCGAGTGATCGCGTTCGGATACAGCTAGCAGCGAGTAAGGATGTCATGTTCGCTAAATACTTTTATCAACTAAAAAGGTTTTAATATTCAACAAGAAAACTTATTTAAATGTTATTTTTTGGTAAGTTTCTCTGTTGCTTTGTTTGAATCCAGTCAAGCACGATCAATAAAATGTTCATATACCGAAGTTCACTAAAGGATATTTTGGAGGTACCCGGTACCTAAACGCGCGCAAGGCTTGCAAATCTGGACAACTTGTGCTTCGCCTTTTTCTCCTTTTTCGCTCTCGTGGCAAAGGATCCTTTATTTAATTTAATGGTAGAAAATCCACTTAGAGCTGATCGTCTCTCATTGGATGCAAAACTAATTATTTTTTTGGGATTTCGCAAATTTTACGTGTTTTAAATAAATAATAAAATAAATAAATAATAAAAAGTTTATTTCTCCCAAAAAGTACACTTTTACAAATTGTGGTATTAGTTTTAGCATAACAAGTAACTTTTTGAGAGCTGGAGTCCGTACTAGGTTCGGAGCCTGTATGACGGATCTCCAGGCTCTCTTACTCCTTATAACATTTAAAATTAAAACTGCTAACGTGATAAATTACATACATTGTGCAAGAACATGAGAAGAAATCAAGTGAATGTAATATGTAGTAGTATCTTAGTAACATTTAATGAGTGATTTTGTGTAAATGTGTGTGTGTACGTGTGTGTGTGTGTGTGTGTGTGTGTGTGTGTGTGTGTGTGTGTGTGCGCGCGTGCGGTACGTGTAAGTGTGTATTTGTGTGTGTGTGTGTGTGTGTGTGTGTGTGTGTGTGTGTGTGCGCGCGTGCGGTACGTGTAAGTGTGTATTTGTGTGTGTGTGTGTGTGTGTGTGTGTGTGTGTGTGTGTGTGTGTGTGTGTGTGTGTGTGTGTGTGTGTGTGTGTGTGTTTGTGTGTGCGTATTAATCAGCTGTGGGGTCTATAGTAGTGGGGTAATAATTTTTTCAGTCTCTTCATAGTCAAGTTTATGAAGCCAATCTATTACTGTTTTTTTGCAATCTGATAAGCACATAGGGTATATATTTAATATTTTATTTGTTTTGTTATAAACATAGCTACTGAGGAAACAAAAACTGCGCTGAGCTAAACTGGAATTGACCAAACTTTGAGGGCAAGCACTATATTTGTGTCGTGAATTTTTAAATTTATTGGGATTGTATGGAGTTTGGGAGTGGGTAGTAAGGATCAGGTTTAGTAGGAATAATTTTCGAACCGAGAGAACATTGCAGTTTGTGTATAGTCTTGTTGTTGGAAAGATGTAAGGTAGGTTCCATCCTACTTTTAAAACAGCTCTCTGGGCACGTTCCAGTTTCAGCACATGAATTTTTGTGGATCCACCCCAGGAGACTATACAGTACTGTATAAGAGATTGAGCTAGAGCTAAATAAACCAATCTAAGGACCTTTACATCTGCAACATGTCGAAGCCTCTTAAAAATAAATATTAATTTACGCAATCTGGAGGTAAGAGTATCAATGTGATTGTGCAAAGAAAGCAAGTCATCGATAACTACTCCCAGATATTTGATGTAGTTACAGCGGTTGAGGAGAGGACAGTTACAGGTATTACTGAGAGAGGTATCGCAAGTGTGAGCTGCCAAGGAATATGGGATTGAGTTAAGTTTTCCAGAACTTGATAACGAAAAGGTCAGATACTTTGTTTTGTCCACGTTAAGAGTAAGTAGATTATTAGTAAGCCAATTGGTGACCATATTAAGACCTGATTGAGCAGAATAAAAAACTGATTCCCAGGATGGCCCGTGAAATATGAGGGCAGTATCATCGGCATAGGTGAAAATAGACCCATTTGAAAGGTTTAACTGACAGAGATCATTTATATAAATGAGGAATAACGTGGGGCCAATAATACTGCCCTGGGGCACGCCGTAAGAAATGGGCAGCTCATCGCTAGTCCATTCGCCAATCTTGAGGCACTGTCGTCTACCAGTTAGGTAGCTATGGAAAAGGGAGAGCTGAGTACCTCTAATGCCGATTTTTTCGAGCTTAGCCATAAGTGTGGGGACAGAAATCGTGTCAAAGGCTTTGGCCAAATCTAAAAAGATTCCGAGTACTTTTTGTTTTTTGTCGAGTTTTGTTACAATTTTATTAGTTAAATCTAAGACGGCGTTACTTGTTGAAATTCCTGAGCGAAAGCCATACTGACAAACTGATAGAATTTGATTTTTTTCTAAGTATTTTACTAACCTAATATTTAACAATTTCTCTAGTAATTTAGATAAGGTTGGCAAAATAGAAATTGGTCTGTAGTTAGTCGAACGATCTCTGTCTCCACCCTTATAAATAGGCTGAACAATCGTTTTATAATTTAACGTTACATTTTTCACTAAGTTTTAGATTAAAACGACCACTGCAAATCTACTGCGAACGATTCCGGACACGCACAGTTATATTGAATGAACTGTTTGCTTTATTTTAGATAGATAGAATATTCTTTATTGCACACCAAAAATATTTTCAAGTACAAGTTTTATGGTATAAAATGGTACAATGGGCGGTCTTATCTTATTTTAAAAACAAAAATAAGGAAAATATTGGTCAAGAGGTCAGGTCCTTGGAATCGACAAAAGCCTTTTCAAATAACGTACCTATAGCTATACAAATTCAAAAGGCTTTTATTTTGTGCTTGATAAGAAAGTAAAAACATCAATACATTTTCCCGGAAAATAGAAATTTCTGAGGTTTAATTATATTGGTTATATATATTTCCAAAACGTTTCGTAAATATTCGGCTTATAATGTTGCTACTGCTGGGACACGGGAACCCTCTCGGTGAGAGGGAGTGGGATATTATCCACAACGCGGGCCCAGTGCGGGTTGGTAGATGTCAGATGTCACATGTCATCGGTTCTAGGGCATGTAGGTTTCCTCACGAAGTTTATTTTATTATGTATGCCGCGTTTGGGGCGCGCGTGAAACCACAGCTAGTCTAGAAAAAAAAGTCTAGGCATGCATTTACAAACCATGCAGTTTTATTTTACCAAAAAAGGTTACCCGGATTTACCAAAAATGCGCCAACCCTACCAAATGTACCCACAAATTTAAATTTACAACTCCCAAAATCTTAACGGTTCTTAATCCGAACATAATAAAGTTGAAAATCTGTTGATAGTAGACAAAACACCAGCAAAAGTATTTAAGTATTCTTTTCGTTTAATTATCGCTAATGACTATCAAGTTGGGAGTTCCGTTTTTTTTTTGTTCTGCGTGTCAACGACGGAAATGATTGATGGACCTGAGTTCCAGTGCCAGCCACTCCGCCACTCGGTATGATCTAAATATGTTTGTTAGCAAGAACACCAGTTTTTATTTTTGCAAATTAAATACATAACATAACATACCATCTCGCCTTTATTCCCCGAAGAGGCAGAGGTTTATTAATGTGCACTCACATTTCGTCGGTATGTTTAGGTCCCATGTAATAGGGGGCGAGCCTATTGCCATTAACCAGGCACAAATACAGACTCCGAGCTGCTACAGAGAACCCAGGACCTCTAGCGTAGCAGTCGCGCTTGGGACCACTAGAATAACGAGGCAGTACTGTATTATACTTTCATATTAACATACATATTTTTTTAAAAAGCTTACTAGCATTGTGGGTCGCACATTACTAGTATTCTTGTTAACCCTCGTGCTACGCTAAATGCTTGTGTTACGAGTTTTTAGTACAAAACTGTTATTTTGACATTGCAAACAGACACTTAAAGATTTATTTGTAGGTATATATGATACAATATTATCAAATATTTTAAATACATGCAAAATACAACACAATATTCAAAACACTATGAAGACATAAATGAATCATCTTAGCCAATCACAATCTTACATAATGGGCATCCTTAAGGACACATACATGCATAATACAAGCATTTAGCTTAGCTTAGTACGCACGGCTACACATCAAGCTATACAAAACCAGTATAGGCTGGCCTTGAATTATGCGGAGAACCCCTACAGTGGGAGGTCAGTCTAAACTGGTTTTATATAGCTTGATGTGTAGCCGTATGTACAAGGGGATAACAAGATTACTAGTAATGTGCGACCCACATTGCTAGAAAGCTTTATGAAAAAAGGAAAGAAAAAAAATAAACAATTAAGTACTTATAGAATAATATATCTATCTAACTATCGACACCTACATAAGATCGATACAAATTTTATTAATATATAATGCCGGGTACCCACAGCGGCGAACGTGCGGTTGCCGCAATAACAATGGCAATGATAAAACAATAAAATTGTTACAACACTCATAAAATGTGAAGACGCTATGTGGACCATCATTTTTCACATTGGTGGATTTCTGGATAATCATTTATTTTATTTATTTGTTTGGATGTGTGTATAAAAAACGTCTACTTGGTCAACGTGTCCTAAATGAAATTGTAATTGGTTTTAGTCCTGTCTGCCCCTTTAGTCTAGTGGTCCTAAGCACGACTGCTACGCAAGAGGTCCTGGGTTCGATGTAGCAGCTCGGAGTCTGGATTTGTGCTTGGCTAATTAATGGCAATAGGCTCGCCCCCTATGTACATGGGACCTAAACATACCGACGAAATGTGGGTGTACATTAGTACACCTCTGCCTAACTCTTCGGGGAATACAGACGTGATGGTATGTAATGTAATGTAAATGTAAATGTTTATTCCTGTCTATTTTTGTAACTAGGCGTAACATTTTTTTTATTTACCACTTTTTTACCAAATTGTAAGTCTAGTGGTTCCAAGCGCGATTTCTACATTAATGGTAATAGACTCGCGTCCTACTACATGGAATCTAAACATACCGGTGAACTGTATTTTTAACCGACTTTAGAAATTTCGAAAAGAAGTTACTACGTTCGTCTGTATATATATTTTTTTCTATGTATGTTCACCGATTATGAAAATTATTTTTTTGTTTGAAAGGATATACTCTCGAGGTGGTCCCATTGTCAGCAAATTAGGATCTGATGATGGGATCCTGGAGAAATCGAGGGAACTCTTCAAATATTATAGGCAAACCTATAATGTTTTTGAATTGTATTAAAGTAACTGGTGTATTTTCTCTCGGAAAGCATCATTTGGTCAAGCGGAACTGTTGATGGAGACCAGAGATGACCTCTAATGTATATTTCTCCATTATTCGAAAACAGTGCAACCGATTTGGAAAAATATTTTTTTGTTTAAAATGGTATACTCCCCAGGTCATCCTATTGTCATCAGGTCAGGATCTGATGATGGGATCCTGGATAAATCGAGGGAAATCTTTAAATATTGTATTCGCACTAGGAGTCTCGTGAATTTGCTCTAGAGAAGTTTCATTTGGTGAAGTTAAACTGATGATGAAGAACACCGCTGCACCGCAACTCCGCAGTGATAGGTATTTTAGGGATTTCAATTTGGTTAGGTACTTTAATATAGTTGCATTTTATGCTCGTCACAATGCAAATGGTGAAGTACCAGGAGAACTCCTCACTAAGCAACGTCCCTTTATTGGGAAAAGGCAATCAGCGGTTGACATTAGGTTATTGTAACTGAGGTAAATTAAAAACCAACCCACTGGAAAACGAGAAAATATATAAGGCATTTTATTTATTTGAAAGTGTATGCTCCTGAGGTGGTCTCATTCAAATTTGTTGAAGATGTGATCACTGAAAATGTTGAAATAAAATATTTTTTAATAAAAAAGTAAAACCGCCTTTGAAAAATAATAAAAATAATGTTAGGTATGTGTAAAACAGTTTCGGTGGCTTTTAATTTGAATGGATCTTTTGTTTCCGCCACCGACTCACCACCGACTTCCGAAACTGTTTTACATGATCACATACCTAACATTATTTTTATTATTTTTCAAAGGCGGTATTACTTTTTTATTAAAAAATATTTTATTGAATTTTTTTATTGTACGTTTGTATTTTTTTCAACATGGAAATATTTAATGATATATGTAATAGTCTCCCATTTTATTGTAAATGGAAATAAGTAGGAATATCTCTACCCAGACCCACTGTCAAACAAGGGTCATCATCATCATCAACCCATAATCCCATATACTGTTCCACTGCTGGGCACGGGTCTCCTCTTAGAATAAGAAGGATTAGGCTGTAGTCCACTACTTTATTACGGTCTCCCTACTTTATTACTATCTTCTTTTTCCCATTAATTTAAAGGCATGATAACTGAATAATTATGTTCTTAGAATAATTGTAAATTTATTTAGCATATTTTTAATAATGATGCAAAAAAAAAAATACAATAATCCCGAGCCATGGTCACTCTACCGACACCATAGTATATATCTTATAACATTAAAACAACTTAATATGAAGTTCGGCACACATATCACGCATAGTTATTGCGTTACGGTTGCCGAAACGAAATTTCTATGTTTTTAATTATAAATATAATTGATACGCTTAGAATTAGGTAAAAACTGTCACAGAAAGTAATAGTTATTACATACGAAACTCGCCGCACTTCTTTGTAGCGCTTGTTGTCCCTAAAACAGAGGCAATACACATACATACCATCACGCCTGTATTCCCCGAAGAGCCAGGCACTGTTCGAAGGTATGTTTAGGTTCCATGTACCCGAGCCTATTGGCATTCACCGGGCACTTATCCAAACTCCGAGCTGCTTCTGAGAACTTCATAGAAAACCCCAATAACACACACAGAGGCAATAGAAAGAAAGCAATAAGCCATTGAGCCATGTACAAAGCTTACGCATTAAAAAAATGACTATGGAGTTTCCTGCTGGCTCTCTTCCATAAAACCTACCTACCCTGTTCGGATTAATGAGGTATGTAAGTACCTACTTACGTTTATTTTAAATGAAACATAGATTTTAATAATTGAAAGTAACAGGACGCCCCGTCTACGCTCGGCTACACATCATCATCAACCCATTACATTGCCACTGCTGGGCACGGGTCTCCTCTCAGTACGAGAGGGATTAGGCTATAGCCCGCCACGCTAGCCTACTGCGGGTTGGCAGACTTCACACGCCGTCAAGAAAATCTCTCAGGCATGCAGGTTTCCTCACGATGTTTTCCATCACCGTTTAAGCGCGTGATAATTAATTATTAATACGCACATGACTTCGAAAAGTCAGAGGTGCGTGCCTTGGATTCGAACTCGAGACCTTTGACTTGGCAGTCCAATGGTCATATCACTAGGCTATCACTACACTTTTCAAATACAAATCCAGTATAGGCTGGCCTTAAATTCTACTGAAAGCCTTTATAATCGGAGGTCAGTGTATACTAGATTTGTATAGCTTGATGTGTAGCCGTGTGTACGAGAATACAGTGATTGATACGTGCAGCTCGTAAATGAATGAGGCAGCACAGCGTGGTACGCTCGGCTTCACATCAAGCTATACAAAACCAGTATAGGCTGGCCTTGAAATGTGCGGAAAGCCTTTACAATGGGAGTTCAGTCTAAAATAGTTTTGTATAGCTTGATGTGTAGCCGTGTGTACAAGGCTAATCAAAATCCAAAAACCATTGCACCATGAATCACTACCCTTATATGTAGGTACTTTAATTAATAGTGGCTTCCCTCCTTAAGGTAAACATAGGGGAGGGAATACATTAATCATCCTCCGAGGACGTTGGAGACACTCTTGTTTACGAGAACATTGGCAAAACATGGACAATTTAGCAAGAATTGTTCATAAAGTATTTTGCGAGTTAAGAAGTTTCGATTAAAAGCTTAAAAGGGGCTTTGGTTTTAACCAACCTACTTCAAAATAGGAGGAGTACTTTATTCGTCTAAATAGCTTTAATAGCTGTTTCACTCTCTTCTCAAAACACTTTTTTATACATTATCTTCCAACAAGATAATTATTACTTAAGTACGCACGGCTACACATCAAGCTATAAAAATCCAGTATAGGCTGGACTTGAATTGTGCGGAAAACCTTTACAGTGGGAGGTCAGTTTAAACTGGTTTTGTATAGCTACATATTTTGACGACGTAATTGTATTCGCACGGTACATGTTACTGATGTTTTTTAAGCTTTAAGTGATCTCGTCTTCACCAAATTTAAATGAGAACAATCGGAGAGTAAATCTTGCCAAACAAAAAAAAAGGATTTTTCAAATCGGTTCATAAACAAATAAGTAATTCGTTCAATTGTTATTAGATATTCCTATTGAAAATTCTCAGTAGCACTTAGGAATTTGAATGTGTGCTCCGGTTCATAAACGAATAGGTAATTAGTTTTATTGATAAGGGATATTTCTAATGAAAATTCTCAGTAGCACCTCGGAATTTGAATGTGTGCTCTTTTAATTAAAACTCGCCCTTAAACGGGGCCAAAACATACCAGCGAACTGTGACACCACTGCCTAACTCTTCAGGAAATGTAAGCGCGAAGGTGTATATTCTGTACGGTTATTAAAAAAAAACTTTACTGCCTCGTTAGTCTAGTGGTCGTTGAATTATAATTTAATATGCACAGCTCCGTATCAGGCTTTAAATCCAATGTAAGTTGGCCTCTTATTTTACAGAAAGGCTGTAGAATGCGAGGTCAGCTTATACTAGAACTTAAACATAGCTTTATATTATTTTATGTTGGCGTATATAATGGTCTGACTCATTAGTCTAGTGGTCCCAATCGCGACTGCTACGCTAGAGGTCTTGGGTTCGATCCCCAGGTCGAGCAAAGTGTTATTGGGTTTTTCTATGAAATTCTCAGTAGAAGCTCGGAGTCTGGATTTGTGCCAGGTGAATGGCAATAGGCTCGCCCCCTATTACATGGGACCTAAACATACCGGCGAACTGTGGGTGTCATTAAGCACACCTCTGCCTAACCCTTCGGGGAATACAGGCGTGATGATGGTAAAAAAACAACCTTTCTAACACTCCTAATACTTAGCACTTCACAATATGCATACCCGCACTTAAACTATAACAACTTACTTAAACTAAGTAATTAAACTCTGACCTCGTTAAACATATTAACTATTATAATTGGCTTTAACAAATTAACCATGAATGATTCAACAGAACTGGGGTACAAGCGTAAAATTAATGAGTCGGGCATCGAATCTAGGACTGTCACGCCTACGGCACACCCACTCTGCTTATCATGTGGTATTTGTTATGGTCATAATATTAGTTAAGGTCTAATGTATGGACACGGGTTTATGTTCAAAACTTAGACTGGTGTATAATGCTATGCACTTTTAAAATGTTATACAGAGAATATATCAACGCTAACGTTATATTGTCCCACTGGTGGGCACGGGGTCTACTTTCAGATCGAGAGAGATTAGGCTATAGGACATGCTAGCCAACTGCGGGTTGGCCGACTTCACACGCCGTCAAGAAAATCTCTCAGGCAAGTAGGTTTCTTCACGATATTTTCCTTCACCGTTTAAGCGCGTGATAATACCAGAAAGATTTTAAGCATACACGTGGCTGGGTATAAGAAAAGAAGGGGACCAAAGAAAAGATCGATGGATTGTGCGAAAGACGATATAGCACAGAAGAAAATAAATGATGAGATGACGGCAGATAGAGATGTATGGAAAAAGAGACTTACTCCGTCGTCCTAAAGTAAACCTTCCTTCCTTTCGTAAGTTCTCCTTCCCCTCCCTTTTGCTTAAATAGGCTCGGCAACGCATCCGCAACTCCTTTAGTTTTGCAGATGTCCATAGGCGGCGAAAAAGAGCAAGACTCGAGGGAAGGCGAATGTCACGAATCTCAATCTGCTGATCAGAGAACATCAGTTCGAAAAATATGACAAATAACTACTTATGTAGTTATTTGACGTGCGTATCAATATTTAATAATGATACCCTTAAACGGTGAAGAAAAATATGTAACAATACTTACGTACATGACTTCGAAATGTCAGAGATGCGTGCCTTGGATTGAAAGTCAACCTTTGACGTGGCAGTCCTATGGTCATATCACAAGGCTATCACTGCACTTATTGCAACAATATGCGATATACAATGATGTGTTATTTGCAACGATTCTTCAATTCACGCTAGATAATGTCAGTGTTTCCTTAACCGGGTCAGCCGAGTTCAACTGGTTGATCCGCAGTATATGGGTCGGTCGGCCCCACCCGCTTCCCGCGCCGCTCCCTCGCTTCCTATGTAAGACTGTGTCTACAATGACTATCATTTTAATAAACCCTAGAAAGACATACCACGACCTTATTGGTGAGATCCTTCAGAAAGGTCAGGTGCGTAGTACCCGCAACCGGCGCGTGTGTATGACAAGATGTATGAATGTGGACGAAGCAATAGAAATATACAAGAATCGTAGCAGATGGAAATCTGTAGTTTCTGACTGCCCATATGCGAAAAAGGCGTGAGTGTGTGTATGTATGTATCATTTTGATCTACCCTTTTTATAGGTTAAGTCGGCAAAAGAGCGGAGGAACCACCTGATGGCAAAAAAAGTCATCTTCGACCATGATGCTAACGCGTTGCCGAGCCTATTGCAACACCAAAGAAGTTGCAGATGGCCCGTGGCGCAACCGCATTGGTATTGTACACGATGTCGATCGAATCGGTTTTTTTTAAATCGGAAAATTATAATATCTTGATATCCATGAGAGTTTTCTTCAGCCATTTTTTTTGTGGAATAACCTATTTCCAGTGTTGCTGTGGCGTGCTAATTTTGGGAAACCCTGTTTATCTGTATTATACACATTAACGAATCAATTTCCTCATAACGTTGAGAAGAGAAGCCGAAAATGTTGTGTTACCTTATGTTGTGGTAGGGCCACGCTGTTCGCAGCATGAATGGGCCGGCTCGACCGGGGAAGTACCACACTCTCGCAGAAGTCCGACGTCCGAGTAGTAGCGTTTCGTTACTGCGCTTCGTTCGGTGAGCGAGAGGGCCGGAGGCCCAATTCCTCCCCCAATCCCCTTCGTTCTCCTTTTCTCCTTCCCCTCCCTTTCCCTAAATAGGCTCGGCAACGCATCTGCAACTCCTTTGGTTTTGCAGATGTCCATGGGCGGCGATGACTACTTACCATCAGGTAGCTCGCCTGCTCGTTTGCCGAGTTATACCATAAAAAAAAAAAAAAAAAAAAATGAAAAGAATTCAGAGAATCATTATAATGTGAGTTTTACAATATATGACAATATCTGAACAGGCCTTTCGAATAAAGAGCCATAGCAAATTTGAGTTGACCTGTCCTAACTGACGGCACGTATACATCAGTCATTGTATAGCCCAATTAATATTTAGGAAGCTCAATGACCCGTCGCACGACGAAACCAGATCAGCAAGGCATTTGCACTTTAGTAGAAGTAGTGACTCGGTGGCAAGTCTACGACCGGGGAAGTACTGCCCTCCCACAGAATATCGACGTCAAGAAGCAGTATGCATACTGTAGCATTTTGTACGGTGAGTGTGGAGCGCCGGAGGCCCGGTTTATTCTAGTCCCCTTCCTTATCCTTTTCTCCTCGGCCTCTCTCCTTCTTAAATGGGCTCGGCAACGCATCTGCAACTCCTTTGATATTGCAGATGTCCATGGGCGGCGATGACTGCTTACTATCAAGTGGCTCGCTTGCTCGTTATTGCCGAGTTATTAAATAAAAATAAATAAACAACTATTACAAGTAAAAAACTGTCTCATTAGTCTAGTGGTCCAAAGTGTGACTGCTACGCTAGAGATCCTGGGTTCGATCGCTAGGTTGAGCAAAGTGTTATTGGGTTTTTCTATGAAATTCTCAGTAGCAGCTCGGAGTCTGGATTTGTACCGGTAAATCGCAATAGGCTCACCCCCTATTACATGGGACCTAAACATACCGGCGAAGTGTGGGTGTACATTAGTACACCTCTGCCAACCCTTCGGGGAATACAGGCGGGATGGTATGTTAGAAGTAAAAAAAAATCATAAAGAATACAATTTCCCTCATAAGTCTTAACAAAGGGTAAACGTATCGTGTAAACTGTGCCGAATACAATGCAAAGTGTTGCCAACGTCCGGTGGACGCGCCCTAATGCATTATACCTCACTGGACACTCCCAGGCCAGCCCATGACACGCCATCAACCACTTTTAATTATTTTCACGGTTCCACCTATTTGTGTCTGGCTAGACAGTATACAAAGTCATTGAAAGCGTTTTAAATTAAATTGTAGATTTGTCAACTTAACCTGGCGTTAACGGAAAGATTTAGTTTACAGTTTCGAGTTTAAATTTACATACACTCACGCCTTTTTCCCACAGGGGTAGGCAGAAACTATAGACCGACACTTAATACGACTCTTGCATATCCCTTTGCTTCTTCCGCATTGAAACATCTTTTCATACACACGCGCCGGTTGCGAGTACTACGCGCTTGACCTTTTTGGAGGACCTAGTGATAAGATCGATGTTTGTCCTTCTAGGGCGACCTCTCCCGACGCAACCGTTGATATCACCTTATAAATTCCATTCGTTAATCGTCTTTCATTTATTTTCTCTACTCTTAACATGCCCATACAATTCTAAGATTTATAAAATGCATAGCTTTCGTTTTTTTTGTTTTCAATAAAGAATATTCGATATATCTCTTGTCGGATTTAAAAATCAATTAACATTAACAGCAGGCCCAGAAATAAGTCGAAAACAGGCATTCTTTTGTATCGAAAACACGACAAAAATCTCGCCCAAAATACAGAAAAACAAAACAAGTGTCACTTCCAATTTCAAGATATATTTATAGATAGATTTAAATCATAATGTCAATTACACTGTCGTCCCCGATTGGTTAGATTAGGTTATGAAGGGCTTCGTCACAATACAAATAAACACAGAAGGTCAGCTTCATACATACACTAGGCAATAACAGGGCCTCACACACATAAACTTTAACCCGTCAAGCGCCATATTGGAGACACAATGCAAAATGTGTACTCACTGTCACTGTACACCCAACTACGTGCGTCAGTGAATTAAGAATAAATTAGTTTAATAGAGCCGATCACCCAAAAGGCAATTAAACTTGGTTTTAACTACAATTTTAATTTTATGGTAGATATAGACCGTACAAAACCGATATGTCGTACAATATCTATACTGATACTAATTTTGTGGAAAAGGGGGGTCTTATATTTCATTATACTTTTCAATAAATGACGTAGAGGAATAAGGTAGTTGGGAGGTGTTGAACCTCTCAACTAATTTATTCCACTACGTCAATTCATATTTAGAACCTGTAGTAATTCCTTAGCCATTTCTATTCCTTAGTCTATTAGGATAATAAATAAAAACAAGAACATTTTAACAATTGTTTTCATTTTTAAATTTTGCATTTTTTTTATCATTCATCAAAAGAGACTATTCATCCTCTCCAGGTTTACACACATACATACTTATGTTGTATTTCATATGGAGTTGACGTTCTGTGTGTATGTTATAACGTAGCTTCGTAACGTCAACTCGATTGTGATAAATGACCACCCCTAGGGAGGCAGGGGGTGAATGTAACACTTCTTTTTTAACGAGCTTATTGGTTGCTCTCGATTTTTAGACATGGATAGAATTGAAAATGATTTTGTGGGTCTTCTTTTTCTATTGCGTACTGCTTAAAGATTTGTTCATTATCATCGACCCATTACATCGTCCCAGTGATGGGCACGGATCCTCTCAGAACGAGAGGGTTACGAGAACGTTAGTCCACCACGCTAGTCTACTGCGAGCTCAGATCAAATAAAAAGTTAAGATGGAACGTTGCGAACAAAGAAGTGAGGCCGGCTAAAACTACGCCTTGCCGTGTACAAACACAATTACACGCACACATGTAGGTATTAGTTAACTACGCCTTATCCTGTCAGTCTAGCTTTCGGTAGCTCGATAGCTCGACTGACAAGATAAGGCGTAGTTTCGGTTATCAGTTGATATGTTGTGTGTCTTGTTGTGTTGATATACCAGAAAATTAGATGCTAAGATAAAAAATGCCATAACACATTCAGTTTCAGATCTTTGAAAACAATTAGGCCATCGCTACAAGCAAACCCGCGACAATAAGCCACTCCGCGCGTCACGTTCTGTCTACCACAGAAAATCCAATATGGCGTCTGTCAGCTGTCACTTGCAGCCTAGCCGTCACTGTAAGTGGACGTCTGTTGAACTTAATTTTATAGAAACAAAACTAATTTTGTGTCATAGGTGAGGTGAAAGAAATACGTTTTATAATTACATGTTTCTATGAAAATAAACATTATAATATATGCAGTTATAATATTTTTCTTCGGAATATTATCATATTGTAATGAAATTATGCTTTAAAATACTTAGTTAATGTAACAGTAGAGTTATGGTAAAACTCAATCTCAAACTATTTATTTGCATAATAATAAATAAAACATTTATTTAGAAATGATATTAAGTATGCGAAAGGTTTTTAAGTAAACGTATGCCATGCCATAAGTAAGTTTTAATAAGCTAGTTGACATTTTAGTTTTCTCCATCCCTTTTCCTTAAATAGGCTCGGCAAAGTATCTCCAAATCCTGTGGGTTTGCAAATGTCCATGGGCGGCCATGGCTACTTAGCTCGTTTGCTCGTTTGCCGAGTTATCCCATAAAAAAAAGAATATGGGGGTCTTTATTATTACTATAATCATTAGACCCCATTGTTACGAGGCTATCATCCGCGTGTGGCAAAAAAATGCATACCCAAATTGCTACAGAGTGCAGTCCAAAAGGCGTTAGACGACGAGGGAGGTCCAGGTGGAGATGACGGGATGAACTGGACTCCTATTTCAGAAATTGAAGGAAAGTAGATAACCTTTGCCCTGAAGTGGAACAAACCGGGCCGAAAATAAAAGTTTAAACGTTGACTTAGGTATTTTATTTATTTATATATACTTTATTGTACACCAATAAAATCACAAATATATAGGACACAGTTGTTCATAAAAACATACAATGGGCGGCCTTATCGCAGACTGCGATTTCTTCCAGGCAACCTTGGTATGGACATATCGGTACAGAACAAAATAAATGGGGTTGACAATGGTGCAGTATTACAGTAAAACTTAAATTTAATTTAATATAATAATAGTACCTATAGTAATAATATATATATCTATCTACCTACCATAAATATTAAATAATTATAATATACCTATAATATATACATAAATAGCATTAAATATTACAATACAAGTTAAAGCGACAAATAATGTTCCTTCACAAGCTTTTTGAACATTGGCAGCGATTGCGCACGCCTAATGGGCACTGGCAACGCATTCCACAAACGGGCAGCCTGCACTGAGAAGGACTTGTCGTAGAAAGTTGTAGGTATATACATTATGTATGTACGTCGTATAATATTATATATTTTTTTGTTATATAATTCTGTTTACAATGACCGTTCTGTTTGTGTTTATCATAAATTAAAAAACTATGGTCCTAGGTCAAACATTTCTACTTTTTGCACTTCCTGAAAGTTCATATATATACTGTATATGCCATCATCATCATCAACCCATTTTCTGGTCTTTTGCTGGGCACGGGACTCCTCTCAAGGTGAGGTCCCTCTCACCTTGAGGAAAAACGTGATGATTTCGAAAATGTCATAATAATTAGTAAATCCTTTTGGAACGTGGGTAAAACCTGTAGGTGAAGCTATGATAAAATTGAAAATACTTTTATCATTAAAAATATTTTAAAAATATAACATGTAGACTTTTTATGGGGTAACTCGGCAAACAAGCAGGCAAGCTACTAAATTGCAAAACCAAAGGAGTTGCAGATGCGTTGCCGAGTCTATTTAAGGAAAAGGGAGGGGTAGGAGAAAAGGAGAAGGAATGGGACTGAGGCAGGAATTTGTCTTTCAGCGCTCCACGCTCACTGTACGAAATGCAACAGTATGCATACTGCAACTTGACGTCGATATTCTGTGAAGATACAAATCTATTTGTTAAGAACTTGGCTTTCTTTCACATACCTACATTTTTTGGGTTGGGATTTAAATTATACTTCATCGATTAGGTACATAACAATGTGGCACGGTTACAGGTCAACAATGTCAAATATTCATTAACAGTTTAGGCGGAAAAATATTTATTGATTGGCAGAATTTTATAAAGTGTAGTCGTGTTTTGCGTTCTGGTAAGTTTAATAATAATCTATCTAGACTGTATTCTACCACTGCAGGGCAAGCCACCCTCTCCCTTTTCTATCTAATCGAACCCAGGACCTCTAGCGTAGCAGTTGAGCTTCGGACATTAATGACACAATCGTAAATTAAATAATGTGCTTGATATTAAATTTTCGGTGGTAGCCCAATGACTGGGGCTTCTTTCTTACTTTCGATCATGTGGTTCCTGTTTCGAAATCCACCCATAGCACTTACATTAAAGTTTTTTTAATAAATCATTATATGCGAAGAAGTTTCAATAACTTCTTTATTGTACTGATCTTAGATCTTTATATCGTCACTACAGTTCATCAAAGGAGTTTGCATCATGTTGGAAGATATAGATCCTGCGCAGAAGTTTATCGACGAGATTGAATCTCGTAACGTACGTTTGAACCAACTGACAGAGCGTGGTGATTCCCAAATCCAGCAGTTTTACTCCGGAGCCGTGGTGTTTCTAACTGGTGGTTCTGGCTTTCTCGGCAAGCAACTCGTTGAGAAACTTTTCAGGTAAGAAAAAGACAAAAACCTCTTCCTCTGGGTCATAAATACAGTACAGATAGGTATGTGGGTACGGATGCATGATGAGGATGGATGAAAATGTGTTGCCAGGTCAAGTTTGAAAATTTTCGGAATGAAAGATTGAAATAATCGCTATTTTGATTTTCAATTCAGGATACCTACAATGTCTACAATAAAATCGAACTTTAACAAATTGCAGTATATTCGTTTTCTGTCAAAATTATCGCATTAAGTACAAAACTAAGGAGGTAAGTAAAATATCGAGAAACTCGGCGTCCCGATCAAGGGTAAAATGGGACGTGCCAAATCACCATAAACCTCTAAAAACCAGGACGTTGCGCAAAATTGGGATACCTGGCAACACTGTGAAATGGAAGTGATGAAAGAGTGATAAACGGACAAAAAGATACGTTGACTCCAAAAAATAGGACCACGTCTGGAGGTATCATATTTATTAAATTACTTTCAGAGCAACAAAAATATCAAAAGTGTTCCTTTTAATGAGACCTAAAAAAGGCAAAGCAATAGAAGAAAGACTGCAGGCAATTTTGGAAGATCCGGTAAATATTATATAATGCAGACAAATTTATCAATGGTTTTAAAAGATGATTAAGGAGTTAAACAACAATCTGATTTAGGTATACGACATCCTGCGACAGCAACAACCAAACTTCGCAGACAAAATAATACCAGTGGCTGGTGATGTAGCAGAATTAAGACTTGGAATCAACGAGGAAGATTGGAGCACAATTGCAAAGGAGGTTTGTTGGATTATTTAACCTTTTTATTTTTTGTTTTGCTTGTATATACATACTGCGACCGTTGGCGTCGGTCGCACTGATCACGGCTAAACCCTGCGGTTATAATCCTTTTAACTTTCTATCTCAGTTTTATTCTACCCGTCCTCAGGTATTGCCGTGACATACAGGGTCATGATTGTGTATATTACTGTATAACACCTGTTGACATTGTGGAGTGCCATAAATATGTTGAGTATTGAGTATTGAGTATTGAGGTATGTTATAGCGAATGTATGTTGAAACTATATGACTGAATTCTTCCAGACCTATTTAATGATAGGATTTTTTTCTGAGGAATTGTTAGAGCTTGTAACTCCCAGTCCTGCTACGTTCCGCCACAGACCCACTTGCCAGCATAGGAAATTTCATCCATTTAACCTTGATGAGGGAGAGTCACTCCGGGAATAATTTACCGGTGGATATATTTCCGATCCGGTACAGCATGGCAACCTTCAAGAAGCAAGCCCATTATTTTCTGAAAGGTTGGCAACGCGCTTACAACTCCTTCGGTGTTGTGGGTGTCCTTGGGCGGCGGTAATCACTTATCATCAGGTAGCCCTCTTACTGCTATAATCCCTCTTATTCTGAGAGGAGACATCTGGATGGATCAACCTCTGCCGAATTTGATCACGACTCCAATAGCGTTTTTAGTTGTTATAAATCCGACATACCACGGAACCACATAGGATTTAAAACATTGTTATCTATATAACGATGACATTGTAATTATAAAAATATTCCACGCGAATTTAATTCATGGTGACGTATTACCGGGTCGTTGGTTCATGAACGCTGTTATTTTTAATCATAAGTAATTCGGTAGGTAATTATGCTTTGCCTAATACACATTTATGAGAATTTAGTTGCTATGAATACCTATGAATAATTATTAGACTAGTTGACTGATTTTATAGTTGGGGCCTCATGAATTTTTTTTATTCGGGTTTTGTCGATACCTGAATGGTAAGTAGTTATTACCGCCCATGGAAAACTGCAACACCAAAAGCCAAAGCAGCAGATGCGTTGCCGAGCCTATTAACTGACGGACGAGCAATCGATCCACGAAGATGGATGGATGGATAGATGGATTGATGGATGGATGAAGTGGCAACCGCTCGTTAGGGAAAAGGGAGGGAAAGGACATGAAAAGGAACTGAGGGAAGAATTCATTATTATATCTAAATATAATACTAAATTCCTCCCTCAGGAGAACAAAAACCAGGAAGCCAGGAATCTAATTGTTTTAGATCTTTTGTTTTTCTCACAGACTTCGAAAACTGCTTTAGAGATAACAATTTTATGTTATGAGTGAAAAGACATTTTACTTCGTATTATTAAAAGATAAGTTATTTCTAAATTGTGAGTTGTGAATAGTTCCAAGTACGAGGTTTTACCTATGTTGACGACGTTATCGTTTTCGGATGGGAATGGACTAGCATTGGGAATGGCCTTTGTGGTTACACTAAACGTACATCCATATGCAACAGATTAAGTAGATGACAAATGGTATAAAAATTGCTTCATTTTACAGGTACATGTAATATTCCATTTAGCAGCTACAACACACTTCGATGCGCCTCTCCGTGAGGCCACCATGATCAACGTAAGGGGTACTAGGGAAGTTCTCAAGCTTGGCAAAGCGTCTACGAACCTTATGTTAGTATACATTAGATATATTTTTGCACGTGCTAATCTGCTAGCTGTTTGGATAGTGACGATTCTTAGGACATTCATTAGGACCGACTTGAGATGTGGGAAACTACATATTCACTCTGTAATTTTTGGGACCATAAAACCGTGATTGTAATAGAATATTTTCAAAGATACAATAGAATAAGTTCCTGTTGTTAAAAAAAATATGATTTATTATTATTATTTTTTTTTATTAATGATGGGTTTGCTTTTTGACTTCAATCTTACCGCCGAGGCAAAGATGAGCTCGACGGTGGAGCGAACACACCCAGAATATTTTGCCTTTATACTTTTCACCCTACTTTTGATGATATTTGGGTTGTATACACTCGGAAGCACAGGCGCAGGAAGGAAGAACCACTCCTCGGCTGTGCGCATTATAAAAGATAATTACTATATTGTATATTGAACGCATGCGCTGGTGGCTGAAATGCATCAGCCCGTATTCGTCCACTGCTGGATGTAGGCCTCTTTAAGAGAACGCCACAGAGACCGATCTTCAGCTCTCTTCATCCTGCTGCCAGCCGCCTTTTGCAAATCATCACACCACCTGACCAGCGGGCGTCCTACGCTACGTTTGCCTAGACGCGGTCCCCAGTCACTTGATTGTTCCAAATAAATGTCAAGCAAAAAATCTGTATAAAATTCTATAAAATGAAAATGAATGAATTTCTGATTTCTGAATTTTTGTTCTCCAACAGATCCTTCGTCCATGTTTCGACAGCATACTCCCAAGCTTGCGAAGATCGAATCAACGGGGAAGTGAAAGAAGACTTCTACCAGAGTCCTGTTGACCCAGATACCTTGATCGCCTTGGCTGAGTCCACCGATGAGGAGAGATTTAACGTCATGACACCGAGGTGAGGTGTAGAAAGTAAGCTTTGGTTTATGATGATAGATTGTGACGAAACTGTGAGAATTTTCACAATTGTTGCTTAGCGAATGTCTAAGACATTTAGACTTTAAGACAAGTTTTTATTAAGCAAGTGTATTACTAATTTCATGTTTGTTCATCTCTTGAACCAGTCGGATTTAAAACAAACTTTCTGCATTAAAATTTGATAACCCAATTCTTGAGAAAAGGTAAAGTGTAAGGCACCACAATATGACCCTTATATGTGCAGGACAAAGCAGAAACCGCCACCGCCGAAAATGACAGTATTTTAGTATGTAGGTAAAGCAGCATCATTTTTACCAGGATTTAACCTGTAACCCTGATAATCGATCAAAAGCTGAAAAAAACATATTTAATTGAAAACAATCTCCATTTTAGTTTCATGAAGGACTGGCCAAACACTTACACATTCACAAAAGCGGTCGCCGAAGACATGATCAGGACTATAGGAGAAGAAATTCCTATTTGCATCGTCAGGCCTGCTATTGGTTAGTATATAGTTAGACTATATAATTTTATATAATGTGCGCCATTTCACCATTCGTAAATCATCACTCCATCTTGCCGTCCTACGCTACGTTTGCCGTTTCACGCTCAGTCAAGATTTATAATAATCGTTTTCAAACGGTGTGTTCCATCTGATCTATGCAAGTGTCTTGCTGATCTGATATTTTATGTGCGACGGTTTGCTGAACTACCTGAATAATAATTGAGCTACACATTGACTGATGTATGTGTACAGAAAGTTAGGGCATGTCAACTCAAAGCTGCTATGGCTCCTTTTTCAAAAGGCCTGTTCAGATATTGGCCTGCATTGTAAATCTCATACTTATATCTGGTAATACTACTGCACTGCCTGGAAATTAGTAGAGACTGTGATTCTCAGAGTTTGTGTTCGTGTTTCTTTTCAGAGATCGTCAGTTAGACCCAACTTTATGCTAGTATTTTAAGATTATGTATCAATACGGAACCATTTTGACTCATGGGGAACCCAGATAATATAAAGAATATCCTTTTACAAAAAAAAAACTACGTAATAACTATATTAAAAGAGTTATCTACAAATTTTGGAACAAGACATACGCGCGAAAATGTTGCAAATATATTCTTGTTTCACCTCTCGGGTACGCGTTTGTTGAGGGATACGTTCTCACAACATTGCAACATTTTTGCGTTCGCGAGGGACACTCCTCTTAACTCGTACTAAATTTTATTATTATTTTTCAGTAATTTGTTCTCAACGGGAACCGACCCCAGGATGGCTTGACATGTCATGCATATACAATGCCAGTGGTGTGAGTATATCAGCATTTTAACTTCTTATAGATAGCATATAACAAGAAAATTTCCTATGTCCAGGAACAGTGGTAAAAAAAAAATACCTAATCTTAATTTACCATCCTAAGTACCAAAATATTTTTAATATGGACCTACTATTTTTTAAATAATGTTTCAGATAATTTTTGGTACTGGCTTGGGTGTGATGCATACTGTTTTGACTGATGACGATGTTGCCTTGGGTCTCATACCAGTCGACCAAGTAAATAATGCGATACTAGCCGCGGGTTGGGAGACGGCTAAAAACAAATCCAATGGCAAGACGAAACCTAAAATATACACTTTAATTACGTCCACCAGAAACCCTGGTGTTTGGAGTGAGTTATATATATTTTTTTAACATACTATCACGCCTGTGTTACCGGAAAGATTAGGCAGAGGTATCCGAATGTCCACCCACAGGTTGCCCGTTGATCCATCATCACAGGGGGTGTGTTAACAACTTTACTTGACTCGAACCTGACCTGTAGCATATTCACGTTTACGACCATTAAACCAATGCGACATTTTTTAAATGTAGGTTATATTTTTAAATGTAAGTTATATTTTTAAATGTAGGTTATATTTTTAAATGTAGGTTATAGGACTATAAAATCTACGGGGTGCCTCATAGCAAAGCGACAATCGCAGTCTACCCCGTTTCATTTTTAATTTCCTAATATTGTTGAATAATGATTTTTTAAATAACATTTTCATCCTAAATGTTAGCAACACCAGTCAGCGATATGTCATCATGAGACCTAAATTTTTAAGTCTCATTTACCTATGCCCAATGATTTCACGATTGAGTATTAATACTTTTGCTTGAAAATTGCTGTCGTACCACCAACTGCTACCAAAATCTTCGACGATAAAGATTGTTAAGCAAAAGTTTGAATACTCAATCGTGAATAAGTTTTTATTGATGACGCAATTTCTACTGCCATGTACCAAGAATTTATTGTGTTATAGTGGAATTATTTGAACTAAGAAAAAATTGAATTTCCTTAAGCACTGTGTACACAATAATTAAATCTTAAATAGGTATAAAATTCTCGTGTCACAATATTAGTTACCATACTCCTCCGAAACGGCTTGACTGATTTTTATGAAATTTTATATGCATATTCAGTAGGTCTGAGATTCGGCTACTATCTATTTTTTTTTTATAATGTGGCATTAAACAAGAAACGTCACACGCGGGAAAAGCCGCGGTCGGAAAGCTAGTTTTTAAACAGATTTTATGTTTAGGGAATATCCGGAACACATTGGAAAATGAGGCAGTTGCGAAATACTCGACACCGGCGGCTGTGTGGTGTTTCTTCACGTTGCGTACCAACAAACCTTTTCTATTTTGGATATACTCCTGGCTACTTCATCTGATACCCGCTCACATAATTGATGGAGCATGTTCGCTGGTTGGAAAGAAGAGGAGGTAAAGTTATGAAATTGGAGTTGTAACTGACAAATTCTTAAAGGAAAGCAGTAGGCTAGCGTGGTGGACTATAGCCTAATCTCTCCGTCCGTTCTGAGAGAAGACCAGTGCCCAGCAGAAAGATGATGTAATTGGTTGATGATGAGGTCATTTTCTTATATAATAGATTGTTGTGCTAGGGCCACGCTGTTCGCAGCATGAATGGGCCGGCTTGACCGGGGAAGTACCACACACTCACAAAAGACCGACGTCCGATAAGTAGCGTTTCACTATTGCGGTTCATTCGGTGAGCGAGACGGCCAGAGATCCAATTCCTCCTTTAGTCCCCTTCCTTCTCCTTTCCTTTCTTTCCCTTTTCCTTGGCTCGTCAACGCATTTACTATTTTGGTTAGGACTTTAGCCTTATCTCTCCATCCGTTCTGAGAGGAGACCCGTGCCCAGCATTAAGATGATGTAATAAGTTGATGATACGGTCATATTCCTAAAATATCAATAATAATATAATTATAAAAATATAATATAATTCCAACATACCTAGGCTGATAATTACTAACGACGACGGATGGTAAAGCAAGAAAGAAATAAAATTATGATAAAATTATAATTTTTGAAAAAGTCCTATGTTTCAGGACACCAGGTCACATTATTATTTGTCACAGTATCAAATATACTTTATGCACTACCCACCGCCCCGGGCGAGCGATGGGGTGTGTCAGGGTCCATGATTGATACGTACTAAATTATTGTATAACACCTGTTAACATTGTGGAGTGCAATAAATATATTGAGTACTGTGTCGGACTCCGCTCTGAAAAGAGCGATCTATCGACTAAAACCAACCTCGGCGTTTCGCGTCACCACTTTAGTACCGGGAATATGGGAGCGCTGTGACCTTCGTCCGCAGAATATACGTAATATAACATATTAAACAAATACATTTAATTTATTTCAGGTTCGTGAAGCTATTCAGTAAAACGCTGAAGTTAATGCTAGCTGTATCATTTTTTAATCTTAACACCTGGCACTTTGAAGACAAAAATACTGAGAAACTATATGACAGTCTCTCTGAAGTGGACCAAGAGATTTTCGATTTTGACGTAAACAAAATCAACTGGCAGGAATATATAGTTCTATGGTGTCTTGGCGTTAGAAAATATATAATTAAAGATGGACTCAAAAACACAAAATACGGCTTAAAAAAACAGTATTTCTTTAAGATACTGTCATGTTTTCTTTTGCCGTTATACTTCTTCTTACTGTTTAAAACAATATATTATATTTTTGGTAGTATAATTTCTTTGGCGTATTAGGACGAATGTACGAACCGGCACATCAGGTTGTACACAAAATGTAAAATTTTCTCAGTCGATTTTGTACTTAATCGAGAATATTTTAAAATCGCACACGGACAAATATTTTTTCTGATTACTGACCTGATTGCTATTGAGTGAATTCATTTTCTATATATATAAATAAAAATGAAGCGCCGAAATGTGTGTACGAGCCTAACGTCCGAACGACTGCACCAAATGGGTAATTCTTTTTTTTTGTTCGTTTTTGTCAGGACAAGGGCTGTATAGAAGAAAATAAAAAAAAATCTCATTCGTATAAATTTCATAATCCCTACTTCCCTACTATCCCTATCCCTACTATATTTAATATTATAAATGCAAAAGTAACTCTGTCTCTTTCTGTCTGTCTGTATGTCTGTCTGTTACGCTTTCACGCCTAAACCTCTCAACCGATTTTGATGAAATTTGGTACTGGGATAGACTAAAGCTTGAGAAAGGACATGGGCTACCCTTTATTGCAAAAAATAGTTTTGAAGGGGTTGAAATAGGGGGTGAAAGTTGGACTTCGTCATTTTTCAAGATAAAATCATGAAACTTTATATAAAGATACTTGATAAGAAATAAATAAATATTTGTTCTAGCGTTTTTGAAATTTCGACCTGTGTGGGGTTGAAATAGGGAATGAAAGTTCGTTTAGAAGTCCAAACAAAGTCACGCTTTCAAGATTAACCCCGGAACCAATTTTCATGAAATTTGGAACAAAAATAGACCTTGGGAAAGGATATAAGCTACGTTTTGTTGTAAAAAAGGGGTTGCATAAGGAATGAAAAATTGTATGGGAGTTTGTCATTGTTAAAGATAAACGTTGAAACTTTGTGTTTAGGCACTTGATAAGAAATAAATAAATAAAAAAAACATTTGATATGGAGTTTTTGAAATTTCAAACTGTGTGGCGATGAAATAAAAGTCCGTTTAGATTTTGACGAAATTTGGTACAAAAATAGACTAGACCTTGGTAAAGGATATAAGCAGCGTTTGGGCAAATTTTGTGGTCTACCCGAGCAAAGAAGCGGATGGAAAGATATGTAAGGATAATTTGCAATTTCCCGCCAGAATTGGAAAAACTAAACAGTCAAAATCGTGTTGTCCACGCGGGCGAAGCTGCGGGCGGAAAGCTAGAAACGTAATACGGTGGTACGCCCGACGAACTGCCGGGTCAGCTAGTTTAACCTTTTGAACGCCATTGTCACATATATGTGACAAACGAAATCTTACCCTGAACGCCAACGTCACAAATATATGACAAAATATACGTCGCCCATTTTATGAAATAAACAATTTAATCATTACTTTAGTGTGTTTTCACTACCTTGTGTAATTTGACAGAAAAGGTGGCCTGGCGTCAGGGGTGCGGCGATGCATTTATACTCTGGCGTGCAAAAGGTTAAAAAAAAATGAGTCTCTGGTTATTGTGTTTTATTTTTCATTCATTAACAATTCCTACTAACTATTCTTACACACATACATACATTAATTAGGTATTATTCATACATTAAAATCAGTAGTTGTATGGAATAGCTGCATTAATAAATATTTATAAAAATTGGTAAATACAAAAGTTTATAAAGTTATTTTAGTGAAGGAAAAATACGACTGCGGGCAGGATTCGAACCTGTGTCTTCTGGTTAGGTACTACACCAGATGCTATGACCGCTATGACCGCGAAATTTGCCTTTACATTTTGTTTTTACGTCTTTGAGGTGACGTTTTTTCTTTTACTAAAATAACTTAATTATTTGCATGGAAAATGCCTAAAATATACAAAAAGATCGCTCCTTTTATTTTTATGGTCATTAAAATAAAAGCACTAATAGCCTAGTGCTATGACCAATGGAGGTCCTAGGTTCGAATATAAGCCATGAACTTCTGACTTTTCGTGATCATTCATTATCACAACAAGGAAAACATCATGAGGGAACTTGCATGCCTTAGAGATTTTCTCGTCGGCGCGGCGGTGTGTGAAGTCTGCCAACCCCCATACTGAGAGGAGACCTGTGCCCAACGGTGGGATAGTATGGTGAAATGTAAAATAAAGCTGGTAATAAATAAGACTACCTCATTAGTCTCGTGGTCCTAAGCACGACTGCTACGCTAGAGGTCCTGGATTCGATCCCCAGATCGAGTAAAATGTTATTGGATTTTTCTATGAAATTCTCAGTAGCAGCTGGTATTCTGGATTTGTGCCCGCCGGTTAATGGTAATAATCTCGCCCCCTATTATATACCTAAACATGCCAGTGAAATATGGGGGTGTATTTAAATACACCTCTGCCTAACCCTTCGGGGAATAAAGGCGTGATGGTTTTAAAATTAAAGTTGTATAGCAACTTCGTCTTACAAAAGCCACGACTATGAACAAAAGGAAGTCACAACTTTACCGCGCAGTATTGGACACCGCCCATCACCCTAGTAACCTGATTACCCCATTTGCTTGCATCAATACTAGTGCTATGCATTAAAACTAATGCATCCGAGACTCAAAGGCTCAACTTTTACCCCCAACACAAAAACGACGTGTTTTTATAAGTTTACGTGTCTCTCTATGTGTCTGTCTGTGGCATTGTAGCTCCCGAAAGGATGAACCGATTTTGTTTTCGGACATAATACTTATAATTATGTGTCACATGTCTGATTATTTTCTTTACTAATTTCGATATTTATGTGTACAGTTCGTTCGAAACTTAATGTACACATTATGGAATGCAATAAAGTATTGAGTATTGAAATAAGTAAGCCGATCGGAAGTTAGCCGTTCTGAACTACCGCGGTGATAAAATCGTTTAATTAAGTGTGTTAAATTTCGATATTTATGTATATCGAAATTAGTAAACAAAATCATTAGAAATATGTATACGACTCTAATTATCTTTACTCCGACTCTTTCTATTAAAATTTACCACTTCTAAACCACTTGCAGTAAACTTCCGATCGGCTTACTTATTTCGAACAAACTGTAAAAGCACTTAATTAAGTGATTCTACCAGCGCAGTAGTTCGGAACGGCTAACTTCAGACAAGCATAGATAGGTATTTGGAACAAACTGTACCACTCAGGTTACATCTTTTGTTACTTTCATGATTGCATGCATGAATGAGTCGCACGACCGGGGAAGTACTACCCTCCCACAGAATATCGACGTCAAGTAGCAGTATAGATACTGTTTCGTTTTGTATGGTGAGTGTGGAGCGCTGGAGGCCCAATTTCTCCCTGAGTCCCCTTCCTTTTCTCTTTCCCCAACCATTTCCTTAAACAGGCTCGGTAACGTATCTGCAACTCCTTTGGTTTTGTAGATGTCCATGGGCGGCGATGACTACTTACCATTAGGTAGCTCGCGTTCTCGTTTGCCGAGTTATCCCATAAAAAAAAAACAACATAAAAATAGCACATTCAAACTCCAGAAATCCCTTTCGTAAGTTACTTCAAAGCGAGGTCAAGGGAAGTGCTCTGTCTCCCGACTGATGACCCCTATGACTCGGTAACGATCTCACCGTCTCTTTCACACTAACACAAACTCATATTTCTGTCTCACTCTCGTGTCAGCTTGTCAGTACACACTTGCCTGAATGAGCGCAATCGCAGGTTTTTCTTACATTTTTATTTTTGCGTGTTTGGAGTAGGTATGTTTTCGTCTCCGTGTGGTGTTTAAGAGGTGATAAAATACTTTTTTATGTAACCAATATGGCGTTATGCGGGCGAAACGAGGTTTGTGTCGAAAGAGGCACATTATACGTGGTGTCTGCCTTGTTAGTCCAGTGGTCCCAAGCGCAACTGCTACGCTAGTGGTCCTGGGTTCGATTCCCAGGTCGAACACAGTGCTATTGAGTTTTTCCATGAAATTTTCTGTAGCAGCTCGGAGTCTGGATTTGTGCCCGGTTAATGGCTGATTACATGCGACTTTCACATATTTGCAACTATGGATGCAATAGTGGACACGTATAGGCTGATGAAGATGAAGGCAGGGGGGTTTAAAAAGAAAAAAGTTGTTAATTTTGTTTTTTATTTACCTTTTACCAACTTTTGGCGGAGCAGGGTTGCTCAAAAGCCTTACTGGATAGGCTTGTACAGTCAGTATCAAATTTATCTGCGCTTACAAACTGCTCAAACCGATCGCAGCAACTAAGGAAATTAAACTTTATCTCAACAACACAAAGGATAGGTTTAGAATGAGCATCGTACACGACAGCTGTCATTGGAACATGTATTTATCCCATTGAGATAAAGTTTAATTTCCCTAGTTGCTCAGCTAATTATGAGCAGTCTGTTCGCTTAGATATATTTGATGCGGACTGTATATAAAATTGCGGAACATGACTGTAAAAAACCGGATACCTGGCAGCCCTAACAACACCTTCCTCGGCTGAGTTTTCAGTCCGACCACGGTGCTAGCTACAAGAAATCAGCTCAACCCTCAATACCAAGAGTATATAAACACAACTTAATCCAATGTAACAAATTATTACGTCTGTGTCATTCCCTTTCATAAACAAAGTCATTTCCCGCTACGGTATAGGAATTAGAGGGCCAGGGTTCCCACTACAAAGGCATGCTACAGCAGTTCCAAGTCAGAATTTCAATAGAACTTTTTTTTCTAGCTTTCTGGCTTCGCCTGCGTGGTTTTGTCGGCTTTTCTGTACTATAATATTTATGTAAATACATATAAAACTCCCTCTTGAATGACTCTATCTATTGCTGAAAGCTGCATTAAAATGCGTTGGGAAGTTTAAAAGATCTAAACGAAAAGACAGCGGAAGCGACTTCATTTTATACTATGTAAAGATACCTATACAGATTTAGTCATTTGCAATATTATACAGAAAGACATTGCAAGCATAATAGCCAGAATTTTCTCACTGCTGGGACACAGGCCTCCTCTCGGTGAGAGGGAGTGGGTCCGTTATCCACCATGTGGGCTCAGTGCGGGTTGGTTTCCTCTTGATGTTTTCCTTCACCGAGCAGTTGTGATGAAATAATTTACAGTAAGTAGGTACCTAAAACACTTGTGTTCGGACCTACGACCTTTTTTTTTACGGGGGGAAACCTTCAAAAGGCGACCGATCCTTGGAGATCAGACCGGACAGTGTGGGATTTTTACCCACTAAAACCACCCCGGTAGCCACCATCAGCACATAGAGGGGGGCACTGTATCCTCTTAATAGACCACCCCAGAACCCCCCTGTGCGACGCCTGTTAGGGCACATCCCTACGACCTACAACTCGTAAGTCGCTGTATTTACCACTGGGCCGTAATTTTTATTAATTTTAAAATTTAATTTCAAAAACCGCAATTGTAGCTAAGTGACGTCATTCTAAATCCAAAATGGCTGCACTAAATCTTTAATTGAAAAAAAATCTTCTGCCTTTTCTTTATTATAAAGTTGACCTTCTGAATGTTATTTAAACCAGTTATAATGTCTTATACCTGATATAGTTACTTGCTATGTTATAGCTCAAAAACTTTTAGCTTACACGCGAGCAAACTTGCGTCATTGCCAAACACCTTTGGGGCGGATTTCACAGTTTAACTGGTATTTGACGCTTGGTGATTTTTAACTGGAATTTACGTGGTAAATGTCGCGAATGCTACATCCATGAAATAAGATAAGATAATAGAGAATTCATGACGATATTTCGCTTTAAAACAAATATTTTGAATTAGGTACGAACCTATAGTTGACATTTTTTGGATTAATTAATAAATTGATTAATAAATTACTCAAATTGTTATTTTTTTGGTACCTAATTATTTTTAAAACCTTATTTAAATTAGAATTTCCCAGCAAATAGTTGGCTCCGATATTATTTTGCTACTCTTTTACAAATAAGTACCTAAGTATATGTTATCTACCTACGTAAATCATAAATCAATCAAATAAGATCCCGTCGCTTGAAAGACTACTATCATAGATTTCTTATTTCAAAACGTTGGATATGCATCAAAAGGTACAGATAAAATGTATATGCGACGCTAAACTTAACTATAGTTAACTGGTGTTCGATTTAAACGGCTCATGGTGTAGCCGGCCATATTTTAGTAGTAGCCCATCCATCAACCGTGGAGGGGAAATGTTTTGCTGAATGCTTTCCTTCCTGCCCGCTGCTACCAAAGTGCGGTTAATAACCGGTGCTAATACCCTACGATTATACAACTTGCAAAAATTTTTGACTTTCCTACCTTCACGGAGTATTTTTGGCAAAGCTAAAATTCTAATATTCTACTTTTCTGTATACCCGTTGTATACAGAAAAATAGGATATTGGATTTTATTGTTGCGGACAATGAATACTAAATGCTAATTCGAGCAACGAGTATTTATTATAGATGCACTAGTAATACCGAAATGAGCGGCGGTGGCCCAGCGGTAATGGCCTCGACTTACGAGTTGTAGATCGTAGGTTCAAACGTTTCGGGCGCTTCCATCATCATCATCATATCAGCCAAATGAAGTCCACTGTTGAACAAAGGCCTCCCCCATAGACTTCCACAACGACCGGTCATATGCCGACAGCATCCAACGGCGCTTTCCTCCTCATCAACCCATTACATTGTCCCACGGCTGGGCACGGGTCTCCTCTCAGTACGAGAGAGATTAGGCTATAGTCCACCACGCTAGCCTACTGCGGGTTGGCAGACGTCACATGCCGTCAAGAAAATCTCTCAGGCATGCAGGTTTCCTCACGATGTTTTCCTTCACCGTTTAAGCGCGCGATAGTTAATTATTAATACTTGAATTCGAAAAGACAGAGGTGCGTGCCCTGGATTCGATCTCGAGACCTTTGACTGGACAGTCCAATGGTCATATCACAAGGCTATCACTGAACTTCCAACGGCGCTTACTTAGTGTAAATTATTGTATCACCACTGCTTCGAAAACGGTGAAGGAAAACATCGTGAGGAAACCAACCGGCATGTCCTAGAGCCAAAAATTCAAAGACATGTGACATGACTGCCTGCCTCATTAGTCTAGTGGTCCTAAGCGCGACTGCTACACTAGAGGTCCTGGGTTCGATCCCCAGGTAGAGCAAAGTGTTATTGGGTATTTTTATGAAATTCTCAGTAGCAGCTCAGAGTCTGGATTTGTGCCCGGTTAATATCAATTAGGCTTGCCTCCTATTATATGAGAACTAAACATAACGTGAACGTTGATGGTTAAATGTGGGTGTACCTTAGTACACTTCTGCCTAACTCTTCGAGGAAAACAGGCGTGATGGTATGTTATGTTTTTATGTTGTAACTAGCAGAACTGACGGCTTTACGTGCTCTCAACGGCACTGAGGGTTTTCAATGCATTTAAAATGGTCACCCATCCATAACTTGACCTTGAAAAAAGCAGCTTAACCTAGAAGATCAAATCATCTAAAATCAAATGTTTTTATTTCAAATACTTACAAGTATTATCAAACGTTATTTATTCTAGTTGTACGGTTCCAAAAATTTGATCCTATGGAGAAGAATCCGGTAAGAAACTCCATGGACACTTTTACATTACATAGCATCACGCCTGTATTCCCCGAAGGGTTAGGCAGACGTGTATCTACTAAAACACACCCACATTTCGCCGATATGTTTAGGTTCCACGTAATAACGGGCGAGCCTATTGCCATTAACCGGGCACAAATCCAGACTCCGAGCAACTAATGGGAATTTCTTAGAAGGACCCAATAATACTTTGCTCGACCGAACCCGGGACCTCTAGCGTATCAGTCGCGCTTAGAACCACTAGACTAATGACGCAGTCCTCTCTCTCTACATAAGCGTAGTTATTAGCCACTAGCTTACGGATCTGGGAAAATCATCATCATCATCATCATCAACCCATTACATTGTCCCACTGCTGGGCACGGGTCTCCTCTCAGTACGAGAGGGATTAGGCTTATAGTCCACCACGCTAGCCTACTGCGGGTTGGCAGACTTCACATGCCGTCAAGAAAATCTCTCAGGGATGCAGGTTTCCTCACGATGTTTTCCTTCACCGTTTAAGCGCGTGATAATTTATTATTAATACGCACATGACTTCGAAAAGTCAGAGGTGCGTGCCTTGGATTCGAACTCGAGACCTTTGACTTGGCAGTCCAATGGTCATATCACTAGGCTATCACTGCACTCACTAGGCTATCACTGCACACATCTGGGAAAATATAGTCTGACATTTTTTTAATAAGATCACATACTTTACACTGTAAAATCTATTGCACCTGTTCTTCAACCTACACCACGCTTACTAAGCGTGAATAATTGACATTGCTAGGAACATTTAGCGAGTTGTGACCACAAATGTAGGCGGTTGCACACAATTGGTCAAATTGACCTCTATAATGAGATCCGTGACCACGGTACTAACACGCACACAATTGTTACCAGAATTAGTCATTTAAATCTATACTAATATGAACATTAATGAATATTAATACTATAATAATTAAAGGTGTGGAGTTTGTTTGAGCGCGCTTAACTCTGGAACTATCAGTCGTATTTGAAATTATTTTTTTGTATATGATAGCCACATTCATAAGGAAGGCTATAGGCTAGGCTATAGGCTAGGCTTGCATCATGCTAGAATCCTTATGTTTAGGGTAAAGCTAGTAAAACCGCGGAGTAGAGATAGTCTATACTAACATAATTAAAGCTCACGAAGATATGAATTTAAAAAAATACTAGTGAAAGAAAAATTCGGCCTCAGGCAGGTTTTGAACCTATGTCCCTCTGGTTAAGTACACCAGACGATTTACCAACTAAGCTACCGAGGCCACTGCCTGTGATGTCGAATTTCTCTTCCACATTTTACGTCTTCAGGTGACGTCACATAATATCTTGGTGAACATTTTGCATTGTTTAATGCTAAAATATAATAAAAAAATAAGCATTAATTAGAGCTGTACAGTTCGTCTGAAGGCATAATCTCTACAACTACCTAAGTCGGATTTGAAAAATTATTATTGTATTTTATAGCCCAATTCTTGAGGAAGGCTATTGCTATTTAACATCACGCTACGACCTTAAGGAGCAGGACAAAGCGGGTGAAACCGCGGGGTATGGCTAGTTTGTAAAATAAAATCCGATCAGAAATATAATATTCTGAAAAAGGTGCTAAATTTTCCAAAGAAAAGTTTGATTGGACTTTGGGGAATTGCATTTCAGCTTTCAGTTAAGAATAAAATACCGTTTCTTGATGACATCCTACTTTTGATCCCTGGTTAGCTACTACTATCACTTAATTTCATATATAGGTATATGTTTATGGGAGTGAGGTGAGAGTGCAGTGATAGCCTTGTGATATGACTATTGCACTGCCAAGTCAAAGGTCTCGAGTTCGAATCCAAGGCACGCACCTCTCTCTTTTCGAAGTCATGTGCGTATTAATAATTAATTATCACGCGCTTAAACGGTGAAGGAGATTTTCTTGTCGGCATGTGAAGTCTGCCAACCCGCAGTAGGCTAGCGTGGTGGACTATAGCCTAATCCCTCTCGTTCTGAGAGGAGACCCGTGCTCAGCAGTGGGACAATGTAGTGGGTTGATGATGATGATGTTTATGGGAATCATTGACCGATTTTAATTTCATATCCTGTGATGAAAAATGAATATGGACGTCACGTTTAAACGTCAAATGTGTAAGAGATATTCGATATCACACGCAGTGTGTCCGGTGTACTTTACCAGAGGTACACAGGTTTGAACCCTATCTGAGGCCGGATTTTTTTCCACTAGAAAATTCCTATATTAATGGATAAATAAAACAAACATTCAACTTAATATTTTAGGTCTACGATTCAAAATGTAGGTCGCAACAAAATAGTTAATCCCACAAACTGACAGTGTCGGCCGAAAACTAACAGTTTAAACGACAAGTTAATCTATTTAACGCGCGTCTCTTTTGTAAATATCACGCGACCTCGATGACAATAATAAAATGAATATTAGAAGGTTTAGTAGTGCAGTGATAGCCTTGTGATATGACCATTGGACTAGTCAAAGGTCTCGAGTTCGAATCCAGGGCACGCACCTCTGTCGAAGTTTTTTTTCTTTTTTTTCTCTGTTTTCGAAGTCATGTGCGTATTAATAATTAATTATCACGCGCTTAAACGGTGAAGGAAAACATCGTGAGGAAACCTGGCATGCCTGAGAGATTTTCTTGACGGCCTGTGAAGTCTGCCAACCCGCAGTAGGCTAGCGTGGTAGACTATAGCCTAATCCCTCTCGTCATGAGAGGAGACCCGTGCCCAGCAGTGGGACAATGTAATGGGTTGTTGATGTTGATGTAGAAGGTTTATACTGGTTTCTAACACTTACGCGAATATTAGACAGTGAATAAAACGAAATTTTACGGATTTTATCGCGTTATATTGATACTTATTATTTATTTACAGTAGCACCTCTGAGTCTGGATATATGTGCCCGGTAAGTGGCAATAGGCTCGCCCCCTATTACATGGGACCTAAACATACCGGCGAACTGTGGGTGAACATAAAGTACACCTCAATTTCTCAGGCCCAATTTCCCCCTCAGTCCCCTTCCTTCTCCTTTTCTCCTTCCCCTCCCTTTTCATTAAATAGGCTCGGTAACGCATCTGCAACTCCTTTGCTTTTGCAAATGTCCATGGGTGGCGATGACTACTTACCATCAGGTAGCTCGCCTGCTCGTTTGCCGAGTTATGCCATAAAAAAAACTGCCTAACCCTTCGGGTAATACAGGCGTGATGGTATGTATGTAGGTTTAGCGAACTGTGTGTATACATAAGATAGTACACCTCTGCCTAACCCTTCCGGGAATACAGGCGTGATGGTATGTTAGGTTAAGTCGAAGTGGAAAACAAACCGATCTTTCTCTGTACTAGGAAACAAACTTAATATGTTCTCTGTAGTTATTGTCAGGGTTTTAACTGCAGCGTTAAGTTAACAAAAGGTTATTTCAGTGACCTAGTTCTGAAATACAATGCCGTCAGCTTACGTAAACTTTAAGCGACTTATATTCCAGAAAACAGGTTTAAAAACATACTTGGTCTTACCTGTAGCTTCACTCGCAATCTACAAAGTTCTATATGAATAGGAAGCCTCATAAATACCATATATTATTGTCCCACTGCTGGGCATTGGTCTCCTCTCAGAATGAGAGGGTTGTCAGTCTTCACACGCCATTGGGAATTAACGCCGAAAAATACTCCCCGAAGGGTTAGGCAGCGGTGTACACCCACATTTCGCCGGTATGTTTAGGTCCTATATCATAGGGGGCGAGCCTAATGCCATTCACCGGGCACAAATCAAGCCTCCGAGCTGCTACCGAGAATTTTATAGAAAAACCCAATAACACTTTGCTTGACCTAAGGACCTAAGGACTCAAGGACTTGTAGCGTAGCAGTAGCGTTTAGGATCCCTAAACTAATGAGGCACTCTTAAAATTAATTAATGCCAATTTCAAAAGAGGATTATAAAATGCGCTATCTCTGCAAAGTCGCAAGTCTTCAAGACAGCACCAGACGGATATATCCTATCCTGCTTACCCGCAAGTTGTGTTGCGTGATGATACTTTACGACCTCGTTACGAAACCCGTATAGTCGAATACAAAAGTGTTTTTCTAGGATTTATCCAATTGCGCGGATTAAATGTAGATGTTTACGCGCGCCATCTTTGGAGCATACAACAGGAAACATAATATTTTAAATGACAACAAAGTCATCTATTGCAAAAATGAAGAAACTCTCGTTCTTATTTCATTCACATTCACTCCTTCATTCGTAAAAACTTCAATCTTTTTCTTCTTTCTATTTTCTTTCACTGTTCACTATAGATTTAAACGTAACATTGTAAGCCAAATTTCGAAAATAAACGTATTTTTGTTGGGAATAATAAAATTCTTCATTGATTTGACGAGTACAACCCTGATCCTGCACAGTAATGTTTTTCTAAATTTTTACCACTTGTTATTAAAGTAGCAGTGGTGACATGTCTATATGCCAGCAGGAATGGGTCGGCACGACCGGGGAAGTACTACCCTCCCACACTATGCATACTGCTACTTGACGTCGATATTGTCAAGTAGCAGTATGCATACTGTTGCGTTTCGTACGGTGTGTGTGGAGCGCCGGAGGCCCAATTCCTCCCTCAGTCCCCTTTCGAACGAGAATGCGTCGGTTCTACTATAGATATGGCCAGCCCATTTCTACTTCTGACTACTCTATGTCAATATTATGGCTTGACGGCTCATTAGTCTAGGGATCCTTAGCGCGACTGCTACGCTAGAGGTCTTGGGTTCGATCCTTAGGTCGAGCAAAGTGTTATTGGTTTTTTCTGTGACATTGTCAGTAGCAGCTCGGAGTCTGGATTTGTGTCCGGTTAATGGCAATAGGCTCGCCCCCTATTACATGGGACCTAATACCAGTGAAGTGTGGGTATACATTAGGACACTTCTGCCTAACCTTTCGGGGAATATAGGAGTGATTGTATGTTATGTTAAACATTGATAACGTGTGAACTCTGGCAACCCGCTCTAGGCTAGCGTGGTGGGCTATAGCATAATCCCTTCTGAGAGAAGTCCCGTGCCCAGCAGTGGGAAAATTGATGACGATGAAAAAATGATGACTTGTTGAACAGTAGGAACTTATCAGAGTGTAGATCCCCAACGTGTATCACCACAAATATTTTCCAAGGAAAAACCTTGTGACATAAAAACATTCAAATATTCGAGAGACAACCATGCATTTCATACATTGCATTTCAGAACATGAAATCTTTTCCAGCAACCTCGTTGCAGTTTTCATGAAAAATAAATAGTCTACAAATAAAAGCTTAGTCTTGGCAACAAAATACTGAATATGTAAGCAACTGTCGCGATATCGACCACCACAGAGGACATCTAGCCATCTTAGTAATACAGTAACCATACCAAACAATTTTCAACCTTACACTTACAAAATAAGATTCAATTCCAACGCGAACGTTCCTATAACTTCTCCCGCAATCAATTTTCAACTGTACCTCTAGAGCTTTAAAAGTGAAAATCGAATAATCTCTTCTTATACACGCACACAGGCGTATTCCGTTCGATAATATAACCTGTTGCACGTTATAGCTCACACAGACGCATGCTTACGCACACATTCATGTTTTACTCTACATAAAATGTATAGGGTAGTTTCAGAAATGATAAAATATCAAAAATATATTATTTTGTGGGGTCAAACTTACGCTTATACGATATTTATATCATTCGTAGGACTGTTACTTGGGAATACCATACCAATACACCCTCATTCCCCTAAGGTATAAGCAAAGGTGTACTTCTGTACACCCACACTTCGCCAGTTTGTTTTAAGTCCCATGTAATAAGAGCATTATAGTTAACTAGCTTCCCGCCCACGGCTTCGCCCGCGTGGTTTCTCGGCTTTTCTATACTATAATATATATATATTATACATATAAACCTTCCTCTTGAATCACTCTATCTATTAAAAACAAACCGCATCAAAATCCGTTGCGTAGTTTCAAAGATTTAAGCATACAAAGGGACATAGGGACAGAGAAAGCGACTTTGTTTTATACTATGTAGTGATTCAATTGGAATGCGAAGCTGCTGTTAAGAATTTTATAATAAAAAACCCTAATATCCAATTGACTGCCTCGTTATTCTAGTGGTCCCAAGCGAGACTGCTACGCCAGAGGTCCCGTGTTCGAATCCCGGCTCGAGCAAAGTGTTATTAGGTGTTCCATAAAAATCTCAGTAGCAGCTCGTAGTTTGGATTTGTGCCCGGTTAAAGGCAATAGGCTCGCCTCCTGAAACCTAAACATACCAGCGAAGCGTGGGTGTACATTTAGTATGCGTCTGCCTAACCTTTCAGGGAATAGAGTCGTGATGGGTAAGTTATAAAATCGTATATAGTACCTAGTCTCAAGCGCGACTGCTACACTGTAGGTTCAATTCCTGGTTTCTGTGTGTGGACCTGGGTTCGATTCCCGGGTCGAGCCAAGTGTTATTGGGTTTTACTTTTTGACTTTGACCTTGGAATCAAACCCAAGTGACGCAGCTTTCACAAAAAACCTTTAAAAACGTTTCTTTGACCCAATTTTGTTTCCCTATTGTGTAAGCTATTCACAAAGCAATCTTGCCTATCTTGTATCTAGATATAGCCATAGATAGATGCACTTTAGGACAAAGAGGTCAGTTCTAGCACAGGCTCTAGCGAGGTAGGTGGATTTAACAAGCGTTTACCTCGCCGCCTCGCTCGCTTTCTCTCTGTCAGATGCATATCCGCTTAAATCAACAAAGAAATAGATATAGGCACAACCGATAACGATATTGAGAGCAATATTATATCAAGTAACGACTAGACTGTTGTTGTGATAGCGTACATGATCAGTGGACTGCCAAGTCAAAGATCTCGAGTTCGAATCTAAGGCACGCATCTCAGATTTTTCCAAGTCATGTGCGTATTAAACAATTATCTCGCGCTTAACGGTTAAGAAAACATCATGGGGAAACCTGCGTGCCTGAGAGATTTTCCTGACGGCCTGTGAAGTCTGCCAACCCGTAGTAGGCTAGCGTGAGGAGACCCTTGCCCAGCAGTGGGACAATATAATGGATTGGTGATGATGATAATGATGTGTAAGAATCGTAGCAAGTTTCTGCCTACTCCGATGGGAAAAACTCTAAATAAAAGAAAGCTCTAACAATTATGTACTTACAAACAGAACATCAAACCGTCTCAATTAAATCTCTGGCGTTCTTACATTACATGAAATACATTGAAACTGTGCAAATTACTTCGATGGAGAACACTTTTACCCAAACGGGTTATTTCCAACCCTCCATCCAATACAACAAACCAGTATAACATAACCTACAACTTTGAACTAACTCCTCTGTACGTGGGACCAAGCTATACTGGCTGTAGTAACAACTATAAAAAGACCCCTATCTTATAGTTTCGTTCCTCTAGGGTAAAATAAAGTGTTTAGGTTTGCTTGAAGAGGGGGAGGTCAACAATAAATGGTAATGGGATGTGAAGTCTGAATGACTTTCAAGGTCAAATGAACGAATTGGAAAAAAGTTTTTATTCTCATTCTCATTGGGGTATTACGACATTGCGTTCAAGTGTATTTTACGTCACATATTATTTTGGGTTGGAAAATCGAACTTCGAATTCGAAGACATGACGTGACATCTACCAACCTGGACCGGGCCCGCGTAGTGGATTACGGCCCCACTCCCTCTCACTGTGTCCCAGCAGTGGGAATAGAATAGAATAGAATAGAATAGAATATCATTTATTTTCAAGAATACGGTGTCATGCAGGTGTTACAGTATTTCTTTACAGCGTTACAACATTAGATCGATTATGATGTTATTATGTAATATGAAGAAACTAACGGATTGTCCGCCCCAGGCGAAGTGGCAGTGGCAGTACTCTATAGTCACGGCCAAGGGTTTCGTGAAAACAATATAAACATTAACCATCATTAACCTATATTCCTCTAAGGGTTAGGCAGAAGTGTCCTCAAATACACCCACATTTCGCAGGTATGTTTAGGTCCCATGTAATAGGGTTCGAGCCTATTTCCATTAACCGGGCACAAATCCAAACTCAGAGCTGCTACTGAGAAATGCATAGAAAAACCCAATAACACTTTGCTCGAACTGGAAATCGATCCCAGGACCTCTAGCGTAGCAGTCGCATTTGGGACCACTTGACAAAAGAGTCCATCACGCCTGTATACCCAACGAGCTAGACAGAGGTAACCACCTTCCACACATCATCGGTAAGTTATGTTTTGTTTTTTTATTTTATGCTCTTATTTTTGGAACTACCAAACCATTGATATATCATTTCTACATTATGATAGCCCAATTTTATAGGTAGGTTATAGGTTATTAAACATCACGCTACGTTTATTAGGAGCATGGCACATCATCATCATCATCAGCCCGATGCCATCCACTGCTGGACCAAGGCCTCTTCATGCATCTTCCATTCGTTTCTGCTCTGGGCTACTCTAGACCATTTCTTTCCCGCTGCCTTCACTATGTCATCGCTCCATCTAGCCGGGGGTCGACCGACACTTCTACGACCGGTCCTCGGTTGCCAATCGAGGATCTTCCGACTCCATCTTCCGTCCTCTCTACGACATACGTGACCCGCCCATCTCCACTTGAGAGTAACGGTTCTACGAGTGATGTCGGTTACTTTAGTTCGCCTTCGGATTTCCGCGTTAGTCACACGATCCCTAAGGGAACACAGTTACTCATTAAATAAGAAAATAAATCTGAACAGTATCGACAGTGCTAGTATCGGAAGCGCCATAAATTCCTTTCAGCTGACATAACGATGATGATGCCGACGTTAATCTGGCGAGTATTCGCCATTTCCCGATAATTACTTATAGCATTACCATCAAGTATTCGTCATTAGGTGTGAATGATATTTGATTCACGATAAATCCTTAGGTTTGTCATTACCTTATCTCAGATCAAATAAAAAGTTAAGATGGAACTTTGCAAACAAAGAAGTGAGGCCGGCTAAAGCTACGCCTAACCGTGTACAAGACACAATTACACGCACACACGTATACCGAAACTACGCCTTTGCTTGTCAGTCAAGCTATCGAGCTATCGAAAGCTCGACTGACAAGATAGGCGTAGTTAACTAATACATGTGTGCGTGTAATTGTGTGTTGTACACGGTTAGGCGTAGTTTTAGCCGGCCTCACTCCTTTGTTCGTAAAGTTCCATCTTAACTTTTTATTTAATCTGAGACCTTAATACACAAGAATCGTAGCAAATGACGTTGTGTATTTTCTGCCTGTATGTATATTATGTGAATGATCAAAAGAGCCACGTACCCTACGTGGATAAGGTTTCCGCTCGAGCCTATAGCCATTCCGTGAATGGGAATACGCTCACCCGGCGAAGTGTGGAGGTACATTAAGTACACCTCCGCCTAACCCTTTCGGGGTATACAGGCTTGATGGTATGTTAAGTTTCCCCAAAATCGTGATGACCTCTGTAAGATGACCAGTACCTATAATAAAATCGTTTTACTTACCTCATGTAATAATATCATACTTTTCATGAATAATAACGGTCAGGCGCACGGGCGTCTGCGATGATTTTTTTGTGCTATTTTTATAAAATATTCCAGCCGTTTTCCAAAGTGGCTAGCCTTAATACTGTAGCGAACTGACTTAAGTAGGAGACTATTTAAACGAAAATTTTATTTAAAATTCTGTTTTTTTTTAAAGGGTATGAATGTACGCACGGCTACACATCAAGCTATACAAAACCAGTTTACGCTGGTCTTTTATATTATAGGAAGCCTATACAATGCTAGATCAGCATTAACTGGTTTTGTATAGGTTGACCTGCCGTGTGTACGTAAGGGGACGGATGGGCGAGTTGGAAGGGGACGACCTCGGCGATAGTGCAGTGATAGCCTCGTGATATGACCATTGGACTGCCAAGTCAAAGGTCTCGAGTTCGAATCCAAGGCACGCACCTCTGACTTTTCGAAGTCATGTGCGTATTAATAATTAATTATCACGCGCTTAAACGGTGAAGGAAAACATCGTGAGGAAACCTGCATGACTGAGATATTTTTCTTGACGGCGCGTGAAGTCTGCCAACCCGCAGTAGGCTAGCGTGGCGGACTATAGCCTAATCCTTCTCGTACTGAGCGGAGACCCGTGCCCAGCAGTGGGACAATGTAATGGGTTGATGATGATGATGACCTCGGCGAACGTACCGCAACCAAATTGCGAATGTTCTTAAAAAGGTCAGGTTCCGAGCAACCTAAACCGACGGTCATGCATGAAGAGATTAATGAATGTAGATGAAGAGAAAGTAGTGTGCCAGGATTGTAGCAAGTGGAAATCTATAGTCTCTGCATACCCCCATGTGAGGCAGGCGTGACAATATGTATGTATGAATGTACTTTTGTACACTTCTGCATAACTCTCCAGAGAGTCGATTGCCTCGTAAGTCCAGTGATTATGAGCGCAATTGCTACGCTTTTGGTTCTGAATTCGATTGCTAAGTCGAGCAAAATGCTATTGGGTTTTTGTATGAAATTCTCAGTAGCTGTTCGGAATTTAGGTTTGTGGCAATAAAACATAGCTTAATAGCCTTTCATTCTGAGAGGAGACCTGTGCCCACTGCCCATCTGTGGGACAGTAGATGGTTTGATGATGATGGCAAATATATTTAAGTTATTATTGACTGCCTCGTTGGTCTAGTGGTCCCAATCGCGACTGCTACGCTAGAGGTCTTGGGTTCGATCAAAGTGTTATTGGGTTTTTTCTATGAAATTCTCAGTAGCAGCTCGGAGTCTGGATTTGTGCCCGGTGAATGGCAATAGGCTCGCCCCCTATTACATGGGACCTAAACATACCGGCGAACTGTGGGTGTACATTAAGTACACCTCTGCCTAACCCTTCGGGGAATACAGGCGTGATGGTATGTTATGATGGTATGTTATTTAAGTTATCAGCCCACACAAAACCCTTACAGGCATCAAGTACAAACCAATTAAAATCATAATACCACTTTATATTTTTGGATAAGAACAGACATATGAATCTATCCTCACCTTAAATTTCTTATCAAGTCATCGTAAAATCCTTAAGAAATTTCAGACAATATTTTTCACACAGAACTGTTTCCCCTTAACACATACCTCGAAATAGCAGCGTTTGATCGCCAACAGGCGCTGCGCACACGTCGATCGCTTACGTAGCGATCGATTGATTTATACACATATCCCCCCTCACAAATTTAACGTAACTTCCACTTTTGTACCAGGCTAAAACACACCTTAGTTTGTGAGCAAAAGGGTTTAAAATCGAAAAGATTGGTGTTTATTTCAGAACTAGGTATAAATTCACGGTTCATCTTTATGGGAGTCGGTAGGATTGTGAAATGGGGACCTGGCCACGTGCCACTGGAGTCCAGACGCTTTACGTAATGGAGCTTATTTAAAATCTTGGAGACGTACAACGGGATTTCCAAATCATATCTTTGTGTTGTGAGCTAAAGTTAAAGATTATTCAATGTTTTCGCAAATTGAACCGTCTTTTACACATATAAGGTAGTATCGGCCAATTCAATATCTGGCCACCGCAAAAGCCAAACCGGCTTGCAGCGCTCGGCTGCTTTACAAGCGCTTAACTACGCTCACCAACCAATAGTCATCATCATAATAATCATCATCAACCCATTACATTGTCCAACTACTGGGCACGGGTCTCCTCTCAGAACGAGAGGGATTAGGCTATACTCCACCGCGATAGCCTACTGCGGGTTGGCAGACTTCACACGCCATCAAGAAAACTCTCAGGCATGCAGGTTTCCTCACGATGTTAAAGTTAAAAAATAGTTAATTTTTAATAATATTGGTCATCCAAGAAGGATCCTTTTCTGTTTTAGTACTATTGGTTAACGAAAACAGGGCGGTGAATAGCTGTGTCGTCGTGTGCACGGGATTTTGTTTTCAAATTGGCTAGATATTGAGTTGGCGCAAAGTACCTACGTGGGAGTTGCGATTGCGACACAAAGTAATGTATTCACAATCTAAGTACTAAATTTTTCTTTAAAATTCGTTATTGTTGTAGGTAGTAGTGTAAGTTACTTTAGAGGAGTATTTCTCGCGAGCGCAACATTGTTATCATCGGTGTTCCTTCATCATCAACCCATTACATTGTCCCACTGCTGGGCATTGTTCCTTACAGTGAATACAGTTTTTACCCATGTGACCGATAGCGAAACATTCAAGCCAAATATTTTGACTAAGGTGTAGACTTTGTGAAGTTAAGTGTACTTTGTCTAGATAGGTGTTGGTAAATGAAGTTGGTTGAAAGACATAGTAATGTTGCTGACATCATCTGAAGACGTAAAATGTGGAAGAGAAATTTGACATCACAGGCAGTGGTCTCGGTAGCTTAGTTGGTAAAGCGTCTGGTGTAATTAACCAGAGGGACGCAGGTTCAAACCCTGCCTAAAGCCGCATTTTTCTTTCACTGTGAAATTTTCTTTCAATGGGAAATTCATAGGTATTCTTTGTTAAGGGTAGTTAGAAACTCGGCTCTGTCTACTTTTGACATGAGATCTGTCAACTTTTGACAGTGTGAGCCATAATTCTGGTATTGGCAACATTTTGGATTGGGTTTTTCTATGAAATTCTCAGTAGCAGTTCGCCCTTTTTTCTTCGTTCGGTAATGGCAATAGGTTTACCCCCTATTACATGGGACCTACCGGCGAAATCTGTACATTAGTACACCTTTGCTTAACCTTTCGGGGAATATTGTGAATCGCGATGGTAAATAATGACCTGGGTATTTAAATACCTAAATTAAGGTAAGGACTGATGCACAAATAAGTTCATATTTTCTCTCTAAGTGAATTTGCAATTCTTTTAAGGAAATAAATTACGTATATAATGACCAACCCAACACTTACAATTTCACCGAATTTCTTAACAACAAAAAAAAAAGCAAAAGTAATTCACATTTCTTACAAAACGCCAATTTTTAACAAGCTTTCCTTAGGGCTGGATGGTAGATCCAAGCTACACAACTCAATCTACACAAAAATCAACCTTAAAGTTCAAAGTTAAAGTACAGTTTCGTTAAGCAAAAATATATGCCGAACTCTCGTCTCAACAAAACGTCGAAAATAAAGAAAAACGTGCATTATTTTTTGAAGGAATAAAGTTTAAATTTCAATAGAATATGTAAATTTTCTTATATTTTAAATAAGGCCTTATTCGTTGTAGGAAAGCATTATTATAAAGGAAACTCATTGTTTCAAGTGAGCCTTGTACTCCACGTTGAATTTTTAACTTTATCCTTTACATCATAGGTTCTGAATTCGTCTGTGTAGTGTTATATCGATTACTGATACTATAGCTAGGGAGCTCACGACTGGAGTCAAGTTTACTAGGTCATTCCACTCGCTGCTAGTACTGGCGCGATGAACGATTGTACTTATGCTCTTATACGACAATTCACTTTATCTGTCACATCCCGCTGTCAAATTTTCTCATAAAAAGATTGCAAAGCTTTTTTAAATTTATATTTTTTTATCTGCCTACCAGGCAGGTTTTTGGCATATGAGAACTGAGGACTGAATGGCTTTTTAGCTACTTTTGGTGAATTCTAATATGATCACATACCATCATCACGCCTTTATTCTTCGAAGGTTTAGGCAGAAGAGTAGATACTAAATTAGTTTGTCGTTTAGTCTATGGGTCTCACGCGCGACTTCTTGGTCCTAGGTTCTATAGCCAGGTCGAGCAGGGTCATTGAGTTTTTCTGTAAACTTCTCAGTAGCAGCTCGGAGTTTGGATTTGAGCCTGGTTATTGGCAATGTGTCGCCCCCTATTACATGGGACCTAAACACACCGCCGAACTATGGATGCACATTAATACACCTCTGCCTAATGATATGTTATTTTGCAGAAATAAATATCATTTATCACCCATCCTTATACTGACTTCAGGAAGTGCAGCTTAACCTTGCAGATCTATTAAACCTCAAATATTATGAAAACTTATATTATAAAGAGGACACATTTGTGTTTTTGTATGTATGTTTGTAATGTTTTCATACAAAAACTACTGGACCGAATTCAAAAATTCTTTCACCATTAAAAAACTGCATCTTCACTGAGTGACATATAGGCTAAAATACTTTAAAAAAAAAATTAGGGATCCCTAATAAAAATGCAATATTATAACCCAAGGTGTGATAACGCGGGCGAAGCTGCGGGCGGAAAGCTTGTATATTATGCTTCAGATGCCTCAAAATTATTACGAAATGGTGAAAGGGATTTTGAACGGAAGGAGATTAGTAATTTAATCTTATAACCTATCACGACTTCATATCTACACCAGGAGGTACAGACACGTTTCAATCTGAAGTTAGAATCGACGAACAAATAGAAATGTACAGGGTTATGATATTTACGCGAATAGAACTCTTTATGACTGCCTCATTAGTCTAGTGGTCCTAAGAGCGACTGCTACGCTAGAGGTCCTGGGTTCGATCCCAAGGTCGAGCAAACTGTTATTGGGTTTTTCTATGAAATTCCCAGTAACAGCTCGGCGTCTGGATTTGTGCCCGGTTAATGGCAATAGGCTCGCCCCCTATTACATGGGACCTAAACATACCGGCGAAATGTGGGTGTACATTGGTACACCATGTATGTAGAACTTTTTATATAATATACAAGAAGCGAAAAAGTCTTAGCAAGTCGCGGCATATAATTTCTGCCTACCCCTGCTGGAAAAAGGCGTGAGTTTACCTATGTAAATGCTGCACCGTATTGGCTTTTAAACTATAAGGTTATCTGTATGCTTGTAAATAAATATAGGTATAAAATGAAATGTGCCAGGATCGTAGCAAGTGGAAATCTATAGTCTCTGCCTACCCCCATGGGAGACAGGCGTGACAATATGTATGTATAAAATACACAACAACTTTCCCATAAAAAGGTAGATTCAGAAAGATGGAATTAAAGAAACCCATAGGATGTGGCCCTATACCTAAGATAATCAAGTAAAAACTAGTAAACAGCTGGATACCAATAGAAACTTTTTTTAAATAAAAAAAAAGGTTACTAGCGATGTGGGCCGCACATTACTAGTATTTTAGTTAACCCCTCGTGCTAAGCTAAATGCTTGTGTTACGAGTGGGTTCACGTCGGTAGTGCAATGGGTGGGTTCGAACCGGCAACCACATGATCGCAAGTCCGACGCCCTAGTCATATTAGGCTACCGCCGCTTCGTCAAGCTGTGAGCCTCCTTCAGACGTTTCTGTAGGAGGAAGATACCTACAAAGATACACTAAATTACCATATAACACCCTAACGATACAAATGCACTTTCACTAAAAACTCCCATTATCTAAATAAAAAACTGGACCATTGTTTTTAATTTTCGACGCTAAATTAAATAGCCGGATACCACAAAAGGCTTAAATTAATAGAGCGTGCACAATAGCTAGGCTGGCGGGTCAACGGCCCGGTCATGGGGTCACATGGGTGGCCAAGCACCATTGTTTCATGGGACTTTTTATATCAACGCTTCTTTATGGTGATTTATGAATGGTCAAGTAGGTAGCGCTAAATTGTTTTGCTAGTATTTATGTACAAACTTTGCATAGAATAGTTTGTTTTTTTTTATTTGATTAAATTGATACATACTTACAGTAAAAATATACTTGATTTTTTGTGTCAGGGAAATATGTTCTATATTTTTATGAATGTGAAGGTTACCTAGGTTATTTCAGAAAGAACGGTATTCTCGACTTTTGCGCGTATTCGATTTGGATGATGTTTTTTAAATATCTTCGTTAAGGCACAAGGAAACTTCACGCATTTTTTTTAATTTCATTTACTTATGTAAGATCAAAGTAGAAGCGAAAGAGGTATGCAAGAGTCGTAGCAAGTGGTGGTCTCTGCCTACCTCTGTAGGAAAACGCCGTGAGTGTATGTATGTAAGATCATTACTTGAGAACTGCTCGACCGATTTGGTTAGTTTTGTTATAACGCGCTACTGTTCGCCTATTCCTTTCATTGACAACAGTAGAGTACAAGGGGATTGTAGCTAAGTTTTAATTGCGCTGATCAACAGATCTGCAAGATTAACCTGCGACAACCGCGGTCTGTCCGTGGATCGGTGACCGTACTTAATACATCGAAACTACTCCGTGCCTCGGAGAGCACGTTTAGCCGTAGGTCTCAGTTTTCATTCGAACATCTATGACAATCGTTAGTGGTCCAGCCCGAAAAGCCTGACAACCAGTCTATCCTTCGAATAATAAAGGCAGTTGCTTCGTGTAAAATGTTGATATTCGGCCGCATCTAGTGAGATTGAAAGCCCACCCCAACATAATTGTAAAGGATGATGACAGTACAGTAGGCATAGATATTTTCGACGCCCACAGTATCGATAAGCAACTAAAAATAATATTATGACTTAATATGGAGTACGTTAACTGCTTACACATAACTGTATGGGTGTTATGTGACCAGTGTAATCATAAACATGACATACTTAACACCCATGGTGGTCTTTTATGGTGTATAAGTAGTTAAGATTAAATTGATTCAATTTAAACATTTAAGTGTAAAACCAATTTCATGGGACTAAACACGAAAATGAGAATAAGACTGCCTCATTAGTCTAGTGGTCCTAAGCGCGACTGCTACGCTAGAGGTCCTGGGTTCGATCCCCAGGTCGGGCTAAGTGTTAGTTATTGGGTTTTTCTATGAAATTCTTAGTAGCAGCTCGGAGTTTGGATTTGTGCCCGGTTAATGGCAATAGGCTCGCCCCCTATTACATGGGTCCTAAACTTACCGGCAAAGTGTAAAAGTACAACAAATTTGAACAAATAGTAAACAAATCGTCTCGTATGCTAGGTTTTGTTTTAAGGAACTCAAAACATTTTAAAGAAAGAACTAGAATACTATTGTTCAATGCGCTAGTTCGAAGCCAATTAGAGTTCTGTAGTGTTGTGTGGAATCCTCAATACGCCGTACATTCCCAGCGTCTCGAAAGCATTCAAAGGAGTTTCACCAGGCGAATTGCCTTCACTTCACTCGGGATATCCCACAGATGCCCTTATAATCAACGTTTGACATATTATAAAATGCAGTCACTACGTGATCGCCGTACAATGCACGATTTAGTACTACTTCATAAATGTATCAACAGCGCTGTTCAATGTGAAGCCATACTGGAATGTTTATCTGTGACTGTACCATATCAATATCCTAGACAACGTATTGGCAAAACCTTCCATCTACCACCCTGTAGAACTAACCTCGGCCGACATTCGCCGATTTCCAGAATATGCTCTGAATACAATGAGATTAGCACATTATACACAGACCTTGATGTGTTCTTTGACCCGCTCTCTAAATACAAACGCATCATTTTATCTAAAACAACTTCATCTCTCTAGAATTAAGTGTTCAAACAATTTACTATTATAATACTGTTTTATTTATATTTTATTAGTTCTAAGCAGCTTCAATGGTAAATGTTGTGTATACCTGTAATTGGCATATGTATCAGACCTTTTCTATGTATCTTTTCTATTGATTGTTAAATATATATGCTGTTGGTGTACCTTATTAAATAAATAAATAAATAAAAATAAATAAGTACATAATTAGGGGACGATGGGGTAATTACGAACGCTGAACGGAAATAATGTACAAAATCTATTTTATTAGCAATAATCACTATGACTTTATAAATTATGAACCAATAGTTATACCTACACCTACAAAATAAACATTAATTATTATACAAGACTCGCTTTCCACCCACGGCTTCGCCCGCGTGGTTTATTGGCTTTTCTATACTAAAATATGTATGTATTATACATATAAACTTTCCTCTTGAATCACTCTATCTATTAAAAAAAATCAAAATCCGTTGCGTAGTTTCAAAGATTTAAGCATACAAAGGGACATAGGGACAGAGAACTGACTTTGTTTTATACTATGTAGTGATAATTTTAAATTTTAAATAAAAAAACAAAACCTTGCCTGTCCGTAATTACCCGTAGCTCTTGGGGTACGTACGGCCGATGTATGCGTTTTCTTGATTTTCATTTAAATATGCCTTTTTACCACTCTGGTACAGTAGAAAGAACGCCCCTTTTCGCTTGATCAAAAAGTGTAACTCTGGTGGTTCCGCCTTCTCTTCCGCCTGATGAAAAGTTGTCTTTCGATCCTTAATTTCTTGCATGGCTTTTGCATTTATGACTTGCATACTTTTGTACACCTCCGTTTAACACTTCAGGGAATACAGGCGTGATGGTATGTGTTGAGATATTACTTATACACAAGCCCTGCCAAATCTCATACTTCCCGTAATAAAATAATTCATATTATCCACTTGATTTTCAATGAACTTACCTAATTTAAGATGTCGGTCAATCCCAATCATGATTTTATATTTAAAATCGGACCAGTTGCCAAAACCTTTTGTTAATTTTGGCGTGGTTTACGATCGCCAGTAAAATCAGCCATGTCGACGTAGCTTTATCGCGAAATGGCGGTCTCATGTCAAAAAGGGCGCGAAAACGAAGAAAATGGCGACCCGCAGTCGTTATTTTTTAATAGTCTGTTTGTTGGCTATTAATTTTGTGGGAATGCTCGATGAAATGGTATTCTTTTGTGGTTCCGTAATTTAATTATGTGGAGTGGAATGGATGGCATGCAGAATTAGACATTCGAACTTTTAAAATGTTAAGTGTAAAATCTTAAATCTCTTCAAACGTATCGTTTTATAAACTAATTAATATGTAGATGGGTGTAGATATGCGATTGAACGAAGTAATTTCAGTTACAAACAAAAGGCGGAAAGGTGTTTAGCGCGATCATAAAGAATTTACATACAAATTTCAAATTCTTCGAAACTCCTCGAATTAAGTGCTTCCCTAACTTTTCACACCTTTGCGCAACACCCTTAACAGTTCGGTGCACAGCATTTAAAATACGAAGCGTATCATAAAATATTTGGCCTTTATCCATACTTAATAATGATAACGCGGTTCCCCAGACCTAGTCTATCTTGCTGGCCACCCGTTTATTGGAGTCTGCCACAAAGCACCTTGGTGTGTGTGTGTATTTCGACTGTTCCACGCAAGAGCCTTTCTCAATGGTTCTTAAGGCTCGGTGACGGTTGATCAAACTTTAAAGTCCTTAAATATACTCGGAAACGCATCTGCAACCCTTTTGGTGTTGCAGGTATCCAAGGACGACGACGACTCCTTACCAGCTATCACGTCTGCTCCAGTGCCGATTTAAAGAATAAAAATAATCGATTTATCTTTTCAGTGTCTAATCTGTTTGTTCTTTTTACGCCAAAACCACTAAAGAGATGTCAATAGATGGTCAAGAGGATAGACTTCATAATTAAGAATGACACAGGGGTTATGTCTCAAGGACAATAGGCATGATGACAGTAAGCAAGAATTACTAAAATGATATGTTCATATACTGAAATATAATTAATATGTTTAGAAAAGAATATTTATTTTTATTTATAAGACGGGATTATTAATTTATTTGATAAAATAAAACTACAAAATACACTAGTCCGCCATGTTCAGTTGAACACCAATCAGATTGAATCTGATTGGTGTTCAACGTTACGTCACATCTATGTTGAACTGTCGCTATCACGTAAATTTCGTACGAATTTCGACGATCTCCGCGCTTAAAATTGTTTATTATGTATTTCCTAATTGTATATTACTTAGCTTTTGTCCTACAACTTGTGTGAGAACTTATTAAGTAATGGAACAAGGGTTTACCAAGGCAAACAGCTCTAATTTGCCCAGAATTGATTTGTTAATGCTGGGACAGTTCCTGGTATTAAACAAAGAGTTCTGTTCAGCAGAATTTAGAAATGTTAAAACTACAATGTAAGTATTATTTATTATTATTTGTATTATACCTACTATTATTAAAAAAATAAAATCACTTTTAAAAAGCACAGCTTCGTATGTTTAGTTTTAATAATGTTTTGATTTTATAAAATATGCTTTCCTATCGATTTCTTTGTTTTAGATCCTCCAGGCCATCTTATGGGGACGACGCGATTAGCTACATTCAGTTAAAACGCGATGGAAATCTATGTACTTATAGTTAAATCAAAAATCTGCCCAGAACACAAAGTCCACGCGAAGTTATATGCAGTGACGTTAATAGTTGACGAAGTAAAGGAAGAAGTTATATCGGTAGAATGCCATGACTGCGTTGCCTCACAAGGAGGCTGCAAACATGCTATTGCATTTCTCATGTGGGTTCATCGTAGGAGTGAAGAACCGATTATTCAAGTAGGTAATTTACGATCCATTCGGCGAGGCTCAGGCTCAGTCAGTGTCTCGCCTCGTAAGTTACTTGAATAATTGATTAAAAATGTAATGTAATAAAGAAAATCTATCGGGTAAAATCTCTCGAGCTATCTATGAACTTTATTTTAGTAAATAAAACATGATGTCAAATCATTTTCGGTTTTATTATTTTAAGAATAAAACCGAAAATGGAAGATAAAATTACAATAAAAGAGGTATCTTTGTGAATTTATTCTATCGAGCCAACTTTATCAAATCGTGTTTCCCTTGTATGTGTTCCCTAGAATATATACTCAACAATATAAATTTATTTTCTCAGATTTTAATTTTACTATTTACTACATATATAAAAAACATTTTTATGTGGGCTTTGCAGTACCACCCGGCCTTAATCTCCTATTGTATACGATGTCTAAACATAGAAGTGACGTCATAAGCAGACGCCATGTTCGCGCTAATTTAAAAACATTGAATTAAAATCGCATTTTTGTATCAAAAACCTTTTTTAATTGCAGAAAAAAAATATTTTTCGGAAATAGTATAAACATAAGAATATTTTAGATCAGTTTGTGAAAATCAGTCATCATGCCTATTAGTAAATCTGTGACACGAGTAAAATCGCTGGCAACGGCTATTAAAAAAATGGTGGATATTTCCTTTGACATTGACTAGTCTTCTGCAGTAGTTTCTGTGAAGCTATCTGGTACTGGCATTTGTGAATAAATACCATCGCATCTGTATTTCCGAAAGAGTTAAGCAGAGATGCTTAATTATAAACAATCACAGTTCGCCGATATGTTTAGATCGCATGTAATAGACTGCGAGACCTTTCAAATTTGACACGGTCATTAATTTACTGTTTACAAACATTAATAATACCTAGTACCCTTTCAATATCACAAAGCACTTCTTCCCCAATGACCTTCAAGTTTCTAAATGTCTTCGCGAATACCAAAACCTTTCCCCACTGGATCATTAAAAAGAAATCCATCGATGTTATCGCCGTCTAAATAGCTCCGAAATGTCAGAAATAAGGTCGGGAATCAGAAATGCCAGTGCAAATGCTAGGTCGCGACATTTTCGGCCATGATTCGATCGTACGGTTGGGTAGGCACCCCAAGTCGGTGCCGATTCCTTGCGTTTGAAATATACGAGATTACAAAGTTAGCGACTGGCACGCTGGAAAAATTAAACACTATAATCGTAGATATAGTATAATCGAGTAAGAATAATTACCTTTTTCATATTTCAATCACATAAGTCTCACAGAGGGTAACACTGCAAAGCTAAGGTATTGGCTAGGGCATCGGACTTGTGAAACCCGAGACAATTTCATATAAAAACTCAATAACACTGCTCGAAATTTGCTGGGAATCGAACCCAGGACCTCCAGTGTATCAGTAGCGCTTAAGAATACTAGACTTATGTGGCAGACCACCATCTAAGGTATCAAATAATATTTTTTTTTATATTTTGTAATATATTATAATTAATGTAACGAATTAATACTGAGCCTCTGATTTCGATTTGTCGCATATTTTAAATGTATTATATTGTGGATACAACACCAGCAACGCTTCAACTTTAGTTCTGTATATTTTCACAAACACTGCCTATTGTTTTTCACCGTTATTTATTACGAAGTTTAGCATAATACTGAGTTTATTAGGGGCCGGCCTGAAAGGGGACGAGCGTTTTGTTTTTAGCAAAACACTCGTGAATCATTTGCAAGATGTAAGTACTAAATCATTAAGTTGTATTTGAATAGATTTATAAGAGAGTTCGCCAAAATTTCTAGCGGCGCGCGGCCAACTGTTTTGTAAATTTGGTTCCCGCAACGCGTAGTGGACTGTGAGTTTCTGGATTCAATACGCATTTTCGATAACCTTATTGGAATGTTGAGTTAGGGAATTTTGAGTTAGCGTCAGGAGGCGCCCTAGACGGACATACACTGGTCTTTTCGGCGAGGTCCTCCAAAAAGGTCAGGTGAGTAGTAACTCGCAACCGGCGCGTGTGTATGAAAAGATGTATGAATGTATAAATGCAAGCTTGTAGCCAGTGGCAGTCGATAATTTCTGCCGTCCCCTGTGGGAAAAAGACATGAATGTATGGAATTCTGGGTTTGTGCCCGACATAGTAAGCTCCCCCCTATTACATGGGCAATCAGTACATTTCTGCTTTACCTGGAGAATGGGTGTTTGCCTGTGTCAGAGATATCTCGTTAGCTTATGAATTTACAATGAGCAATTTTATTGTAGTCTTCTTTCAAATCCACTTTATAGTTCTTTTTCTACAAACCCACGTGCCTTTATCGTCAACCCATTACATCGTCCAACTGCTGAGCGTGAGTCTCCTCTCAGAACGAGAGGGATTATTCCAAAGACTACGCCGGCCTACGAATAGTTGGCAGACTTCACATATTATCATCATCATCAACCCATGCGTTGTCCCACTGCGGGGCACTGATCTCCTCTCCATGCGCAGACTTCACACGCCGCCGCGCCGTCGAGAAAACCTCACAGGCATGCAGGTTTCCTCACGATGTTTCCTTCACCGTTTCAGCGCGTGATAATTATATAAAAGACTTTGGAAACTTAGAGGTCTTTAAATTTGCAGTACAATGGTCTCATCACTAGGCTATCACTGCACTAGTACCTCATACACGTGACTTAGGATATTTCGCAATATATATTACCATAACATTTACCTATAAACCCACAGATTAACGATTCAACACCCAACAAATGGTTGGGGAACTAATTTCCATACATTACTCCGAATATTTGCATGATTTCCAACTTTTATGTGCATACCAAAAATGTATGAATAAAACAAAATATTTTACTCTTTGTTCTTACAGACATGGTTTCGCAAAATGATGTCAATAATATTCTGGTTGTTTTAAAAACTAGGTCCGGTGAATGAACTCTGAAGGTGTATTATTGGACACCTGCAATATTTTGACGCATATTGTCTGAATAAGTAATCTACTAGTTCTCGAGTGGAGACCGCGGCTAGGCAAACGTAGTGTAGGACGCCCGCTGGCCAACTGGAGTGACGATTTGCGGAAAAGAAAATAAGAGAGAAGAAAAAGGAAAGGAGTTGTTGATCGGATGTCGGAGGTCTGATGGCACTTGCTTCATGAAATATTGATATTCAGCTGCAATTTGTAAGAATAGACAAACGAACTTGTGAAGTGAATAAATACCTAAGTAGATTACTTCATCATCATCATCATCATCAGCCTGTATTCGTCCACTGCCGGACGTGGGCCTCTCCTAGGGAACGTCACAGAGCCCGATCTTCGGCTTTCCTCATCCAGTCACTGCCAGCTGCCTTCCGCAAGTCGTCACTCCACCTGGCCGGCGGGCGCCTTACACTACGCTTGCCTAGACGTGGTCTCCACTCGAGAACTCATTTGCGTTTGTCAAATCCCGATAGGTAAATGTGACCGGCCCATGACGGCTAATCTTTTGAAACTCTTGACTGCCTCATTACTCTAGTGGTGGTCTGCTACGTTTGAGGTCCTGGGTTCGATCCCCATGTCGAGCAGTGTTATTGGGTTTTTCTATGAAATGCCAAGTAGCAGCTCAGAGTCAGGATTTGTGTGTCCGGTTAATGGCAATAAGGTCGCCCGCTATTACGTGGGACCTAAACATACCGGCGGCAGTACACCTCTGCCTAAACCTTTGAGGAATACTGGTGTTATGGTATGTTATGTTAATCTTTCGAGCTATGTCTTTAGTTCTCTGACAGATAAAATCATTGCGGATTTTATCCCTAAGAGAGACATCTAGCATAGCTCTCTGTACAACACTGTATCATCATCATCATATCAGTATATTGCCGTCCACTGCTGAACGTAGCCAGCTAACGTGCCTCCCTCAAAGAGCCCCAACCATTCCGGTCTTGGGCAGCTCGCATCCATCCGCCACCAGCCACCTTCTTCAAATCGTCGGTCCATAGTGTCGCAGGGCGTCCCACATTACTTTTGCCCAAACGCAACACTGTATACTCTTTGTACGAGTATATTACTTATTACTAAGACGCACATCATCTCTTATAATATCACATACCACATACCGATTTTAACACAAACAGGCGTGAGTCAGCCGCTGACTAACACACTATTTAATATTAAAACTATTTGCCTGTCTGTCAATCTGTTATCACGGGACCCTGTCAGCATCTTAAACACTTAATATTCTTGGAATTTTTGCTCGTAAAACCACTAGCAACACTTATCTTGACGCTCCAAAGCCATTGGTAATTAATGTCAAATTTTACGTAGCTGAAGAAGTGCCTTATTGGTCGCAAGGGTTTAATTCCTGGTCGAGCAGTATCTTACTATGTAGGCCAGTTTTGAGTATTTTTCATGACTTACAAAAATGTCTTGCTGATCTGGTATCGTCATGTGATGGGTCGTGGAGCTCCCTATACGAGTATAATGGTTGAGCTACACGATGACTGATGTATGCGTGCCATCAGTTAAGACAGGTCAGTTCAAAGCTGCTATGACTGTTCCTTGAAAAGGCTTGTTCAGACATTTCCCTACATTGTGAAACTTACTTATATACCATCACAACTGTATTCCCCGAAGGGTTAGGCAGAGGTGTACTTATGTGCACCCCTATTTCGCCAGTATGTTTAGGTCCCATGCAATAGAGGACGAGCTTATTGCCATTAACCGGGCACAAATCCAGACTCCGAGCTGCTACTGGGAATTTCATAGGAAAACCCAATAACATTTTGCCCTACCTGGGGATCAAACACAGGTCCCTTAGCGTAGCAGTCGCGCTTAGGACCACTTGACAAATGAGGCGACTTCTTAAAGTGTCTTTAAAAGATCTATTTACAGAAATTAATATAATGTATATTTTTTTATCATTTAGTGCTATTCTATAACATTTTACAATTTAAAGGCATGCCGGGAATTTCCTGTTGTGCCCATGTCATTCCCGTTCATTGCAGACTGTAGGCGAGCCACAGGTACGTCTCGCACTTGGCCGTTTTTATTTTTACCTCGAGTACAGGCCATGTGTTGTGTACACGGTGCTACATCAAAGAACAAAAGAATTAGCCTCATGAAGAAGTTAAAAATAAAACGGGTATATACAGCATGTTGCTTTTTGTGAGACTTTATTGAGGACTCGGCAGTTAATTACCTACCATACATTAAAATAATCATCAAAATCGATCTATAATTGACGGAGATATCGCGTAACAAACATACATAAAAAAACACAGATGTATTGAGAACTTCCTCCCTTTTGAAGTCCGTTGAAAAGGCCACTCAGAATTTTTTATTTGACATACATACTTAGATACATACACTCACGCCTTTTTGAGACAGAAACTGTAGACGGCAGTCTATAGTTAAAGGCATGAATGTGGAAGGAGCGAAAGAGATATGTAAAAGTCGTAACTCGTACATATCTCTTTAGCTTCTTCCACCACCACAAATACGCACAAAAGTGACGCCAAAAGCCAAAAAACCACTTTTAAAAAGAGTATTTTCAGATTTTGGCGATTCGTCACTCTGTGAATGTCATAACATGTTTTACAGTGATCAAATCTTATTTAATAATATCGTATTTTGCCATTCCTGTCTGTAAAAAATATGTTGGGCTTAAAAGAATCAGGTTGGGATTAAATTTTATGACTAAAACGCTCATTTTTAAAACGGCATGCAAAAAGTGTTGAACGCGGCTTCCAGTTAATACTTATTCTATGTTATAAATTAATCAATGGTTTAATCATTTATTACCCAAGCATTATTTGTTACGAAGCAGTCGTAAAATGTATTGCACATTTAGGGAAATAAGATATAGAAATAAATTAGACGGAGTAATTAAAAATCAAATCAAATCAAATGTTTTTATTTCAAATAAGCTTTCACAAGCGTTTATGAAACGTTATTGACTCTAGTTGCACGGTTCCAAAAAGTTGATCTCATGGAGAAGAATCCGGCAAGAAACTCCATAGACACTCTTTTAAAATATATTGTTTTAACATAATTTGCTGGTACATTATGCCGATAACAGGATGTGAGTGCATTGGAGGTTTAAAAAGAAATCAGTTTATGTCGGCCATGTTGTAGATATTGAAATTGGAAATCCTACTTACTCTATTTTACAAGTAAATGATAAATAATTGGTTTATTAGATAGATAGAGATATTCTCTTTTGTATCTGGAAACAACAAATACTTTTAAACCATCATACCATCGCGCCTATATTCCCCGAAGAGTTAGGCAGAGGTGTACTAGCGTACACCCACATTTCACCGGTATGTTTAGCCATGCCATTAACCGGGCACAAAACCAGACTCCGACTTGCTACTGCGAATTTCATAGAAAAACCCAATAACACTGCGACCTCTAGCGTCAGTCGTGCTTAGGACCACTATAAGACTAATGACAGTTTTTTTTTGATAGTCTAATGAAAACAGGCGTGATGGTATGATGGTATGGTCTAACGTAAATCTGGTGCATGCTTCATGTTGATAAAGTTGATAAAAGTAAGTACAAGAAAATGAATTTTTGTGTGTGAAGAAAATTTATTTTTCATGTTGTTGCATGAGTTATAAAAGTATGCATATTAACAGTTAATAAATGAAAACTTAGGTATTGCTGGGTGAACTCTCTAACCTCACACTCGTTCTAAGTTCAAGTAATTCCCAGATTTTATAAAAATGTCCTTTCCAACATAATTCGGAATTGGGTATTATTGCATGAACGCCTGCAAGTTGTAAAAGCCAATTGAAGGAGAAGGGTTAAGAAGGGTTGGGTCCAAAGGGTCGGGTCTACACGTCGATGGGTTAACGATCTGTCAATGTTCAAGATACGAATACGCGATACTACAAGTAGCAACTTATATTTGGTTATTCAGTAGGTACCTATTTATGATTTGATTACATAGCATCACGCCCGCATTTCCTGAAGGGTAAGACAGAGGTATTTAATGTACTCTCATAGTTTACCGATATGTTTAGCAACTGAGGAATTTATAAAAAAAAACAATAGCACTTTACTCGACCTGGAAATCGAAACCAAGACCTCTAGCGTAGCAGTCGCGTTGAGGACTACTAGACTAGACAGATCAATATTATTTGTTATATAAATACCTACTTACTTGTTGAAACCGTGCAATCAGTGGGTAATAATATAATTTTAATAAATTCTGTTTTATTTTATTTTATGGGAAAACTCGGCATACGAGCAATCGAGCTACCTGATGGTAAATAATTATCGCCACCCATAGACATCTGCAATACCAATGGAGTTGTAGAAGACGCAGGTTCGAATCCTGCCTGCAGTCGAATGTTTCCTTAACTAAAATAATAAAAAACGTAAACACATTACCTGGCAATAGGCTCGCCCTCTATTACATGTGACCTATACAAACCGGCGAACTGTGGGTGTACATTAAGTATACCTCTGCCTTACCCTTCGGCGAATACAGGCGTGATGGGATGGTAACATATTACGTTTCCCTTACTAAAAGCGTTAAATCTAAAAATACCTAAAATTTCAAGAATAATATCGTCAGAAAAAACTGCACCATACTGTATAAATCGGGCCCCAATAAAGAAGTGTTAGCTGCGCGGACGCACCGAAATCGTTCATCGAACTCGGGACATCTGTTTCTTTGTGCGCGTGCGCCCGACACCCTGTCTCGAGTGGAGTTCCTTTATTTTAAATTTTGATGCTTATCATACTAATATAATAAAATTGTGAGTAATTGGCTCATCTCTGTACCTGGGAAATATTAATTATTGTAAATTAAAGTAGCACCTTAATATTAATTTAATGTATATCTACACTGTATTCTTACCATGTATTTTTACGAGTAGGTATGTATGTATATTTCTGATAAATAAAGAAATGAAAAAATAAAACGCGGGGTAGCTATCCTATAGCTAAACTTATGTTTATATATAATATGTAGAAGCTTTGTAATGGGAAGATGTGTTTTTATTTATTTTAAATGTAATTTATTTAAAATCAGTTTTAGAGTTTGTCGATTTAGTACCTAAGTAAATACAGATAAACAAATCTCGTCTTAGAATAAATCAGTCAATAGTCAATATTTTTTTGCATTTTTCTCTGTCTGTACCTATGTTTTTACGCACATCACGCAATAACTTATGCACAAAATTGGATGCGGTTTTCAAAATTGTAATGCTGGAGGTCTAATTTAAAATCTGGTGCATTTTTTTAAATATATACGCCGCGCCGTCTAGAATCCGATTTATAGGACACAGGTGAAGTCGCAGGTAAACTAGATCTATTTTGTTAACCTGATCTCATGGTCTCCACGTGACAGGCTAGTCCTAGTGTGGACACTAGTAAAATTTCCTTGTCGCCACTAGGTTAAGCTAATTAGAAATATATTAATTAGAATTAGAAAATGATTTAAATGATTATGATTAAATGATTTTAAGATAATTTTCACAAAGATTAAAAATGATTAAACTTTTGTAAAAAATGTAAATCGCCACTCGGTTAAGATACCTCATTAAATTCTTCCCACCCAATTAGAACGAATGAAAGAAAAAAGACGTGCTCACCATCAAATCAAAGGATTCCTTATTTCAAAATTCACACTAAACTATTATTCTAACGGAAGGAACGGATTAACACTTCTTAATTTAAAAAAATACAAAACCCACCCTGTATACCGGGGGCCCCCAATAAAGCTGCGCCCGCGCCGCCACGCCGAAACCGTTCATCGAACCCGGGACATCTGTTTCCTCGCACGCGCCACGCACTGACTCGCTCATTCATCGTAACGTTTTTGTTTTTTTTAAATATCCTCCTCTTTACTTTTAAGCTGGTTTGGGGGGCCGGCTGAGAAAGTGCTTCGAAATTGGTCTTTTGAATTGAATAACAGCTGTTTAGTTAGATCCCTTTTTAAGATAACGCGTGGTTTAAATTTAAGTGGACGACAGCATTGCCAAATATTTTGCTGCTAAGCAAATTTTACTAACATTATAATTATATTCCGGTTTAGAGGGTAATTTGCCTAGATTCTTAAAGATCTCAAAACGATAAGGCACGAGTAAATACCACTACTAATACTGGTTTGCTGGCGTCTAAAGCCAGTTGCTGGTTACAATTTCAAATAAATAAATTAAGATTTATGTAAAGTTAAGCTGCGTCTGCCGCGGTCAGTTTGTGGATGGGTGACTATTCTTACATATCGGGACCCCTCCGTGTCTCGGAGAGCACGTGAAGCCGTCGGTCCCGATTGTCATACGTACACCTATGACAATAGTCAGAGGTAGACAGAAACCCGCCTGATAACCAGTCTATCTTTCGAATATCGATGTTGCCAAAAAATTGGGTTGCGGAGGTCGACTTCGTGTAAAATACTGATATTCAGGGGCATCTGGTAAGACTGGCAGCCAACCCAACATCATTGGGAACAAGCAGTTTGTTGTGGTAGGGCCACGCTGTTCGCAGCATGAATGGGCCGGCTTGACCGGGGAAGTACCACACTCTCGCAGAAGACCGACGTCCGAGTAGTAGCGTTTCGTTACTGCGCTTCGTTCGGGGAGCGAGAGGGCCGGAGGCCCAATTCCTCGCCCTATCCCCTTCCTTCTCCTTTTCTCCTTCCCCTCCCTTTCCCTAAATAGGCTCGGCAACGCATCTGCAACTCCTTTGGTTTTGCAGATGTCCATGGGCGGCGATGACTACTTACCATCAGGTAGCTCGCCTGCTCGTTTGCCGAGTTATACCATAAAAAAAAAGCAGGAGGATGATTAATGTAAGTATACAAAACTGACAAATTTCTCCAAATGATTTTAAACCTTAAATCGTTAAAAATAAAGTTCAAAATCAACTGAGAAAATTTGACATTTTGTGGTAACTTGATGTGCTGGCCACCGTACCTACCTATATTAATATTATTTTGTTTATGAATAGAGATATTGATAAGTATTTATTTATTTATTTAATTAATTACAACGGTCTTTTAACCAATTATAGTAACTAATATATATAAACTGTAGGAAATTAACAAAAAAGGCTAACAACACAAGTATGCCAAGGGTACTTAACACGGATTTGTTTCCAAGAAGTTACATGGCCTTTTTAACCCACCTTGGTAGTTTTTGGCATAGAGAAGGCCAAAGAAGCACTCCAGGCTAGATACTCGTGCAGCAGGACGACGGGTCAAAAATATTGGGGTTATCGCTAATCCTAAAACAAGAAAGGTGTTTGTGACGAATAGTGGCGATGACATATACTTCCTAACGTCTTGACATCACATGCTGTATTCCCCGAAAGGTTAAGCAGAGGTGTACTCATGTACATCTTCAATTCGCCGGTATGTTTATAGATTAGGTCCCATGTAATATAAAAAAACCCAACCTCCGAGCTGCTACTGAGAATTTCGTAGAAAAACCCAATAACACTTTGCCCGAACTATGAATCGCACCCACGGAAGAGATAAATAAGTCTCTTCCGTGATCACACCTAAGACTTACATCGTAGCAGTCGCGCTTAAGACCACTAGACTAATTAGGCGGTTCTTCTTGTCATATTCACGTAGGTTTTATGGTTCTTGAAAAACCGCTTCAAGGAAAGTAGCCATCGCTGTCCATGGATAGCTACAACATAGAGGAGTTGTTGACGCATTGCTGACCCCAATTAGCATCCATGGACTACAAACTGCCGGACCTGCAACAACCGAGAGGGGGAACTTTCCCCACAGGGGTAGGCAGAAACAATGGACTGCCACTTACTACGACTCTTGCATATCTCTTTCGGTTCTTCCACATTCATACATATTTTCATACACACGCGGTTGCGAGTAGGTACTACGCACCTGAAATTTTTGTAAATCCTTGCCGATAAGATCGGTGTAAGTCCTTTTAGGACGACGTCTCCCGACGCTGCCACCGACATTCGACTTATAAATTCCATTCGTTAATCGTCTTTTATTCATTCTCCCAACATGCCCAAACCATCTTAGCATATTCCTTTTAATTCGTGTCACTATATCATCTTTCATTCCGCAACCTTGTCTACATCTCACTGAACTGACTCTCACTTGCAAAAGTGCTATACGACGGCCTCCAACACATGGGTGGTCGACATCCAGTCGAAAGTGAAAGAGATCTCACCACAGTCACCACAGCAATCTAACCTAACTTTTATTACGACATTTCTTCCCATAAATTTTCACTCAGCGGCATATTTTTTTAAATAATTGAATACAGTCTTAAATAACATTTTATCTCAAGAAAACATTAGTAAAAGCGTCTCATGACAGTAACTCCATTGACATATCTATAAAACAAGATACCACCATAAAGTACGAACGATTAATATTTAAAACAGCTGACAAAATGCAAATGGCGGTGAGTTACGGACCGGCGCCATCTTTGTGACGTCATTTTTGTTAATTAAGTTCAAATCCAGAGTTCTCCCGTATTTACATATACGAACATCAACAATGTGACAACATGGTAATGGAGGGATATTCCAAAGCTGCCTGCGGCATTTATATGTTTAAAAAAGGAGACGCTATTAGAAAAATATAACATGTTTGATTTTTATTTTTTACTCCTACCAACTAAAAAGACACGGCGATCGACTTCGGGATCTCCGATGGACGCACCGGTGGCACGCCCTCCTGTCCCATGCTCCTGCCACGTAACGAAAATGCTGCAGTTTAGTGAAGGCTACAGAGCCCGATCTTGGGCTTTCCTCATCCAGTCACTGCCAGCTACCTTCCGCAAGTCGTCATTCCAGTAGAGTATGTTCATAACTCACATTACGACCGATAAATGATCAGTCGCAACTCGGCTGCTCTATAATCTCTCTTCATCGAGTTAGTGGCCAACTGACAAGACCATACAAATCTGCGTACCTTGGATTCAAACTCAAGACTTTGCAGTCCAATGGTCATATAGCTACGCTATCACTGCGGTTTACTGACTACATTGAATTGATATTGAAATGACATTTTATTTCTGTAAATCGATCCTTCAAAGACACATTTACAAGTCAATGTTTTACAATTTTCTCTTTTTAAACTAGATGGCACCTATTTGACGACCTCTGAATAGAAAAGCCGAAAGAGACTCAGAGAATCATGGTCTCTTTTAAAGTCCAGACAGTAGTAATATTACTAGATATGCGAGTTTACAATGTAGCCCTTTTGAACAAAGAGCCATAGCAGTTTTGAGTTGACCTGACCTAAATGACGGCACGCATACATAATCATTATTGCTTAGGGATAGAATATATGGCAATGATATTTTATAATACTACCCTTCGAACTCAACAGCGTTCTACCAACTTGTTAATAAATTACTCACGGAACAGACACTTCACTCATTTTTGTTATTAGATAGTATATGAATAATTCAGTCTCCATTCCACCTAGTTCCACAGTTAAAGGCGTTTCCACGCGGACAAAAGTTACGAATTCGGTTGAAAATGGACGAAATGATTTTTCCAGGGATTTTCCCGTATGCAAATTATACGTCCAATTTGGGATTAAGATTTCTGGGATTAAATTTACTGGATGAAAGGTATTGTATTCGGATGATATTATATTTTGGGATATAAGAAATAAAGTTAAAGCTATTCGAATAGGTTACGAGCGCCAATATTTGCCTTTTCAATATTGGTAATGCCTCTCTGGTCAAATGGACGCAAGCGTGCCTGCTGAGTGAAGTCCTAGGTTGGATTTCCAGCTTGAGGCCAACTATCTGCAACTGATCAACCTATCTACAGGGTTAAGCTGCGTTGGGCGCGGTCAGAATTTGGATAGGTTACCACCCGTAGCTCTGAAACCACGTCAAGCCAATCAGGTTATCATACGAACACCTATGACAATCTTGAATGGTAGTCTTAAGTCCAAGAACCCAACAACCAGCCTTTTCTCAGAATGTATAAATATTATTGTCTAGAAATTGGGTTGCGGAGGTCTTATAGCAGCCGTTTCATATAAAATATATTCCGCTGCATCTAGTAAGACTAGAAATCTCACCATATGGATGATAATAGATTGAAAAATAGTGTAATAAGACAACGCGATTTAAAACACGATAAAGCGTCAAATTTAGAGCAATATACTGAGATGGTTTAGGCATGTCGAGACATTGGATAAAAGGCGTCTTACGAAAGGGATTTATGAAGCGAATGTCAGTGAAGCCGTTGCGGGGACGCCCTGGAAAGATATACACCGATCTTATTGGTGAGGCCCTTCAGAAAGGTCATGCGTAGTACCTGCAACCGACGCGTGTGTATGACAAGATGTATGAATGTTGACGAAGAAAAATTTCCTAAGCAATAGTGTTCTGTAGTTTGCGCCTACCCCTATGGAAAAAACGCATTCGTTTGTAACCGCACATTGCCATTACTGCACTTTCAGCGCAATGGTTATGTCATTAACTTGTAACGTGGTGGACACGTTTTAGGAACGTGGCCGACCGGGAACTAAGTATTGGAGATAAATTACACTCGGAACACAAAAATATACAAATTTATTGACACGAGTTAGAATTCAAAGTACACAAAGGCAATAGTAGGGTGAGTTAAGCTCAGGGAGGGTTCGGCGAAGGCTTCGAGGCGAGGTCCGACCGGTAGAGGGCGGCACTTAACTTGTGAGCTGCAGCGGGGAGAAGAAGAAGGCCGCGCGTCGTCTGCAGAGCTATTTATAGTGACGCGCGGGGTGAGGCTTGAGGTGTGGGGAAGGAGCGGCGAGCGAGGACCATGTCACAAACTGTCATTTAATAACATAAAGTTGAGTTCACATTCAAATTGCATCATAGCAACATCTCACAATCATTAGTCAAGTACTCGTAAAATGGACTCAATACGTATCAAGTGAAAATTCTATAGTTTTATTTCATACTAGCTTTCCGCCCGCGGCTTTGCCTGTGTGGACTATAAGTTTCTTGTCATTTTACGGGATAATATATAGCCTAATTCACTCAAGAAAAATGTAGCTTTCTATTGGTGAAAGAATTTTCAATCATCGGCAAGCAGCAAAAGACATACGGTATGTAAGGATGATGATTCCTTTATGTATCCCTATTTAGGTCATACAACGCTATTAGAGCATGGCATGAGAAGAATTCGGTTCATGAAACAAACACAGAGTTCCTTAGTCAGCTAATTACATTAACACAAGATGTGTTGAACTTTGTAACCATTGTAGGATGAAACAGAAGTTCAATTCCGATTGGTGTCTCAAATTTTAACTTTAAATTTGCGTTTTAAAGCTGACAAATTTTAAATTTTAAAACAATGTGCAGAAGCACTTCATCCTAGCGAGAAGTTAGTACGCAAGTTTTACCTGACCATCCACTGGATGAAGTGCCTCAGCACAGGCGCAGTCAAGTCCTCAGCTACTACTTTCAGGATGCTGTTGTAACTCCCTCGCACCCTCCTTATTAATGACGCGACCTTTTTTCGCATGATAGCTGGGAAGCCATCAGTATGCGCCTGCGCGAACATTGAGGAGGCACTGCACCAGCGAGGGAGTCCCAACATCATCCTGAAAATGTTGTTATATTGGATACGCAGGGTATCCAGCGACTTCTTGGCATACGCCGCCCACAGACCGTCCGTGTACAATCCCTGACAGAACACCTTAAAGAGCGTAACTTTGACCAGGTCCGTACAGCGGCTGAACCTACGGGCAAGCATATTACCGCGAACCACCAGAGATCTGGTGATATCTATACCACCAGATCTGATGATCTGGTGGTTTGTGAGTTTGCGAGGTTTTAGGGAGTAATCTCTAGATCGACTGAACCGATTTTGAAAATTATTTTATCAATAGAAAGTCACGTTATTTGTGAATGTCATAGGCTATATCTGTCTCTGCCACTGCCTCGTTAGTCTAGTGGTCCCAATTGCGACTGCTAAGCTAGAGGTCTTGGGTTAAGTGTTATTGGGTTTTTCTATGAAATTCTCAGTAACAGCTCGGAGTCTGGATTTGTGCCCGGTGAATGGCAATAGGCTCGCCCCCTATTACATGGGACCTAAACATACCGGCGAACTGTGGGTGTACATTAAGTACACCTCTGCCTAACCCTTCGGGGAATACAAGCGGGATGGTATGTTATAGGCTATATCGCTCTACGAAGTGGTCACGGGTCAGTTGGTATCTCATAAAATAATTTCTAGTCTACTTATAATCCTAGTTTATAGAAATAAATTCTCCTTATTACGTGGAACCGGCGAACTGTTGGTGTACAGTCGCCAGCAAGTCAAGGTATACAAAACTGTCAAATTTCTCCAAATGATTTTAAACCTTAACTTGTTGTAGATAAAGTTCAAAATCAACTGAGAAAATTTAACATTTTGTGGTAACTTGATGTGCGTACATTAGTACACCTCTGTCTGACCCCTCAGGCGTGATGGTATGTGTTATGTTAAGAGACTTATGTCCCACCATTGGACAATAAACGTATATTGGTAGCAACAACCGATTATGTTGACTTACTGTATCATGTATGCGTCCGCGCACGCGCTGCGCACACGTGCGCCGCATCTGTGACGTGTAAACATTAGGGCAGGGATCACTAACATTTTGACGATTTTATGTATTTTCCTTTTTTACTAATGGTTCGAATATGAGCAAGGCTCAAAGAATCGATTATGTTTCCACAATGTTGTTTTTTTCGTATTTAAGTCTGTATACTCAGGCCTAAGCTACTCGAGATCTTATGCTACTTGATAATTTTGAATACAAGACATAACATACCATCACGCCTGTATTCCCCCAAGGGTTACGCAGAGGTGTCCATTGGGACACCTCTGCGGTGTACATTGGTACACCCACATTTCGCCGGTATGTTTAGGTCCCATGTAATAGGGGGCGAGCCATTGCCATTAACCGGGCACAAATCCAGACTCCGAGCTGCTACTGGGAATTTCATAGAAAAACCCAATAACACTTTGCTCGACCCGGGGATCGAACCCAGGACCTCTAGCGTAGCAGTCGCGCTTAGGACCACTAGACTAATAAGGCAGTCCTAGTCCTAGTTGAATACTTGAGACCTTTGACTACTTGAGACCTTAGAATAGTTGAGACTTTTGCCTAATCGACACCTTTGAATACTTAAGATTAAGACCTTTGAATACTCAAGACCTTAAACGCCTTAAAAAATAAGTAAGTAATCAGTCTTAAAAATCTTTCATTAAAATGTTACACCAAATGTTGTCAGGCCCTGCCGCCGTCTGCCTACTATGATAACATAAACAGTGCCAGTGATTGTGATCCTAAGTAGCTACCTTCATACTCTTATAGGTACATCCTTAGTAGAACGTCTAGCTATATTATATTGTGTTGTATAGATTCTAAAGCGAGTATATCCTAGTCATAATATCATTTAGACTGTCTTTGATCTAGAATTTTAATCCAAGACTTTCCGCAATCATTCATTCGCTAACACGGTGAAGAAGTACATCGTTTTAGAGTAGCAGTTTCTCGCTGGCGAGTCTACATGCCAGCATGAATGGGTCGACATGACTGGGGAAGCTCTACCCTTCAACAGAATATCGACATAAAGCAGTATGAATACGTTATGTCTCGTTCGATGAGGGTAGAGCAACGGAGGCCCAATTTCACTCTCAGTCCACTTCCTTCTTCTGTTCTCTTATCACCCTCCCATTTCCCTATTGGCAGGCAGCGGCGTTGTTTGTTTCATCGCATTTTTTGGACAATGCTAAGAGAACACAGCTAGTCTACGGGACTCGGCGAACGAGCAGGCTAGCTACCTGATGGTAAGTAGTCATCGCCACCCATGGACATCTGCAAAACCAAGCCAAACCAAGGAGAAAAGGAGAAAGAAGGGAATTGGGGGAGGAATTGGACCTCCGGCCCTCTCGCTCACCGAACGAAGCGCAGTAACGAAACGCTACTACTCGGACGTCGGTCTTCTGCGAGAGTGTGGTACTTCCCCGATCAAGCCGGCCCATTCATACTGCGAACAGCGTGGCCTTACCACAACAAAACTGTGGCAGATGCTTGCTCATCAGCCACAGTTAATAGGCTCGGAAACGCATCAGCAATTCCTTTGCTGAATACACACATAAAAACCTACGTAAGTACCTCTGATATTTTTCTCAGACACTATCATTACCCTCAGCTGCCATGCATAATTTGTATACCATCACGCCTGTATCTCCCGAAGGGTTAGCAGAGGTGTACTAATGTACAACCACATTTTGCCGGTATGTTTAGGTCCCATGCAATAGGGGCGAGCTTATTGCCATTAACCGTGTACAAATCCAAACTTCGGGCTGCTACTGAGAGTTTCAAAGAAAAATCCAATAACGCTTTCCTCGACCTGGGAATCGAACCCAGGACATCTAGCAGTCTCGCTTAGGTTCATTAGATTAATGAGGCAGTTTGCATACCTACATAAAAATAAACAAATCACCATACAATACAATAATAATAATTAATTACGACATGAAATAAACCAAACAAAGCGACGGTACCACAAAGAGGGAATTGTGATTGTAGTACTACTGCTACATGTTGCAGCATAATTCGAAATGTGGATAGTGACGAATCTCCTGCCGCGCTGCCTTGTTCCCGACCTAATGCCGCGACAAGGTAATGTGGACTGCTCCGTGTCTTCGGACAGTGGCGAGAAAAAGCGTTGGCTCACGGCTTATACGATATAGTTACTGCCTGAAAAGCCATGTCCTGAAAGCACCTGCTTCAGCTAGAAACAGAGACTGCCATGACTTCTCTTCACTTCATTATACGTCCCCACTACTGTGGCGTACCCTAATGGTAAAATGGTAAAAATCCTAGGATGATTGCAAATTGACCTGTACGCTGCGAATCGCCCTCGTGTAATTTTCATGCAAAACAAATATTTGAATGGCAGGCAATTACTCATGGAAGTATTCTGTTATTGACCAACATCGTTTTTTAAAGGGCCTGTTATTGAACTATGTAGTTTTCCAAACTTTGCAGCCTCCCCACAAATCTATAACGTCGATTGCTGATTGGTTAGAACAATATTTAAAGGCTGACAACTGATATAATAGTGTTACGAGCTGGGGTTCGGGATAAATTAACTAAACCAATTTACCAACACACAAACAAACACTTTAATTAAATACACTAAAACACAACAGAAATTACCACAACGTCACTATAGTTGTACACTACACTCAACAATATCGCACAATTAATCACTTGTTAACTCACTTCGATCTTCACTTGTTCGCTTCCAACACAAGACTACTCTGCCTAGCCCTCACGACCGGTATTTATACGCGCAATGAAGATTCCAGAGTCGAATGGTCGCGATTAGTCGATAAAAATCGTGTAGGTACCTAACCGCCTATTGTTTCCGGGCGTTGACCCGTGACCTTGGCCTTGAACGGTTATTATTTGCGCGCGGTGCAGTCGGGTACATTCTTTTGTGTTTCGACGTGCTTCTATGACGGATCTAGAACCTTCGTGGCCTATCCACGTTTTTCTATTAGTTACTCGGCGTAACACTGCCCCCTCCTAAGACATGCTCGTCCCGAGCATCATTAGATCCATGATACCGCGCTAAACGATCCACATGAACGATCTTCGGAGCACCTCTTGGTCCTTTTTGTATCCGGTAGGTGACATCGTTAATCTTAGTCACGACTCTGTAAGGACCGTCCCATTTTGCTTGTAACTTAGGTGACTTTCCTTTGCTGCGCACTGGGTTATGTAGCCACACTAGTGAACCTTGGTCGAAGCCCTTGTTGTTCATTTTGCGGTCGTAGCGAGTCTTCATTCTCTCGGACGTTTGTTGGCCTGATTCTCTGACATGCTCATATATGTCATCCATTCTGGTGCGTAAGTCGTTCGCATAGTCAGTCACACATCTGGGAGCATCAGGGGGAATACCGGTGAGTAGATCCGCAGGCAACCGTAGTTCTCTTCCAAAGTTTGCGAAGGCTGGCGTTACCGTCGTACTTTCATGAACTGCACTCCGATACGATAGAAGGAACGGTTGGATGTGCTTATCCCAATCCCTTTGCCGGTTTCCCACGACTTTTGCCAAATATCTCTCTAAGGTCTGATTGAACCGTTCAACCATTCCATCAGATTGCGGGTGGTAAGAGGTGGTCCTGGTTTTATGAGTACCCATTACCCGACATGTCTCCTGGAATATTTGAGACTCAAAATTCCTTCCTTGGTCACTGTGAATCTCTAAGGGTACTCCAAATCGACAGAAGACTTCATGAACCAACTTATCTGCGACTGTGGAAGCTTCTTGATTAGGAATGGCGAACACTTCCGGCCACTTGGTAAAGTAATCCATCACAACCATGAAATACTTGTTCCCACTTTCACTTTCCGGAAACGGTCCTGCAACGTCTAAAGCTATTCGTTCCCAGGGTGCACCAACGTTGTAGACTTTCAATGCACCCCTGCTGCGCGTATGCGGCCCTTTTACAGCAGCACAACTAGTGCATTTACGACACCAGTCTTCAACGTCATCCCGACAGTGGATCCAGTAGAATCGCTCTCGAATCTTCAACAAAGTTCTTTTGACTCCTAGGTGACCTCCTGAACATCCGTCATGGTACAGTCGCAGGACATCTGGTACCTTTGCTTTAGGGACTACCATCTGTAGGTGACACTTGTCCCCTTTAGCATTTTCCCATTTACGACACAAGACACCGTTCTGTATCAATAAACTGTCCCATTGAGCCCAATAACTTTTCGTGACAGTGCTTAATGCCGCAACATCACTCCAAGATGGTTTAGAGGCACCAGCTTTCATCCGCTCAAGAATCGGTTTAATATCCGTGTCAATTTCCTGAGCTTTCTGTAAGGTTTCCTTCCATTCATCACTCAGGTCTGTTTTCAGCATCCTCACAGGAACTGCTTCCTTGGCTTCTTGTCTGACACAGTGTTTACACATTTCCGGACAAGGTCTTCGAGATAACGCATCGGCATTACCGTGAGATCTGCCACTGCGATGTTCAATTATGAAGTCGAATTCCTGTAGTAGCTCAATCCACCTTGCTACTTGCCCCTCCGGGTTCTTAAACTGTAATAGCCACTTCAGAGCAGCATGGTCAGTTCGCAGATGAAATTTCCGTCCCAATAAGTACTTGCTAAAATGTTGCAATGTCTTAACTATTGCAAGCAGTTCTCTCCTTGTGACGCAGTAGTTCCTTTCTGGTTTTGACAACGATTTGCTGAAGTAGGCTATCACAACCTCCTGATCACCTTTTCGCTGTGACAAGACGCCACCAATTCCTGTATTACTTGCGTCGGTGTCCACGATGAACTCATTTTCGGTATCAGGGTAGCCCAGGATAGGGGTATTGCAAAGACGTTCCTTTAACTCCTGGAAAGCACTTTGACAGTTTGCATCCCAGCGGAACTGCGACTTTTCCTCAGTCAGTTTGTGTAAAGGCTTCGCAATGTCCGAAAAATTCTTCACAAACCGTCGATAGTAGGAGCACAAGCCCAAAAACGCTCTGACTTGCGTCTTATCTTTTGGAACTGGCCAGTCTTTGACAGCAACTATCTTCTCTGGATCCGTTTCAACACCCTTTTCAGAAACTACGTGTCCCAAAAAACTTACTTGGTGTTTGAAAAATGAGCACTTTTTCGGACTCAACTTTAGATTGGCTCCTTGAATTTTCGATAGCACACGTTCAAGGTTTTGAAGGTGTTCATCAAACGTACGGCCCACAATGATGATGTCATCCAAATAGACCAGGCACGCATCTCCAATTAGGCCAGTGAGCACTAATTCCATGAGTCTCTCGAACGTGGCAGGAGCATTGCACAGTCCAAATGGCATGACTTTAAACTGCCACAGACCCTTTCCCGTAGAAAATGCAGTCTTCTCTTTGTCCTTGGGGTCTATTTCCACTTGCCAGTAGCCACTTTTTAGGTCCAGGGTTGTAAACCATTTCATTCCAGTTAATGTATCCAGCGTGTCATCGATCCTTGGCAATGGGTAGCTGTCCTTCTTCGTGACATCATTCAGCCGTCGATAGTCAACACAGAAGCGCATACTGCCATCTTTCTTTTTCACCAGCACCACAGGAGAACACCACGGACTAGACGAAGGCTCTATTACGCCATCCTTCACCATTCCTTCAATCATGGTCTCCACTTCCTTCTCTCGTGCAACTGGTAGCCTCCTGGGTCGCTGACGAATTGGTAACTCATTGCCAGTATTAATCTTGTGCTGAACCAATCCAGTCTTACCTATGTCCGCGTCATTTGTAGAGAAAATGTCAGCGTACTGGAACAACATCTTCTTGGCCTTGTTTGTTTCCTCTTCAGACAAATCATTCCGAGAGTCTTCTAAGAGCGTTGCCACGTTAAACTTCGGATTTTGCAAAATCTTGCCAGTACACTGATCATTGCATCGTCGCATCCAGGCTACTTCTTCACAAGTACCCATCAATGTGCCCTTCTTGATAACTTGCTCCTTATCGCTTGGGTTCAATATGCGTACTGCTGAAACATTGGTAGCCCTTACCAACGTTCGTGCCATCTTCCATGGGAAATCATCGTCCACCCTTTCTATGAGAACGCATCGATTTTTCTGATAAGCATCAGCATTCTTTGTAAGAGTGACAGGGACGACAGTTTCCGACCTAGGGGCAAGAACAATTTTCTTCAGACAGAACACATTCCCTGGTGTTGCACCTTCCATAAACACTTCTTCTGAACCGCACTTCAATACTCCCTGATTCACATCAATCTCACAACAATGCTTTCGCATAAAGTCCAATCCTAAGATGCAATCATCTACTATGTCAGCTACGATGACATTATGCCGATATAATCTGTTGCCAAGTTTCAATTCCACCTCCTTTACGCCTCGGACGGGTATGTGCTGACCAGTAGCTGTTACCAGTTGTATACAATCACGGTCACTGATGCAGTCCCCAAGAACCCGACGTGCCACCTGAGAATTCACGACCGTGCGAGAAGCTCCAGTATCTAGTGTCAGCTTACAGGGTGTTCTGTTGACTTCGCCTCTGATGATCAGGCTGTTCCCATCATGGGCTTGCGAAATCGAAATTCTTGGGGCTCCCTCCACACCAGCCAGCACCCGCCCCGCAGTCCTGGCTTTCACTCGTTTCCCTGCTGCTCCTCGGCGGTGGTATCCACCACCCTTAATTTATCGCCCTGACTCTTTTCGCGCCACGAGGTTCCCTTAGGGCAATTAGCTCGGAGGTGGCCCTTTTCTCCACAAATGTAGCATCTAGGCGATGCAACACCATTTCTTCGACCCTCGCCGCGCTTTGGGCAACCCGCCTGGAAGTGACCCTTTTCCCCGCAGAGGTGACATGTAGGCAGCACGACCTCCCGGATACGGTGGGCCCGATGGTCCTGTCTGACTGCCTCCACTTCTAAGGCATGGGCCAAGGCGTCTTTTAGACTCTTGTGGTGCCCGAGTCTCACAGCGGCTCTGACTTCCAGGTCGCGAATTCCATCAACAAAAGCCTGGACCAGATTTCCGTCGATTTGCGCAGGTGTGGACTGATAGGCTTTTCTGACCATCTTTTCGACTTCCACGGCCCATTGCTGCAACGTTTCGGCACTACGCTGTACGCGGTCCTTCAACTGGGCACGAAAGACGTATTCAAGGTGAGCGTCGCCGTACCTCGAGTCCAATGCCTCCAGCAGCTGATCGTAGGTCATGTCCTTACCAAGGGCTTCCAGCACTGATAAAGCCTGGTCACGAAGGCTTAAAGTAAGTGCCGTCTTTGCCTGTCCTTTATCCCATCCATTTGAGTTCATAAAAGCTTCAAACTGGATCCTGTAAGCTGACCATGATGAGGTTCCATCAAAAGGTGGCACTTTAAATCCCCGTAGTGAAGAGGCCATGGGAGCAGCAACGACAGGAGCCACAATTCCGTTTCCTGCCTTTATATCGCCTAGAGCCTTTTTTATATCGGCCATCTCAACTTTGGCTTCGGAAATCCAACAATCATGCTGCTCAACCTGCTCTTTCATCACCTTGAGCTCCTTGCCAAATGTGGCATGAATGTCCTTCATAAGGAGCATTTGATCATCTTTAGCCTTCTGAATCTGCTCCTGCAACAGACGAGTCTGTTCCTCCTGCCGGCGAGCCTGCTCCTCCTGCCGGCGAGCCTGCTCCTCCTGCCGGTGAGCCTGCTCATCCTTGTCTTGTTGCAACTGCTCCCGCAATAAGCGTGCCTGCTCCTCCTGACGGCGTGCTTGTTCTTCCTGACGGCGTGCTTGTTCTTCTTCGCGGCGTGCCTGCTCCTCTCTGTCCTGCAGCCGCTGCTCCTGAAGCATTTTCATCAGGGCCGCCAGGTCAAGTCCTGGTGCAGAGGCAGCTCCAGATGGGCCAGCGGCTGGTTCTTCCAGCGGTTGCTGGCGGACCAAAGGTTGTGGTGGAGAATCTTCAAAACGTCTCTGGTCCATCTCCTGCTGTCGCTGACTTCGGGTACGAATACCTTCCGTATCGTCCTTTGGTAAAACTGGCATATTTATCCCACTGCTTCTGACACCAAATTGTTACGAGCTGGGGTTCGGGATAAATTAACTAAACCAATTTACCAACACACAAACAAACACTTTAATTAAATACACTAAAACACAACAGAAATTACCACAACGTCACTATAGTTGTACACTACACTCAACAATATCGCACAATTAATCACTTGTTAACTCACTTCGATCTTCACTTGTTCGCTTCCAACACAAGACTACTCTGCCTAGCCCTCACGACCGGTATTTATACGCGCAATGAAGATTCCAGAGTCGAATGGTCGCGATTAGTCGATAAAAATCGTGTAGGTACCTAACCGCCTATTGTTTCCGGGCGTTGACCCGTGACCTTGGCCTTGAACGGTTATTATTTGCGCGCGGTGCAGTCGGGTACATTCTTTTGTGTTTCGACGTGCTTCTATGACGGATCTAGAACCTTCGTGGCCTATCCACGTTTTTCTATTAGTTACTCGGCGTAACAATAGTTACAAAAAGGATTTCCTAAATTTCTAAATTAAATTGCCATAGAATCACATTCATAACACATAAAAAATTTGATAATTGTGTGAGAATATATTAATTTTTAGCACTTTTCATGTAAACTACTTAAGTACCTATGAGCTTTAAAATGTTGTCTATTCATCATAATTTAGGATTTAAAAATCGTTTCAATAGTCGTTCTTTGTTAATTTAAATATTTAGTTAGCAATACAAATTGTATTTTTCCTAGGATTTTCGCAATGATCCGTACTTTTCTTGTTTTACTACGACTTATGAGTACTCACTGGTATACACAAGCCTATATGCAGAGATTAGCGACGCAACAAGGACGTTTTAATCAGAGCTCTAGGGATTATCAAGAGTACCTATTGTTATGTAAGCATAGAAGTATACGAAGCGAAGGATACATTGTTTTTTGTATAATTTTGAAACGCTGTTACAGATCAATTAGTTTTCATACCATCACGCCTATTTTCCCCGAAGGGTTAGGCAGACGTGTACTTATGTAAGTACACCCACATTTCGCCGGTATGTTGATTATCCCATATAATAGGGGGCGAAGCTATTGTTATTAACCGGACACAAATCCAAATCCAAATTCAGAGCTGCTACTGAGAATTTGAACCTGGGAATGAAACCCAGGTCCTCTAGTGTAGCAGCCGCGCTTAGAACCACTAATCTTATGTGGAACGTAGAATATATAGTATATAGAAAAATATATAACGTGGGTACAACTCTGCTTATATTTTAGGTCCTTCTCAATCCTCAAATTAGTGTTTAAAGGGTTTTAAATAACCCTACTGCGATAATGACAGATCTTTATCAAGACAATAGTGTGTGTACACAGTTGTCTATGTATGTATAGCGCGGCCATTTTGTAGGAATATGCAACGAACAGATTATGTATAGGTACCGTCAGCAAACAAATTTATGGAATGCAATTTTTTGTCATAACATAACATAACATACCATCACGCCTGTATTCCCCGAAGGGTTAGGCAGAGGTGTACTTAATGTACACCCACAGTTCGCCGGTATGTTTTAGGTCCCATGTAATAGGGGGCGAGCCTATTGCCATTCACCGGGCACAAATCCAGACTCCGAGCTGCTACTGAGAATTTCATAGAAAAACCCAATAACACTTTGCTCGACCTGGGGATCGAACCCAAGACCTCTAGCGTAGCAGTCGCGCTTGGGACCACTAGACTAACGAGGCAGTCAATTTTTTGTCCATTTATTTATATTGACTTTTTCTGAGTGCTATGTAGACAATATGAAGACTTCGGACCAGCTCTCTTTTCATTAAAATAATGAAGAAAAAAAAATGAAAGCTTTGTTATGGCAGTCACATCAAGGTAAAATATCCAAATAAAACAATAGCATGGAAAAATAATAAAATAACGCAGTGACTTACTTTTGGATTTAGTTTCAGTGGATGTCAACTATCGAATTCTTAAACTGCTTACTTTCTTAAAATTCTGTTTTTTTTTATATATATTTATTTGCAAGATATACACTTATATTGTACTAATAATTGTAATATAATTATGAAAATGAAGATAGACTAAAATATTATTTAACTGTGGCACACCTATCCACGCCCATTTCATTTCTTTTACAAGGTATGAACTTGATGCTCTATAATTTAACCTATCTATAGGATAGGATAAACGTATTTATTTGTTGCTTATATCAAATCCTCTTTGAAAGATTCCATTAGGATGATGATTAGCCCGCCAAAACAAAAAATAAAAAATATGCTATTCTATAACTCACAATTCCATATTAATTTTAATGTCATTACTCTCACAACAAATTAAACAAGTAATTTAAGTATCTCCCGATCAAATTACCGAAAAATAAAACCATCTTTACACACAGGATACAAGTTAAATTTAATTTGCTAACGGTAGTTTACAACAATGCATCTGCTAACCACCTGTTGAGGAAGGTCGATTAGTCACTCTGCTCGCTGGCCGGGGTTATGTAATGGATGGGGTGGGCAGATTTAACAGTCATAGTCTTTAAAACCTCAGAAACTAAAATTTAATTCTCAATCATAAATTTATACAACGTACTAGTGGCGTTGTATAAATTTATGATTGAGAATTAAATTTTAGTTTCTGAGGTTTTAAGTTCGATGCAAAGGCAAATCTTTGCATAAGTATATACAAAATGAAGTTGCTTCCGCTGTCTGTTCGCTTAGATTGTTTAAACTACTCAACGGATTTTAACCCATACGTGCAGAACATCCGATAAATCGAACTGAAAGTTATTTTTTTTGTGGTAATTCATTTAATGCACTTTTTAGCAATAAATAAATTGATTCAAGAGGAAGGTTTATGTGTAGTATACCATGCATATTACAGTAGAGAACAGCCGAGAAATCACGCAGGTGAAGCCATTACAAGAAAAAATATTTTATAGAAAAACTCATTAAGAGGAGTGTCCCTCGCGAACGCAACAATGTTGCACAGTTGTCGCTGTCTCTATCCCTCGCGATGCGAACGCGTGCCCGAGAGGAGAAACAGCAATACATTTGCAACATTTTCACGCGTTCCGAATTTTGGAGATTACTCCCATAATATTGTTAATACGTAAAAAAAATTCTTGTAAAAATATATTCACTATATTATCTGGGTTTCTTTCGAATCAGAATGTTTCTGTATTGATACATTGTCGAGAAATACTAGCATAAAGTTGGGCCGTTTTTCAACGAAAATTGCCAATCTTTGAGCTCGTGTAACTTTTTAACCGTATATTGGAATGAAATTGTATACTACAGGAACACGTATTTTAATGATAAGATTGTTATTGCAAAATTTCAATGACTTTCATTGTTTAAAATCCAAGCAAGGGCCAAACTACGTTTGTATGGAGCGCTAAGCGGATACTATCCTCTTAACAATTCGCTCGACCTGGAAATCGAAGCCAGGACCTTTAGCATAGCAGCTTAAGACCACTAGAATAATGAGGCAGAATTTTCAGTAATAATTATGTTATTGTCAGTGCTACTCATCAAACTATTAAAATCCAGTATAAGTTGACCTGTCATTATATAGAACACCTTCACAATTCAAGGTCAGCCTATACAGTATTGGTATAGCTTAATATGTCCTAAACATGAAGTGATAAAATAGGGCCCCTCCCTTGTTATTGCTACAAATGAAATTACATCACTAAATGCTAGGTATACTGCGCAATATGAGTGCTAGGGATGTGCCCTTGCATTGTCTATATCGACTAAACAAAATTAGTATGATCGACTATCGAACTTCTCGATTCGACTACACTAGTAGTAGAAACTGCTGGCATGAAGACATGTCCCACTGCTGGGCATGGATCTCCTATCAGAGTGAGAGGGATTATGCTATAGTCCATAGTTCTCAGACTTCACAGGCCGTTGAGAAAATCTCACAGGCATGCAAGTTTCCTTACAATGTTATCGTTTTAAGCGAGTGATAATTATTAATATGCAAATGATTATGAAAAGATAGAGCCTTGGATTTAAGACTATCTTTTCATAATCGCCTTGGCATCCAATGGTCACATCACTGCAAAATATCCTTTATTGTCATTACTAAATTAATCGCTGATATCTTCAAGAGAATCATTACTTACTACAAAAAAACTACAACAATCTAATTTAACTTTCACAATCAACCATTCAAGAAAAATCTACTAAAAAACGATTTCCCCATCCCTAGTGTACAAGATGAGTTTTTGAATCACCCCATTACATACGATGGGTCGCATTCCTTGGAGGGGTGGAAATCAATTACTGGGGTGGGTGTCGGCGGGGGGGAGTGTCGGGCAAGACGCGAGTAGGCGACATTACGTAGGCACGTAGATTTCCTTCAATATTTTTCAAGAAGTTCTGTCAACATGCGTTTGGAAAGTTCAATATTCATATATCATTATGCCTGTATTCCCCGATGAAAACAGACGTGTTTTGATGTACTTAGTTAGATGGCAAAATTAAAAAGAATACTTACGTAAATTTTGACTAACTCATTAGTCTAGTGGTCCTAAGCGCGACTGCTACTCTACAGGTACTGGGTTCGATCCCCAAGACGAGCAGTGTTATTGGGTTTTTCTATGAAATTCTCAGTAGCAGCTCGGCGTCTGGATTTGTGCCCGGTTAATGGCAGTAGGCTCGCCCCCTATTACAAGGGACTTAAACATACCGGCAAAGTGTGGGCGTACATTAGTACACCTCTGCCTAACCCCTCGGTAAATATAGGCGTGATGGTATGTTTACATAACTAACTTTCTTCATACATACACTCACGCCTTTTTCCCTTAGGTGTAGGCAGAAACTAGAGACTGCCACGTGCTACGACGCTTGCATATCTCTTTCCGTCTTTCACATTCACGAGTACTACGCACCTGACCTTTTTGATGGACCTCGCCAATAAAATGGCCTTCTAGGACCACCTTTCCCGACCTATAAATTCCTTTTGTTAATCCTCTTTCATTCTTTCCCTCAACATCCCCAGGTCGAGCAGTGTTATTGGGTTTTTCTATGAAATTCTCAGTAGCAGCTCAGAGTTTAGATAATGTGCCCGGTGAAAAGCAATAGGCTCGGCCCCTATTACCTTGGGACCTAATCATACCAGCGAACTGTGGGTTACATTAAGTACACCTCTGCCTAACCTTTCGGGGAATACAGGCGTGATGGTATGTTACGTTATTTCCGCCCAAAACTAATAAGGAGCAATCAAGAAAAATCTTTTTAATACGATACGTAAAGGAGAAACAGTTTGTATTGACATCTGTTACTATCGATACTTCGACTGCACGCCCCCACACTGGGGGACTGGCAGAACAATAGCTGCCAGCACTGTTGACGTGCGATAAGTCTGAATAGCTTCTGATATCAACTGCAAATGAAAGATTATTATGATAGTTATTTTTGATTTACATCTACATCTATAATATAGAGGTTGCTTTTAACGGAATTCAAAAAAGGAGGAGCTTTTATTTTTCACTTTTTATGGGATTTGGGGCAAACGAGCAGACGTATCGTCTGATGGTAAGCGAATACCATGGACATGGTTATTATTTATCTTTTTGTATTTTTTAGGCATTTTCCATGCAAAGATTATTAAGTTATTTTAGTGAAGGAAAAATACGACCGCGGGCAGGATTCCAACCTGCGTCTTCTGGTTAAGTACACCAGACGCTATGACCGCTAAGCCACCGCGACTCCCACCCGCCATGTCGAAATTTGCCTTCACATTTTTTATTTACGTCTTTGAGTTTACGTTTTTGTCTCTCACAATTAATAAAATTGATTTTCATCTAAGTAAACGGTACAGTGTTTTAATTATTAATAAGCTTTGTACGTCATTCTAGCCTAAGGAGTACATTATTAACTAGGTCAGCTGATTGATTGTGTTGTCTTGATCCCCAAGGACAGCTTCAGTTGATAAATGTATGTCACATAAAACCTTACGGTGAGAACGATCCTTAAGGATTGTTTAAGGCCAAGATTAGGCAGAAGATTGGAATTCCATGGTGAAACTTAAATTTCTTCGTAGATATAATTTTATTTTTAATCGGTAGAATATTAAGATATGTTGACGGTTATTGATCAAGGAAGAATCTTCTAGATGGCACACATAATAAAAACTTTTCTGTAAATAGATTAACATTGATGTTTGACAGAAAATTCTTGATGTAAGGGCGCTCGTACAAGGATTTTCCGGACTATAACAAAGGGGTTTTGAGGGCTCAAACTTTCCCCCAAATGCCTTAACCAACTAACTTTATTTCAAGTAGATAACTCTTTTTCAAAAATAAATATAATTCCGAAAAAGGGTAACTTATACAGAAAAATATCTGGTACAGAAATTTGCCCCTCTGAAATGAAATCCGGATTAAGTTGACCATGGATCAAAGCTATGACATTAAAGTTTGTACCAACTAAGACGAAATCACCAGCAGAACCATACATAAAAATCATAAGAAAAACCGTCTGAACTTAATAACATCACGAATATTCCGAGGATTCCTGATACCACGTAGTTATGCAGGCGACGCCGGGTGTCGCGATAAACGATATGAATGGGTGCTACGTGTCTCTTGTAATGAAGATGCTGTAAATCTGTCAGTACCGCTTCAGATGACATCGCATATTGTAGGTATAGGTATACTTAAATACTAGCATTGATCTAGCTTTTCCTGATCCCTTGGGAATTATCTTTTTGTTATGGAATGACTCGGCAAGCGAGCAGGCGAGCTACCTGATGGTAAGTAGTCATCGCCATCAAAGGACATCTGCAAAACCAAAGGTGTTGCAGATGCGTTGCCGAGCCTATTTAGGGAAAGGGAGGGGAAGGAGAAAAGGAGAAGGAAGGTAAATGAGGGAAGAATTGGGCCTCCGGCTCTCTCACTCACCAAACGAAGCGCAGTAGCGAAACGCTACTACTCGGACGTCGGTCTTCTACGAGAGTGTGGTACTTCCCCAATCAAGCCGGCACATTCATGCTGCGAACAGCATGGCCCTACCACAACAAAATGATCTAATGAATGAGCATTGTATATGCAACCTTCATGCTAAATTCCTTCGAGCGATATGCGAAACAAGGCCTCGCCCTTTGAAGGGGAATAAACCACAGCCTGTCTTGATCATGGGGAATGCCACGAATCCCATTGCCGTGACTATTGGGCATTAGCAGGGAAGTGCAGCTGCGGGTTCGGAGTCGGCAACAGTCTCCTCAGGTGGCGGACCATCAATGAGGATTTTCAGTACTAAAACAAAAACAGAGGTGTAAGTACAAAATATCAAATTTTCTCAGTTGATTTTGAACTGAATCATCAACATTTAAGATTTAAAATCATTTGGAGTAATTTGACACTTTTGTATAACCTGATGTGCTGGACTGTACCTACACCGCTGTGTTTTTAGCAAAAGTTTTAGTAGGTAGTCATTTATGAATACAATTTGCAAAAAACAAAAAAAAAACAGTGTCAGGCTGTGATAGCTTTCTGATCATTCCATTGGACTGCCATGTCAAAGGTCTCGAGTTCGAATCCAAGGCACGCACCTCTGACTTTTCGAAGTCACGTGCGTATTAATTAATTATTGCATGCTAAAACGGTGAAGGAAAACATTGTGAAGAAACCTGTATGCTTGAAAGATTTTCTCGATGGCTTGTGAAGTCTGCCAACCCGCAGTAGGCTAGCGTGGGGGACTGTAGCCTAATCCCTCTCATTCTAAGAGGAGACCTGTTCCCAGCGGTGGGACAATATATGGATTGATGATGATGATGACAAAATATATAGCATTTGGCACTCGAAGCGAAACCTTATAATCTGAGAGGAATTATTTGCATTATTAATGGATTGAAATAAACCTACATAAGGTTTAGTTTTCCACTTCATAAATGTAACCTACTTTATAAAGATGATATGACCACCACTATATCTGAAGGATCTACATCTCTGACGTCATCTACGTCAGGGTGACGTCACCGGCAGTGCTAACTGCGTTTACACCAACATAATCAAGTATACGTAGCTGGTGAGTTGCATCATACTGTTAACTACGGTTAAAATTTGTCTCACTCGTTTTTCGCATCCGAATTTCGCTGGCCGTTGGGGCAAAAAGGTTCTCAAGTGGAGACGCACCGAAAAACGCAGTGTGGGACCTCCAATAAGATGGACAGACGACCTGGTAAAGGTCGCTGGGAGTCGTTGGATGCAGGCGGCATATAACCGGTCGTTGTGGAAGTCTATGTGGGAGGCCTTCGTTCAGCAGTGGACTGCATTTGGCTGATATGTTGATGTTTTTCGCATTTATTGTCCGAAATGTTCAGTGGAGGTGTACTTATGTAGACCATAAGTTTGAAGGTATGTTTCGGTCGCTTATATAAAGGGGGCGAACTTATTGCATATAAATGTCCAAACTTGGAGAGACAGACACTGACAGACGCAGATGCAAAATGTATTGTTCTTAGGCACTTGGGCTTTTACGCGTATTTACTTATTTGCTGAAATAAACAATTGAACAAATTATCATTTTGTATTTTTTATCAATTTTCCATGCTAAGATTATAAAGTTATTTTAGTGAGGAAAAAATTCGACTGCGGCAGGATTGAAGTTACTTCAAATACGTGAAGACAAATTTCGACCTGGTGGGACTCGCGGTGGCGTAATAATCATAGCGTCTGGTGTACCTATCTAACTAGAACACGTAGATTTTAAATCCTACCCGCATTTGAGTTTTTCCTTCACTAAAATAACTTGATCGAGTTTATTATTATCTATAGGTACCTATATCGCTAATGATTTCGAAAAGTCTTAGAACTTCGAACTCGAGACTTACAACTTAACAGTCATTTCGCATCTCTATGGCTGGGTTAATACAATAACTTTTCGGACTGCCTCATTAGTCTAGTAGTCCTAAGTGCGACTGCTACGCTAGAGGTCCTAGGTTAGATCCCCAGGTCAAGCAAAGTTTTAATGGGTTTTTCTATGAAATTCTTAGTAGCAACTCGGAGTCTGGATTTGTGCCCTGTTAATGGCAATAGGGTCGCCCCCTATTACATGGGACCTAAACATACCGGCGAAGTGTGGGTGTACATTAGTACACCTTAATAATTATGGTAGATATGTAACAAATCTTCTAATCGCAGTTTAACGCAACAGTGTAATCAACCTCAGACTTCAGGAAATCGATCTCTGTGTGTGTAATCCACAACGTAGGCACACATGACTGCAAATGTGTGTGTGTTTTGATTGAACAAGTGTGTATGTGTGTGTAGTGTATGTATACGTTACATGTTTAAGTGTGTGGCGAGTAATGCCGCGGGAAACGGTTAAATTGAAGCAGGATTAGTTTTAACTAGGTCTTGCCTCGGGTTTAGCTGTAATTTCTAGTTGATACTTGATGTTGTTTGCAGTGAATGTCAATTTTGTGCACGTGCATAAATATTGCGATATCATAATGTATAACATCAACCGTGCGGTCTAACGGGTCGTAGTCGTTATTAAATTTTCAAAATATAATTCCAATCTATACTCCGGATTAGAAAAAAAATGGCCAAATGGTTGTCCTCGACTTTATTGCGGCTTATCTCTGGAACAATTGGATCGATTTTGATGAAACTTTCAATGACGTGATGGTAGCTAATAGTATAAGGAGTAATTTACTTTATTTAGCATCACGCTACGAGAGAATAATTCTGATTTCTCAGGCAGGGTTTGAACTCGCGTCCCTCTGGTTAAGTATAGGTACCAGACGCTTTTCCAACTAAGCTACCGAGACCACTGCCTGTGATGGCGAATTTCTCTTCCACATTTTACGTCTTCAGGTGACGTTTTTTTCTTTCATTAGAAAATTCATATCTCAGGGAACATTTTAGACCAGGGCCGATAATTTTTGAAACGGAAAAGGAAGAAAATATAACAATTACATTTAAAAAACCCCCGACACAAAAAAAAATAGCATGAACGTAAAGCATAAAACAAGTAAAAAAAAACGTGAAAACTATAAAAAGAAAAAAAATAACCATCAAATTATGACCCTACGTAAGTACGTATGATTTTTTTTGATTAAATGTTGTCACGTCGGGGGACCGCTCTAATTGATTAGCCTAACGTTTTGTTAAAGTACATACGTAACATATGAAGCTTTTTTCCAAGTTTTAAATTTTTTTTTTCGTTAATGCTGTGATATTTATGTCTAAATATTGAAGAAAGCTTTGCTTCCCAAACGCGACTCCCGCAAATTGTGGTGGATGGCGCGCCCGTCGTGGCGGCGCGCGTGTGGGGCGTAAAGCGGGTGGAGCGTCATATTATCAGCGAGCGGGCAGACGCGCGAGGGCAGACGTCATTGACAGTTGTGTTTTTCCTTATAATTTTTTTGAGTCAATTTTATATCAAAATTTTTTGTTTCAGCATTTATCTGGATAGTTTAGTTGTAAATTCAGTTATAAATTAGGTTCACTTGTAATTCTTAATACTTACTTTAACATTTTCGTTGTAATTTTAATATCATTTTATTTGGGTAGGTGTTTTTATATGTAAAGAGCGGTCCCCCGACGTGACAACATTTAATCAAAAAAATTCATACGTACTTACGTAGGGTCATAATTTGATGGTTATTTTTTTTCTTTTTATAGTTTTCACGTTTTTTTTTTACTTGTTTTATGCTTTACGTTCATGCTATTTTTTTTGTGTCGGGGGTTTTTTAAATTTTAAATTTAATTTTTTATTTCATGCTTTTTGTAGGGATTCCTTAATTTTATCCTTAAGAATTTTATGGCTTTTAGATATCTTAGGTATTTCAGATCTAGTTTATAAAAGAGCTTTGAGTTTTTTAGGCGCAAATTAACTCAGCCTAAAGATAATAATTCTAAAAATAATAGGTTTTTATTGTCAGAAGCTACTCGAAAAGCTGAACTGCGTAGTCAAGAGAGTTCATTAGATAGACAGCGTCGTTTGGATAGTGATGCTGAATCTAAGGCTTTACAGAAATCAAAAGAAACTAGGGTTGAACGTTGTTTACGTAATACAAAAAATGCCGAATATACTAGTACTTCGCGATCTAATGAAACTCCAGATCAACGTGCTTCCAGGTATTCCAGAAATGCACTGCTGCAATGCTGAGTCTCGTTTAAATGAGAATCCAGAAAAAAGATCGCTAAGGCGTACTACGAATGCTCAGTCTACTGCCGAGTCTCGCTTAAATGAGACCCCAGAACAAAGTTCACTAAGGCGTGCTACGAATGCGCAGTATACTGCTGAGTCTCGTTTAAATGATACTCCAGAACAGCGGGCTGCAAGGCTTGTTGGAGATGCAGCAGCTACCAGACAAAAAAATATTTTTCAATTTATTAGTTTTCATTTCGTTAGTTAATATTCCTCATTCCCTTTAAATATAGTGCACATTATTCTACAAGTCTAGCCCTTTCATTTGATACGCATATTGAGGGAATAATGAAAAAAAACATGTAATTCACCATTTTGTGGTGGCGGCCATCTTGGATTTGAAATTTGTCATAGTGTGTAGTATTCTACTAGTCAAGCCCTATCATTTCATACCCATATTGAGAGATTTGTGAAAAAAATATGTGATCCACCATTTTCTGGCGGCGACCATCTTGAACCGATTTTCATCAAACATAGCTAAGAACACTCCCGACTAATTCACCTTTCAAATAAAAAAACCAAAATTAAAATCGGTTCATCCATTCGGGAGCTACGATGCCACAGACAGACACACACACACAGACACGTCAAACTTATAACACCCTGTCGGTTTTGCGTCGGGGGTTAAAAATTAAAGGAAAAATAATTTACGGGCGATCTGAGTTCGGGAAGATATAATAAGGATAACTTCCTTATCATTTGCTCCTTCCCCTTCCTTTTCCTTAAATAGGCTCGGCAACGCATCTGCAACTACTTTAGTGTTGCAGATGTCCTCGGGCGGTGATGACTACTTACCATCAAGTTTCTCGTCTGCTCGTTTGCCGACTTCATCATCAACAACCCATTACATTGTCCCACTGCTGGGCACGGGTCTCCTCTCAGAACGAGAGGGATAAGGCTATAGTCCACCACGCTAGCCTACTGCGGGTTGGCAGACTTCACATGCCGTCAAGAAAATCTCTCAGGCATGCAGGTTTCCTCACGATGTTTTCCTTCACCGTTTAAGCGCGTGATAATTAATTATTAATACGCACATGACTTCGAAAAGACAGAGGTGCGTGCCTTGGATTCGAACTCAGACCTGTGACTTGGCAGTCCAATGGTCATATCACAAGGCTATCACTGCTGCCGACTTAACCCGTAAAAAAATACCTGGTTTAACCTAACCCTCGTATAACATAAGTAGCTTACAAAGGCACGGAGCAGTAGGTCAAGTGGTCCTCCTCCCCGCTACCAATTATACGGTCCTCGGAGACGGTCTTCTTTGTCATTTTACTTGTCAAGTGAAAATTTTGTAACGAGATGTTTTTTAAAGATAAGAAGCCAATGATAGCGTAGTTGAATGGTGTTTGGCTTATAAAAAAAAAATGGTAGGTATGTAGTATTAAATTATTTAAATTGCTAAGATTACAGTTCAAGGTTTTTGATGGGAATTAAAGGGGTGTTCTCTGTCTTTACCCACAAAACGAGGGTTGGTGTAGAATTTTGTATTGGTTTGTGGCATCACAAATTTTTCATCACCTTTTTTGACATCTAGAAATATTGTCCCAAATATGTCCTGGATTCCGATGTCTTTGTTCTGTTTATATTTTGGCATTGTAAACTTTGCTCGTGCCCCGATATGCCTTAGTTGGGGAGCAGCTGGTTCGACTGTAGCAGAGATATTGATAGCAGTAACAAGCATAATTACTTTAAAAATAACGCCACTTCTATTAGCAACTGTATATGGGTTATTTACAATTTTAGGTGTAATAATGATTATTTGTTTAATATTTTTGTACTTTTTGTTGCCAGAAACAAAAGACCGGACCTTGCAGGAGATAGAATACTTTTTATTTATGGAAGATTTCGATGTTAAAATCATTATATTGATCTTCAAAAAGCCTTAAAATCTCTACCAGCGAATAGCTTATTCAGTGTACCTTCGACAATTTTTTTTTATTTTCTAAGATTTAAAGCGTTCCGGTATAAGAATTATGTTGTATACTCAGATCAAATATTTTCTTTGCTTTCGATAACTCGATAGCTCGACTGACAAGATAAGGCGTAGTTTCGGTATACGTGTGTGCGTGTAATTGTGTGTTGTAGACGGCATGGCGTAGTTTGAGCCGGCCTCACTTTTTTGTTCGCAAAGTTCCATCTTTACTTTTTATTTGATCTGAGGTTGTATAATGATGTGTGGATGTAAATATATACCAACCATTTCCGAAGTTGTCTACATTAATGTATATTGACCCTCAGAGGTCGGCTTCAATTTGTAGGGAGGTTTTATATTTCATTAAAAAAATTAAGAAACAGCCATCTGCTGGTAAAGTACCGAATCAGTTAGCAATATCAGTGCCATCTATTGGCTCATAACACAAAATAAATAAAACAACAAAATAAATTATACATCTTATTTATTTGTCAAAATTCATGCTAATAACTAATTTACAATGGCATGACGACCCATCCGTGTTGGGTACCTACAGAGAAAGTAGTAAACAACACTGAGCGAATGCCAACAGTCGTAATAATTATTAAATAACTAAACAAAAATTGCCTAGGAACAAAATAATCGCCTAAAATGAAATGTCATTGATTTTATTTACAAAAAAAAGTATCACAAGCAGTTTGTATGTTGGAATTATAGGTTTTTCAGTATATTTAACTGTGAGTATTTGATTATTTTCAATAGGGATAAATATTCTAATTGGGGATTCATCACTTACAAAGTATGGTCCTCAGATACGGAGCATTATATTGATTCCTTTGCGTCTCAATGCAAATTAAAGCTAGTTCTGAAAACAAGTTGCTGGAGGAACACCATGAAGTTATAGGCTTTTAGGCGTCACACATTACCCTAAACTTTCCCGATCACCTGAGTAAAACTGGGTACCTTTTAGCAATTTGAGGCGCTGAAGAATATTATATTGATCCATATTAGTTCAAGCAAAAACCTAATTTTCCAACGAACTTAATACATGTATTACATTAACTACGTTATAAGTAGATATTTACCTAATCTTTTCCCATCTAAGTGGTTATAACAGTTTGTTTACTAAACGGCGATGTGATTTTATTTCAATCAAAGACTACATATCACAATAATAGCTATTAAAATCCAAAACAACATCAATAATAATCATTGGATTCTGCGATTCTTTTATGCAACATTGCGAAAATATAATTATTAATTTGCATTTGAGAAATTACCTAAATATGTCAGAGACCGATGACACGATATCAATTTATTGATATTTATCTAGTCCAAACCCCACTGCTAGGTAGATCTCTTCATTAAGGGTAAGCAGATAAGGGTAATCAAGCTAGATCGCCAAATTCAAATTTCAATTGGTTTTTCAAAATGTAGGAAATACAGTATTCATAGCTCAGAACTAAAACCTTTATTTGAAAACGCCTAAATAGAAATTTGACCTTGACAAACCAAGCGAACGCCTCGGCCATCTGGCAATCTTCGTGAAAATATTATTAGGTTTTTCGTGAATTATTCGTCTATTCTAGTTTTATAGTAATAGTAGCGTAAATTCAAGATTATGCCTAAATTGACAATTCACTCGACTATCTGCTACGATATCGATTTTTTAACAAAAGTTTAAGTTGCGAATATATTATAGATGATATCGCAATTCCTACCGCCATCAACCGAGTATGTGTTATAACCGTACAATTTGCGAAAATATATAAAATATTGAATTTGTTGCTTTAGGCTAGACTATCTGCCTTAAAGCTTCTCTCTAAAAAAATACTTTTTCATATCGAAAAAAAAAAATGTTAAAATCTCACGACAATATTTTGACGTTAACTAAACGTGTCAAGTATCTTTGGCACATTAAAACTACCAACGTTAAAAATCATATTTATAACAACATTTAAGCAATCATACATTGAGATTACATAGATAAATAATCCTAAAAATATACTAACTAATCACAAATACTCGTAAACCGTAAAATTAAAATGAATTAAAATATGTTTTACATAAATAATGACGTTATAATTATGTAATAGTATAGTTTTTATGTCATGTATGATAATTATGTAAAGTAAATGAAGTTGTTTACTTAATCTATGGTGACCAGCACCCATGAAGCTCATTTTCCATTAAATTAAATGTAAAATAACAAAAAATACATCTGTAACAACACTGCATTATTTTTTATTTCGTTTGGTAAGTTATTTCTAAAGTTATAATAATATTTAAACTTTTTTACTAACTTCTTTAATGATAAACATTGTAATAATATCCTGTGTATGTATAGCCATTATGCCACTGTCTTGTCCTGTTTCTTTCAAATACTTGGGCGGTATTTTCTTTTGTTTTGCGCATACTTCACGTATATAGTACATTCTAGGTTCAAGGCAATAAGATTTCAACGGTAACGATTTTCACAAAAAATTTAGCACTTAGTTATGAATAAGTAAGAGTTGATATAACAATTGGAAATGCCCTGATCCTAGAATATGTTATAGATGAACAATTTGCAAAAAACAAATGACGCCAGAGCCCGATTTGCCCTAACAAAATCAAGAAATAAACAAAGAAGTATCTATCAACATTTATTCAAGTTTTGATATAGTACTTATAAAACTGAATAGATAAAACATCCTACATTTGCAAACTATTACAACCAAGTCTAAACCAAACGAAAATAAACTTACTTAAATAAAACATCACATTGTCTCTACATGAAGAAATTTCTTGACATTCTGAAATCGCATTACCGCCAGAATATAAATGCATACAAATGTACATGAAAAATATATATTATGTACATTTTAACAGGGAAAATAACATTGTCTACTTACGAACTAAAGCTAGGCTAATAAAACTAATAATACTCATTTAATACCTATATTTATAAAAATATTGACTATTGACTTTGTTCAAGATTAAAAACGTAGGTTAAAACATTTTATCCGGTCTCTGAGAGGTAGGCGAACAGTTACAGAAAAAAATAAATTAAAAAAAATAGTTTGGACTTGACAAAAAATTCATAATTGTAGGCATCAGATACAATACAACGGAGGTTGTCGTAATGTAGTTAGTTCACAAACACTTCGCTAGATGGCGTTATTTGTAAATATTCATAACTCTTTTCTACATTTGAAAATGGTCCTTGGTTCCGAGGATGATTTGTATAAGACTTTGGGTTTAAATGTTTGGTTTAAATTAAAAAATAAATAAATTTACTTTAAAAGCCGGTCTCACAGTAGCATAGGGACTTTGTACCATAAATAGAGACGAGGATAGTATAAAAATTTTATTATAACAGAAATGCGATTTCAAAACGCCGTTATATAGACAAAAGTATACTTATATTGCTTTAAAGGAGAAAAATTGAGCTTCTAATGTACGCTAGAGTAAGCATGAGACATTTTTTCGTAAGTCGCACTTGTCTATGAACCTTAAATGACACAATTTAGACATTAGACTTTTGCAGTTCAAGAATTTCAATTAAAAAATTGACATTCGAGTTTTAATATTAGCAAAAGCATTACTTCATTAGATACAAATGAAACGTTGTCAATAACGCGACTTACATCTATGTACACACGGCTACATATCAAGTTATACAAAACCAGTTTACACTGACCTCGCATTGTAAAGATTTTCCTTACAATTCAAGGCCAGCCTATACTGGTTATGTATAGCTTGATGTGTAGCCGTGCGTACAGGACACTATTAAATAGAAAATACACTGAAGTTCGATATTACTTTATCAACATATACCTAACAGCTATAACTAAGCTATTATACAAACAAAAATATTTGTAAGCTATATACAAGTACAGACAGGGCTGAGCTGACCAGCGTGGCGACTGCGTGGCGTGTGCGTTGCGAGAGCGTAGCGCGTACGTTGCGACTGCGTTTTATTAACATGATAAATATTTTTTGTTTTCGTTCACGCCACGCGCCTTCCACGCAGTTGCCACGTCCAACAACCGCAACCTAGCCGAAAAATTCACAGCACGGCAGAACTGGTTTCATACAAACGCCTTTTTTTGTTTAAAAAATAATGACGGCAACTATTTTTTAGTTGATGCGGCCATTAATAGATGGCGCTTTTCGGTAATCTTGGCGTGTTGCATTAAACCATTGATACACCTTTCTTGTCGAAAATATTCCTATTCAAACTTTATTACTCATAATTTAAATGAATGTTATATGAGGTTGTTCGCGAAACCCGCCAATTTAAGATCATCACACATTATATCTGCATAGTAATAATAATTGGACCAATAGGTACCTTGTTCAGAAAATTGTATTGCTTAAAATCGTTTTCCTAATCATAGGCTAGTTAGATCAAAATTCTATTAAATTGTCATAATAATACATTTTTGAACTACAGAGCTATGACGAAATACAATTCCAATACAAAAAAATTTATGATCATGATTATTAATGTATTTACTACCCTCACTTTAGGCACGGGTTTCCTCTCAGAACAAGAGTGATTAGGATATAGTCAACCTGCTGCGGGTTGGCAGACTTACGCTGTCGAGAAAATCGCTCAGGCATGCAGCTTTCCTCACGATGTGTTCCTTCACCGTTTTAATTATCACTAATTAATCATTAAATTTAATCATTTAATTATCATTAATCTTATAAATTCGCAATTACTATTACCATGAACCTACGATGTGTAAGACATCCACAATGTATGAAAATTCAAGTTCATTTTACATTTGGCGAGCCAAGCGAACGTCAACCTTATTTTAAATTAATTTAGGTCTTGAATGGTTTGATAATTACATAGCATCGTTTTAGTACACATAAATTAATTATAATATACATACATATTGAGCTACGATTTTCACAATACACAGATAAAACATGTTTTATATACACTACTTTGCTGTATAATGGCAAACATTTGATATTAAATATTGATTTCTGAATATGATACGCTTGATACACTTTTACCAAGTCCCTTACAGATCAGTGCTATGAAGAATCAACACACAGAAATGATAGCTCATTTTAAATATGTTGTTTTTTTATATGTATTGCAATCTACATAACAAGATCTGATTATACTCGAACTCATAAACTTAGGTCATCATTAAGTTTTAGAATAACAGACTTAATATCTTACAAGATAAAATTCACATTGAATTGCTACCAACATTTTAAATATTTTGGGATATGCAACCTTAATTCCAATAATATTTCAGTCTAATATACATTACAACTGAAATGTCTTTTAGGACCGTTTAAGTATTTACTGATTTTTTTTTAATATTTTTTAAAATATAATCATGATAACAAGTTTTTTTAGATTTTTTTTTTCAGATCATTTTCGCAAAACAATTTCTATCAATTAACTATGCACGTCATTTCAGAAATCTATAATTAGGTATAATACAGTATTTTGCTTCTAAACTCAACTTTCACTAATCAGTTAGTCAATAACTTCAATCTGAAGTTTGACAACTGTCCTATCTCAGGTTCGCGAGCGATCGAGTAACAGGTAGGAGGTAGGTGCTCACCGCTGTCTCGGGTTCGATCCCCCGTTGAGGCTCCTAAGTTCCACGTAGGGTCTTCGAGAGAGGAGCTTGAAGTCTTCACCGCCACTGACTTTGATGTATTCTCTACGTTTTCTGTACACCAGAAGTCTGGAAAAAGGGAGATGAATATGAGTTAAGTAAGTGCTATTAATCATTTTTGTGGGGTCTAGAAGAGTAACCGCTTAGTACACTGTGACAACATCAGATCAAATAAAAAGTTAAGATGGAACTTTGCGAACAAAGAAGTGAGGCAGTCGAGCTTACGATACCTCGACAGCTCGACTGACAAGATAAGGCGTAGTTAACACATATGTGCGAGTAATTGTGTGTTGTACACCGTGAGCGTAGTTTTAGCCGGCCTCACTTCTTTGTTCGCAAAGTTCCATCTTAACTTTTTATTTGATCTGAGGTGACAACATATTCGTCTTACAGCCAAAAGTTTATTATTTTGTACAATTTATATCTGCAATGGCGAAAGTTATATTTATTTATTATATTATACTTTTAGATAAAGACTTAGCTGTTTTGCCTACTGTACTTAAATATGACATGTAAAAAATATAGTTACAACTATATTATGTATAGAGGCCCGCTAAAACTATTGTTGCGTTACCTAGATTTTTAATTTTACGTAGACGTGTAAAAAATGTATGTACGTGTAAAAAAATATAATAGCAAATCGTGCGCACGAGGTCTTGAGGATATTGTTAGATCAACTGCGCAGTGACATTTACGAGGTATAGTATAGTCGCTGTATAAACAAACAACTATTATTTGTTTACATTACAACTGTTTACGACTTATCGTTACTAGTATTGATGAGTATTACGTCCTCATTGCCTACGATAGTCAGAACTTTGGGAGCAGGCCTTGGTTAGGCCATAGTCCACCACGCTTACAGTGACCAAAAGTTTAAAAACGTCCTAAATTGGTCATGAATTGATTTAAAAGAAACGCTGAGTATCGTCATTTTAGCTCCCAGGCCACGTTTACTTAGCATAAGCATAGTGTAGGTGCCAGGATAAGGGAATCGAAATGAGGAACACAGGTTGCGAGCCAAAACCGACGAGAGAGCGCGAGCCGTGACCGGCCGTTCTCTGAGGAGCGTTGTGAAGCACTGAAAGGCTCTGGATCGTTCGGAAACAAGTGGCCTTTCAAATTAATTCTAGAACGATTCTAGAATTATTCTGACATAATGTGGCTGTGTGCCAGGCTCTCACTCCCTAATGCTTTATTTATTTTTAATAAAACACTAAAACCTTCGTCTTTATTTACATAAAACCTTTATAAAAACTATAATTAGTTCCGCGCGTCGCCACCACTCTGTAGCGGTGCCACGCGTCGCCAACACATAGCTTAGCATAATCGGCCTACAATGTTGCCACTGCTGGGACACAGACTAGGTACCTCTCGGTGAGAGGATTTTTTTGTAAATCTATTAATATTTAAAATATGTAGTAATTCCGTATCAATTTTCTGAGATATATCATACTAGCTTTTGCCCGCGACTTCGTCCGCATGGAATAGTTTTTCCCCAATCCCGTGGGAATTTCCCAAAATATCGTTATAATTTAAAGCCTTATGTTATTCTTGTTTATGTTATTCTGATGTATAAACAATAATACTGTAAAGTTTCATCAAAATCCGTTCAGTAGTTTTTGCGTGAAAGAGTAACAAACATCCATCCATCCATCCATCCGTCCATCCATCCATCCTCACAAACTTTCACATTTATAATATTAGTAGGAAGTAGGATAGGATTATGATTCAACCAAGCCGGCCTTTTTAGACCCCTTGACATACCACATACCATCACACCTGTATTCCCTGAAGGGTTAGGCAGACGTGTAACACCGATGTTCGCTGTATGTTCGTTCGTATGTTTAGTTTGTCACAATTCTTACTACTAGTATGAATCCAGAATGTATTATGGACATACAATTTGCGAAAAACAAAAAAAAAATTGGAATTTGGCGGCCAAGGGGAGACGATATGCCTTAATAATGTATTTATAAATGATAAGTACAGTACAGTGGTATTACCAGCAAGATAGTTCAGGTTGAATTAGCAAAACCTAGTCAAGGTTAAGTAAGAATTTGAATAATTTGCTGACAAAAAAAGTGTTAACTAATCTTTGTAAATTTCAAGAGTCCACAAAGTCACAATTTACACGATTGATATACAGCATGTTTCAAATTTATACTCCGAAAAATAAATAAAAGAAAATCATAGTCTTGGTGAGTTGAAAAAACACAAATATTTTATTAAAATTCATAATCTTCCTGCCCTGTATTTTTCTTCCATTCATCCCTGTTAGTCGTCATCTCATAATACAATCCCTTTTCAATCATATGGATTGTGTGACTTCACACAATCCATCCATATTTTTTTGATCTCCCTCTAATGTGGAGGGGCCACATTCATACTTTAACCCTTTTAGTTAAAATACATGCGTTTCATCCCTTCTCATCACATGCCCATACAAAGACAAGCGATTCCCTTTTTTTAAAAGATTATTATTAAAATTAATTAAAGATTATTTATGAAGATATTTATTATCCTACTGGCGGGAATGAATCTCTACGATTAGGGTAGTTGATTGGTGTTCAATTTATTGAAAATAACAGGCCTATTGTGAAATATAAAACGCATACTTAAAAAAATATTGTTAATCGACTTATATAGTTCTAAGATATAAGCGTTTTAAATTATTGCTGGGTGATTGATAGGGGATGCACTGTCTCTTTCCCGCTTAATGAGTTTTAGTACAGAATTTGTATGGCATATCGGTTTGTGATGTCACAAGTCTATAGTACGTTCTTTATCAAGCACAAAATTAAAATGCTTATAACTTCTTTATTTTTGAACCAATTTTAATTTTGTTTTTATTGATCGGCTCTATTTATGGTATTACATGACTTCGATAACAAACACTGTGACACGAGATTTTTATAGGTATATTAGATTATAAGAAGTTATATTGTGTTATGATATATAGAAAACATACCTATATGAAATTTTAGAACATCTGTTGCCTCTTTCGTATGACCTGAAATTGGCTGACGACGGATAAAGAAAAGTGCATCAATTTGTTGCACTGATACTCTCGTGTCACAAAAGCGACCTTGGCATCTGCCTTCTATGCAATTGATCCACGGATAAGCCAATTGTCAAGTCTGGATTGACGATAAGACTCTGACGTGCAATCGGATCGCCTTGGTCCGAAAAAATGCCCACGTTAGATATGCACGAATCGGTTACTTTCTTGAGAAAAATCGGGATAGTACGGCCGAGGATCGTATTAAGTAGTTGTAAGAAAATTCAATGGCAGCGGCAACGTCGGGAGAGGTCGCCTTAGAAGGACAACACCGATATTATCGGCGAGGTCCTCCAAAAAGGTCAGGTGCGTAGTACTCGCGACCGGCGCGTGTGTATGAAAAAATGTATGAAAGTGGAAGAAGCGAGAGATACGCAAGTCGTAGCAAGTGGCGGTCTATAGTTTCTGCCTACCCCTGTGACGAAAAAGGCGCGAGTGTATGTATATGTGTATGTAATGAAAAACAAATATTTTTTTGAGCCACGGGCTCGTTCCTAATCCGGGCTTGTTCAGGACCGTTATTTAGATTTTGATTGCTTTGTCGACCGAGACATAATTATCTACAGCGCGGGACCAATTTGCTTTACGTCAGATAACAATTGAGTATTTTGATTCATAACAAATGCTATTCATGCCAAAAGACGAGTGACGATTAAGTCAATAAAAAAATATTTAATAAAATCTTTGACAGAACCCACCAAAAATAAATAAGAAATCCTTTCGCCAGTATACCTACTTATAACTACTGCACATTGACATGCACATGGTTTTAAAACAACACACTGTACAAGCAACTGTGTGAATTAATTGCATCAAAATATGCGCGCGCGCAACCAGATCTAGCGAATGCCGTATACGGGCTCAGTATTCGCGAAACTGTTGATGTGTCAACACGTATTATCAGGCTAAAGTTCTCTGCGGGATGTTACTAAAGAAGATCGAGGAAAATACATTGAGAAAGAAAATAACTACAATAAAATGGTTATCAAGGCTTTCGAAGTTTCGAGACTTTTTTAATTTAAGATGATATTAAAAAAGCTTTTTTGGAACTCAAGTTTTTTCTATAGAATGGATGTAAAAACGACGGACTTATTTGGGTAAGTTATACTTTCGTATTTTATTCTATTTTATTTTCTGCTCTGAAGTGATATTAATGATGAGAAATACTGTATTTATTATTACCTACATTTATATAATTCCGCTTTGAAATTTACGTTATTACGACAATAAGTATTAATTTAGAATGTAAATGTGGGTGTACATTAGTGCACCTCTACCTAACCCTTCGGGGAATACAGGCGTGATGGTATGTAAAAAGTATGTAATGTAAGTATTAAAATATTACGTTAGGCTTAAAATAAAACAAATATTTTTAATTTTGTTTAAATATCATAAACCTATTTACTGTCCCACTGCTGGGCAAAGGTCTCACCGCAGCATGAGAGGGTATACTATAGTCCACAACTTTGTCCTAAACCAAGTTGGCAGACTTAATTCACCGTCGAGAAAATCTCTCAGGCATGGAGGTTTCCTCACGATGTTTTCCTTCACCGTTTAAGCACATGATTTCGACAAGACAGATATACTTACGTGCCTTGGATTTGAACTTGAAACCTTTGCGTATGCAGTCCAAATTATCATATGTCTGTCTGTTTTTCTTTTCAATTTTGTTTGTTTGTTGGGGTTGTAAATTGTGTGCAACTAAATTTCTCAGATGCCTACAATATAAAGTAATAGTGCTATGTAACAGCATTAGTCTGCTTATTTGTCTAGTGGTCCTAAGCGCGACAGCTATGCTGGATGGCTTAGGTTCGATTCCCGGGTCGAACAAAGTGTAATTCGGTTTTTCAATTAAGTTATCAATAGCAGCTCGAAGTTGGGATTCGTGCCCCGTTAATGGCTGAATTGTGGCTGTACATTAGGTAAACATCTGCCTAAGCCATCGGGAAATACAGGCGTGATAGCATGTTCATTTCCAAGTAAGTACATAAGTATTTATGTCCCAAGTCAACAGAAGCGAGACTTAAAAGATAACGTACATTCTTTCAATATTATTCACATTATTTATAAGCAAGTTAAAGTTCTTACAATACAATTAATGTAAGTAAATGAAACTGATATATAAAGACTATATTTGTTCAAGTGTATTAGACAATCACCTTTGGTATATAGGTATCTGAGTTAACAATATAACGTAAATGTAATTTGCTTGTTTACTGAAGCTTGATTTTAATTTAATGGTGAACAGAATTGTTTTAAGCGATGCAAGGTTACGTTACATTAGTGCCGCGAAATAATAAAAGTGTACACACGGCTACAGATCAACCTATACAGTTCCAGTTAAAGCTGATCCCGCATTGTTAAAACTTTCTATACAATAAGAGGCCAGCTTAAAATGGAATTGTATATCTCGATGTGTAGCCGTGCATACCTACTTTTACTTTTTGTTTTTAATTTGTAAGTTTTTCAGTATTTAGTTTTTAATTTAAACACTGCCTCATTAGTCTAGTTATCCCAAGCATGACTGCTACACTATAGGTCCTGTTTACGATTCCCAGGTCGAGCAAAGTGCTATTGAGTTTTTGTCTGAAATTCTCAGAAGCAGCTCGGAGTCTGGATTTGAGCCCCATTAAAGGCAATAGGCTAGCCGACTATTTCATAGGAACTAAACATACCGGCGAAGTGTGGGTGGACGTTAGTACTAATATTCGCCTAACCCTTCGGCGAATACAGACGTGATGGAGTGTTAATCACAGATTTTTTGGCCTGAAATCTTAACCCGTCAAGTAACAAATACGTACCTACAATGCAAAATCGATTGTTCTTGTGTCTCAAAACAAATAAATAAATACATACAATGCTATACTATGTAATAAACGAGAAATATTCCCTTTTAAGTTAATAGGGAGTCATTTGTCTTGGTATGGGCATGTGATGAGGAAGGATGAAAATGTGACTAAAAGAGTGAAGGGATGGAGCGGTAGAGGGAGACCAAATAAAAGATGGATGGATTGTGTTAAGACAGATATGATGGAAAATGGATTGAATGATAAGATGGGTGCTAACAGGGATGAATGGGAGAAAAGGATAGGCTGTGCCGATCCCAAATTGATGATGATAATGATGCTGTAGGTACTATATATCCATATCCATTTAACCTTTTGAACGCCAGAGTATAAACGTATCGCCGTACCCCTGACGCCAGGCCACTTTTTCTGTCAAATTACACAAGGTAGTGAAAACACACTAAAGTAATGATTAAATTGTTTACGTATATTTTGTCATATATTTGTGACGTTGGCGTTCAGGGTAAGATATCGTTTGTCACATATATGTGACAATGGCGTTCAAAAGGTTAATAGCAAAATAAGATGCTATTTATAGTAATGTAATAGTAAAGCGGAAAAGTTTGTTTGAACGCGCATATCTCTAAAACTACCATACGATGCCTCATAAGATCCTTAGGAGTGGGGAAAAGTGAATGAAACCGCGACACAGCTTGTAAAGGGTATCTCTGAGTGCAGACCCAATGGTAATGACCTCCTCGACTGAGTTCCAGGTTCAAATATAGGGGGAGTGTACCGATAAAGTATGATTAATACATGACCGGTGTGGAAATACACCAACCGTTTTTTTGATGTCTGATTCACAGTCTTCGAATAAAATCACTACATAGTATAAAACAAAGTCGCTTCGCGCTGTCTGTCTGTCCCTATGTATGCTTAGATCTTTAAAACTATGCAACTCATTTGGATGCGGTTTTTTTAATAGATAGAGTGATTCAAGAGGAAGGTGATAATCTTGGTGATCTATAATACTTGAATATTATATAACAGAATAGCCGAGAAACCACGCGGGCGAAGCCGTTATCGGATAGCTAGTAATACTATATTTTTTAATAATGACGATAATCGATTTTACATTGTGTCTCGAGGGTTAAACGCATTCAAAACAACAATAATAATAATACAACTATTTGTAACAGTAACTGTAAAGAAGATAATTATTTCTTAGCATACTTAATGTAATTTTATATTTTTCAGAATCGCAACTTACTTCCTTGTAATTAAGAGTGGATGGAACTGTTTTATTCTCACGTTTTTGCAATAACGTGAACAATGCAGTTTGGATATACATTGAATATACATACAAAGGTTATTACAATTTGAGTAGGTACGTATTATTAAAATCCGAGAAAACACAAAAGGTTAATTTGGTAAGTTGATGTTTTAAAAGTTATTATGAAAGAAAAATTCGACCTCGGACAAGTTCAAACTTATAATCTACGGTCTTTTTTTTTTTTTTTATGCATTTCCCATTCTAAGATTATACATCAAAGACGTGTAAAGTCAAAAAATATTAATGCAAATTTTGACCTGGCCTATGGGACTCGCGGTGGCTCAGCGGTCTTACCATCTGGTGTACCTAACCAGAAGACGCAGGTTCGAATCCTGTCCGCGGTCGAATGTTTCCTTCACTAAAATAACTTTATAACCTACGGTTTATTCGGATAATTCAGCCAATTAGTCTATTGGAGTTTCTTAGTTAAGAATAGCGTTCGGCGTACTCAAACGTACCCGAGGTAATTTTTTTAAGTAACTGTGTAATGTTCTTTTTAAGTTAAAATAAACTGTTATAGGGTTTTGTGTTTTATTTTATCTCTTAATTTACTAGTTATTTTTTAACTCTTGAAGGGGTTCTCCTAGAAATAGGTAAAAGGAGCAATACTGCGTGTTTTCATCGGTCGGATTCGCTGATTTTGCAGCCAGTCTGACCGTCAGCGCTAATCAGAAAATAGTTCATCCACAATAGAGCATTTTATTGTAACATTGACAGTGATTAGCGCTGTGGTCATGATTGGTCAGCGTGACTTAAATCAGCGTCCGAGATAATCATCGTGTGATGAAGTGATTTGCAGAACATGTGACATCACGGCTACTTCCGTTTTTATACAAATCGTCCATGAAAACGATAGACCAGTTAAAATGGGTACAGGGCATAATACTAATATTTAATATAAAAAAATATATTTATCCATTTATGAGTTATACAATATTATCAACATAGTTTCGCATAAAAGAAGCTGTAAAGATGTTTGAGATAACTTAATTAAGATTTATTCACTTTTTACTATAATATAATGTAAGTAGGTGTCTGAATATTGAATTGTTTAACCGACTTTAATAAAGGAGGGTAATCTAACTTCAATAATTATCTTGGAGGCTGATAAGTTTTCACCCAAGTTTTCACGATCGATAAGGACAGAAAATGTTCAAAACTCTGATCAAATAAAAAGTTAAGATGGAACTTAAGATTGAAACTACGCCTTATCTTGTCAGTCGAGCTATCAAGCTATCGAAAGCTCGACTGACAAGATAAGGCGTAGTTTCGGTATTGTTATATAGTGTAAAATTGTGTTTGTAAACGGCTAGGCGTAGGTTTCGCCGGCCTCACTTCTTTGTTCGCAAATTTCCATCTTAACTTTTTATTTGATTTGAGGTTCAAAATTGGAGTTGGGGGGCTGACTGACATTTTTTATTAATTTCTATCTTTAAAAAAACTTTTACAAGTCAATGTTTTAGATGTTTAGTAAGTAATTGCGAAGGGATAATTTTAAATTGATTGAAATCTTGGAAAAAACGCTGATCATACAAAATAAATAAAATATTATGATGAAATTCAAGGTAAAAACATTGCAAATACAAACAACACTTGTAAATATGTATTTTATAAATTCACACATGACGTAGTGAGATACAATATCACACAAACAAGACAATGCCTCATAACATCTTCACGCTCGAAGGATTTTAGAGATCCGTATGACAAAATTAAATTACAATTTTTACGATATTTCGGGGTATGTATATGGAAGAAATATGCATCATTTGACACAATGGTCAAGTAATTGGCTGTAGAGGGTCGCAAATTCGATGCCACAACAGAAAAAAATCTCTATCGTTAAAAATACTGTATAGTGCCTTCGAAATAACAGTGCGAGTGATTTTGCAATGATACATTTTAGGACTGTCTCATTAGTCTAGTGGTCCTAACTGCGACAGCTACGCTAGAGGTCCTGGGTTCGATCCCTAGGTCGAACAAAGTGGGAAAAAAAAATGTCTATTACATGGGACCTAAAACATACCGGCGAAATGAAGGTGTACATAAGTACACCTCTGCCTAACCCTTCCGGGATACAGGCGTGATGGCATGTTATGTATACTATAAAAATTTTAGTATACAGACAAATGGAATGGACAAATGTTTGTTTAAACGCCCTAATCTGTGGAATTACCCGTTTGATTTGAAAAATGAACCCATTCATGAGAAAAGCTATGGGCTATTTATCATGATGCTACGATCCTTAGGAGCTGGACAGAGCAGGTGAATCTGCGGGTAACAGCTAGTAATTAATAAGCTACCTTCTACCTACCTACACAAAGGTAGCATTCATCATCAGGGGACGTGACGTCCTTGATAGGGTAACCGGAAGCTGCCATTGTCGGTGCTTCCGGTTCAGTTATTTATTAATATCACGATAGAAGCACATGTTTCACCTTGATTTATGGTTATTTTATACTATTTTGATTATTACATCCCAGTATGTTAATAAAACCTAGAATGTTTTAGGTCTTAACAATATCTTGGTAGGTAATTCAGCGTGTGACAGGCAGTGGTGTACTTATGTACACCCTCACTTCGCCCGTATTATTTAGGTCCCATGTAATAGAGGGCGAGCATATTGCCATTAACCGGTCACAAATCCAGACTCCGAGCTGCTACTGAGAATTACATAGAAAAACTGAATAACACTGCTTAACCAGAGAATCGAACCCGGGACCTCCAGCGAAGCATTCGTATGAGTGTATGTATGAATATCAATGCAATTTGGTAAATTACAATTTATAAACCGCACGAATTCAATACGTCGAAGATGTCTACCTTGAAATCGAACTCAGATTTTCGTGCACGGCCAACCGGTACAAAATATATGAACTTGAGACAATAAAAAGAAACATTAAAATATATACTTAAAGGCAAAAACAAATGTTGATAAATATACAAATTGTATTCAAGGTAAATGAATGCACTACAACTTATAACTATGACATTTATAAGTAGTCATTAGCGCTATGTACAAACACAGTATTAAATATGTATGGTTCAAATGTTATTTTTGCACTAACCGAGGACAGGTAGAGAAGATAGGTATTTGCAACGTGTATTGTCGATTGAAGTGAGTATTTTACAGGGTCGGACTGCGCTTCAGGGACCTGGGCCCGAGCCCTTGAGCTAGCCTACAAGGGTCCCTACCTAACCTCCGTTGAGCTATGGCTTGCGGCTAGCCCAAGTCAGGTCCATGGGAGGGCCCGCGCAGGCTAGAGCTCGGCTAGCAAACGCCACTTTGACTAAGTATACGGCCGTTTCGACGAGAAATTAGGTTTTCAATTCATCGGATGTTTTTTTATATAGATAAGATCCCCGATTAATCAAAGACGCCCGGACCGATTTGGAAAGTTATTTTTTGTTTGAAAGGGTATACCTACTCTCAAGGTAATCAAATTGTGTTTAGAAAACAACTGTAACATGTACGGTTTACCAAACTATGACATCGTCAACGTAAGAACTTGGAACTACTAACTGCAAAAAATTTAGAGGTACGAGCAAATTAACTTTTACAGAAAAGGAAAACCGACATCAAAAATATAATAACATGGTTATATTTATTAGTTTCCGCCGATAAAATCTTTTGCATGGATGTTTGTATTTTGGTATACTTATATAAAAAAGGTGAAGATTTCGTTCGTTTGAACGCGTTAGATATAAAATATAGTTGTACATAGCTGTAATAAAAAAAAATAACTTTATACATACCATCACGCCTGTATTCCCCGAAGGGTTAGGCAGAGGTGTACTTAATATAAGTACACCCACAGTTCGCCGGTATGTTTGGGTCCCATGTAATAGGCGGCGAGCCTATTGCCATTCACCGGGCACAAATCCAGACTCCGAGCTGCTACTGAGAATTTCATAGAAAAACTCAATAACACTTTGCTCAACCTGGGGATCGAACCCAAGACCTCTAGAGTAGCAGTCGCGATTGGGACCACCAGACCAACGAGGCAGTCCACTTTATAACAATGAAAAAAATATTAGAATCAGATCAATTTTTTCGGAGATAATTTCTTACATGCAAATTTATAAACTCAACCACCTATTTACAATATTAATATTATACTTTCCTGGTACCATCTTACCGGCGGAGAAACCCGCGTGATCTTAGGTACTATATATCATTCGGTAGATATTTACTCTTGTTCATAAGGAAATGTTATTCAAATTCTCGACCCTACCTATACAAACAATTTTTTGCCGACACGGATAAAAAATCAGAACAACCGAATCAGTTATGTATGACGTCACAACGTCTATTCTAATCTAATTATAGGTAACGCTAAATAGTTTGTTTGTTTGAACGCGCTAATCTTAGCAACAACTGGTTCAAATTCTTTTAGTATTGGATAGCCCATTTATCGAAGAAGGCTATAGGTTATATAACATCACGCTAAGAACAATAGGAGCGGAGCATAAATGAAAAATGTTGCAAAAACGGGAAAAATTAAATGCAAACCACGCGGGCGAAGCCGTGGGCGGAAAGCTAGTAGTATTATAAGATGCCTTATTAACCTTTTGAACGCCAGAGTATAAACGTATCGCCGTACCCCTGACGCCAGGCAACTTTTTCTGTCAAATTCCACAAAGTAGTGAAAACACACTAAAGTAATGATTAAATTGTTTATTTCATATTATGGTGCGACGTATATTTGTGACGTTGGCGTTCAGGGTAAGATTTCGTTTGTCACACATATGTGACAATGGCGTTCAAAAGGTTAATCAAGTGTTCGTAAGAGCAGCAGCTGAGCATGAAGCATTCGGAATCGAACAAAATGTAATTTGGTTGAATTTCTCAAGTGCAGACTGAAGTCTTTGGCCCATTTATCGAAGAAGGCTGTAGACCATATAACATCACGCTACAACCAAAAGGAGCGAGGCATCAATGACAAATGTTGCAACAACAGGAAAAATCTATACTAATACAATAAAGCTGAAGAGTTTGTTTCTTTATTTGTTTGTTTGAACGCGCTAATCTCTGGAATATATATTTTCCAATTTACTTAACCTATTCTACAATGGTATTGCTGTACACGAAAGCGTCTACGGACTTATCTGTGTGACCGTGAGTCGTTCACTACATTGTGTGTTTGTACAATAATTTATGTGTACCTATTCAGGTGACAATTATTTGTTTGTTGTGTTATGTATACAAAACCTTTTAGATTTATGCTTAAAACTTTTCGAACTTGATTTGTATAGCGTTTGTAGATCCTCAGGAAGTTTGTTTAGATAATGAGGAACCAAATATTTTTCAACTCTCATCCCATACACATTAATATAGTATATGATAGCCACATTTATAAGGAAAGTTATAGGCTATATAACATCACGCTACGATCCTTAGGAGCGGGGCAAAGCAGGTGGAACCACGGGGAACACTAAAGTTTAACCCAAAACACATTAAATATACCTATTGTAGGTTCTACAGGATAATAACGGGTGTTCAACGTCTCTTGCTAACTCACAAGTAATTGTTAGCTCGTTGTACCATTAGATAATCACTTAATCTATCTTGAAATTGTCTAGTCATTGTTTGGTAGATATCGTATCGGTACTACACGGTATTTAGATATACGATTATTCTACTACTTCTTGCATTTTAGCATGACTGCCTCGTTAGTCTGGTGGTCCCAAGCGTGACTGCTACGCTAGAGGTCTTGGGTTCGATTCCCGGGTCGAGCAGTGTTATTCAGTTTTTCTATGCAATTCTCTGTAGCAGCTCCGAGTCTGGATTTTTGCAATGTTAATGGCAATAGGCTCGCCCCCTATTACATGGGACCCAAATATACCGGCGAAGCGTGGGTGTACATTAGTACATCTCTGCCTAACCTTTCGGGGAATACAGGCATGATGTTATGTTATGTTCTAGCATTTTTCCAATTATGTTCGGCCTCGCCTTCCAGTGTAACCAGATGGGGCTGGATTGGGTAAAATACTGATTATTTTACACGATACTATCGGAACTTTGCAAACAATTTGCGGCCCAATAATGAAAAAATAAACGATATTTGAAGCGTCGGTAGCCTAATGGCTAGGGCGTCGGACTTGCGATCATATGGTAGCCGGTTCGAACCCCACCCATTACACTACCGACGTGAACCCACTCGTAACACAAGCATTTAGCTTAGCACGTTAACAATAATACTAGTAATGTGTGACCACATTGTGTGGGCACATTGCTAGTAAGGTTTTTTTTTTAAAAAAATAGACTAAGCGTCACAGCGGTAACTAAATAATACGACTTAGGTACGCAACATACTTGCCGCTTATTGGCTCAGAAAAATTTCAATTAATACACATCGTTTTTATAAGAGTTTGGAGGGTATTAAAATATTCGTCTATTCATCTACTGACATACTTCTAATTCTCTTCGTAAGTTTGGTTAAAACTGAGATAGGGAAATCCTTTTTTTTTTATTTATAAAGCGACTGTCAATGGAGCCGCCGGGAGGGGACGCCTCAGAAAGACATACCACGACCTTATTGGTGAGATCCTTCAGAAAGGTCAGGTGCGTAGTACTCGCAACCGGCACATGTGTATGACAAGATGTATGAATGTGGACGAAGCAAAAGAAGTATACAAGAATCGCAGCAAATTCTGCCGACCTCTATGGGAAAACGCCGTGAGTGTATGTAGACATCTTATTTTTACAAGCTATCCGATGCTATAAAATCATTTTTTTTTTGAGATACCGCTTTTGAGTTTAGCACGGCAGTACCTATGTATGTAACTTCTTCACCTATTTATAGTATTAGATGGGTGACCGTGATAGTGCAACATAGACGTCCGCATCTAATAACACACGTCCTGCAGTAAATCTTGTCTGTTCGTCCGTCCTTATGTCCGGTACAAGGTCTTGGTCGTTACCTACATATATGTACTTATAAACATATATATAAGATTTAATCTCTGGTATTCTTTAATTATGCTACCTAAAAACTATTTTGGTTTACGTGATGTATTTTCTTAAGCATTGTTAAGTTACGTACTTATCTGATAAATTAATAAATAATAATAGGGCTCTTTATAATTTAAAACAATAACAATTGAATAGTTTCGTAGTTTCAGTTAACCATTATCTTCTTCTCTTATTTATAAAATCAATTGCTGTTCGTTAGTCTCGCTAAAACTCTAGCTGGACCGATTTGGCTAATGTTGGTTTTGACGTACTTATTTGTGGAATTTCAGTGAATATTGAAACGGTGAGAAAATATGGAAAAATTGGACCCGGAAGATGGCACTGCGATCGAGTTCGGGCAGGACGACGTCTGTCGGGTTTTAGTCCTGTCTGTTAGACTGTTGTTGACTAAGTTCCTGTGTTGCCAGGTCAATCAAAGTGTTTTTCTGTGAAATTCCTAGTAGCAGTCGGAGTTCGGATCGCTCTCTATTCCATAGGACCTAAGGATTACGGATACTTATGAGCTTATTTTTTACAACTCTGCCTAACTCTGTCCGGGAATAAAGGCGAGATGGTATGGTATGTAAAGATGAAAAGACAATCTCAGGTGAAATAAAGTTTTCTCCTAAGTTTAGCGGTACTAACATTAAGTACACCTCTGCCTCAACCTTCCGGGAATACAGGCGTGATGGTATATTCTTTACAGACGCAATCCAAATTTTATTTTCTTTTAATTATATGGGTCCTTTGCTATATAGGGCTTTAATGAATAAATCGAAGTAAATTCATTATACTTCAAGACTGAAGCCATATTATTATACATATGTCGGTAGGTACGGAGCAAAAATGTTTTTGCATTTTATGAAATGAAAGGACAACTAGAAAGGTAACCTTTCAATACAACTTTTAACCTTGGAATTAATTTAACAAGTTCGTTATTGAGCTTTAAAATTGCCAAAATAAGATTGAAATTAATAAGCTTCTGAATCAAGTTAAAAAATTAAATTATCGAAAAATTATATATTTTTAATAAATATCTCTAGATAATTGGCATGACTGCCTCATTAGTCTAGTGGTCCTAAGCGTGACTGTTACGCTAGATATCCTGGGTTCGATCCCTAGGTAGAGCAAAGTGTTATTGAGTTTTTCAATGAAATTCTCTGTAGCAGCTCGGCTTCTGGATGTGTGCCCGGTAATGGTATTGGGCTCGCCCCCTATTACACGGGACCTTAACATACCGGCGAAATGTCGGTATACATTAGTACACCTCTGCCTAACCCTTCGGGGAATACAGGCGTGATGGTATGATGGTATAAAAATTTAATACCGTAAATAGAGCCGATCAACAAAAACAAAATTAAAATTGCTTCAAAAATAAGCATTTTAATTTTGTACTAGATAGAGAGCGTACTATATAGACTTGTGACATCAGAAACCGATATGCCATACAAATTCTGTACTAACACTCACTAGAAGATTTCAGTTATCAAAGATCATGTTCTATCATAGTTAATAGCGTACCTAGTTAGTGACATCACGCGATGTAAGGATGTACTTCCGACGTCTGTTACATAATAGGTACAGTATTATTACAGGTTAACTAGGTAAATACTGCTCTAGTATCATAGTTTTCCTGTTTCCACCTGGATCTCACTGGTTTTAATAATTCATGTTATGTCATGTTATGTTATGTAAATAATCTTTCTGGAAATAAACAAATATTTCTAAAAATATCTGCAAGGAACTCCGTTTTTATAACATTGTCTAAACTAAGAGGAAAGATTTGATTGTTTGTTTGTTTGCATTGAATACTCTCTGAAAGTACTGGACCTATTTGAAAAAATATTCCTGAGTGTCATAGGCTATATTATTATTCCGTAAAATGACAAGAAACTACTCCACGCGGGCGAAACCGCGAGCGGAAACCTAGTAACAGAATAATCGCAAGATCTAAAAGTAGTTTGTACAGAATCGATAACTGAATCGATTACAATGGTTTTTAAGTGTTAATATTATTATTTTTGATAGCCGAGCCTGAACCGCCAGTTCATCTGATATTAAGCTACACTGCGTCCTACGATGGAGGGCTCTTGCCTAGAAGAAACCGATTCACTCGTGATTTACAGACACCCAGATTACCTCCACATTTCAGCTTTCAGCAATAAGCATGATAAAAATGGACTTAAGCGTTTCGTTTAATATTTATTTATATCTTGAAGCAATGATTATAATAACTACAATATTAAATTTCCCGCTACGAACGCTATAACAATTATCGATTATAACTCGATCAACTGATGAAACAGGGGGTTATTTATTATATGGATAAGGTTATATGGATTATTCTATTCACTAATATGAATAGCACAAGGTGGACGCGTCTGTCCGTATCAAAACTGAAAATGTTAGATCCATATACAATGAGTTTCAGATGTATATTTGCATTTATGATTTTATGCTTAAAAAATAAAATACTCTGTGTTCCTTTAAACTTGTTCAATGTTACCCTACCATTTTATTATCAAAATAAAAGTAAATAACTAGGTACTTATTTATACTAATATCACTATGTTATCTAACAGACTTAAGTATATATTTATTTTCACATATATTTACAAACATATTGATATATTACTTTTTATTTATACAGTAAGAGATTGCACATAGTTTGTTTTTCATATTTTATTATAAGATTTTTCCTAAAGGTTACAATAACATAATATCACATTTATAAGGAATGTTTGTAACACCGAAACCCACGATGAAATCTATTGGCAGCGGTCCCCAACCAGTAGTCTATTTTAAAAATTTGAATAAAATGTACAATTTTTTAATAGTGTAATTACAAATATTCAATAAAATTGTTCAAAGTGTATTTTTTTTTAATAAAGTGTACAATTTCAGATAGAATTGTTTATTTTTCTTTAAGCTTGTGTTACCTTGACAACAATCAACCTAAATCAAAATTGTCCCTGGTTAAAAAAATGGTTGGGAACGACTGTTCTATGAAAAATAAGATTACCTTAAATACTTAATCGATTTGTTATTTTTCACTAGGATAAAAATGTTCGAGACATTACTCGAATAATAAATATAAGATTACTAAATAAATTTATAGGATATAGATATTGTTATATTTTATTCAATTTAATGTCGACTCGAGTGTTGACTTTTCACGAAGCAGCCTCGTGTAAAGCCACATTTGAGATAAGACTCAATTATTATAATAAATATATTTTTAAAGCAAATCACTATTGAGTTTAATATTTATTCTGTTTCAAATAATTTGTATCACTGGTATACATTACAGTGTAATAATGTTCTTTCTTTGATCAAATAATAATTACCTACCCTTTGTACTTTACTAAGTTGCGTTGTTTACCTATAATAATTACTATTACTACTACTAAATAAGAATAAAAATGGAATGATCTTACTTTTAGCGGGCCTCAAGGAGCACTGGGTAACACGCCACAGTAATATAAGTTTATGTAAAGATTGATATCTGAAACAAAAGAAAGTTACGTTGAGTAAAAGGAAGACCATCAAAAGATAAATTTCTGATTGTCTTCTAGTGCGTATTCCTATTTAATTATTACATGCTTAAACAATTAAGACTGCCTCCTTAGTCTAGTGGTCCCAAGCGCGACTCCTACGCTAGAGGTCTTGGGTTCGATACCTAGGTAGAGCAAAGTGTTATTGACTTTTTCAATGAAATTCTTTGTAGCAGCTCGGCGACTGGATTTGGTAATGGCAATAGGCTCGCCTCCTATTACACGGGACCTAAACATACCGGCGAAATGTGGGTGTACATTATAACCCGTCAGGGAATACAGGCGTGATGGTATATAATTATGTTTTTATTTTTTGTTTTGCTTAAGCAATGAAGGAAAATATCGTGATAAAACCTCTATTCCTGAGTTTGAAGGGTAATGTAGCCAGTGAAATAACTGAGCGTTTATTTAACTTTACAACTGTAGTCTCAAAATGACAACGCGCTAGTGATACTGCTGGTGTTACTGGCGTCTATGAGCTGCGATTGCCGCTTACCATCAAACGGTCCTTATGTTTGACATCTTACAACAATGTGGACTATTATAGGTGACCCCTTCCAGTAATCTGAGTGAAGTATGCATAGGTATAACACAAAATCCCTTTGACACTTACCTCACCCAAGAGTCCCAGCAGCCAAAGATGCCAACACGACTAGAATAGCCGTCGCGACCCCGCTGGCTCCCACGTGCGCTCCGTACACAGCTCCCGAGTCCGCCACGCCTTTCCCGAACGCGTCCGCTGAAGACATTGTATCTGTCAAATGGCCAACCGGTGAGCGCGTGCGCACCAGTGGGCTCATCTAGCTAACACGCGGGTTTTGTGGCTTTGGCGTTTAATGTTGTTTTTTTTTTCGTATAAATGTGTTATATTTAGTATTGACATTTTATTTATAACACATCATCACATTTTTCGTAGAAATATTCGATAAAAAGCAAGGACTACAAACACATTATTATTATTTACCACTACTTCGCAATAAGCCCTCCAATTAAGTATAACATATTTCACTAGTAAATAATTAATTACCTACAGATTAATTAAATGAATATTACTACTAGTAATAACTACAGTGCTTACTAAGCAGATATTAAAAAAAATAATCCAATACCAGGGTTAAAATAGAAATACCAAAAGAAACAAAACCCGTGTCATTAGTCTAAACTGGCCCACCAATGCATGCAGTACAGAAACAAATAAATATAAATTATTATTGTTACAATATTGTGTATTTGTAAAAAAAAGTGCATTAAATGAAAGTACAACATTTATAAACAAAGTATCACCGAAGGAAGAGTGCTTCAATATATATTTTTTTGTTATTTAATAAGATTGTCTCGAATGGAGTAAATGCAAAAGTTGCTATTGAAGATGATATTAAGTGGTGCAAAATAAATTTATTTCATAATAAGCGTGATAACGTGAAACATTTATATAATAAACCTTTAATGCACTTCAGAAATAAAAAATAAATAAACACCATAATACCTCTTTTAATATTTTTCATAAATAGAATAAAGATAGGAAACAAGCATATACAGAATACTATAAAATAAAATAATAAAAACATAAGCTTAAAATTATAATAATATAACTAATAAATTTAGAATTTTTTTTACGTTGTCTATAAAAAAAACAAATATAAACATTATTATGTCATTTTTATTTTAGAGTACATAATAAGATTAATAAACTACTGAAAAGGTAGTTTAAGACATATATTTTTTAATCTATTTGAAATGAATAGACAAGTCATAAAAAATATACCCCATGATAATTTATGAGAATATTTTTTTAGCTTTGGCAATACTGTAAAATCCCAGCAAATGAATGACATAAAAATGTTTACAACTCCATACCCGATATAAGGCAAAGGAAACATCTAGATATACAAACACAACACATATTTGAATGAACGACGTACCTATGCCACCAACTTCCACGGTGAATGAACGAATGGTAAACAAAAAATAATCGATTAATTAAAGCGGCAACACAAAGTGGCGTGACGTCATGTTATTGCGAAAATGGAATGAAATTTGTGGTTCATACTTCACTCACTCACTCTTAGGCTGATTTACAAGAAGCGATTGAATTGCACGTTACAATAATAATGAATAATTTAAGTATGTAAATGGTACTATTTTAATGCTTTAATATATTCCAATAAAAAGTTAGTATTTAATTTTGGGCCTGTTTTCACTACAGGTCAAGCTATACTTTTCCAGTTTATGCTGATCTCGCCTTATATAGACTTTGCATACAGTAAGAGGTCAACGTCACTGGATAGGTAGCTCGACAAAATTATCGTATCTTTTAGATATACAAATAAATTTCTTATTCTCTTCCAATGTGGGAGTCGAACCCGCATGACAACACAGTACAGTCTGTCTGTCGATAATTTGAGTTGTTAATATTATTTTCAAGGCCGCCTCGAATTGAGTCCAAAATCATCTTAAGTATGCCTCGTTTTAAGTCTTTCATTAAAGACACATTCAAATCCTTTTAAAACTTGCCTCCTAATCGTTCACTCAAATTTAAACCTTATCTGCCACATATAAAGCTCGCAATAGCTTACCTCCATATCTGTTGAGTAATGCCATTATGACTCCGTTGGTCCATCCGAAACCAGTTTGGACAACATACTCGCCACCGCCGCCAAGTCCACCGAAGATTGTTGCATCGTACTAGATAATAAACGCTATTGTTAATGACACAGAGTTTATTTTAGGAGAACAGGCCTAATTAGTCTTGTGGTCTTAAGCAACTGCTGCCCTAAAGTTTCTATTCTCAGGTAGAGGAAAGTATTATTGGGTTTATATATGAAATTCTCAATAGCAGATCGAAGTTTGATTTTTTCCCAGTTAATCGCAAAAGATTCGATAACGATTTTTAAGCAAAAGTTTTAGTACTTAGTTGTATGTAAATAAGTTATTCTTATTTAAAAAAAAAACTTGACAGATTTTTTTAAATTTTATTTTATAGAAATCTTGTCCTGACAATAACAAACAAACACGAAAAAAAAGCATAATCCAATTTGGTGCAGTCGTTCGGAAGTTACTACGTACACACGGCTGCATATCAAGCTATACAAAACCAGCTTAGAGTGACCTCCCAATGTAAGAGTTTTCCGCACAATTCAAGGCCAGCCTATACTGGCTTGATGTGTAGCCGTGCATACTTACATACATACACATACATACTTTTCGGCGATCCATTTTCTAAACTAATATTATAAAGAGGACAGATTTGATTGTTTGTTTGCATTGAATAGGCTCTGAAAGTGCTGAACCGATTTGAAAAAATCTTACACCAATAGAAAGCTACATTATTCGTGAGTAACACAGGCTATATAATTATCCCGTAAAATGTCAAGTTCAAGTTCAAATATTTTTATTTCAAATAAGCCTTTACAAACATTTATGAAACGTTATGACTCTAGTTGCACGGTTCCAAAAAGTTGATCCTATGGAGAAGAATCCGGCAAGAAACTCCGTGGACACTCCTTTAAAATAAAAAGTATAACATTATTAACTGGTACATTTTGGCAATAAGGGGATGTGAGAACGTTGGAGGTTAATGTCTGAATTAGCTTTGTCAATGTTAAAATTAAAAGAAACGTATACTCCACGCCGGCGAAACCGCGAGCGGAAAGCTAGTTATTTATATAGAAGACTAGCTTTCCGCCCACGGCTTCGCCCGCGTGGTTTCTCTGCTTTTCTGCATTTAAATTTTTGCCGTTTTCGCAACATTTTTCATTTATGCTCCGCTCCTATTAGTCTTAGCGTGATGATATATAGCCTATAGCCTTCCTCGATAAATGTACTATCTAACACTGAAAGATTAGCGCGTTCAAGCAAACAAACAAACAAACTCTTCAGCTTTATAATATTATAAAAAATACATACATACATACATACCATCACGCCTGTATTCCCCGAAGGGTTAGGCAGAGGTGTACTTAATGTACACCCACAGTTCGCCGGTATGTACTATATTATTTATTTATATAAAAAATATAAATAAATAATATAGTATATATAGTATAGATAGAAGATTTACCTTCTCAAGCATAGCAGTCTTTTGCTTCCATACTTCGAAGTTGGAGCGCACCCATTTTGTGGCGATCTCGCTGGCCAGCCTCATGGCCTCGGGTTGGCCTGTGTTGGCCAGTCCCATCACCACGATGTACTGGAGGGGTGGCCATGCGTTGGGGTAGTCCCACTGCTCGCCTGAATGTTCGAACGTCGTGGGGATACCACCGTCGAAGATATCCACCTGGAGAAAAAAGTTATTTTAGTGAAGGAAAAATTTAACTGCAGACAGGATTCGAACCTGCGTCTTTTGGTTAGATACACCAGACGCTATGACCAACGAAACCACCGCGAGAACTACCCGCCACGTCGAAGCTTGCCTTCACATTTTGAATTTGCCTCGTTGAGGTGACGTCACTAAAAATTATATTCCTTTTTTACTTTTACAATTTAATCATGAAAAAAAGAAAAATAAAGTCAATTTTCATCATTATGACCATTATAATGTGTATCTGGAACAAATAATTATTATAGATTTCGTGCAATTACGGGAAAATAAAAGTTCAGAAATAGACTTCGGATTCCGAAAGCAAATGATGTCAAGATACAAACTATCATAAATATAAATTTGTCGTATTTTTTTTACGCAAAAATATGGTTAGAGAACCAAAAAAAAGGACAAAATAAAAACAAATGAAAAAATAACACAAAAAGTCAAATTTGACCCCGACGTGATTTGAACACGCAACCTTCTGATCTGGAGTCAGACGCGCTACCGTTGCGCCACGGAGTCACTTGAATAGTGAGCTGAAATAACAGCTCATACTTGGAGCCATTACGCAATTTTCTTCATCAATAGTATTTTCAAGTATTCATTATCTTCAAGAATAGTAATGATTATCATTATTCTGATAGTTCAAAGTATCAACTTTTGTATGACGTAATTATGTTTATATAAATGCTTCAAATATCATTAAATGCTTTTTATATAGGCATTTAAGAGAAATTATAAAATATTTTTATTTTCCTTCTGTTATATAGAAATATAGAATATTATTTATAGTACGATCGGCTACACAACGAGCTATACAAAATTCAGTTCACGCTGATCATATTATTATGGAAAGCCTACACAATGCCAGATGAGGTTAAACTGGAAGGTATAAGTTGACCTGCTGTTGCCAAGTACATCCACAGACATGCGTACATATTCGAGCCTGTCCATAGGGGTAGGCAGACTCTATACTTTGTCCATTATGTGAACCGTTTTTTGACAGATGGAACTAGTGATTGCAGGAACGTAACAATGCGATTATCGACCCGATTATTGACACTGATTACTGTCTATTAATGATTGTCGATTGTTAGGTTATCGAATCGAAAATGGTGCAACGACGACCAATAATAAATAAATATGTATAATATTCATCTGATTGTATTAATTTTATATAATATTCTTTTTCCATCCATTTCTTTTCAAAAAGATTGTTTAATTTATATTTTATTGATATTAGAGTGGATGCCATTTTCCGATACTGATTTAATGTCATTTTTCAAAATGATTGCAGCGAATACATTCGATTGCATCACTAGACACGGTAGAATGTGGTAGAATGTAACTAAATTTAATACGCTTGACAATAATCATTTTTTTTGGAAAATCCGTTACATTTATGGAATTATAATGTCTGCAAGGAATCATAATTAAGATAATTGAATAACATAAGGTAGATAATACATTATTTTATTTTGTAACGCATTTCAAAGTTAACTTTTACGTAATCTGGAACAGCTACACTCTAAGGCAGTCTTAGGCATCTGTCAAAAAACGGTTCACATAATGGACAAAGTATAATAGATATCCATTTGCTGCGATCCTGACACATTACTAAAACATTAAAAGCTTATGTCTTAGAACTTTATTATTGGATTAAATTTATTTTTTCAGTTTACGTTTTATACTAAACATAACCTACAGTCAGACAGAGTTGTCTTAATGTACACCCACACTTCGCCAGTACGTTTAGGTCCATGTAATAGGCGGCGAGCCTATTGCCAATAACCGGGCACAAATCCAGACTCAGAGAATTTCATAGAAAATCTCAATATTACTTTGCTCGACCTGGGAATCGAACCCAAGACCTCGAGTGTAGCAGTTGCACTTGGGTCCATTAGACTATTACGAACGTCTTATATTTCATCGTATTTTACAATAGGCCTGTCATTTTCAGTACGACTGCCCTATTCGTCCTTGCAACTCTTCCATCCATTTCAGCCTATTCCTACATCATATTATATCAGTTCTCACCTTCACTTTATCCAGATAATTGACGACTCTGTTAACATAGTACTCTTTTCTAGCGAGGTCATAGCACACCGCCCACAGAGGCGACACATTGGATGGGTAGAAGTAGTCACGCCGCCTGCCTGATTCCAGGCTATAGTCCAGCCAGACTCCAACATCCTCGTGCCAAAGGATCTGGAATTAAAGAATAGTACAAGTCTGGAATAAAGGTACAGTCGAAAGCAGGTTCAGGTTATACAAAACTGTCAAAATTCTCCAAATGATAATCCTAAGATAGAATTTTTCTTTCACTAGAAATTTTATTTAATTAGATATTCATATCTTTGTTCTCCAAATGATTTTGAACTTTAAAATATTGACAGTTAAGTTACTTTAGTGAAGGAACAATACGACCGCGGGCAGGATTCAAACCTGCGTTTTCTGGTTAAGTACACCAGACGCTATGACCGCTAAGCCACCGCGACTCCTACCCGCCATGTCGAAATTTGCCTTCACATTTTTAATTTACGTCTTTGAGGTGACGTCAGTTTTCCTTCCTTAGTTAAGTTTTCCTTCATTAAAGTAACTTAATAATCTTTGCATGGAAAATGCCTAAAAAATACAAAAACATATTGACAGTTAAGTTCAAAATAAACTAAGAATATTTGTCATTTTGTGGTAACTTGACGTGCTGGCCGTGACTTGACCGTACTTTATTTTATTAGTTTATTTGCAATCGATGTAAGTCGAAAACTTCATGTTTTTTAAATAAAAATCATATGTAGCGTCCAAAAACTTATTTTTTGAAATAAAATTCGTACTGCCTCGCTAGGCTAGTAATCGTTAGTGCGACCGCCTCGCTAGGGGTTTGCGGTTTGATTCCTAGATCGAGCAAAGTGGACTACATACCACCATGCCTATATACCCCGAAGGATTAGGCAGGTATGTTTAGGTTCCATGTAATAGGGGGCAAGACTACAAGCATTAACCGGGCACAAATCCAGACTCCGAGCTGCTACTGAGAATTTTATAGAAAACCCAACAACTCTTAGGCAGAAACAACAGACCACCACTTGCTACAATTCTTACATACTACTTTCGCTTCTTTCACATTCCTTTGCTTGACCTGGAAGTTGGATCCAGCATCTACAGCGTACCAGTTGCGCTTAAGACAACAAATTCGACTTCGTTTGGCTGATGATATATCAAGCTTCTATTTACTTGTTCAATAGCTTCCATAAATCTAGCATGAATGTTCCTGTAGTACTCTGCCTTGTCCACATTGCCCAGACGCGTGTGGAAGTCCCTGAGCAGCTGGGCGTTCCAGCACATGATAGCGTTGAGGTCCACAGGGATGATGGAGCGAGTCTTCAAGTTTGTCAGGTTACCTAGAAGGAGATATACGATCAGTGTCGTGGTATATTTTATCCTATGTTATGTTTTATGCCGGGGTACAGCATGCTAGACAATTTTAAGATAAATGTTCTTTATTTCTGTAAATAGCTCTTTTGCAACGCATCTTCATGGAGCATCCACACATGCCGCCAGCTTTTAAGCCGACGGTTTTCAGACTGAATGCCAGCCGGCATCCAAAAGCCGTGCGTGCCGGCGACCTTGCCGGCGGCCTACTCGCTTTTGGATGCCGGCGGCAATTCGCTTGCAGTACAAAATGAAGCCCGACACAAAGTTTGCGGCATGTCAATCTGAAAGCCGGCGGCATGTGTGAATGCACCAAGACACTTTTACAAGTCAATGTTTTTTTAAGCTAGATGGCGTTGGCATTTCGTACCTAATCTCTGAGAAGAAAATGCCGAGACAAACTCGAGAGCGTGGAGTCGTAGAGCTCCATATAAAATGGTTGTGCAACAAAGCTGCTTTCTTCAAAAGGTCTGTCCAGATATTTCCCTGGATTTTAAGTCTCGCATATCTGATAATATTACTATAACTACTGTTTGGGTTTTTTAAAAGGCCATGATTTTCTGAAATTAATTAAAAAATTTGTCTATTTGCAGAAATAAATGTCATTTATCATTTTAGTATTACCTAAAGCCAGTCTAGGTGAAAAGTGGGGTTAGTCCTGGATTTTATGGTTACCTTGATGTTTTAAAAATACCTTGCATTCTATTCTCTAGACTATTTTTATAACAGAAAATTTAGATTTGATTACGAATGTAGGTGGATTTAAAGGAATAAGTGGTTTTCAGTACATACTCTTTGCTGAAATTAAAAGAAAACCATTGTATTTTAATTTCGATTAAACTGTAATAATTTTTTTCAAGTTTTTTTTAGACAAGCACACTAGCAATGGTTGTCGCACATTACTAGTATTCTTGTTAACCCCTCGTGCTAAGCTAAATGCTTGTGTTACGAGTGGGTTCACGTCGGTAGTGCAATGGGTGGGTTTCGAACCGGCAACCACATCAGTGCCGCTGCAATTTTATCTAGTATTAGCTTTTGCCCGCGACTTCGTCCGCATGGAATAGTTTTTCCCCAATCCCGTGGGAATTTCCCAAAATATCGTTACAATTTAAAGCCTATATGTTATTCTGATGCATAAACAATAATACTGTAAAGTTTCGTCACAATCCGTTCAGTAGTTTTTGCGTCAAATGGGGTAACAAACATACATCCATCCATCCATCCATCCATCCATCCATCCTCACAAACTTTCACAATTATAATATTATATATATAAATATATAAAATATATATATATACATATATATATATATAGTAGGAAGTAGGATTGGGATTGGCCAGTTTAATATTACTTTTGCAAGCCACAAATCGATACAAAACTTAATATTTATTAGTCTATAACTCTAGATAACCAAACAGACTAAATGAGAACACACGAATTAATTGACTTATCATTTAGGGCGTGAACTTTATATTTTAAAGTATTAGTAGAAATCATTATTTATTATTTATTTATGATTATGTTTTATTTCTTTAGGTTGAATAGGGCTGCAATATCAAAATCGTTATAGGTATAATGAAATGAATTGTCGTTATTATGCTTATGATATTATTTTAGAGAGCTGAATCTTTATATTCAAGGTAATAGAAAAAAAACAAAGTATTTCTGTTAATTTTGACGTTAGAATAATTTTCTTTAAGTATGTGCGCTTGTAATCAGTACAAAGGATTTTTAAACCATATTTATTTATCTTTTATATGTATTTTAATGCTCATTGATGATAGGACATAACGAACTTAATGTCGCAAAGCAGCAGCAGTTCCAAGTCCGAGTTCTGAGTCCCCCCCCCCCTTGCCCCCCAAGAAGAATCTGAGTCCACCCCTGACAAATCTTAAATTAAACTAGATAATATCCTACTTCCTTAGTATATCATACTATCCATACAAAAATGAAATCCTGGATGCACCTGCTTCAAAGCATTATCTACCATTCGACCTTCGAGTTTAAAAAGCAAATCCAAGAAGGTAAGTGTTTAATGTATGTGTTGAAAACTGTTATCGTATGAATAAGGAATATGTCCATTCAAAAACCGGACTTATGGCACATGTTATAAAGGTTATGTCATTCGATGCTTTTCATCATGCTTTAAAAATCTGTCTAGTTGAACACGGGACATCACAACACACCTAGTACAGTTACATACCGCCCACTTGTTTGTATCCATCAATAGATAGATCTGTTAACCGATGTGGATAATCTGTACGAAATACAGATAAAATATGTAAACTAAATATATTCCTTTTAATGGCGAAAATATCATTCATCATAACACAATCATAATTAGAAGTGTTATTTCAATTACCATATATTATATTATACATTCAATTATTATAATATATATTACTAATCTTATTAATTACTAAAAAAAATATCTACTTTTATTTAGAGGCGTTTATCTTACAAAGGTATGACAGCCTCATCGTACGAGCTGAGATAAAATAACCACTTTTAATTTACTATTTTTATTATTTTCCAACCACCTCAATAGGCTAGTGGTCTTGATTTTGATTCCCAGGTCAAGCAACCTAATTGGTTTTTTTTTTCTATGAAATTCTCAGTAGCAGCTCGGAGTTTGATTGTTGAGATTTGTGCCCGGTTAGTGACAATAGGCTCACCCCCTATTGCATGGGACTTTAACATACCCACGAACTGTGAGTTTTAGAAGTATACCGCTGCCTAACCCTTCAGGGATTACAAGCGTGATGGTATGTTATTATGTTATGTATCTTATAATTTAAAAAAGTGTCCATGAAGTTTCTTGCCGGATTCGTCTCCATAGCATCAATTTCTTGGAATCGAGCAACTAGAGTCAATAACGTTTCATAAACGCTTGTAAAAGCTTATCCTATATATAAAAATCAATCACCGTTAGTTCGTCTCACTTAAACACAATAACGGCTTGACCGATTAGAATAATTATTTTTATGTTTTGATTGTCGTAATACAGAGGTTGTTTAAGAAGAAAAATAATAGGGAAAATCTTGAAAGAACACTTCAATAATGCGAATCTACCGGGGTATAACCCAATCTAAGTCAGAACGAAGTTTGCCGGGCTAACTAGTTTGAAATAAAAACATTTGATTCTTACCTTTATTCGTGCCGTTGAGGATGAACCATCTGGATGAGAAGTCCCACCCAGACTCGGCCGCCGCCTTCAATTCAGCATACAATTCTTCCTTCTTGTCATTCGTGTCTAAATGTCTGAAAATGTATAATGATCAGCTGTTAACGAATAATTGACGTTACATCTTTATCTATCTCCGGCATCAGGTAACAATGTTTTCGTCGTGGGGACATAATATGGTACTAGTTAAGGCTTAGTTTAGTATCTAGTCACCAATTCGATTACAGTTTTTTTTAGTAAGGAATATGCAGAAACTATACAACACTATTTTTAGTATAATTATGCGAAACCAGAATATAGTTTTTTTTTTCAGAATAAATAACTGAATCGATCCCAATATTTTTAACAGCAGGTTATATTTATTCCCAAAAATTTTAAGTACCCATACCTTATACCTATCCGCAATTAATGCGCACAAAACAAGTCACTGCCGGTCATAGTACTCGTACAGCAGGGCGGAGGGTAAAACAGCCCCGTAAGTCGATGCTACAGATTGACAGACAACCAGATAACATAACAAGCTAATAACTTTGTCATTTTTCAAGATACAGTTTTGAAATTTTGTACATAGATTCTTTACCTAAAAATACTTGTCTAGTATTTTTAGGTAAAGAATCTATGTACGTGTTTCGTGTTTCGTATATACAAAAAATTACCTTGTAGACCGCCACTTGGTACGACTCTTGCATATCTCTTTCGCTTCTTCCACATTCATACATCTTTCATACACACGCGCCGGTTGCGTGTACTACTCACCTGACCTTTCTGAAGGACCTCTTAGTAAGTTTACAAAACAAATTATTTATACTACAATTTTTTTAATAGGCTAATAGGTTACTACCAGGTTATTAAAAGGACACAGAGCCCCCCTTCTATATGCTGATGGTGGCCACCGGGGTGGTTTTAGTGGGTGAGAATCCCACACTTTCCGGTCTAATCCCTAACGACCAGTTGCCATTTGATGGTTTCCCCAGTAAACCAAAAAAAAAGACATGTTATTTAAAAAAATATAACTCCGATCACCTACCCTATGGACAAGGACTTACTTGGCAACATCGACGTCTTCTTTATAGCTCTCCGGCCTCGGTCCTTGTGATTGATCGAAGTACCTCGCTAGCGTGTATCTGTAATAGAGACAAAGCGGGTTAGACGAAATTGCATACGGATGATTTTCGCGATTTTTTACAGTTATTACAGATGTCAATAGGCTCACCCCCCTATTACTTGGGACCTAGACATACTAGCGAAGTGTGGATGTACATTAGTACACCTCTGTTTAACCCTTGACGCCACGTACAGGGTAAAATACTTCGGTAACCCGAGCATTCTCCGAAGGGCCATGGTAGGCAACATTTAGGGCGCTTGACGGCGTGTCTCGTGGAGTTGGTGTGGTTCGAATGAACAGGACATCTTCCCACCCACACGCCAATTACGCGCTTTATCGTGGAGTTGCGAAAAATATCCTGCTATACATACTACTGGTGTTACTAAACGACAAAACATGTTTTAAACAGCCACCTATCCCCTTCGCTATTTGAGAGTAAGATATAATACAATGAAAAATATTTATTCAAAAATATTCCTAATAATGTACTTACTTATGTCCATTGTGCTCCACCTCCACAGTGTGGTTGGTCATCCAGTAATCGAACTCCCTATCCAACGTATGGATGTGTTGTCTCAAGAATTCTGTGTCTTCCATGTCGTCCATGATCACTTTCACCATAGGAATCAAGAGCGGCGGCTGTGATCTGCAATTTTATGAAAAAAAAAAAAAAAAAGTCGGAAAAACTGAAAAAAATCCAATACTGGTACTTGAGAGTAACTTGTAATAAAGTATTGAGTAACTTAAGAGAAATACCCAATAACACTTTGTATGATCTGAAAATTGAACCTAGGAATTTATTAAGATATAAATTTTCTAGTGAAAGAAAAATTCTGCCTTAGGCAGGATACGAACCTTCAGCGTAGCAGTCGCTTTTAGGACCACTAGACTAATGGGGCAGTAATCAATTACATTAACCATCGACTCAAATATCGTTCTCCTCTCGGAATCAGAGGAATAAGTGCACCACGCTAGCCTACTGCGGGTTGGCAGACTTATTAATATAATAAAAATTACATAAAGAATGTTAAATAATTATACAACATACCTCATAGCGTAGTATATTCTGCCTCCATTGGGAATGAACCCGATCCTCTCTACGATGTCCAAGAAGTTGGAGACCATGCCTCTAGCCGTGGACCGCATCTCCGACAGCAGGAGACCTTTGATGATCCAGTACGAGTCCCAGTAATAGAACTCCCGAAAACGACCACCTGAAAGATATAGGTACACTTCATTTTGGGTCCAAGCTCAGCTGACAAAAGTAGATAAAACTTAACAAAGCCGCGGTGTGAGCATCGAAATCGTTCGAACTTCGTCACGTCGAAATTCGATAATTTGCATCATTAACGACAGATTGTAATGTAAGAAGTTTGGAATGTAAGAATCCATAAATTCCAAAGAGATCCATAGATTCCAAAACATTGCCGGGTTTAAAGCTCGTAATTACACACCGTATCTCGGAGAATTTCAACCGTCTAACTATTACGGTTCATGAGATTCAGCCTGGTGACAGACGAACAGACAGACAGACGGACGGACAGCGGAGTCTTAGTTATAGGGTCCCGTTTTTACCCTTTGGGCACGGAACCCTAAAAACACTACCTCGTAGGTACTTGATGATGATCTAAAGCACATCGTTTTACTCTTCCCATTGCCACATAATCAGGAACAGACAACTTACCAGGGACGATAACAGGGTTATCTACATATATGATGGAGTACAGGTCCTGGTTTTGCTTAACGTCTTGCTTCATCTTCCTGCCCAACTGCAGCCACAGCCGATTCAGTTCCGCTGCCCACTGATGCAGCAGCGGATCTTTGATTCTTTGGAGAAATGCTAGAAACAGAATGAACTTCTTTTTATACCACTAAGGCGACAAAAGGGCATACGGCCCGTGATGGTAAGCGGTTACCGTAGCGTATGGACGCGTGCAACACCAGGGTTATCGCTCGCGTGTTGCCCGACCCTGTAAAGCAAAAGGGAGGGGAAGGAGAAAAGGAGAAGGAGGGGACTGAGGGAGAAATTGGGCCTCCGGCGCTCTACACTCACCGTACGAAACGCGACAGTATGCATACTGCTACTTCACGTCGATGATATTCTGTGGCAATGTAATACTTTCCCGGTTGACCCATTCATGCTGGCACGTCAACATGCCAGCGAGACAATACTTACAAAAGATCAGAAGTCTTGCTATATTAAAAGTATTCAAATATGAATTGAATTGAAATTCATCTATGAAAACCTCTTCAAAGATGAATTTTATTTTGAGGTATACATTACTGTACATTAAGCACACCTCTGCTTAACCCTTTTTTTGTGTTTATATTGATATTATTCAATTGCCGTCGGATCCTTTACTGCATCCATGGTCATTGGTAGACTAAGGTATTTAATGTTAAAATTACTACCTTAAATTTTGTTAATATTTATTCGATCCGATCAAACAGAACAAGCTCACCGTATCCTTAGGTCTTGCAGTATTTTTAGTTTTTATTTATAGCCCCCGAGATATGCCTAATAACAGCGCTAAACTTCATGAAGGTTGCGTATGAATTTCACATCTGTGCAAATTTTGGTAATGCCTATGTAAATCTTGTAAATAACATAATTGCGTGATACTGCGAATTTATGGTATGTAGGTACGTAGAGAATTATACTTTAATTATTTCCTCTAAGTGACAGTGGGAAACGGCGATTATATACAGACATAACATACCATAGAGATTTTTTTAGATGAAGCGAAAGTAGTGTGCCAGGATCGTGGCAAGTGGAAATCCATAGTCTCTGCTTACCCCCATGGGAGATAGGCGTGACAATATGTATGTATGTATAATATACCATCTCACCTGTATTATCTGCATGGTTAGGCAAAGACACAGATCACCCATTCCCATTCAGAAAACTATTCCCATTTACCCGGCAAAAATCCAAACTCTCGAGCTGCTAACTTCAATGAAAAATCCAATAACGCGGCTGCACTTAGGAATGGAACCCATGGTCGTCTATGGCATTAAGAAGTGAAAGACTAGGGAGGACTTCGCCTTGCAGTGGGACATTATTGGCTTTTAAAAAATCCTTACATTAGCCTAATACGATGCCTCATTAGTCTAGTGGTCCTAAGCGCGACTACTCCGCTAGAGGTCCTGGGTTCGATCCACAGGTCAAGCAAAGTGTTATTGGGTTTTTCTATGAATTTTCCAGTAGCAGCTTGGAGTCTGGATTTGTGCCCGGTTAATGGCAATAGGCTAGCCCCCTATTACATGGGACCTAAACATACCGATGAAATGTGGGTGTACATTAGTACACCTCTGCCTAACCCTTCGGGGAATACAGGCGTGATGGTATGTTATGTTATGTAAAAAAAATCCCTAGCTGATACAATACTCGTAATTACATTAAAACTATAGTATCTTACCAGGGTTGTCCTTCCAGTCCGTGGGCTTCCACTCCTCAAACTCGGAACCCTCAGGGTCGAAGTTCTGATTGACGAACTCCTGGATGTCAGCCTTGGTCGGATGTGAACCTGTCCTGAAGAAACATTGGAATTACATAATAGACGTATGAAGACCGTTGATTAGTTTTTTTTAAAGTACTCATTTTGGCTAGAGAATATTTTCTTTTGCAATTAGTGAGCGTTTTCTAACCGGGATGGTTGGCGCTCTTTGGGGGAGACCTATGTTCAGCAGTGGACGGAAATAGGCTAATATGATGATAATGAAGCGTTTTTTTTTTTTTATTTATTTTATAACTCGAACGGCAAACGAGCAGGCGAGCTACCTGATGGTAAGTAGTCATCGCCGCCCATGGACATCTGCAAAACCAGAGAAGTTGCAGATGCGTTGCCGAGCCTATTTAGGGAAAGGGAGGGGAAGGAGAAAAGGAGAAGGAAGGGGATTGAGGGAGGAATTGGGCCTCCGGCCCTCTCGCTCACCGAACGAAGCGCAGTAGCGAAACGCTACTACTCGGACGTCGGTCTTCTGCGAGAGAGTGGTACTTCCCCGGTCAAGCCGGCCCATTCATGCTGCGAACAGCGTGGCCCTACCACAACAAAAATTCTTTGAGGCTAATCGTTCCTTGCCTTGGACGCCAAATTCATTTTTTTCTTAGGTTAAGGCAGTGTTGTACTAATGTACACTCACATTTCGCCGGTATGTTTAGGTCCCATGTAATAGGGGACGAGTCTATTGCCACTAACCGAACACAAATCCAGACTCCGAGCTGCTACTGCGAATTTCATAGAAAAAATTATAAAACACTGCTCGATGTGGGGATCGAACCCAGGACCACCAGCGTAGCAGTCGCGCTTGGGGCCACTAGACTAATGAGGCAGTCTTATTTTGGCCGAATCCTTTATTTTGCCAAAATCTACGACAAAGATTTTTTGCCATAAATTTTAATACTAAATTGTGAATAAGTTATTGTAAATGTTGCAATTTCTGGCTGAACGTTAACCAAAGATAGCCTTAACACCTCGTGCTAAGCTAAATGCTTGTATTACGAGTGGGTTCACGTCAGTAGTGCAATGGATGGGTTTCAAACCGGCAACCACATGATCGCAAGTCCGACGCCTTAGCCATCAAGCTTCCGCTGCTTCTAAAGTCTTAACGGTACTATGAAAGTGAAAGCAAGTGATTACCTTGTCATCATCTCCTGGAAATGCTCAATGGTAATGTTGGCAGACAGCTTGAGCTTCATATCCACGAAGGTCTTGGAGTCGTTGTAGAGCCCCGCCATCTGAACCGTGTCGAGAAGAGGCCCGTGACAGTAGATCAAACTGCAATGGAAATATTTGGGTTATAGGTTGTGCCTCTGTAGCGACATCTAGCGCGCTACATATCAACTACGTCGAGCAAATCCTGAATCGCGCTAGCGAAGTTTACCGCGCCACTCGCATATATACAACCGCCTGACATCAAGCGTTGGGCCGTAGCCCGCCAGGCAAAAACACCTGCCTGGTTGGAGGATCCTCCCTTTGGTTGGAGGGGCAATACACCTCGCCTCTCTACACTTCAATTAGAAGTTGTATCAGATCAAGGTGCCTCTTCCCATCTTAAGGAGAAGCACTGTCTTATCGTCGAACTTAGAGGATAATTGTGACTTGCGCACAAATGCTACAGCGCTCCCGTAGCTCAACAATAACCTGCTCTGCTCGGCTCCTCCAAGTGTTAGTATAGAATTTGTATGGCGCACGGACGGTTTGACGTCATAGGCGCTATAGTATTGTCTCAGTCTAGCATGATAAAATGTTTGTAACTTCCTTAGTTAATTTTGTTTTTGTTGTTCGGCTCGAAGTGTTTATGTATTATTTTTTTATGAGGCCTTAAAAAATAATCATTTATCTAGTCAATTCTTTAACCATTAGAAAGCTACATAGGCTTTTTACTATCCCGCGGGTTAACTGAGATCCGTTGCATTGGCAAAGCAACTCTCTGGTACGAAATAATAAGGTTAATTATTACTTAGCAAATTAATTATTTCAATAAAAACTCTGTTAATTTCATGCATGCGTACATTTATTGAAATTTGCACTTAAAATTGTTGATAAGTATGATGAAACAAATTTACATGTAAACGGAATTGGCATATGTGAGAGCAACTTATGTATTAAATATCATACCTGGTATCTATATTATCTACTAATATTATAAAGAGATACTTAAAGTTTTGTGCGTTTATGAGGTTGTACGGGGTAATCTCTGAACCTAAAAAAAAAAAAAAAAAAAAAAACCTACTGAACTAATATTTAAAATTCTTTCACCAATCGAAAGCTTCATTATTCCTGAATGACATAGGCTATATATTATCCCCTTAAAATGAAAAGAAACGTATAGTCTACGGGGCGAAGCCGCGGGCGGAATGCTAGTTTAGTTAATAAAATTGTAACATGCCGATGTTGGTACATTACAGATATTGAAGAAAAACTAATATAAGGGGGTGTTTATTAGAGCAAGGGAAGGGTTTAAAAAAAAAATAGTAGCAATGTGGGTCGCACATTACTAACAATCTTGTTAACTCCTCGTACTAAGCTAAATGCTTGTATTACGAGTGGGTTCACGCCGGTAGTGCAATGGGTGGGTTTCGAACCGGCATCCACATGATCAGGCGCTATGACTAGGCGATTTAGCGTATCCGTTCGGTGAATACAGGCGTGATGGTGTGTACTTATGTACACACGGCTACACATCAAGCTATACAAAACCAATTTACGCTGCGAGATCAGCTTAAACTGGATTCTTATAGGTTGACCTGTAGCCGTGTGTAATGTGTGTTTATTTTTCACTATGAATTCGAATTCGAATTTCGAATAAAATATTAGTATTAACTTTCCGTTTTTTTTTTTGGTATTTTTTTTCCTAAGTAGGTACTTATAGGGAGTGCAGTGATAGCCTAGTGATATGACCATTGGACTGCCAAGTCAAAGGTCTCGAGTTCGAATCCAAGGCACGCACCTCTGACTTTTCGAAGTCAAGTGCGTATTAATAATTAATTATCACGCGCTTAAACGGTGAAGGAAAACATCGTGAGGAAACCTGCATGCCTGAGAGATTTTCTTGACGGCGTGTGAAGTCTGCCAACCCGCAGTAGGCTAGCGTGGTAGACTATAGCCTAATCCCTCTCGTACTGAGAGGAGACCCGTGCCCAGCAGTGGGACAATGTAATGGGTTGATGATGATGAGGTACTTATAGGTTCATAACCGTGTAAAGTATATCTAATCATCGACTTTTTTGAGTAGTTTTTTACAAGTTTGAGTAAGTACTTCACTATCACTAAGTATTTACATAAATTATAAAACCAAGTCCTTTGCCGCGTCTGTCTGTCTGTTCGCGATACTTCAAAAACTACTGCACCGATTTTCATGTTGTTTTCACCAATAGATAGAGTGATTCAAGAGGATGGTTTATATGTACAAAACATAAATATTATAGTACGGAAAAGCCGATAAATCGGGCCAAGCCATGAGCGGAAAGCTAGTAACATTATAAAAATCATCCGCAATAAACCAGTTAGTGAAATAGAAAACGCAACAACAGCCTACATTGCCTCGACTCTAGCTGAGCACACGCACGTCCGCGTTCGTACGTGATGTATTGATATTATATTTAGTGCAGTTATATTTTATTTAATCATGATTATGTTTATATACTATGCTATACTTATCCATACTAATATTACTAATAGTAAACGAGTTTGTTTGTTTGTTTGCTTGAACGCGCTAACCTCAGGAACTACGGGTCCGATTTGAAAAATTCTTTCAGTGTTAGATAGCCCATTCTTTCAGTGTTAGATAGCCCATCGAGGAAGGCTATAGGCTATATATCATCACGCTAAAACCAATAGGAGCGGAGCATAAATGAAAAATGTTGCAAAAACGGGAAAAATGTAATGCAGAAAAGCCAAGAAACCAAGCGGGCGAAGCCGTGAGCGGAAAGTTAGTAATATAATAAAGCTAAAACGTTCGTTTGTTTGAACGCGCTAATCTCCGAAACTATCAGTCGGATTTGATAAAATTCTTTTGTATATGATAGCCACATTCACGAGGAAGTTTATCGGCTATTTAACATCGCGCTTTGACCATTAGGAGTAGAGCAAAGCGAATAAAACCGCGGGGCACATTTAATATAAGTCGCTCGTTTAATATTAGTAATTACATACATACATACATACATATTGTCACGCCTGTCTCCCATGGGGGTAGGCAGAGACTATAGATTTCCACTTGCTACGATCCTGGCACACTACTTTCGCTTCATCTACATTCATTAATCTCTTCATGCATGACCGTCGGTTTGGGGTGGAACCTGGCCTTTTTTAAGAACATCCGCATTTGGTTGCGGTACGTTCGCCGAGGTCTTCCCCTTCCAACTCGTCCATCCATACTCACCATATATACTTGTTTCGTCAATCTCCGTTCATCCATTCTCTCTACATGACCAAACCATCTTAACATACCTTTCTCAATCCTTGTTACTACATCTTCTTTCACTCCACAACGCTCCCCTAATATTAGTAATTATTATTAGTATACTTCGCGTATTCTTGTACGCCCAGCAGTGGAGTAGTATAGGCTGATGATGATGATAATTCTTGTAATATATGCTCTACCTCATGAGTCTAGTGGTTAGCCTATACGGGATTTGTATACTAAGCTTGATGTGTGGCTTGTGTACCTTCTTCAGTAGCCCGATTCACGTAATTAAAACCGTAGCGATGTCGCGGCGACTTAATCGTTGAAACAGTTTTCCAGTATGTTCCTCGCGAACGCAACAATGTTGCACTGTTGTCGCTATCTCTATCCCTCACGATGCCAACGCGTGCCCGAGAGGTGAAACAACAATACATTTGCAACCTTTTTGCGCGTATTTCTTGTTCCGAAATTTGGAGATTACTCTTTTATAATATAGTTATTACGTAGATTAATTTATTTGTAAAATGATATTCATTATATTATTTGGGTTTCTCATGAGTCAAAATGGTTCTGTATTCATACATTATCTTGAAATACTAGCATAAAGTTGGGTAGTTTTCATCGAAAATTACCAATCTTTGAGCTCATTTAACTTTTTAACCGTGTATTGAAATGAAATTTTACATTCAAGGAACACGTATTTTAATAATAAGATTGTTACTGCAAAATTTTAATGGCTTTCATTGGTTAAAATTCAAGATAGGGCCAAACTACGTTTGTATGGAGCGCGGAGCGGATACTATCCTCTTAAGTAAGTGAATACCGTCAAGCCAACGTTTTAGAACGATTCTCGACCAACGAACATGTGTGAATACGGTCCAACGATTTTTCAATAGGACGACTTCTGAATCAGTCCGATCGACGGATGTGAATAGGAAAACTGTTTCAACGATTAAGTCGCTGCGACATCGCTACAGTTTTAACATAAACATACCATCACGCCTGTATTCCCCGAAGGGTTAGGCAGAGGTGTACTAAAGTACACCCACATTTCGCCGGTATGTTTAGGACCCATGTAATAGGGGGCGAGCCTATTGCCACTAACCGGGCACAAATCCAGACTCCGAGCTGCTACTAGGAATTTCATAGAAAAACCTAATAACACTTTGCTCGACCCGGGGATCGAACCCAGGACCTCTAGCGTAGCAGTCGCACCTCGGACCACTAGACTAATGAGGCAGTTTTAATTACGTGAATCGGGCTACAGGCACAAATGTAGCTCTTAGCAACAATGGGTTGCTAGTCATATTTCCAGCTCAGCTCATAGTAGGAATTCGATATGTAATAAGATTTCGGTATAATTTATCACTACGTCGAACAATCAGCTGTTTAGTGGTGCTTCTTATGATAAGTAAATGATATTTATTTCTGTAAATAGATCTTTTTACCATCACACCTGTTTTCCCCGATGGGCAACTGTAGATAACAATAATGTGTATCCTTTGTGCCCCGGTATGTTTAGGTCCCTCGCCCCTTAGTACCCCTCGCCCCTTAGTACATGGTACTAAGGGGCGAGCCTATCGCCATGACTAAAAAGTACTACTACAGTTTTCGAGCTGAAACTGAGAATGGCATAGAAAAACCCAATAACACTGCTAGATCTGGGAATCGAACCTAAGAACACAAGCGCAGCAGTCGCGCCAAGGACCAATAGACTAACGAGGCAGAGAGAAAAAGAGTAAATACTTAGAGCGTTTAAATAAATTGGGACTTTTACTCACTAAGTCACTGGTTTACTTGTTTTTAACTACCTAGATGTCGCCAAGATTATTAAATTATTTTAGTGAAGGAAAAATACAACCGCGGGCAGGATTCGAACCTGCGTCTTCTGGTAAAGTACACCAAACGCTATGACCGCTAAGACACAGCGAGTCCCACCCGCCAAGTCGAAATTTGCCTTCACACTTTTTAATTTACGTCTTTGAGGTTAGCGTCTGGTGTAGTTATTTAACCAGAAGACGCAGGTTCGAATTCCTTCTCTAAAATAACTTAATAAACTTTGCATGGAAAATGCCTAAAGAATACAAAAATATAGATGTCGCCATTACCTAACTGACAACCTCTGAGAAGAAAATCGAAACTAGATATGATATATCGTTCACATATCACGAAAAAATACAGAAGATTAAACACATACCATCATCACGCCTGTATTCCCCGAAGAGTTAGGCAGAGGTGTACTAATGTACACCCACATTTCGCCGGTATGCTTAGGTCCCATGTAAAAGGGGGCGAGCCTATTGCCATTAACCGGGCACAAATCCAGACTCCGAGCTGCTACTGGGAATTTCATAGAAAAACCCAATAACACTTTGCTCGACCTGGGGATCGAACCCAGGACCTCTAGCTTAGCAGTCGTGCTTAGGACCACTAGACTAATGAGGCAGCCTTAATAAATGCAAATAAAGATTAAACACACCTATGTATATAAAATTAATTACTCTATATTTACTGAACTATGAAGTAGAATTACCATCACACCAAGGCCGGCCGCGCTTCCTACAAGCATGCGCACGCGCACCCTTGATCTATACCCAACGGATATCATCTCTATACCGACGCAGTATCATTCATTTCTCTGATTGATAACTGTAGAAGCATACTGCATAATAAATACTAATGCCTCATCAGTCTAGTGGTCACAAGCGCGACTGCTACGCTAGAGGTCCTGGATTCGATTTCCAGGTCAAGCAAAGTGTTTGAGTTTTTGTATGAAATTCTCAGTAGCAGCTCAGATGGATTTGTGCCCGGTGAATGGCAATAGGCTGGGCCCTATTACATGGGACCTAAACAAACCGGCGAAGTGTAGGTTTACATTAGCACACCTCTGCCTAACCCTTCGGGGAATACAGGCGTGATGGTATGTGTGTTAATGTACGGTGGGCAGCACATCAAGTTACCACAAAATCTCAAATTTATTGTGGTAGGGCCACGCTGTTCGCAGCATGAATGGGCCGGCTCGACCGGGGAAGTACCACACTCTCGCAGAAGACCGACGTCCGAGTAGTAGTGTTTCGTTACTGCGTTTCGTTCGGTGAGCGGGAAGGCCGGAGGCCCAATTCCTCCCCCAATCCCCTTCCTTCTCCTTTTCCCCTTCCCCTCCCTTTCCCTAAATAGGCTCGGCAACGCATCTGCAACTCCTTTGGTTTTGTAGATGTCCATGGGCGGCGATGACTACTTACCATCAGGTAGCTCGCCTGCTCGTTTGCCGAGTTATCCCATAAAAAAATAAAAATAAAAAAATCTCAGTTGATTTTAAACTTTATTTTTAACATTTTAAGGTTTATAATTTGGAGAAATTTGACAGTTTTGTATACCTTGACCTGCTGGCGACTGTACTATAAGCGGTGATGGCCTAGTGGTATCGGCCGTGACTTACGAATTGTAGGTCGTAGGTTCAAAGGTAAATTATTTCATCACCACTGCTCCCAAAACGGAGAAGGAAAACATCGTGAAGCATCCGGAAATCCTAGAACCAAATATCCGAAGACATGTGACATCTACCAACCCGCACTGGGTCCGCGTTGTGGATAATGGCCCACTCCCTCTCACCGAGAGGAGGCCTGTGTCCCAACAGTGGGAACATTATAAGCTGATTATGTATAACATACATACATACATACCATCACGCCTGTATTCCCCGAAGGATTAGGCAGAGGTGTACTAATATACACCCACATTTCGCCGGTATGTTTAGGTCCCATGTAATAGGGGGCGAGCCTATTGCCATTAACCGGGCACAAATCCAGACTCCGAGCTGCTACTGGGAATTTCATAGAAAAACCCAATAACACTTTGCTCGACCTGGGGATCGAACCCAGGACCTCTAGCGTAGCAGTCGCGCTTAGGACCACTAGACTAATGAGGCAGTCATTATGTATAACACTAGACTAAAAGTGTATTTCATGGTGTTGTCAGTAGACAATTCTGAACTGCTACTAACTCTGTCTCTATAATAATCTGTCTCTCTGTGAACTTTTCACGCTAAAACCTCTGAACCGATTAAGATGAAATTTAACATGGAGATAGTTTGAGACTCTTAGAAGGCCATAGGCTACTTTTTGTCTCTAAATGTTTTGTTAGCTAGTCAGCGATAAATTCGTTGAGTGAGCGACCGACTGTTGAAACTTCAAAGCAAACTGAAGGTGATTTACCCAGCAATTGTTTATTTTTGGCTCACTGTCTGCTACAAAGTCTGAGCCGAAAATAAAAATAGAAAAGTAATAGATAAAATATTATGAAACTGGCTATGCCCCGCGTCTTCACCTTCTTTCTGCTGGGCTCCAAAGGGTCGTACCGTAGTGAAATCATCGTCATCAACCCATTACATTGTCCCACTGCGGGGCATGGGTCTCCTCTCAGTACGAGAGGGATTAGGCTATAGTCCACCACGCTAGCCTACTGCGGGTTGGCAGACTTCACATGCCGTCAAGAATATCTCTCAGGCATGCAGGTTTCCTCACGATGTTTTCCTTCACCGTTTAAGCGCGTGATAATTAATTAGTAATGCGCACTTACTTCGAAAAATTATTTAGGGCATTGGCGGTCCGAGGAAATATGTTGGCACGTAGATTCTCCCGCTGTACTGATCAGGTTAAATTAACTATGTTTAAGGCGTATTGCCAGGGTCTTTACACGGGGAGTCTATGGGTCAGCTACACCAAAAGGTCGTTGGATGTTCTACGCATTCAATATAATAATATTTTTAGGATGCTTTTGAAGCTGCCTAGGTTCTGTAGTGCTTCTGAAATGTTTGCAGAAAATCGAACTGACGGCTTTCGTGCAGTCATTCGTAAAAAAGTTGCTTCATTGCTACACAGAACAAGGGACAGTAACAACAGCATCCTACAAGCAGTGGCGGAGAGTATTTATTCTCCTATTTTGAGGCACTTTGTACGGATAATTAACGAGTAACTTTCGTACTTGTTCACGGTTCGTGCAGAGTGCGTCAAATTTAAATATGTCAAATTTATAAATATGTTCTGTAAATGTTTATGACTTACTAACACTAGATATAAGGGAATATTACTAACACGATGGATTATTGCTATCTGAATAAATAAATTTGAATTGAATTGAATTATTGAAAAGTCAGAGGTGCGTGCCTTGGATTCGAACTCGAGACCTTTGACTTGGCAGTCCAATGGTCGTATCACTAGGCTATCACTGCACTTCCGTAGTGAAATAACCTAAGTTAATCCTTACCCCCGACTCAAAAACGACGAGGTGTTATTAGTTTGACGTGTCTGTGTATGTGTAGCATCGTAGCTTCCGAACGGATGCACCGATTTTGATTTTGTTTTTAGTGTTTAGTAGTTTTATAACGTCTTATAATAATTTATTTTTGCCAGTTAAGGTCCCATGAAAATTGGTGCAGCTATGATAGTCAGACGAAATTTTTTAATTTTTTTTTTTTTGCTACGGGTTGTACCGATAAGGTACAGTCGCCAGCAGGTACACAAAACTGTCAAATTTCTCCAAATGATTTGAAACCTTAAATTGTTGAAGATAAAGTTCAAAATCAACTGAGAAAATTTGACATTTTGTGGTAACTTGATGTGCCGTACCTACTTTTATATGTATTTATTAAAAAGCTGTTATTTTGACATAATGACTATATTAGATGGGCATCCCTCAATATTCATGTTTGTTATGTTATCTTGTATTGTAATGTAACTATTGACATTTTAAACTTTCTTTATCTCTACCTTTTCAATTGTTGTCTTCTCATTTTTTTAAGTGAATTATTATTAGCTCTTAACCGAGAGGAGAGTAAGGAGAGTAGGGAAACCTTTGCCCTGCAGCGGGACGATAATGGCTGATAAAAAAAAATATACGCACACGATTTCGGTTAGCCAGAGGTGCGAGCCTCAGATTTAAACTAAGACCTGCTTTTCTTACAAGGTAGGTATTATGAACTTTTAATAATAACTTACCTAGAACATGTAGGTGGCAAGTTGCTCCGATCCAACGCCTCAGTCACCGCAGCCACCACAAATAACGCACCAAATACACACCACATTTTGTTATTAAAATACATCTTCACTTATCGACAATAAACTATCGACAATGGCACAACACTAAACTAACACTAATATCACTCGGTAAATAAATTAACAGGAACAAAATTTCACTAAATAAATAGGTATTTAATAAAGTTTTTGGTTAGTCTTAATTGTTTTTTCTTTTGTGTTTACGTGTTAAGAAACGTGCTTAGAATTTTAAATGGCTTCCTTCTGAATGGTGGGTTGGACATTTTGGGCGGTATGCTGGCTTAGTAACTTCAATTGTTGAAAGTCGACATGCCAAACCTGAAACAAGGAGATGCATTATTAGATAAGTAAATAGGAAATTATTCTAGTTTGTGCGGTTTTTTGTGTTCTACCTTACTTAATATTGTGTTGCAGTTTTAAACATTTGCTGAAGATATACGATACGATCTAGTATTGTATCTCAAAGATGTAACTTCCACAATGTCCTCAGAAGTCTTACCACAATATAAAAAGCTGAATCGTTCGCGCAATACATTCGCAAACAATGTAAAACCAGATCAGAATCAATGAAAACTATCTAGAATCTAAAATCAACGGTCAGACCGATTCAACCGGCGGATGCCGATTGTCTGTCCACAATTGTGCATTGTATTGTCAGTAGCGACAACGTATACATGACGTAGTCGACAAGCGCGAGCCGACCGCGGCCTGAAGGACCAGGCACGTGACGCGTGACGTAAGGACCAGAATACAGGCTTAGTTCAATAAGCAAAGAGAACTGAGGCCGAATGAACGTTTGTGTAACCACGTGTGGAACTCACGAGCTCCAACATGTGAATTGATGAAAGGAATCGCGTATGATGATGGAAAATAATTGTGATACGCGTAAATAGCGCCGTGTGTGACCAATTGCTGAACTAATTAAAAGCAATATGAACAAATAAGAATGCAATTGAGACTCGACATTGGAAAAACTGACTTCAATTTAAAAACAAATATAGACTGCATTATTTAAAGTCCAAATAAATTTTCATTACAGCTCAAATGACACAGAGGTCATTGACAGTGCAACATTTCGATACAGATAACGATAACATCAGCATGCTAATTTAGTCATTCTAAAAACATCACAGTTTTATTTATTATTATTAAGGAACATTTTAATAAATGCACACAATAATAACCTACTAACTGTAGTCAACAGGTGGTTTATTTTGAAGGCTGACAAATCACTGCATGACAACAAGCGACTGAGTTCAGTTTGGATGTGTTGACTGGGCAGTTACCTATGTTAATTTTATTACGAACATAAATAAGCAAATAGTTTAACGAAAGTAACAAAGTTCAAAATTTGAACTGTTTTGTTATTTGCTCCATAAAATAAAGTCTCATGTTCATTTAATATTGTTTGAGTAAGGGCATTAATTGCAAATAGCATCTATGAAATAGCGTTAGTAATTGCTAAAATTTCAATTTCAATTAATGCTTATCATCTGTCCTTGGAGACCAAGGAGAGACGATCAAACTAAAGTATGAGCATTTTGCTAATTCGAAAATCATCCAATCCAGAGGACTATTTGAATCAACCATGACCAATGAGGATAGGATCATATAGATTGAGGGATAAAGAGAGAGAGATAATCTGGCATATCCCCGAATCAGAGAAGATGCCAGCAGTGAAATTATTATTAATAAATTAAACAACGATGACGTAAAATTGATTTACTATTATATATGTCTGTTAATAGTTCCTTAATAAATTTTCTGTATCTGGGATTTGGACGTCAAAAACCCGTAAAGTAGCGGTCATTTCTAAACGTTATGAAGTTACATTATCCTACTCTACCGTCCGAATAAAACTGTTAGTATGTTTTTTTTTACAAATCTTGGTATAGTGAACTAATTTCAATCAATGTATACACAGTATGTGATGTGTGTTGACCAGTCTCATTGTCAAATCGTTATTTTAGCAGCGATGGCTACCATGCCGACAACAATAGGCTGAATTAGCAAAACAATGTCAACGTGCGCTGTGTCATATTGACGTTCATTCTATAAATATAATACTGCTGAGCTTTTCATTGTGCGACCTCAGTATCCTGCTGTGGTTTAGGTTTATATATTTATTTTTAAATGGATTATCGGCATAGAATCGGCAGACGAGCCACCTGGTGAATAGTCATCGCCGCCAATGGACACCTGCAACACAAACGAGTTGCAGATGCGTTGCCAAGCTTATTAACTGTGGCAGACGAGCGAGGGGCCCACCTGATGGTAAGTGATGGTAGCCTTATGGCTAGGGCATCGGACTTGCGATCATGTGGTTGTCGGTTCAAAACCCATCCATTGCACAACCGACGTGAACCCAGTCGTAAAACAAGCATTTAGCTTAGCACGAGGGGTTAACAAGAATACTAGTAATGTGCGACGCACATTCCTAGTAAGACTTTTTCTTAAGAAAAATTATCATTGTCTAAAGAATGAGAAGAAAACACAACCAAGCCGCTGCTTATAGTTAGATAAAAGGGCGGGAAAGGAGACGGGGGCTGAGGGACACGAGGGCCTCCAGCGTTTCACACACCGAACAAAACCTAACATGGCCCATACTGCTACTTAACGTCGATATTCTGTAGAACGGTGTCAGCACGACCGGCAAAGTGCAGTGCCATTCACGCTGGCACGTAGACACGCCAGCGAGATACTACTACGTATTATGTATGTCGATGACTTTTCCTTTAAGCTCCAGATTTAATTCCGAGTATTTGCTCGTATCACGGAAAACAGTTCTTACAACTAAATTACATCATCAATTACAAGTTCTCCTAGTTCCTTAAATTACCATGTTGCCTATATTTAGTACATCAATCAAATCGCTGTGACCTTTTACAAAATAAATACTACATTGACTGCAGAAATAAGTTCCTGGCTATAGTTAGGCAAAACGAGACCTCAAACGGCAACGCATCAAAGGTCGTATAACAGCAAAACACGTTTGAAGGTCGTATCTGACCCCAGCGAAGGGTCCCCCAGAGTTCCACTGTGACTACCGTCAGGCAAAACAATTGTCCAATCAAATAAATTGCTGTGAGTGACGTGATACAAATACAGGTATCGGATGCAAGAGACAAATGTGGGATGCAAATAAATTATGGTACGCTTTTGGACGATCATCATCCTAGACAAGTAACATATTCTAGTCTATTGACATCAAACGGTCTGTTTGATGGCGTGATCAATTCAATTCAATATTAACTGAATTCAATAATAAAGGTTATCAATTCGACCCGTATATGTACATTATCATAATTTTCCTGCCCTTATCCCAACTTACTTGGGGGTCGGCGCACCCTTCATACCTGTCGGCATCTCATCATTCAATCCCTTTTCCATCATACCTGCCTTAACACAGACCATCCATCTTTTCTCTGGTCTTCCTCTTCCCCTCAATCCCTACACATATCATCATCATCATCAGCCTATACTAGTCCACTGCTGGATGTAGACCTCCCCTAGTGTGCGCCATTTCACCCTGTCCTCCACACATAAGTATATGTATATGCGAAAACGTCGACAGCATATAGCAGAAGACTTGATATACTGATATCTTATTTTATGAATAAAAATAATATTTTTTCATGCTAGAGAGCTGGCTGAGGCATTCGATCCTATATATATATAAGATAAATCCTATATATAAGTATAGGGTTATGTAGAGATGAGTTCATACAAATAATTAGACGGCAAGTGAGTCTTAGCTTCGCGCTTAGGACCACTAGACTAACGAGGCAGTCAACGTTGAACTTAAGTTAATCTTACATTCTTGTATAAAAAATATAGTTTGTTATTTGTTTGTCAAACTTCATGAAGCCATTAAAAAAGAAATAACATTTATAATATGTATATTATTTATGTTTTGGTTTAAACATAAATCAATTTTATGCATCAGTTTTATCGTTCAGGTATTTTCCTCATAGTACTTTGTATGCATTGTGTTGTAATTGCATTGTTGTTGAAACATTAATTACCTATATTATTTAATCAAATTATTATCAAAGTTTCGTGTAGGTATATACAACACATTGTAACATACCATCACTGCCCGGTAAGGCAGAGTTTTACTTAATATAGCCACAGTACGCCGGTATTTTAAAGTCCCATATAATAGGGGGCGAGCCTATTGCCATTCAACGAGCACACATCCAAACTCCGAGCTGCTACTAACAATTTTACACTTTGCCCGAGCTGGGAATCGATCTAAGCCGACTGCTTAGATCGATCACTACCATTAGACTGATGAGACAGTTGGAAGTTTTGACAATATGACTTCTACACTACGAACAGATTTCATTCAGAACGGACACAAATCCAAACATCGCGACTGAGTATTTTGTAGGAAAACTCAATGACACTTTGCCCCTGGTCAGAATCAAACCCAGGACTTCACACTCAGCAGCCGTGCTTGTCACCACTGCAATATTCATAGGGAAAGCAGATACAGAAATCTTGTCTATACGAAATCTTGTGTAATGTATACGGAACAGTCAAGGAACAGTAGATACTCGTTGTTCAACGTACGATTTACGAACAACAAATTGCTTTTGTGACAGCAATTGGAAAATTGCTCTACCTTTGGCGTAACTTGGCCAAGGAGACGTAATGGAAACTTCTGGCACCTTAGCAAATGTTTGTGCCAATGAACAGCTTAATTGGCTGAATCTAGATTGCTAAATTTCTTTTTTTTATTCATAATAGGCCTGCGCTTGACCACCAGGTCGCCTGACCTATCTACGATGGAGCGTGATTGCCTAGACGAAACCGATTCACTTATGATTTTAAGACACGTAGATTATATCTACCGGGAAGACCCACTCGGGAAGAGCAGAGAAAGCGAGACATTCGAAAGCATTTGCGTATCAATCATGAGAATAGAATATTCTTTATAGAACACCAAAACTTATGACCACGAACAATTTAAAAATCACAGAGTAATACAATGGGCGGTCTTATCGCTGACAGCGATCTCTTACAGACAACCTTTGATGGGCATGTGAAGAAAACGTGACACTTAGGTAGTCTCGCGAACTTATAAAGAAACTTTACGCCTTTAAAATGTGAAAGAAAAGAAAAAGAAAAGAAAAAATATTTATTTGCGTAGAATACAGGTGGTACCAGATATAAAATTGGTGGTTATGGAACAATACCATATTCTGCCTACATAAAGCATGCAAATTAATTTTACATTTATGTTCATTATAATTGAGTTAATTATTATTAATATGTATTATTTTTTATATAGTAAAACATAAAGAGGAAACATAGTTGCCTGAGAGTTAAAAAAAAGGAACTAAGTAGGTAACAAGTAAATGCATCCAGATGATGTCACCTATTTCCTCATCAACTCTTTTGCAGATTTTCATGTGAGGAACTCTTTTGCGCTAACATGATTTTGTGCCGATTCAAAGGGTAATGTAGTCGGTGAAATTACCGTGCCAATGACACATAACAACTAAGATTTTCAGGTGGCAACACGCAGATGATAATACTGGTGTTGCTGGAGTCTATAGGCTGCGGTTCCCGCTTACCATCAGGCAGCTCCTCTGCTTGTTTGTCATTTTGAAACAATAAACAAAATCCTCACCTCTTTTTATAACCACAAACATACTTATGTGCATTGTACTGACGCTCACGTGATGACCCCACCCACGGGAAGACGTAAGGGGGACGATGAACCACGTGCCTTCACACCATCCAACTGGCTGACCTCCAAGACATCATGGTCACACCCCCAAGAGCTGACGTCAGAGCTAATTTTAACGCGTTGATTGACAAGATTGGAGGGACAATTGTGATGAAAGAATAGGAGAAATTGAAGAGTAGGTAGCACAAGGTTCGGGCAAGATGTAGGTACTTTTACTTTTGTTGGCGAAGCTGAAAGTCTGTTTAGGGACAGTAGATCAGTTCTGAATGCAATATGTTCTTGATATTCTTCTACTATTTGCTCAAGAAGGATGCAAAAGCGACAGTAACCAAAAACTCACAAACATAATAAACAAACTTATTTTCGATTTTGACTTTTTATTTTTCAGCCTGTGTATTTCTCTAAGACCCAATATATCTTTAGGCACAAGAAAACGATAAAAAACCGACAGACATCGCATTAATAATGTGTTCATCTTGCCTGATGTAAACACAAACAAGTCTAACAGTACACACAGACGGACATACGTGCAAAAACATCACCCTCCGTATGTAGAGACGGGTAAAATATGACACGTCATTTGTTTACAATTGAATGAATGGATCGAACTAAAGGACAGCGTGAAAACATTCCTTCACTGAACATTAATAATCTTGGCACTCGTTCTTGGCACTGGCATCTTCCACGGTCTTGTGTACTAAGATTTCGGTAGTTTGAAGATAGTCTTATTGCGTTAAATTCAGTGACATTGGGTCGATGCCCTTCTAAAGGTAGACAGTAGGTACGCCTGAATCGAAGGTGAAACGATGACAGTATCAGGCAGATCGCTTACTGTTAAATTCTTTATTTAACAGTCAAGGTTATGGGGCCTAAAATGGCCTAGGGCCTCCTAACTGACTGAATGACTGGCTTACCCTTTGGGGAATACAGGCGTGATGTTATGCTATGTTTTATTAGGTGTGTACCGCGGTTTCACCCATTTGCTCGGCTCCTGAAGGAGTTATGTTACATAACCTAAACTTCCTCAACAATTGAGCTAAGTATCAACGCAAAAAGTTTTTTTAAAATCCAACTGGTAGTGCCAGAGATTAGCGAGTTCAAAAAACAAACTCACATTAGGTAGTATAGCCACTTAACCCTTCTTTTAATTATCAAAAAATCTAGTGTTCTTGATGATGTCAATTCGTGTAAACAAGCGTGTCGATGTGTGCCGACCTTATTTTATACACGTAGTTGAAGCACTGGTCTTATTTATGCTGTGGTTAAGGCAACGTTATGGTACGATATACTGAGTGGAAATATCTATTTGTATTCGTCTTAATCAGTTGCGCACGAGTAAATACAACGAATGGAGTCTGCGCCTCAATTCCATCGCGGAAAACTTTGTGACCACCTTTAGGTAACAGACAGCTGAACAAACAAACAAATTTCTGCTATAAAGTGTTTTTTACTTAAGTAAACATGGTCCTTCGCGACGGACATTGAGTTTATATTTATAATAGGTGAGTACCTGTTTATTTTTAGTATTCGTAAAAAATATGGTGTTTTATAGAAATAATGTAGAACACAATATAATATTTCTAAACTACTGTTAAGTTAAAAATATATATATTGATGAGAATTCTATAGTAAGTTTGATAGACTTCGCGTTTTAATACAAGTTTTAAATTTAGGTAACCCGGCATCATATTGTCAGAAAAATCTATTCGGTAGCGACCAATACATTGACGCTTTATCCAGCACAATTTTGACAGTCCTGGAGTCGTCATTGTCATCCTTTTCCCATTTATGTTGAAGTAGCCTTATCAGTATTTTACACAAGCAACTGCCATCAGAGCTTCGCAAACCAATGACTACCACTAACGATTGTCATAGGTGTCGTTATAACAACCGGAACCACCGGCTTTACGTGCTCTCTGAGGCACGGGGAGGTCTCGAGGTGATAAGAATGGTCACCCATCCAAACACTGACCGCGGCAACCACAGCTGAACTTTACAGATCTATTGATCAGCGTAGTTGTAACTTAGCCACGACCCCTCAGTCCTTGACGTCTCATCCAAAATTGTAGGCGCCGTGTCATCCGGGCAACAGCAGATTTTTTCTGACACATGTTAGGAATGTGTGTGGTCGTTGAAATTTGAACGTTATTTTCACGTAACGACACAAAGTCTAGACATGACGAAAAATATTTAAACTATTTATAAAACATAATACTCTTAGATAAGGTAGATTTTTACGCATTAAAATTGCCTCTACAAGAGACGATATAAAATTAATTATCAGGCGCACCCTGGCCAGTGAGTCTATCTACAAAATCTTTTTTTTTTTGCGGATAATCTTCGTGTAATCCGTCTCCAAGGGAAGCGGCAAGGTATGTCGGACTCGCACTGTTTAAAAACCATGGTAGCTGACTGGTTAATATTTTAACCACATCATTTCCTATTACTGTGGCTTACACATGATAGATGGAGGGCCAATGAGGAGGTAGAACTTAGCTACCATCGATGGTCAAATATTCTGTTGGTAAGCAATAATGTGCTAGCATTTTGTGTTCCATTTATGTGTCAGTGAAACTGATATTACTCCGTCCATAGGGTGCGCTTACGCCACTCGTATGCTTATTCATCATCATAAAAGAAGCTTAACTCCATAACCGAATGTAGCTAGTTCAATATGTGATTATCGTACGAGCATCGATCGTGCGACAGGGAAAAAGCCGATCGCTCAGCTTTTATTAATAGTTGTCAGCATCATCGACTAATTAGTGAAGGTAAGTTGCTCCCACGCTGTCTGGTTAGATTGTTACTATTTGTAGAGAACCTTGCAGACGGTCTGTTTGTCCCAAGAAATTACAAGATGAGAACCGAACTTAGCCATAGGTAATCGAAAGAAAGACAGGGTGAAAAAGCGCATACTAGGGGAGGACTACGTCCAGTAGTGGACTGATATAAGCTGATGATGATGATAAATCAAAAGAAACATGGAATTAAATCTATACTTTACCTAAGTATATATTACATAGAGGTAAAATATGTTGGTTTTTGAGCTTTTGTGTAGAATCCCCGGAACAGATCATCTTATTCCGAGAATCATCCACTGATAGATATGTAGCTACATTATCTCCAATGGACAAAGGCAAGTTTTATTGTGATAACATCAACGCGAATGTAGTTGTGGGCGAACGATAATAATAATATGGCATTTACACTGACTTTTTCAACCTGTGTACGGATTAGAATTGGATGGATCGTTCAAAGGGCCTATGGAGTTTAGGGTCTATGTGATGCCAGCCAACACGCATCAGACTCATGGCTTGATACCAAGCAAAAGCCATCATGGCTGACCTCTATTTTCTTCCTCTATAAGTCAAGGACCAGGTAGACCTTAGATGTCGAAGGACAAAGCATCCTGGTCGGTAGACCTGATAAATAATAGTGTATTGTTTTGGTTGTGTGTACTTTGTTTAAGGATACATGTTCGCTTGCATTTGGTTCAATAGCTAACACTATCAGCAAGATCACTCCACTGTGAAATCACGAGATTCTGGTTATCCGCTGACCTATGCAACCTTTGTGGAAGTTAGGTTTCCACTGTTCGTTATCAGTGCAAGGGTTAGAGGTTGGCAAATTAGTATCCATTAATTATAAAGCTATTTATTGTGGAAAAGTTTTTGCCAGATTATGTGAGGACCTAATAGATGATGCACATAAACCTATGTCTACTGGAGATAACAGTCTCAAACATAACGGCGGCATAATTTGCGGCTTTGAGTAGACCGTCTGACAGTAAGTGACTGATACCAGGAACAGGTAATTGCCCAGAAGTCCAGAATCTCTGGAAATGGGAGTTTCAAGAAATACTCGTAGAATCGCCATACTCAGAACAATGGCTGATAAATTACTTTTACTGATCAAGCGAGTTGCGAAGTTACAAGTTTTTGCAATATATCATGTTCGCATTACTGTTAGAAGGTCGCTGAACGAGTTATGTTACAGATTCATTAAAAAAACATTACGAAAACACAATCTACTTGACGTAATAATTTGTAACATGATACCTTTATTGATACCGTATTGATTTTGATAGAGGTAATTGTGACGGTTCATAACTGTACTTGTGAATATAATTATTGTCTCCACAAGATAGTTTTTTTTTCCGAATTTATTCAGTGGTGTTTCTCCAGTGGCAGGCAAAAGGGTTATACAGACTTTAAAAAAATATATAGGTATTTATCAGATTAGAAAAAAATATTTAGATATACACGAGTATCAAAACCTCACCGTATCGAAGGACCAATATTTTCGAGACTTTTTATTTATACATTAAACGTTTCATCATCATCATCATCATCATCAACCTATTACATTGTCCCACTGCTGGGCACGGGTCTCCTCTCAGTAGGAGAGGGATTAGGCCACGCTAGCCTACTGAAGGTTGGCATACTTCACACGCCATCAAGAAAATTTCTCAGGCATGCAAGTTTCTTCACGATGTTTTCCTTCACCGTTAAAGCGCGTGATAATTAATTATTAATACGCACATGACTTCGAAAAGTCAAAGGTGCGTGCCTTGGATGCGAACACGAGACGTTTGACTTGGCAGTCAAATGGTCATATCACTAGGCTATCACTGCACAACGTTTAATGCAGGATTAATTCAAATACAGACAAGCTTATGAAAAAAAGTCGTTGAAACATCATAGAAAAAATACAGTCCACGCAGGTAAGACGCGCTTAACAATGGTCTTTGAATCCAAACCCGTGGGTCATTGACTCTATAGTGCACAGAATTTAAATACCGTTGTTAAATTCATTACTATCTTGTGGTTGCATGATTGGATTTTAGTAATCCTTGATAAAATATTGTGGAAGTTTTTACTAGCCACCTTTATTTCATTACGAAAAAGATACCTTGATAAAATAGTCAAAATAATACAACGGCTTGCTTATCATATTTTTCAATTTGCATGATTACTGCCAAAAGGCCAAAAGAGGAGTTTTCATCATCATAGTGATCAGCCCATTTACTGCTCAGTACTCTTAGAATTAGTGGGCTTAGGTTATATGTTATAGTCCTCTATATCGGGATTACTAGGTATTGGTAAAGTTTAAAAAATAACCATGATTATGCGAGTTTGTTTCGATGTTTTTTCTTGGTCGTCAGATAGAAACACACTGGCGCCATCTAGTACAACAAATCTGACTTGTGATTGTGAACTTGAAATATTCTCAGAAATAAATATAATTTATCATTATGTGTGGGTTGACAGAATTCACGCGCCGCTGCCCGCTGTTGAGGAAATCTCTCAGGCATGCAACACAGAATATATTTATTTGCAGATTTTACTCACGATGTTTCAGACTTTAAGGCTAAGAAGATCACACTCACGCCAGTTTCCCATAGGGGTAGGCAGAAACTACAGAACGCTATTTGCTACGATTCTTGCATACTTCTTTTGCTTCGTCCACATTCATACATCTTGTCAGATGTTAAGAAGATTTGGTGTAAATTATATATTTGTATGAATTCCCCTATATTTTATACCAAAATCTTCTACGATAACGATTTTTAAGGAAAAGTTTTAATAATTACAGAATCGTGAGTTACTGTCCCAATTTCTACTGCCATGTACCTAGAATATGTTTCAGCTGGCTAGAGGGTTTTCAAGGCTGAACGTTTAGCCTCTGTCTTTAGTTAGCTAAGCTAGCTACTTATTTCAAAAATATTTTTTTCTTTACCCCATCCAAAAGTCTTGTTGCGCGTCAATCTAACATGTTTATTTTATTAATTTGTTCAACAGAACATATGGGCGAGAGCCGAACTCGCGCTTGACCGATAAGTAGAAAGTTGATTTATGATAAGATTAACGTTTAACGTCCAGTTTTAGATAGATCAGTGACCCTCCATGGCGGGATAACATTCTGGATATCAAGGATTCGAACGTTTTCAAAACATGGAATAGAAATTACGGAATAACGTTTTATCTTCCGAAAGTACTAAAAAGCAAAAGCAAGTAGCTTCTAAGTACACACGTTGAAAAGTTATAAGTACGTCTTAGTTGCATAAAGTGGACCAAGCTTTTCTATTGGTCAGATTTGGAATGGTTGAACTTTGACCTCCAATTTAAAATTAGAATCTCATTACTCTCTACATGGTAGGTCTATCTTTTAAATGTGTTAGTGATGGGCGCATTTTGAAGTCGGTAGAAGTTTCATACATCCGCATATCCATCCGGATTTTCAAATGAAAGAAAATCGATACAACCTTAATTTTCCAATTAACTTTATTATATTTCTATAAGCGAAGATTTGTTATTGGCTTCCTATTGACCAGACCAATTATGTTTTTAATAATTACGTTTTTTTTTAGTTGTAATTCTTCTGTTTTAAATAATAAATAACTTAGGTATATAACTTTCATTAGGAATGACACTTGTGAACCTAATTATGTAAGGTTATGTATAGGGTTCATGAAAATGTAAGTAATTAATTCGTAAGCTATACTAGAATTATGCAATCCATTGTAGGTACATTATATTATTTGAACAAATAGCATGATTTTTCTACGTAATGATGACGTATTTTCTGAACTCTACTCACCCCTGTGGTAATTGAATAGAATTATTACATAATACCTAAACGTGACGTATAGTGACGTAAGCATAAGTTAGATTTTGAACTGACTTGAAGAAAGTACAGAAGTGTATATTGTAGTACAGAGGTCACCAATTAGTTTCGCTCGGGGTCCATTTTAAGAAATAATATGACCATCGCGGTCCGCACATCATTTTATAGAAAAATATTTATTTAGCAAATGTAAAGTTAACGAAATAACAAAGGTTACACATCAATGAGAAAAATGTATTTTTTTGTAAATTTTTATTAAATTACGTACTCTGTTGTGAAAGTTGCTGTGTTCTTGCGGTCCGCACAAAATGGGTCCCCTGTTGTAGTACTTTAAATTAAATGTCCTTATTAGTCTAGTGGTCCTAAGCGCGAATGCTAAGCTAGAAGTCCTGGGTTTGATAACCGAGCAGTGTTATTATTAGACTTTGCTATGAAAATCTCAATAGCAGCTCGGAGTTTGGATTTGTGACAGCTCACCCCCTATGGCCTATTGCATGGCACAACCTAAACATGCCGGTGAACATTAGTAGGTACTCGTCTTTTTACCCTTCCCCTTCGGAGAATACAGGCATGACGCCATGTAATGTATGTTATTATTAATGTTAAAAGCGGGGGTAGCATAATGGCTAGGGCATCGGGCTCGTGATACAAGCATTTAGCTTAGCACGAGGGGTTAACAAGAATACTAGTATCTAATGTGCGACCAACATTGATACTAAGCTTTTAAAAAAATCTTTAAGATAATTTTTTTTCTAATTTATAAATATAAGTAGATACAGTACATACCTGTACAATCAAAGTGAAAATATATATTACTTAAATACAATGATCAGAATAACCTGCACTTAGTGTATACGCTGACGCATATATGTTTTGAATAATGGAAACAAAACAAAATTTTAAAACCATCAAACTTATAATATTTTTGAAACCACCTATTATTTAATTCATTTCGCACAATCAACCTCCATTATGACAGCTGTACCAGCTACTTGCAAATCTCTAAGCTATGTAGATCACCTTGGCTTATTATTTCCTGTTTCCGGTTAAGAGTTTGCCATCAAGTCGTTTAAAACTGAGTGATAATATGTCATTCTAGGAGCGGTGGTGGACTAGTGGTAAGTAATGGCTGACGACTTATGAATTGTACGTGAGTCATAAATTCAAACCCCTATTTTATAAATATTAGCTTTTTTAATTTACAAAAGTATAATATACTAGCTGTTACACGTGGTTTCACTCGCATCGCAAAGGACTTTATGAGAGAAAAGGTAACCCATGACGTTACCTCTAATTTCATCTAATTTTGAAAAGAGTTTAATAAGGTAGGTAAGGGTATCGGTTGTCTTGGTATCCTTAGATGGGGAGGGAAGAAACGCATGTGCACTAAAGGAGTTATGAGTATGTGTGGAGATATGAAGGGCTAAAGGGAGACCAAAGAAAAGATGGATGGATTGTGTGAAGTCAGATATGATGGAAAAGGGATTGAATGATGAGATGACGACTAGCAGGGATGAATGGAAAAAAATACAGTCGAATTGAGAACCTCCTCCTTTTTGAAGTCGGTTTTAAAAGGACAGGCTGCGCCGACCCCAAATGAATTGCGAAACGGCCAGGAATATGATGATGTGAAAAGGTAATACACCGACAGACAGAGAGACAGAGATACTTTAGCATTTCTAATATTATTATGGATTTACGAGAAAAAGAAGTGCGCCCACGCAACCTACAAGTCTATCAAAAGCATGCCTGATAGTCTAGTCGTCGTGTATCTTTTACTGAGACAATAGTCAAAGACGACTTATGATATGAGAAGTTTTGCCGGGACGGGAGTAGAGGTATATTTGCCTTATTACATTTCAAATGTACCTATACCTCCAAATGACATAATAAAGTCTATATATAGAAATATATGACTGCCTGAGTGATAGGTCATGCGCAGAATCAGCGTGGGTGTTATAACAAGTAAATTAGATCAAATTAGCTCAATTTGCGAGCCCGTTGCGTTGAGGCACGTCTGCATGCTTCTTAAAAATATGGTAGGAGACAGAACTTTTCCGTAACTGGTACCACTTTCAAGCTACCTCTCAGATAAATGATGATTTATTTCTATAAATAGATGTTTTAAAGTAAAATCTGACATTTCCTGTGTGACGAAATCTGAGAAGGAACGCCGAAACATATTCGGAGAAACATGGTCTCTTTTATAGTCCAGACATTATCAGATATGAGAATTTTACAATGTAGGGCAATATGGGCCTTGAGAGACCAATTTTTATATACTCAAGGGTGAGCCCTTGAGTAAATATATAATAGAGCTAGGATTTTGTTAAGGGTGGCATAAACAAACCAAGAATATATTTAGAAGAGCCAGAAATAAAACGAATCACGACGCAGAAACCATTATTTTCCAACCTATTGCGCTAATCAAAGTCGTACTGAAACTACGTAACCACTAGTGTATCTAATTTATTAAGCACGCCTCATTACCATGCATCGATGTATCTAACCTAATCATAATACGTCACTCCTGACAATATTGTACCTGCACGGATCACGGGCTAAATGACTAGACGTGGCTGCACGAAGTTTTCCACATGCCTCCGAGATAATACAATTGTTGTCGGCCACAACTAGATATATCCAGTTCAGTCGCCGTTTGAAGATCAAGGTGTTATTCATATATGTATTAAGTATTTCTGAGAACGGGAAACATTCATGTGATGTTGTTGACTTGCTTGCTTTTTTATGGGATCACTCGCGCTCCAAAACCCATATTACTGAGGGTAGTACTTCCCCGGTCGTCCCGCCCCATTCATGCTGGCATGTAGATATGCAATCGTGGCACTAGTACTACTAGAAAATGCTGCGCATATATTAAATCAAGCTTAAGGTGGGGATTGAGAGGGGATCACAATCACCCCGAAACCTTTTTTTAGTTTTAAGTTTATTAGCAATGTGGGACTTTAAACGCTCTATCCTTTTATCGCAATACAAGTTTATAAATTAAGTTTAGTAAAGTTTGTGTGGAGCATTGATTTGCAACGTCACAAATCGCTATAGTAGGCTCTCTGCCTAAATTACTTAATGAACCAATTTAAATTTGTGGATCGGCTCCATTTTTATGATATTAGCTTATTATAGCCTATTTTATGTTTGAAAAGACCTGCCCTGGAACCCTTACAAAAAAAGAAACTTACAAATTTTGTTTTTTAATATTCTGTTCTACATTAATAAGATGTGTTTGTCAATTTACTTATCCTATCAACGATGAGACGTGAACTGTCCACGAGGTCGGTATTTAGCGATGACCCCACTCTGGTTTACAATACTTAACCTTTTGATTGCGAATAATTGATTAAATTTAAATTACTTGTATCAATTTGTTGTGATAATCATATCGGGCATGCTATATACGCCTAAGTATACTACATGAATGATACCTCATTGTCAATTAGTTTGTATATTATGGAGACAGTAAAACATTATACATTACATCGATAAGTTTTTTATAAAATGCCATGAAATAGAAATACTATAATGATTGCCCTCAGTTTCACTCACATACCAAAGAACTTTTAGAGACAAATGGTAGTGTATGTCCGTCTCCAAGGACCAATTTATCTCATTTGCATGCATTTAGGCATGAAAACAAACAAACTGACAAAGTTGCTTTCGCATTTATTAGTTTGGATAATATGAACTGTACTGGGCTAAACGAAGCCCCGAGCGGGTCCCTCAGAATGGCAGACGACAGCGCAGTAGACATAGACGAAGATGGCGGGATGAACTTGACTTCTTCTGGAAGGATTGGCCTAAAATGGCCTTAAACCAAGAGGTCCAACCATGATGTCGACAGGTTACGAAATGGCCGAATAATAATATAAAAATAATATGTATGGATAATACACATAGCTTAAAGCGGGAAGTAATGAATGAGTTATGCCTTTTATTATAAGTACCTACAATGTGACATTGAGAATGGCGAGTGGAATAGACTAACCGAATTGATTAGAATACTAATGTTGGCAACATAACAGTCTTCACGTGGAAAACACATGTACATAACGCAGCAAAAACGATGTAGCACTTACTGTTGGAATATAGTCCTTAGCATGTTTTGATACTTAAAATGGAATTTAATAGACTAAAGAAAAAAATATAAATTTTGAAGCGTCCTGTGCTATAATCTTGAAATACGTTTAGTTAGGTTTAACGATGATATGTAACTGAATCTCAGTCAAAGTTTAAACTTATGATCAAGGAATTGATAACTTTGACATAGCCAAATGGAACAAGCACTCTTAAATTTGTTGGTCTCCCGTCCCCGAAGACCATTTTTTAAGCAATTTATATAAACAGCTCTTTTGATTAGCAACCAGCTTATGGACCCTGCAATTTTTAAAGGAGATTATTTGAGTTTAGAAAGGACCAAAACTGCGTCTGTAACGCGATGAATTGGATAAGAGCATGAAACTGATTTAACAATCATGAACGTAATATGTATTGAATGTGGAAAAACAGAAGTGAGTTCATATTCAGTAGGAATTCATGAATGGAATCTGTCAATATTATAGTCTACCTAACATTTAGATAACCTGCCGGAATTTCAGTGTACAAAATGGCATTAATATTTTTTTACATCTTCCGGAACCCATATACTTCGCAACGATGATGGTTATTTAGTTATTAATAAAAAGGTTTGCAAAAAATCCAGGTACATTTAACGGTAAAAAATAATAACGGAATAGCCCCTAGCCCACAGTTTCACTCGCATCCCAAAGGACTTTTTGACAAAAGCTAGTCTATGCCCTTTCTCTGGATGCAATCTGTCTCCACAGAGTATTCTCATTTATATTCGTTTGGATTTCTCTTTTTGCGAAGGCGTTAATTAAGGCGATAAATATTATATCAGTAGTGTAATACCATCCGTCTCTCATGACATGAAAAACATAACATTATTACTTCCTTATACAGATACCAATGGCACACGATTAGCAAGAGCAATCAATCATCGGACAAGCTCTTCTAATCACAGCAAAAGATAACAGCTGATACAAGATCAAACTTTCCATGCCAAGATCAAGGGAACCATTCAAAAGACACGTTCATTATGAAATAACATCCGTAATTGCCATCCGTGACACGTAGTGGGCAGTTTCCTATGTATGATAAGGTGGGCACCGGACGGACATACATAATCTATGGCCACGTGAGTTACACGTTGACAGGTTACAGCTATGTTATTGATTTTTAAGTGCTGTCTGAAAGTCATAAGATAATTTGCCATTTTACATACATACCATCACGCCTGTATTCCCCGAAGGGTTAGGCAGAGGTGTAACAATGTACACCCACATTTCGCCGGTATGTTTAGGTCCCATGTAATAGGGGGCGAGCCTATTGCCATTAACCGGGCACAAATCCAGACTCCGAGTTGCTACTGGGAATTTCATAGAAAAACCCAATAACACTTTGCTCGACCCGGGGATTGAACCCAGGACCTCTAGCGTAGCAGTCGCTCTTAGGACCACTAGACTAATGAGGCAGTCTTAAAATTTGCCATTTTATTTATTACAAAACGGATTACTATTACAAAGAACGAGTCTTATATTAGACTCGTTCTTGAAAGAACAGGAAGGTCAATTGTCATTAAGACAAATTACATTAATATGTATAATGGATAAAAAAATGTATCCCGTCACAATCTCTAATACACAGATTTTATCTAAGAAAACGAAGAATTGCTAATTGGAAATTATCTCGATAATATTCGTTTGTTGAGCTTCTTACAGCGGGCATAGTTCATTTAACTTTAATTAAAATGATCAATCTACAAAGAAGTCTGATTTATCAACCAAAGACGAGATTTACGAAAATTCCTCACGAGATTGGAAAAAATGAGATTGGACAGAATACAGATATGTGTTGTATATATTGTTCGTTCATATTAAAGTCCAGTGCGACATTGACGAGGCAAAGTGACACCCACAACGTTCTGACGGTAATGAGTACCAGTTTTCCTGTAACAGGGGAGCTGATTGCCTTATTGCAATTTATTGCCCGTAATTTCAGTTCCGTTGGTTCAGGCTGGTTCGAGGTAGCGCAGGAAAAGAGCACCTGAAAGAAATTTCGGGAAATCTTTGCCCAGCAGTGGGACAGGGATAGCTAGTTTAAAAAAAGACAGTCCCATATTTCAGAGTGTACTTCCCCGTATCTTAATTTTCTATAAAACGGTACGTGGCAGGTGGATGAGTTCCGATTTTTTTTAAAAAGCTTAATTTATTGATTTTATTCGCCGACACTTGAATGTTTAATAAGGAGTTCTTTTAAATTTTCCGAATAACACGAATTGCAAATTTTGCATTGACCATTGACATTCTGAAGTCAAGGTAATCGAGAGTGGACAATTCAATTAGACTCAAACGAGACCCGTGATGTCAATGAGTGTATGCCTGTTGATGTCACCTCGATTGGCTTCAATTCACTTCTAGAACTTCTTTGGAATCATTGCGACTGCAAATTGGTTGTGGTTATCTTGAACCGACAATTTATTTACTTTTCCTTTACATCATGAATCCTCTCAACTCATTTTTTTTGTGTCAATAATATTTTTATTATCAATTTCTGTTTCTGCCTATGTTATGATTCTTTTGTTTATGAAGAAATATTGTCTCAGGCAAGCAATTATCCATCAGAGTAATAATTGAATGCTTTATATAAGTTGATCTATCATTAACCATCTTCATAAAGTTCACTTAGAACCAAGTACAGGCCTTTCTTAGTTCGTAACAGCAATCACACAAAACCTGGGCCGGACTTATGAAGATCTAGGACTAAGTAACATCATGTCGATAATATTAACAAGTTATTTATTGCTTATTTTTTATAAACAACATATCGTAACACATGCACAGTTCTGGCTTATAAAGTATCATAGAGATTATCATTACATCATGGCACGGCATCGCAGCCTTCACGTGGACAAACGACCTGTTTCATAACATAGCTCTTACAGCTAAAAAAGTATGGCAAAAAATACTGGTCGAGCGACTAGAAGGACCAGATGTAAAACACCACTAGTAATGTTGGCAAGCCACAAAACAAAATCGCACGTGTAGAAATAGTTCCTACATTGAAACGTGGTTTATTGGATTGATAGTTGATTAAGTTATGGACAGTACAATATGGACAATAAAATAAATGTAATTTGGTATAAAAAAGCAAAAATAGAAGCCTATTTGCAGAGTCAGAATAATTCTCAAATACATTCCATGAGATTCACCCTATGCCATCGTATAGGCTCAAGGAAATATATTGAAAATTGACCATGTAGCTGTTATTACCATTCATCATATTATGGAGCATCATGAAAGTGTCCAGCCTTTAAGTGTCCCTGGATACTACAGGAATGACCAAAACGAAGTAAACCAGAGAGGACCATGTCTTCTTCAATAGTAAGTATAGGTACTAATATTAACACTAAACCTATATAATCAATCCCCTTGTTGATTTTTTATGAAACGTACAAAGATTGCAAATGCCTTAGGTAGGCAGGTACACAAATTATCCTAGAAGAAGAATAACTATTTTTCACTTCACTTTGTGCCCATGGAAAGTTCAGGGTTGTTTTAGACTCTTCTAAATCCTTACCGTTTACCCACTTATGGTAGAGGTTCCTAGATTACGAACAGCAGTTTTTACTTTTGTGATATTTGCACTCAAGAAGTGTTATTTATATTACCGAAACCCGAACCTTGCCCTTGCGATTTAAACTCTGTTAAAGTTTTATCCTACCAAGGTTGTCTACCGAACTACCTGAAGGCATATTAATGACACATGAAACATATTAATGCAATTTTTTTTTCAAACTTTACGTGGTAATTAATAAATTGAATGAAGAATTAGTCACTAATAGCATAGGTATTTAAATACAAAGACTTAATGTTATTTTGGGCTGTGTCGTCAGATTGCAGCATTATGAAGTACTGAAAATTTTTGAAATCACGGCCTTTAATATCTTTTAGGAAAAGATTTCCTTAGAAAATCTCTAAGGACCAGAAAAAATAAGGTACAGTCGCCAGCACGTCAAGTTATACAAAACTGTCAAATTTCTCCAAATGATTTTAAACCTAAAGTGTTGCTAATTAAGTTCAAAATCAACTGAGAAAAATTTACATATTGTGGTAACTTGATGTACTGGCCACCGTACATAAGGAACACATTTCAATGCATTTTTATTGACGGAGCAAACTGACGATCACAACAATAACTCGTTAAAATGACAGTAACAACCGGCTTCAGGAGTCTAAGCAATAGACTGGAATTTGTAAAAAAAATACAATTGCCATATAGCAGAAAAGGTGTGTCACCGTGAAGATAGCATGCTATCGAAACGATAAAATATATAAATGGACTATACAATATAGGTTACTATTCAATCATATTGGTTGACGGAACCGACTGACTTTGTTGACCTTGATGCTCAAAGAAGCCAGAGAAAAAGATCACCAAGCTACAGTTCTCGCAATGCATTAAACACTTGAGATCACAGTATTAAAGCTATGCTACAGTGCAATTTTATGAGCACAATTAACATTATTACATCGACACGGAACGTCGACAAATATTTAAATAATATAGCTACAGCGAAAATCAACAGTTGAGACATCAGTTCTCGTGTGAACTTCTTCGGCAAAGCGTACGATAAAATTCTTGGTAAGAGGGGTTGTCGTTCAAAGGTCATTGTTTGATTAAAATGCAAACCGACGAATTACCTTTCACAAACAGAATAAAAACCAACAATTCGTTCAGTATCACGTCAAGGGTAAAGAACGGTGTAGTGTGCCAAAACGGTTATTTCTGGACTACCAAGTACAAAATATCAAGATCACGGTTATACAGCTAGTGCAAACGGAACGGTTAACTTACCGATGAAACTTGATCGAATAATCACAACACAACACAGACCACTGTATTATAATCAAGACGACAACTTCGCGAGAATTTAAATTCCTTGAAATCGAAACGTCCGCACCGTGCGACGGTCAGATATCAACTGAATGACTCTTTCGCATTGTGTAGTGTAGTGTAGCAGCCATACTTACACACATAGGTGTCGTGGATGAAAGTGATGTGTGTGTATATGGTTTTTTTGTGTGTGCAAATCAGTCAGCAAGATATACCTTGAATGACGCATTGGTGATTGCGTTTACATTACAATTTATAAATTTTTCGATTTATAGTTTTGTTGCTGCTCCTAAAGGCGATAATGTCGCTATTGTAGACAGCAGTTACATAATGGAGCTTAGCAACAAGAATATTAGTAAAGGAAACATAAAAAATGAAGTGTCGCGCCAAGAAATGTTTAGTTTCTTCTCTACAGGGTAATCAGAAATCCCAAAATAAACTTGTACCTGCATTGTTGATGATTGTATGGTTTAAATGTTAATGAAAAATTCACAATATTGAACTAGAGAATTCTGAGCCATGGCAATTTGGAACGACAGACTGCGACGAAGAATTCATAGCGCTTTTCCGTAATTGAAACTGCAAAGGAATTGTTTTTACGCTGTGACCGTGAAACCACGTGTAGGAATAACGTGAACCTAGAGTACTAGACATTATAGTGCGCTTGAGTGTAATTGCCATTGCCATCTGTACTATAAATATACTAATCTGTTTTCTGTTTGATAGATCGACTGGCGGCTAACGCAGCTTCTACACGTCCCTTGGAAAATGTGAACGAGTTCACCAAGAAAAGATTTTTTAATTTAACAAAATATACTATCGCAGTGCATATCTGATTTAATGATTAAAATTAAAGCTGATAACACAACATTTTGTAAAGATAATATGGTATGTTTCAATATAGACACGCCCACATTATTTTTATATGATTTGCAAACTGACAGTATTGTGTGTATTTGTAATTACTATCAGGCAAGGCCATCTGCCACTCGTGGTTTGCACCACGTGCTTATGGAGTATCTAAGTTATCACTGTGAATCAACAGAAGTTCAAAGGACCAAAAAGTTTACATTTAAAATTAATCCTTTTTAATTTCAATTATAGTTTTACTACCAGGAACCCATTAGCATTAATAACATCAGTTAAATAAGGATCCTAAATATGGAGATCATATTAAAAGCATATGTCATCTATTCCTTCCTCGTGCTTCTTGCAGGTAAATTCAAAACACAACTTAGCTCTCTCACGGTGATTTTTACGCCTACATCATCATTTACCATTTTTTATTGAATTCTCAAAACACGGCATGCTACCTCAGGTGCAATGTGACATAACAATGATTGGTTGTGTGTTGCCCGTTCCGCTCTCTGATTGGTCCGGCAATGTCTTACGATCAGCCGACGCACGCGCAAGATTTTAATATAAAGTTCCATTTATAGACTTTTGTAATTGTTCTGTCTATTTCTCATGGCAGACTTATGGTACAAGAACAATTTTGCATGAAATGTTTGGTATTAGTATGTTTATAAACTGTAAAATTGATAAAGAATTATCATGTAAAAGATAATAATAGTTTAGAAGTTTATTTATTAGAATTTCAATGGTAGCTATAAGTAAGTTTATCGGCCTCCAAATTCTATACGGTTATGCGAGACGCGCTGGACAGAAACCGGTGGAGGCAGATCATCCGCTACAGATGCAACCCTGATGCTGACAATGAGCCTCAGATATGAAGGACCGACCATAGAGAGAGAGAGAGAGAGAGAGAGAGATTGAGTTTACTTGGCACCCCATAGCAGTGTTTCAAAAACTCACGACTAAATCTTATGTTTGACGACTATTTTGTAGCCTTAGCAACTTGTGTAAGATCCCATTTGTAGATAGACGATATAAGTAGAAGATAGCTTATTTAACTGAAGTGTTAAGTGATGCAAACAATCCGGAAAACCATGACATTAGACAAATTATCGTCATCATCGAAATTGTTCTTTAATGGACTGACAAATAGTGTGGGATGAGAAAACAGCAATACAAAATCACAATCGATATTTTGAATAGTTAATTCTCTGATCAGTTTGCTATATTCATGAGTAGGTGTTATCCCTTTCAGAATTTATCAGTTATTTAAATTGATCTGTGGTATTTCAATACTGGTTACCAAAGTAGTTCAGACAAGGGCATTTGGGTTATCCAAATGGTGCAAAACGTTTGATCTGTAAAAAGCTAAATTAGGTTACAACTGAGTACCTACATCGTGTTAAAAAATTTGGCTCTATGACAAAAACGACCGCAGTAAAACTGAGGGTGTAGGTCCGCAGTCCGCATTAACCAAATTAAAAGGACCAAAGAGTTTAGTTCCTGCAATAAGTCCTGAAGGACCAAAATCAAAACTGTTGTCCTAGGTAAATTAGGTTCGCTGCTAACTGTTTAGTTACGCGTAATTACCTTCTATTATCATTCTGAGAATCTGCGCAGGTTCTAATGTGTAATGTTTACATTAGCTCGCGATGTATCAACGTGTTGGTTTTGGCATGATACATTATCGTCGTTACATTATTACGCTGGCAGTTTCAGTCAAGTCAAATTAACATTTTGTAAAGTGATAATTATTCTCGTTAATGTTTAAGTTGACAAATGCAATGTCCAGTTGTCCTGGACATTGCATTTGTCAATGTAGCTATTTTATTATACTCCCGCCAGTCTTAGTGTGGTTAAAATATGTTCTACATATATACTACTACTTCTTCACAGTATTCTTTAAGACATTCATTCAATGGCCATAATAACATTTGCAAATTGGACGGCACAATTAGAATCGAATTCAGTAAAACATTTGGCAATAGCAAAACCATGAACTGAAACGTTCTAAATATCAGCCTAACTTCAAAGTCACGGAATTTCCAATCAGGATTACGACACTCTGATATCAATTTTACTGTCATGGCTCTACGGTTCGAAGTTGAAATATTGTTAGATGGTAAATAGAATAATAGGTTCACTGCAGTGTATTGTATCCTTGTATTGTTCTCATCCTCTTTGTGTGATGCAAATAGACGGACAGAAATCATTTGCATAGCATGCTCAACGTGAAAAGTAATTCGCACAATATCCATCACACCTGGTATTCTCCGAATGATTAGACATAGGTATACTAATGTACACCCACGCTATGCTAGTAAGTCCCTTGAGGTGTACAGCCTATTGCCATTAATCGGGCAGAATGTCAGACTCCGAGCTGCTACTGAGAATTTTATATAGGTAAAACTCAATGACACTTTGCTCGACGCGAGAATGGGACCCAGGACTTCTAGCGAAACACGACTGCTAGCGCTTAGGATTACTAGACTAATATATAAGAATAAGCAGTAATTCGCACAATAAAAGGAATGAACAATATTCTGTCGAAGCTGTTGGCGAAAATGGTCAAGTCATCACGGAATTCAGCATGATTTTACTAAAGCACAAACATCAATAGTTTTTAAGGCAATTAAATTAAAAATTTTAGTAGTCAAGTCATTGGTTCTATTTTTGGAGAGTTCAAATACTTTACGTAGTTTTTAACTGTCATCTCATCATCTGCAAGTCATCAAGACTTCCCTAAGCCTGTTGGAGCTGATTTCGCGAGAGTCAGATCATGTTTGCGTTTTGAACCCTTTCCTCAACTGAGTGGTATTGTACAATGTTCTAGCAAAAATTCTTGCTGGAATACTCATGAGATTTGAAAAATACCCTATTTTGAGAAAGCAAGTTTACAACAAGCTACAATACCACTACATAAACTAAAGCGTAATCTATACGAAAGACTATTATAAAGAGAAAAGATTTGCTAGATTTATTTGAAATCGATACTTTATCTCTAAAACTTGTTAACCGATTCTCATAATTCGTGCACTAAGTATTAGAAAGCTACGATATTCCTGAAACATAGGCTATTTAATATTATTTAAGCGTCGGTAGCCTAATGGCTAGGGCGTCGGACTTGCGATCATATGGTTGCCGGTTCGAACCCCACCCATTGCACTACCGACGTGAACCCACTCGTAACACAAGCATTTAGCTTAGCACGAGGGGTTAACAAGAATACTAGTAATGTGTGACCCACATTGCTCGTAAGCTTTTTTTAATAAAAAAAAAATAAAAAAAATATATATACCGCGTTATAACTGGTATCCTATAGGACGAAACCCTAAGCAACTCTAGTTACAAAATTACGAAATAGTAACTCTTCTTTCTTAGACCGTACCGTAAGAAGCCATTGTTTAATTGTTTGATAGTGTCTACACGTGGTCTTATGCGACTAGACACCGACCATTATTATACACTACAATATACATAAATAACAAACAACGATTGCGCACAGGATGTTTTGTGAAAATGTGTGCACAAAAAAAGAAAAAGAAATGTAGACACAAGTGTAACAGTCTTGAAGTAAATAAGGAGTTAATGACTTCTATTGATAGGTTACTTTGACACGAAGAATGTGCATTTAAAAAGTTTTTTTTGTTCAACACAACACCTTTCATGTCAACACCTCCAAAGCGCCACTGCGCCTGCGACTGACAAGGTCGAGTAGTGTTATGCGATTTTTCTATGAATTTCTCAGTAGCCTATGGGAGCATGGACTGATACCCGGTTAATGGCAATAGGCTTGCTCCCTATTATATAAACCTCTACCTAACAAAGATATGAATTTTCTAATTAAAGAAAATTTCTTAGTGAAAGAAAAATTCGATCTCAGGCAGGGTTTGAACCTGCGTCTCTCTGGTTAAGGACACCAGAAGAACATTTCGCAATATTTAAAACTAATAAAACTAAAAACTAATAAAAAATAAGCTATACCTAATTCCGAAGCTGGTATCGATAGTAGGCCGATTATGCTTATGCAAATTTTACTAGATTTTCAAAAAAAGCGCAACTTTTCAGCAATGAAGGACTAAAAATAGTCTCAAATGAAAATGAAAGCAAGTAAACTACTTATACTAAATCCATTCAAGGTGAAATCGAAGCCGATAAAACTGGCAGTTATCGATACTTGTGATTAATGGTTTATTAATGGCAATGCAATCTTTATGACCAATTTTTATTTTTCTAATTAAAGTGGATTAGTTTTTTTTTATTAAAATGGTTTTGCTCTTGACTTTGATCTTGCTGCCGAGGCAAAGATAACGACGGTGGAGCAAGCACACCCAGAAGGTCAACCTACTTTTGAAAATATTCGGATTGTATAAACTCGGAAATACAGACGCAGAAAGGGAGTTCAACCCCTTGGCTGAGTGCATAGTAAAATATGATTCATAGAGTTGTGTGGAATTCATATAAAATTAATTCATATAGCTTAGAGCTGATACTGAGTTTATGAGAGAAACAATTTAGGTTTCTGATTTTTACAAGTGCATATTTATAAATTAATTATTACGCGCTTGAACGGTGAAGGAAAACGTGGTGAGGAAACCTGCATACCTCAGAAAATTTCTTGACGACGTGTGATGTCTTTCAACCCGAAGTAGGCTAGCGTAGTGGACTATAACCTAATCCCTCTCATTTTGAGAGGAGATGCCCAGCTATAGGACAATGGGTTGATTATGACGTTATGAATGAAGCTTGATGGAAAATGCATACTAAATCGATGAATCGATTTAATACTCAATACTCAATACTCAATACTCAATATATTTATTGCACTCCACAATGTTAACAGGTGTTACACAGTAATTTAGTAGGTATCAATCATGGACCCTGTCGGGCACGGCAATTTAGGAGAGAGGAGGAAGGCATTCTATTTTTATATTTGTTATACCTACTACTTTTTTTTTAGTTTTTTTTTTTTTTTTAAATTATGTTCTTAATTTTTTTTTTATAATTATTGTTTTGTATATACTATTTATATACCGTTTATTTTATTAGCATATTGTATCAATATACCTTGTAAGATTTATATAATTATGTATTTATTATTATATATTTAAACATATTTATAAAGTTATTTATTTGTAGTTTGTTTTGAATATATTGTTGTTGTTAGACTAACAATCAATACAGAGATGTATTGATTATTGAATACGAAGTAGGGTATCCGACACCTCAGTCTATCCGTGACCATGGATGCTATTAGGGATCCGAAACGTCGGGAATCAAATTTATCAATATCGATAAAATCCGTAAAAAGTTTTTTTTTTCAATAATACGAGTTGATTGATTTTAAACAAACTCTATAATTTGGATTTTAAATAGAAATGATCTTTTGCATGCAAGTAAGGTTCAATAAAGACATCAATAATCAAAAACAAAATGTATACAGAACATATTTAGAGGAAAAAACGGAATAGATAATAATATGCTTAGATAACGATATGAAATAGTCATGTTAGAAATTAAAATTGATACTAGTGGTTCTATTTTATTGCAAACACGTGCATTCTATACTAACGTAGCACAATGTAAAGTGCAACAGAGAAACCCTACCGATACCATCAAACGCATTGGTAAATCAACTTTTCAATAAAAATACATTTGCCTTGAACTCAGACAAAGAACAATGATATGACTATCAAGCAACTTAACAACAGATCAACTCTTAACATAAAATAATAAATTCAACTCTTTATCGATCCAGTAGGGCCAGGCAGTGCATTCACAAACACACATACATACAAACGGCGGCCATGACAGTTCGCCGAGCCTCTGAAACCGCAGTCGCCGATTGGCTGGTCGGATCGCGCCTCCATGACGTCACCGACTCAGGCGCACGCATTTTATCGAAAAACTATAGCCACAGTAATGGAGATAGCGATTTATGAATAGTTTATTGAGCGTTATCTTGGGAACTTGGCATTATTACAAGTTTCCTTTGAAGGGCAGTAGGAAAGGTTATTGATAAGTGCAATCAACTCTGATAAGTTTAAATTTATAAGTTTAGACGAATATGTATATTAATTAACTGGTTTATTTGTTGGCAATTTTAGAGGAGACTTGCAATCATATAAAAACAAACCTATTGCCATAAACAAAGTCTTTAAAAGATGAATAGGTACGTGACTGGACACCAATTAAAAGTCAACGTGAGTTGCAGTATCTTTATATTCACATTTAGTTACTTATGGCAAAATTAACACGCGAATCAAGTGGGAAATTCCAACGCTTTCCAGCTACAGTAAGACTGCTTTCAATGTTCTTGTATAATCTATGCCGAATTGATTCTTAAAACCCAAATTTTAAGGGTTGTTTAAGATGTGGAGAGATTTAAATAATGACACTAACAATAGCTGTACTTAAACTAACAGTAGCTTCTAATATAAAAGAGGAAAATGTTAAAGCTATATCCTATGAATTGTGTTTGCCTCAAGCTTCATCTGCAAGGGCTTTAAATCTTGAAGGACTTATACTGCTCCCGTCAGTTGCTGTCGTATATGTAATACCAAACACGGGAAACTTGTTGGGTTCAACAACACGCCTAACATTGTGTTAGGTCATGTTAACCGGTTACTCCCTGACGTCATCACCCTGTCCCTTTTTATTTTTATTACCTCGCCTGATCAAGCGCGTAAAGATGGGAAGAGAATTATAAATTATGTCTACATATGCTTTCTCAGCTAGAGATTTGGTAGAAGCCAAAACTAGACCAGTTACTTCGATACATGTGAGTAAAATTAAAAACAATACTTATTCTAAAGTTATTGAATTCTTTTGATTATCTTTGTGTAGGTATAACATAAATATTAACACTAATTGCATAGGTTGAGAAGTCTATCCGATAATTTTCTAGCTTCAAAATCAATATCGCTGTATCATTCACAATTAGAATGACGAAGCTGCTTTAACTTAGCTAAAAACTAACTATAAGATGACTATGAAAATTTCTACTTACTATATGAATTGTATTTGTAATGTAAATACTAAGTAATAACAATATAATGGATGACATCATCCAACAAGCGTTTAAAATGTCACGTTGCACAATGATTTGTTGTTGAACACAACATCTTTTATAACAACATGGAATATATTTTTGTTACGTAATAAATTAGTATTTTTATTCAGGATTGACAGAAAATATCTCCAAAGTCTAGAAGAGCACATAGATGATGAAATGATGGTGCAGTAAATACTTTAACACATTTTTTACATCTATAACTTTTCACTACTTAACACAAGTCTCTAAAGGTCTCATTTGTCACTGTTCCGTTTTATAGGCCAGTTATCCTGAATAGAATGCCTAGCTGTATTACATAATGAATTGAAAGATATTAATGAATGGCCGATTAAAACTAAATCATTTCTATAAATTTTGTTTCCATTGGTTCATTGATTGGAAAGAAATTTCTAGACTTAGATGTCTCTGTGGATAATTCGATTATTGCTTTAGTGTGGACAAATACTGCATTGAGCGGCAAATATGCACCATTTTATTCGCATAAGTATAAGATTATCGGTGAGAAGGACATTCGTCACTTTAGCACGCCCCCGAATCATATGACGTTTATGTCATAAATCGATCATTCCTCGATAGAGAAGTCATTTGCTCTCCTCATTAATGTAGGCTCATTAATGAGGAGTGCAGTATCTTATATATAAGGCATCATAGTGTTACTACCCGCTTCTGCTATCACACCATGGTCTATATCTTTTAGAAAGTGGATAACCTCGTGCGCTAGACTGCAAACCAGCTGCAATCGCTATGGACAAATAGGACGTATAGAAGCTTACGTGAAAGATCTTAATATGTTCTCAACATACCATCTCGCCTGTATCCCCGAAGGGTTAGGCAGAGGTGTAATAATGAACACCCACATTTCGCCAGTATGTTTAGGTCCTATGTAATAGGGGGTACTACTGCTATTAACCGGTCACAAATCCAGACTCCGAGCTGCTACTGAGAATTTCATAGAAAAACCCAATAACAATTTGATCGAACCCAGGACCTCTAGCGTACCAGTCACGCTTAGGACCACTAGACTGATGAGGCAGTTATCTTATGTTCTTATCCTTACTAATATTATAAATGCGAAAACGACTCCGCTCGATCCGATTGTTGGCGGATCACTGAACCAATTTGGATGAATTTTGGTATGGATTGGACCAGAATTTAAAAAAATGCTACCTACTTCTTAGAGGACAACCTTTTTCTTAGAGTCCTTTGAGACAGAGAGGAACCGCATGTAAATATTCGGGTTTGTCGTAGATTGTTTTTAAAACTTAAAATACTTCAACATCCATTTTAAATGTAAATGGTTCTACCTTGCCTCTTAAAGATCGGTGTAAGTGAGATCTTCATTTGTCTCATTCTTTGGTTTCCGTTTCAGCAAAGATGAAACATTGCAATTTTGACTAGGACGATTTAGTCCTAGGATTTTGGACCTCGTCGAAACTATGGATTACAAAAACGATAAATAACAAAAAAAAAAAAACAGATATAATCTTCACAGATCTACTGATTGTACGATCGCCAGCCTATCGCCAGCTCATCAGGTTACCACAAAATAACAAACTTTCTCAGTCGATTTTGAACTTAATTATTAATTATTAACTTGTTTGTAGGTTTTAAATCATTTGGAGAAAGACAGTTTATGTGCTTGCGACTGTACACACGGCTACAGGTCAGCCTATACAAACCCAATTTAAGCTGATCGCGTATTGTATAGGCTTTCTGTACAATAAGAGGCCAGCGTAAACTGGATGTGTATAGCTTGATTTGTAGCCGTGCGCACTTATTTAAACATAGATACTTAAAATACAATGCTGCCTATGTTGATAAATAAATCGTAAAATAAACTTAGAAATTACAAGACTCTAGTTACGCTGATACGCGTTTTAATTAACATGGCGAGACCAAAATAGTTGTATGAATAATGTTGATAACCTTGTAGTAAATAACCAAGCAAGGAAATATTTTTTATACCTTCTAAGGTAATAATTAAACAAACATGCTGAATAATGATAATCATGATACCACCATCGACATCGATATAATATCGTATTTTATCGTTTTTGTCGATCGATATACAATTTGACAGATTGATAATGTCATCTTAGTGCCGAGACAATTTTATATATTTTTATCGTAAAACGTCGAGACAATCGTCTTGCCGTTGCTTAGTATGCAACTTAGATTTTACCGTGTCGACAAAATCGATTGTTAAATAAAGTAACAAGCTACCGTCTTCGGTAAAGATATCGAAGCTTGAATAAAATTGTCGAATTTTGACGTAACACATCGCAGAGGGATTTCTCTAGCGGTCCCACCATATGACGTCAGTTGTTAGTATTATTTGCCCAGTAACTGACTCGTATATTACCCATAAAACTGGAACAATATTTTGGCAATGCCACCGTGAACATAAAACAATGTATTTACTGTGTGTTATCAACCTTGGCAGCCAGTTTATCCTTGGGATATTGGTCCAATTGTCTTACACATACTGAATACATCACACATACTTACGGAATACATCATATTTTGATTATTAGTACTTTATAGCAACCGAAGCAGAAATGCCAGTATCCTCCTCTCTCCTTTTAAAAATATTGCTGTGCCCTGCAGGGTCCATAATTGTATCTGTCTATTATAATACCACTTGTATGTGTACACACGCCTACAAATCAAGCTATAAAATCCAGTTTAGACTGACCTCCCATTGTTCAGGTTTTCCGTACAATTCAAGGCCAGCCTATACTGGTTTTGTATAGCTTGATGTGTAGGCGTGCGTACATTATGGAATGCAGTAAATATATATGAATATACAAATTCAACTCGATTAGAATGTAGGAATGACATGAATATAAGTATCGATAAAAGTGGTTTTGTTTCTATCTATATTCGAGTCTCAGAAATAATTATCGTGCCAAATCTATTGTAAAAGTTGGCTGAAGAATAGACAAGTGAGTAATAATATTATGAAATGCTGTATAAACCCGATCTTGAAGAACCAACCTCAGGATTTTTGGGGTTGGACTTCCAGACTTACCGAAGATTGCACGCGGAGATTACTCAAATGGGCTGCCTATTCCACTATAGGACCGCTATATATCAATTTCCTTCACTTCTGATAAGTTAACTAGCATTTTTATAATCTGCGGTAAAAAATATTTCTTAAAGAAACAGGTGGCATAATGAAAGAAGGCATGACCAGTATTTGTACAACAGGTATAACCTAAGCAAAAATATATACGCAAGTAATGCTTGATTTGAGAAAACAACTTCACAATAGCGTCAGCAAAATAATTAGGACATCGAATCCAATGTTACTTAAAGACAGGCCGTCTAGAGACGTTGCAAAAAAATATTGTTATGTAAACTCTACTTGTATTTTGCGTAATTTCTAACATATTTACGTAATCATGATGTTTAAAGCTTGCAAAAGTATTCCTAAATATTAAATGAGTACAAAAACAGCAAAACACTATTTAACAGACCTCTGAAATCTCGTTGATGTCCATTAAATCCAATTAATTTCCAGAAGTGACAGACACAAAATTTTTCTTCTTCAAAATTCCCACATTGCTGAGGATCACGTCCGCATTATGGCACGTCTCCAAGATATACCAAATGATCTCAATTCAAAAACCCAGTCTTAATGCAATAAGGAAAATTTAAACAAAATATAAAAAAAGAAATTTTAAGATAGTGTTCAATTGTGGTCCAAAGACCATTCTACAGCTGTTAAAACAATGTTTGGCTTAAGAATTAAGCATTGAGCTAAACCAAATCAAAGGATTTTAACCACGATTTTATTCACACTAGCATTACGCCCGCGCCTTCACCCGCTTGAACTATACGTTTCTTTTCATCTTACAGGATAATATATAGCCTAGGTTACTCAGGAATAATGTAGCTTTCTATTGGTGAAAGAATTTCCAAAATCGGTTCAGTAGATCCAGATAATGCAACCGTACCGCAAACAACAACCAGATATTGCAACAACCGCAAAGTTTGTGAGTTTGTGAACTCACAAACTATACCTCTTTACAATATTAGTATAAATAAATAAGGTAGCGTCTATCAGACAAGTAACAAACAAATCTCTTCAATAATCAAATGCCAGTTCGCGATAAATCCATAGTATTACCGTAACAGGTTGTACGACATTTAAAGTATACCGGTGTTAGTGTGCGTCAATCGATATGGACTCCGATTTACATAACCTTGACTTGCTGACACGTAATTAGAGATAGGATGACATAGAACCGTAGTTGAAAATTACGATCTATAGTAGGCTTGTCATTCTAGCAGTAAACGCTTTTTATATGGTTCTATGCCATAAAGATGGACTGGAGGATATCGTATCAATGGTCAATCAATAGTCTGCTGTTACCCGCGGTTTTACCCGCTTTTACTCGCTCCTGGGGATCGTAGTGCTAGTACCTAATGCTAGATAGCCTATATAGCCTTTCTCATGAATATCATATACAAAAAGATTTTTTCAAACCCGACTAGCAGTTCCAGAGTTTAGTGCGTGCCCCCAAACAAACTCTTCAGCTCTATTATCTCACATGGATCGTCTGTCACCTAAACCTTTTAGCAAAAAGCACATCCGAATAGATGACACTTAAAATAATCTGCTTGGAGCGAGGAGCGATTATTGTTTTTCATTGTGAAGAGCAAATGAGTGATGAATTCAGTGGAATCGTAAAGTGATAGGTCAAATTATTTCTTAAAAGCGTTAATAGTCATATGTTTACAGTCCAGAGCTTGTGTTCAGAGTCTACAAACATTCAAAAACAAACTAGTTATAGGTACATATATAGCAAAGAATATCACCCGGTATTGGTCGTATTATGCTTACAAGTAAACAACACAATTCTAGAATAAATAACGTCATTTTGTAAAACTTAACAAGATTACAAGACATTAGTCTCGTTTATTTCCCAACTATTGTAGTTATGTAGGTAGAAAGTTAGATTATTATAGAAATTATTACTTAAGTTTCAAGAATTATTTTTTATTTAATGTCACATTACATGACCGCCAAATCTTCGGTCTATACGAATCACAAATTGGAGCTTTATTTTCTACCATGGACACTTGGAATCCTTATCACAGTGTTATGTCGTTAACTGCACATGTCAGAGATCGATTGCTGCACTGTACACACCGGCACTTTCCGCTATGGAGGAAGGTGTCATCGTAAACAATATGATGTAAGAGGTTCTTACGTAACAGGGAACGTACATATGCGATGTGAATATTTGTTCGGACTGAAAGACCAGAATTGTGCGTACCGAAGGACTTGATCGCGATAAATTGTTGAGTAATTATAACAAAAGTTAAAACTGACTGCCCCATAGTCGTAAGAGCCGCTTGAGGACCTACATTATTGGTAGCAGTGTTATTGATTTCATCTATTAAATTCTCAGTAGCAACTCGGGGTTTGAATTTGTGCCCGGCTAATACCAAAAGGTTCACCTGACGCCCCCAGACATGATCTAAACATACACCTAATTTGCTTAAGTTGTTTAACTGCAAGCAATATTTTTCACTTCAGACAACGAAGATGTAGCTTTTCAGTGCCGTTAAATTAGAACTGTACAAATCCCAGTACAAAGATAGGATAAGCACCTTACAACGAAATTTGTACGAAGAATTAGACGTCAATTACAACAAAGTATAAAAAAATTAGATTACGTCCTAGGACATAGCTATTATTCAACTTTTAATACACTTGTCTAGAATTGGAGTTTGGAATAACCTTCCACGCAATAAGTTACAATTAATCAAGATAAGTAGATAGAGAATGATTGACTGCCTCGTTGGTCTAGTGGTCCCAATCGCGACTGCTACGCTAGAGGTCTTGGGTTCGATCCCCAGGTCGAGCAAAGTGTTATTGGGTTTTTCTATGAAATTCTCAGTAGCAGCTCGGAGTCTGGATTTGTGCCCGGTGAATGGCAATAGGCTCGCCCCCTATTACATGGGACCTAAACATACCGGCGAACTGTGGGTGTACATTAAGTACACCTCTGCCTAACCCTTCGGGGAATACAGGCGTGATGGTATGTTATGTTTATGTTATGAATGATTATCGTTAGATACCAAAAATTAACCAACTATATTCAAATGCGTTAACTTTGATAAAGATTGAAGACCTTGGACAAAAGACATTGGCGACAATAATACTGAAACACATGTTTACAAACTTTAAAGTAGTTGACTTCAATATGAACCCAGGAAACTTGGGCGTGAACCAGCAATTGATGATGTATTAGAACTATGTCAGACGCAACTTCGTCACATGATACAAACGATATTAATAAAAAATATTGATCAAAATTACATAGCGTATAGCGTACTAAGGTTACTGTTGTATTTTCAAGCAATATTACTTCTTGAGGCTTCTGCTGCTTATGATACAGAAAGATATTATATTTTGCGTATATCAAGTGAACTGAGTACTCCATTTAATAGCACAGTACCCTCAAAGCTTAAAGGACCAGCGGCATATCCTTATCATCATTCAAAGTCAACCAATTTATCCGGCCCAGTCCTCGCCCTCCGTCCTCGACTGAGAAAATTAAGACTGTAGTAACCCTAACCTACTACGGGTTGCCAGACTTCACACGCTATCTAGCTAATGGAAATTCACAAATCACGTTTGATAAAAATCAAAACATTATCAACACAGCTAGAAAGTGGTGGTGATGATTTTCAAGCGTGAGGAAAAGTTGATATTTGTCATTATAATAGAAACCCAATTTCCAGAGCATAATATTGACAAACCTTAGTCATAAATAGATTTAATTGGACCTATAAATGTTTTATTTACAAACATCCACTAATTTAAGAATTCAGGAACCGAACATGACGAGTAGTTTGATCACATTAGGTATAATCTGAAATTGATATTAATGTTTAACATGTCGAGGTTGAAACAAGATAGATGAGACATTAACAAATTGATTCAGACAAGAACGTAAGTGATAACTTTGGTAATATGGATGGTAATATTAGTCTCCATGAAAAATAATTTCAATCTTTCGTAATAGTAATAAAGGTTAAATTCGCAAACGGAGAAGCTGCTGCTTATAATACTCGAACAAACGTACACAAAACCGACCAAATTCGCGTCGAGTATGACGCGAAAAGAGTCAATTGCCTTAAATACTGTTTGTGAAAAAGATATTATTACTAATTAATTCCAGTTTTACGCTTAAATACAGTATATTTTTAACATTATTTTTAAATATAATATATTTGGAACCGACTCGCAATATTAGGTAAATAAGGAAAATTATTATTATTATGTGTAGTTGTTACTAAGTTAGAATGATTTTTAAAACCAGTGATGGTGCTGAAATGTCCGAGTTACCGGTCTTTTAAACTCAGAATCAATAAAAACACTAAATACTATGCAATCTAGCCATAGATTAATAATAACACAATAACAATTAATTGCACAAACGTCACCAGGATACTCATCCTACTTAACAATATCGGAATTCGTAGTATAGTCAGCAAAATGCAGAGCCTATAAGTACCACAAATGCTTTAAAACTCACGTGAGTGCTCTTAAAAGTGAGCAATTCAAAGAAATCCCGTTGTGAAGTGACTATTCAATATATTTTAAGATCTTAGTCAGCAGATGCGTTGCGTACCGTAAGTCACGTAGGCATCAACACGATTTGGACAACTTGGATTTAAATCAAACATCGCCTGACACGTAGCCAGAGAAGATTCAAACAGAATAAATATAGGCAGGTAGTTCAAGAGCTGTAAAGTCATAGAGCAAAGGAAGGCTAGTGCGGTTTTTAATCATTATACTTCTATACGAGTCAGACATATCCCCAGGTTCAGTCGATCTATGACGGCAATGTAAAAAATGCTCCTGTAAAAAAAGATCAAAAGGCCAACGTGTGGTTATGCATCTATGCGGAATTTCAATAACAAGATAAAGAAAATTTATTACACAGTTGCAAATGGCAAGGAAACAACCAGACTGGATACGAAATCAATTAAAAGTAAGGCACAGTTTTTTATTGCACATATTATTTAGGATTGAAGCAGTCCTTTCTCTTTTCATACTGTTATCTCCATCAGCCTTCTTCCGTATCATTATAATCTTTCACACAACATATCCTTATCTTCTTTGATTTCTCCCTGTCCATTATGCATTCACAGCGCCAATTGCATTGTACGCAATCGTTGCCAAAAGCGCGTGCGTAAAAGTTGTGTTCGTCATAAAAACATCGTTGACGCAAACTCCCTAAATAAATTAATAAAATCAATCTGCAACTTGTGATTATAAGACCACCGAGAGATTCTGAAAAGTCTGGCGGTGAAACAAGTATGTGGTTGGATGGGAAGTAGACTAAATAATAGTTGGATATATGAAGGACGGTTGCATTGAAAATGGGAAATGATATATTCACGGCTTCGGCAATTAGAGATGATTGTAAGAATAGCACATATTACACCGATCTCAAATGTATAAGGACCAGGGTAGGAAGATAATAAATGATGATATTTGTTTTAAAGAAACTCAATGCTTTACTTTTTTAAACTAGATGGCATCGACCAGTTCTTACTGAGAAGAAGCTTTGATAAGAAATACCGAAACAAACTCGGAGAATCATGGCCTCTTTTAAAGTCAAGACTTATTAGTAGCAAATATGTAAGTAACAATACAACGTCATGTCTTTTGAAGAAAACGCCATAGCTTTGAGAAGACTAGTCCCACCAGCTGACAGTACGCACGATCAGTCATGTTTGATAATTATTATACCCTATCGTTTTTTACTAATGTTCTAGCATTAAATAATGCGAAATGTTCACAAAGATATGATTTTTCTAGTAAAAGAAACGTCATCTGAAGACGTAAAATGTGGAAGAGAAATTCGACATCACAGCCATGGTCTTGGTAGCTTAGTTGACTAAGCGTATGGTGTGCTTAACCAGAGGGACGCAAGTTTAAACCCTGCCTGAGGCGGAATTTTTCTTTCCATAGAAAATTCATATGTTTATACCTTATCAGTTTATTCATGCTATGCAAAGCATAATACATGGAAAAATATATAGGAAACGAATATTTCACTAGTTACAGCTTGATCTACAGATAAGCACGTAACACATTTTGTTGATTCCATAGCATGTTGATATGAAACTTGATATTTTTTGTTTTAATCGTGATTCAATGATAAGATATGCTTGCTCAATTACAATGTCGCAGTGATACAGCAAGTCTCTTACATCAATCTTGGGCAAAATATTAAGCTTGATGTCAGCAGATTTTAAGCTTGTTTTAAGTTGGTATGGGCAATAATAGTTTTAAGCTACAGAGCTAAATATCCAACGGATCAGATTCACATGGTTGATTTTTTTTTCAGGCTAGAATTGAGAAATATCTTGCAATGAGCTCTTGGATCATGGAGTCTGCGTTTTCTAACTGACGACATCTTGAGACAAAAAACGGAATCCGAAACTTAGATAATAATGGTCTCTTTAAGTCCAGACAGTGTAGCATCAAAAATATGTTGGGAGTGGCACTCATTATAAATTTTAAAAAGCTATAAGCTTACTTAACGAGTATTGATGCACGCATACCTTGTCTATAATTTTATTTGGGAGCTAAATAACTTAATAAGTACACAATATGGTACAGTTTTAATAAAAATCCTTCGTTATTCATTTTCTACTCATAACATATCGCACATTCACCTACAGAACAAGTTGACATTTCACAAGTTATAAGTTCCATAAACTTTAAGGTGGCAACAGCGTAAACTAGTTGCCATAAAATGCCAAAAGGTTTACCTGCACGTTTCATTTCGAACACTTTGCAACGACATGCATTCCAGCTGCGCGGGCGCATACGTGATGGAGGTCGTGTGCGCCGACCAATCGGAGCGCGCCGCGAAGGGGCACGGCAATGACGCACGACTTACGCAACACGACACAATATTTACAGCAGACTTTGTACTAATATTGGTCGAGGAAAATGTGATTTTTAGAGCCATTACTGGAAAATCCGATGATTCCTTAGGCTAATATTAGATAGGCAATAATCCTTTCTTCGGCGTAAAGCCTAGTGATCTATACTCCATATTTAATGGAACTCTGCAATGTGGAGTGATGAGAAAATTAATATAGTATTATTATACACATGGCTTCAATAGTTTCGATTCGATAATGACACTTTTGGTGACTCTGAAATTTAAGTCAAAACGGCTCCAATAAGCTATCAGCGAAAAATAAGAACCAATATCAGTCTATAAAAAGTTACATCGTTATAGATGAAATAATTTTCTCAGCACTTAGAAACTATAAAAAGAAGGAAAATGTTTTTATTTACATCCGTATAACAGCGCATAGCCGACAATTAATAGAAATTGATTAACTTTGATTCGACTTGACCGCATTCGGTGTAAGTAGTTCGATTAGTGGGCGAACGAGCGATTTCTAAAGAGCAAGTTATGCTGGAATTTCCAGACGAAATCTTGCTTAATTATATCCGTGTGTATAATGTAAAGAGTTGCTTTAAAGTACTGTCAAAAATCTAAAAAATACACCATATCCTTAATCCTGGCTTCCTTTATAACCAGATGCAGCTACCCAAATTGTGGACAATGCTGGGCTCCTGACTACCGCTAAAGATTGTTGCCTGCCACTTTCGGTTGTCGTAAGAACACCCGTGTAGTGTGTACGACACCTGCAGGCGATACGTGCTCTCCGATGCGCGATATCATGGTCCACGGACTGAACGCAGTAAGGGCAGCTTAACCTGTTACCTTTTAAATCGATTTATCAGTGTAGTTATTACTTGCTACTTGTTTTTTATTAGGCCAATCCAAATTTCCTTAACCCTTCGACACTGGTAGACAAAACGCATAATTATCATTTTCGGGGTTCAGATTAAGAATATCTTCATTTTCTTCATTAATTCCGCTAATATTTGTGTTTAATAAATCTCCAGCGACATGACATTATGACAAGCTTTACTAAAACTGACTCCTCAAGGCATCGAGCGGTCTCGTTGTGATAGTTAATTGGATGAGATGACCTCCCACCTATAGATTTGTTTAGCAGTTTAACGTTTCCCACTGATAGTTTAGTGCGACAATTGCCACGATCTGCTCAAAGTCAGTGGTACTTTATTACAAACATATTACTAGGGTGGATAACCTCAATGAGCGTCGATAAAATTAATTATCGTCCAACGCACCCTCGACAAACATTACTGCTAATAACTTGTTGACTGGCTTATCTATTCTCGGGCAAGAAGGTAGGATAGAAAAGGTACTTAAATATATATTATAATTTACGATTTTATTAATAAACCAACACGCTGCACGAAATAAGTTTGTAGTCGTTGCGTTTGTCTCGTGCCGAAACCATGGCTGGAAACGAGATGTGACGAGAAAATCGCGGCAGCACTGGGTAACAGTTCTCGCGGCCTCTATGAAAGCTGGTGCAGGCACAAACGTTGTTTTTAGTGTGTGCGAGCCTTATAACGACGCTTCCCCCATATCGTATGCGTAGAGCCATTTTTTCTGAACAGGTAACGTAACGTAACGAGAGCACGTAAAGCCGTTGATCCCGGTTGTACTACCTATAACAATCGTTACCTAGAGGTGGTCAGAAACCAAAAAAGAATGACAATCAGTATAGGTATGCTTCAAATATAAAAAAAATGGTTTTGCCTAGAAATTTAGCTGCGGAGGTCCGAGGCCAGTCGTTTCGTGTAAAATATTGATATTCAGGCTATCTGGTTCTACTGGAATCCGGCTCCAATATAATCCAATATAATAAACTCGCCTGTAGCTCGTTCTCTTACTGCGCTCAACGCTCTCCTGGAGGTCAATACAGATTGTGATATTTTTGCCGATGAATGGAAGAAGATCTTATCAGCACGCCTGAAGTACTATGAGAAGTCGGTGTGACAGTTGTTGTACACACTAAACCTATACAATACAAGTTTAGACTGAAATCCCATTGTAAAGGTTTTCCGCACATTTCCAGGCCACCCTATAGTGGTTTTGTATAGCTTGATGTGTAGCCGTGCGTAGGTACTTAATTTGTGTAATAAATAATTGGGAAAAGGCTAGGAGGATAAAATATTTTAAGATACAGTGCCAAAAGCTTAAGTGTAACATTCTTGCTAGACAAGGCCATGGTCATTTAGGCCCCCGGAATTTTCTAAAGCCCACCTACAACCATGTTATACTAATTTTCTAACAAATTAATTAATTGAGCTTCCTATAATATGGCTGTGCTTCATGGCCTACACTACATGATAAGGGCTTGCCATCTGATCAGATAAGTGAATTCAAAGCTGCTACGGCCTTTTTCCCAAAATACCTAGGTAGGTACACTACTACAAATATGTAATACAAGGTATGTTAAGATCAAGGTTGCCAACTGTACCTACGAGGTTCCTCGTACAAATACTAGATTTGTGGTCTTCCTTACGAGGTACAAGGGCACTATCAACCTCGTACATTATGTACGAGATTTTGATAATATGGCCATACGAACATTTTGCATCTCCATTATTAAATTATAATAGAAAAACTAGTGCCATCAATACGAATTCCAAGGAACTTCTTACAACAAAAAAATCACTGCCGCATTTACGCGACGATTTGTCTATGGTAGCCTCAGATAAAATAAAAAGTTAAGATGGAACTTTGCGAACAAAGAAGTCGGGCCGGCTAAAACTACGCCATGCGGTCTTTTATTTGATCTGAGATGGTAGCTATCCCGTCAACCGGGAAATCCCCGACTAATAAAACATTTAGTTCTTCGCATTAAAAAAAATATTGAGTAAAACGTCCTAAGTCCAATAGTTTAATAGGGCCTTTTGGTTTTAGTATGTTTTAGATGCATACTAAAAATGTACGAGGTTTAAAGCCAAAATACGAGATTTTTAGCTGCATATGTATGAGGGATTTTTTCTTACGGTTGGCAATCCTGGTTAGGATGGTTTGGGCAAGTAGCGAAACAAGTATCAGTACATGGCAAGTACGGATGAACGATTTGGAACGGGTTGACCTCGACGAACGTACCACAACTGAATTGCAGACGTTCTCGAAAATAATCAGGTAAAGTTATTATTTTTGGTTTTTCGCAAATTGTACGTCTTTGGTACACACGACTACACAACAAGCTATAAAAATCTAGTATCGACTGACCTCGCACTGTAGACGCTTTCCACACAATGCGAGGCCAGCCTATACTGGATTTGTATAGCTTAATCTGTAGCCGTGTGTACGTACATTCTAAGTTCATGGCAGTAGGAATTGCGACATTTTTGCTTAAAAAATTATCATATCCGATAGGCGATACTAGTGTAAATGGAGAATTCTGTCAAAATTGACAATTTTTGCTATAATTATATAGATTTTTGTGAATGTGAATCTGTCAATATTTTAAATGAGACCTTGATTAACTGAGTTTTTTCAGAAGATTCTTCTCAGAGGTTGTCAATTAGAAACAGCCAGCGCCATCTAGTATGTTCTTTTTTTTTTATTACACAAACGATATATTCACAACTTGGTACATACTATTTTTTTCTTCACAATGCAGTACAAATATGTCAATTAACAATTATTTAACAAACACAAAAAAAAAAATTTTGCAACACCCGTACCAGTCTCACTAGTTCAAAGCAATAGATTTGCATTCTGTTTATAATATGAGAATTGATGGATTAAAGGATTTCCAAGTCTGTATTTAGAATAAATTCTATACAAAAATAACCACCGGGTATTTCTGATATTTTTTCCTTGTGGTTACGTATACAAAACTTCCTCATGGCATGGTAGGAATGAATATGTGTACTGTAGAAATTAGCAACACATATTCAGTATGACCGAATCAACCTGGCTTGCAAATATTGACTCTAACAGTTTAAGGAGATCAACCATACATATGTAGGACCTAGAGACCTAGAGAACAATAGTACATACCATCACGCCTGTATTCCCCGAAGGGTTAGGCAGAGGTGTACTAATGTACACCCACATTTCGCCGGTATGTTTAGGTCCCATGCAATAGGGGGCGAGCCTATTGCCATTAACCGGGCACACATCCAGACTCCAAGCTGCTACTGGGAATTTCATAGAAAAACCCAATAACTCTTTGCTTGACCTGGGAATCGAAACCAAGACCTCTAGCGTAGCAGTCGCGCTTGGGACCACTAGACTTACGAGGCAGGCTATACAACAGAACAGAACAATAGTGTATTTCCTATAAAACAAAAAAACTATATATTATCATTGCTGCGCTTGAAAAAGGCACTAAGTCTTGCCTGCACATTAGGTTACCACAAAAAGTCAAATTTTCTCAGGTGTTTTTTAACTTAATTATCAACACTTTAAGGTTTAAAATCATTTGGACAAATTTTACAGTTTTGTATAACGTAATGTGCTCATGACTGTATAAAAATAATAAATAAAAAATAAAATATTTTATTGATACATAAAAACCTTTACATTTTTCTTGATATATCATCTTAATCATTATGTGATTTAGACAAAAAATACTTGTATGAAATAGGTAGAAAATACAATATAGTAGTTAAAGGTGACACAAATATGATTAAAACCCTGCCTCCTAAACTAGGGGAAACCCTGTGACTTTGGAGTCCGTCTTCTGCCTGTTACTAGTGCACAATAATAATCTAATGTCCTGGTTAGAAGTTACCTATTTGTGTTAATTTGAGGTGGTGTGTTTGTCAGTGTGTGAGTGAGAGGGTGTGTTAGTGAGTGTGGGGGTGTGTGTATGTGTGTATGCATGTTTTTGCATGTGTGTGAGAGAGAAAGAGAGAGTATGTATGAGCTCTTGTTTTGTAGGTTTAACATTGATAGGTATATGAGGCCTTTTGTGCCTACACCTTTACACAGCCTAAGCGATCAAAGAGGTTATGTATATTATTTATGAAAAGTAATCTTAATCTCATAGGTTTCTGATAATAATAAATATGTTTCATACCCATATTTCATAGAAATTAACTTGAAATCAGACTTGATTTAAAAGTGCCAACAATTTCCAACTTACAAATTATCTATAGCGGCACCTACGGCTACCTACTGTAACGGTTAAGGAAATGAAGTTGGAAGAAATATTTGGTCAGAGAGTAGCCTTCTCAACTAGATTGAATACTTGAATACATTTTAATATTAGAATGTTGCAGGCCCAAGGCCTTGTGAGAGATTTTTGCCTTAGTTTTACAGAGGGTCGCTTCAAAGGGATATGTATTAAACATTAACCTTTTGAATGAAATGCATCTTACCCTGAACGCCAACGTCACAAATATATGACAAAATATATGTCGCACCTTAATATGAAATAAACAATTTAATCATTACTTTAGTGTGTTTTCACTACCTTGTGTAATTTGACAGAAAAAGTGGCCTGGCGTCAGGGGTACGGCGATACGTTTATACTCTGGCGTGCAAAAGGTTAATATTTATTAAAATAGGAACTGCAAGAGAGCAATCAATGAGCAATATGTGAAATTGTCAACATTTAAATATTATTTGGTCAGAGAGTAGCCTTTTATAGACTTTTTTTTTCGTCAGGCACAGACGCAAACGCATAATTTTTTTAACTAACACCGGTCGTGAATCACGATTATATTTCATTTTCAACGCTCATAAAAATATAAAATTAATGAAGAATTATGTTATCGCTTTTTGCAAACTAACGGAGTACTTATAAAATTAATGGTTTCATATTGTTTTAATTGATACTTACTTGATATTTTCAAGCAGCCAGGAAGCGGTTTCGAAAAACAAATCGCAAAATAATGCAACGTAAACAAAAGACGATCACAACACTTCCCTAGTCTCTGTCTCTTAAGACTCACTTTTTCGTTCCTATGGTGATCATTTTTGCAAACAGTATGTTTAATGTTTTACTGCAAAAGCTTTCAGAACACGATACTTGAATTTTTAACTTAATCACATCTTTATTGACTTGACACTGACATTCTGACGAACAGCTGTACAAAGGCCGCGTACCACTTGGCGATCACAATGATCAAAACGCTCCTTTAGCCGTTCCACATGGCGACCGCGGTCGTTATGGTCGCGGCGAAAACGTCACTCATGACGTCATGACTTACGCCCACGCGACGCCCACGACGACCCATCTAAAAAGGTCGGTGGAAGTGATCGTTGAGAAAATCCTAAACTCCTTTCCACTTGAGTTTACGACAGTAACGTTCGCTCACAAGCATGTGGAACGGGAAAAACTGCGGTGGTGAGCGTAATCGTTATGAACGCCAAGTGGAACGCGTCGGCTCGGAGTCTGGATTTGTGCCCGGTTAGTGGTCGACTGGCAAGTGGCAATAGTGTCGCCCCCTATTACATGGGACCTCAACATACCGGCGAAATGTGGGTATACTTTAGTGCACCTCGCCTAACCCTTCGGGGCATACAGGCGTGATAGTATGTATTATGTTAAAACGCGATGAATTTAGTAAAAAGAAGGTTTATTTCAATATAACTAGGTAAGTTAGAAATACCTAGTTATTTTAAAATTATAATAGTGAAAGAAAAAATCGACAATACAGGCAGAGGCAGTCTTGGTCGTATCGTACTACTTAGAAAGCTTAGTGAAAAGTACTGAAGCGTTCGATAGGTTCGAATCCTGTAAAGGACAACTAGAGGGCGCTGTTTGAAAAAAATTAGTATGTTGTACGATTACAATGATTACAATGCGCAAAACTAATTAGTAATATTGTAAAAGATAAGATAGCAATCACTTGCACACATTATTTCTTACTAGCTTTCCACCCGCAGCTTCGCCCGCGTGGACAACACGATTTTGACTATTTAGTTTCTTTCAATTCTGGCGGGAAATTGCAAATTACCCTTACATAATTATCTTTCCGTCCGCTTCTTTGCTCGGGTAGACCACAAATTTTGCCCAACTTTATTATTTCCCGAAATATAAACGTAGCTTATATCCTTTTCCAAGGTCTAGTCTATTTTTGTACCAAATTTCGTCGAAATCCAAACGGACTTTCATCCCCTATTTTATTTTTATCCCCACACAGGTAGAAATTTTAAAAACGCTGGAACTAATTTTTACTTCTTATCAAGTGCCTAAATTCAAAGTTTCATTGTTTTATCTTCAACAATGACAAACTCCCATACACATTTTCATCCCTTATTTCAACCCCTTTTTTACAACAAAATGTAGCTTATATCTTTTCCCAAGTCTCTAGTCTATTTTTGTTTAAAATTTTATCAAAATCGGTTCCGGGGTTAAACTTGAAAGCGTGACTTTGCTTGGACTTCTAAACGAACTTTCATCCCCTATCACATCCCACAGGTCGAAATTTCAAAACAAATATTTATTTATTTCTTATCAAGTGCCTTAATATAAAGTTTCATGGTTTTACCTTGAAAAATTACGAACTCCCATAAAAACTTTTACCCCCTATTTCAACCCCTTCAGAACATTTTTTTGCAATAAAAAGAGCCTATGTCCTTTCTCAAGCTTTAGTCTATCCCAGTACCAAATTTCATCAAAATCGGTCGAGTGGATTAGGCGTGAAAGCGTAACAGACAGACAGACAGACAGAGTTACTTTCGCATTTATAATATTAGTAGGGAAGTAGGGATTAGTAGGGATAGGGATCTTTTTTATATCGAAACAATTAACATACTGACATCTATTTTGAAAATGTTAAACTATATCTAAAACACATGGAATCAGATATCCTCTGAACATTAACAGATGGCGCTAGTAGGTATGGTTTATAATGAAACAAAGTAAGATCATAAATAATTCATTTGTATTTTTAATAATATATAATATTACAATTTTAAAAATACATAGTATTTTGTTTTTTTTTGGATTTTATTTATTTGCTCTTTACAATCTATTCTACTTAGTTAATAATACAAAATAGATTAACAGTCAATACATTAATAATAAATAATAAATTTATATACATAAATATATACATAGAATATTTTTTACAAATATACATTAATGAATTTCTAATACATAAATATTATACTGTCAAAACTGTTACAAATACATAAAGTTTATATTCGGAATCCAAGTTCATGCCATATTATTTAAATAAGTTAAATGTGTGTAAGTTTTTTACGCTTTGCACGTTGTTGGTACCCTGTACTGTTCAACTTTAGGAACTCCAGCAACCTGGGGGTTCTGACCCTGCTGAATCTGGCTTTTGTATGTCCTGAACTGCTGGTCGGCCTTGGACTGGCAGATCACCTGAGCAGCCTGGACCTTGTACCCTTCTCCACGGCAGTGGGACGGGCAGGATGGCAGCGGAGTCGTAGTTATGCAAATCTCTCCATGGTTTTCATAGTACTGCACTTGTTGCTGCATCTGGCACTGTCCACGCTGTTTCTGGTAGCTCCTCGTCTTGTAAATCTTCTGGGATCCCCATTCCTCGTCCTGTTGTTGAACAGCCTTCGTCCATTCCTCATCTGAGCGAAGAATAGCGGTGTATTTGGGATTTGACTGGTAGGCTTGCTGCTGAGCTTCGTTCTTCAGACTTTGTGTCTTCGGATCGCTGTTCTCGCTATCAAGAGCATATGAGGCTCCAAAGTGTTTAGGCTGGTCAACCAATCCGAAGGGAGTCTGGTAATCATCGCGGGGTTCGCCAGTGCTCTGGCCACAGATGCCTCTGGTGGTCTTGCGGTAGTCTTGGGTGGTAACAACCAGTCGCTGGCCATCGTACATGACCCGAAGACGTTCATCACGGATGTTAAGCATAAGAACTCCCTCAGCCTGGGTATAGTACTGGAGAAGGGGTGCATCTTCTACATCATCCCAGTAGATGGTCAGGTCACCTTCGGAGACTTTTTTGCCGTTGCTCTTGACTTGTACATTAGCCTTGTTTGACTGCGAGGGTTGGATCTCGATTTCCAGGTCCTTGCCAGTTTCCGTTCTATAACAAACATTTACATAACATTAATAGGTGCATTTAGGTATGATAGTACCTACCTATAAGGCACAATAATTCGGGATTTTAAACGTAAATTGAATTTAATAAAATTGCACAAAATAACTGCTGTTTGTTGCATCCCTTGAGAACTAAAAAGGAAGTTTGAGAATACTGAAAGAACTTTTTCTCTTAGAGTTTTGTATGATTTGTAGTTGAACAAAATAGTGTTAGCCGATGCCAGTGAGATAATTATGATCATTATATCCATTAGATTTTATAGACTCGATAATTATTGTAACAGTTAAAATCATAGAAAAATACTCACTTGAATGAGATGTAGACTTCCTGCTGCTGCTGGCTGGGCCTCCTGGCTAGAATGACGAGCTCGTCCCATTTGCCACGTTTGTAGTTGGCCTCCTCCTGCATCACAACATGCCAAGACCTGGAGAGTTCGTACTCGTAAGTGCGGTTGCTGAAGGTCCTCACTTTGTTGCCATCGATGGTGCAGTATGCTGTGGATAAAAAATGTTTTTAAGTCAAAATGATTATTAAAATTATAAATATATTAATATTATAATGAATTAACAAATATTATGAAAATGATTATTACAATAATAATAATTAATTAATTTTCAAGTTGCCGTACTCTGCAGGCTTCATAATATACCTTTTGTGATAATGTAACATCTAAAACATCTAACAAGATTTTGGAGTGCAATAAAGATATTGAGTATTGCGATTTATTCAAGATGGACAACTAGGGTTAGGTAATACTTTTTGAACGTATTTTTCACATAATAGACAGCCGTTTAAGAAGAAGTGGCGTAGCAAACTCCTCAGCAACATTTCTGTCTGTTCATTTACTAAGGCGTTACAATTTATATTATTATGCAGAATCGAAATTTTGCTTGGATAATACTAAATCTTCTTTTGTATGTGTGTTATCATGCTATTTCAAGTTCTTAGAATAGCAGGTTAATTTACAGTTGGTCGGTATCAGATATTAAAGGTGATGGTTATTTTAATGTACTGCCTCATTAGTCTAGTGGTTCTAAGCACGACTGCTACGCTAGAGGTCCTGGATTCGATCCCCAGGTGGATCAAAGTGTTATTAGGTTTTTCTTTGAAATTCCCAGTAGCAGCTCGGAGTCTGGATTTATGCCCGGTTAATGGCAATAGGCTCGCCCCCTACTACATGGGACCTAAACATACCGCCGAAATGTGGGTGTTCATTAGTACACCTCTGCCTAACCCTTCGGGGAATACAGGCGTGATGGTATGGTAATTTTAAGTTGAATAAAAAAAACATGAAAAACTTACGTTGGTATTGGTGATTGGTCATGAAGTTAGAGATGCGCTCGATGGGGCTGAAGGGCGAGTACGTGGACACAGCATAGGCAGCGTAGCTGGGGATCGGCACATTGTCGATGCGAAGTACACCAGATGTCGATGTCATCTCAAAACGAAGGCTGTTGTCAATATAAGAAGTCTCAACCTCTAACTGCAGCTTTCCGTCAGCTATTCTCTTCATTGGGTTCACCTCACCATTCCAGCTCAGCTGCTTCAGGATATTGTAAGCTTGAGAAGTTAAGTTCATATACATAGGGCTTACGTTCTTGTAGGTTACTGACGCCTTAAAACTATTAGGGGCATGAGCCTGAACTAACATCTTGTGGGAAGCTGCCTGGTATTGATTGCCATTTGCAATTTCTTGTTGTGCTACTTTAGCTAATGGATTATTCTTAAGTTGTTCGGTATACTCCTTGGTGCGTTCAGTGTTGCCCTGAATGTGAATGTTTCCATTTTGACCGTACTTAATGTCAACTTCATAAGTCATCTTGATGTCCTTCTTCAGGGCTTCAAGGAAGTTCAAGGGGGAAACTTCAGGCTTGTTCACTTTGACGACAGCATTGACTTGCTCGTTACCGTGCTGGGCTGAGTTTCTTCCAGCGAAGAAAGCAGCTTGGATTTTTGAGTCAACGGGGCTGCTGGCAATGGCTGCGGTAAGCACGTACTCCTGTTTTTGCGCACCTTCGAATGTAGCGCTCACGTCTACTACTTGGGCTCTAGCACTGAGTACTCCAGATGAAACCTGTTTGACCATTTCTTCGCGACGAGCTCCGCTGTTGGGTGTAACATCATTCCTGTTCTCGGCTTGTCCTAGTTCACCACTCTGTTTCTGGTTGTAGAATTGGTCTGTAAAGATTATTTACAATTAGAGTGGTTTCATCGATATAAAATATATAATAAAAATAGGTAGGCACGCTACACATCAAGCTATACAAAAACAGTACAGGCTGACCTTGGTCTAAACTGGCTTTGTATAGCTTGATGAGTGTACATATAAACATACAACATGATAATGAAAAAATACATACCATAAGCGACAGTTAAAGTGACCGCCTTATTCTGTGACTGTTTTGCGAGGTATCTTAAGTTATAGTGAGTCAGAGCAATGTCCCTGGGAGCTGATAGATCAGCCATGTTGTATAATGTCTGGAACACGTTGCCGGCATTTCTGTGGTCTGAAGAGTAAGAGTATCCCTGCAGTTGGAAAACAGTACCAGTCTGCTGGCCGAATTTCACATTAGTTGATAATACTTTCCTTGAGCGCTCTACTACTTTGCTTGTAGGGTCTTGGGACGTAGGTACAATAGAATCCTTCTTCTGGTTAGCAGTGTATGGCCAAATGCTGAAATGACCGATGGTGTAGTCTTGATCAGGGTATAAAGGCTCAACCTTAATTTTCGCCTCTCCAGATTTCATCTGAATGTTCAGTTTAAGAGGCACGTTAACTTGGTACTTCTGGACAACACCAGCACTGGCAAGGTTATTACTGAGGGTATCCATGAACCCAGCGCTGCCATCAATGTTTCTAGCGGCGGTAAATAGGAGTTGTTTGTCCATGTATGAGGATAGATCATTGCGGTTCTTGGGGTCACGATCGATTTTACCCTTGGCCTTACTTTGAATGTGAATAACAACGGGTTCTTTGTATTTGTAGATGAATGGCATACCCGAAGCCATTGGGAACATAACCGACACCTGGTGTGAGTTGAAAACTTTAGTATAATGCTTCTCGACACCCTTCTCCAATTCCTTCATGTATTCCATGATGTCTTGTACGAGTCTTGCGAGATCACCTTCATCAAAACTTAGGAATCTTTCCTGGTTTGAAAGTGAGAAGTACAGGGAACCTTCAAGAGGGCTTTGAGGATCGCGCTTTATATGCAGCATTTCTGAAATCTTCTGTGCGGAGTATTTTTGGGTAGCATCAGACTTAAGGGGCTCGTAAATAATTTGTTTGATATAATCTGCGATATCCTGAGCATCGGAGAATGAAGCACTGATCTGTAAGTGCAATAAAGTTTAGTTTTAATCTCAGATCAAATAAGAAGTTAAGATGGAACTTTGCGAACAATGAAGTGAGGCCGGCTAAAACTACGCCTTGCCGTGTACAACACAATTACACGCACATACATATAAAATCCTAATGACTGTAGCTTGACCTGGGCAAAAACAAACATCACACAATTTTTATTGATAAAATGTCCTAAAACCTCTGCATTGTGACTTACTGTGTTATCACCATTCCATCCAGTAATTTTGTTTCTCCAAGAATATCTCTGGTACTGAGGCATTCCACTGCTTTCGCCACCAATGTACGATGCTTGGCGGAAGTATTCCTTTACATCATAGTTTACATAACCATCGTCATAGAATTGGGAAGAGTAACGAATGCCAAGGTTTTCAGATGTTACTATGTCCTTAACAGCTTGAGCTGTTCTTGACCTGGAATGAAGAAAAACAATCTTAACTATCCGTTCATGGGTTGTACGCGAATATGCTCTTAGCTGACTTGCCGAACTATATCTAAAATCGCTAATAATTTCAGTGATCAGAGAAAACAAATATTTGATTATAAGAACTATTCATTACTTACAAGTGCCAGTAACGAGGGTCCTTCAAGTTTGCAGCGGATTCGATGCCGTTCTTGAGAGCAGCACGCACTTGGATGCTGGGGTCTAGATTGGTCATCTCGGCCATTACTTGCATCATTTCGGCAGTCGGGTTAGCCATAAATATGTTAAGGATTGCAGCTACTCTTACTTCGTAGGGCTCAGCTGTATTTCTCAAGATGCTGTAAAGCACAGCACGTGCATATCTATCCTTATGGTATGCCAGAGATCTCAATTGTACAACCATCTGAACTCTAAGGTATTGGGACACTTGAGTGCGACCCTCCAAATAAGGAGCAAATACTTGCAAGATTTCACGGTGACCCAAGACGCCAATGGCCTTGATGTACACCTGGGCTTTGCTGCTTTCGTTGTTCTCAATAGCTTGTTTCAAATTCTGGGACAGGCGAGGAAGGACATTCTCCAGCACAAACTTATCGTGTTTATGGGCAAGACGGCCATACATATGAGAGGGGTAATAACGGTGAGCGGTTTCATTGTTAACTTGACCCATACGAATGAAATGAGTGGCAGCGATCAAAGCGCTAGTGTTAAGACGTTCCTGCCCTTGAACCTCTGGGCTCATAGCAAGTTCGAAGAATTGTTCCATAATTGCCTTCGTAGGATAACGAATCGTTCTAGCTAAAGATGACATCACCTGAGCTGCTTCCTCATTCTGGAGTTTCTTGTTCTTAATCCAAATCCTAATTTGCGAGAAGGCGGGTGGCGTACCTGCTTGTGCGACAGCATCGCGGAATATCATCCACATATCAGCCTTAACGTTGTTCTTTGAAGCCCTTCCAACTTCGATGCTTCTACTAGTTTGCGCTAATTGATCCATGCTCATGGAAGCAATTAAACGGACGAGAATGTTAAACTTGCTAAGGAAATCAGCTTTGGGCATGTTGTTAGGATTCTGTAGCTGTTGGGCGATGTCTTGAAGCAGTTTCTGGGCATTTACCGAATTTTCTTTCTTATCACCACGAGATTGACCACTCATATATAGAGCAGCATATGCTGCTTCGTTCATTTCTGGAGCGTTATCGTTGATGTACGCCGATGACGAATCGCTGGAACTCGAAGACCTCCAATCCTTATTGAAATCTGTTTCTTGTTCATCTGCAGAACGACGGGCTCTGTTTTTCGGTTCTCCCAACTCCACGTTTATGTGCTCATGAGATTCAGAGGACTCTTGCGACGAGGAAGACTTGTCGTGAATAGCTATCTGTCTTGTGCTCATCGAGTAGAGAAGGGTTCTGATTGGACGGCTTCCTTCAGGCTTTTGCCATTCAGCACCACTGTCCTGTTCAACTGATACCAAGTTGAATCTAACGTAGCTGTGAACCTGTGCTTTCTGTTTCCCATATAAATGGGGGTGCACATTAACGGAGCTAGTAGTTTCAGCCTTGTAGATTGTGCCCTGTTTGCCAGCAAGGATGCGAGAGACAGCAGAGTGCGAGATAAACTGCTTTTCTTTGTTGTTGTGAGCGGTTCCTGTCCATTCAGCACCTTCAGGTACTCCGAAATGATAGGCGACTCTGTGGTGGCAGTGACCGTAGTTCTTGCTCTTGGTGATTTCCATGGGATCTTCCTCTGCAGCGAACTGGGGCAGCTCACGTCGCCATTCTGCGGCTACAGGAGACACGGAGTACAAAGTTTCACAGTCACCAGTCACGTCCGTCTCCATCTTCTTGAACAGACCCTGCTTGCGTTCACCGTCGTAGCTATCCTGGTGGTTGTGCACATGATGGTAAGTGGATAAGTCGACTTGGAGTGTACTTATCAGACCCTTCAGCAAGTTCTCGTGAGGAAGCGAGAAAGCAGTGGGCAGGCTTAGGGACAACACACGGCCACCTTCGACGGATATTTCGAAGGATTGATCCAGGTTTTGCACAGATTGGTATTTGAGGTCGGAAGGTATGCCCCAGTTATTTGGCAACTGCTGGTGGAATTGAGCATATTGCGGGTTTTCCAGCTTAGCCTGCAGGTGGCCTGGGGACTTGACACGGACGATGAACTGGGCCTTGAATGCATTGCCGGAGCTGGCGCCTTCTTGGAGACGGGCCAAAGTGTGGGAGTTGACCTCATAGCGGTATTGTCTGCCAGTCTGCCATGGCCATTGCTGCTGGTTTTCCGGCTGCTGCTCGCTCAGTCTGCCTGAGGAGACGACGGCTGCAAAAAACACTGGTTAGGTTAAGGACTTAATATTTTAAAACTTACTTTATAGAACTGCTTTATTCAATTCAATTCAAAGATACAGCTCTCATGGACGAGTAAATTTTGAACCCATGTTTATAAAGTAAAATAGTTAGGTAAATAAAATTTGAGGGTTAGTTTGAAATCTCAAATATTATCGGCATATACGTTAGGTACTTAAACATACAAACAAATAAAATTAAAAGGTATGGTTGTAGATTCATAGTAACATCTGTTTACTAAATGCATATGAAAATATATAGATACAGTAGGTAACTAGAGGTAGGTTCTTATGAAGGTACTTATAACGAACGCTTTTTTTAATCAGTCTTAAAATATTACTTTAAATAATAAATTAGTTTATAAGTCTTGATCTGTCTGTCTGTTGGTTCCGGCTAATCGCCTAAACGGCTGAAATGATTTTGGTTCTATATATCTTGTTTTGACTATTATGACGGAGTCAAGTAAAAAGGAAAAACATAGAAACGGCCGCGGCGGGTAAAACCACTATACACAACTAGTTTAATAGTAAAAAAAATATCAGACCTGAAATACCACCAAAATGTGAAACAGGAATAAGTAACTTTTTTTTAACAGGATTACTGATAAAGTCTTAAAAAAAATCCAAGGTAGGTAGGATTAGCTTATAGATTTTCTCTAAGGAGGAGGTACGATCTCATTGCAAAAATATTCTGTCCATTTACACAAAAATTTACAATTTACACGTACGCACGGCTACACATCAAGCTATACAAAACCAGTTGGTGCTGGTCTCCTATTATGTGGGAAGCCTGTACAAAGCGAGATCAGCTTATACTGGATTTGTATAGGTTGACCTGTAGCCGTGTGTACTATTTGCGACAAGAACTAAATTAAAGTTTTAGTAGATACAGTTTGTTCGAAATAAGTAAGCCGATCGGAAGTTGTCTGCAAGTGGTTTAGAAGTGGTAAATTTTAATAGAAAGAGTCGGTGTAAAGATAATTAGAGTCGTATATGTTTCACATTTCTAATTATTTTGTTCACTGATTTCAATATTTATGTATTAAAACACTTAATTAAACGATTTTATCACCGCGGTAGTTCGGAACGGCTAACTTCCGATCGGCTTACTTATTTCGAACAAACTGTACTGAGTTGTGAATACAGTCGATGTCGTAATTCTTACTAAGTATGTGACTCTTGTGTTATAGACGGACAATTCAGGGGCCGACCGCCGTAACAGCCGTATCAATGATACGGGGCCCCTGGGCTACAGGGGCCCCTTATGTGTGTAAGCATAAATTAGTAAAATATTATCCACAATGTCACTGAAACTCTTGCTTCCCGGAAAGAAAAACATGGAAAAAACTGTCATAAGTACGAAAAAGTAAACAGAAAAGGTTATAAAAAAATGCCAAAAATCTTTACCCTTCATTTGGGCCCCCCAACTTATTGTGCAAGGCGCGCTACACAACTGGGACAATTAGCGAAAAAAACAAAAGAAAAATGAATTTTGCGCCCAAGGAAGAAGCGATCTGCTTTAACAACTAAGATCGCATCAGCATAATACATAATTGGCCTATAATGTTCCCACTACTGGGGCACAGGCCTCTCTGACAAGGCTGTGGGCCCAGTACGGGTTGGAAGATGTCACATATCTTCGCATTTTTGGTTCTAAGACAAGCCGATTTCCTCACGATGTTTTCCTTCACCATTTTGGGAGCCGTGGTTACGAAATAATATACAAAAAGTAAAGCCCCTGTCTGGGTACGAACCTACGACCTACAACTGGTAAGTCGCGGTTATACCATTGGGCCAACGCTCCATGCTCCTACTTGCCATCTTATTACAATAAAGAAAAAACTACTCACCGACAAACGCCGCCAGAACCAACAACTTCATAATCTTCAGTTCACTATTCCTTAGAAGTGATGTTACTGATGGTGCTAGAGAAGTGTACTTCTGATCTAATGACGGATTCACCAGCTTATATACTAGGCATCTTACACGTGGATATGGTCCAAGACCGACCCCTGAACCAGTGGATCGATAACTACAATGTAAATGTATTTGTTGAAAATTGATTGAACTGATTGTTACTTTGTTGATCTATTAGACTCTAGACTAGTCCTTGTTGCGTGACTCGGCTTAGAAACCCTGAAACCCTGAACCATTTAACTGATAAAATAGTGACATCAAACACTAAAATATATAATTATAATTATACGACTGCACCCGACAGACGCTGACCTGCCCGAACTCAATCGCAGCACCACCAAATCCAATTTTTCCATATTTTCTCACCGTTTCAACATTCCCTGGACTTCCATAAATACTTATTTCAAAACCAAAATTAGCTTAAGCGGTCTTGCCGTTCTAGAGTTTTAGTGAGACTAACGAACTCAGATCAAATAAAAAGTTAAGATGAAACTTTGCGAACAAAGAAGTGAGGCCGGCTAAAACTACGCCTTGCCGTTTACAAACACAATTATACACTATATAACCATACCGAAACTACGCCTTATCTTATCAGTCGAGCTTTCGATAGCTCGATAGCTCAACTGACAAAATAAGGCGTAGTTTCGGTATACGTGTGTGCCTGTAATTGTGTTTGTAAACGCCACGGCAAGACTTAGTTTTAGCCGGCCTCACTTCTTTGTTCGCAAAGTTCCATCTTAACTTTTTATTTGATCCGAGTTCACCGGGCACAAATCCAGACTCCGAGCTGCTACTGAGAATTTCATAGAAAAACTCAATAACACTTTGCTCGACCTGGGGATCGAACCCAAGACCTCTAGCGTAGCAGTCGCGATTGGGACCACTAGACCAACGAGGCAGTCGACCTATAATGCGTTACCACACTTTGTTAAAAGGTGTCAACTGTCCAAACCGCGCCAAATACCTAATTTACATACCATCACGCCTGTATTCCCCGAAGGGTTAGGCAGAAGTGTACTTAATGTACACCCACAGTTCGCCGGTATGTTTGGGTCCCATGTAATAGGGGGCGAGCCTATTGCCATTCACCGGGCACAAATCCAGACTCCGAGCTACTACTGAGAAATTCATAGAAAAACTCAATAACACTTTGCTCGACCTGGGGATCGAACCCAAGACCTCTACCGTAACAGTCGCGATTGGGACCACTAGACCAACGAGGCAGTCTCACCTAATTTCTAAAATCGAAATCTTCCTAGACTTCACTAGACTATTGACTGCCTCATTAGCGACTATTATTAGTGGTTCTAAGCACGACTGCTACGCAAGAGGTCCTGGGTACCATCCCCAGGACGACCAGTGTTATTGAGGTTTTCTATGAAATTCTCAGTAGCACTTCGTAGTCTGGATTTGTTCTCGATTAATGGCAATACACTCGCCCCTATTACATGGGACCTAAACATACCGGCGAAGTGTGGGTGTACTGTAGTACACATTTGCTTAATCATTCGGAGAATACTGGCATGAAGGTATGTTTATGTTATGTAATCTTCCCAATTATATCATAAGCTCAAAGAAAGTAAGTAAGTACCTAGTCTCAACTCTTGTCTCTCATCTTTAGGATGAAAATTGCTAAATATCGGTATTAAACTACTTTCATCCATCCTCACCATCTCCTATATTCCTAACTGTTGGCATGAAGGTATGTTTATGTTATGTAATCTTCCCAATTATATCATAAGCTCAAAGAAAGTAAGTAAGTACCTAGTCTCAACTCTTGTCTCTCATCTTTAGGATGAAAATTGCTAAATATCAGAATTAAACTACTTTCATCCATCCTCACCATCTCTTATATTCCTAACTGTTGGGTTCGGCTCAGTATAGTATCATTTTACGCAACTTCCGTTACGCAATTTGTGGGCAACACCGATTTCTTAATGATAGACTCGTCAGGATTTGGGCTTCTGGCTACTGCCAATGAGTACGCTTGTATAACAACCAGAACTATCGATTTGACGTGCCTCGTAAGGGAAATACGGGTCTCGTTGTGTTAAAAATGGTCACCAATCTAGACACTAAACGCGGCAGGCACATCTTAACCTTGCAGATCAGTTTGATTAACTTAATAATAATCAAGTTTGTTACTGCTTTACACCTTGGACATTCATGTTCCTATAAAACTTGTGATCCCCGTAGGAAACACCCTAAGCCCTTATTTCGGTAAATACGATTAAGTTCTATGGAGGCGAGATTATTACCTTTAACCGGGCACATATCCTAACTCCGAGCTGCTACTAAGAATTTATTAAAAAAAAACAACTAGACTTTGAAGCAGTGAGTCACCTAGAATGCTTTATTTAAGTACCTAATCGTTAAAAAAATAACCAAATTTGGTGCAGTCGTAAGAAAGTTTTGCGCGGCTACACATCAAGCTATACAAAATCAGTTTACGCTAGCCTCTAATAGTATGGTAAGCGTATACGATGCGAGATCAGCTTAAACTGGATTTGTATAGGTTGACCTGTAGTCGTGTGTACATGCATTTCTCCATGTCGTTATTACGAGCAATACATACCAAACTCCCAGCTACTACTGAGAATTTCCTCGAAGAGCCCAATTCGCTCGACCTGGGAATAGCCTTTCCTAGGCTATAGGCGATTCCCAGGTCGAGCCCGAGGCCCTATAACCTGGGAAGCGTAGCGTAGCAGTCGCGCTAGAGACCACAAGACTTACACAATTTTCAATACTCAATTTAGTTCATTTCATAGAGACACAGTTCCGTTAAATATTGTTTCTGTAAGTATACATTATAACAAACAAACATACATAAGCTCAGATTTTCTATATTAAATGCGATAAAATGACCGATGACGGAAGTAAACAGGAAAGTTTATAAAGAAAGTGAACTTATTTCTAATACAATGTTGCAAATTATTTATACAAGTACATTAGGGGAATGAACTGATACACGAGTTTAGCTTCCTACTCATTCGAAGCATGTGTATTGATTTAATGATCTAATCATCAGATTGTATAAATAAATCGTGTCTATTTATGTGAATATGGTTGCCTTATGTGTCTTGTCCCATGTCCAGCGATTAAACCGTACTGTCCCGAATTCCAATCACCTAGGTAGGTACTAGTTTTATCGGTTCAAAGATTCTTTATTGTCTTAAGAAATTGTACAAATTTCACTTTACAAGACAACTTATGTACTATAAATGTAAAAAAAAATAATTAAGTGTAGTGTGCATGCATTACTATCTAAAGTTTTTTTTTATTTTTTTTATTTTTTTTCTCCCTATAATTATCCACATGTATGTAGGTATATAAAATATATATTAATTATACATCAACTATATATTTTAACTGTAGGTGTTCACTTGTATTGCGAATGTAGGTAGGTATATTATATTAATTTAGTCTAATGGAATGTTTTCTATTATGTAAGACCTTAGTACTTTTTTAAATAAGTTTGTTGATGTTACCTTTTTCAAGGACTTGGGTAATTTGTTGTAGAGTTTGACTCCCTCGTACATTATATTTTTAATACCGTGTTGGGTTCTAGGACTTGGAAGGTTAATGTTATCAGCGTTCCTGAGAGATTTTGATTGTAATTGACTGTTTTTAATAAAGATCAGTTCGGACTTAGTTTCGCCGTGTATAATTTTATGTATTAGTAGGCAGATTTTAAATGTGTATGTTTGTTTTATGTTCAATAATTTTGTTTCTGTGTATAGTTTTTTTGTGGATGTTAAATAGTCATAATGGAACAGCACTTTGATAGCTTTGTTTTGGGCAGTCTGAAGGTCTTTAAGGTTGGATGCTGCTGCGTGTCCCCAGACTTCGACTAAATAGTCTAAGTGAGGCTTGACCAGGCTATAGTAGATATTTGTCCGGACTTTTAAGGGGAGACACTTTACTATGTTACGCAGGGCTCCGATTAGTGCTGTAATTTTGGGCTTCACGCTATTTAGATGTGCTTTCCAGGTGAGTTTGCTATCAAGGATCAATCCTAGGTATCTTTCTTGTTCTTTTTGCTGTATAACTTCATTGTTTATGTATAAAGGGTTATTATCGCTTAGTTTTTTATTTTTTGCTGCAAATATAATATAACATGTTTTAGATGCATTAATTGTTAGTAGATTGGATTGAAACCAGTCACATAGTATGTTTAAATCTTTTTGAGCTTTTTGTTTCACTTCAGTTAGCGAATGTCCAAAGTAAAACAGACAAGTGTCGTCAGCGTAAAGAGTTAGGTGACCTTGGAGTCCTATTTCATGTAAGTTATTAATATAAATTAGAAAGAGTAAAGGACCCAAGATTGATCCTTGAGGCACACCGCAAGTTATGCGTAGAGGTTGACTTTCAAAATTATCTATCTTGACAATTTGATGTCGGTTTTGTAGGTAGGATTCAAAAATTCTAAGTGCAGTGCCCATGATCCCAATTTGATTTAGTTTATTGAGTAATATGTTATGACTGACGGTGTCGAACGCCTTTTTTAAATCGATGAATATGCCTAGTGCTAAATTTTTGGAATCAATATTCGTTTTTATTTTGGTAACTAAGTCTATGGTAGCTGATAACGTGTTACTGAGAGGACGGAATCCGTATTGCCTGGCAAACAAGAAATCTATTGAGTTCAGGTAAGTAGATAGTCGGGTATAAATGAGTTTCTCAAACACTTTAGAGATCGTCGGCAAAACAGATATTGGGCGGTAGTTTCCAGGTTCGGCTTTACAACCAGATTTGAAGATTGGGGTAACTTTGGCCAATTTGAGTGAATCAGGGAATATACCTTCATCCAAGCACTTGTTAAAACTATTAGTTAACTGTTCAATAATTAATGGTTTAATACATTTTAAACTTTTTGTGGTAATACCATCAATACCGGCGCCTACGTTAGTAGATAAGTGAGATATAATTTTCGAAACTTCAGTAACCGTTGCTGGTTCCAAATATCGCAGGTTACTGTTTGGGTAAGCTGACTGTTTAGGTACGGTATTGACAGAGTGATACTGTGATGGAATAGCGCTAGCAAGCCGAACACCTACAGTTGTAAAGTAATTATTAAAACATTCACAAATCTCAAATATTTCTGTAACTACTTTTGAGTTATATTGTAATTTTGTGGGTATGTAGTTAGATTTGATCTTGTTTTTTGATAGTGTGTTTATAAGACTCCACATTTTTTTAGGTTTGCTACAACATTTTTTAAAGGCCTCGTAGTAGTATTTCTTTTTAGTGTTATTGATATTAGTTGTTAGTTTGTTTCTTTCGTCCTTAAACTGCTTCAGTATTTCTTTGTCATTTGGTAGTCGTTTTAGTTTTTGCCATAACATGTTTCTTGAATTGATTCCGGTTAAAATATTCTTGTTAATCCAATCTTCCTTTGGTTTATTAAGTATTTTTGTCTTATATATTGTGCTCTTCTTAATGGCTAGTCTGATATTTTGTTCTAAAGTGGTGTAGTTATTTTCTGCGCTTGATAAGTTCAAAGCTTCCATGTTTTCATACAACTTACTGTAATTTATTGCTGTGTAATTAACCTTTGATTTGAGAGTAGGCTTTCTTTTTAGCAACTGCAAATAAATATGTTTGTGATCAGCCATAGCGGAGTCAATGATAAAAAAGTTAAAAGAATCTTCGAGCAGATTTGTCAAGACATGATCCAGTATAGATTTACATGAAGAAGTTTCTCTGGTGCAGTAGTTATTTTCTATATGATTTAGAATGCGATATCCAGCTTCGAGAGTAATACTATTGTATTGCGATACGGTCAAGTTGTTCGACAGAAGGTCAATATTGAAATCGCCAAACACAATGGAACGCTTATGTTTCTCTAGTAGGGGTTCAAAAGATGACATAAATTCTTTGAAATTTGTCCTGCCAGGTTTATACACGACACCAATAGTGAGGGACATGTTATCGAGCGTGATCCAGAGGAAGTTGTTGCCACCAGTATATTTTTCCTCGGTCAGTGTATGAACAAAACTGTTGTGTACAAATATCGAAACCCCTCCTCCTTTACAGTCAGTTCTAATGTTGTAGTAGTGGCTGTATCCTGTTAGTTGTAGTAGTACTGCTTCACTATCGGATTTAATCCATGTTTCGGTGAGCAATATTACGTGTGTAGTTTTTGGTATAGATTTTATGATACACTGTAGCTCATCGAATTTACCTGGAGTTATTATACTACGCACATTAGCGTAGAATAAGTTTAATGAGTTTGGTGTCGCAGGTATTTTTTGATAATGGTCCAGTATGGTGCACGTAATATTGCTTAATTGTTTTTGATTTGATTGGATATCATTGTTGGAGTGAGGTGGAGTTGCTGAACAAGGTGCTAGTTTTTTGTCTTCTGAGTAACTATTTTTGGTGTTCCTTTGATGTATTTTATGGCCAGATTTTCTTCACCAGTTTCCTGACGATTCAATAATTCCCTTCTGAGCTGTTGTAGATAGTTTCGCTGGTTTGGTGTCTGATCCGGGTATATCTTGCAAGAATGGGTGTTGTCATTTCTTTTGCGTAATATATTAATAGCCATATCTTCTGATTGAAAGCATACCTTGATTGGCCGATTTTTTGTAGCATTATACTTGCCTACACGGAACAACCTAAGCGGCTCTGGGCAGTTGTTAACAACAGTGTTAATAATTTTCAGGACTTCACGCATATCAGAAGTATTTTTTTCGCTATTGTTGACCACGTCTGGTTCTGGTATTCCCGAAATAATTATGTTCTTACGTCTTTGGGAACGCTCCTGGTATTCTGTGAGAACCGCTTCGCACGAAAAAGGCGTGGTGCGAGACGGCGATGTATGATGCACAGTTTTGGCTATGTTAATTTCTGATTTTAATGACTTAATATCAGTCTCATGCGTAGCGTATAGTGATTTTAGGCACTCCAATTCATTTTTCATCTCTTCTTGCTCCTCAGCCAACGCGTCAGTAGAAGTTCGTATGCCATTCAGTTGTTCCTTAATATCTATCATATCTTGCCGCATTCTGCTAGAATTTTCATTCAACATATTGCCAAACGTCGTCATGAATGTTCTCATCTCATTCCGAAGACTATCGAAGTCGTCTTTGGTAGCAAAATCCCGTTCTGGCTCTTTACGTTTTCTAAGAGTAATTAAAGGGTTAGTTGATGAACTGCCTGCCATTTCGCTTAATTTGGATAGGTCAGGTTGTGAACCGCCGCTAGTCTTGTTTGGAGATCGCATGAGGCTCATCTTATTCAACAATAATAGATGTGCAGAAATTAAGTCAATTTCTTTCGTAGTTTGTTATAATACGTTCAAAACAAACCATACAAATATAAGTAGGCAGGTACTCACTCCGGCACAGGAATTCTTTTGTTAGACATCCAGTTAAGTTGTAAACAACTCGGCAACGATATGTCTCAAGTACACTTAGGCAACTGCAACATCAACACTAATGACTTCACTATACGGTTTAATTTCGAATAACACCCTTTAGTAGTATTTTTAAAATAAAATATAATAACTTTGAGTGCGTCTTGACCGCATGCTCGCCACACGCAGACTCTTCTCTTTATTTGTCACTGAAATGAAGTGAAATGATATTTATTTCAGTACGTCGGTTTTTACATTCTTTTTAAACTAGATGGCGCCGACATTTTCTATCTGACGACCTCTGAGAAGAAATGTTGAAACAAACTCAAAGAATCATGGTGTCTTTTAAAGTCCAGAAAATAGTTATATTATTAGATATGCGAGTTTAACAATGTAGGGCAAAATCTGAACAGGCCTTTTGAAGAAAGAGCCATAGCAGCTTTGAGTTGACCTGTCCTTACTGATTACTGACGGACATCATACAATCACGCCTGTATTCCCCTAGAGGTTAGCCAGAGGTGTACAAATGTACATTGTACACCCCCATTTAGCCAGATGTTTAGGTCTTGGCAACGCATCAGTTACCCCTGTTTCTGCAGGTGCAAATAATCACTTGCCAAAGGTAGCTCGTCTGGCGACATCAAAATATGAACTCCAAAATAAATCATATCGTATTCCCCGAAGGGTCAGGCAGAGGTGTACTAATGTACACTCACACTTCGCCAGTATGTTTAGGTCCCATGTAATAGAGAGTGAGCCTACTGCCATTAAACAAATCACAAATCAGACTCAAAGCTGCTACCTACCTAGAATTTCATAGAAAAACTCTATAACACTGCTCGACCTGGGGATCGAACGCTGGACCTTTAGCGTAGTCGCGCTTAGGACCACTAGACTAATGAGGCAGTCAAAAGAGTTTGTGCCCGGTGAATGGCAATAGGCTCGCCCCATATTACATGGCACCCAAATAACCGGCGAACTGTGGGTGTACATTATGTACACCTCTGCCTAACCCTTCGGGGAATACAGGCGTGATGGTATGTAATATTTGAAGGCTATTTGAATTATTGTTTGATTCGGTACAAAAAAAAACACAAATTTTAAAAATTCGTAAAATTATTTTTTTAGACGGACTTACTTACTTGAGTATTTTCGGTCTAAAAACAAGGTGAAGTATAGGTTCTATGCACTTCACCTTCTGGGGGAATGCGGACCGCTAATACACAAGCGCAATGCACATCTGGGGAAACATGTCTTGACCCCAGATGAAATAAGGGAGTTCACCCCTAAGAAAATCCTGCAGTTTATAGTAGCTGCAGGGTTTAGCGGTGAACTCTGAATCAATCATTTAGTGGCGATCACAATAGACCGACTGCGGTCGTAGTGATATTATAGCCACAAGTCGCAAATAAAAAAAAATAGGTTCTATGCTAGGCTAAGCCTATAAAGAATGCTTGAAATGAATGTGTTCAAAAGTCCTATGGACCTCTACAATAGATTACAGGAAGCCGAATAGGTTTAGTCGGTACGAAACTGATACTGTCCACACGGCGGATGATGTACGGTGCACATCAATTTACCACAAAATGACAATTTTTCTCAATTGATTTTGAACTATATTTTCAAAATTTTAAAGTTTAAAATCATTTGGAGAAATTTGACAGTTTTGTACCACCTGATGTGTTGGTGACTGTACCTATTAGACATTTGCGCATTCTAAAAAATAACGTAAATTGCAGATGTTGTTCAAAAAGTATCCTACCACAAAATATCGACGCCCAATAACAGTATGCGTACTGTTACGTTCCTTACGTTGATATATTAATAATAAATTATTTTTGAAGAAGATGTAGTAACAAGGATTGAGAAAGGTATGTTAAGATGGTTTGGGCATGTAGAGAGAATGGATGAACGGAGATTAACCAAACAAGTATATATGGTGCGTATGGATGGACGAGTTGGAAGGGGAAGACCTCGGCGAACGTACCGCAACCAAATTGCGGATGTTCTTAAAAAAAGCCAGGTTCCGAGCACCCTAAACCGACGGTCATGCATGAAGAGATTTATGAATGTAGATGAAGCGAAAGTAGTGTGCCAGGATCGTAGCAAGTGGAAATCTATAGTCTCTGCCTACCCCCATGGGAGACAGGCGTGAAAAAATGTATGTAATTTATTTTTATTTACACACACAAGTTAGGTAACATACAGACATAGGAGTACAATGAAAATTATTGCAATACAAACTTAGAAATAGCCGTGGGCCCCAAACTAGGCACAGCCTGTATCTTGGTGACCCAGTATTATCAGTATAGACAAGTTGAATTGCCCATCGTTCAGTGTGACACAGCACAGCCGGACATGGTAAAAAATATTAATTATTGAAATAACATACCATCACGCCTGTATTCCCCGAAGGGTTAGGCAGAGGTGCACTTAATGTACATTATTGAAATAGTGACTAAAATTATGAATTAAATTAAATATGGAGCGCCGAAGACCCAATTTTTCCCTCAGTACCCTTCCTCTTCCTCTTCTCCTTCCCCTCCCTTTTCCCTACGGCAGGCGGGCGGCGATGACTACTTACCATCAGGTAGCTCGTTGTTGCTTGTTTGCTCAGTTATCCCATAAAAAAGCCGCTAACCCTAAATGGAACTTAACTGGACATTTTGTCGTATATCTGAAGGAATCAATCTAGAGCGAAAACTACAACAATATGGACAAAACAAAACCTCAAAAGACGTAGAGCTTGCATCATTGATTACTGTAAAGTTTGGATGCAAAAAGCTCTCCACCAGGAAGAATGGAAGAAAGAAAGCGATGCCTTTGCCTTACAGTGGGACGACCACCGCTCAAAATAAAAAAAAGGATGCTTACGTCATATCGTAATCTAAATAGGGCACGCATGTCGATACTGCACGTGTAAAGCCTATTCGTTCCTTATCTCTGCTAATTTAATGTCGTTCATTCCACTTGCAGGGTTAAAGTTCTTCTGGTATGGCCTTTGGTAAATTCATCGCGTGTACTCCACTTTAGTCATCATTTGGGTCTTAGAGCTGAGAGTGTCAAGGTTAGTGATACACTATAGTTAGATTATTTGCTTATTCTCATTAATAACGTTTTAAATTATCGATAAATTGGTTTCTCTAACGTTGAATTGTCAAAACTTTGGTGACATTACCGAGTATAGTATTCCCACATAACGTTACATCAGGCCTGTATTCCCTGAAGGGTTAGGCAGAGGTGTACTTAATGTACACCCACGGTTCGCCGGTGTGTTTAGGTCCCATGTAATAGGACGCGAGCCAATTGCCATTTACCGGGCACAAATCCAGACTACGAGCTGCTACTGAGAATTTCATAGAAAACCCCAATAACACTTTGCTCGAACCCAAGACCTCTAGCGTAGCAGTCGTGATCACTAGACTAACGAGGCAGTCGAAGCTGTGATAGTATTCATTGTTATTATTATTTAAAAGTTATAGGTATGTATGGTAATTTGTTTTATTATGTACACGTGGCTTCACATCAAGTTACAATAATCCAGTTTAGACTGACCTCTCACTGTTTATCTAAAGGATTTCCGCACAAGGCCAGCCTATACTGATTTTGTATACTTAGCTTGATGTGTAGCCGTGCGAACCACGTTTAGATAACGTTGCGTAGCGCCCTATTTAGATATAGATAACCAAATTTCTAAATATGTAACAATAAGAATAAGTTTTTTTTAATTTTTTGTCCAATTGGATAGTTGGTATATAATATTATTTAGGTATAGAAAAAATAGTCGTATGGTAAAAAAATATTTAAAATAATTCGTATACTGAATAAAATATTAAAATCGACATAAAAAGTTCTAAGATAGAGTTCGGGCTAAAGCGTCGAAGCTGGGCGCGAAATTATTTTTTTTCTTGGTTTTTGGCAATTTCTCCGGTTATACACTATCACATTCTAGATACACATAAGTGCAGTGATAGCTTAGTGATATGACCATTGGACTGCCAAGTCAAAGGTCTCGAGTTCGAATCCAAGTCACGCACCTCTGACTTTTCGAAGTCATGTGCGTATTAATAATTAATTATCACGCGCTTAAACGGTGAAGGAAAACATCGTGAGGAAAACTGCATGCCTGAGAGATTTTCTTGACGGCGCGTGAAGTCTGCCAACCCGCAGTAGGCTAGCGTGGCGGACTATAGCCTAAGCCCTCTCCTACTGAGAGGAGACCCGTGCCCAGCAGTGGGACGATGTAATGGGTTGATGATGATGATTCTAGATACATGGCAATAGAAATTGCGACATCAACAATTACTTATTCACAATTGAGTATTAAAACTTTTGCTTAAAAATGTATTGATTTATTTATAACATAACATAACATACCATCACGCCTGTATTCCCCGAAGGGTTAGGCAGAGGTGTACTTAATGTACACCCACAGTTCACCGGTATGTTTGGATCCCATGTAATAGGGGGCGAGCCTATTGCCATTCACCGGGCACAAATCCAGACGCCAAGCTGCTATTGAGAATTTCATAGAAAAACCCAATAACACTTTGCTCGACCCGGGAATCGAACCCAGGACCTCTAGCGTAGCAGACGCGCTTAAGAGCACTACAATAACGATACAGTCACGTAAATATTATTAATAAATAGCTTACTGCCCACGGCTTCGCCCGCGTGGTTTCTCTATTTTTCTGCATTTAAAAGTAATATATTTTCCTGTTTTTGCAAAATTTTTCATTTATACTCCGCTGCTATTGGTCTTAGCGTGATGATATATAGCATATAGCTTTCCTCTATAAATGGACTATCTAACACTGCGAGAATATTCCAAATCGGACCCGTAGTTCCTGAGATTAGCGCGTTCAAGCAAACAAACAAACTCTTCAGCGTTATAAGTATAGATATTAAATAGTTTTGCACTTCTAGCTAATCGGAACTATTTGAATTTCGGATGTTATATTTTTTTAAACGTTGCAACTTGTTTTTTATCATACATCAAAGTTCTACGTACGCAACGAAAATGGAATAGTCGAAAAGATTTTAGAGCGATGATTTTTTATGATTTCAAAAGTTCTCTCTCTCCGCAAGACTGCGTCTTCAAAATGCTTTTGGGAGAGAAGCACCTTGTTTAAGCACCGTGAGGCGGTTTGCTGAATTTGAGAGAGGTCGAGTTTCTTTACATGACAAATTTCGTGAAGGGCGGTCTTCAACTGCCGTCAACGATAATAATGTGGCTACTGTGTGTTGTACACCGTTAGGCGTACTTTTAGCCGACCTCACTTCTTTTTTCGCAAAGTTCCATCTTAACTTTTTATTTGATCTGAGCAACTGAGGCGGCAAACAAACATACAAACAAGCATACAACCCGCCTGACAGTAAGCGGTTACCATAGCTTACGGACGCTTACAACACCTGGGGTGTTTTAGTTTCGGCAACGCCCGATAAACTATTGAGTTCTGAGAACTCAATAGTTTCGTGAGAAACGTGAGAACCTTCCCTTAATTTTAATCCCGACTTCAGGCTAATTATAACATTAACCTCTAATGTCCTCACATCCTGTTATCGCCATAATGTACCAGTGAACAATGCAACATCCGTCCTCCAACACTTTATAAGAGTTCCTTGCCGGATTCTTCCCCAAAGAATCAACTTTTTGGAACCGTACAACTAGAGTCAATAACGTTTCATAAACGCTTGTAAAAGACAGACTGCCTCGTTGGTCTAGTGGTCCCAATCGCGACTGCTACTCTAGAGGTCTTGGGTTCGATCCCCAGGTCGAGCAAAGTGTTATTGAGTTTTTCTATGAAATTCTCAGTAGCAGCTCGGAGTCTGGATTTGTGCCCGGTGAATGGCAATAGGCTCGCCGCCTATTACATGGGACCCAAACATACCGGCGAACTGTGGGTGTACTCATATTAAGTACACCTCTGCCTAACCCTTCGGGGAATACAAGGCGTGATGGTATGTTATGTTATGTTATTTAGATGTTATGTATAATCTGCGTCATAGTCACTAAAGTATATTTAGGTAAATGAAATAAAACAGGTTATACATAAAAACAGATATATTTAAACTTCACTGGCTTCTTTTACTAATTAAATATTTGTTGGCAACATATGCAAACACAACTATATATACAACGATTGTTTTTCTTGACCTGAAAGCCGAAAGTAGTTTGTTCAGAATCAGTAACGGAATAGAATGCAATGGTTTTTAGCCTATGCTGTATTCTTGTCCCAAACATGTTAAAAATTATTCAAGTTGGACACATTTTTATTACGAAAATCGACGCAAGGAACACCGAACGGGGAGGTCAATCACTCGCCTCGGCCGCCCGCCACCCTTAGCTACTCCGTATCCACCCACGTAAATTAGGTGAATTAATAAATCAGGACAAACTTTTGAGCTCGTCACCACGTGAGTCTTAACCGTTTTTTTCTTATTTTGTATTTTTCTTGGCAAGAATGGCAATAGGATCGCCACCTATTACATGGGACCTAAACATGCCGGCGAACTGTGGGTGTACATTAAGTACACCTCTGCCTAACCCTTCGGGGAATACAGGCGTGATGGTATGTATGTATTTTTTTTCTTACTTCACAAAGATATGAATGTTCTAATGAAAGAAAAATTTTCTTACTTATTAATCAAATTAAAGTTGGAGTATTTCGGCTTTAGGGTTAAAAATTTACGTTGTATATTTTTCTACTAAACATTGATACAATGCGCAGTCACTTAATTGTTTTTTCATAATTCCTTAGGTGATTGGTTCTTCGCCTTGCTCCATTTCGCATCGGAGCGAAGGATGTCTGTATATTTAATCACAGGCTGGTATGCTTTGAGTTTAGCTTCTTTTTTCAGCTCTACGGTTTTATTGTCACTGAATTCACCTTCCAGGGAGAAAGATGCTCCGTAATGCTGAGGACTATCAACTAGACCATATGGAGTCATATAGTCGTCACGGGGCTGAGATGTGCTCTGACCACAGATGCCTCTGGTGGTGCTGCGGTGGTCATCGGTGAAGATGATCAACCTCTGGCTGTCGTACATTAGACGAATAGCCCCGTTCTTGATGTTGAACACCTGGATGCCATCGGCGAGGGTGTAGTACTGCAGTAATGGAGCCTCCTCGGAGTCATCCCAGTATGAGATGAGGGCACCCTCGGAAACCTTCTTAGTGTTGCTTTTAACTTGGACTGTCTCAGGTTTGATCTCGAGCTCGATGTATTTGCCAGACTCAATCCTGTTTAGCAAAAACATACCCATTTTAATAATAATTAAATATTTATATCTCATCACTAAGCATAACCAATAAAAATTCCTAGTACATCATGTTAGATTTTCAGAATAAAAAAACAATTAAACATCTATAGATAGTCAGTGTTGGATTTTAAAATGTGAGTTAGTGAACAATGTTATGAAATTAGTGTTTAATAAATACTTTGAAAAAAACTATAACATGAATTGTAAAAACAGTTTCAATTACAAAATAAAATGCGAGGTGCAAAATAATCTGCAGATAGAGTTCAATCATCGATCAACAAAATCTTACGAGATTTAGATCATGATAATCTGGAAAACCTAGGTAGAATGAAACAGCATGGATAATAACTAAGATGTATGAGGTTAAAAAGTGAAAGTTTACTTGTAGGAGATGTAGACTTCTTCCTGTTTGTCGCTGGGCCGTCTCGCAAGGATGACCAAATCGGTGAATCTGCCGTTGTCGTTGGACTCATCCACCATCACCACGTGCCAGGAGCTGGTGAGGCTGTAGTCGTAGCTGCGGCCACTGAACGTCCAGACCTTGCTGTTGTCCACAGCACAGTAGGCTTTTGGAGATTTAATAAACAAAATAAAAAATTAACACATAAACTGCCATATCTCGTGGTCCTAAGCGCGACTGCCACGCTAAAATCTTGTCGAGTAGTGTTATTGGGTTTTTCTATGAAATTGTCATTAGCAGCTCGGAGTTTGGCTATGTGCCCGGTGAATGGCAATGGTGAATCGCTGCCTATTACATGGGACCTAAAACATACCGGCGAACTGCATTGTGCATTTCACCTTCAGGGAATACAGGCGTGATGGTATGCATTTATGTACAGATATAAGCGCAAAAGGAATGTAAAAAGAGATACTTACGTAGGTGTTGGTAGGAAGTAAACCAGTTACGGGCGCGTTCCCAACTAGTGATGGGTGCGTAGAAAGCTAATGCATAGGGGTAGTAAGATATACCCTCTACTTTATTCAAATGGAATGCTCCGTATTTGGATTTGAACACATAGTTAGCATAATTGTCGTAGTAAAATGCCTGAACTTCAATCTCCACTTTACCATCGTGTCCTTTATCTAAAACATTCTCTTTGACCTCCCAGGCATAAAAATATTTGAAAATATCGTAAATACTATTTGCGAAGTGAATGTAAGTAGGGGATAGTTCTTTATAAGTAGCTGTTGCCTTAAAGTAGTCTGGGGTATGAGCCTTGATAATCATCTTGTAGCAGTCTTTCTGGTACACGTTATGCTTGCTGCTTTGTTGCAGACATTTCTTGGCTAGAGGATCGTTCGATAGTAATTCAGTATACTTTTCACTGCGCTCAGCAAATCCTTGAATGTGGACGTTGTCAAAGTTTCCGTACTTTACGTCGAAATCATAAGTAACTATTATTTTATTCTTTAAAGCTTCTTTAAAGTCAAGAGGGACGATGTTAGGTTTGACTAACTTGAAAACAGCATTGATCTGCTCAAGACCATTGAAGGAAAGTACACCTTGTACTTTCTTGTCTACAAAACTGTTAGCGAGGGCAGCGGTTAGAACATATTCTATTTTCTTTTCTCCATCAAAGACCACGCTGAGGTCGTATAACTTAACTTCAGCAGATTCGATACCAGCTGCAGCGCGTTTCACTATTTCCTCACGGCGAGCCTCGCCATTGGCAGTGACGTTGATGAGAGACGCAGGAGCCAGTTCTCCACTTTGTTTTTGGTTGTAGAGTGTATCTATAAAATGATTATTTTTATATTAATCTTGCTGTTTCCATAAAACAAATAATTTAATTTTCAAAGTAATCAGATGGAAATATAGAACACGGCTACACGTTGAGCTATTAAAATCCAGTTTATTCTGACCTCTTATTGAACGAAAAGCTATAATGCGAGTTCAACGTTAGCTGAAATTATGAAGCTTGACCTTTTGTCGTGTGTAAAAGAACACGGAGAAATAAATAAACATATACATTTTTAATACGTAATCACTTTTTTGAATTACTATAAAACTTAAAATGAATAATCTTTTTATTTCGGACAACATAAAGACATGTATTCGGAACCCATTTTTCTATAATTGATGTATAGTCAGAAATATTTTATTTTAGACAGAGATTCTCTTCTTGTTCTTTTTCTATTCGGAATAATCAAACTAAATCGATCAATAGGAAACCAAATACATTTTACTAGATTATTAGATCATTAAAACTACTGGTATTATGATTTGTTCATTTAAGATGTGCTTGGATGAAACGGATAGTAAGAATAAACCATTGGATCTCCTCGCTGTAGGTAATGACGACTAGATGGCTGATTATAAAGACAAAAAACGCCATACCCTAAACTAAATTAAAATAAGTAGAGAATGATGATCATGATTCTCATTTACTTACTGTAGAAGGCGCTGAGAGTAATGTCCTTGTTCTTGGTATCTTTGGCATTATAAGTCAAATCAAACTCGGTTAAAGCGACATCATTTTGGTACATTAGCGTACCAATACCTTTCAAAATACCTGCGTTGTAAATTTTGCCCTCTTTATAGTCTGAAGAATATGAGTACCCTTTAAGCATCATGGAAACACCCGCTAGTCTACCTAAGTTTATGTCAACTGACGTTAATTTAGCAGGGCGAATAATGATCTTAGTTGATGGGTTCTCGGAGATTGTCACTAGAGAATCCACTGCCAGCTCACTAGAGTAGGGTTTAACGCTGAGCTGTAAGAAATGAGCGTCTTGTTCAGGAAGCACAACGTTTAGTTTAATTCCTCCAGGACTCATTTTCATGTTTATTGTGGCTGGAATGTTGAATTGAATTTTGTTGATGACACCGGCGATAACGTAAACGTCCTTAAATGTATCTAGGAAACCGACGCTACTCTCAATAGTTCTTGAATAAGTGAGGTCAAGTTTATTCCTCAAAGATCCGGTTAATTCTTTGCCAGTATCGAGTTTGATTTTCATTTGACCGCGAGCTGAATACATCAACGGTTCATTAAATGAATAGATAAATGGTACTCCAGCTGCCAATGGGAACACAACATACACCTGCTTGCTGTTAAGAATCTTAGTGTATTGGACATCAACGCCCTTCAGCAATTGTTCCATATTTTTAATAGTGCTAGCAATAAAAGATTTCAAGTCCTCTTCGTTAAATGTAAAAAGTCTTTGCTCATTCAAATTTTCAAGGAAAAGTGCGCCTTCAAGAGATTCGCGGGGTTTACGCTTGATGTTCAATTCTTCAGCGATTTTCTTGGCGGAGTACTGTAAGTCAACCTTTGATTTGTTAGGTTCGTAGATCATCTGGGAGATATAATCCAACAACTGCTGCACGCCAGACACAGATAAGGTCATCTAAAAATGAAAATAGTTACAAAGCCACATTATTTCAATACTCAATACTCAATATATTTATTGCACTCCACAATGTTAACAGGTGTTACAATGAGTTTACAATTTCATTTATATGAAAATTTCTTTAAAAGTGTCTCCAGCCAAATATATTTTTTCGTGTAGCACTCTGTTACAATTTTTGCGAACACTTACTTCACTTACTTTTAGAATTTTAATTTTGTTACTCAATCACCAAATTTTTTTAAGACATTTTAAGACATTTGTATGAAAGTTGGCACATTTTAAATTTTGGAGTTTATGAGACCTGGAATAGTACACGGAATACTTTTTACCTACGTTGAAACCAAGTCCAAAGTCCAGCCAGACGAAGTCGTGGGCTGATGCTAGTATATAAAGTTATCTAAGCATGTTAAAGGATTCAGTAGTATAATTAGATATACCTGGTTTTCCTCTGTCCATCCAGTGCTTTTATCCCTCAAAGCTGATCTTTGATACATGGGTAGAATGTTGTCCTCACTGCCAATATATGATAGCTCTCTGAAGAATGCGATGTTGTCGTCATTCGTGTACTCATCGATAATGCTGTCGGTTGAGTAGCGATATCCAAATTTTTCCTTAGGTAAAAGGGCCTGGACAGACTGAGCAGTCTTGGCCCTGAAAAAACATTAAAATTTTAACCAATGTCATTGTGAAACTGTAATAAACCTGAGACTGAAATATCAGACATAAATTTAGCCGTCAAACAATAAATTACGGACACAATATTTTAGTAACAGGCGCCGCTTTGGACCCGGGCCTATTATGAATTTATCAATATTGTCATCAAATCAACAAGCTTGAGAGTTTTCCTATGATAGAGCAACTATGATTCAGTATATTATTTATAACGTGCCAAAATACTCACAATTTTGAGAAACGTGGGTCTTTCAGATTAGCTGCAAAAATTAGACCGTTCGTCAACACAGCGCGAACCTGAGTGCTTGGGTCTTCGTGTGTCATGTGTGCCATTACTTGTACCATTTCTGCGGTAGGGAAAGCCATGAAAATGTTTAGAGCAGCAGCTACCCGTACTTCGTAAGCTTCAGCAGTATTTCTCAAGATACTGTACAGCGCAGCACGTACATAGTCATCTTTCATGTTAGCCAAGGTTTTAAGACTGGCAACCATCTGAATACGAAGGTACTTAGACACAACAACGCTGCCATCTAAGTATGGCGCAAATACCTTCAGGATTTCTGGGTGAGCCAAGTTGCCGAGAACTGTTATGTAGACCTGAGCCTTGTTGGAATCTCCATTTTTGACAGCATTTTTCAATTCTTTAGATAAACGTGGAATAACGGTTTCGACTATAAATAAGTCATTTTTAGTCAAGCGGAAGTATTTAGTGGCAGCCAATAGAGCAGAGTTGTTGACGAATTGTTGTTCCAATACTACAGGGTTTGTAAGGAAGTTAAAGAATTCAGTCGTAATTTTTTGTGTAGGGTAGCGGAGGTTGGCACCTATGGTAGAAATAAGCTCAGCTGCTTCCTCACCCTGAATCTGTTTCGTAAGGACCCAAGATCTAATCAGTTCAAAAGCGGGACCAGTACCGGTCGCTGCGAGGGCATCACGGAAGATTATCCATGTATTGAATTTTGTTGCGTTCTCGGGAGACTTTACGATTCCAACTTTGCTGGTTAATTGCTTCAGTTCTTCTGATTTTAAAACAGACAGGACACGCACTAGGATGTTGAATTTTGAGAGAAAGTCTGCCTTTGTGAGATTGTTGGAATTTTCAAGTATAAAGCTCATATCCTTTATCAAAACTTCGGCCCGTTCAATATTGTGTTCACCAAACTTAGGGAAGAACATAGTTTCATTAATTGCGAATAATAGTGACCTGACTTCGCGGCCTGTCTCATTTTTTTTCCACTCGGCCCCACTTGCATCTTGGACGGAGGAAAGGTAGAGCTTCACATAACTGTAAACTTCAGCCTTTTGCTTGCCAACTAGAAGAGGACTGACAAAGACGGAGCTGACGACTTCTGACTTGAAAATCGTTCCTAGTTTGCCTGCAACTAAACGAGATTCAGAGGTGTGCTTAATAAACTGTTTCTCTTCATTTTCGTCAGCGATGCCGTTCCAAACGAAGCCTTCCGGCACGCCAAAATCTAAAGCGACACGTTTTTTACATGATCCGTAGTTCTTACTCTTGATGATCTCAATGGGATCTTCTTCTGAAGTGAATTCGGGTAATTCTCGGCGCCACTCCGCAGAAACTGGTGATACGTTGTATAGCGTTTCACACTCGCCAGTGACGTCACTTTCTACTTTCTTGAAGAGACCTTGGAAAGTTTCCTCATTATAATTATTTGGGAAGTTGTCAACACGACCGTAAGGTGATAAATCGACTTGAATTGCACTAATCAGAGCCTTCAACAAATTTTCGTGCTCAATAGAAATAGTGGGGGGAATCTTGAATGACTCAACGCGGCCCCCTTCAACAAACACTTCGAAAGCTTCGTCGATGATCTGAGTAGGTTGGTATTCTAGATGAGACGGTAAAACATTGTTAGCTGTTTTCTCCGTATGAATCTGGGCGTATGAGGGTTTACTGATCTTAGCGACTAGGTGGCCTGGAGCCAGGACGCGAATGATGAACTGAGCCTTGAAGGCATAGCCATTGCTGTCGCTAGTGTCATATTGGGTTAAGGTATAAGTGTCTACGTCATATATGTATTCTTTGCCTACTTGCCAAGGCCAAGCTTTGCTCTGGGTGAGCGGACTCGACGCTACCACAACTGAAACAAGATAATTATTTTAAATACTATAATTACATAATTTAAACTATGTTATATTCAATTTAGAATAATATTTAATTTAACATAGAAGTGGAGTGATAGCCCAATGATATGTCCAGTGCTGGTCTGCCGCGTCGAATCGAAGGCAAATAACTGTTCCATATATTTTGACCGTGTAGGTATCTTAATAACCGACGCAAAATATCTATGCAAAGGGGTCTAGAATCATGAACTGAATTCATGGTAAGCGTTTGTGCGTCGATGTCCCTTCCACCGTGTATGTTATTTCATAGGTATGTTATTATATTTTATGACTAGCCTTCCACCCGTGGCTTCGCTCGCGTGATTATTCAGCTCTGCTCAATTCTATTGAATATAAATAATACATTTCTAAAGTGAAAGTAGCCTTAGTTACTTCTTATTACATCAGCAATCTGCCAGTGCAATACGATCAAAATCGGTCCAGCTGTTTCAGAGATTAGCCTACAGTACACTTCCATATGTATTTAGTAAAAACCATTTATTTTAATGTTACAAACAGACACTTAAATTTTAAGAAGATATAGTCTAAATAATTAGTGTGTAAGTAAGATGAGGCTGATGTTAGTAAAAAAAAATGTGATTTATAATTGTATAATTTTTTTGGTAATTATATGTAATTAGATAAATAAAAATGGTGTGTATTGTTTCATTTCGATAGGTTTATAAAAATCAATGAATAGGCCTCGATATTACAGCTAATCAACCCTAATGCGTCAACATCCAAAGTTTTCACTCTTAAATACCATCTTTTCATATCACCAATAAAATGATAAATGGTAATAAAATGGGCGATATAGGTATTTTATTTCTATAAATAGTTCTTACATACTTTGACTATCAACTTGCAAAAGTGTCATTAAAACACTTTTACGATTCAACATACATAAGCATACAATCACGCCTGTATATCCCGAAGGGTTACGCAGAGGTGTACATGCATACACGTACGTACGTAACTGCGAAATGTGGGTGTACATTAGTACACATCTGCCTAACCTTTCGGGGAATACAAACGTGATGGCATGTGTATTATACATTAAAATACATGTCACCCAGCATTTACATCTAAGTAGAAAAATGTAAACATCCTTTGGATATTTACTTCATCATATTAATGTCTGTGTTCAGTCAAGTTGTGATATTAAGGTTATTATGTCGAGAAGCCAGTATTTCATAATAATATTAAAAAAAAAACTTTTTTTCTTTTCTTGGGACCCCGAAAACGACAAATATACATTAATTTCTTTTTTCTATAATTATCAAATTGTACAGTCGACATAATAAGAAAAATGTATAAATGTATAATTTCGAATCTTATATTTATTTTTAAAATATTAATAATGTTATAACTTTTATAGTTGATTTTTGCATGTTATGAAACTTTAAAGTTAATAATTGTTTTTAAAAGCATTTTTAGTTTCTCTATTGTAAAAACAAAAATCTAAAAAACAAATTTTACTGTAAAACAGATTTTGCATGTTAAAAGATAACTTTAGATTGGAATATTTACATGCTATATTACAAAAAAAAAATACTGGAAGGACGAAGGACTTTTTTTGTATTGAATAAGTTGCAAATATTGTGGTAATAATTAAAACCTACACTAGGAGGATTGTATTCTATTATTATAGTATTAAACTTAACCAATCAAGTTCTTATAATTTTCTCCTGATCCTTAGAGTTAAGAGTTTTAATTTTAGTAAGTAATAAAATTTTATATATATACGAAGATATTACATTAAATAAAATAAAACTGCAGACGGTACTTTTAAGCTAAATTGACTTTTTATTGAATTTTCAAAATAAAAATAAATTGGTATCCTCCGGGACGGGTGCCTCGGTAAGTAACCTGTTTTTTCGTTCATCGTTAATTTAATGTTATTTTTTTTATGTAATTACTAACATAGTTTTTAAGTATTACTAACAAATTATGGATTTGATTTCTGAAATAAACGAATAATAAATAAATTACATAAAATCCCCAAAAAACAAAATTTAAAAAATATATATCCATTTGTATTATTAAACTAAAATGAGTAAGTATGAATATTGTTTTTCTATGAAATTAAAGTCATTTTTTATTATTAAATTACCTCAATAACCAAAAATAAAAAAAAAACATGAGATCTTAACATAGGGCAAAATGCGTGCCCTATGTTAAGATCTCATGTATAACATTCTTCTAAATTCTTCAAATTTATTTTAACATTATTATTTTTTTACATTACAAACAGTTTTTTTTTTTGGTTTGGTTATGCCTTAATAAAAAAATATGAATGATTAAAAAAAAAATATCAATCGAAAATAAATGTAAAACTTAAATAAAAAATAACTCACCAATGAGCGTCGCTAGTATCAGTAACTTCATTATTTTAGGTTCTCAGCATTGGCTCCGTCCGGTAAAAGTATTTCTGTACGGCTGATGCTCAATGTTGAAGCGGTTAAGCTTTTATAGACTGTTTTAGTCGCCGCCATTATTCTAGATAACCTATAAACCCGGGATACGATAGTGTTTTAGGCAAAATAAGAAAAAAATAAGGGTTCACAATTCATACAGACCGTTAAGTGTATGTTCAGACTGCCTCGTTGGTCTAGCGGTTTTAAAAGCGACTACTACGCTCTAGGCCCTGGGCTCGATTCCGAGGTCGAGCAGCGGTATTGGGTTTTTCTATGAAATTCTTAATAGCAGCTGGATTTGGGCCCGCTTAAGAGGATAGTATCCGCTTCGCGCCCCATACAAACGTAGTTTGGCTCTTACTTGAATTTTAAACAATGAAAGTCATTGAAATTTTGCAGTAACAATCTTATCATTAAAATACGTGTTTATGTAATATAAAATTTCATTTCAATATACGGTTAAAAAGTTACACGAGCTCAAAGATTGGCAATTTTCGTTGAAAAACGGCCCAACTTTATGCTAGTATTTCTCGACAATGTATCAATACAGAAACATTCTGATTCGACAGAAACCCAGATAATATAGTGAATATTTTTTTACAATATTTTTTTTTTACGTATTACCAATATTATAGGAGTAATCTCCAAAATTCGGAACATGAGAAATACGCGTGAAAATGTTGCAAATGTATTGTTGTTTCACCATGCGTCGCGGGAGCTGCGGCGGGTCGGGAGGTGAGACAACGTCCTTGAAACAACCGGCTCGCGGTGCATGTGAGCGACGCGATGAATCGAATGTCGTGAATCTTACTTATTCCGCCGGGTGCGACTTATCGAAAGAGATATTTAGATAGTTTGATGGACAACGAGAGAGGTTTTATTATTAAAATATATTATACGTACATAGACTGCCTCATTAGTCTAGTGGTCCTAAGTGCGACTGCTACGCTAGAGGTCCTGGGTTCGATCCCCAGGTCGAGCAAAGTGTTATTGGGTTTTTCTATGAAATTCCCATTAGCAGCTCGGGGTCTGGATTTGTGCCCGGTTAATGGCAATAGGCTCGCCCCCTATTACATGGGACCTAAACATACCGGCGAAATGTGGGTGTACATTAGTACACCTCTGCCCAACCCTTCGGGGAATACAGGCGTGATGGTATGTTATGTTATGTATACCTACATAGGTAAGTAAAGATAATATACCGGCCGTAACTTACTAGACTACCTAAGGTAAAAAAATGTGTAAGATAGGTAATTTTATTGTTTTACCCGTGATAATACTATTTTATACCTAGGTATATCTTATTATTAGGTATATGGTAGGTATATAATATATTGTAAATTAGAATTACTGTTGTTTACACACCACATAGGTACCTAACTACATGTACATACGTGGGTTGATGTTATGTTACTTAGGTACTTGTCTAGTAATAATAATAATTTATTTATGGTTGCGTCGCGCGTTGGTTTTGATTTAGAAGTTACAAGAAACAGTTTGAGCCTACATCTGTAAAAAAGTTTCTTAGATTGGCAGAGGTGAAAGCAATAATTTATTGTGGGTATATTATAGATAGCATGGCAAGAAAATAAATGTATGCATGAAAATAAATGGAGAAGTGGCTAAGTAATCGGGTGCGCTATGAGTAATGTAGTATCACTAGTGGGTTCGATTCCCACACGGAGCATATATTTTTTATGGCCTAAAGGTAGTTTTCCATGTTATCTTCTTTTGTTAAAAGAGTTTGGGTTTGGTAAACGCACTAATGATCCAGAAAAATCCTAGTGTAAATAAAAAAAAAGAAGTGAAAAAAAAAGTGATTTTTAGGTACTTAAGTAAGTACCTACCTACGTAAAGTTTATTTAAGTCATAAATTCTTATCCTAAGGTTTTTAGTAATATAAATGCCTAGCACAATTAGTTGTAATGTAAAGTTCACTCGTAACAAAACATTTTAATAAAAGCAGAGCCAAGTCTCATTACTCGATTACTACATGTTGCTGGTGATTCATAATATTATATGTACATGTACGCACGGCTACACATCAAGCTATACAAAACCAGTATAGGCTGCCCTTGAATTGTGCTTTAAACCTTTACAATGAGAGGTCAGTCTAAACTGGTTTTGTATAGCTTGATGTGTAGCCATGTGTACATAATTTTCAGTAAAGAGGAAATATTTCAAAGAGAATGTTGTGGCTGACTGCCAAAATATAAAAGAACGGTTTCAAAAAAAGACTTCCCGAAACGAGATCAAGAATTAGGGTAGGTATGATAAAATTGGATATTAGGATTATAGCAATCATCAAGTTATAAGTAAAATTATTTGTTAGCTATACATTTTATTATGATACCCCTGAGTCTCTTTCGGTTATATCGGGTTAACACAGTCATGTAACTAATTATACAAACATACTTTACACAAAAACTCGTATGCACACACACGCACGCGCACACACACACACATACTATTATTACTATTTTCTTTTCTATGTATATAGATAGTAAATAATTATTTTCTATTTTTTTTTTATGTAAAATAATATGTGTGTAAAAAGTGTGAATAAAGGAAATAATAATAATTATTATTATTATAATTATGTGTTACGTATCCATTTGGATTTGGACTCTCAGCATAGCTTGTGAATGTGACGAGTCAGCCATGGGCTTACATCAAGTGAGTTGGTTCTTTTCTTCTGAAGAATGTGTTTGTGAAGTGGATATCAGGAATCGCTTTACTATGGAACATGTGTCTATGATAACTGATTTTTGTAGTGGAATGTATGTTTTGTGTAGGTCTAGTTCTTTTTATGATGTGTGTAGTGATTTAGGGATGAGTCCGGTAGATGATAATATTATCGGTATTATTTTAACTGTATTTTGTTGCATATCTGTCGTATTTCATCTGCTAATGATATATGGTTTTGTATTATATCACTATCCCAGTATAATTTAGCTATGTTGTTATTTACATTTTTTGGCTTATATTTATAACATTGTCTTATTGTATCTATTAAATTATATTTTTTATCTATCTGTAGGTACATTTCTTTATTATGTCTATCTGTGTACTGTTTATTTGCTAAGAATGGACATCTTCTTGTCATATGATCTATAGTTTCTTGTTGGGAGTTACATAATCTACATCTATCTGACATAACATTCAAACAGCGTAACATAAATACTTAATATTACTTAGTAAGAAAAGGTTTGTAATAAAGTCTACAGACTTCGTTAATGTGGGTCTAGTTTTGACTTACAGCTCCCTTCATAAACCTTAATTTACTTAGAATTGCTCTGTAATTCGTTTGTACTTGGCTGTCATTACCCCTTTTTGATTATCAGAACGAGACAAATAAATTTTAACTTACTAACGGAAACGCAATGAATTCAAACACTTTTTTTTTCAACTGTAACTTCCATTGTTTTCGTAGAATCAAAAAAAATCGTGCATAGCGGTCCTTTTTAGTAGGTATTTTTTGAGTCGAGCATAGCGAAACTAGAGCATAGCGGTACTAACCGGTTAAAAATGCCAAATTTATAATAATAAATAATAGTTGATATGATCTATTATTATAAATAACAAATATTATTAGTATTATTAACGAGTACTTAGTATTAGCATACTACTTGTTAATACTAATAATATTTGTTATTTATATAACTATAAGGTAGCCCTTATAGTTTCTGAAACTTCATAATGAATCAGTGAGTGAGTGATATTACGCTGTAATAAATAATGTTTCATTTTTGATTAAAAGGCTACTTTTTTTTCTAAAAAAAAAGCTTACTAGCAATGTGGGTTGCACATTGCTAGTATTCTTGTTAAACCCTCGTGCTAAGCTAAATGCTTATATTACGAGTGGGTTCACGTCGGTAGTGAAATGGGTGGGTTTCGAACCGGCAACCACATGCTCGCAAGTTCGACGCCCTAGCCATTAGGCTACTATTAATCTAAACAAGATTGTCTTGTTGGTGAAATGACTTTTTTGTAAGGTTAATAATGACTCATTCGTCATCTACTTATCAGCTTTTAATTTTTAAAGCATAGGTATTCAACATAAAAGAGAAAAGTATCTGGTGCTGCGAAATTTTACGGCGCATGCGGATTTGTTTGAGAAATACCACATAACTTCATATCTTAACATTACAGATATAGATTATACTATACGAGACTTGGCTCTGTTTACAAAAATATTTTTAATATGTTAAATTTACTGTTATGTGTACAATTGAGAGCTTTCGAATAGGTCATGAAGTCTTCAAATATTGTAAGTGTCTTATCCGTACTCTCCCCTGATGGGAGCATCAAGCATCTGAAAATCTTAGAGATGCCGTTTTTTATGATTTATGTCGTAAAAGCTTTATATGACTTTTAGTGCATTACCCTTTCTATTCATAGCTACTTTTATTATGAAATTCAATAAAAAAATACGGATTGCTCAGTCTAGAAGTGAATAGGTAGGTATTTATTTTTATTAAATGCAATTTCCAATCATTACGCGTCATTCTATTTTACAAGTCAAAGAAAATAGGTATAATACAATAAAAAACCTTGAACGAGCGCTCAGTGCACATCACCATACGTACTTAAGTAAATACCAAAATTTTATTATGTAACTACTTAGGTATTTTGTATTAAATGCAATTAGGAACTTAACTGCTGCTGATTGTGTCATCAATACGACGGTTTATCATAATTTTACAATGAAAATTCCATTTAGGTAGGTACTTATGTAGGGACTTACATGTCATATCCAGATTGTTTTATTCGAATAAGTTTAAATTTACAAGATAAGTACCTACATAGGATCAAAACAAAATATTTTGTACGAAGTAGGTATTTATTGAAAAGAAAAAACAAATTTTCGTACAACTTGTTGCTCTAATTTTGAAAAACCTTATTTATGGTAATACAATAGAAATAAATAGGTAGGTACCTACTAAGTTACTTTCTCATTAGGTAGGTAGGTAATTGAATAAAAAAATAAAAAATAGATGGTATTTGTCATAATGAATCTTACAAAGAAATAATTGACCTAATAATAAATTTGAACGAACGAACAAGGTCCGAAAAAAAAACGCTTTCATATTTTCATTACTTTAGAATTGGACCCAACAACGAGAATAAGCGCGCGGGTGGTTGCGAGGGCGCGCGGGACAAGCGACGCCCGCTCGCATCGCAGGCGATAGGGACAACAACACAAAAACCAATACCTAAACTGCGTGCGCGCTGTCGAGGTACACTCCTCTTAATATAATAAATATATTGTTGATATGCCTTAATAAATAAATAAATAAATAAAGAAGCTCGCCCCCTATTACATGGGACCTTAACATACCGGTAAAATGTGAGTGTTCATTAGTACACCTCTGTGTAACCTTACGGGAAATACAAGCGTGATGGTATGTTCAAAATCCATCGTTGAATTTTTTAGGTATTTGGAGTAACAAGCATAGAATACTGTTCTATGCTAGGTATTGGTACATGCCTAAATTATGTCGTCAAACTATGGGTCTTATCCTTATTTCAAATATTCTCCATAAATTAAACGTAAAGGGCTATTTAGTCCTTTTGATGGTTCCGTAGCCAAAGGGTAAAAACGGGATCCCTATTACAAAGACTCCTGCTATCCGTCTGTCTATCCATCTGTATCTCATCAATCGTATTGTTAGACTGTTGAAATTTTCACAGATGATGTATTTCTGTTTCCGCAATAACAACAAATATTTACTTAAATCATAATAAAATAAATATTTAAGGGGCTCCCATACAGCAAACGTGATTTTTTTGCTCGATATTGCTAACGGGAACAGGTAGACGCTTGAAATATTCACAGAATATTTTGTTATAACTTATCTTTAAAAACCAATAATTAAATTAAAGTAAAACAAATATTTAAGGGGGCTCCCATACAACAAAAGTGTTTATTTTTGCCGCTTTAATAGATAATGGTACGGAACTCTTCGTGCGCGAGGCGGACTCGCACTTGGCCGGTTTTTATTTTATTCTTATTATTTTACTACTAAAACTGCATCATATCTCTAGAGGTTCTAAGCGTGACTACCGCTATCTTTGATTCGATTGAAATGAAATAATAAAATGAAATGATTTTATTTCTGTAAATAAGTAGGTACTTATATCTTTTAAACACACTTTTACGAGTCGTCGTTTCCTATTTGATGACGCCTGAGAAGAAATGTGGAAACAATTCCAGAGAATTGTGGTCTCTTTTAAAAGTTTAAAAGTTAGAATGTAGGACAAAATCTGAACAGGCCTTTTGAAGAAAGAGCCATAGCAACTTTGAGTTGACCTTTTCAAATACCAAAGTGTAGAGTAGTTTTCGCAGTAGGTACTTGGTCTAGTTTATTTTCGTTTTCATAGTAAACAAAAGTTCATTGTTCTTTTTAATGTTCTAGTCTACAAGCGTATACTTGTTATTGGCTGTCAGATTACTTTTCAATAACGTAAAGTGTCCTAATATGCTGTAAGGAAGTCTTCCATGTTGTGTAAATAAATAAATAGAGTATTTTATAGGTAGAATAAAATATAGTGTTAACAAAAATAAATGACAATAATATGCATTTTATAATTAAATTTTTATTAATTAACTTTGGGTAGGCATACAGACTTTGGTTACGATTTATTCATTAGAATAATAGTAATACATTATAAAAATACCTAGTGAGTGGCCATCTTATCCGACATATTCGTCTCAGATGGCCATAGCCAGACGTACAAGATGGCCATATACTATTTGTTCGTCCTTTTCCCCTCCCCCCTTTTCTTTTTATTCTCATTTTCCTTGTCTACTCACTTATTTTTGCTATTCCAAAACAGTGAGACCGATTTGGAAAATTAGTTTGTTTAAAAGGGTATACTCCTTAGGTCATCCTATTGCCATCAGGTCAGGATCTGATGATGGTATCCTGGATAAATCGAGCGAAATCTTCAAATATTGTATTCGCACTGGGAGTCCCGTGAATTTGCTCTAGGGAAGTTTCATTTGGTGAAGTGAAGCTGATGATGAAGACCACCGCTGCACCACTCCTCAGTGATAGGTATTTTAGGGATTTCAATTTCATTACTTTAATATATTTAGTTGAATTTTATGCTCGTCACAATGCATATGATGAAGTACCAGGAGAACTCCTCAATAAGCAACGACCCTGCATTGGGAAAAGCAGTATTTTGTACAAGGCAATGAGCGGTTGACATTAGGTTATTGTAACTGAGGTAAATTATAAACCAACCCACTGAAAAACGAGAAAATATAAGGCATTTTATTTATTTGAAAGTGTATGCTCCTGAGGTGGTCTCATTCAAATCTGTTGAAGATGTGATCACTAAAAATGTTGAAATAAAATAATTTTTAATAAAAAGTAAAACCGCCTTTTAAAAATAATAAAAATAATATTAGGTATGTGTAAAACAGTTTCGGAAGTCGGTGGCTTTTAGTTTGAGTGGATCTTTTGTTTTCGCCACCGACTTCCGAAACTGTTTTACACATACCTAGCATTATTTTTTAAAGGCGGTTTTACTTTTTATTTAAAATTATTTTATTAAGTTCGTATGGCGTACGAGAATCTTGCCAATTTATTTGAAATAATCTGTACATGAGCCTTCCAGTTTATACAAGTATCTACTGTCAGACCTAATATAGTTGATGCCTTTTTTTGTTAATTTCTTATAGTTTTTATATATATTAGTTACTGTAATTGGTTACACAACCGTTGTCATTTTTTTTTATGGGATAACTCGGCTAACTAGCAGGCGAGCTACCTGATGGTAAGTAGTCATCGCCGCCCATGGACATCTGCAAAACAAAAGGAGTTGCAGATGCGTTGCCGAGCCTATTTAGGGAAAGGGAGGGGAAGGAAAAAAGGAGAAGGAAGGGGATTGGGGGAGGAATTGGGCCTTGGAATTAAATAAATAAATGAGACCGATCTGAGAAAGGCCGTAAGGTGCCTCAAGTCCCTATCATCCGGCAGACCTGATGGTATAGTATATCGGTACTTGGTAGGCCCCTACTGTACTTTTACAATCTAGCCCAGTCCACATATCCCGAAATGTGGAAGTTATCGAGGGCGTACCTAAGGGTGATGGAGGCTCGAATGTTACTTCTTTCAGACCTATTGCAGTCCTGTCTGTATTTGCAAAGATTTTTGAGGCAATCCTAAGTGAACGTATAAATAGTAAAATTGGTCACATAACAGTCAGCATGGGTTTCGCAGCGCTCGCTCCACCACCACTAATTTGGTTGCGCATGTCGACTATGTCTGCTCTCAAATGGATAATCGGAAGCAAGTCGATGCGACCTATTTCGACTTTAAAAAAGCTTTCGACTTAGTAGATAACGATATCCATATTAAAGAAATTGGCAATTATTGGATTCACGCCAAAGCTCCTAAAATTTTTCTCCTGCTATCTATCTAAATAATCGTCGCCAATTTGTACGATTAAATGGATATGATTCCGAAGACTACCTTACGAGGTCAGGAGTAAGTCAGGGTAGTATCTTGGGACCATTGTTGTTCGTTATATTCATTAACGATCTACAGGAAGCTGTCCTGACTTCTGAGCGTCTGCTGTTTGCGGATGATCTAAAATTAAGTTTGGGTGTGGAAACCGAGGCTGACACAGTCATCTCATCATCATCTCAGTTAAGACAATCATCTCCCATTCAATAATCTCAAATGTAAAATAATAACATTTTCACGCAAATCAAAGCACTTGATGATTTCATATAAATTATTGGACGCTCCTTTGTAAAGAGTTTATGACATTCGGGATTTAGGTTTAATATTAGATAGTAAATTAGACTTTCATACACACATCATCAAAATTTGTAAGTCGGCGCATAAGACTTTAGAGTTTGTCATGAGAACAACATCACAGTTTAACAACATTACCCCTATGTTGTTAAACTGTAATGTTGTTCTATACAATGCATACGTAGGCAGCAAACTAGAGTATGGTGCAGTTATTTGGAACTCGTATGAGGAGAACTATACTCTCATTATTGAAAAAATACAACGGAAATTTGCTTGATGGATCTATAAAAACAATACGGATACTATCCTTACTGTCTTTATTCGTTTCGGGTATGGTGCATGGAAACGCTAAAATTCCGAAGAACCATGTCTCTATCGCGCACTGTCTGTCCATAAATTCGATAGTCCTCAAATAATAGAGCGAGTCTGTATTTTGGTCCCCGGGAACATATCAATGGACCCGGGAGGTCAGGTAGCGCCGGCCGCGCCGCCGCCTGCGCCTGCTGGAGCAGCCTGCCGCGCGCACCGAGCGCGGCAGATACCCGCCCACCAACCGTGCACTCCGCACTATTGGGGCATACTTGCCCAACACCACGAAATTGGCTTATTCGCCGATGGATTGGGACATTTGTATAACATATTTCATGCAATTTTAAATGACATATTGTATCTTTAAAAAGTTAATGCTTCCAAACTGACATAATATTATTGACATTACTGCATTATTATTTCATTTATTTGAAGTTTACCCATATTGTTTACATTTTTAAATATTTTTATAAAAAACAAAAGATAAATAAAAAACATTTAAAAATATAAAAACAGTAGTCCACCGGTGTTGGGAGCAGAGTCCAAGCCACCGGTGGTCAGGGCCCCAGAGAGAGGGACCTCCTAACAATACGCGCCGTATCTAGGAGTACTGCTTTCTGTATCAAGCCCTTGATCCAGCCACTCAACGAGAGCCTCCTTAGGTGTTGGTCGAGGCTCTTGGCTATTAGGCCATTCTTCGACACAACGATTGGTACAACTATTGTACAGTTATTAATATTATTTATTATTTATATTATTATTATTTTTAAATGATACAGAACCGAAATTCTATCCATAATTTATTCAATGTATAATTTAATTTATTGTTATTATTATAAAAGGCCCTTGACTTAAAACCTATTTTGATATGATGAGCATGTGTAGGTAATCCATAATTTATTCAGCTCAACTTAGTGATATTTTGATTCAATTGTTAGAAATTAATCTTGTAAGCGTTTTGGATGTGACATCTGTTAGCTTGTAAGATCGTATGGATAAATAAATTGTAAAAAATAATTCATCTGGGCATTGTATTTAAGTATTTTCATAAGAGAAATTAATATTTAATTTGCATTTTTGATACGGTCTATGTTGCACTAATTTAGCTTTTTTTTATTTAGTTCTAGGTTATGATCATTTAACCAGTTAACTACTTCTGATAAAATATCGTTTAAGACGGTATTTAAATTTTCAGTATTATTACATGGAAGTATTATTGATATAAGTATCATCTGCAAACAAAACGGTTTGAGCGTTTATATCTTTAGGCAGGTCATTTATGTAGATAAGAAATAATATACAGCCCAACACGCTGCCTTGTGGTATGGACATGATAACGTCAGCTTTTTCAGATCTAACATTAGTTATGTTGCCTGTCTGTGAGTAGTTTTCTATTTCTACATACTTACTGAGTCCGATTTTCAGATAAGACACAAACCAGTCGCGTGCTATTTCTCTCACTCCTATAGAATAAATTTTATCGAGCAGTATTTTGTATGATACCCGATCGTATCCCTTACTCATGTCAAATAGGACTCCAATTGCATATTCTTTTTTATTTATTATAGTTAGAGCTTCCTGTATATTTGTACACGGCTAGGGTGGTAGATTTATTTTTCCTGAATCCGTTTTGGCTATTGTTAGTATATTAAACTTTTCACAATAAGTGTACAGACGTTTTGATACTACAGTTTCTAGTGTTTTTTATTTTTTTTATAGTATCTGATAGCATTTGATAACTGTTCTTGTGTTCAGTTATCACGATTAGATTTTCGCACGGTTTTTGACATAAAAGCCCGAAAAAAATATGGCCATTATCATCGGGACCCCGAGGATAAGATGGCCATATAAACAAAAATACAGATGCTGTATAATGAATATGACGATTTTGAGGTTGACGATTTTTAGGGTAATCTCCACAAAAAATGAATTCATAAGTAAATAATAAAATTATCACTAAAGTGATTATAAATATTCACATTCACAACGTTATGAATACCAGGCATTGAACAATTTTTAAGTATAGTCCGTTTTTTAATCCCGAAGACAAAATTGACATTACATGGGTGGCCAGTTTTTTGCAATTATTAAATAGTGATGTACTCCTATCTGAAATTAACTTTAGTAAAATCATGTATCGGTTTTTAACTGACTAGAAAATTCAAAATCATCAAATTACTTTTACAAAAAAGTAAAACCACTTTCAAAATATATTAAAGTAAAAAAATGTTTGGAAGTCGGTGACTGTATTTGAGTGGATTCTTTGTTTTCGCTACTGACGTCTGAAACTGTTTACAGACATAATAATATGTTTTGAAGCAAGTTTTTCTTTGTTCGTTGAAAGATAATATAAAAGATATCCTGAAAAAATGTGTAGCTACTTATTTAAAACGTAAAAATACAATATTATTGAGGTATTGATTTATAATTTGAAACATATATTATTTTTAATTAATTTAGTGATTAAATTAATGGTGTCACGTTTATTAGAACTTGACACCTTACAAACAACTACAAATTGCCGCACTTTTTTAAATTTCTGCCATTTTGTAAGAGGAAGACTCGATTGGGGTTTTACCGTGATCGAGAACAATACTGACGGTGTACTGAACAATACTGATCCAAATTTGTGGTAAAAACAGGTCTCCCCATACAGGCAGAGTATATAATGATAATTTTAATGATACTCCTTGGAATATAAAACTACCATTTAATTATGATAAAAAGTTACGATTAGACAAACCGCTATCGTAGCTATGTACAACACTGCACAACAGAGCTGGCAGCATTATTTGTAAATTTGATGTGTCAATTTAGTCTCCGAGATTAAAAAACGGACTATAGACATAACATTTAATCGATAATAATAGTTACATTTTTATTATTTTTCTGCGCAACTTACTTCAGTACGTGGTATTACTGACAACTAGCTGCCGATAAAACAGCACCATCTAATAATTAGAAAATCCCAGATTTTTTTCGGCTGGACATCTTATACGACCGGCAATATCACCCTGAATTACCCTATTACATGGGACCTAAAACATATCGGTGAAATTGGAGTGACATTAGAATCATCATCATCATCATCATCAGCCCATATTCGTCCACTGCTGAACGTAGGCTTCTTTAAGTGAACGCCGCAGAGCCTGATCGTCAGCTCTTTTCATCCTGTTACTGCCAGCTGCCTTCCGCAAATCGTCACTCCACCTGGCCAATGGGCGTCCTACATTAGAATACCTCTGCCTAATCTTTCGGGGAATACAGGCGTGATGGTATGTACTATAAAGAGGTAAAAGTTTGTGAGTTTGTAGGTGGTAGTACCTATCTGGATCTACTGAACCGATTTGAACCGAAATGCCAAGTTCGATTAGCTTAGCACCACCATACCAGCAGCCAAATATTTTGCGGCTACAAACGAGGTCTCAACATGTCAATGCACAAGTGATAAATAACTGAATTGTGTTGCTGGCTGCGATAACGCTTACTATCAGACAGAAATTTGTTGCCATATCAATATAAAAAACGATATGATTAAAGTTATACCTAAGAATTGAAAGTCATCACTGCGGGTGATAAGTAGGTACCTAGCTACAGTTTACTACATACATACCATCACGCCTTGTATTCCCCGAAGGGTTAGGCAGAGGTGTACTAATGTACACCCATATTTCACCAGTATGTTGAGGTCCCATGTAACAGGGGGCTAGCCTATCGCCCCACTGCTGTACACGGGTCTCCTCTCAGTACGAGAGGGATTAGGCTATAGTCCACCACGCTAGCCTACTGCGGGTTGGCAGACTTCACACGTCGTCAAGAATATCTCTCAGGTATGCAGGTTTCCTCACGATGTTTTCATTCGCCGTTTAAAAAAGCGCGTGAAAATTAATTATTAATACGCACATGACTGACTGACTTCCAAAAGTCAGAGGTACGCACCTCTGACTTTTGCCTTGCTTCTGCCTTGGATTCGAACTCGAGACCTTTGACTTGGCAATCAAATGGTCATATCACTAGGCTATCACTGCTTTATATTTTTATTTACCGGACACAAATCCAGACTCCGAGCTGTTACTGAGAATTTCATAAAAAAACCCAATAACACTTTGCTCGACCTGGGGATCTAACCCAGGACCTCTAGCGGAGCAGTCGAGCTTAGGACCACTAGACTAATGAGGCAGTCAAAATTAAGGCCTATTGGAGAGTAGGTCGGGGTGTGTGGGTTTTTTATCGCACTAAATCAACCAATATTGTGCTGTATAGAGGGCTGTACAGCACAATATTGGGAAGATCCGGGAACTAATTAAAATTTCCGGAAGCTTCTTGTGCCACGGTACGCCATCAACCTAGGACCCTCCGTGCTTCTTCCTCTTGTTAGGTATATCAGCATTTCTTAATTCCGGGTCGTGATTCAAATTCAGGTCGCGTAGATACTGGGGTCGGTTGCTGGAAAAAAACACGTTTTAAAAATAATATTTTTCAATGATTTCATACATACATTTTGCAAACTGATTATTTTATTATCACTGGAAAATAAATATAACATTAGGTTGCGAATACTTTGGGTTGCTAGCCGAAAAGGTTAAGCGGTTTACGTAATGTACAAAAAATCGGCCAAGTGCGAGTCGGACTCACGCACGGAGGGTTCCGTGCTATTACGATTTTTGACGTTTTCAAAAAAACTACTTACTAGATCTCTTTCAAACCAATTTTCGTTGATAGTTTACATGGTAATGTACATCATATTTTTTTTTTAGTTTTATCATTTTCTTATTTTCGAAGTTACAGGGAGAGGGACACACATTTTACCACTTTGGAAGTGTCCCTCGCGCAAACTATTTAGTTAAGAAAAAAGTGATATTAGAAACCTCAATATCATTTTTGAAGGCCTATCCATAGATACCTCACACGTTTGGGTTTGATGAAAAAAAATATTTTGAGTTTCAGTTTTAAGTATGGGGAACCACCAACATTGTGTGCTTTTTTTTTTCTATTTTTGTATAAAAATATTAATGCGGTTCACAGAATACATCTACTTACCAAGTTTCAACAGCATAGCTATTATAGTTTCAGAGAAAAAATCTGTATCTGTGACATACGGACGGAGAAACAGACATGAAGAATCTATAAGGGTTCCGCTTTTTGCCATTTGGCTACGGAACCCTAAAAACATTGATAAATAATTAGTATATTATACATACATATATAGAATCACGCCTTTTCCCACAAGGGGCAGGCAAAAACTATAGACCGCTAAATGTTACGACTCTTGCATATCCCTTTCGCGAATTCCACATTCATACATCTTTTCATACACACCTGACCTTTTTGGAGGACCTCCAAAAGGTCAGGTCTAAAAATATCAATATACTTAACGCGATAAAATCCGTAAAAGTAGTTTTATTTCAATGTTTAATATTCGCGTAAGTATGAGAAATCATTTAATATAGTTATTACATAGATTCTATTTTTTGTTAACGGATATTTAGTATATTATCTGGGTTCCCCATGAGTCAAAATTCCTCTGTATTTTTTATTTTTTTTTACAAAAGCTTACTAGTGATGTGGGTCACACATTGCTAGTATTCTTGTTAACCTCTCGTGCTAAGCTAAATGCTTGTGTTACGAGTGGGTTCACGTCGGTAGTGCAATGGGTGGGGTTCGAACCGGCAACCATATGATCGCAAGTCCGACGCCCTAGCCAGTAGGCTACCGACGCTTCTAAATTATCTTGAAATACTAGCTTAAAGTGGGGTCGTTTTCATCGAAAATTACCATTCTCTGAGCTCGTGTAACTTTTTGACCATGTATTGAAATGAAGTTTGACATTCAAGGAACACGTATTTTAATTATAAGATTGTTACTGCAAAATTTCAAAGACTTTCATTAGTTCAAATTCAAGATAGGACCAAACTACTTTTGTATGGAACGCGGAGCGGATACTGTCCTCTTAAAAGTATGAAGATTAATTACAAAATCGACTGAGAAAATTTAACATTTTGAGGTAACTAGATGTGCTGGTGACCGTACTTAAACAACTTTTTTAAGTTAAAAAAAATAAGTATACTTTCTTTGTGACGATAAATCTTATGCAAAATTTACCATTAACTTTTTCAGATTGTGTGGGAAGAAGAATAAAAAAGATCATCTTAAAATAAATACAATTTTCAGTTCAATGGCAATTGGAATTGAATCAAAAGAGTACCCCACAAAGTTCAATATGCAAATACTTATTCAATTATCAATTTTTTTCAAGTGGTTTCGAATCATTTGACGGTGTCGTTTTTAATATTGCTCCCCTCAGCATCGGTCCGGAGGACATTAATGTACTTAACAACAGGCTGGTAGGCTCAGCTTAGTCTCCTTTTTCAGCTCTTCAGTTTTAGGGTCACTGCATTCATCTTCCAGGGGGAAGGATGCTCCGTAATGCTGAGGAGTATCAACCAGACCATATGGAGTCATATAGTCGTCACGGGGCTGAGATGTGCTCTGACCACAGATGCTCTGGTGGTGCTGCGGTGGTCTTCAATAAAGATAACAAGTCTCTGACTATCGTACATTAGACGCATAGCTCCGTTCTTGATGTTGAACATTAGAACCCCACCTGCAACGGGGTAGTACTTCAGTAGAGAAGCTTCCTCAAAATCATCCAAAATATGAGATGAGCCTTCGGAAACCTTAGGAGTATTGCTTTTAACTTGAACTGCAGTGGGTCTGATCTCGACGGATTGACTAAATCCGGTCCTGATGAGCAAAATTAATTTATTAATAAATAAATAAATAAAACTGCCTCGTTGGTCTAGTGGTCCCAATCGCGACTGCTACGCTAGAGGTCTTGGGTTCGATCCCCAGGTCGAGCAAAGTGTTATTGAGTTTTTCTATGAAATTCTCAGTCGCAGCTCGGAGTCTGGATTTGTGCCCGGTGAATGGCAATAGGCTCGCCCCCTATTACATGGGACCCAAAACATACCGGCGAACTGTGGGTGTACATTAAGTGCACCTCTGCCTAACACTTCGGGGAATACAGGCGTGATGGTATGTATGTATGTATGTAAATAAATAAATTCTTTATTTGCACAGAAAGAACACACTTAATTTATGTATTGGTATTGCAACATTATAGAATATATAGAATTATATGTCTCTAAAGTAAATTTTGATACAGGTCCTGATATGCATAGTTGTATACCTTAACACAGCTTTTGCTTCAAAATCTATATCGTCGTAGATTTTGTTGTTAAACATTGAGAGGAAATCTACCTTTGGTATTTTGTTTGGACTCTGCAGCAAAGGAATCATATCCTGAAGTAGTTTTTGGACGTTATCGACATCTTGTTTTCCAGCCTTAGGGTGAAGGATAGATTCGTTCAATGTAAATAGAAGCCAATTCACTTGACGGTCTGCCTCAGTGATTTTCCATTCAGTCCCATTAACCTCTTGAACAGAGATAAGATAAAATTTAACGTAGCTGTAGACTTCAGCTTTTTGTTTACCGAATAGGAGACTGATAAAACAGAGTCTATGACTTCAGACTTTAAAATCGATCCCTGCGTTCTTGCTACACGCGTTTCAGATTTGTGCTTGATAAACTGTTACTCTTTTATAAGCAAATAACGTCTTCTGGTAGGCCAAAATAGTGCGCAGGCCGTTGCTTGCATGAGCCGAAGTTTTTACTTTTAATGAACTCAACTGGGTCCTCTTCTGAAGCGAATTCAGGTACTTCACGACGCGTCTCTGCAGAAACTGGCGACATAATATAAATAGGGTCTCGTATTCATCAGGAATGTCAGACTCAACTTTTTTAAATAAGCCTTGGAAGGTTTCTTTGTCATAGTTGTTGGGGAAGCTGTCAACACGTCCAAAAGGCGATAGATCGACTTGCCTTCTGACTGATGCCTTCAACAAATTTGCATGCGCAAAGAAAGAGTAGAGGGTATCTTCAATTATTTAACGCCCTCCTTCAAGGAATATCTCAAAGGTACGCCTGAATTGGTTGGTTTTGAGTTCGGAAGGTAAAACAAGAAAGGGTTCCTTTGTTACTTTTTCTGCATGAACCTGTGAGTAGACCGGTTTGCTTAGCTGAGCGATGAGGTGGCCTGGAGCCAGGACGCAGATCATGAACTGAGCTTTCAAGGCATAGCCATTGCGGGCGCTGTACTCGTATTGAGTCAAGGTATAACTGTCCACATAACTTCACAAATACACATCATCACTTCCCATGGCTGCTTCCATAGCAGCTATTACTCGGTCTGAGTGGGGTCGACGCAACTGCGGATACAAAAAAAATATATATTCAAAGGCACTTAATAGACAGATTATCTAAAGATTAGGTTGCAAGAATAAAAACCCTTTTATATCGTGTATGTAATGTATTTCAATTTTTTTACAGTTTGTGCCATTTTGACTTAAAATATGTCAGATAGTGTCCGACAAAAGTCGGAACAACTTGGGTTCGAACTAAGTCCAAAACAGTTTCATAAATCAGTGGCAAAAACCAAAGATTCAACCATTTTATTCATTATAATATATAATTTATTTGGTGATAAGAAAATAAATATCTACTAAAATTGTGTTAAATCTGAAATGAAAGATAAGGCCTAAAAACTTTACAATGCCGTAACGACTGTAATTTTGCTAACCTAGCGAGTAAAACAAGCGTGATGTACGTATATTATGTTCTTCGAAGACAGAGACGGTAGCCATACGGCTAGGGCTTCGGACTTGTCGTGATCGGTTCGAAACCTTCCCATTGCACTACGTGGCACTATCGACCAACTCGTAATACAAGCATTTAGTTTAGTTCGAGGGGTTAATAAGAATACTAGTAATGTGCCACCCACATTGATAGTAAGCTTTTTTATAAAAAAAATGTAAGTGTATACTTTGTCCACCAGGAAAACCACTTTTTGACGGATGGTACTAGGGATTGCAGGAGCGTAACAATGCGATTATCGATCCGATTATTGACACTTTGCTTGCTGCCTAGTATTATAGAATTTATCGATATAGATTTTATCGATTGTTTGGTTATTAAATCGAAAATGGTGCAACGACAAGCAATATCTATAACATTCGTCTGATTATATTATTTTTTGTATAACATTCATTTTTCATTCATTTCTTTTTTTAAATATTGTTTAATATATTTTATTGACATTACAGTGGATGCCATTTTCCGAAACTGATTTAATATCATTGCTTAAAGTGATTGCAGCGAATACATGCGATTGCATCACTAGACTCGGTAGAAGGTAACTAAATGTAATACGCTTAACATTATTATTCTATTTTTTTTATGGTATTACAATGTCTGCAAAAACTCATAATTAAGAAAATTGAGGTAGTTATTATATTTATTATGTTACGCTTTCATAATCTGGAACAGCTACGTTCTAAGGCATCCTGTGAAAAAGTAGTTCACATAGTGGACAAAGTATAATCAATTTATACTGTTGTATAGGTAATTGCCATTTTACTAATCACAAATCAAACGCATTATAAGCACTTAGCAGCCGCGGTTTGAAATCACTTAATGTTAATCTAGGTAGGTAAACAGTAAACACACAATAAAATTGTAAGAGATTGTACATTATAGATATTGCAGAAAATATATATGTTTTTTTTTTGTAAAGAACAGAAACAAATTTATTTGAATGTTTGTCTGTATGTTTTTACACGAATCACGCAAAAACTACTGTGTGGTATTGCATATGGTTTTCAAAATTAAATTGCTGGAGGTCTAACTTAACAATTGGTGCATGTTTCATGTTGATACGCTGTCTCGAAGCCAGGTTATAGTAAATACTTAAATCCTTTTGGAACGTGAGTAATACTGCGGGAAAAAGTATGTAATAATAATAAGTAATATTCTACTCATTAGTGATTGGATTGCCAAGTCAAAGGCCTCGAGTTCCAATTAAAGGCAACCTTTGACTTTTAGAAGTCATTAATAATTAATTATCACGCGCTTAAACGGTGAAAAAAAAAAACATCGTGAGGAAACCTGCGTGCCTGAGAGATTTTCATGACGGCGCGGCGTGTGAAGTGCAGTAAATGTATTCAGTATTGGAATACTCAATACATTTATTGCACTACACAAGTTTAATCGATGTTACAATTTGGTTACAATGGTTGAAATCAGAACATGTGTGGGCTAGCGTGGTGGACTATAGCCTAAAACCTCTCATTCTAGGAGGAGAATTCCGTGCCCAGCAGTGGGAGAATGTAATTTCTTGATGATGATGATTTTATTGACTCACCGATTAACTCCGCCAGCACTAATAGTTTCATAGCACCAAATCCTCAGACATGTTCAGTATTGCATGTTAAAACACAAATGATGCAAAAAATTAAGATTAACAAGCTTATATAGAATACAAGTGCATCGGTCTTGTCAGATAAACTCTGACCTGCGATTACAAGTTTGAATCCATTATGCAGCTCAGATCAAATAAAAAGTTAAGATGGAACTTTGCGAACAAAGAAAGGAGGCCGGCTAAAACTACGCCTTGACGTGTACAACAGACAATTACACGCACACGTGTATTAGTTAACTACGCCTTACATTGACAGTCGAGCTTTCGATAGCTCGGTAGCTCGACTGACTAGATAAGGCGTAGTTTCGGTAAACGTGTGTGCGTGTAATTGTGTGTTGTACACGGCGAGGCATAGTTTTAGCCGGCCTCACTTCTTTGTTCGCAAAGTTCCATCTTAACTTTTTATTTGATCTGAGTTATGCAGGCGACCTGTCCACGAACGAAGCCAAATAGAGTGGGATATCTTTTTGTATTAAAAAAAAAATATAGCTAAAAGGTAAGGTGGCATCGTATGTACGACATCGTACTTGCTCTAAAGTATGTCATGTCGCTTGAAAAGCATAATATTTTCAACAGATGTCACCAACGTCACCTCAAAGACGTAAATAAAACATGTGAAGGCAAAATTTCGTTATAGGCGGGTGGGACTCGCGGTGGCTTAGCGGTCATAGCATCTGGTGTACTTAACCAGAAGACGCGGGTTCGAAGCCCGCCCGCGGTCGTATTTTTCCTTCAGTAAAATAACTTAATAATCTTTGCACGGAAAATGCCAAAAAAATACAAAAAGATAATTAAAAGGTAAGGTGGCATCGTACGACATCGTACTCGCTGTAAAGCATGTCATGTAAGTATACAGCATAGAGCGCGATAGTTAAGAAGGGTTATTCCAGATATAGTTCTCGAAAAATTAAAGTTCATACTTCCCAAGGTGTCCACGGCATCTTAAAATAATTATGAATTATTTTCTTTCCGTACGGGTCCATCAGAATATTTGGTACAGTCAACAATAAAAGCTTGTCTAAGGGATAAATGAATGAATATAAATAATAAAGAACTCTACTCTCACATAAGTATACATTAAGTGGCAATTTTCTATCACGAGCATAAAACCAGTAAACAAGTCACCCCCAAATCCAAATATTCTTTTACAAGATATTGTATTACTGACTGTACTCTTGATAAATTTTCAGGAACATTTAAAAGTTTATTATAAATTTTCCCGATGGGAAACGGAGATCAATAGAGTCGTAAACTATTATAACTTCTTAATTTTTAAATCAATTTTAATTTTGTATTTTTGCTCTATTTAGGCTCGAATTTTACTTGAAGCGCTAAAAAATATCCGTAACTAGCAAATAGCGTACTAATGATGCTTGTAACACAAAACATTCGCTGTCTTTAAGAGGATTTAGTATATTATTATTATTTAGTAGTTTGGTCTTATCTTGAGTCTTTGAAATATTACACATACATACATATTGTCACGCCTGTCTCCCATGGGGGTAGGCAGAGACTATGGATTTCCACTTGCCACGATCCTGGCACACTACTTTCGCTTCATCTACATTCATTAATCTCTTCATGCATGACCGTCGGTTTAGGGTGCTCGGAACCTGGCCTTTTTTAAGAACACCCGCAATTTGGTTGCGGAACGTTCGCCGAGGTCGTCCCCTTCCAACTCGTCCATCCGCACTCGCCATATACATATACTTTAAAATTTTGCAGTATGTCTTCATTTCAATACATGGTTAACAAGTTACAAGAGCTCAAAGATTGGTAATTTTCGATGGTTACGACCCAGCTTTGAGCTAGTATTTTAAGATAATGTATCAATACAGAACCATTTTGACTTATGGGGAACCCAGATAATATAATGAAAATCATTTTACAAAAAAAAAACTACGTAATATATTCAAAGAGTAATCTCCAAATTTCGGAACAAGAAATACGCGCGTAAATGTTGAAAATGTATTGTGGTTTCACCTCTCGGGCACGCGTTCGCATCGTGAGGGATAGAGACAGGGACAACAGTGCAACATTGTTGCGTTCAAAAAGGGTCGAAGAGCGAACGATGTCATACGAGGTCGATATATAAAGTCATGGTATTTATATGTCATCGTAAAATCATAAAGAACGTTAGATTATAATCTATCTTGCGATATTGTAAACTGTCGATAGATTGTGAACTGAAAACTAACTGCTTACAATTTAACGCATTATTTTTCGGTAGATAATAATCTATCGATATGAAACCGTCGGATTGTGAAATGGCATACGACAGAACGCACCTCGCGCGCTGATTGGTTGATGTCATGTGCCCCGCACCGATTAAGATCTACCGAAAAATAATGCGTTAAATTGTAAGCAGTACGTTGGGGTTCACAATAAAAAAAAAAAAAAAAAAACTTTATTTACACCTTCAAGTTTTAGTACTTATTACAAAATACTGGTCGTTTTTAAATTTAGAACAGAAAGGTAGTTATTGTTACATATTTAGAGTTGAAGCTGATACCTAAACTAAGATAAATTAATATCTTGTACTATAGGCATCAGCGCCCACCCCCAAAATTAACATTCAAATTTTAATTAAAGAACTAGGATCTAATTGAAGAAAGGGTAAGTATTTTTAATTCTAATTTACTAGAGGGAACTTCAATAGAGGGAACAATCTATCGACAGTTTACAATTTCGCGAGATAGATTATAATCTAGCGGTATCTACAATTGTATGGTGACATATACAACCATTATTGGTCGCAGGGTGAAGGGAATCAAATAAGAAACAGATTGCGAGCCAAAACCGTGCCGTGACCGGCCGTTTTCTGTGAAGCATTGAAAAGTCGTATCTACGTCTTTCGGAAAGAAGTTACCTTTTCTTTTGTTTTTTAAATTAAGTAGTTACTTCTAGATCGCTTCTAGAACAATCTTGACAGATTGTGGCTGCAGCACAAGCCGCCCTGCGACCGCAGCCACATACTATAAAACAGAGTCCTCCGCTTCTACCTGTCTGTCTGTTCGCGATAAACTCAAAAATACTGCATCGATTTTCACGCTGTTTTCACCAATGGATAGCGTGGTTCTCGAGGAAGGTTTTTATGTATAAAACATACGTATTATAAAACATGACTGCCTCGTTAGTCTAGTGGTCCCAAGCGCGATTGCTACGCTAGAGGTCCTGGGTTCGATTCCCAGGTCGAGCAAAGTGTTATTGGGTTTTTCTATGAAATTCCCAGTAGCAGCTCGGAGTCTGGATTTGTGCCCGGTTAATGGCAATAGGCTCGCCCCCTTTTAAATGGGACCTAAACATACCGGCGAAATGTGGGTGTACATTAGTACACCTCTGCCTAACCCTTCGGGGAATACAGGCGTGATGGTATGTTATGTTATATAATTATGTATTATAAAACAAAGCCCTCCTCCGCTTCTATCTGTCTCTCTGCTCGCGATAAACTCTAAAATATTGCACTGATTTTCATGCTGTTTTCACCAATTGCTAGCGTGGTTCTCAAGGAAGGTTTATATGTATACCTAGTACATACATATTATAGTACAGAAAAGTCGAGAAGCCACGCGGGCGAAGCCGTGGACGGAAACCTTTTTAACCCCCGACGCAAAAACGACGGGAATGTTATATGTTGGACGTGTCTGTGTGTGTGTATGTGTGTCTGTGGCATCGTAGCTCCCGAACGGATGAACTGATTTTGATTTTGTTTTTTATTTAAAGGTGAATTTGTCAGGAGTGTTCTTAGCTACTGCCTCATTGGTCTAGTGGTCCTAAGCTCGACTACGCTAGAGGTCCTAGGTTCGATCCCCAGGTCGACCAAAGTGTTATTTGGGTATTTCTATGAAATTCTCAGTAGCAGCTCGGAGTCTGGATTTGTGCCCGGTTAATGGCAATAGGCTCGCCCCCTATTACATGGGACCTAAATATATCGGCGAAGTGTGGGTGTACATTACACCTCTGCCTAACCCTTCAGGGAATACAGGCGTGATAGTATGTATGTGTTATGTTATGTCTTAGCTATGTTTGATAAAAATCGGCCGAGATAAAATGCAATTGCCGGGGGATTTTTATTTTAAATTTAGTATTTATTATAGAACAAAAAAATTGACTGCCTGTCCGTCCCGGGTTCGATCCCCAGGTCGAGCAAAGTGTGTATGTATGTATGTATGTATGTAGGTACCTAATGTTAGTTGAATATGATAATTATGAAATTACTGTAAAAGCGATGCCTAAAACATTATTAGATACTCATTTTTAGGTAATACCTACATACTACATTTTATCTTATTTCATATTTTTACAAATGCGTATTAGGTGACCTCTATTATTGATACTCGCATATCTTTTTGAATTTTATAAACATTGTATTTTATTTATTCTTTATCGTCCCACTTCAGGGCAAAGGCCTTTATGTAAATTATTTCATCATCACGGCTCCCAAAGCGGCGAGGGAAAACATTCTGAGGAAACTATAATAAAATAATAATAATAAATTTTAATATATTCTAAAAACTTCTAAACTGGCATGTTCTAAAACCAAAAATCGAAGACATGTGACATCTACCAACCCGAACTTATTGTTGGCCCTGGGGCCTTAGGGAGGCTTATGTCCCAACGGTGGGAACATTGTAGACCAAATTATGATGATTAGAATAGAACTTTACTCTGGCAAAATAGCAGAGAAGGGAAGAAAAAATGTATGCAGCTGTACGAATGACAACTAAACTTCCTTTATAATAAAATAACTTTTAACAAAAATTTATAACCGCCTTCAAAAATAATTAAAATAATGATTATGTCTAAAACAAATGATTGTTAAAAGTTATTTTATTTCAAATTTTTTAATGATCACATCGGTTTTCAGTGGTTTAACAATAACCAACAGCTATCACTTTTTACAAAATATTGCTGTTCCCAATGCAGGGACGTTAATTATTGAGGAGTTCTCCTGATACTTCACCATAATTATGCTTTGTAACTAGCATAAACAACTATATAAAAGTATTCGAATCACAACCCCTACAATACTTACCTATTATTGAGGAGTTGCGGTGCAGCGGTGGTCTTCATCATCAATTTCACTTTATCAAATAAAGCTTTCCTAGAAACTGAATTTGCTTTGCAATATCGGCGCCATCTAGTTAAAAAAAAATTTAAAAAAAACCGGACAAGTGCGAGTCGGACTCGCGCACGGAGGATTCCGTACCATTACGATTTATGACGTACCTACTAAAAAAAGTATTTACTAGATCTCGTCCAAACCAATTTTCGGTGGAAGTTTACATGGTAATCTACATCATATATTTTTTTTAGTTTTATCGTTTTCTTATTTTAGAAGTTACAGGGGGGGGGGGACACACATTTTACCACATTGGAAGTGTCTCTCGCGCAAAATATTTAGTTTACGACGTGTTAAAAAAAAACTATTTACTAGATCTCGTTCAAACCAATTTTCGGTGGAAGTTTACATGGTAATGTACATCATATATTTTTTTTAGTTTTATTGTTTTCTTATTTTAGAAGTAACAGGGGGACACACTCACACGTTTTACCACTTTGGTAGTGTTTCTCGCGCAAACTCAGTTTAGAAAAAAATGATACGAGAAACCTCAATATCATTTTTTAAGACCTATCTATAGACACCCCACACGTATGGTTTTGATGAAAAAAAATTTTGAGTTTCTGTTCTAAGTATGGGGGACCCCCAAAATTTATTGTTTTTTTTTTCTATTTTTGTGTGAAAAACTTAATGCGGTTTATAGAATACATCTACTTACGAAGTTTCAACAGCATAGTTCTTATAATTTCGAAAAAAAGGCTGTGACACGATCGGACAGACAGTCAGACAGACAGACATGACGAATCTATAAGGGTTCCATTTTTTGCCATTTGGATACGGAACCCTAAAAACGACTTGTACGAAATAAAAGAAATAAATATCCTTTATCACTAGTTTCCCAGAGCAAATTCAAACACAATATTTATTTGAAGAGTTCCTTCGAGTCCTCCAAGATCCCATGGTCGGATTTTAACTTGATGACACTGGGATTACCTGGTAAGTACTGTAGGAGTTTGTAACAAGAAGTTTTTAAGTTCGCGTCCCGGCATGTAGAATATTTGAACAAAAAAGTAAGTAGTGTTTGAAATATGTCTAGAAAAGAATTTTATATTAATGTCAGAAGATTAAGATTGATTCCTTGAACAAATATAGAAGTCGTGATTTCCTTAATCGAGTGTTTTTAATGTAGAAGCATTACGATCCCGTATTAATAGTTCCTGGTGCTTCTACATATGGTAGAGGCGCCGGGTGTACTAAAGAATAAAGCATTGATTGGTTTTCTGTAAATTTCCAGAAAACATAAAATAAATATTCAACTGCGCCGGCAAGCAAGCCCGGACGACACGACGTTGGAGCACACGGAGCACACTGACGAATTCAACGATAAAGAGGTAACCGCTTAACCCGAAGATTCTTCCCGAGGAAGAAGAGACAAAAAAAAGGAAAACAGGAACGAGTTTCAATTGTTTTTTCTTCGGTGGTATAAAAGATGGCGCAAGAAATGTTTTTCTTCACCGGCACCGACAATGTATGTTTAGATGAGTTCCTAGTACAATTTAGGCTGGTAGCCGCAATTAATAAATGGCTGGAATGTGATTTAGCTCTGATAGTCGGGGCGTATTTACAAGGACCAGCCTTGATGTTTTTTAAGTCCGTGTATCGCGAGGGGATTGGTTACAAAACCATATGCGAGAAGTTGAGAGTCGAATTCCCTTCAGGAATCAAATATGTGGAGAAATTTTATAGCAACAAACAAGACGTGAAGGAAGATTCGTTGACGTATTATTATAGGTTGACGGATTTAGCCGCGAAGGCCGATATTGTAGATGAAAGTATCTTTATAAAAACATTCTTAAAGGGGCTATTACCGTGCGATAAAGTCAAATTAGGCACCAAACTATATGCCACAAAAAATGAATTGCGTGCAACAATTAAGAGACATATTCGAGGACAACGAAACACCCTCGATTAATCTGCAGATTCAACCGCCCCGCGGCATATTATCAAAGGTACCTACGCACCAATTAATTGAGAGACCACGGTCTCGTTTCACCTACACAAACGCTAATACCCCCAATAACTTTAGCGTGAGAAGGAACCCGCAGCACCCAAACTTCCAAGGACGCGGCCAATAAATAAGCATGAGGAGTTGCAGACGACTGCGTCCGGAAATCAAAAACTCCCAGATGAACAGGAAAATTTAAGTCAGTACAGCCCTTTTATTAACAGTAACGAAATTGTTTATATTTTATTGTACCTTAAATTGTTAATTTAATTACATTCTCTAACATTTATTTCCAGTGAAGTATTTTGGAAGTAATCAAATTCTGGGAACATAGATTAATGGCATCCAAATCCGAATAATACAATAATTTAATAAAATTATGTAAGAATTTCGAATTATTTTGGAAGTACGTTTGTATGGGCAATTCGACGTCCGCCGGACCATTAAACATCACTCAATTCCAGAAGTATCATATTTTGAAATAAATATATTGAAATAAGTTAGCGAGCAATACGATGGGCTAGCAGACTAATATATTTTTTAAATTTAAAGTGTTAATGATTAAGTTCAAAATCGACTAGGAAAATTTGACATTTTGTGGTAACCTGATATGCTGGCGACAGTATCTAGAATGTGTTAAAGCCGAATTATTTGCGAAAAAACCAAGAAAAAATTGAATTTCGCGCCCAACCCTTACCCCAACCCCAACACATGCCCAACGCATGAGCCTTAAAAAGTAAGCCACTACGATTTCATTTAACATGATTTGCCAATTTTAAATTCACCAGTCCAAGCTTCCTAACCTATGTAAGTATAGTGAAATAAAGTTAAAAGCGGCGGTAGCCTAATGGCTAGGGCGTCGGACTTGCGATCATGTGGTTGCCGGTTCGAACCCCACCCATTGCTCTACCGACGTGAACCCACTCGTAACACAAGCATTTTAGCTTAGCACGAGGGGTTAACAAGAATACTAGTAATGTGCGACCCACATTGCTAGTAAGCTTTTTTTTTAAAAGTATCTCACAGCTACTATCAGAAATGATAAATGACATTTATTTGTGTGGGGCTGCCTCATTCGTCTAGTGGTCTTAAGCGCGACTGCTACGCTAAAGGTCCTGGTTTCGATCCCCAGGTAGAGCAAAGTGTCATTGGGTTTTTCTATGAAAGCAGCTCGGCGTCTAGATTTGTGCCCGGTTAATGGCAATAGGCTCGCCCCTTATTACATGGGACCTAAACATACCGGCGAAGTGTGGGAAATAAAGGCTTGTAATTGTTCTAGTGTTAACAATAATTAATGGTACCAGGAAGTAGAGTATACGTAGGTACCTATATTATATAAAATATGACGACCTTCAGTCAGTGGTTGTAACTACCTTCTTGTAAATATTTTTAATGATACCTAAGAGCTGAGATGCAGGGCGACCTTTAACTTTACCAAAAGAGATAACTTGTACATATCTCACATAAATAATTATTATAAATAATATATAGAGTATACAGACATATTGTTGCGTTCCAAACGGTGAGTGTGGAGCGCCGGAGGCCCAATTCCTCCCTCAGTCCCCTTCCTTCTACTTTTCTCCTTCCCATTAAATAGGCTCGGCAGCGCATCTGGAAATTTTTTCGTATTGCAGATGTTCATGGGCGGTGATGACGCCTGCTCGTTTGCCGAATTTAACCATAAAAAAAATACCTTAAAAAAAATTGGTGTGGTTGGTTTCTCTCACTGTGCCCCGCTCCTAAGGGTCGTAGGGTGATGTTAAATAGCCTATAGCCTTCCTTAGAAATTGGGCTATGAAATGCTAAAAGTTTTTTTCTAAAACGACTGGTAATTTCAGAGATTAGCGCGCTCAAACAAAGACAGCTTTATTATCTTGTAAACCATCATGCATGTATTCCCCGAAGGGTTAGGCAGAGGTGTAATGTACACCCACATTTCGCCGGTATGTTTAGGTCCCATGTAATGGGGGGCGAGCCTATTGCCATTAACCGGGCACAAATCCAGATTCCGAGCTGTTATTAAGAATTTCATGGAAAAACCAATAACACTTTGCTCGACCTGGGGATCGAACCCTCTAGCGTAGCAGTTACGCTTAAGACAACTAGACTAACGAGCCTTACGGATCCATGTACAGTATTATATTTAAATGTTATTGTTAATCGGTGTCATAGTCACTAAACCATATTTACACTAGTAAATAAAACAGGTTATACATAAAAACAGATATATTTAAACTTCACTGTCTTATTTTAGCAATTATTATACTTACTATAAATAGTTAACATTTTTGGCAAAATATGTAAACACAACTATACATATTTTACTAAACATTGATACAATGCGCAGTCACTTAATTTTTTTTCATAATTCCTTAGGTGATTGGTTCTTCGCCTTGTTCCATTTCTCATCGGAGGGAAAGATATATGTATATTTAATCATGGGCTGGTACGCTTTGAGTTTAGCTTCCTTTTTCAGCTCTACGGTCTTAGGGTCACTGAATTCACCTTCCAGGGAGAAAGATGCTCCGTAATGCTGAGGACTATCAACCAGACCATATGGAGTCATATAGTCGTCACGGGGCTGAGATGTGCTCTGACCACAGATGCCTCTGGTGGTGCTACGGTGGTCATTAGTGAAGATGATCAACCTCTGGCTGTCGTACATTAGACGAATAGCCCCGTTCTTGATGTTGAACACTTGGATGCCATCGGCGAGGGTGTAGTACTGCAGTAATGGAGCCTCCTCGGAGTCATCCCAGTATGAGATGAGGGCACCCTCGGAAACCTTCTTAGTGTTGCTTTTAACTTGGACTGTCTTAGGTTTGATCTCGAGCTCGATGTATTTGCCGGCCTCGGTCCTGTTTAACAGAAAGGTACCCATGTTAATAATTATCATAAATTGTTATTTCTCCCCACTAAAGATAGCCAATAAAAATGAGACATTATTTTTTTCTCATTTGGAATTTCTAGAATGATCAGTTAGAAATTTTGGTTTTAAAAATTTTTCAGAATACTTTGAACAAAACTGTAACTGTAATGAAGCGTAAAAACAGTTTTCATTTGAAGCGGTGGTAGCCTAATGGATACGGCATCAGACTTGCGGTCATGTGGTTGCCGGTTCGAAACCCGCCAATTGCACTACCGACGTGAACTCACTCGTACGAGTAACACAAGAATTAACTTAGCACGAGGGGTTAACAAGATTACTAGCAATGTGTTCCCTTTGTAGAAAAAAAATACAAAATAAATTGCGAGGTAGGTACTGCAGATTATAAGTCATAGAGTTCATATAAAATAGTGTCTATTTTTAAACCACCCAAACTGGCTAACAACCAACAAAATCCTATGAGATCCAAATCATGATGATCTGGTAAACCTAGGTAGAATGAAACAACACGGATACAAAAAACCATGCATTATGGTTAATAACTAAGATGTATGTGAATAAAAGGTGAAAGTTTACATGTAGGAGATGTAGACCTCCTCCTGTTTCTCGCTGGGTCTCCTCGCTAGGATGACCAAGTCGGTGAATCTGCCATTGTCGTTGGACTCGTCCACCATCACCACGTGCCAGGAGCTAGTGAGGCTGTAGTCGTAGCTGCGGCCGCTGAACGTCCAGACCTTGCTGTTGTCCACAGCACAGTAAGCTATTCCAATAAAAAAAACACATAAAAACTGCCTCATTAGTCTTGTGGTCCTATGCGCGACTGTCACGCTAAAAACTTGTCGAGCAGTGCTATTGGGTTTTTCTATGCAATAAATTTTATATGTGCCCGGTGAAGTGCAATAGGCTCGTCCCCGTCCCCGTTACGTGCCCTAAAACATACCGGCGAACTGCGTAATACACCTCTGCACTAGAGATTGCCATTGCCCCTAGAGGTATCCAATTTTACGTTAAATTTCGTTAGTTAAGACTGACAAATTTGGTTGTTTACAGTTACAGTACAGCCTAGCCTATAAGATTTCGCTATTTACTCAATCTAATAATAGTAACACTCACTAGGCTTAATAGCCAAAGTTTAAGAAAAAACATAATACTTTACTTTTAGCATACAAGAATTTGTTTTGTTTATAGCAAAGCTACCAAAGTTTATCTATCTATCTAATCTAAGTTGTTATGACACGTTTAGTACTTTAAGTGGCGTATTAGGTTCTTATTTTAATACTATGTTTTCAAATAGACACTATAAGGAGCAAAGAGCTTGACCTGCTTGTTTAAACTTATTAAAAATGAATAAATACTTCACGCCGGATCAGTTGCTGTCACTATACCAAGCACAGGTTCGGTCATGCATGGAGTACTGTTCGTACCTTTGGGACGAATTGGCTAAATACCAGCATGAGGCGTTGGAGTTCATTGAGAAGAGAGCTAAGAAGCTAATCGGCAATGGCGCACTTTGCAATGCAACTGCAAAGCCGCCGGCGCAAAGTTGCATGTCTTTCTGTCTTTTACCGGTTACATATCGGAGAGTGTGCTTCGGAACTACATGAAATAGTTCCACCATCCCCATTCCACTATCGGACGAACAGAGCTACGGCAAGGCATCGCCGCTGCGTGGTGGCAGTGCCTAAATCTCGCGCTAAGCGTTTTTCCTCTACATTTATAGTGCGTACTGCTCTATTGTGGAACTCGATGCCGGAATCTTTTTTCCCCGAGACCTACAATTTAGGTGTCTTCAAGACGAGATTGAATACGTTCTTTTGGACAAGTGCGCTCCACCGTAGACCACTTCGTTGCTTAACATCAGGCAAGTTGTGGTCAAGCACAAGCCTATTTGTGATGAAAAAAACGAATACTAATTTTACTTATCCGTCCCTAAGTAAAAGTAATCAATTCTGTATTAAGTGTGATTTTGAGACTTGAGTGAGACTGATTATAGTGATAATTGTTCATAAGCCAGTTTGAAATAAATATTAACCTTGAATCTTCCATTCATATATAGAAAATTTTCAAAGTTTCATCGCTAACACTCAACTAATGCAACCGGGCCGGGCCGGTGAATACCTACAGGCGCGTTCCTATGTAAGGTACAGATATAAGCGCAAAAGGAGTGTAAAAAGTAATACTTACGTAGGTGTTGGTAGGAAGTATAGCAGTTACGAGCCCGTTCCCAGTTATTTATGGGTGCGTAGACAGATAACGCATAGGGGTTGTAAGATCTAACCTCTACATTATTCAAATGGAATGCTCCGTATTTGGATTTGAACACATAGTTAGCATAATTGTCGTAGTAGAATGCCTGAACTTCAATCTCCACTTTACCATCGTCGCCTTTATCTAAAACATTCTCTTTGACCTCCCAGGCATAAAAATGTTTGAAAATATCGTAAATACTATTTGCGAAGTGAATGTAAGTAGGGGATAGTTCTTTATAAGTAGCTGTTGCCTTAAAGTAGTCTGGGGTATGAGCCTTGATAATCATCTTGTAGCAGTCTTTCTGGTACACATTATGTTTGCTGCTTTGTTGCAGACATTTCTTGGCTAGAGGATCGTTCGATAGTAATTCAGTATACTTTTCGCTGCGCTCAGCAAATCCATGAATATGGACGTTTTCAAAGTTTCCATACTTTACGTCGAAATCATAAGTTACTTTTACTTTATTCTTTAAGGCTTCTTTAAAGTCAAGAGGAACGATTTTAGGTTTAACCATCTTGAAAACAGCATTGATCTGGTCAAGACCATTGAAGGAAAGTACACCTTGTACTTTGTTGTCTACAAAACTGTTAGCGAGAGCCGCGGTGAAATCATATTCTACTTTCTTTTCTCCATTAAAGACCACGCTGAGATCAAACAGCTTTACTTCAGCAGATTCGATACCAGCTGCAGCGCGTTTCACAATCTCCTCACGGCGAGCCTTGCTGTTAGCAGTGACGTTGACGAGAGACGCAGGAGCCAGTTCACCGCTCTGTTTCTGGTTGTAAAGTGTATCTATAAAATGTTTTGTTTTTATTATAATCTTATTGTTTGTACAAAACAAATAATTAAAATTTAACAGTAACAACACGTCGAGCTGTACAAATCCAGTTTTTTCTGATCTCTTATTGAACAAAAAGCCTATAATGCGAGACCAACGTAACCTGGACATATATAGCTTGTCCTACAGTCGAGTGTACAAGAACACGAAAAAAGAAATAAACATATAAATGTTAGTAATTACTTTTTTGAATTACAATACAGAAGAATTTAAGTTTAACGACATGTACCATAATCTATTTATAGAACTATTATATATATATATATATATAGTCAGGATAGTCAGAAATATTTTGTGTTTGACAGAGATACTTTACTCGTTTTTGTTTGATTCGGAATAAAGAAACAAAACCGTTCAATACTAGGAAACCGAATCCATTTTACTAGATCATTTGATCTTTAAAAACGAATGGGCCATGAATGGATGTAACGTAGGTATATTGAGAATAAAGCATATTCTGTTAATAAAAAATCAGAACCAGCAGATCTCCTTCCTGTGGGTAAGTGACAAATAGACGGCTGTTTATAAAGACGAAAAAATGTCATAGCCTAAACTAAATTAAAATAAAAAGAGAATGAAAAAAAGTTACTTACTGTAGAAGGCACTGAAAGTAATGTCCTTGTTCTTAGTCTCTTTGGCATTATAAGTCAAATCAAACTCGGTTAAAGCGACATCATTTTGGTACATTAGTGTGCCAATACTTGTCAAAAGACCTGTGTCGTAAATTTTGCCCTCTTTATAGTCTGGAGAGTAGGAGTATCCTTTAAGGACTATGGAGACACCTGCTGGACGACCTAAGTTTGTGTCAATTGTTGTTATTTTAGCGGGGCGAGTGATGATCTTAGTGGATGGGTTCTCGGAGATTGTCACTAGAGAATCCACTGCCAGCACAGTAGAATAGGGTTTAACGCTGAGATGGAAGAACTTAGCGTCTTGTTCAGGAAGCACAATGTTTAGTTTAATTCCTTCAGGATTCATTTTCATGTATATTGTGGCTGGAATGTTGAATTGAATTGTGTTGATGACACCGGCGACAACGTTAACGTTCTTAAATGTATCTAGGAATCCGACGCTACTCTCAATAGTTCTTGCATAAGTAAGGTCAAGTTTATTTCTCAAAGATCCGGTTAATTCTTTACCAGTATCGAGTTTGATTTTCATTTGACCGCGAGCTGAATACATCAACGGTTCATTAAATGAATAGATAAATGGCACTCCAGCAGCCAATGGGAACACAACATACACTTGCTTGCTGTTAAGAATCTTAGTGTATTGGACATCAACGCCCTTTAGCAATTGTTCCATGTTTTCAATAGTGCTAGTAATGAAAGATTTCAGGTCCTCTTCGTTAAATGTGATAAGTCTCTGCTGATTAAAGTTTTCAAGGAAAAATGTGCCTTCAAGAAGTTCGCGTGGTTTACGTTTGATGTTCAATTCTTCAGCAATTTTCTTGGCGGAGTAGTGTAAGTCAACCTTAGATTTGTTAGGTTCGTAGAACATCTGAGAGATATATTCTAACAACTGCTGCACGCCAGACACGGATAAGGTCAGCTAAAAATAAAAATAACAAGCGTTACGGAGGCAGATTAATTCATTTTAAAATTCATTTACAAAATAGACTAAGTACTAGATATTTTTTTCGAACTCATTGTGCAAATTTCTCTCTAAAAGTTTTTGCAATCACTGATTACGATTTTAGAAATTTAAATTTGTTACTCAATCAACAAAACAGTTGATTAGATATACCTGGTTTTCCTCTGTCCACCCAGTGCTTTTATCCCTCAATGCTGATCTTTGATACATGGGTAGAATGTTGTCCTCACTGCCGATGTATGATAGCTCTCTGAAGAATGAGATGCTGTCGTCATTCGTGTACTCATCGATAATGCTGTCGGTTGAGTAGCGATATCCAAAATTTTCCTTAGGTAAAAGGGCCTGGACAGACTGAGCAGTTTTGGCCCTGAAAAAAAAAATGCAAAACTGTAATAAACCTGTGACTGAGTGTGACTATATCAGAGTATTTATCATTTAACATAAATTTAGCCGTCAAACAATAAATTACAGACACGCTGTTTTTGTTAAAGGCGCCATGTAGTTGCCTCATGAGGCATAGAATTGATTTTGTATTGTTTGTACAATATGGCGCTTGACGGGTTGATATTGTCATCAAATCATGAAAATGATATTAAAATTTTCTTATGATGGAACAACGATGATTCAGTATATTATTTATAACGTGCCAAAATACTTACAATTTTGCGAAACGTGGGTCTTTCAAATTAGCTGCAAAAATTAGTCCGTTCGTCAACACAGCACGAACCTGAGTGCTTGGGTCTTCGTGTGTCATGTATGCCATTACTTGCACCATTTCTGCGGTGGGGAAAGCCATGAAAATGTTTAGAGCGGCAGCTACCCTCACTTCGTAAGCTTCAGCAGTATTTCTCAAGATACTATAAAGCACACCACGCACATAGTCATCCTTCATGTTAGCCAAGGTTTTAAGACTGGCAACCATCTGAATACGAAGGTACTTAGACACAACAACGCCGCCATCTAAGTAGGGCGCAAATACCTTCAGGATTTCCGGATGAGCCAAGTTGCCGAGAGCTCTTACGTAGACCTGGGCCTTGTTGGAGTCTCCATTTTTGACAGCATTTTTCAATTCTTTTGATAAACGTGGAATAACGGTTTCGACAATAAATAAGTCATTTTTAGCCAAGCGGAAGTATTTAGTGGCAGCCAACAGAGCAGAGTTGTTGACGAATTGTTGTTCCAATACTACAGGGTTCGTAAGGAAGTTAAAGAATTCAGTCGTTATTTTTTGTGTAGGGTAACGGAGGCTGGCACCTATGGTAGAAATCAGCTCAGCTGCTTCCTCACCGTGGATCTGTTTCGTAAGGACCCAAGATCTAATCATTTCAAAAGCGGGATCAGTGCCGGTCGCTGCGAGGGCGTCACGGAAGATTATCCACGTATTGAATTTTGTGGCGTTCTCGGGAGACTTCACGATCCCAACTTTGCTGGTTAATTGCTTCAGTTCTTCTAATTTTAAAACAGATAGGACACGCACAAGGATGTTGAATTTTGAGAGGAAGTCTGCCTTTGTAAGATTGTTCGATTTTTCAAGCATTGCGCTCATATCCTGTATCAAAACTTTGGCGTGTGCAATATTGTGTTCACCGAACTTAGGGAAGAACATAGTTTCAGTAATAGTGAATGATAGTGAGCTGACTTCGCGGCCTGTCTCAATTTTTTTCCACTCGGCCCCACTTGCATCTTGGACGGAGGAAAGGTAAAGCTTAACATAACTGTAAACTTCAGCCTTTTGCTTGCCAACTAAAAGAGGACTAACAAAGACGGAGCTCACGACTTCAGACTTGAAAATCGTTCCTAGTTTGCCTGCAACTAAACGAGATTCAGAGGTGTGCTTAATAAACTGTTTCTCTTCATTTTCGTCAGCGATGCCGTTCCAAACGAAGCCTTCCGGCACGCCAAAATCTAAAGCGACACGTTTTTTACATGATCCGTAGTTCTTACTCTTGATGATCTCAATGGGATCTTCTTCTGAAGTGAATTCGGGTAATTCTCGGCGCCACTCCGCAGAAACTGGTGACACATTGTATAGCGTTTCACACTCGCCAGTGACGTCACTTTCTACTTTCTTGAAGAGGCCTTGGAACGTTTCCTCATTATAAATATTCGGGTAGTTGTCAACGCGACCGTAAGATGATAAATCGACTTGGATTGCACTGATAAGAGCTTTCAACAAGTTTTCGTGCTCAATAGAAATAGTGGAGGGAATCTTGAAAGACTCAACACGGCCCCCTTTAACAAACACTTCGAAAGCTTCTTCGATGATCTGAATAGGTTGGTATTTTAGGTCGGACGGTAAAACATTGTTAGTTGTTTTCTTTGTATGAACCTGGGCGTACGAGGGTTTTGTGAGCTTAGCGACGAGGTGGCCTGGAGCCAGGACGCGAATGATGAACTGAGCCTTGAAGGCATAGCCATTGCTGTCACTGGTGTCGTATTGGGTTAAGGTGTAAGTGTCCACATTATAGATGTACTCCTTGCCTACTTGCCATGGCCAAGCTTTGCTCTGGGCGAGCGGACTCGACGCTACCGAAACTGAAACAAGATTTTTTAGATGCAATTAATATTAGCTGCCTCATGAGTCTAGTGGTCCTAAGCTCGACTGCTACGCTAGAGGTCCTGGGTTCGATTCCTAGGTCGAGTAAAGTGATAATGGGATTTTGTATTAAATTCCCAGTAGTAGCTCGGAGTCTAAATTAGTGCATATTTAATGGCAATAGGCTCCCTTCCTATTACATGGAACCTAAACATACCGGCGAAATATGGGTGTACATTATTAACGTTTGCCTTACCCTTCAGGGAATACAAGCGTATGGTATTCTTAGCGATGGTATGTTATGTTATGGTTGATATTTGCTTTAGTGATTAAACTATTAATAATAAGGAGACAGCACAAACGTTATTCTTCCCTTTAAGGTGTCAAACGACAACAACAGCAACATATTACATTTACAAAAGAGATTACAGTCTAGATAATGCACAAAAGTTTAGAAAATGCTTAAAATACATTAACTTGGACAGATATATACGTGGAACACAATGCAAATACAGCTTCCACCTGTTTCCATGATTTGATTTGTCTCTTTTACAATCTTTGTTTCCCAAAAAATAAGGTAAAAATCAATTTAAACAATAAAATAAAACAAACAGGGATAACTACAGGACTTAAAAAGTGCTCTAAAAGCACAATCAATAAGACTAGATATACCATATATTCTTATCTCAAACAGAAGTGTATTCACAGTGCTAAACGAAATGCTAACATCATGTTTATGAATAATAGTAACAACGAATGCAAAGCAACATGGACAAGTATAAAAAATGAAATTGACAATACGAATCCCAAAGACAACATTGAACACATATTTTTTTTAAAAAAAAAAAGCTTACTACCAATGTGGGTATATTAATAGTCAATTACTAGTATTCTTGTTAACCCCTCGTGCTTAGCTAAATGCTTGTGTTACGAGTGGGTTCACGTCGGTAGTGCAATGGGTGGGGTTCGAACCGGCAACCACATGATCGCAAGTCTGACGCCCTAGCCATTAGGCTACCGCCGCTTCTTGACCAGACCTTACTAACAAAACCGGCAGAAATAGCCTCTGCATTTAATAACCACTATACTAATTATATCCCTACACACACAACGCTGTACAAATAGTTGCTCCAGTAAAGCACTTATCGATCATTCAATGTTTCTCGCACCTATGTCTAAAAAGGAAGTAAGAGAACAGATACAATCTTTGAACAATACTAGCAGCGAAGTATTGTTCAAAGATTGACTGACTGACTGATTGATTGACTGTCTTTTGATCATTCTAATAAAAATGACTATTGTAAAGCCGATATTTAAAAAAAGGTGAAAATGTGATACGAACAATTATCGGCCCATAGCATTGATACCCATCATATTAAAAATATATGAGAAGTGCATGCACCTAAGGCTCATTAACTACTGTGAGAAGTTTAACATTAAAAGAAAAGAGCAATATGGTTTCCAAAAGCATAAATCGACAACCTTAGCTATATTCTCACTGCTAAAAGCAATTCTGACTAATGTAAACAATAATATGCTGACAACAGGGTTATTCTTTGATTTATCAAAGGCATTTGACCTAGTTTCTCACGATATGTTGTTACAAAAATTGGAAGCCTTCGGTATCAGAGGACTGCCACTTCAGTTGTTTTTGTCTTTCTAAACTTGATGAAAACAGAGTCATGAGGCTATACCTATTCCTCTGAATATAATAATGTAAAACACGGCGTGCCTCAGGGTAGCATATTAGGCCCTATTTTATTTTTGCTCTACATAAATGATATAGTTGAAGTTTCCAACCATAAATGTTTTCTTTTTGCTGATGACTTCTCCATAATTGTTACTACTGACAAAAAAATATTAAATTTCTAAAGATGAAACGGACATAAACAATACAATATCTTAGTATACATAGAAACATTGTGCCCAAAAATAAAAATGTATGTCAAAATATGCCAAAGAATATGTACATAAATAATTGTAACGAACCGAAGAAAGGATCTAGTTTGTATTATTTTAGAAAAACAAATAAGAAACGCTTTATTTCAGAACCAAACGTGAAGGTCATATCTCGGGAAAAAAAGGGAACAATACCGTATTATTTCCCGGTTAGTAGGAACAAAGCCCATGATACAGTAGCTTTTGGAACTAGTCAGTTTTTTCGTTAACAATAATGGATCCAAAACATTAACACTTTTTCATCAAAATATAGCCGGCCTGTTAAATAAATTAGACATGTTGGAAATCTCGGTAGATGAGTTTTGCCAGAAAAACATAGATTTAGATATCATCTGCCTATCAGAAACCTTCGTAAAATCAGGTAGCCAAGGCAATATAAGTCTTAAAAGTTTCGTACTAGCTAGTGCTTTTACAAGGAAAAAAGAAAAACGAGGAGGTGTATGTATCCTTGTAAAGAAAACCATTGACTTTCAGATATTAGACATTTGTTGTTGTTGCTCTATGGAAAAAATCTTTGAAGTTTGCGGTATACTAATTCCTTCAATTAATTGTATTGTACTATGTCTATATAGAACCCCAAATAGTGACGTTAACTTATTTATAAATAAACTTGACATTTTATTGCATAAACTTCTGAACAAAAACCGTAGGAAAATAATAATTGCAGGTGATTTCAATATTGATACCTTAAAGACTGGAAAGTCTATTACGCGTCTTACTGACTTAATTTTAAATTATGGCCTTACATTACATATTACTGAACCTACCAGACAAAAAAGCTGCATTGATCACATAGCCAGCAACTTTGAGGATGCGGTAGGCTGTGTTCATCACTTATACCTTTCAGATCATGATACTGGTCAAACAATAAGCTTTCCTGTTCCTAAAAAACCGGGACGCTTAGAATTCTGGTATATTAAGAAAAGGAGTATCAGCCCAGAAAATATTCAAAGATTTCAAGAATATCTTTCCGCTTTAACATGGTCTAATGTCATAATCGAAAGCGATTTGAACACAGCTTTCAACGAGTTTCATGATGTCTTTTGTTTTCTGTATGATTTGTGCTTTCCATTACAGAAATGTAAAGTTCGTAGTAATTTGGGTATGGCAAAATGGATAACGAGAGGTATAAAAAACTCCACTAAAACCAAAAGGGAGTTACGATACCGTTGTTAAAAACTTAAAACATCCCAAAATAGAACTGTGTATCAAAAATACAGTGCAATATCAAAAAAATGTATTACTAGAGCCAAGTCAAACCTAAACTATAAATTTATTCAGGGGTCAAAAAATAAGTGCAAAGCGCATGGGAAGTAATTAAAGACAAAGTTGATTGTGTTCGATATAGTGCTAATATAAATGAATTAGAGCATAACGGTAGAATCATCAGTAACCCAGAAATTATAGCTGAAGTTTTTAATAATTTCTTTATAGATTCCACAAATAGAGAAAGGTTACAGACAACAAGTAATCACTTTGCCAAACAACAAAACATTAGTTGTAGCTTGTTTTTAAAACCTGCCACAGATATGGAAGTAATACAAACGGTATTATCGCTAAATAACACAAAGTCTGTCGGTTTTGATGGTGTCTCTACTTATATATTAAAACAATACATATCTTCAATCTATCCCATACTAAAATACCTACTAAACCTATCACTTACAGAAGGAGTCTATCCAGATAGGCTTAAGTTATCCGTGGTTAAGCCATTACATAAAAAGAAAAGTAAGAAAGATATTCATAACTATCGCCCCATCACACTTATTCCAATTATTGGGAAAGTATTTGAAAAAGTTATGCACAAACGAATCAGTGATTTTATGGATAAACTGAAAATAATCAAAGAAGAACAACACGGCTTCCAAAAGAAAAAATCGACTACGTTAGCGGCTTTTATACTGGTTCAAAATGTGGTTGATTTTATTGATAAACGGGTACCGGTCTCTGTAGTGTTCTTCGATATGAGCAAGGCGTTCGATTTTGTGGATCATAGTATACTACTAAAAAATGTGAGACATGTGGCAACAGAGGCCCTGCCTTGAATTGGTTACAGAGCTATCTCAAAAATTGAAATCAGTATGTAGAAGTCAAGACCATAAACGATTCATTGGAATGTACCACTCATAAATCCAAGTGTCGCGTCAATAAGTGTGGTGTGCCTCAAGGTAGCATATTAGGACCGCTATTATTTTTAATTTACATTAATGACCTGCCGTCTATCACTAAACATCAGTGTATCTTATTCGCTGATGATATTTCAATTATAATTGCAAACAATGATAGGAGCCATGAATACGAGGAGATAATTAACAGTGAAATAGAATCAGTATTGAAATGGTCAGAATGTAATAATCTTCACGCAAATATATCGAAAACAAAATCTATTAAATTTACCAATTACAATAATAAAAATTGTGATAATTATAAATTGACATGTCGAAATGAAGTAATAGAATTAGTGAATGATACAATATTTTTAGGTATAACAATTGATAACCATTTAAATTGGAAAGCGCATATAGATAGGGTTTGTAAAAAATTGAATGGTTTCGTCTTTGCGCTTAAAAAACTAAGACGTACATCAGGTCAAAAGACAGCCATGACTGCGTATTACGGGTATGTTGCTTCGGTCTTAAGGTATGGACTTCTTTTATGGGGCAATTCTACTGACATAAACCAAGCCTTCATTGTCCAAAAGAAATGTATAAGAGCAATCTGTGGCGTATGTCCACTTACATCGTGCAAACCACTATTTCTAAAACTCAAAGTGTTGACATTACCATGTCTGTATATTTTCCAGGCTAGCTGTTTTGTAAGAGAACACGGCTCTTTATTTAAGACATACAATGAAAATTTGAATTCTAGAGTAAAAAACAGAGACCCATCAAGATTAATTATGCCGAGTCGAAGCACTTCTCTCTGCCATAAAAATTGTTATATTATGACAATAAAAATCTATAATCATCTTCCTAAACATATAAGAGAGTTACCTAAGCGGCAATTCAAGGCAAAACTCTATAGATGGCTTACAGAAAAGTGTTTTTATAATCTTAAAGATTTCCTTGTGACATGAATATTTTAATGTGCGATAAACAATTAAATTTGGTTTTAAATAATATTAATTATATACTATATATAATGATACGGAACCAATTGTAATACCTTTATAAATCTATATTAATATCAAAATTTAATTGTAAGATTTTGCATGTCGGGCATATTGTTTTATCTTTTCCGACGCAGTATGTGAGACTATTATTATTATTATGTAAAAAATAATCTGATTATCTGGTTAAATAATTATTATAATGTATCTGTGAATCTTAATAAGTCTGAATACATACAATTTAATCAGTCACACAATAGTAAGTTTAATATCAAAATGGATATACAACTAATTACACATGTGGCACAAACCAAATTTTTAGGAGTTGTAGTTGGTGGAAAATGTATGCAAGAAAATAAATAAATTTTGTATACCTATATCAAACAGATCAGAAATGTAACAAATACCAAAACTGCTGTGATGTCGTATAACGTGCTTATGTTGAATCTTCGCTACGGTATGGACAAATTCTGTGGGGAAACAGTACTGGCTGTGATAGAACATTTATCGTCTACAAAAAATCTATAAGACTGCCAGATTAGTCTAGTGGTCCCAATCGCGACTGCTATGCTAGAGGTCTTGGGTTCGTTCCCCAGGTCTAGCAAAGTGTTATTGGGTTTTTCTATGAACTTCTCAGTAGCAGCTCGGAGTCTCGATTTGTGCCCGGTGAATGGCAATAGGCTCGCCTCCTACTACATGGGACCTAAACATACCGGCGAACTGTGGGTGTACAATAAGTACACCTCTGCCTAACCCTTCGGGGAATACAGGCGTGATGGTATGATGGTATGTAAAAAAATCTATACGAGCTATATACCTACGGTTTTCCATCTGACAAATCATGTCAACCAATATTCATAAAGCTTGGTTTGCTACCATTGCCCTCGTTATATTTATATGAAGAGTGTATGTTTGTACGTAAACATTAAGATCTATTTAAAACAGCGGAGGATATAAGTTCTCGAAATCGGCGTTACCAATTCAGACTTTTTTTTTATTCTATTGTGACTTGTATTAGATGAAACTCCTAGGTTGACAAAATACATGGCTTAGTGAAAATAATTTCTATAGTTTTTTGAGTATAAATTATCTTGATTCCAAACTTTTTTGCATGCTTTAATTTTAAGCAAAACATGTATGACCATATCGTATTATAACACCTTTGTATACCATGTTTTAAGCAAATAAATACATTCTTATTCTTCTTATTCTTTTGGAAAGGCATCGATTTATAACAATCAAATTAAAATATCTTGTAAGTATAGTCGTGCGAGGAAAGTTTTATGTCTTATACCTTGGCATATCACCAATAAAATGATAAATAGTTATATAATAGTAGCGATATCGTATATTTTATTTCTTTAATTAGTACTTACATAAGTATTGTAACTATTGGCTAGTAAAAATACGTGTCTTTAATAACACTTTTACAAGTAAGTATATCCATAAACATACGAGTACCATCACTCCTCTATTCACCGAAGGGTTAGGCAGGGTGTACATCTTTGTATTAAGTACTCGTACACCTCGTACTTAATTTATCACAAGTTAAGGTAGGTTAATGGGGTAAGCGTATTGCCATTCACCGGACACATGTCCAAACTCCTGCCACTCAGAATTTCATAGAAAACCCGAATAACACTTTGCTCAATCTGGAAATCGAGCCCAGGACCTGTAGCGTAGTAGGCGCTATTAGTAATAAATTAATACATTGAAATAGGTATCGCCCAGTATTTACATTTGAGTAGAAAAACTGTAGGTAACTATCCGATTTTTTTCTTAATTCTATTAGCAGATATATTAAGATAGGTACTCGTATATGTTGTGAAGTGAGAATCTAAATACAGTGATAGCCTGGTGATATGACCATTGAACTGCCAAGTAAAAGATTGAGTTCGAATCCAAGGCACGCACCTCTGACTTTTCGAAGTCATGTGCGTATTAATAATTAATTATCACGCACTTAAACGGTGAAGGAAAACATCGTGAGGAAACCTGCATGCCTGAAAGTTTTTTTGACGGCGTGTTAAGTCTGCAAACCTGGAGTAGGCTAGTGTGGTGGACTATAGCCTATTCCCTCTCGCTCTGAGAGGAGACCCGTGCCCAGCAGTGGGACAATGAAATGGGTTGATGATGATGATGATGAGAGTAACAGTAACCAAAAAGAGCGGCGGTTACCCTATGGCTAGTGCGTCGGACTCGGGATCATGTGATTCGAAGCGAACCCACTTGTAACACAAGCATTTAGCTTAAAACGAGGGGTTTTCAAGGATTCTAGTAATATGTGACCCACATTGCTAGTAAGTTAGACTGCCTCGTTAGTCGAGTAGACTCTAGCGCGATTGCTACGCTAGCGGTCCTGGGTTTGATCCCCAGGTCGAGCAAAGTATAATTGGGTTTTTATATGAAATTCCCAGTGGCAGCTCGGAGTCTGGATTTGTGCCCGGTTAATGGCATAAATTAATTTATTTATACAAGGTGTTTCTTGTAAGGTGTCAAGCCGGCGCAGGGTGATAGGGGACTATCATACCTATCGATTGGACCCCCATGTATGTATGTTCCGCGATTTTTTGTAGTTTTCGAGTTTGAGTACCTACTTTATTCATTTTTTCGAAAATTTTACGATCGAGTGACTTTAAAAATTTATGTCTTTTTTTGTATAACCTTTTCTTCAAGTTTTATTATTGTAATATGATCCTCACGAATTGTAGTTTCATACATAAAATAATCATCTTACCCACATAATTAGAAGTTACACAAATTTTGATCGAAAGTGAGTAATTTACGTATGAGCAATAACAGATCGGAATTTTCAACTTCAAAATAAATATTTAAAAAGAAACTACCATAGATTTGGGCTTATTTTAAAAACTTTGCGTGAACCTAAGCTTCGATAATAATCCAAAAAAAATGATACTGAATAGAGCATTATTTGTTGAAATCGTCCTTTTAATGTAGTGAAGTAGAAATTCCCTAATTTTCTGATTTTGTTCTTTACCAACATTAATGTCAATAGGCATGATGACTGATTTTCAAAAACTGATCTAAAATATTCTTATGTATATACTATTTCCGAAAAATATTTTTTTTCTGCAATTAAAAAAGGTTTTTGATACAAAAATGCGATTTTAATTCAATATTTTTAAATTAGCGCGAAAACGGTCCCTGGTGTCATGGCGTCTGCTTATGACGTCACTTCTATGTTCTGACATCGTATACAATAGGAGATTAAGGCCGGGTGGTACTGCAAAGCCCACATAAAAATGTTTTTTTTAAGTAGTAAATAGTAAAATTAAAATCTGAGAAAATAAATTGATATTGTTGAGTATATATTCTAGGGAACACATACAAGAGAAACACGATTTGATAAAGTTGGCTCGATAGAATAAAATCACAAAGATACCTCTTTTTTTTTAAATTTTATCTTCCATTTTCGGTTTTATTCTTAAAATTAATGATTTGACATCATGTTTTATTTACTAAAATAAAGTTCATAGATAGCTCGAGAGATTTTACCCGATAGATTTTCTTTATTACATTAAATTTTTAATCAATTATTGAAGTAAGTTACGAGGCGAGACACTGACTGAGCCTGAGCCTCGCCGAATAGATCGTAAATTACCTACTTGAATAATCGGTTCTTCACTCCTACGCTGGACCCACATCAGAAATGCAATGGCATGTTTGCAGCCTCCTTGTGAGGCAACACAGTCATGGCATTCTACCGATATAACTTCTTCCTTTACTTCGTCAACTATTAACGTCACTGCATATAACTTCGCGTGGACCTTGTGTTCTGGGCAGATTTTTGATTTAACTATAAGTACATAGATTTCCATCGCGTTTTACCTGAACGTAGCAAATCGCGTCGTCCCCATAAGATGGCCTGGAGGATCCAAAACAAATAAATCGATAGGTAAGCATATTTTATAAAATCAAAACATTATTAAAACTAAACATACGAAGCTGTGCTTTTTTAAAAGTGATTTTATTTTTTTAATTATAGTATAATACAAATTATAATAAATAATGACTGCCTCATTAGTCTAGTGGTCCTAAGCGCGGCTGCTACGCTAGAGGTCCTGGGTTCGATCCCCAGGTCGAGCAAAGTGTTATTGGGTTTTTCTATGAAATTCTCAGTAGCAGCTCGGAGTCTGGATTTGTGCCCGGTTAATGGCAATAGGCTCGCCCCCTATTACATGGGACCTAAACATACCGGCGAAATGTGGGTGTACATTGGTACACCTCTGCCTAACGCTTCGGGGAATAACGGCGTGATGGTATGTATAATAAATAATACTTACATTGTAGTTTTAAAATTTCTAAATTCTGCTGAACAGAAGTCTTTGTTTAATACTAGGAACTGCCCCAGCATTAACAAATCAACTCTGGGCAAATTAAAGCTGTTTGCCTTGGTAAACCCTTGTTCCATTACTTAATAAGTTCTTACACAAGTTATAGGACAAAAGCTAAGTAATATTTAATTAGGAAATACTTAATAAATCATTTTTAGCGCGGAGATCGTCGAAATTCGTACGAAATTTACGTGACTGTGACAGTTCAACATAGATGTGACGTAATTGAATCTGATTGGTGTTCAACTCAACATGGCGGACTTGTGTATTTTGTAGTTTTATTTTATCAAATAAATTAATAATCCCATCTTATAAATAAAAATTAATATTCTTTTCTGAACATATTAATTATATTTCAGTATATGAACATATTATTTTAGTAATTCTTGCTTACCGTCATCATGCCTATTACCGTAAGGAATTAATGTTTAAATGATTGACAGCCTTATTGCAGATCATTTCATGACAAAAACCACAATTTTTTAACTACCTATTTTAAACTTCTCCAGTATTCTGACTACTGACTCGAAAAAAATTAAAGTACATAAATTTTAATAATCTGGTTTGTTAGAAAAGTAAAATCATTAACATCATCATCAACCTAAGCTAACCTAACCTAACCTAACGTTAATTGACATTAATGTCGGTAAAGAATGAAATCAGAAAAATTGGAAATTCCACTTCACCACATTTGAAGGACGATTTCAACAAATAATGCCCTATTAAGTATCATTTCTTTTGGATTATTATTGAAGCTTAGGTACCCGCGAAGTTTTTAAAATAAGGCCAAATCTATGGTAGTTACTTTTTAGGTATTTATTTTAAAGTTGAAAATTCCAATCTGTATTGCTCATACGTAAATTACTCACATTCAATCGAAATTTGTGTATCTTGTAATTATGTGGGTAAGATGATTATTTTATGTATGAAACAACAATTCGTGAGGATCATAATACAAAAATAAAACTCAGAGAAAAGGTTATACAAAAAAAGATATAAATTTTTAAAGTCACTCGATCGTAAACTGTTTGCAACAATGAATAAAGTACTCTAACTTGAAAACTACAACAAATCGCGGAACATACATGGGGGTCCAATCGATAGGTATGGTAGTCCTCTATCACCCTGCGCCGGCTTGACATCTTACAAGAAACACCTTGTATATTTATGCACAAAATAGAAAAAAAGGAAATAAAAACATAGGACTATAAAGTACAAAAGTACAGCTTTCTTTAGAAATACTAAAGAAATCTCTTCCAGCAGACCTGCGACAGGATAATTTAAAATACGAAATGTAGACACCATTGTGTAAAATAATATATTAAAATTATATTTATTTCTGTAAATAGATCTTTTAAAAACAGTTTTACAAGTCAGAGTTATAAACGGCGACACATACTCAGAGAATCATGGTCTCTTTTAAAGTCCAGACTGTAGTAATATATGAGATTAGAGATTCTTTATTTTTCCAAAAAGAACATACATTGTTCACTTATAGGATAATACAAGTCTTGTGTTGAGTGTAGTCCAGTAACTTACATGATTTTACAATTGATTTAAATTTAATTTATTATTAAACACTAGAACAGGCTATATAATTAGTTAACTGAGCAATTTTATGTTGTTATATTATTAGATATGCGAGTTTTACAATGTAGGGCTAAATCTGAACAGGTCTTTTGAAGAAAGAGCTATAGCAGTTTTGAGTTGACCTGTCCTAACTGAAGGCACGCATACTTAAGACGTCGTATAATTCAACCATTTTTAGGAAGCTCTACGACCCGTAACACATTTGCGTAGGTCCTGTGAAATACTCAAAAAAACTATCAGAAAAAGTAAGGAGGCCTTTGTCCTACAGTGGGACGATAATGGCTGAAAAACAAGCCGGCTAAGTGCGAGTCGGACTCGCATCATTATCTATAAAAACGGCAAATAATCATGTCTGTTGTATGATGAGAGCCCTTAGCCCTTAAACATTTATTTTATTTTAATTTAATTATTTATTTTTTAAGTGATTATATAACTAAATATTCTGTGAATATTTCAAGCGTCTACCTTTTGCTGTTATTAATATCGAGCAAAAAAATCTTATAAACCTAAATTATGTTATTCTGTTTTTTAGTATTTGTTGTTATAGCGGCAACAGAAATAATTAAATCTTATACTATAAAAATATAATTAAACTTTCTAACTTTCACGATTCATGAGATACTGCCTGATGACAGACGGACAGCGGAGTCTTAGATTCTAAGGGACCCGTTATTGCCCTTTAGGTACGGAACGGTATTGAAATAATTCACATGCACGAACTATGTAATGTAAAATTGTAAAGTATAACTTACCGATAAACGCCGTTAGTATTAGTAGTTTCATAATTTATGTAAGGTTTTCAGCAGTGTGTCTGTCCGGTGAACTTCATGTATACTGCTGATGCCCAAAACAGGCGTTAAGCTTATATACACCTCATTACCTAGTGGTCATTAATAAATTCAGATAACCTATAAACCTATGCGATAGTATTTTAATCACAACAAAAAAAAAACAGCTCAAAATGCATCTTTGAAGTTTTTAGGTATAAAGCCGAGTTTTATTCCGAATCGCACCTGCGACGCAATGACTCCTGAATTCAAATATGATCAAACCCAGGACCTCTAGCGTAGCAGTCGCGCTTAGGACCACTAGACTAATGAGGCAGTCTAGAAAGGTACTATTAGACATTAAACTAGATCCAGATATCTATGAATGTTGTCTTTCAACTTGCAAAAAGAGTCAAAGGGCAGATCGATTTGGTCAATGCAACTGTTCACTATCAATATTGTTAAATAATATATTTTTTTGTAATGATATGGTATTAAGTGCCAGTCTGATAGTAAGCTGCAATCGCAGACAGAAATGCAATTCAGTTATCACAATTTAGTGTGTTTTTTTTATTTTTTTATCTCAAGGTGAGTCATGGGATGACTCGGCAAACGAGCAGGCGAGCTACCTGATGGTAAGTAGTCATCGCCGCCCATGGACATCTGCAAAACCAAAGGAGTTGCAGATACGTTGCCTAGCCTATTATATTATTGTTTTTGTTTTGCATAGAACATAATTATTAAGGAACTGGTTTCACGTCCGTGCGTGATTAGGACCTGGTTGAAAACCAGCGTTAGGAAAATTTGTCTGGCATATGCTGAACCAGATCCCTTTCAGCGCAATTGGGACATAGTACTTAATGCGTTATTATTATATATATTTTATTATTATTATAGCTTTTAATGAATGAACTTGTATTTACTGCGGCTGAATAAACTGTTTCTTTCTTCTTTTCTTTTCTTTTTCTTTCTTTCCTATTTAAGGAAAAGGGAGGGGAAGGAGAAAAGGAGAAGGAAGGGGACTACGCCTTATCTTGTCAGTCGAGTCAGTCGAGCTATCGAAAGCTCGACTGACAAGATAAGGCGTAGTTTCGGTATACCTATGTGCGTGTAATTGTGTTTGTACACGGCAAGGCGTAGTTTTAGCCGGCCTCACTTCTGTGTTCTCAAAGTTCCATCTTAACCTTTTATATGATCTGAGATTACCTATAGTATACATTCACATAATTTATTTTCATTCCACAATGTCATATTAGATGGTTCACAATAATTATGGGCTCTTTAGGGGCAGCAAGTAACATTAAATTCATCATCATCATCATCATCAACCCATTACATTGTCCCACTGCTGGGCACGGGTCTCCTCTCAGAACGAGAGGGATTAGGCTATAGTAACATTAAATTATATGATATTTATTAAAATTGCTTTTTAATGGGCTGCGATGGACTTTTGTAATACCAAAGGTGTAATAGAAAAATGAGGGGAAGAAGAAAAGAAGAAGGAATGGGATTAAGGGAGGCATTGGGCCTCCGGCGCTCTAAACTCACCGTTCGAAACGCAACAGTATGCATACTGCTATTACACGTCAATATTGTGTGGGAGGGTAGTACTTCCCCGGTCGTGCCGACCCATTCATGCTGGCATGTAGACATGCTAGCAAAACACTACTACTAGTAAATTTCTTTGTTACATAATTATAAAATACTATGATCAATTGTTTTTTTGTATTTTTAGGCATTTTTCATGCAAAGATTATTAAGTTATTTTAGTGAAGGAAAAATACGAATATATATAATAATTAAAAGGTAAGGTGGCATCGTACGACATCTAACTTGCTGTTAAGTATGTCGTGTCACCCCTAAGACGTAAATTAAAAATGTGAAGGCAAATTTCGATTACTTAGGCGGGTGGGACTCGCGGTAGCGGTCATAGCGTCTGGTACGCAGGTTCGAATCCTGCCCGCTATCGAATTTTTCTTTCACTAAAATAACTACTATAGTCAATGTTAGATGAATGTGAGATGTGAAATCGCTGTAAAGCTGTTGAAAAACATAATTTATTTATTTATTTATTGCAAGGAAGATTTACAGACAAATACCATCAGTAACATTGAAACATAAATAATCCAGTGCCAATTAAAAATCTTCACAGATAAATTACAAATTGAGAAACAACAAAACTTAACTTAATAAATTATAAAATACAGTATAATTTGTATATTACCTCATCGTGTAGGTATTTTGTTTACTCATTTTTACACAATGCGCATTAAGTGACCTCTATAATTAATACTCAGATAAGCTTTACGAATTTTATAAACATTGGATTATTTTATTAAACTATTATCGTCCCACTGCAGGGCAAAGGCACAATATGCATCTTTAAACATATATTAAAAGCAAATGCCCTATCCGTACTCTCCTGCCACCCGTCTCAGTTCAGAGATTTTTTTTCGGGGCACTCACCATGAAACACCTGCGTACCTATTGCTGAGAATAATGGAGAAACCTGGTATCTCACTTTCCCGGGGATAATTATATAAAAAAAAAACAAAATAACTAATAACTATATATTTAATTGAGCATTAAAATTAACGACAGTAACTGTCTATAAAGTATACAAAAACAAGATGTTCAAACATCTTTAAAAAAAAAAACTATGAGCAATTGAAGAGATCTCAAAACGGGAAATACTTGTGTAATCCTAAGACGAGATTCTTTGGAAAGCATGCATTTGTACATTTTAGGAATAACTTAACAGCTAAATGAGACAATTTCATCTGTAAACACTAAGTACTAGTAAAATAACGCTGAAGGAAGCGGAGGGAGTGTTTTTGCGCATGGATATATTCAATGCATGAACATGTGCTTGTTTAAGCAGCAGTATCCTTAAAAGGCTGAGCGATACGCGAACCTGCAGATACTGTGAAGAGGCTGATGAAACGCCACTTCACCTTCTGGGGGAATGCGGACCGCTGATGCACAAGCGTAATGCGCATCTGGGGAAACATGTATTAACCCCAGATGAAATAAGGGGGCTCACCCCTAAGAAAATCCTGCAGTTTATAGCAGCCGCAGGGTTCAGCGGTGAACTTTAAATCATTAAGTGGCGATCACAATAGACCGATATCGGTCGCAGTGATACAATAGCCACAAAACACCAATAAAAATAAATTTAAAAATGGGTATATTCGCGCATGAAAGTACTAGGCCTATTGTTTTATTTTTGAACTAGCCTTTGCGCTCGCGGCTTCGTATATTGGTTATCCCGCCCGCCCCGCGCTACACCTTATTCCATGAAAAAGACCGATAAATCACCTAAGTAAGCCAAGCTTGACTGCCAACGTTATTTTTATATGACGCGACCTGTAATTCATAAAAATAACTTTCTTTCCGATAAGAAACTTTTTTTTAATGTTTGGAACACTTGCCCTTCCCTGCGTTCGAATGTAGGGAGGGACGGAAAGTGAGGTATCGATACCTCACTACCCCCTGCACTTCGTTATAGCTTTGTTGTCTGCTAAACAAGCTTAGCGCGCGCACAATACGTCCTCTATACGTGTAAAATTGAAAACTTCCTTTTTTGATTGAAGTCGGTTTAAAAACGAGTGTCAAGATGTGATTTTTACAATACTTTAAACTGCTTTTCTGAATAGGTATATCGTATTTCACTACATACGCTACACTATAAAACAAAGTCCTTCGCCGCGTCTTTCTGTTTGTTCCCAATAAACTCAAAAACTACTACACGCATTTTCATGCTGTTTTTACCAATGAATAGCGTGGTTCTCGAGGAAGATTTGTATGTATAATACATACATATTATAGTACAGAAAGGTCGAGAAAATACGCGGGCGAAACCGTGGGTGGAAAGCTTGTTTTAAAATAAATTGTTTACAGACGAGGTTACCTCTAACATAGTAACATGCATTTACACAACCTAAAATTAATTGAGCAAATATAGGTGCAAATGGAACGATTTCTTAATTAATATCTACACTATTAAAAATCTAATTAATTCTAATCAAATATTGGTCTTTTAAAGAGATCTTTGTTACAATATAATTATCTTGCAATATTTGTGACAAAAATATAGTAATTATATCTTCAAATTGTAACAGTTTAGTTTATTTAGGAATTATTGATCATTTATTGGTGATCATGATTTTTCTATTGAGGTATAAAATATTTTTACAAAATGTACTAAAATATATAAAAAAACATTTTAAAACCATTACTAGCTGTGTCTCAGTTTCTTTCATTTTTTACAAATTGTATTATCCTAGATTACAATAGAAAATATGTAATATTTCGCATATTTATGTGAAACAGATATTTTATTGATTAATCTTAGAAGCACTGACATCGTCGGTGGCAACATCCACCAAAACTCTCAATATGTGGGCACCTACCTATCTCTTTCTGTAATAGAATAGGAATAGACCAGTGCCGATAATTTTTGAAACCGAAAAAAAATATAGTACGATGAAACCCATTGCAAAAGGAAGAGAATATAACAAAAATTAAAGGAAAAATAAATTACGGGCGATCTGAGTTCGGGAAGTGGGAGGGAGGGGGGGGGGTAAAACACGGTTTATCTCGATTTCCGGCAAAACTACAAGTCCTATGGAAAAAAGTCAAATGGCAAAGTTGTAGGTCCCTCCCACTTCCCCAACTCAGTTCGCCCATAATTTATTTTTTGCTATATTCTCTTCCTTTTGCAATGGGTTTCACCCTACTATATTTTTTATACTTTTTATCATTTTCTAAGGTATCGGCCCTGGTCTAGAAGGTATATTCTATCCTGACATTTTTTATAATATTTACAAATAAAAATCTCTTACTAAAATCTTACTAAGTTTCTGTATTTGGAATCAATGTTTTACTTACACTAATACTTAATAAAAAAAGTTATAAAAAACATAAAAGTATTTTTCTGTGTTTTCAACACAAGTCATATTTTGTAATCATACCTACTTACTAAACAAAATTATTAGTCACGTACTTAGGAAACGAATTTTGAGCCAATTTAGTTCCTTCAGTCTTTTTTGAGCTTCAATTTTTTACTTAATTACCTACTTCTACTAAAATACAAATTATCTTAACAATACTGACGTCCTCAATATGGACCTATATACACTTTGAGCAATATTTTTATTTTGTATCTAGATAATCTAAGAAAAACTACATTTTCTTAGGAAAAATATCACTTAGCTTGACATGAGAATCGAACTCAAAACCTTGTGTTATTAGACCAATGTGGCAATTAGGCAATGAACACCGTGGTTTTTGCAATGACGTTTACATAAAGTTCAATTTCAGTGAAGTTGAGATAAAATGTCTACACAGAATTTTATTTCCAGGAAATAAATTTGTGCTAACTTCCCGCGCAAATTTTACAGTGATCCAGCTAAATGGATTACCTAGATAGAGGTACCTAGATTTCGTAGACAAGCAAGAAGTGTTAAAGAAATTATAATGGCAGTACTCGCTGATAAAGAAAGCTGTAGAAAGAATCGATCAATAAATTATCCGAAGTCGTCATCAGCCTATATTCGTCCACTGCTGCACGTAGGACTCTCATAGTGAACGTAACAGAGCCCGATCTTCCGCTTTCCTCATCCAGTCACTGCCAGCTGCCTTCCGCAAGTCTTCACTCCATCTGGCCGCCGGCGGAAACCCTACACTACGATCGCCTAGACGCGGTCTCCACTCGAGAACTCGTTTGCTCCAGCGTTCGTCAGATTCCGAGAGATGCAAACAGCCCAGCTTGCTAATACGTTTAGTATACAAATTTTCGAAGCAGCCAGATTCTTCGAATCAAGCGGCAGAAATAAGAAGGATGTCTTACAACTTCTGCAACCTTGGCACAGTCAATTTATCTCTAATGCACCTGAGCGTGGTTAGTTTTGCTGGTGAACTTGGAACTGTCTGCTCCTGATCAGGCTTCCTCATCGGTCTGGAAGGTGGTATGCAAGTCCGGGGCACGTTGGTAATGTGAGGGTGCGTCTTCACGTGCTTCCGGAGGGAAGAGGGATCGGTGTACCTCTTGCCGCAACCAATCGCTCCACATGCGTAAGGCCTCTGAAATATCAAACATTCCTAAATTTTCGAACGTTAAGTCAGAGGTACTAATGTATATTAACTGTTAGGGCGAGCCTATTTAATGTATCTCAATCTGTCTGTTTGTTTGTTACGTTTACTTATCTAAACCGCTGAACGAATGTTGATTTTTATTTAGAGATATTGTAGATTGAACCTCGGAAAAGTCCTTTTAGGATTTTAGCGAAATAACATGCTCTAAAATACTCAATAAAATTATTGCACTCCACAAGTTAAATCGATGTTACAATAATATTTATACAGGGTGTTTGGTGCATCGTTTGCCAAATGGAAATGGTCGATCTAAGAGCTATCTTTTCAGACCCAATAACTCATTCTCTGTCACACCGGTTTTTTTTATAACAACTTTTGAAACTTTATTTGGAAAAGTTCCAGAACTCAGCATTAAACCTTCAATTAAATTAAAAACTAATTAGTGTAGTATTTAAATTTCAGTTTATTTTGATGTCTACTCTTGTATGGTTCTATGAAATTGGAAGTTACTTGCTAATAACGTCTAGTTCTATTTTAAAAACCTCACAAAATTTCTTGAAAAAGAAAAATTCAATTAAAACTAAATTTAAAATTGCTGTAAAATAAAAACTAAAGGCGATTGGGATCTTCAAATTCTTTTAAAATGTTGTGTGGTCTGTCCCCTTTCCAACGGTATGCCATAAGCAAAAAAAAACTTTGATTAACTTTTATAATTCGCTAAATGTGTAATCGAGGCACATCAGGCTGATTTCGATACGTATTCGTATTTTTATTTTGAGAATGAGTTATTGGGTCTGAAAAGATAGCTAATGACCTCTTCTATCGACCATTTCCATTTGGCAAACGATGCACCAAACAAGCTGTATATTAAAAACATGTGGGGGCCATGTCAGGCACGGCAAATGTTGGAGAGAGGAGAAAGTTTTAACTTGTTTTAACAAAATTGTTGTGACGAGAATAACCAGTAAGTATTTATTTATTTATTTATTTATACGCTTTATTGCACACCAAAATTCATTACAAGGAACAATAACAAATGCGACAAAAGTAAACGTACAATGGGCGGTGTTATCGCGCAAGGCGATCTCTTCCAGACAATCTTTAAGTAGTTATTCATATTCTTTTATTTCTAAACTCTATTTAGACATCCAGACATTAGTATAACTTGTAGATACTAATTACTCACAGCATTAAAATGTGTCCTCTGATGTTTGGCCCTGTCCGAAGAGTTGGAGAAGGCTTTTCTACAATGCGGAGCTGGACAAGCATACGGACGTTCACCTGTGTGAGATCTCACGTGGATCTTCAGGTTCTCAAGTCGGGAGAATGCTTTGCCGCATCCAGGATGCTGGAAAATTAAAAAAACATTCAGAATTCACTTATATGAAAGAATAATGATTATAAAGATAACCTTAAGGTATACAAATAAACTGAAATTGTAATAAAATAAACAATAAACTTTAATACATAAATTTATATTATTCTGAAAAAAATACTGAGCTTATGGGCATTCATATTAGAATTAATGAACTTGAAATGGTTTGATCAAAAGGATGTAGCAAATATCGCCTTAACCTGTCAAGCGGCAGATTGTAGACACAATGCAAAATCTATTGTTATGTGCTCAAAAGAGGAACTGTACCGCTTGCCAGGTTAAAGCAAATAATGATATTGATAATACCTTCAGGAGTGAAGCATATGAAATTATATTAATTTCTTTACAAGTCGCTATAGTTTCATGTTTATAAATTTAAGCTAGACAATATCAAACTGTTGGTTTTTTAATCTTTTAACGATGGCAAGAGCTATTTTTTATTGCCCAGGAGTTGGACAGTATAGGTAAACAAAAATAAAGGAACTATTTTGGATTGTAGGGCGACCGATAGCCAGGTAGGTCGATGACATGGTAAAGTATACAGGAAAGACCTCGATTAGAGTGGCACAACACAGGGATAAATGGCGTAAAAGGGAGAAGGTTTATACCCTGCAATGGGCTACTTAAAGCTACGTTTGATAATGATGATGAAGAATATATTAAATCATCTACAGATAACGTTACCATAGCTAAAGAAGTTGATACTTACATTACACCTGTTAGGCTTATGTCCGGAATGGACTCGCATGTGTATCAGGAGCTTATACCGAGCGTTGAAAGGACGACGTCCTCTGGCACAGTCTCGCCACAGGCAGCTGAATTCGTCGCCTGCGCAATAAAATGTTATTATAATGTGATGTTACAATTTGTATGTATCAATAGTGGATTTTATTTAACTATTAGCAGCATTTATTTAAAAAAAATATTAAAAGTCTTTTAGGGAAAACAGGAATCAAGATTGTTAGGTCTGAAATTAGTTTTTAAAGCACTTGCCCGCGCTTTTACTTGTATTGTAAAGGACTTTTAGAGATAAGATTTATCATGTGTCATTTTTCAAGGTCCAATCTATCGTTTAACCAGAAATAAGCATTTTAAGGGATAAAACCTACCAAACAGACATAGTTACGTTTGCATTTATAAAAAAAAAAAACAAACTAATAAGCATATTTTGTTTACCTTTATAAGTGTTGACATGGGCCCTCTCGATGTGTTCCACTAGCGTGGTTTGATTTGGATACCTTTCGTAGCATTGCTCCCAAAGACACACTCTTTCACCTAAAAACAACAAAATTAAGATTAGAATATATTATGATAAGACAGAAAGAAACATCATATCGAAATTATAAAAAAATACCTTGGGTCTTATCCTTATCAATCTTTCTGTGATTTTGAGTTTTACTTTCGGCGACATTAACATTACCATCAGTTTCGAAATTTAAACCAAAGTCATCTAGATTGATAAATAACTCATCTTCATCGAAATTCTCAGAGTTTTCATCGTAATAGCTGGAACTGTGAACATCGCTCTCAATCGATTCGGATACTGAAATTTTCCTTTCATTTCTATCAAATGTGAATTCATTACAACTTGTCGGCGTATCTGGTAGTACATATTTCCTCTCTTCTAAGTTATAAAGAATGTTGTTGGGATAACTATAGTGCTCTAAGTTGTTTACAGGAATGGCGTTATGTTGCACAGGCGTCACATTATTATACTCAGGTATTTGAGTTTCGTCCACATTGTAATTACAATGCCGTTTGGAAAATACCGTATCAATTGATGGTAGAAGGTTTTTGTCTGGTGTAGTAGAGTTTAAATATTCTTCATTAAAATCCGGCGTCAATCTACAGGATTCACCATCTTCTCTACAAAGTTCATCTATAAGTGATTCATCATCGATATAGTCGGTATTTGTTTCGTAAGTTCTATTGTCTTGTCCTTTGTAAGCGTCCGTTTTGCCGTTTTTATCACCAAAGTCGATCCCATCTAAATCTAAAAGCACTTCCTTAATGTTTTGTTCATTTATATTGCTATCAATAACTTCGTCTATAATTTCGAAATCGGCTTCGTTATTTGTTGGAGCATTCCAGTTATCTAATACTTCAAAATCGAAACTTTCCTCTATTCCATACTTAAAACTGTCTATTTTCTTATTTTTGTTACTATTCTCTAGTTCTAAATTAAATTGTGACATGTAATAAGCATGTAGATCTGTAACATTGTCTGTTTTGTCGTTGAACATGTCCTCTTCTTCGTAACAAGGTATGATATCATATTGCGCCATCTTCATAGGTTCATTTACCTACAAAAGTTCAGTAATCTCTATGTACCATGTAGAGGTGTTTACATGTGGTGTTTAGTCGTAAGTTCGCGCATATGGTTTTGCTATTATTATAAAAATAAACTTTCTCTGTGTATGATCACGCGTGGCTCAAGCATCTGCGAATTATAAATTTAATCGTCTCTTTAGAATTATTACTTGGTTGGCACACGTGTTGGAGAGCTGACTTATAGCCTATTATTATTAAAGTTAGGAAGCTTATTGGACGATGCAAAAAGATGTTATTTTTAAATATTGAATGGACGCCTTTTTGTATTATAAATGTTGAATCACGCGGGAATTAATCTTAATTTATGACTGCATCTTTTTTCAATCACATTTTATCATCAAATGTTTTGTGAAATCTAAAAAAGAATCATACAATTCATTTCGAAAACTAGTGTAACATATGTATTCTCAAGTAGATGATATTTTCAGTGAATAAAAAGACAATAGGAACGCCCGCGCTGCGAGTACCTCTGTCCGGTTTACAAAACTAGCGGACGCAGGTTCGATTCCTACCTGCGGTTCAGTTATCTATATACTTTATTTTATGCTTAAATTATTTTAATCGGTTTTACTTATAATTCAGTAAAAATAGATCCTCATACACTTTCAATGAATAGATATTAAATTCACATTACTTAATGGCGGCCATTACTTGTATTTATACAAATAAATAAAATTTAAGTGTCTGTTATTTATTTGTCAAAATAACATTTTTTTACTACTTAAATGCTTTTGAAAATATATAAGTACGATAGCTATGAAAATATATAGTAGGTATACATATAAAAAAAAACATTTGGTCAGTATCTGTTTGTTTTGGAAAATCTTTGAAATGGCTGGACCGATTTTGACGGGAACTTCAATAGCTGATGGTATAAGGAGTAACTTTGGCTATTTAACATTAAGCTGTTGCTCTTAGGAACTGAGCAAAAAGAAAAGGGGGGTGAAACTGCGGGCACAGATTGTAAATAGATAACCATTGCGGAAGATTGTGATTAGAAAAAAAAATACAGTCGGATATACTGTACATTCTTACTATACTATATTCGTGGCATTAACTACCCACATTTAATCGTATCCTAACATACGTTCGGTATTTTTGGTGAACAAATCATGTTATACAATAATATAGCATCCGTGGAAAACTTATTAATTACTAGCTTTCCGCCCGCAGCTTCGCCCGCGTGGACAACACGATTTTGACTGTTTAGTTTTTCCAATTCTGGTGGGAAATTGCAAATTATCCTTACATATCTTTCCGTCCGCTTCTTTGCTCGGGTAAACCACTAAATTTGTCCAACTTTATTATTTACCGAAATATAAACGCAGCTTATATCCTTTAGGTAGCCTATGTCCTTTCTCAAGCTTTAGTCTATCCCAGTACCAAATTTTATCAAAATCGGTCGAGTGGTTTGGGCGTGAAAGCGTAACAGACAGACAGAGTTACTTTCGCATTTATAACATTAGTAGGGAAGTGGGGATTAGAAATTACTTCTAAGATAGGAAACCATCTAGTTAAAAAAATATAAAATCATTGACTTTTGCAAGTGCCTTAAAAAAATAAATGTAATTTACTATGATAAACATGAAAATAAATTTCTATCCATTAATATTATTTATTTCAGGCTTTTATGTGATAGTAAAAAGAGACTTACTTAATTACTGAAATTTACACAGAATTCGCGGAATTTACTTTCTGCTATATTTACTAAAATAATTAAAATCTGATATCTGAAAAAAATAATTTTCACTGGGTACGCACGGCTACACACAAGTACCTACGCATGGCTGTAAGAAAAGTCTGAAAAATGCGGGATCAGCGTATATTTAAAATGTGTAGCTTGAAGTGTATAACTATTTGTAAAGCCATGTGTACTGCAGAATAGAAAAGAATAGAATATTCTTTACACACAGCGCACATCAAAAAAAAAACTAGATATAAATCATAAAATGTGTACTATGTACGTGATACTAAATATTTTCATTTTAAATGAAAATATTTAGTATCGTAATATAATAATAATAATAATCGTTAGTAGTTTATTATTTTTAGACTTAAGTATTATAAATACACCTCACTTACATAAAAATAAAATAAAAATCAACGTGCACCAGAATACTCACTTATCAAAAACAGCAAGATTCAAAAACACAAAACTTCACAATTTTGGCGCGAACTGTCAAAGTGACACATAACCTAACTTTTTAAGTGCGCAAAGCACACGGGCGCACGTCACCAGGACATTGACGGGAATAGTACGGGAGCTAACGGGATCGTGAAAAAACTCCTTACTGAAACCGTAAGACGCCATGGAGATAACACGAATGGAAGGACATGTGTAGCGCATATCCGCGTAAAAATAGGACATCAATCTAAGAAAACAATGCCAGCTAAGTTGTGGATGATTTTAAAAATGGAATAGGTAAGTCGCCATCACATCAGGTTCTACAAAACTATCCAATTTTTTCCCAATTATATTAAACCTTAATTATATTGATGATTAAGTTAAAAATCAACTTTTTGAGAAAATTTGATATTTTGTGGTAAATTGATGTGGTGACCGTACATCGATGACATTTTCGTTTCAGTACTCCAAAACCTCGCATTCTTATTGGAGCAGTGCGTTTAGTTGGCCTTTCCATATTTTATATAAACAAAATACATATAGCTGCTTTCCACTAAAAAATAAAAAACGTATATATAATTATACAGACTTCAATTAGCAGTATGCATATTGTTTCTCTTCGTACGGTGAGTGTGGTGTACCTCAGTCCCCTTCCTTCTACGTTTCTCATAACATACCATCACGCCTGTATTCCCCGAAGGGTTAGGCAGAGGTGTACTTAATGTACACCCACAGTTCGCCGGTATGTTTAGGTCCCATGTAATAGGGGGCGAGCCTATTGCCATTCATCGGGCACAAATCCAGACTCCGAGCTGCTACTGAGAATTTCATAGAAAAACTCAATAACACTTTGCTCGACCTGGGGATCGAACCCAAGACCTCTAGCGTAGCAGTCGCGATTGGGACCACTAGACCAACGAAGCAGTTAGCGACACAAAAAAGTTAAACTGAAAAATAATGTTATGTTAGTTTGGGACTACGGGACCAATTACAAAATGTAATAACAAACTCCATATATAGGTATTTATCATCAAAGCCACGGAATAGTTGTAAAACAATAGTAATTTAAAGTCCACATAAGTATGCGCCATCAAGTTTCTTTACATCCATGTTACAACATGTGCTTTTAAAAATACCAAATGATTTGCAGTTGAAATCTCCTGAAAGCAAATGACTAACGGTCTTATGTTCAGGCACAAACAGTTCAAAATCGTTAAGTTTCTCAGTTACACAACTTGATATAAAGACGTAAAATATGTTTTACGGTCCTTTGGCGCCAAGAATATTTTATTGATTCACTTGTCAATATATTTATTAGAATTTATTTTTTTAAAACGAAGTATAAATTATTATCTATCCTTAAGGAGCACGATAGCTTCATTCCAATCTTGATTGGAGTTGAAATCGTATAGCTTGTGAAAACAAGTAACCCCTCTTCTATAAACCGAATGTCAAAAAGGTTTTCTGAAACAATTTCTCATTTTTTTATGCATATTCATGCATATTTTTTTTTTGTAAAAGTTAGAAAACAGTAGCATGCTGTGAAAGTGATAAGTGATAGTGAAAAACATACCATCACGCCTGTATTCCCCGAAGGGGTAGGCAGAGGTGCACTAATGTACCCCCACGCTTCGCCGGTATGTTTAGGTCCCATGCAATAGGGGGCGAGCCTATTGTCATTAGCCACGCACAAATCGAGACTTGGAGCTGCTACTGCGAATTTAATAGAAAACTCAATAACACTTTCGATCGACTTGGGAATCGTACCCAGGAGGTCTACCGTAGCAGTCGCGCTTGGGACTACTAGACTAACGTGTGGAAATTCTTATGGAATTCCAGGGCATAAGACGAGGCATGTCGGAATCCACCCTTGGAATGTGATCTACCGACTAAATCGGCGATGTTTCGTATTATCACTTTTACTTCAGACTGATAGCCTAATCTATGCTATTTTGGAAAAAAAGAATCAATTTAAATTTTGTCTATAATAATAGAAAGATTACCTATCTTTCTGTTTTTCCTCCTCCATAATTTGCACTAATTATGTTTGTTAAACAAACCTCATTAAATAAATATATCTTTTTAAAATTGGTCATAAACTCCAAGTAGACATCCCTTATTAAATTTAATCTTCAAACTCGTAAAATGCTGAGTCAAAAAACATGAAACTTCTGTAAAATTAACACAAATGGGCCGCGACGACATAAAAACACGTCAAACTTAACGACGGCTCACGTCAATTTTTTTTTTGCTTATTTTGAAATTAGTGCATTTTTACAACTTTTTGTGGTAAGTAGACATGTTTTGAAAATATTTGCTTGAAAAGATAATAATTTTGAAGTACATAATTATTAGTATATAGTGCCGAAAATTTTCATGGGTCTGGATGACCGCGTAGCTGAATTTGGCAAAAATAGGTTGCATTCTATGGATGGACAAAGACTTTTGTCCCAAAAAGTTCTTTGGGATGCAAGTGAAACGGTGGGTAACAGCTACTAGGTATATTGTTATTAGCGAAATATTAGTATCTATTCAGTTAGTCTGAAAAATATATAACACTTTTTTTAAAGTTGGGAAAATACAATATGACGTATGTCCTTAAAAAACCGACGGTCATGCATGAAAGAAAGAAAAAAAACACATTTATTCGGACAAGGTTCGTAGGTACATTACACAAATAATATCATAAATCTGTTGGCTTATTTGCCTCGAATGGGTTGTCAACTCAACATTATGCTATACTCAGCACTGGTTTTATAAACCCGGCATGAAAAGATTATTAGATAGATTAATGAATGTAGAAATTTATAAGTAGAAGTGCAAATCTATAGTCTCTGCCCACCCCCATGGGAGACAGGTGTGGTGCCCTGTAGTCACAACCATGGGACTCTTGAAATTCACCTCGACCATTACAGGCTGAGGTCCAACGATTCCTCAGACTAGGCCTCGCATCTCGATCTAAGAAAAAAGGTTCCAGTTTAAAAAAAAACTCAGGTTTACTTTATAGGGTTAGTCCGTTGGTAATAATGGATTTAGGAAGTTCCCATGATATTTAGAAAATCGTAATCGACAAGGGGCATAGCTAGCTTACTTTGCATTCCTATGATCGGAACTGTAGCGACTCTGAAAAGTTTTTGAAGGTCTTTTTATTTCCTGACGTCATCGCTTGAGAGTCTTCTATAGAAAGAAAGAAAACTCCTTTAGTAAACTTTATGTTAGGTTTTTGATGACATGTTCCTTGTTAACGCCAACTTGTCCAAACTCAACTTTGTCATCACCGACAGAGTCACTCACCCCAAATAAAAAAAAACTCTAAAACAAAAAAGGGCACAACTCTTCATTTCATTTGAAAAAAGCAACGGTTTTATCATCAATTCGAACACTACCGTTTAAAAAAAGAAGTGTTTGTGTAAGAGTGCGCGCACGCAGCGATGCGTCGTTTTATTGTCGCTGCAGTTGCGACGCACGTGTGGCAAGATGTACTACCATTTGTTACAATAATCACTAGTTTTTTGTTTAAATTATTTGTTGGAGAAAGACTTTTACTGTTGTTTTTATTTTTATGAAGTTGGCTAAGGTCAGTTTTGATGCCTTGGATGCTTCTCGACCCTAAAACAGTTAAATACCTACTAATTTATTCTTCTTTAGCTAGATTAAACCATCTACATAATAAGGTATGTAGCGTGGTAGACTAGACTAACTGCTTTATTTCTGAGAGTAGACTCGTGCCCAAAAGTTGGACGGTAAATGGGTTGACAATTCCTGTAAGCTTTATAATAATAATAAAAATAATCGGCCATCATTGTGCCGATAGTCGTTACGGTCAATGGACTTATCGCCAAGAGCCTCGACCAACACCTCAGGAGGCTCGAGCTGGGTGGCTGGGTTAAGGGCCTGATTCAGAAGGCAGTACTCCTTGATACGGCGCGTATTGTGAGGAGGTTCCTGTCTCTGGGGCCCTAACCACCTGTAGCTTGGACCCTGTTCCCCATGCCGGTGGATTTCTATTTTTTTATATCTTTAAATGTTTTTTTTATATATAATATGTATTTTATATTAGAAAATATTTAGAACTACAAAAAAATATGTATTTTAATGAATAAAGGGAATAAAAATAAAATTCTTCATTTACACCTTCAAGTTTTAGTACTTACTTTGCTTTGCTTATCTCTTGCTTACCATTTGCTTATCATTGGGCGACTCCTTTTATATTTGTTGGACCTAGATGAGCGCTGCGCTTATGTGCAAATATGCACCTTCTTCCAGAAGGTAGGCCCGACAGTGCTTGTGGGTCTGATTCCAGGTTTGGGTAAAGTGGAATATCTAGACAGTATCTCATTCCTGTCCTAAGATTGAATTACTCATCTGCAACATTAAAGTTAGTTGGCACTTTGGGATTCGTGACATTCGTCACGACCATGACAGGTTGTGGTCTAACTATTGCTTCTTCTCCTCCTCTGAAGTCCTTCAGCATAAAGAAAGAGGCCTTTAAGAGGCCTCTTAAAGGCCTCTTTCTTCAGGCTGGCAGCTGATAAGGAGCAAACTCTTTTGATTTTCAATAGATTTTCCATTCTTAACCTACGCTAATTAAGTAATTGTTATATAAATTAATAATTTGAATCAAGAAATGGTAGAATATAGAAAATTTATTAACATGACAAATAAATTCATCTTTTTTGTTTCCTTACCCAAATTTAAAATAATTGCAATTTACTGCCAAAATCTTACATTTTTCACAAAATTAATGTTCCTAAAGTCCGTGACCCATTTCATAATGACTTTGCTAATTACAATGAAGTCATAAGCAAATAATAAAGGCAAATGTATGATTAATTATTTATGTTTAACGTATCGCCACGTTCACTTTATCTAGGACAACATATTATATGAGAAATGCTTACACTTGTTGCATGACAGCGGCTCTCAAAATTCTGTGAAACGGCCATTGTTGTTATAACTATTGGCTATCTCTAGAAATAATTAAGAATAAATAAATAAGCTTATGACAGTCCACTACGTGACAAAGGTCGCTCCCAGCGGGCAAAAAATCATTCTACATCCAGCTGAATTCCTCCTAAGAGGGGCAAATAGCAAATATTTAATTGAAATTGTTAATATTTATACTTCTTCGTAATATTTTCTGCGCAATTTTCTCAACCTTTCCTTGTGTAATTACGAAGATATTAAAAATAAATAAGTATCCAAATCGATCCAGCCGTTCTCGAGTTTTGTGGTTAGAACACATTTGGAGATTTATTTTTATTTAAGTATATAGATATGTAATTTGTGTCACCCCTTGCTCCTTTCCATAAGTGCTGTCGCCCCTAAGCCGAGGCCTGCCGAATCCTTCAGCTTCAGTTTGAAATTAAAAACTTTCTGCCTTGCACAACTAAACTGTGGAATGAACTGTCGCCTGCAGTATTTCCGACCCGATACGACCTTCAAACCTTCAAGAAAAGAGCGTACTCCCTTTTAAAAGGCCGTCAACGCACTCGTGACTCCTCTGGTATTGCGGATGTCCATGGGCGGCGGTAATCGCTTACCCTCAGGCGATCAGTCTGCTCATTTGCCACTTAACCCAAAAAAAAAAAAAAACAAAACTATGTTATTTTTAGAGAAAGTATGTACAATATTGTTGAGAACCATTGATCGTCGCGGTGGTACACCAAATTAACACACTCGTGCGCATTGGGTGCGCTCAACTGCGGTCCGCTTGGTAGAAATATTAATAAGAATAAAATTTTAGTATAACTGCCTCATTACTCTAGCAGTCCTAGCCGCTCTCGATGTTCCCAGGCCGCGAAAAGAGTTATTGGGTTTTTCTATGAAATTCTCACGAGCAGCTCGGAATTACCCCTAAAATTTATCCAAAATTTTCTTTAGACTGCTCAGCTCTTTATAGAATCTTTGCTTACAATGTATTCGACTATTATTTGAATCTTCTTACCTATTTAGGTAGGTACTATTTTTTTCTTATTTTGAATATTTTTTTAGATTTATTAACCCACTTACCTATATTTAAAATTTCACACTACAAAATACAAGTTATCGGTCAAATATGAAGTAACACATTATAAGCGTGTACTTACATAAAATTATAATATATTATTAAAATGATATTATTAAAAGCTAGAGATTGTGCTAGGGGTAGCTATAAACTCAAAGTATTGAGCAGTCATATTCAGGAAACTGAGTTGCAAAGCCATACCATACCATCACGCCTGCATTCCCCGAAGGGTTAGGCAGAGCTGTACTTAATGTACACCTACAGTTCCCCGGTATTTTTAGGTTCCATGCAGTAAGGGGCTGCGACATCAGTTGCAAAGACATCTATGGTTATATCATATTATGTGGTAGGTATATTTCTATTAAAATATTTTTCAGCGGCCCCCAGTTGGTAGTCCAGGCAATAGGTACAAAAGTAAGCACGCGCACATGTGGAACTTACAGAAATAAACACAATACTTACTCTTAGTAGTAATTGTGCCACACGCCCGTTTCGGCGCGCACACAAAAAGACAACACCATTTTTTATATAAATAAACTCTCTTTGAAAAGCCCGTAGATAACTCGAGCATTCTGTTTATGTAACATTTGTTAGATAAATTATAATTGATGGTGAAAGGGTATGTTGTGTGGTTAATAACATAATATCTAAAATGGTTTTCGTCAAAATGATTTGTTGATTTGTTTGTCGTGTTTTGTTTCAGACTGCCTCATTGGTCTAATGGTCGCCACTGCTAAGCTAGAGGTCCTGGATTCGATCCCCAGGTCGAGTATAGTGTTATTGGGTTTTTCTATGCAATCTCAGTAGCAGCTCGGAGTCTGGATTTGTGCCCGATTAATGTCAATAGGCTCGCCCCAAGTGTGAATGCACATTAGTACCTCTGCATAATCCTTCGGGGAATACAGGCGTGGTGATAGTATGTGTTTTGTTTCATGATTGGTCGTATGGTCTGGTCTCTGGATCTTGTAGTCATCGTTAAGCCATCTTTATGGTCATACGAAAAGCCCTGTTCCTGTTACTGTTGGTGGTGGTGCGTAGACAAAAAACCGTAAAAAAAATCACTCTCTGAATTGTGTCACTTACAATTTAGGCAATACCTATTATGGTTTTTTTTAATGGGATAACACGGCAAACTACCTGCTGAAACCGGCGGGCTACCTGATGGTAAGAAGTCATCGCCGCCCATGGACCTCTGCAAAACCAAATGGACCCTCCCATTTCCTTAAATAGCCTCGGAAGGAGAAACGGAGAAGGAACAGGCGAGGAAGAGGAGTTAGGCCTCCGGCGCGATGTAATTAGATTATTTTGCAGATGTTCTCAGTTGTGAATATTGAGTAAACATCGCCATTACTACTGCCTTGAACCTAGAATGCGATAAAAACAAATAAATTGCAAAAACAAAATAAATGCGAAATTTAAATTTGGCGTGCCAAACGAACGGCTTCACATTGAGCTACGGTAGGCTATAGCTCAGTTTATTATAGCCTTGACCAGCATGTTGATAAGCGTTCTAGCAAGGGTTGGCAGACTTCACAAGCCGATAAAATCTTTCAGGAATACAGGCCTCGTCACGATGTTCCGTTGAAGCAAAATACATCGAAAATTGATTATTACTTTTATTAACCCGGCAAATGTAGTTTGTGCACCAAGTGTGCAAAAAAATTTGCGATTTTATTATCATGGAAATTCGTAAAACTATATTATTTTTCCTGCTCTAATTTGCAAAAATTGTAGGGAAACGAAAAGGATGGCAATAATAGTCATATATGCACCTGCATACTGCACATTTTTGCATAGGTTGCATTCTAATCGTGGGAGATAACCTCTCCCACGATTAGAATGCAACCTATGCAAAAAGTTTAATATTTTCCAAATTTTCTGCGCAATTTTCTTAATATTTCTTACCATAAAAACCTTTTACATAGTAACATACCATTTAGTCTACAGTCCCTGATGGGTTAGGCTGAGGTGTACTCATTAACACCCACGCTTCGCCGGTATGTTAAGGCCCGGTGAATGGCAATAGGCTTACCCCCTAGGCGACCCTATTGCCATTAACCGGGCACAAATCCAAACTCCGAACTGCTACAGAGAATTTCATAGAAAATCACAATAACACTTTGCCCGACCTACGAATCAAACACAGGACCTCTAGCGTAGTAGTCGCGCTTCGGACCAATAAACTAACTAAGCAGTCCAAAGTTTTATAAAGTAGGTATTAAAAACTTCTAAAACAAGATTAATGAAATCGGTTAAGCCGTTCTGAAGTTATGGCGTGACCAACGGAAATTGGGGTTTATTTTATATACATACTTACATATATAGATACGCACATACATTCAAGAAATCTAGGAATCGAACTCGAGACCTATGACTAAGTATTCCGAGGTCAATGGTCGTATCTGCGGGTTATCAGTAATGCTTATGTCAGTTAAATATTGACTAGTTATCAATAAATAATTACTTAATACCTAATTACAGCTATCTCACTGATCTTGAATTAATAATTAATTATCACGCGCTTAAACGGTGAAGGAAAACATCGTGAGGAAACCTGCATGCCTGAGAGATTTTCTTGACGGCATGTGTAGTCTGCCAACCCGCAGTAGGCTAGCGTGGCGGACTATAGCCTAATCCCTCTCGTAATGAGAGGAGACCCGTGCCCAACAGTGGGACAATGTAATGGGTTGATGATGATGATCTCATTGATCTAGTAATCACATGTACGCACGGCTACACATCAAGCTATACAAATCTAGTATACACTGGCCTCGTATTTAATGGAAAGCCTAAAAAATCTGAGATCGGCTCAAACCGAAACAAAACCGTTTTGTTGTGGTAGGGCCACGCTGTTCGCAGCATGAATGGGCCGGCTTGACCGGGGAAGTACCACACTCTCGCAGAAGACCGACGTCTGAGTAGTAGCGTTTCGTTACTGCGCTTCGTTCGGTGAGCGAGAGGGCTGGAGGCCCAATTCCTCCCCCAATCCCCTTCCTTCTCCTTTTCTCCTTCCCCTCCCTTTCCCTAAATAGGCTCGGCAACGCATCTGCAACTCCTTTGGTTTTGCAGATGTCCATGAGCGGCGATGACTACTTACCATCAGGTAGCTCGCCTGCTCGTTTGCCGAGTTATCCCATAAAAAAAAAAAAAAACGGTTTTGTATAGGTTGACCTGTAGCCGTGTGAACGATTAACAGGTCGACCAATATTTTTGAGCTTTTATATGAATTTATAAGTAGTAGTTCGGATTATAAAGTTATTTTAGTGAAGGAAAATTTTGATAAGACTGCCTCATTAGTCTAGTGGTCCTAAGCGCGACTGCTACGCTAGAGGCGCTAGAGGTCCTGCGTTCGTCGAGCAAAGTGTTATTGAGTTTTTCCATGAAATTCTCAGTGGCAACTCGGAGTCCGGATTTGTGCCCGGTTAATGGCATGGGTGGACCTAAAACATACTGGCGAAATGGGGTGTACATTAGTAAATCTCTGCCTAACCCTTCTGGGAATCCAGGTGTGATGGTATGTAATATAAAGAGGTGGCAATAGGCTCGCCCCCTATTACGTGGGACCTAAACATACCGGCGAAGTGTGCGTGTACATTAGTACGCCTCTGCCTAACCCTTTAAGGTAAAACTGGCGTGATAGTATATTATTTAAGCAGCCCCGTTTACAATCTGTATAACTTCTAAAAAGTGTGTAAGATACAGACATTTTTAAAATCCAAATTTTTAAAATCCTTTTATGTCATTTCAATTTGTAGGTACTTACTAAGATTCATGCCAAAAACATTTCCACTAGGAAATCTATAAACAAAACTGACGCAGTCTGAAAAAAATACGTTTCTCACGTGTTTCGAGTGACAACACCAAATCATAGCCACATGCGCGATCATTACTCATCCCTTTTAAAAAAAAAACTCGAAATAATACTAAAACCTCGAAAAATACTAAATTAAACCACTAACTTTCCATTTCGAATTGAAATGTCATTTTTTGTAAAAAAAAAAGAAAAAAAGATGTAACTCCCCTTTTAACCCATTCGTAGACATGTGCACAAAAAAGGTTTTTTTTTTACCAAAGTTCAGTAACCAGATAGGGATTAAAAACTACAGTTATTTTAGATTTTTTGTCGGTTCACTAGTTTTTAGACGCGTACAACTCCGGTTATAATTAAGAGCCACATGTCATTATAGTGTTGGGCATTCGTATCGATACGATAGAACCAAATATATCGATATTTCACTTTTTATAATATTGCAGTTGGAATCTTAGGTGTCTTAATACTGATTAAATAAATTTTAAGTTATTGGATGACTAAAAGTTTCTAAATAAACCAAAATCTAAAACAAAGTTTTTTATTTCTTTGTTAATTCCATATAGCATTTAGCTTAATTGCTTGACTAGACTAGTTTTGGGCATGCACACATCAAGCTATACAAAACCAGTTTACGCTGGCCTCTTATTTTATGGGAAGCCTATACAGTGCGAGATCAGCTTTAACTAGATTTGTATAGGTTAACCTGTAGCCGTGTGTACAAAGAACTAGCCTTCTCATGCCCTAAAGTAAAAGATCATGGGATCGGGACCATGACAGGCTGTGCCATTTTTTAAATTTATCTCTCTATCGGTATCTCTAGCACTGAAAGCTATCAAAAGATTTCCAGGATTTTCGTTTAAAAGTTTCATAAAACCTATAAATCAATGAACAAGTAAAGTGACAAAAGAATATACAAAAAAATCTGCTGATAAACAAATATATTTAGATGTAAGTACTGTTTATCGATACTTTCACATTATGTCACATCACTAATACACTTGTTTCATATCATAAATCAAGCGAGCTCGCGCTTGCGACGTATCGATTATATTACACACCACATTTCAGTAATAGTTTTATTCTGTTTATCTCTTCAACCTGTGTTTCAGCCCTTTGATGTGAAAAAAGAAACCATTTACGCTTTAGAGAAAGTTGTTAACTATTATAATTAATATAACATACGCCCCAATTCCCCCTAAAACTTAAGCAGAGGTGTCCTAATGTACAACCACGCTTCGCCGGTATGTTTAGACCATATGTAAAAGGGAGCGAGCCAATTGCCATTAACCGTGCACAAATCCAGACTCCGAGCTGCTACAGAGAGTTTAATAGAAAGACTTAATAACACTGCTTACCCTGGGAATCCTTTAGCGTAACTGTCGCGCTTAGGACCAATAGAATTATAAGGAGGAAGGCAGCTGGCGGCAACTGGATGAAAAGAGCTGAAGATCGGGCTCTGTGGCGTTTACTTAAGAGGAGTGTCCCTCGCGAACGCAACAATGTTGCACAGTTGTCGCTGTCTCTATCCCTCGCGATGCGAACGCGTGCCCGAGAGGAGAAACAACAATACATTTGCAACATTTTCACGCGTATTTCTTATGTTCCGAATTTTGGAGATTATTCCCATAATATTGTTAATACGTAAAAAAAATCTTGTTAAAATATATTCACTATATTATCTGGGTTTCTTTCGAATCAGAATGTTTCTGTATTGATACATTGTCGAGAAATACAAGCATAAAGTTGGGCCGTTTTTCAACGAAAATTGCCAATCTTTGAGCTCGTGTAACTTTTTAACCGTAAAATGAAATGAAATTGTATACTACAGGAACACGTATTTTAATGATAAGATTGTTACTGCAAAATTTCAATGACTTTCATTGTTTAAAATCCAAGCAAGGGCCAAACTACGTTTGTATGGAACGCGAAGCGGATACTATCCTCTTAAGGAGGCCTACGTCCAGCAGTGGACAAATACGGACTGTTAATTATCAAATAAAGATCTTAGGTACATCTAATTCAAATAATCACTTTTGCGTACCATACGAAATGTCGTTTGTTTATACACTACATCAATAAAACAAAGTCGCTTCCCGCTTTTTGTCCCTGTGTGTAAGTATGCTTAGATCTTTAAAACTACGCAACTGATTTTGATGCGGTTTTTTGATAGATACAATGATGGAAGAGGTTGGTTTATATGTATAATACATACATATTATAGTGCAGAAAAGTCGAGAAAACACACCGGCGAAGCCGTGGGCGGAAAGCTAGTACTTAATAATCGTATTGTTACAAAAGAAAACACTAGTTTGTGCGGCAAAGTTTTAATATTTTAAGTATAGTTTAAAAATGCTTTCAAGTAAGTGAACTCTTTATAATTTCTTATTGAGAAAAATAAATTCTTTAACCCTAATTCAGCTATAAAACGTCAATTTATTAGTAACGCTCAAACTACAGCGGACACGTCACTCAGCGGATACGATCACTTTTTTTATTTTGTTATAATATTAATTATAGCAGGCCTCAGATATGCGCATGCGCAACAAATGTGATCGTTACTGACTCACTACTAGGTATTAAAGTTATGACATACCTATGGATGCAGTTCGAACTCATTTTATCTTTCTAAGAAGTAAATACATGTGCAAGATGATATAATAAATGTAGTGTAAGTAAAACTTTATGTTTGGTAATACTTTATTAATAACGTCGTCAACGCATCAAAACATAGCATACCATCACGTCTGTATTCCCCGAAGGATTAGGCAGAGGTGTACTAACGTAAACACACGCTTCGCCTGTATGTAATAGGGGGCGAGCCTACTTTCATTAAGAGGCACAAATCCAGACTCCGAGGCTGCTATCGAGAATTCGAAACCCTTTGCTTGACCAGGTGATCGAATCCAGGACCTCTAGTGTAGCAGTCGCGCTTAGGAGCACTAGAATAACGAGGCAATCAACTAACCTACTGGGGTAGACTTGGTCTATTGCCAGTTTGTGTCTAGAAAGAAAGGAAGAAAGAAAGAGAGCGAAAAAAATACCAATGACATACAAGATAGTTATACATTATGTACCCAAGGTTCAAATTGACTAGTCCACCGAATTAAAGTCACTCAGAGTGCTATGGAGCGTGCTATGCTCGGAGTCTCTCTGAAGGACAGAATCCGGAACGCGATTATCCAACAGAGAACCAAAGTTACCAACATAACGCACTGGATTAGCAAACTGAAGTGACAGTGAGCTGGCTATATCTATATGCTAGAGGCTGTATGTAAAATTTTTAAACTCAAATGTAGGTATTTAATTAATACTTTTTATAATCAAATGTAGTAGGTATTCATAGTATAGTCTTCAGACAAAACGTGGATAACGTTGTGAGTATCACATTTGTGTGAGAATGTGTTTGTAACTGGTTGTTTTCCCAAAAGAAATAAATAAATATCTGTAGAACAACTGACAACCGCTGGGGTAGACGTGTTCTCGAGTGGAGACCGTGGCAAACGTGGTGTAGTACGTCCTCAGGTAAGATGGAGTGATGATTTGCGAAAGATTGCTGGCAGAAGCTGAATGCAAAAAGCGAATAGGACAGGGTTAAATAGCGCACGGGGAAGCGGTAGTGGAATTATACAGGGTGGAAGGGACATTGACGAACAACCGGTTACCATGAATTCAGTACATGATTCTGGACACCCTTGCGTTGATATTTTTCGTCGGGTATTAAAAAACATCTTGTTTTTACCTACAAAAAGGTGCAATACTTACACGGTCAAAATGTATGGAACAGCGGTATTTTTTTAATAACCGACGAAAAATTTAAAATGCATTTTCCATGATTATCATGATTCTCATGTACTGAATTTAAAGTAAGCGGTTGTGCGTCAATGTTAAGGGACATTGACGCACAACCGCTTACCCTTTAGGCTGATGATGATGTGTCCAAAGTTCAAGATAAATTATTGTTAACTGAATGAAACACAAAAATAATTGTAATGATTTCGTTTAATACAACACTAAGTAAGTATAATTTACAATGATCAATAAAAGTATTCGTGTTGGCTCGAGCACACCGCAGTCGCTCCCGTAACATAAGCACTCTTCCTACCATCCACGTACAACGGAACGCAAATAAGAGGCGATTCACACTACACCGCCCGAACTCGTACCGATCGCAAACGATCATATACGAACATTAACGAACACATCGACGTAAACTTAAAATACCTACATAGCAAAAATAATAAACAATTTCAATTTCGTGTACGGTGTAGTGGGAAATATTAACAAAAATTTCAAAGCCCTCATCACTAAATAATAATAAAAAATGACATAATAATAACCATATTTTTTCTCAATTCCAAAAGTTTCTGTTTTCGTGCATAGCAATGGATTTAAAACGATATATACGTAATTATTGTACTTAAACTGTTAGGTTAGGTTCACACGCGTCTGTAGTAATGTTTATTTATACATTAAGCATACAAATTATTGAGGGCTATTCAAGATAATTTAAATACAGAAAAATCAGTCAACAAACGAATCTTCATCATCAATATCGTCTTAGTCTGACACATTACAGCAGTTATTATTTTATACATATAATTAGTAGATGTACAAAGTTAATGTATATCTACTTTCTATGGGTTTGTGACGAATGCGTGTGAAAGAATTTATATATAGTCGGGCTACGATAAAGCTAAGAATTTGGAATAGACTTCAAGCGGCGGGAATCATGCTATTAAGGCGGAAGTAAGTGGCTAAAAATTAATGTACGTCTTTTGTTTCTACTTGTTTTTTAATTGAAAAGCGTTTTATCGTAGTCCAACCACAAAATAATTAGTTTTTTGCAAATATTGTTATAATTTTTCGCAAATATATGTAAAAATGTGACCTACATCGCTATTAATGTATACATTTTTTTAATCCCAAAGTTATTGCGTAATTGAATATACATTTAACATACTCATTTTACAGTTCTACTTTATATAAGTATACATACAATGTGTGATATGGTTATTTTCACTCTTTCCGATATACATCGAAAAAGTAACAAAATCCCAACGTAATACGCACTTAACATTATTTTATAGTAAATGCAAAATCGAAAAATGCACGAAGAATCAAGTTTTTTTATACAAAACAAAAACTATTATCAGAATACAGAGATTTTTTTAACTACTAAGTATTATTTCTTCTAATTTTTTCTACAACATGAACGATTTAATATGCGATAAGTGAACATTACACTCGGCTAAATTTAACCATTTTTTTTTTCAAAAAAGAATTATTTTTTACAATCCATGATAAATATTTACATTCTAAACTTACGCTAAGAAACAATTCCTTGAAATCAATAACGTAAAATACCATTAAAAATCATGGCACGCCATTGAACATAAAAATTATGTTTATATCTTTACATCAGATCGATAATCACAAAAAAAAATATATGTAAAAAATAAAAGCTTCTAATAAAGCGGTCTCTGGTTTAATTTTTGAAAATAAATGTAATTGTTCTGAGATCTTTCATGTAGCATAAAATATTGAAACAACTGAAACGCTAGGCGTATTATTTAAGCTTACTTTATACCAATAGTTACTACTTATTGTTCTTATTACTTGTATATTACAAATAATGATTAAATATTTTTATTTAAATATTGATATGGACCTTTTAAGGTTATTTATCGTTGAATGCAATGATTATTTGCGCAATCCGTTCCATCTAAAATCTTTCTAACACTTAAACACTATAAATATTTCTAACAAGTATAACTACTCGTACCTCAGCTACCAAACCTAAGGGAAAACTAATATAAAAATCGTAAAACCTATAATACTTCAAAACCCCGTTAAAACCGGGTCAATTAAAAAATAAAAGAAAAAAAAATATTTGGTTAACTCTAACTTACAATTCCTCATTTCGAGATCGTCCATTTTTTATTATAAACATATCCAACAGTGAACACATTACACTTTCTAGAACACCATGTCTAATAACTTGAAATAGATCTACACCCGTATATTTAATATAGTATTATATACTGTGATATTAAACGCCAAACACTGGAGCGCTTGTGTCTAAACCGTTTACACTTAGTTCACATAACACTGTATACTGAACACGTGTACAGTCACACTCAGCTTTGGTTACAAGTACGCTTGCCACAGGTACGTGTACTTAAACTACAGCATCTACGCTTGATAGTGACAAGTATACCTGTACGCGGTGGTTTACTTGTCAGATCTCTGTTCGTTGAGCGAGAGGTTCTCGGCTTCGTCCTTGATGTGGGACATGGAGGCGCGGTACCGATCCTCGGTGCGCGGGTAGTCGTCGTACGGGCTGGTCTCGCCTGAACGGTTGCTGGATGATTCCTTGTTCGAGTTCGTGTAATCTGGAAAAAAAAAATACAGATATTTATGGCTGACTGCGACAGTGGTGTATTAGCGCACACTAGGGGAGGCCTACGTCCAGCAGTGGACTAGGCTGATGATGATGATGATGATGATGTGATATTTATTGTACGCCAAAATATTCAGTGAAAATGCAAAAAACCAACGTCGTGGTACTAATATATCTTACAGACAACCATTGAATAGGAATGAGTTGTATTAGAAAACGCGAAATTAGCAAAAACGATAATTTATCACTAACTACTAGTTACGTCTAGTATTCTAAGTCTTCAAATATTATTATTAAGATTAACAAAACTCCTAAAATATAGAGGGCATATAATAATAACAATTTGAATTGTTATGATTCATGGCTTTGCTATAGAAATATATTTTAATATTGACGACTTTTTGTTTTTTAGAAATCATGTACAATATACATACATGTATTCTAGAAATCATTTACATATTTTGATTATATAAAAATGCTGTGAGCGGTCTGATAAAGCCAGTTTAAAAATCTACCTTTGTTAGAATAATCAGATGCCTGCATCTCATTCTTGAGTGCGTAGATATTGGGCTTGACGTCCTGTGGGTCGCTTGTCAAGTCTTCTGCCTTTACGTCATGCGATGAACTGCTGCTGCCGTAACCGTTCAGAATTGGAGGCCGGCTGATGAAGAAGAAACCATAGTTGATATTTAGATAAGTATGGATATTCAGTTGCACTAATGTAGACTAAATGAATGCCCTAATAATGCACCTGGAATTGATAAACCTACGGATACGCAAAGGATTTTGTGGATGTTGTGACATAAAAGCAATGTGATTTCTTTTAGGGCGCCATAATTAATATATTTCAAAAAATCAGATATAATCAGATATCTCGTCAGTTTAACAAGTCTATAACAAACACATTTTAGAGAACTAACAATTCAAACCTTCGCTTAAAATTCGTTATCATGTGAGACATTTGGCAAAAACTACAAACTGCTAAAATTTAAGAAAGATAATTCTAATTATTCTGGTTCTAAGAGGAGACCCGCCCCCAGCAATGGGACAATAAATAGGTTAATGATGCTGAATCATCTAGAGCGAAGAGTGCAAATGGATATTTTTTAAATTACTTTATGTAAAATAGTATTACCTGTAATCATCATGTGCAGAAGGATAATCTTCAGTTTGCATCATGTGGTCCTCACCGGACATGTATGACAGGTTGCAATCTTCCATCATCCCCTACAAAAGACATTAAAGTTACGTTACTATTATCATTAATTAAATTGAAATACACAAATTTAGACAATTTCATAAGATTTTCGTTCATTCAATCAATGTCTTTAACTAGGTCACATACATTGCACCATACCTGCAGGTTTCTTTTCAGAGCTTCGCTGTATCCATGGGGACTGGTCATCATTGGAGGACTCTGGGCTCCCATAAATCTGTGAGAATATTTACTGGTTATAGAATTGGCAAATCATAAAACAATATTTGGCTATCAAAATAAAACTGTATTTTAATCCAAAAACTTGATACTATGAATTTAATATTTAATTGAACTGATAATTAAAAATTAAATTAATAAAAATCATACCCCGGCCATTTCAGACCTCTTCCAAATCAACTTATAACCATTAACATTATTCATAGTGATTTTTGTATTGTGTATTTTTTGTAGAGTGTATAATTTTGAATTTAAGTCCAATTAAAATGAAAAGTGTTTCAGTGGGTGTGTATATGTATGAAAGAGAAAGATAAATAGAATAAAAATAGACATATGGAAAAAAGGCAAGCATATTATCGAAAATATTTTAGAAAACTTATCTAGCATGCTACGAAAATGCACAGGCAAAGCTTAAAAAGCATTACACTCACCTGAAGGATACATGCACAAATGTTAAAGATTGGGAATAGTAAAAGATTAAAATATAATATTTAATCTTACTTGGGTATCCAACGACGATCCTTTACAATTATTTGTATTAGATGCAATACATGCAAGTCATTGTAGAAATAAACATTGTTTATAATCATCGACATAGCTCCGGAGTTCCATCAAATGTAAATTAAAAATATTTCATGTAATTACATTAGCAAAATATGATATAAGCTAATTCATTAAACAAGTTTTTTTTTAATGTGATGTTAAACTATTGCAAAACAATTGGCTATAGCTTCGCACTCTATGAGTCTATAATACTTGTGTGTGCTTGTATTTCTTATTTGGACGATGTCATTGTTTTTCCATTATTATTAACTAAGTTAAAGTTCCGATTTGAAGTATACTTGGTTTTTGTATTAAAAATCACAAAAAAAGTCTGTAAGTTATTTTAAGACATGGTCAAAGGTTTCCGGTAACCATTTCCAAATGTATTGTGTCCATGAATGAAATATATCTATTCAAACTTGAATGAAATATATCTATTCAAATTTGAATATAAATTCTGCCTTTTAATTGAAGAAATAGAGGCACACACAGTGTTCATAATTAGCTATTATAAACACGTGTCTAGTAACAGACTAACATGACATTTTGAATTAATCTAAGCTTACACGGTGAAACACTTTACATTAATGGTCAGAAACATCAAATCTAGTGTGTACCGAGGATTATCTCTTAACAATAATTATTTGGATAATTCTCGGCTTCAGTTCTCTCACATATATTAACGCTATGTGGACGCGATCGTCCAACGATTCACGTTTTATATAAAAAGACCTCGTTCTATCACATTTTCTGGTTTTCAACTCAAATATCAGGGACAATTTCGTCAGGCATTTTAGTTAGATATAATTTTGTGACATCCAAGTATAATATCGTTTTCTTAGTTAGCTTTTTTAATTTTATGTTCATAATTGCTTAAATTTCAAATTAAGATAAAGTATAAAAGATCAAGGAAATTATTGTTGTACCAATTATGAACATCACAAAAAGCATGACTAAGTAGATTCGTTGGACGGTCGCAAGTGTATCGCGGCGCCCTTACTGTGGCGGGTTGTGGCCGGCGGGCCCGGCGGCCGGCTCATACTTCCTCGGCCTGCCTCGACTCAGGTGTCGTCTCTTCACAAATTCGGCGTCGTCCACCATCCAGAATGAGCCGAAGTCGTCCTCGTACCGCACGAAACATTTGTGCAGTGACAGGTTCGTCCGGATAGCGTTCTATAATTGCATCGCCGTTTAATATCTATCACAATTATCCAAAAAATCCAATCATCTTATATTAATGGTTGTGCTTTCATTGATGAAAATCTGATTGAGAAAATTCGAAAACTGACAATGAAAGCACAATTAGATCGTCGTGGAATGGAACACTGTACCATGCAGGATATGATAGCCCAAGAAACCCTGAAGGATGGATAGGAAGGAGGTTAATAGGCAAGCGAGAAAACATTATTCACCGTTGTGCCGAAACCCACGAACACACACATAAAACCTAAATACAGAAAAAAATACATGACCTCACAAATTGGTGACATTATAACTAGCAAGTTATAATGTCACTCACAATTATAAAGAGCCCACTACACAAATAATTACATATTCAAATCTGAAACGAGATGAAAACGTTTATTTACACGATAAGAGTTAGATACATTGCTAGGTTAGATAGAAAATATTTAAGAGAAGATATTAAAATGTACCGAAAACTGTAAAGTGTATATATGTGCAGTGTAGGGTTCCTGTCGATAATTGATAAAATCATCAGTTTTTACAAGTAAGTGCCGTATATCTGTGTAAGTCCTTCAATGGGCCTTCATTGATGAGAATCTGCATTTAGGTACTGATTTTGGAGATATTTTATAAATTTGTACACAGTTATGTTTTTCGATATGCAAATGCTTTTTTGCCGGATTAGTTTTTGCTGTAGGTATCATCCAGGCAAGTGTCAACTTTCTCATGTTATTCTATAGATTAGAGATTTTTTGTGAAGTCAATCTTTTGAAATAATTCAAAGTTTTAATGTTCAGAATTGTTAGTGCTGTGTTCGGTGTGCGGTGTAATCTGTGTTAGTATAGTTGTATAATTTTTCTTGGACAAGTATTTTACAGGGATTGTGAAGTGAACGTGTTTAGTTTGTTTAAGTATTTTTTATTGTTATGTAGGTGGAAGGAAGGCGACAATTAAAGTTGGTGTTTAAACTGTATTAACGAAACAGTCATGTATAGTAGAAAAAAATGTAACGTGTTTAAATGTATAAGATAAAATATGAAAAAAATATGTTCTGTGTAATCTGTATAGTGGTGATTACGTTTGATTGTTTCTCAAGTATAATTTTGATGTGTCAAATGCATATTTTGTCAGTGTATTTAGGAGAAGAGTATATTTTTGTTGTGTGTTATCGCAGTATATTCCAATATTTTAAAAATTCTGAGACCAGCATGACAGTTGTATTCATTGTGCTGTGTGTATTAGAGTAGAAGAGATTATGTGAATTATAGAGGTATTGTATTTTGTGTTTGTATTTATATTGGCCGCTGTAGATTTGTTTGATATTATGTAGGTAAATTGAAATATAAAATTGAGCATAAAAGCAGTTTAGAACAAGCCAGTGTAAATGTAAAATGTAATTTAGTTATATTTTGTAAGTATAATTATGTTTCAGATGTTTATAGTGGCAATATTGTCAAGTAGAAAATATGAAAAAGTGTATACTGTTGAGTAATGTAATGTCTCCAACGTCTCCAAAATTGTAAAGTAAAATATTTGTAAAAAGTCCAAAGTAAAGTGTAATCTGTATAGTGTAATGTAATGTAATGCGGTTGCAGTAGAACAGGTCTGCATGACTGGAGGGTGAGTACCCGGCGTGCATGGGCGGAGGGTGCGCGTGCGCGGCTCGCTGCGGCCGGCGCTTGTAGAACTCCACCTCGTCCACGGTCCACACGGCGCCCTTCACGTTCTCCACGCGCATGAAGCATTTGTGCAGCGACAGGTTGTGACGCACCGCGTTCTGTGTCGCCACTCAACGCGTCTTTATTTGCTTCACTATTATTTGGACGATGTGCTATGTCTTTTAACGTATGGGGGATTGGATATTGTACTTATAAATTTCCAATCAAATTATTAATTGAAATTGGAATATTAATCAAGTTTGAATAATAGCACATCGTCATTACACAAATATTCATTGTACATATAGAGAAGTACCTTTTAAGTAGGATAATACCTATAAAATACATCTAAAAGCTTCTTATCATAATCTATTAAAACTTCGATCTTCAACTGAAATATTTAATTCTTGATTGGAAATCTATCTGTTGGAACTGAATCAGTATTGAACTTTTGAATAGAAAGAACCTTATCTAATATAAGAATCAGTTGAAGATTTTAGTTAAAAATACGTACCAATATATAATAATAAACTACGTTTACCTTTTCTCTTTGCATTTCAAACAGTAATTGGTTCAAAAAGAAAATATTAGTATTATGTCTTAGATCTATACAATTTACTAAACTGTTTTCTTTACAAAAGTTTGATTCAACAATTTGTTTTGTTCACTTAAGTTTAACTTTTCCAATCACTTTAATTCAATATTTTTAAAAAGTAATATCTCTAAGGCATACCTTCCATGTAGCTGCATTGCGTCTGAAGTAGCAGAAAGTGGACTGGAACCAGTTGTAGATTTCGTTTAGGGTCAGCTGCTTGTCTGGAGATTCTATGATAGCCTGGAAAAACCGAAAAAAGCATTGATTTCTTACCATTTAGCAGTTAGCATTTCCATATCTTAGAAGTACAAAGGTTCAATGAAATCATTAAGTATATAAGTGGCCCTAATATATAGCCTTGAGGCATCCCAAACACGACATCTTGAAACATTTAACTGAAATATCAATTTTGTTTCAAGCCAATGAAGTAACGAATTTATTATAAGTATGAAGCTTTGAGTGGAATTATTGTCATATAATTATTATTGCATTTGTGAAATATTGTTATTTTTATAAGTTTATGTTGATATTAACTCAATAGAAAGCTTGCTTGAATACCAACCTGTCGGATAAGTGAAGCATATGTAAACGGCGGCCGCACGTCAGCTGATTTATAAAACTCGCGGTTACGCTGTATCTCTGAAAGTACAATAACTTAATTTTAATTTCACATAAACTAAAATTGGAACGACCTATCAAAACAAAACCAAAAAATAACACTTAGAGATTTTTTACTTAGTATATTACCTTGTTGTACATCTAATCCAGCTCTTTCGAGCATATATGGAAGACCTTAGGACAGAAATAATATCCTTATAAAGCATATATTCTGAACTACCGACTAGCTTATTAAACGAGGCAATGACCTATACATGTAACAAAACTGGAAGGCTTACATTTGAAGTTATAATCTTACGGTTGGGGATCACTGGCAGTTTATAATGAATCTTCTCATTTTCTTACCTCCTGCAATGGCGACTCCTGATTTATCAGAAACACGGCGTCTTACAGGTCCTGGAGATGCCCCTTCAGAAGCACCGCCTGGGCAAAAATAAAATAATAAATCAAAGCGAGGATAATAGTGGAAATAATATAATTACCTACTCTTTTTATGTTTGGCAGATTTTTTCTCTGGAAGACTGCATATTTGATCTCTATGAGTCGTATAATCTAGCATGAATGGATGCACTCCTACGCAGGTGCAACAATCACATACCGTGCGGGTGCTTGGGTTGGTGATGCGTGGTGTCACGCGCAGCATGCAAGTGACGCATCATGGCGGCGAGGCGGTCGCGCTCGCGCCGCAGCTGCAGCTCTAGCTGCGCCACCACCTGCATCTGCACCCGCGCTTGCGCCGCGGATCGGTCGTCCAGCGTGTGTGCTGCCTCCAGGTGCCTATATTAAAGGAAGGTAAATGCTTCACTTTACATAGAATTCACGATAGCAACGGCTGTTTTTCGGTTTGAGTTTCAAGGTTCATGTGGGACAGAGACCACTCCTACTTCTTTTCCTTTTGGGTTTACCGCTTTTGTTTCTCCATTTTTGAAGACCATGATATTTTTATCAAAACATATAGATGGTTCTGTTTTTACCTATTTTATGTAATAGAAAATAACAAATTGGTGTGGGAGGGTAAAAAAATATACGCACTTGAGGAATGCCTGATAATCTTCAGCGAGGGCATCGCAGCCGGGCCACTTGCAGACACCCCGACCAAACAGAGGATGCTCCTCCATCTCGCTCCCCCATAACATCAAACCTAAGAAACAACATAGGATTATATTTTTAATGAAGTTAATTATCAAACACATCGAAACTAACTTCATCTAAGAATCCCTAAAAAGTCACCAATAATTGGCAAACTAGGATTTGGATTGGATTTAATAATCACCATAATCAGATAAGCCTCAAATAAGTGCAGAACAGTTACATTCAGTCTTTCACGTTTCAATCGAATAAGGAGATAAAAAGTTTATGGTATTACGCCTTACTACAGCTGCAATTACAAACCTGGCGGAGCATTCGGTGGCACGGACAATGGTCCATGCATCAGGTACTGACGTTGCACAGCCTGAAGCTGCTGCACCAACTGCTGCTGCTGGGCTCCTAGCTGCTGCTGCAGAGAACCTAGAGGAAGATTTCTCCAAATGTACTGTTTGTTGCACAAATGTAACACTGATTAAAGTTAGGGTTATGTAATTGATAAAATTGCAAAGCATTATAACTTAAATTTTTAGACAATTACTTCATAAGTGATGGGTTAGAGGCACTGTTTAGTGTAGTAGACAAAGTCACCTCTGATGCAGTATTCGGTGATTGAAGAAAGAAAGTATTACTATCTAGCTCCATTTACTAACCTGGCGAGGTGTCGGGAGGCGGCAAATGGGATTGCGACAGTAAGTTCAGGTTGATCTGGTCCTGCAGCCGCGACTGCTCAAGCTGACGCTTAGCAGCCTCCGATGACATATGCTGATGAATGAAATAGGAATGACGAAGATCAACAATCAATGCAAGTAGTGTACATTATACAGTTTAGGAGTATCAAAACGAATTTTATCCTCACTATTGATGTAAACATTGGTAGTGCAAATAAGTTTGATAATTAAGCTTTTTTTAATTGTTCAGTGTATTTTTGTTCGGGTCAAATCTTGCAACTGAATTTGAAAGCAGTTACCCTCAACCGATTGAACTGAAATTTTGCATACACATTTAGTTTAGATGACAATGCATACTTAGCTTAGTGACGTCCTTCCTAATCATAATTATATACCAGACTATGATAGTACTTGTTTTTAAATATTTTTTTCTGTTATTTTGATTATATTTCGTTGCGGAAAATTGTTTTAAACGTTCTATCAATCCATTGTTAAAAGTAAAGATTCTTCTCAAATTTTGTGGAACATAAATATGAGGATGCCTAAATGGTACCTGTTTCTGCATATGATGCTGATGAAACAGACGTTGCTTCATGAGCGCTTGCAGCTGCGTGTGCTGGTCTAGCAGTTGCATGGCCAGAAGATCAGGCGCTACCAGCGGCAGTGGGGAACGAGCCCCACCGGCTGCGCCCGCGCTGCCCGCCGGCGATACCGGTGCTGGGCTCGAGTGCGCTGAGCCTTGCGGAGACGTTGGGGCTGATGCCTGGGAGAAGCAGTCATCGTCATCAATCAGCTTGTATTATCCTAGTGCTGGGTTCTAATTTTATGCAAGGCTCTTTGCTCTTTATTCACTCCTTCTACGCTTTCCTTACTTACTTGAAAGCTGTTCGTCTTAAAAGAAGCATCCATCTATTTTATTAATTATTGGCCAGACGGTACACACGACTATACTTCAAACTATCCAGTATTATGTAGAGCTCACATGTAAGAGATTTTCTGTACAATGCGAGGCCAGTCCAAACTAGATTTGTACCTAGATTATCTCTTCTCTTATTCAGCAACCTGTCGGTCTTACCAGTAGCTTTCTTTAAAACTTATTTATTAAGCTTAATGTTCTTGGTTACTCACCCTTGCAAGAGCGAGTGGCTCATGGTCACGGGGGGGCGAGGCGCGGCGCGGGGGCGAGCTGCGCCGGCGTCGCCGCGCCGCCTCGCCGCCCCACCTGCCGGACTCCTCCCTGAGAAAAAATCAAATTCATCAATATCCTATACAGCCTGAATGGTTCGGCACGAACGGGGAAGTATTGCCCTTCCAAAGACGTCATTTCGATGTTTAGACAATGCTAAGAGAACACAGCCAGTCTATTGGCGAAGATTGCCACTTACCGTCAGGTCGGCCGCATGCTCTTCTGCCACAGTTAATTGTAAATGAAGCGGCTTTGAGTAGACCAGTCCCAATCCACGCACGCATGCATCAGTTATTGCGTAGCCAATGCCAGATTTGGAGGTCTGGAGGCCTCGGGGCAACAAAGGAGCGGAGGCCCCTTTGGCCACAAATTATTTTCCGGATTTTTTCCGAAGTCTTTTGTGGAGACCCCGGGGCTGTAGCCCCCCGCTTGCCCTCCTCTAAATCCGGCCCTGTGTTTAGCTAAACTATATTATTGGGAGCTCATTAAGTCTTCTGGTGTACAACGACATTCCTATATTTAATTATTATCCTAAAGCACACAATAGTCAAAAGAACGTACCGGTCCAAACACCGGTCCAGCTCGAATGAGTTGATGAGCGGCGGCTTCGCGGCGCCACCCGGGTTTGAGTTCAGTGCCGACTCCGGACCCTGGGAACAACACAACATCATTAACAACAATAATCTGCACAGCTCATGACTAGGTCAACAACATTCTAAATAAGGAAGATAATGATAAAACATCTAAGTAGGTAAATAAATCAGAAATGGAAAGTAAATTAAGTTATAAAAGTATAGAAAACTAGCGGATTCGGTAGACGTTGTCCTTTTTTTATCGTGTGGAAATGCTCATGGACTTCCGCCACCCAGGGAATGCGACGGGGCGTGTCGGACTCCACCCATAGTGGACGACCTACCAACAAAACCACACGGGTGTGTCGCCTCACAAATTTTCCGAGGCCACGGGAGTGAGTTGTCATTCCCTCCGCTTGACAAAAGTTGTCCTACTCAAACTCGATTGCAATGACATCTACCGGGTCCAATCGTGAATCTAAACCATCGAGGAACTCACTTAAAAAAGCGCAAAGTAATCAATTTAAATTGATCTAACCGTTTAGGTGGACTTGAGTGACATACACGTAGAAACAATAACTATCTTCTTCTTGTCGAGGGTACGATTTTTTTTTAAGTTAAATACACTTCGCCCAAAACTTAGCCACCTCTAAAGCGTTGTCAGTGGCAGCGCAGAGGTCATCTATATTACAGGTTTCAGGGCATAGAGGACAGGATAGGAGGTGTGCCATATTTTGCAACACAGCTCCAAATCCGGACCCTGTACCTTGTTCGCACCCCACTTCACAAAATTGGAGTTACACCTCTCCATTGGGTTTGGAGTCGGTTGACTTAAAGGTGGGTCAAGGAAGGTTAGACCTTGAGAGATGCTCACATGGTGGTAGGTAGTGGGTAGGTGGTGGGAATTTCTCTAGCCTCAGCTTACGGCGGGCCTCAGCCGGGTATAGGGCCTTCGCGGATTTTAGGAAGCTGTGCCGATTTTTAAGTCGTTGTGTTAGGACTTGGGAGTTGAGCGCCAAATAGTGGGTTTCTGTTGTCAGATTCTTGTTTAAGTTTCGCCACTGCGCAAGTAACTTCTCGCCGGACTTGGAGTTATGCCAGCTATGAAATGGGGTTCTGACTAGGGTCGGTTTGAGGCAAGTAATAATTACGAAGATTCCAGTATCAATAACGTCATAATTAGAAAAAAGTTCTGCCTGTTCTTGTAAATGAGCAGTTGCTTTAAGATTGAGAGGCTTATATTGTACGTCTTTGTAGTATGACGTCACGGTTGTAATATGCAAGTGCACCTGTCGCTTCAATAAATACCTTCAATTAACAATAGCATCGCTGAAGAAGATTATGTTACAGATAAGTAGATATGATTTGGATGAATCAATACGTTTTAAACTACGTGCGGTGAGATTTACAATATTATTCAGTGAGCATCGGGAAGTAAACTCGCTAGGAAGTCTAATTTCTTTATGATTTATTATATAACTAAGAAGTTCATATAAGTACCCACTAATGGTAAAAGAAACAAAGAAATAATATTATTGAAAGAAAATCCGGTTAAGCTAAAAAGAACACATCTTGTCCTGTGTCATCATCAGATCATAAACCCTCGTAAATACAAACACCAGGACAGCTACAGCTAGGGCATCGTACTTGTGATCATGTGGTTGCCGGTTTCAAACCCACCCATTGCACTACCGACGTTAACCCACTCTAAACATCAGCATTTAGCTTAGCACGAGGGGTTAACGCTTGAAGCAAGATGCTGATGTTTAGAGTGGATGCTTATTACACGGCTTATATTTTAACGAATAAGACGGTAAGTAGTTATATAAAATTCTCACCCAATAAAGAATCCGTGGATCCATGACAATATGTTGCCATTATCAACGAGATGGAAATCAAAACTGTTGCCATCAATCGCTACTTAAGCTACATACTTGCGATAATATCAAAGCCTACAATGACAAAATAGAAAGACAATAGTATAATATATCGGAGACAGTTTTCACCAAACCAAGCGTCATGCTTAACATAATGTTATTGTTACTTCTGTTAGCCACTATCGGTGCAAGCGCAAACATATTTACAATATGAGGTCACCGCTGGCCGTGGTGAGATTTGTTTTCATAAATAACTAAGCATATTATAAACATGAAACCTTACATATTGTAAACTAAGATACATTTTTTTATAAACATCCTTTACATAGAAAAGAAAATAAAGTCTAGGATGGGTGGCTAATTATTGCTATTGTAAATTATCGTTAGAACAATGAGGGATCAGAAGGTATTTAAATAGGTATCTGAAAAGGATGCCTATTATCGGACCTTTGGCAAACATTGGCTGGAGGACATTCATAATTGTTTCACATATTGACCATTCTCATTCTGACAGGAGACCCGTGCCCAACAGTTGATAATGACCACTAGATAAATGAAAATTAATATCTTTATAATGCCTATATACCTAAAGATATGAATTTTCTAGTGAAATTTCGGCCTCAGAAAAGATTTGAGCCTGCGTCCCTCAGACGCTTTTACCAACTAAGCTACCGAGACCACTGCCTGTGATGTCGAATTTCTCTTCCACATTTTACGTCTTCAGGTTGCATGAGGCATTATATTTGAAATCTCCAAAAGACTTGTCGACTCATCGCGTAACCAGAGGGCTGGTCTATTCTTAGGTCAAAGAATTAGTATTTCCTTTCAACGTGGCAATGCTGTCAGTCTGCTAGGCACGTTACCAGATGACAGCGATGTGGAGGAGTACTTACTTCGACGCCTGGGCAAGACAATTTATTTTTGTAATTATTGTAAATTTTGAATATAGATTATATAAACATAATATTGTTATTAAATTAATTGAGCATTGCAACTCAATTAAAATTATATTTATATATTTTTTTATTTATTGTTTCTTACAAAGGGTAAAGTTAATAATTATTGAAATCAACACAAATATCAATACAAATAAAATCATGTACCTAGAAAAAGATAGCGCTCTATAAAGTGAACTAAAAATAAGTCTAGCATACCTAAGTCATATAAATCAGCTACTATAACCCTTAAAACTTAGTTGGCAGCTTCATCTACAGATCTACATGTAACCTGATCTAGAAAATATTAGGCCAATCACTTGATTAAACTTTTCCTTTCAAGTAAAGTAGTTTGAAAATACTTTGCTTTTGTTTTACGTGCGATTAACCTAAGTCCTGCTACGATGCACGCAGTAGGTCTTACATGTACAGATAATAAGCCAGGCATAATGACATCGCATCAGTGAAAATTGTTCATGTTTTTACGAATTTTCCAATTTTCCCGGAAGAATATCCCATAGGTACGTTATTTGGACTATAACGATAATTTTAATGATGTTTTTTTTTTAAATGATGCTCATAGCAACAAAATTATAAAATTGATATTTATTTGAAGTTTCATAATCACTTATTTATAAATTTTTATTTGAAGTAGTAAAAGCAAGACAGCTTACATATCGATAAGGAGATGACATTAAATTTATTCTTTCACATCAGATCATGCGATAAAACATGTTATTATTACAACATACGTGCAATAAACAATAACATCATATTACTCATATTATAACAACAAAAATATGCCGCGTAATAAATTTGTTTATCTAATACATCACGTATGTATTAGCTGCATACTTTATCGACGTGATACTACGCAAACAGACAAATAAAATATTGCAGAACTTGCTCGTTTTGTTTTAAAATAATTAAAAAAAAAATTAAGCGATGCAATTCATATAAAACTCAATAGGTATATATTTTTCAAATTCCCGACCTTTTTATATAAATCCTTTTCGCTTATGTATTGAACGAAAAGGTATTACTAGTTTCTCGAAATATTCTCCTATGAATTTTTATTTTTACATTTCTGATGTGAATCTTATTATGAACATACCATCACGCCTGTATTCCCCGAAGGGTTAGGCAGAGGTGTACTAATGTACACCCACACTTCGCCGGTATGTTTAGGTCCCATTTAATAGTGGGCGAGCCTATTGCCATTAACCGGCACAAATCCAGACTCCGAGCTGCTACTGGGAATTTCATAGAAAAACTCAATAACACTTTGCTCAACCTAAACGCACCAAGGACTTCTCGCATAACAGTCGCGCTTAGGACCACTAGACTAATGAGGCAGCCTGAAATTATGAGTATTATGATTACTTTAACTACTAGCCTCGGTAACTAATATGGGATTATCGAAATCACTGGACCACTAACTTGCACACTTTTTTATTTCACTCGCTTAAACGGAAATCAATGTGTAGATAAATACATACATACACTCACGCCCTTTTCCCACAGGGGGGGGGGGGGGGGGCAGAAACTATAGACTGCCACTTGCTACGACACTTGCATATCTCTTTCGCTTCTTCCACATTCATATATTTTCATACAGACGTGTGGAAACCTACACAATTTTTTTTTTATAAGTTGTACGGAAAATTCCAAGGATCATCTGCCGCCTTTGGAGGCAGAAGGATATGTGAGACTCATACCCACTAAAAACCACACTTGCCTTCCCCAGCCCTATAGTCACGGCTAAGGGATTCGTGACATTCACCACAACGATGTCAGGTTGTCTTCCAAGGGCGAGGGAACCTGTTCGAAGGCTACTGAGCCATTGTCTGGTCGGGCAGTGGTCCCTAAGTTAACCGTTCGCAGGCCACACCTCATGGAGGCCGAAGATCTATCTGCGCCCTCCGGCATCCGATGCGTCTACTGCGGATCGGGAGAGAGGTGGACTATTATCTCTCCCTCTCTGCAAGCATAACTTCAATGAGGGAGAGCTCGCCTCACATCCCACTCGAAGCTCGCGGGTAGCAAACGGACAAAACGTGCACGCCTAAGAGTTTTTTTCAACGTCTGAAGTCCGCCCACGGGACTCCATTGGGGAAGCATCACAATGGTTCGCCTCTTTTGCAAGCATAACTTCAAGGAGTAAGGCCTCGCTCGAAGGCTACATTGCATAGGCATCACAAATTCAATTTTTTCCACTTCAAATATAAAAACTTCTATCTAATTTTAACAGGGAACCCATGCCCTGATTGAGTTAATACTATGTACTTAGTTGATTAAGAATTATTGATAGTTTTGATGAATATACAGAAGGTCAATTAAGCTGATTCAAAATATAGATGCAATCTGCTGCAATCTATTTCTGTAAGTCCTAAATGTCAAATTATATTTTCCAAACCAAAAAACAACGTCGAATACGATAAAAATAATATATAGTGATGAGATCGACATTTTAAATACCTACTGGTGACATTTATGGCTCGTATAACAACAAAACAACATCGGAAATATATTTTTAACATTCACGCCTGTATTCTCCGAAGGGATACGTAGCGGTAAATTCTTAAATCTCGTGTGATATGATAGAAAATCTATTGCTGATAAACGGGTATGGTCCAAATACAAATTAGGAGCGGCTAGCTAGTATTTTATAAAGTTAATCACTACATATAATAAAACAAAGTCCTCCGCCGAGTCTATCTGTCTGTCTGTTCTGGATAAACTCAGAAACTACTGCACCAATTTTCACGCTGTTGTCACTAATGGATAGCGTGGTTCTCGGGGAAGGTTTATATTTATAATACATACCGAGAAACCACGCGGGCAAAGCCTTGGGCGGAAAGCTAGTCTATTAATAATTAGCTTGACCTGGAAATCGATCCCAGGACATGACCCTCGACCGCCGCAAATGTCATCACTTATTTAGATCATTGGCGCTTGAAATCAATATTTTGAACATAATAACACACCTGTATGGAAGGATATGGCAGAGATGTATCAATGTACCGTCGCCAGCACAAATTACCACAAAATGACAAATTTTCTCACTCAATTTTAAAGTTAATCACTAACATATAAAGCTTTAAAATCATTTGGAGACATTTGACAGTTTTGTAACCTGATGTTAACATTTCGCGCCGGTATGTTTAGGTCCCATTTAAAAAATAGGCGATTATCTTATTTTTAATTCCACCCACGGCTTCGTCCGCGTGGTTTATTGGCTTTTCCATACTAAAATATGTATGTATTATACATATAAACCTTCCTCTTGAATCACTCTATCTAATAAAAAAAAACCGCATCAAAATCCGTTGCGTAGTTTCAAAGATTTAAGCATACAAAGGGACATAGGGACAGAGAAAGCGACTTTGTTTTATACTATGTAGTGATTACCGAAATTTGTCTTCTCTCTATAACAATCCTAGGCGATAAATATGGGGCAAGGATACGAGTCCAACTCAACGGGCCTTCTAGTCTTTTTCCCTAGCTAACGGACACTGAAAAAAATGCTTATTTCAAAGCTGTTTAAGTAATTTTATCTCGAGATAAAAGTTATTCTCCACGCATTAAGATCGTTTACTTTCCCCACAACGCGCATGAAGCACATACGTGTTTGTTTAAATGTACGCTGCGCTTGAGTCAGCTCCAATTGTTTACTTATCGAGTTACTTTGTTTTGTTTTTTTAGGGAAAACAGTGCGCGACGCGGTTGAATGCGAGCCTGTAGGAAAACAATAACATGGCCGCTGTACGTTGATAAACTAAGCAAATAACCAACCTACACAACGTGCGCCTAGAAGAAATTACGCGACCACCGGATGTTTTAGTTTTTTTTAAACTTATTTTCGCAAACACTAACATCTCTTTGTTTGAAATGCTCTAACTTATGTAGAGCTATATTTCATTTTGTAATACGAAATTATAATAATACGCTCGACTGCTACACTAGAGGTCCTGGGTTCGATTTCCAGGTCGAGCAGTGTTATTGGGTTTATCTATGAAATTCTCAGTGGCTCGGACTTGTGCCCGGTTAATGGCCATAGGCTCGCCCCCTATTACATGGAACCTGCGAAAAAACCGGCGAAATGTGGGTGTACATTAGTACACCTCTGCCTAATCCGAGGAATACAGGCGTGATGGTGATGATGGTAATAATACGCTTTAGCTTTGACGACGTGACAGGATTGCATAGGTTAGGTTACTGTTATTCAATCATTTATTACCAGCTATCCTACTGTTTTACAAACTTATACGAGTATCCTTTCCCAATAATTTCCATGGTCGCACTAGAAAACTAAGGAAGCCTAAACTAGAGGTTTTAACTCCAACAGCGCAGTGATAGCCTAGCGATATGACCATTGGAGTGCCAAGTTGAAGGTCTCTAGTGCGAATCCAAGGCCTCCAAGACCAATACTTAACATGCGCTTACATGGTGAAGGAAAACAACTTGAGGAAACCTACAGGCTTTTTCAATTTCCTTCACGGCGTGTGAAGTCTGCCGACCCGCAGTAGGCTAGCGTGATTGTCTAAAGCCTAATCGTCCCGGTCTAAGAGGCGACCCGTGCCCAACAGTGGGACAAGTTAATGGGATTAATGACGACCATTCTGACATATCCTACCGTCTTCTCTGGGACTTACAGCTTCAAGTTTGTTGTAATATAATACTTTAATAGCTACATTCTACATATATGTGGGAGGTGCTCGCCATGTCTGTTCGTCTATCCAAGGAGCTCGCGACTGTCCACCATATAAATCCAAGTCTTTGTCCCTACTAGGAAACGTCAACGCGGCGTCTACGACAGATAAATAAACCTACTGTACTACAATAGCGTACCTGCGCGGCGTCTACGAGAGGCCTACGTAGCGTCTACCAGGTCTACGCGGCGTCTTCGAGAGATCTACGCGGCGTCTACGAGAGGTCGACGCGGCGTCTACGAGAGGTCGGCGTACCGTTTACCACAGGTCTATGCGGCGTCTACGAGAGGTCTACGTAGCGTCTACGAGAGGTCTACGTAGCGTCTACGAGAGGTCTACGCGGCGGCTACGAGAGGTCGACGCGGCGTCTACGAGAGGTCGACGTGGCGGCTACGAGAGGTCGACGCGGCGTCTACGAGAGGCCTACGCGGTGTCTACGATAGATTAACAACGTTAAAGCTTTGTCTATAACGAAATTATAAGTACATGACCCACTTAAACGCCGCCGGCCCACCTAGGGTGGGTCAGGTAACAGCTATAACCCACTGTACTTACAAGAAAATATTCAAATACTTATTAAGTTTAAAAACAATTCACTAAAATTTAAATTCGTTAAACTACTACTCTTTGAAAATAATAAAGTTCATTCGTAAATGCAACATAATATTAGGTAAGTAATAGAAAATGATATTCACATGTTTTATAGTTAAAAAATTCTAAGTAACTACTGAAAATCTGTTACCAACAAAAAAAAATTACTAGAAAAACATCTACCATTATAATTATCACTTTAAAAAAATATCTATTCATTATTTAAGGATGTTCTTGCAACAAAAATCTACTTTACCTACGGAAAGCATAGAAAATAACTACACATCAGTCTTAAAACTCACCTGTCGTACTGCATACAACATTTCAATTTCTTCTTTGTATTCCCTCGTCTTCACAATTATTATCAATTACTTTTTGACTTTTACACTTATTATTATTAACGAACGCCTATTTTTATTTTACTAACTATCAGTCATATTATTTACCTTTTCATTAGTATATAATTCACTATATAATATTGTTTCTCTCATGTTATAATACGGAAAGATACATAACTAAGGCTATCTGAAAAAAAAAAACCGCAATGATTCTTCGCTATTTGTGTAATCAGAAGAAAAAAAAACCGTGAGTGAAAATTGTCTTTGAATCGAGCAATGTTGTATTTAAAAATAGCCATAGGCAATTTTTGGTACTAAACACATTATATAAACGTCAAGTTCGGTATTCACTAATGTTTATACATTTTTATTCATCTTATAATGTAATAGACATATTGGCATTTAGCTGCTCTAAAGACCATTTTGGCCCAGCCGTGATACACATTATTATCACCACCTACATAATTTATTTGGTGTTTTTTCTAATAATTTGTATTTTGTTATGTCTCGATTTTAGCCGAATAAAAGCTTTTTCACATTAAATCCGTATGTCAAGAACAATTTTATAAATAAAATAGTAAAACCTACATTGGGTTGTCTTGTCGCTGAAGTCCAGTTTCTTTGTGAGTAAAGAACAGATCTATCTATCTAAATAAGCCACCACACCTCAAAAAGGAGGACTAGGTATTATCTGTGGCCACAACTCAGTAAAAAACCAGTTATTAATTTCAGCAACAATTGGTCGATACTTACTCTAGTATCAAAATTTTCAACTAAATCAAGATAGAAAAAGAAGCATTATTACAAAAATCTAGTTTTGATTGACATAATATTAGCCTCTGAAAATAATAATGCATGTAGATTCTTCCATATTTTTTTTTTAAAGATTGTATCAGAAACCTCTGTTAAAGGATATTTACAGAATCATGCTTATTTCGTACTAAGAACTGAAACAAAAATATATTTTCAGAATAACATAACTGAAAACTCATTTAATATAACAATTCCAACGAATTCACGAAATGTTACATTGGAATAAATAACAAAAAGTCTTCATTGTCTGAAACTGTAAGCTTTGCCTCTGAAAAGCGCCCGCCCGCCCCACTGAACAGTGACGGCGGCGACATCAAAGAGCGACCGACCAATGAGAGAGCTCCGCTGAAAAGAGACACGCCCACCCGCTATAAAGAGACCGTACCGCCTTTGATGTATACCGTACTTTATATAAGGCAGGCTTATATTAACAGCATTGTAGATAAATAGAAGATGCCTAATGTTTCAGGCACTAGTTCTATGCTGAAAATTTATTTTAAATATGAAAAATGCTTATTCTTTGTCATGTTTCTTAGCCCAATAGATCCCTTATCGTTTAAGAAGATTTTCTTGTATCGTATTTGGCATTAGATACGTCATTTTAACAAACCGAAAAAGTAGCAAACCTTTTGGTATGGCAGATGTCCATGGGCGGCGACGACTACTTACCATCAGGTAGCTCGCCTGCTCGTTTGCCGAGTCATACCATAAAAAAGTGCAGTGATGAGATGACAACTGAACTGCCAAGTCAAAGGTCTCGAGTTCGAACCAAAGCACGCACTTCTGACTTTTCGAAGTCATGTGCGTATTGGCAATTAATTATCACGCGCTAAACGGTGAAGGAAAACATCGTGAGGAAACCTGCATACCAACCCGCAGTAGGCCTGCGTGGTGGATTATAGCCTAATCCCGCTCGTTGAAATGTAATTGGTTGACGATGATAATACATAAACATACCATCACGCCTGTATTCCCCGAAGGGTTGTACTTAATGTACACCCACAGTTCGCCGATATGTTTTAGGTCCTATTTAATAGGACGCGGCGAGTCTATTGCCATTCACCGAGCACAAATCTAGACTCCGAGCTGCTATTGAGATATTCATAGAAAAACCCGATAACACATTGCTCGAACTAAGGATCGAATCCAAGACCTCTAACGTAGCAGTCGCGATAGGGGCCACTAGACTAACGAGGCAGTCATATGATGATAATGGCTATGATTAAATTTTCCTTAAATGTCAACCCATCAAGTGTGAGAATTGCCATTGAGTTGAGTTTTGAAGCGTCGGTAGCCTAATGGCTAGGGCGTCGGACTTGCGATCATATGGTTGCCGGTTCGAACCCCACCCATTGCACTACCGACGTGAACCCACTCGTAACACAAGCATTTAGCTTAGCACGAGGGGTTAACAAGAATACTAGTAATGTGTGACCCACATTGCTAGTAAGCTTTAGAAAAAAAAAAAAAAAAAAAGTTTAATAGTCTTCCTATACAATAGTTTATAGTTAATTAATGTTCTTCAAATTTTTCAACTGTCTCACCGTGATTGATATGTCAAACTCTAAAGCTCCAATAGATTTTTTGATGGGAAGGGGCAAACGAGCAGTCCGATCGCCTGATGGCCAATTACCGCCGCCCAATGCCCATGGACACCCTAAACACCAGAGGAGTCACAAGTGCGTTGCCAGCCTTTTGAAGGTTTGGGCCTCCGGTATCCTCACTCACTCGGCGAAACACAACGGAAGCGTTGTTTCACGTTGGTTTTCTGTGAGGCCGTGGTATCACTCTGGTGAAGCCGGGCCATTCGTAGCGATCATGGTTTTACCACGGTTCAATTTACTAATTGTTGGTCATAATAATTATAATTCATGAATATTACCTTAACTTATTATGGTCTAGTGGTTCTAAACGCGACTGCTACGCTAGAGGGGTTTTTCTATGAAATTCCCAGTAGCAGCTCGGAGCCTGGATTTGAGCCTGGTTGGCAATAGACTCGTCTCCTATTACATGGGACCTAAACATACCGGCGAAATGTGGGCATAAATTAGTACACCTCTGCCTAACCCTTCAGGGAATATAGGTGGGTATGTTACAATAATAATCATTCATGAATATTACCATCAACATCCTCATGTGTTAAGGGCATGGCCAGAGTATGTATATTTTCCATATAACATTTGTAATAACAGCTCTAAAATGTGATAGCCTAGTGATATGGCCCTTAGACTTTAAAGTCATAGGTTCGTTCCAAGGCAGAGTGAACACTTAGTATGTATACAGTTGCGTTTCGTATGTGAGTTTGAAGCACCAGAGGCCCGATTTCACCCTCAGTTTCCTTCCTTATCCTTTTCTCCTTCCCCTCTCTTTTCCGTAAATAGGCTCGGCAACGCATCTGCAACTCCTTTGGTTTTGCAGATGTCCATGGGCGGCGATGACTACTTACCAGTTCTCCCATAAAAAAAAACTGACGTTCAAACGTTACAGTAGATATAAATCATAGATGTAGGTATACAAATGCGACCAACTATTTGACATTTTAATTTGGCGGGCCAAGCAGTGTCATTTGGCAGTTTACAATAATACATATAAATAACAGATTTTTCACTGTGAAATGTCTTCGTACTGAACTCATTTTGTATATGCTGGACTCGCTATAGGTCGGTTTACATACCTACTAATATCTCTAATTATTCCCTAATTTATCAAATTAAGTATATTGATAACTAGCTGACTCAAGAGACGTTGTCCTGTTCAAATATGAATTATCTTAAGTTTATACAAAAACCCCATAGAGAAAAGCACTTTCAGATTCTTCAAAATTTTCCAAATTTTCGGGACGCTTTATTTTATTTCTTTTTTTTTAAAAAGCTTACTAGCAATGTGGATCGCACATCACTAGTAATCTTGTTAACTCCTCGTACTAAGCTAAATGCTTGTATTACGAGTGGGTTCACGTCGGTAGTGCAATGGGTGAGTTTCGAACCGGCAACCACATGATCGCAAGTCCGACGCCACAGCCATTAGGCTACCGCCGAATTTTAAAAACAGTCTAGTCGTTCTCAACTGATGCGCTTCACTTTTTAAAACATCACTTAAATGAAATAAATTCGTATGTCCTAAAATTTTTGGTCACTTCAAGAAAGAAGAATTTTCTCATTTTCCCAATTGAATTATAACTACAAAAAACATAAGAAAAAAATATTTGTGTATGCATTTGTGTATACCTAAGTACCTATTACAACTGCCATTAGTATAATTATAATATAATTAGATTATAATAAAAACCGAAACGCTCTGCATTAATATATAAATTAAAATCTCGTTCGGACCTTTGACAATTTTAATAGATCTAGATTCTAGTCAGTCATTATCACATCATGAATATACAATCTAGCAGACGTGAGAAACGCATAAATGATTAGTCTCAACAAGATAGTGTCATACATACGTCAACAAAAATTAACAATACCTAAACAATATGTATTAATTAAATTAATTAATTTTAAATAGGAAATACTATACCCTGGCTCATCCCAGAAACTACACATGCAAGGTGATCTTTAACTACTCATTTTCATATTCATTTATAGCATATACATATATAATTATATGATTGTGATTAAGTGTACGTAGCTTTCGCTATAAGACCATTTCTGAAATATTGGAAAAAAGTTGCTTTCATACATTTTCATTGGATTAACAATGTAGTCAAATATTTGCGGAATATATTAAAAGCTGTAGTCTCTTTTCCAAGGTATCGCCATTTTCTTAGTACATGCTGATTTTTCAATAGTCGCGTAAGTTAAATCAGACGAAAAATATTGACCTTTTGGCAGATTTTTCCATACAAAAACTGTCATAACTGTCAGATAAAAATTAATTGATTATTATTGGAAAATCGCCCCTGACAGTCTACCTGAAATTGAAGTGATTAAAATGAATGGCCTTGACCAATGAAGAGACTCAACTTGACATGATAGGTAGTTGTTCATTAATAGATATTATATACAAGAGGAAGAGAGCGAAGTAGAGATCTATTTAAAAAAAAAACACGCCAGAACATAGGTCATTGTTGTACAAGTTACGGTATGATCATACATATTAGGTATAAGTAGGTAACATTATCGGTTTATCTGTCAGTCTAGCTTGGCCAGGCTTATCTATTTGAAATATAGATAAGCCTGGCCTTGATATTATGAGATGATCAGATAAATAAATTGAGATAAACATCATTAAATTTAAATCATTGGAACAAACACGAAAACTTTTTTTTTCGTAAAAGGGCCATGCAAATTTATTCAGAAGAAAAGTAAATTTTTAAATCATGCTTCTAATGTCGGCTAGAAAACATAATTAATTATGTAGGTTTTAAAAAATACCAGAAATCGTATGACGCTTCACTTTAATAGTATGTTCTCATTAGTCTAATCTATTTCATTAATTAATTAATTTAAATAGTTGATATTAAAAATGTCATTAATTACTATTTATTTTGTAACTTTACCCACCTACTTATTAAAAATAGACGCTTTGATTCTGAATAAAAAAGTATTAAAACACTAATAAAACGCGGAAATTGTGTGACGACGGATTCTAATCGCATTCTTGCGCTAAGAATACGACTTATAAATTATTATAATTTAATTACCGTATCATCAATAAGATAAAAAATCAGCATATTATTAAAAAATCTAGAATATTAAGTGATTTACACGATTACTATAATTCTGGACTTAAGATTTCAGATGTCTAAAAATATATATATGTAGCACCTATTTATTAAATCATAATCACTGAATTTATGCAAATTCCAAGTTTACAAAAATCATAAATTGCAATAATCGAAAAAGTTTTTATATTCAAAAGTTGCGAACACGATTTTCCGCGCGTCTCTTATCAGCTGTCAAAAGTGGCGCTGAAGAGCGGGCCGCTCTGATTGGTAGGAACGCTCATGAGCGACGCTCTGATTGGTCGGCACGCGGCGCACATGAGCGACACACCACGTGCTTATAAGTTCCGCGAAGAAAATTCAAACTTTTCACGAGCCGCGACATAATGCGTTGGGATAATTTGAAATACTTCCAAGTTTTTGTAGGTTTTTGTTTGTTTTAAAATACATTCAAACTGTTAAACTTATTGTATTGGATATAAAAGTAATGAAATAGATTTTAATTCACTTTAATTTTTATTTTAAATTCATTTTACAGCTTATGACTGCTTTGTTAGAATAATTGTAAAAAAGTACTTTGTTCACTCTCCAGAAAAAAAATGAGATTCCTTAAAAAGACGTTAATTGTCCAAACCTCAGTTCAAAATGTTAAAATCCGCGATCCCTTTCCATAAATCACTACTTACGCGCTCGCCAAGGCTCCATAAAAACTCTTTTCACTCACGGACACACCAAAAAGGTTAACAAAAAAAATAACAATAAAAAACTAACACTGAACAGCGACCTTGTATACCACTCATAAGTACCGGTGCACTGCAGTTTCAGATGCAAATTATTTACACTACTGCAACGCGATGCATCCTACATAAAATTTACGAAAACCAACCACAGCACACCATTTAATGACTACTTAAACCCTACACGTAGTATACTGTTATTATTTAAAATATATTTGCTTGGAAAAGCGCGTCTAAACAATACACAACAGCCTGCGACGCCGCAGCATCAACAATGCAAGGGCGAAATAAGCAAGAAATATTTAACTACCGAAGAGGGGTGGGGCGGGCACTGGCCCACAGTATTGGAGCTACGCCTGTGGTAGTTATAGTTTACGTGATACACAGCTCAAATACAAATAATATAAACATTACAGCGGAGCATGCGCCGTAGCCGCAGACAGGGACAACGCGACACACGCCGTCATAACTAAACGCTAACTAATAACATTTTTCAGCGATTCGAGAACGTCACAAGTAAATTTATTACTTTGGAACTAACATTCGTATCATAATAGTGGTGTTGAATCAAATTTTTATAGATTAATTTGCATATTTTTGACAGGAACGCGCCGCTGGGAGACAGCGTCGCACGCATGCGCGCCGCCGAGGCGCAAGAATGTTATTGACGATGCAAAATGTTTATTTTTTGACGCAACACCATGCTGGCTGTTTCTGTGTGGAACGGAACGGGTGCAGCCATTTTGGAAAATGGCTTCCCAAGAGCTCTCGCAAAAAAAATCGCAATCGTGAAATAAAAATTTGGATGAAATATAGGTTAAAGTTTGGTAAGTCACACGATGAAAGCTGAGGTAATCGTAGTTAAGTAAAAGATAAGAATGTAATCAGTTTTCAGTGACAAGTCCGGAGTTTGAGCTGGATTTATTTCAATTATATTCCGATATGAAAGTTTAGCGCATGCGTGGGGCATATTTTACACCGAAGCAAATATTTTATCAATTTATTTGATAATTCGAAATATTTTATTTGATTATTTGATAATAAAAGCATAACTTTTATATCAACTCATGTTATTGTTGTAAGTATAGGTTTTACCTATAACGAATCCATCTTTGAAGTAGGATATATTCTAATCTATTTAAGTTTATAAAAAATATTCACCAATTAAGAGGCGCTTTTCGGAAGGTCCCATCCTAGCTACACATTACGACTTACGACACCTTATTAAGCTAGCTGTAGAGTACCTTTAAGTATAGTTTACCGTTGGTACCATTCTAATCCCTCGCAATAACGGTGATTTTTGTAGTGCAATAGCTTGAAAAGCGTCGTCGTTTAAATATTCCTTCCAGCTATTAATATTCATAGCAATATTAGATTTACCACGGAATATTTATTTCCACTGCCTAATAGAAAAAAGTATTTTGGACTTACTTAGTGCTAAAGTAACTCTCTCTGCTAGTTTTTTACGACATTCCGATGAATTTTTGTATAATAATTTTAACCTTAGAAAAGGACATAGACTATCTTTTTTCTCAGAAAGTTTTTTGAGTTAGGTACGGGTGAAAACGCGGGCAAAAACTATATTAATATAATATCAATATCACTTTTAACAATTCTATAAACTAGTTATAAAGAAAATCTAAATTAAAGATTCGTAGCATTACTTATAGCCAAACTATCCATTAACGATATGCTAATTCAAAATACATTAGCATAAAAACATGTCCTAGCATTTTCGCGATATGTAAAATTGTATTATTTATCAATTTGTTTGTCCATTCGCCTGTCAACTTTGTTACTTCCTATTCGCATTATCTAATGCTTATAAAAATGTCAACGCAATAAAACAGTAAGAAAATCAACATTTCGTGCATAAAATAACAATTAAGTAACAAAATTATTTTAGGAATACTTCAAAGGATTATAAAAAAAATCACTAATTAAAACCAGATTTTTTTTTTTTTTTAATGGCAATAGGCTTGCCCCCTGTTCTTCATCTTAAATAGTATATTAAATCCAATTCTTGAATAGAACTGATCATAAAATTCATCCCTACTTACAAGTTACGTAACAGTTACCTACGTCGAGTGAGTGTCAGAAAGTGAAAGACAGTTTTTCAAGCTATATCTAATATGTTGTCAGAACTATGAAAACCTCATTCGATTCCGTGCAGTAGTTTTTTCGTGATGCGTGTACAAAAACATACAGACTGTCAAAACTCAAAAACAGGAGATTTTGGACAATTACATTCAGACAGTAGAATTTATTAGTTAATTATGGCATGAAAAACGACCTCTAAAATTAAAAATTTATTTAGGTTTGACCACATAATTTACAGCATTATTAATTACACATAGGTACAGCACGCCAGTCGCCATACCAACTAGGTTTTCGCTAAAATCTAGGCATACTCTTGTTTAAAAAAAAAACCTTATTGTAACTCTCAGTCTCGGTGTGTTATATTGCAAAAATGTTTGCCGTGACAATCAAAATTAGCTCAACCACTAGTTTTGACAAGGCCACCTGGTTCCGCATAATTTGCATATATTATGATTCTATTAAACAAACAAAAGCCTCTTTTAAATGTCACACGCATTCGAATATTATAAAAAACTTGTTATTTTATTCCTTTTTTATGTGTTTGTTTGTAATTTGCGTACGACCTTTAATTACGTTGATATTTTATTCAAGATTGGGCATGTGATTTTTTTTAAATGATAGTCCAAAAATTTTATGTTATATTGTGTTTGAAATCAAACTACTTTTTACGGATTTTATCGCGTTTTATTGATATTTTTAAATAACCGACCTTATATTGAGTTTCTTCATTCTATAATATAATAATAATAATAATAAGTATAAGTGTCAACCGTTAACACACATTCTAACAATTTCAACCCATAGACATCTACAGAGTCAGCTTGCCTGTATAGGCTTATTACCTAGGTATTTCAAATGTACTTATTTTTACTTCGTGCCCAAAAATACTTACAAGAAAAATTTAATTTACTACATCATAAAAAAACTTAATTATATATTATACGATATTGTTTATAATTTACTTTTATCAGAAATGCTCTCTGCCTCATTTATTTCGTTTAAGAAACTTATTTATTGTAGAACTGATATTAACAATAACAACATATTAATTATCAGCAGTGACGTATTTATTCATTGTAACGTGCGTAGGTTATTTTAACCATTCATATAAATCTTACTTTAGTTCTTGCTTTTTAAAGCTAATTTGTAAATCACTAGGATAGTAAATTCTTGATATAAATGAAGTTATCTCTAATCGTAAGTTTCCTAATTCATTAGAAAATTGAATAATGAAACTACTTCTTCAAATGCCTCGCCAATTGAGGTTGGTATGGCAGTCATCTCAGCATCTCTGCGCTTCGTTCGGTGAGTGAGAGGGCCAGAGGCCCAATTCCTCCCCCAATCCCCTTCCTTCTCCGTTTCTCCTTCCCCTCCCTTTCCCGAAATAGGCTCGTCAACGCATCTGCAACTCCTTTGGTTTTGCAGATGTCCATGGGCGGCGATGACTACTTACCATCAGGTAGCTCGCCTGCTCGTTTGCCGAGTTATCCCATAAAAAAAAAGCATACTTTATTCTCTCCCGAAAAATGTGGAATTCGACGGCACTCCGAATTACGGTGCACTCCCTCATGTTCCTCAACTAAGACTTATCTACGCCCGGTAGTCCTTTTTCCGACAATATTTCCTCGTCTTAATAAGTTACAGGAGCTTCGATCTTTCGTGCCTAAGCATCATAATAAAACCGAAGAATCAAGAACCAAATCTTATCAAACGAACAATATTACTAACGCAAAAAATAAAAATACTGTTTTATCTAAAACCGGTTTGGTGTAGAACTACGGTGTAAATGCGGTCACTGTACCAATGGGCCAGTGACATTTTTATTGGCCGATGATTTAATGTCTATCGATTGTGGCTCCACTATTCATCCGAAGGGAAAAAGTATTGTTTGGGGGTCCCTTATTTATTAGGGAACTGCCAGTGGCTGGTAATGACTGGAAGAAAAACTTTCGGGGCGAGTCACCTTTAAATATATTTTTTTTAATAAGTAGGCACATTATAGAAATGTGACCTTTGCCAAGCAGTAGAAAAAATGCAAGAAATACGACTGCTCCTAATAAGGTTTAAAAAATCTAAAAATATTCGGTTTTTTTGTGTATAGCCAAAAGCCAGTTACAGAACATTTCGTCAGCTTTCGGTTTATAGGTATTCCATTTTCACATTATAAAAAAAATGGAGTCTATGTAAATATACGACCTAATTCAAATATGTGTCGATTATTCATATATCTTTAAACAAAAGAATAGGTATGTGCATTCAAATTCGCGACAAGAGAAAATAATTTTAAAAAATCAATTACACTGAATACAAACGCCAATATTCCCGACACGCAAAACTAAAAAGGTTTCATTGTAAAAAAAAATATTAATTAAAAGTTTCAGCGTGGAGTTTTCAGACGCGCACTGATGAGCGTGTGGGCGTGCGCCCCGCCTACTGAAAAGCGACGCCCAGCCGCGCTGTAGAGCGACCTCCTACCTCGCCATGTCTAGGAGCTGAATTCCACTTCGAAATCTTAAGAATAAAAATAATAAAGAAAAAACAATACCAAATTGTCTCAAAAACAATTAATTTAATCAATGTATTCGAAATACAAAAGAAAATATGATCGAAAACGAAGCTGTAACGAAAACTCTGCTTTAAGTATTTATTTTTTTATACAGAGAATAAAAAACATGTGCTAAAATTTAGATCTAATTAGTCTAAAATGTCACACACAAGTAAGGCTTTGACAGCATGACCCGTAGACCCGTATTGAACATTTTAGACCCCTTAATTTGGTTTTTCTAATAATTGCTCTGAGTTTTCCCGATAAAAGTTTAAAATTCGCCCCATAAATAAACATATCTAATAACAAATTATTGACTGTGTATACTATGGCTATAATGCTTAATGGTACAGCTTTTTTTAACCTTTTCAACACAAGTGTGATACTCTATTAATTAATGCCATGCTACCAAAGTCTTTTTCAGTAAGAAATTTAAAAATCTGACCACATTAAGTTCAACAATAGGCATGGAATTGGCATGAAAAATAAAAAAAAACTCGGTAAATTATTAGCACATTATATCTACTATTAATCTATACTGATATTATAAAGAGGTAAAGTTTGTGAGGTTGTAGGGTTTAATCTCTGGATCTACTGAACTGATTTTGAAAATTCTTTACCCATAAGAAAGCCACGTTAATAGTGAGTGTCACTGGCTATATTGCCAAGCGAAGTGGGCACGGATCATAACATTTTTTTTTTTTTTTTATATTTTATTCATAAAAAGATACATGCATTTTAAACTTACACTAAGCATCGCCAAACTGTGCAACAGTTTGTTGGCGATATTGACGCTCTTTTTTTTTTTTTTTTTTTTAATACACTACACGATTATTGAAAATATTTCTGCCACGTTGACTCCTTGCCTATCCTTTAATGGCGTAGAAATCGCAATATAACTGTGCTGCTCTGGTCCGGACAATAAACTCTATACTTAGGTATTATATGACTCCCAACTATAGCGGTATTACTCCTGCCACCCCTTTTGGGGGGGTACCAGTTTTTGTACCTTTCAGCGCAGTTTTATTATGTTATATATATATGTACTTAACTTAGTGGTATAGTAGGTTAGAAGAGTACAAGTCAGCTTTCTAGTGAGATTTTCTTCATTCATTGGATTAGAGAAAACGGATCGTATAGTGTTTAAATATTATTGCTCCACTTATTGTTTTTCAGATATAAAAGATAAATGGACTGCAATATAATTATGGGCATGAGAACATATGCGGCAATTTTGAGTGTCTCAATGTTGTTTATTGATAATATTCTACCACGCATACCCCAAAAGGCCAGGTAGGAATATAAGGATGTAAAGCCAAAGTTCACCAGTATTTTTAAGGTTTAGGTAGGGTGAGATTATTGCTATTTACCAGACACAAATCGAACTTCGACACCATGCTGTTACTGATTTTTTTATGGTTTAACTCGGCAAACCAAGAGGTGAGCCACCTGATAGTAAGTATTCATCGCTGCTCATGGACATCTGCATTAGCAAAGGAGTTGCAGATACATTGCCAAGCCAATTAAGGAAAAGGGCCCTCCCTTTTTCTTAAACTGAAAGGAGAAGGAAGGCGACTGAGGGAAGAGTTGGGCCTCCAGCGCTCCACACTCACCGTACGAAACGCAACAGCATACTGCTACTTCACGTCAATATTCTGTTGGAGGGTAGTATTCCCATTCATGCTGGCACGTAGACATGCTAGCGAAACACTACTACTATATAGCAAATCCTAGAACACTGGCATAGCTCTACAACCCAACAATTTCAAAACCTTAGCAAGCGCCAGTGGCCACTGGACCTAAAAGGTTATAAGAAGATTCAAGATCCATTATTATAAATAGATAAATAGTTAAATAGTTAGCCCAGAAAGAGGTGGTGGGATGATTTTGCTGTGTATCGCAGGGGCTGGTTGGAAGTGACGTAGGAAAAGACTGGAAGGAATTAGGGAAGAGACCGTTGCCTAGGAGATTTTTTTTTTATATGAGTACCTTCCTTTATAATGTTATCAAAGACCGAGAAAATAGGGACAAATGACAACAGGCCAATAAAGCGGTATTTTATTGCATTTGTTAACGATAATGACTACAGACGTCAAAAAGACGTGATGAAAGCAGTTTTTATGAGTTTTATGGGTAAGAAAAACACGTTTATTGGACAATTAATTTTGATTGAAATTACGGGGTCAACCCTTAAAGAGGCGAGGGTTGAAAGCAGATTTAATTTTGTTTTTCAGGATGAGTTTCTTCTCAGGGTCATGCATATTTCCATTGACATTTCTGCTATAGAGAACATCTTCATGCCTAAAATTTTCTCGACAGCATATATAAATCATCATCATCATCAACCCATTTACTGTTTCGCTGCTAAGCACGGGTCTTCTCTCATAGTGAGAGGAGTTCGGCAATAGCCCACCACACTAGCCTACTACGGGTTGGCAGACTTCAAACGCCGTTTAAAAAATCTCTCAGGCATGCAGTTTCCCTCACGATGTTTTCCTTCACCGTATTTGAGTCATACTAAATGTACATCCACGCTTCTCCGGTATGTTTAGGTCCCATGTAATAGGGAACAAGCTTATTGCCATTAATCGGGCAGAAATCTAGACTTCGAGCTGCTACTGAGAATTTCATTGAAAAACTAAATTACACTTTTCTCGACCTGGGAATCGAACTCAGGACCTTTAGCGTAGCAGTCGCGCTTAAGACCACTAGACTAATGAGGCAGTCATTATATCTCGGCCGATTTTCATCAAACATAGCTAAGAACAGCTCCCGACTAATTCACCTATCAAACAAAAAAAACCTAAATCAAAATTGGTTCATCCGCTCGGGAGCTACGATGCCACAGACAGGCACACACATCAAACTTATAACACTCGTATTTTGCGTCGGGGGTTAAAGACGGTCCGTCAATAGTGTTACAACCTTCTTGGTCATACGTCAGCTTCATATTCAGACCACAGCTTAACCGCTATTTTTTTATCTTTGTCACAGAGCTGATCAGTCATTGTGGAGTCAACACTCAAACTCATGCCACTAAATACTTTTTTATCATTAACCTTTGTGAAGTATCTCGACTACCAAAGAGGTTTAAAATATGGAGTGATCTGATAAACAAACAGGGGTAGGCCGCCCTTGGAATTAGAGTGAAAGTTGAATGTCAACACGTAAAGACGTTCCTCTCGATTGAAACATTAACCCTCTAAAAAGAAAAGGACTGGCAGGGATCGATTTGAAGAATAGGACAGAAATCTAAAGTTCTTTAGAATTTACTGCTAGGTAAGTTTATATTTCATAAGATATATTTTTGACTGCCTCATTAGTCTAGCGGTCCCAAGCGCGACTGAGAGCGCGCTAGAGGTCCTGGGTTTGATCCCCAGGTCGAGCAAAGTGTTATTGGGTTTTTCTATAAAATTCCCAGTAACAGCTTGGAGTCTGGATTTGTGCCCGGTTAATGGCAATAGGCTCGCCCCCTAAAACATGGGACCTAAACATACCGACGAAATGTGGGTGTACATTAGTAGGTACACCTCTGCCTAACCCTTCGGGGAATACAGGCGTGATGGTATGTTAAATGTATACATGTACATTAATTGATTTATGTAGATACATACATGCACAAATGTACATTAATGTATTGATGTAGATGAATGTATACCTACATGTAGATAAATGTATTGATGTAGATAAATGTATACATGTAGATAAATGTATTCATGTAGATAAATGTATTGATGTAGATAAGCCTACTTACCACAGGAGGTAGTTGCACCATTGGTGTCTGAAACAATACAATAATAATAATTATTAGTGCTAATCCGTTTCAGTAGTCATTAATGAGTTCACTGAAATTATATCAATTTAGGCTAACCACACGAAAATAAGGTGCGATTTGAACTCGGATCATTGTGCACAGTAAGCCAACCTTCTAACTACATATTATGGTATTATTACTGTAATCTAATGATAACTTAGGTATTACATAAAAACATACATACCTAAATTTATTCTGTTAATGACTCCTCAGTTTGACGTGTGGTTTTAAATACGAGTATATACGTCATTGGTATACTTTAATCAAGATAGTGAAATGCCGCGGATAGGCTCGACCTTTTAACTATATTTGTATAATAGCTTGGTTTCTTGGCTTTTCTATACTATAATATGTAAGTATGTATAATACATATAAACCTTCCTCTTGAATCACAATATCTATTGTTGAAAACTGCATTTAAATCCGTTGAATAGTTTAAATGATCTGAGTGAATAAACAGCGAAAGCGACTTCATTTTATACTATGTAAAGAAGGTGGTTGATTTCGTAGTATATTAGCTAGATAATAGTATATATTATGATATATTTAAAATAATGGGCTAAATGAAAATAATTTAAATCGCATTATGTATAAAGTTCTAAGATATAGGTAAGTGATTAAAGTTCTTGGTCGTGATTGAGATGAGCTCTGTCTGTCCCCTTAGAAAAGAGAAATAGAATTTGTAAAGCACATACCGTTATAGTACGCTCGATGTTTAGCATGAACCATTTAATTAAGTTTTTGGTGTTTTTTATGAGACCATAAAAATATGCAGTCGCTTAACCTATACTTAAGTCATCATCATCATCATCAACCCATAACATTGTCCCACGTACATAGGCTATAGTCCACCACGCTAGCCTACTGCGGGTTGCCAGACGTCACACGCCGTCAAGAAAATCTCTCTGTCATGCAGGTTTCCTCACGATGTTTTTCTTCACCGTTTAAGCGCGTGATAATTAATTATCAATACGAACATGACTTCGAAAAGTTAGAGATCCTTGGATTTGAACTTGGCAGTCCAATGGTCTACTACACTAGGCTATCACTTCAGTACTTCGGCAGAATCCCATACCATAAGTGGATTCTTGTCGAGGCATTTAAGCATAAAAAATAGGTTCCTTGGCAACCGATAATGCAAAGTTTTCTGCAATAGGCCAGTGTGTAACCTTATAACCTCCTCTCAATTTAAGAGGAGACCCGACCTAAAGTGTGACACGCTGTAAAAGTGAGTTCACGATGCACAGACAAACTCATTATTCCTGTACATACATATTATGAATAGGTAGTTTACAGATAGTTCAGTTGTTTTTGTTTGCTTGTGTTATCTGTACAAGTGATAGGCTACACTGTAAATAAAGATAAGTAGGTACTTTTGTAGATAATGGCTGAAACTCATTCATACTAGATTATCACGCCGTTTTGCTCATGACATTGGTAATAAGTACTATTTTTTTTTGCATTTCCAGTACCTAAGTGGCTATAATTTTATTTAAGATAGGCCTATGACCATCATAAGACGAATATAAGGTGATGATACATAGATAAATAATAAATTTTATTCGCGAAAAACTAAAAAAGACTCATTAGTTTAGTGGTCCCAAGCGCGACTGCTACGCTAGAGGTCCTGGGTTCGATCCTAGGACGACTAAAGCGTTATTGAGTTTTTCTATGAAATTCTCAGTTGCAGTTCGGAGTCTGGATTTATGCCCGGTTAATGGCAATAGGCTCGCCGTATATTACATGGGACCTAAACATACCGCCGTGTGGGTGTACAGTAGTACACCTCTGGCTAACCCTTAATGAAATACATTCGTGATGAAAAACCAAAAAAAAAAAATGGCGCCAAAGGAAAGTCGATTCGTCGTAAGCTATACCAGCTAAATGCGACCTAGTGTACAAGCCAAGCTATGAAAATTCACGATAAGCTAATTATATATTATATTTATAGCTGTTAAAAAACATGTAACACATTAATACAATCAGCAGATTGGAATTAAACTAACCTTTAACACTGATCTGACATTACGGATTATTTTCATAAACAACAAAGTTATCTTGAGGAGAAGGTATCGATCGGCAAAAATATACACAGATCAAGAAGGTATTTATCGATCAAAACATAAAACAAATGGGTACACACGGTCACACATCAAGCTATACAAATCCAGTATAGGCAGGCCTCGCATTGTAAAGGCTTATATTATAGTACGGTTGCCGGCACATCATCATCATCATCATCATCAACCCATTACATTGTCCCACTGCTGGGCACGGGTCTCCTCTCAGAGCGAGAGGGAATAGGCTATAGTCCACCACGCGAGCCTACTGCGGGTTGCCAGACTTCACACGCCGTCAAGAAAATCTATCAGGCATGTAGGTTTCCTCACGATGTTTTCCTTCACCGTTTAAGCGCGTGATAATTAATTATTAATACGCACATGACTTCTAAAAGTCAGAGGTGCGTGCCTTGGATTCGAACTCGAGACCTTTGACTTAGCAGTCCAATGATCGTATCACTAGGCTATCACTGCACTTACGGCTGGCACATCAGGTTACCAAAAAATGACAATTTTTCTCAGTCGATTTTGAATTTAGGTAATCTTCAACATTTCGAGGTTTAAAATCATTTGGAGAATTTTGACAGTTTCATGTAACTACTATACTATTATTATACTGGATTTGTAAGCTGTGGTTCTACTGAGGCGGAGTGGAGCGGTGCGGAGCGAAGCTGAGCTGTGAAAAGAGGCAGGTGTTTCCACTGAAACGGATTTCAACCCATGTGATTGGTGAATCGCGGCACAGCTCGTCTCCGCTCTGCTCCGCTCCGCCTCAGTGGAACCGCAGCCTCATAGCTTGATGTGTAGCCGTTTGTACGTTACAGATCATACCATATCATCATCACGCCAGTATTCTCCGAAGGGGGTGTACAAATGTACACCCACACTTCACTGACCTTTAGGTCTTATGGAATAGAGATAAAAGAAAATTAAACGTTCCTAGATATAAGCTCAGCTAAAAGTTTTTCAGGGCGACTGAGAAGGATTGCTTTGTCCCTTTGCAACGAAACGAGTGTAAGTATAGATTTTGTATGGCGATCGCACGATGTGACGTCACAACGTCACTGCTCTCTCTGTCTAGCATAAGCAAAATCGGCCTATATAGTTCCCACTGCTGGGACAAAGGCCTCCTCTTGATGAGAGAAAGTGGGCCGTAATCAACCATGCGAGCCCAGTGCAGGTTGGTAGATGTCATATGTATTCAAATTTTTGGTTCTAGGACATGCCGGTATCCTCACGATGTTTTCGTTTACCGCTTTGGGAGAATGATGATGAAATAATTTACACAAAGAAAAGCGCCTGTCTGAGTTCGAACTTGCGACTTACAACTCGTAAATTGCAGGCGTTACAACTGGGCCACAACCGCTCCTGTCTAGCATGAAATTAAAGTACTTCTAACTTCCTTATTTTTGAACCGATTTTAATTTTGTTGTTGTTATTCGAGTCTATATATATGTTCATCTTTATTATGGGAATATACAAAAATATTTGTCAACTAGCCTACTGTAAAATTCTGTTTTTGTTATGTATTATGTCCATTGTACAATCGCCAGCTGATGTTATGCAAAACTGTCAAATTTCTCCAAATGAGTTTAAACCTTAGAGTCTTGAGAATTAAGTTCAAAATCAAATAAGAAAATTTCTCATTTTGTGGTAACTTGATGTGTATGCCACATTTATTCGTAGCTTGCAACCGTACATTCGCACTGAGGTTTCAAATTCTACAATGGTTTGACATAACACCAAAACAAGCATTATGACTTCTGTTCAAATACACAAAAGAAGCCATTTAATCTCAATAAAGGCAATGTCGCGATATTTATAAAATAACATTGGCTTGTATCGCCTCTGTATACGTTACCAATCGATTTTCTTGTTTATAATAATAGCCTGAAAGCGATCGATTATCGATACGGACTCGTATTGTTTAGATTTGCGCTCTTCTCGCTTTATCGAGTTTACTTTCGTTAAAATTGTTTTTTATAAACAATACCATGGGTGGCGGGTGATTTTTTTTACTTGTTATTGTTAATCGATAAAGGTGTGTTAGGTGCGGTAGTGGTTTTAAAATTAAAAATAAGTTTATGTTTGTATTTTATCATAGACTAGCTTTCCGCCCACGGCTTCGCCCGCGTGTTTTATCGGCTTATCTGCAATAATTTTTTTCCCGATTTTGCAACATTTTTAATTTATGCTCCGTTCCTATTGGTCTTAGCGTGATTATATATATCCTATAGCCTTCCTCGATTAATGGGCTATCTAACACTGAAAGAATTTTTTAAATCGGACCCGTAGTTACAGTGAGATTAGCGTGTTCAAGTAAACAAACTCTTCAGCTTTATAATATAAAAAAGTATAGATCACACTCCTAACATTTTCCCAAATATCTTGTCCAAATCTGCTATTTTATTGAAATAAAATCGTGTTTCAGTGACTACAGAATTAGGTGGTTGTTCCCTTGATGGGTGTCTAATTGATTTGAAATGTGATTAAATATATCACGTATAATGAATAAAATCTAAGATATAAGCGTTTAACGATTTTGGGGGGTTTTGAGAGGGGATGCTCTGCCCTTTCCCGCGAAATGATAGTAAAGAATTTGCATGATATATCGGTGTGTGACGTCTATGGTACGCTCTTTGTCTAGTATAAAATTTAAACATCGTACAGTTTGTTCGAAATAACAAAGCCTGTCGGAAGTTAGCCGTTCCGAACTACCGCGGTGATAAAATCATTTAATTAAGTGTTTTAATACATAAATATCGAAATTAGTAAACAAAATACAATTAAAATTGGTGCGATATTACAATCAAAATGTAATTAGAAATGTGAAATATATACGACTCTAATTATCTTTACACCGACTCTTTCTATTAAAATTTACCACTTCTAAGCCACTTGCAGACAACTTCCGATCGGCGACAACCTATAGGTATGCTGAAATGGTTCTCATTTTTTGTGAAACTCTCGGTGTTCTTCAAAAAAGAAGTCCTTTTAAGTAAAAAATGTTTTATCCCTTATAGAGGGGTGTAGTATCAAAATATGTTTTGATTCTGAATATGCACAGTCATCTGATGAGATAAGCAGATTACGAAGAGCGATGAAAGACGGTACCATTATAAAACTCTGATTATGTAAAGTTCAATTATGTTTTTCAATAACCAGTTCCTATGAAAATCGATATCTTAGATGAAATAAATGATTCTGTAGTTATTCCGGTGAAACAAGATTTTCAAGGAATTCGTCATAATCTTGGTTTTGACATGATGAATTGTAAAAGAGTAGTAGCACAAGAAATATTAATTTATTTAAATACTGTATGTACGAAACCATTAATGATAGGAAAGTAAGGAAGTAGGTACATTTAATTTTTTTAGACCTTTTTTACTAATATAATAAAGCTGAAGAGTTTGTTTGAACCCGCTAATTTCACAGTCGGATTTGAAAAATTCTTTTTGTATTTAGTTGGCTCAATTCCTGAGCAAGTAAAAAACTTGCTATTTAATATCACGAGACACACGCACACACACATTCTGTGGCTCGTAAGACCCTCAGAAGCGGGGCAAAGTAGGTAGAACCACTGGAACAACTAGTAGTATTATAAAAGCGAAATAAACTGATTTATTTTATCATTTCAATTTATCATCATCATTAAAGCGGCGGTAGCCTAATAGCTAGGGCGACGGACTTACGATCATGTGGTTGCCGGTTCGAAACCCACCCATTGCACTACCGCCGTAAACCCACTCGTAATACAAAAAATCTTAATCTCAGAAACTAAGTATACGGTTTATAGTAGAGCCAGATATACAAGGAAAGGATTGATTCCTTACAATACATAAAGAGGTTTTCTAAGTTTTTTTTTTTTCAGTCAATATTACAAAAGATTTTTCATGTAAGTAATTAATAGCTGTGTATTTGGTACTGGGTACCTACCTACGCGATGATTGTGATGCTTGTGATGTTTTTCTCAGATCATTTCTCAAAATCCTCTTAAATCAACTCATGTTTAAGACCTAGACTTAAGCTATACGTTCTCTATCAGTTACACACAGTGTAACAGAGCAATTCCATTTTATTCTCAACCCTCAATAATTTTTAAGTACTCCATCAAGTCAATATACATTTGACGAATACGGTTCAAACTTAACCGTTATTTCGTCACAAGTCACAAGCTCTCGCTAACTATCACGTTAGACTAAACAAAGCTGCAAGAATAACTAACTTGAAAAGTACACAAACTGATTTACTTTTAATTTTTCCGAGACAAATAGAACTGTTACTACATGGCACCAGGGTATAAAATTGGCAGTTCTTTATAAATGATGTAAAATGGAGTCTTATTAGCACTCTGCGAAAGTCTAATTTTGAACAGTGTGTGAATAGAAAAAATACACCTTTAAGTTTATTCGTAACTCAATGTACAGCTGTGTCGTTACTAAGAGTTTTTAAATCTTTATTTAAGTATACTTGAAAGTTACGCTTACTTAGACCTATCGTAAAATTCTATATGACTAAACATAATAACAAAATAATAAAAAAATACACCAAGGTATTCGTTTTTCTAATTGTTTTAAATTAGAATAATAGCATTTTACGATCTTTATTCCGACATAAAAAAACTTGTCTACCTTTTAAACGTTTTGAACTAAAAAGATCGACCATCCGTCGTCATACTAAGAAGGATCAGTATTATATTAATAGTTATTCAATACAATGATACCACAAAAAAACATTATCAATCATACCAGAAATAAATTCACTCACCGCTTCATCTAAGTTGTCACCGTAGTCTTCATCCCTTTGGAGACACATCCAGAAAACACAAATTCCAGTTCACTGCACTTCATTAAACAATAAAAGTGTATTGGACCTAACACGAAGCCCTGCGGCACGCCACCTCAGTACTCTCGACAAGACTGACGCAGGTCAGCTCTGATGTTTTGAATACAATCTGTAACAGAAAAAAAAAACAATAATAAACTTAGCTTGCGTGTAGTTTTGTGTTTGTGTACTGTTGGTAAGGGTATTGTATACTGTTGGGGTAGTCAAAGGCTTTCGGTACGTTTCTTTATTTTCCTGAACAAGTTTTCCATAAAAAATTTCAAACACTTTTTGTGGTATGAAATTTCCACTTAACTAAAAGTTTTACAGAGCAGTGAAGTTACAAACCGTTACTTAATTAGAAATTAAGGCCACAGTTTTTTATATTTAGTAAAATATAACATTAGTTAAATATACTGAGAACAATACCGTGAGGTCATGTGCAATATTACTTACAAACGTGTCCATGCTACTACTGTCTACTATTAGTACACACTACTCATCCTATTGTTCCTATAAATACGCTTTGTAGAAGCTAAATATATATTTCCCACAAAAGTACACCCTATAATGTCAAATATGATTGATATAACATACTACGAAATAGGCTTTTTAAATAAAAAAACATCCTTACGTTTATTAAAATAAAAAAAACTAATTGCTGAATTTCCTTCGAATATTATTTGAATCTGAATATTTTTTCCGCTCTAAATATTCTTACCCTTTAACATATAAAACTAAAGTAGTAACATTAGAAGCTAATACTTATAATAGCAACACAGCTGTACTTAAACGTCGCTACACTCTACACTTCTTACATTCACCTACAATAGTTTTACACAAACAATAAGTAGTATTTTAAAATATTGCCTGGCAATCTTTGCCTATGACTAATTTCTAGACAGGCCATAACTTGACACATACAAATGCATATGATCAATTGGAAATCCAACTCTATTCTAATAATGATAAAGGTGGAAACCAATATAGCTTTAACGGGTGTATGTAACGCTATGTGTTTGAAAGAACAATTGGTTGTAAAATGACACCTGAAGGCGACGCTAGCCTGAAACAAAATATTTTGTTTCTATGGTCACTCTAGCTAAGCAAAACATTTTTGTTAATATCCTATTTCATAAACATCAGGGAGACCTAGCTGTAGGAAAAATGCAGACTTACATTTTAAATGATATTCTTTAGCAAGTGCTAAACTTAACATTTGTGTGTGTGTAACATCCATAACATAAGTTACTTATGCGACTGATCCAAACCTATGTAGGTTGGTAAAACTCAAAATCAAGCTATACAAATCCATTATAGGGTGGCCTCGCATTTTACGGAAAGCCTTTATAATACGAGGTAAGTCTACACTAGATTTGTATAGCTTGATGAGTCGCCGTGTGTTGCTGAATAATGTGCTATTATGTTCCGGTTTGAAGTGTGACGTAGCTACTGAAATTACTGGGGATGAGACCTGACAAAGGAAGTCGGGAGACTACATACAACTCGCGAATGGAATCACTGTTCAGTTGTTGCTTGCGTCTATAAGCTTCCGATGTCACAAAGATACCATCAGGTTAACCGTATGTTTGCTTGTCATCTTAATACGTGGCAATGTTGCCAGTCTTCGGGCACGCTACCAGATGACACTGATCTAGACGAGTACTTCGCCTGGGCGTGACAATTTTTTTTATGATTATTTGTATATTTCAATTTAATAAAAGAAAAAAAAGTCAGATTCTTAGCGATAAGTACAAAACTATTAACTTTATCTATACTTATATTATAAAAAGGTAAATTTTGTGAATTTGTGACGTTGTAGGGGATCTCAGGATCTCCTAAACTGATTTTGAAATTTTTTTCACCAATAAATACAGTGACAAGCTATATATTATCCAGAAAAATTTAAAGAAACTTATAGTCCACGCGGGCGAAGCCGCAGTCGGGAAGCTAGATATCTACATATAATTTAAGTTCATTAATATTTATAATTATAATAGCTAGAACAAACTGGAAAAATATTTCTTTCTGCTTATCATATTATAAAGGAATCGGCCATTTATTTTCTGTAATATTCTGTTGTATTCAATTCCCATACACCATTATAAAATACGATCGTTTGCTGTGCAAAACATGATAATTAAATAAACAAAAATTGTTGGAAATCATCAACAGTAGTTGCATGACATATGATAGCTCAAAACATGACATGTCCCGTCACTGAATCATAACAATTTATGTTTTGTTTAACTTATGAAATGCTTACATAATCTAATTTTGTTTTTGAAATCACCTCTCTCCTCACCTCGTTGATAAATATAATATTTGTGGTTGCAAATGCTTTAAAACCCCTCGGAGAACACGTATAGCCGTCGGTCCTGGTTTTCATACAAACACATAACATACCATCACGCCTGTATTCCCCAAAGGGTTAGGCAGAGGTGTACTTAATGTACACCCACAGTTCGCCGGTATGTTTTAGGTCCCTTGTAATAGGGGGCGAGCCTATTGCTATTCACCGGGCACAAATCCAGACTCCGAGCAGCTACTGAGAATTTCATAGAAAAACCCAATAACACTTTGCTCGACCTGGGGATCGAACGCAAGACCTCTAGCGTAGCAGTCGCGATTGTGACCACTCGACCAACGAGGCAGTCATACAAACACCTATGACAATTTTTTTGTTAGTGGTAGTCAAAATACCACAGTGCCTGACAACCATCTTTATTCTTCAAATATCAGTGTTGCCCAGAAATTGTACATTGCCAGCAGTCACTTCGTGTAATATACTGATATTTAATCGCATCTGGTTACACTGAAAGCTACCCTAATATAATTGGTAAAAAGCAAAGAGAATAATGATGGTTGAAAATGCGACTTTTGACGTCTTTGAACTGATTTCTCGTTGGTCTAGTGGTCCCAATCGCGACTGCTACGCTAGAGGTCCTGGGTTCGATCCCCAGGTCGAGCAAAGTGTTATTAGGTTTTTCTATGAAATTCCCATAAGCAGCTCGGAGTCTGGATTTGTGCCCGGTTAATGGCAATAGGCTCGCCCCCTATTACATGGGACCTAAACATACCAGCGAACTGTGGGTGTACTTAGGTACACTTCTGCCTAACCCTTCGGGGAATACAGGCGTGATGGTATGTTATGTTATGTTATGAACTGATTCCCAAGTCGAGCAAAGTTAATGAGTTTTATTATGAAATTCTAAATATCAGTTTAGATGGGCTCGCTCTGTCACTTGGAACTTAAAATGGCAGAAATATTACACCTCTACCTAGCCCGAGAATACAGGGGTAATAATCAAATTACTTACTGAATTGGTAAACAATCACTGTTACAAACAAATTAATTCTCGAACGAACTACGGAATAATTACTTGAATTTAACAATGTTGACCGCTTGATATTGTTGACAAATAATCTCACGGACAGCCAACACAGAAACTTGCTCCTTTATGATTGTCCAATAAACAAAATAAACAAATCTCCTGCTCAATTCAAACCCTATCACAATGTCTATAAAAAACAACGTTTAAATAAAGCTTTTGTACATGTATAAAGGACCCCATAAGAATATACATAAAGAATTCATGACTCCTATAACATCTGGTGAACTTGATACGCAAGATACAGCTAAATTGATGACCTTGTTGTGATTTTTTACAAATTCTCGTACTGATCCTTTCCGACGTAGTGACTTGTCAACTTATTACATTTAAAAAAGACATTTATTAGGGATCTTTTTAATAATTGTACCCTTTCAAAATAATAAATAGGTACGTAGTGAATCGGATATCGAAAGAGTGCCATTGGATGAAGGAACACAGATAATATGGGTAATATGGTTCGAAATAAATGTTAATCTCAATGCCTATTTATTAATAGGTATGAAGATAGCAAGTCACAGTACACAAGTTGTAAATATACCTAACATCTTATTTACATTTCATCTTTATAAACATCTTTAATTTATCAAGTATTGATTCATTTTATACGTAAACAAGCGCCATTATAATTACTATCACAATCTAAAAATAAAAATCCATATCCACGCCATCTCTTAACACACTACAGAATTAAATAGTATAATAGTTAGCTATAATGATATGGAACAGCGCCATCTAGGGTAGATAACCTGTAACATTTTTTTCGAGGCGACGTCACGCCTGTTGCATACGATCAACCAATTGTTTACACAATACAAAAGACCCCTTGTTTGTTTTTCGCTAGACGTTTCCTGGTTTGTTTTGTGTGTGAATATGTGTGCATGTGTGCGTGTTCGTATGTTTTCACAGCCGGCTCTGTGTGTTCGAGGACGGTACACAAAATGTTGTTGTTTGCACGGCCCGAGTAGGTAATAAATTCTCTGTCTGACTTGCGTTCAGATTATTTTTATGCTTTAAATATTACGATGGATGTGCTCAGTGTTCAACGCTGTAAGATCAGGCCATAGATAACGAGTAGAATTAAGATTGTTAGACATTGTGAAAGGAAACATTACTATTGTAATAGCGATATGTCATAACATAATGCATTATTGTTAACTATATTTGATCTAGTAACTTAAAACAAATTGTTCGCTATTGAATGGCTAGTAGGTAGATATTTAAGGTGCACTAAATATATCGGAAGCCTTTTGCGATAATATCCGCTTGTCAGTAATTGCTTTTTATTGTTTTGCAAATGCTGCAATAGCGAATGCAATTATTTTATCGTATTTTATCGTTTTCAGCCTTAATTCCACTAAACCTCTTTCTGAACGTAAAGAATTATAAAGACAAATAAGTAGTGCTTTCAAGAGAGCCTTCACGATTGATATAGGTACAGGGTAGAGAGAGATCAAGAGAGAGGACGATATAAGTATGCTGGCCAGCACATCAAGTTACCATATAATGCAGAATGTTCATTTTGAACTTAATCGTCAACATTTAACGTTTAAAATCATTTTGAGAAATTTGTCAATTTTGTATAACCTGATGACGTGTGTGGTGTGCCTTTAAAAAAATATTCTGCCTACAAATTAAATTGACGAGCTGATAAACTTGTATGGGAAGTTGTTTTTTTTTTGTTACCATTTCCTATTTTAATGTGCTGCTTAAGATAAGTATAGGTTGTGGTTTCGTTAACACGCTTAAAGGCTTTTATTTTAAGATTACTCCAAACATAGTTATTTCCTTTATAATTTTGTGTCATCTTCATCTCCACTTTTGATATGAGGTATCATTACCTACTCTGGACAGTCTTTCTCCATAATCTTCTGTTATTTTTTCTTAAGGTGCCCATTCTGATTCTGTCATGGTTGTGGCGAATGTCACGAGTCCCAAGGCAATGACTACAAATTGACGGCAAAGAAACTGCAGTTTTATTTGGTATGAGTCCGATAAACCCTGCCGCCATCCGAGGTGCCAGAGAATCCATGAAGATTTTCCATAGATCTAGACTATTCAAAAAAGCCATGTTACAAATGAGAACATTCGGTAATTGTTCGGTGAGATTTCATTGCGAAAAGTATACTTAGACGTTGGTTAGTAATTTAATAGACTACATTCAACATTTATGATACATTGAGACTATTTTGGTAGTGTATTTTGGCGATTTAAAATTAGTACAATTGGCTTTCAGGGCCAACTACAATTGATGTGTCGTTCATATTTATATTAAAGAAAAAAATGCAGCAACCTTTTGAAGTGTTGACTTAAATCGTAAACAACGAAAAAATAGCCAAATATCTGGACAATTAAGTCCATTGAACATGAATTACTGTTTTTACTACATCAAGACCACTCCGTGCTACGCAAAAGACGTACAGACGTCGATCCTGGTTGTCATACGAACCTACGACAACCGCGAGTGGAACCTAGTCAGAAGCCCAAAAAGCTTGTCAACCAGTCTAACCTTCATCATCAAACCATTGTCCCACTGCTGGGCACGGGTCTCCTCTCAGAATGAGAGGGATTAAGCTAAAGCCCACTAAGCCGGCCTAATTCGGGTTGACAGACTTCCCATGCTGTCGAGAAAGTTTTTGAGGCATGCAAGTTTCCTATCGATGTTTTCTGTTTATGCTCATGATAAATAAGTACTTATTAATATAAATTTACGCACATGACCGCCTGTTGGCTAGGTCGAGTGACGATTTGCGAAGGCGGCTGGGAACAACTGGATGAAAAGAGCTGAAGATTGGGCTCTGTGGCGTTCAATAAAAGAGGACTAGGTACGTTCAGCAGTAGACGAATATGATGATGATGACGCACATGACTTAGGAAAGTCAGAGGTTTTTGAGGCTTTAGATTCGAGCCCCAGGCGTTTGACTTGGCAGTTTAATGGTCATATCACTAGGCAATCACTGCACTTCTTTTTTTACGATATTGGTATTGTACAGAAACTGGGTTGCGGGGCTCTGATGGCAGACGCTTTATGGAACATACTGATATTCAGCCGCATTTAGTTAGACTAAAAAGCTATTCCCAAAAAGTCGGGAACAAGCAAATAAGCATATGGTCCGCCTCATGGTAAGCGGTTACCGTAGCATATGGAGGCTTCCAACACCAGGAGTTTCAATGGCGCGTTGCCGACCCTGTAAAAATCTTTTCACACCCTTTTCAAAGAAACCCATGCTGTATTTTCTTAGAAATTTATTTAGTAGTAGTAGTTCCTGCTGGCATGTCTACATGCCAGCATGAATGGGTCGCACGACCGGGGAAGTACTACCCTCCTACAGAATATCGACGTCAAGTACCAGTATGCATACTGTTGCGTTTGGTACGGTGAGTGTGGAGCGCCGGAGGCCCAATTTCTCCCTCCGTCCCCTTCCTTCTCCTTTTCTTCTGCGGCGATGACTACTTACCATCAGGTAGCTCGCCTGCTCGTTTGCCGAGTTATGCCATAAAAAAAAGGAATACCCCGATGTTTTATTGTGATTGATACTCATATTATACCGGTAACAAATACTAAAATTTCTAACCAGATCTCCTTATAAAAACTGTAATATGTAACCAAGATTATGCAATGTTTGTTACGCGAGGTATACCGAGGGAAACTGTTAACAATACCCTGGGAACATGGCTGCCTTTCCTACATTGTTCTCGCATTTATCATGACTAGGTATGTACTAACAAACAAACCAATTAAATTGTATATAGTTGGTTTAGTAACGTTGGTAGATTCCGTCAAAATCTTTACCATCACCGCATTTCAAATGGTAAGGCCATTCCCCTTCCATTTCTATTAGGGGGCGAACCTATTCCCATCCAATCGAAGCTCTAAGCTGAGAATTTTATAGAAAAACCCATAACCTAACACTGCTCAACCTGGCAATCAAACCCAATAACTTTAGCGTAGCACTCGCGCTTAGGACCACTAGATTAATGAGGCAGGTAGTTACCATACAATCTTATGGCCATGATATATATATATGGTATCCTAGCATGGCTTTAAGATTATATTATTATTACAGAGATTAGTGTTTAGAAATAAATAAAAAATCCTAGTGTCACAACTTACCTATTTTAAAAGAATTTCGAAGATATCTACATGTAACGTGTATCGCAAAATATTTCGGCGGATACGACACTTCAAACGTGTTTAGATATTTATGCTTAAAAAATGATAATATATTACATATATTATAGTAGCTATCAAACAACATAGGTACTTATTTTTAGTACTTCCTAAATATACCATTGATAAAACAAAAAACCTGCATTTGTGTGAGTTGTAAAATCCATATTGATTCGTATCTTGGTCAACGATAAGATTAAATCTTTGTGCGTAAAGCCATAATAATAATTATGGTAATAAGTATGTATAAATATTTTTAAGAGACAGTATTAGTCGAGGGGTGCTCTTGGCTAAGTTATAACTGCGCTGATCAACGGATCTGAAAGGTTAAGCTGCGTCTGTCGCGGTCAGTCTATGGATGGGTGACCATTATTACACCTATGATAATCGTTAGGGGTAGTCAGAAGCCACAAAAGCGTGACTTTCAATCCATCCTCTGAGCTATAGCGTAGCAGTAGCAGGCGACCACTAAACTAACGTCAAAACCACTATCAGTCACAAAACCAGTTTTATTATTTATTAGAAAAATAAACTGGCTTTATTGAGTGACACGTCCTTAATAGATACTGCTGATAATAATAAACAAAATGGCATTAAACGTTAGTGAAAACCAATATTATTTACGAACACCCTATGTTGGCTACGTGGCGTCTTGCGGTGTCTACGCCGTGGCTACGCGGGCCTACGTTTTGGCTACGTGGGCCTACGCCGTGGCTACGCGGACCTACGCCGTGGCTACGCGGGCCTACGCCATGGCTACGCGAGGCTACGCCGTGGCTACGTGGGCCTACGCCATGGCTGCGCGAGCCTACGCCGTGGCTACGCGGGCCTATGCCGTGACTACGCGGGTCTACAGTGTACAGACTAGTGTACAGACACTAGCCACTAGCGTAGCCACGGCGACACGTGTCCGGTTTCAAGAACAAATAACGTATTTTTTACTGAATAAGTCCCTCTTGATAAGGTTTGATTCCTGGATGAAGTAAGCATTTGCACTATAGATATTTTATAAGGTTAGTAAGACTATTTCAGGTTCCCTAATCTAGACAAATGTTAATAAAAATTAATATCGCAAGACCTATAAACCGATATTATATTATATTATCAGAGTAACTGCCTTATCTTGTAAACAAACATGGCGTCAGAGTGACCATAGACAATGAGTTGTGTTGTGATATAAATGATTGATTACTTCAGCAAGATGAATTTTATGGATAAATTTATTAAATACAGACTGTACTGTATTTGAAACAGATAAGGTTTTAGCTATAGAGACAGATTTGAGATTCTTCTGTGACAAGACCAAAGAAGCTCCTACTCACAAAACAACAAATCATCTGCATCCTAAGGCAAGGCAGAGATGTGCACCGGTCACATATACAAACTCCGAGCTGCTACTGAGAATTTCATAGAAAACTCAATAATACCTACATTGCTTGACCTCGGAATCGAACCCTGGGCTTATCCCAGGCTAAGCAGCAGCGCTTGCAACCACTAATATCAATGACGTAACCAAGCTTACCTAGTGTCTACCTACAAACAATTAAATGATATAAATAGTATTTTTAAAGTTAGGTACAAAGGAGTTTCGTTCCTTGGAATAAATAATCGAGTAATATAAAAACTTTAATTCTATCTATTTTTGTACATTTAAGTAATTTGCATAAAGAATTTGCTTAAATTATCACATACCTAATTATAATTATCAATTTTAAAATACTTAATGGCTTAAAGTGCTCCCAATTATTGTAATTTTTGTTGTTATGTTACGTAAATTAAGTTTAAAAAATATGACATTCAAGAGCTAAAAATATCAAATGTAAATATAAAAATGATTAATAATTATTTTTAGAATGTATATAAGGAAATTTTAAAAAATGCAAAACGAACACAAAATCATTTCACGCTCAAAAAATATTGCAACAATAGGCTGTATAGCATATAATTTTCCAACCATTACCTATTAATAAATAAAAACATGTAACAATAAATCGTGCACTATGAAGGCACGCGCCAATTTCAGAATGTTTAGGAAGCAAAAGGAGGTCGGAAGCGTTGCTGATAGTCATTTATTTAGATTTCGAGGCCGCTTTATTATTTAGGTTGTTTTTGTTTTATCAGTAGGAAGGCGCAATTTTGCGTTAAAATTAGCGTACATGTAAAACTTTAAGATTAAACACGCGGAGCGCCGTTTGAAATAGCTTCACATTTGGGATTCGAAATTTGAAATGTCAAAAATGAACATAAACAATACGCCTGTTATAGAAGAAAGAGGTAAGGTCCTTACACTAATAGTTCAATAAGTATGGTTACCAATTTATTTCAATGTCACTCTTGATATATTTTATGAATAGATAACTTAATAAGTAATACAGTCCTAACACTAAATGCTAATCCAACGTATTTTTTATTTTAATCAGCACTTACTTATTTTATTTAATGAGCAAAATTACTCAAAATACATACATAATTTATTCAAACGAAGACAACAATAAAATAATGACTTAAAGCAAATAATTTATTTACATTTTTATTGACGGCAGTGATGAAGCCGATTTTTTTCTAATGAACTCCAATTTATTTCGCCATTGTATTATAATTAAAAACTCAAAAAAAAAATGGCGGGTCACCCTGCGCAGCCTCAATACGGAACTTGAGAAGTTATTATTTATTTTTCGCTACATAATTATCAAGAAACAAACCACACCTGTGTTGTATGTACATATATTACATATACTGTGTATGTTTGTTGTATATTTTTGCAAGGCTCGGCGCGATAACGCTATCGGACCGTCACGCCTACACGCACACGCACACACACAACCATAAACATTATTCATACATGTGTGTAAAAAAAAAACAATTTATATGATCGTTTGTTGGTTGCTAAGTTGCCTAAAAAAGATATATTTGTTTAACATACGTTTGCTGTATATGCTAAACCATTTATATATGTATTTCGCATAACTTATATACAATTATCGTATGTAGTGCTGAGCACATAAAGGCTGTGGATTGAACGCAATATAAATAGTAGACAAGTACAGTTTGTTCGAAATAAGTAAGCCGATCGAAAGTTAGCCGTTCCGAACTACCGCGGTGATAAAATCGTTTAATTAGGTGTTTTAATACATAAATATCGAAATTAGTAAACACAATAATTAGAAACGTGAAGCATATACGACACTAATTATCTTTACACCGAATCTTTCTATGAAAATTTACCACTTCTAAACCACTTGCAGACAACTTCCGATCGGCTTACTTATTTCGAACAAACTGTAAAAGATTATTCTTTACAACGCATTTTTTTTTACCATGCAGGTTGACGCTCCTGAACTGCTTCATTGGTGTAGTGGTTGCAAACGCTATTAAAAAAAATATATACAGACGAACGCATAACCTCCTCCTTTTCGAAATTTCTAAAGTCAACAAGTGGGAGTCGGATTCGCCCACCGATGGTTCGGTACTTTGTAGGTAATATTATTATACATATTATTTCAGGAGTCTCGCAGTTTTATGTATAGTTTTCAGATGTTCCCCTATACTTTTAGTATGAGACGGTATCACTTGCCAAATTTCATAGTTCAACGGAAAATACCCTATCGACCCATTAACGACCGTATCTTTTTTTACGGTAACTTAGAAGTTTGTTTTTTCACAGCTTCAAGGGACTGTAGACCTGAGTGTAAGGGTTCCGTTTTTCGCTTTTTAGGTACGGAACCCTAAAAAAATTATCAACATGCTATGCCAATGGATTGGGAAGTCATATCGTTGAGTTCAAATCCAAAGGACGCATTTCAAAATCATTTGCGTAATACCTAATAATTAGTTATCACTAGCCTATAACGCTGCAGGAAAACATCGTGATAAAACCTGCATGTCTGAGAGACTCTCGATGGCTTGTAAAGTTTGCAAACCCGCATTAGGGAGGTGATGTGAACATAGTCTTCTTCCATTTCGAGAGGAACTCCGAGTACAGCAGTGAGAGAGTAAATACGTTGATGATAAATCGACCCTCACGAAATTATTTCTTACTTCCTCTCTTCTTTTATTTTATACTTACTAAGAATTTTATAGAAAAGCCCAATCACACTGCTCGACTTGTGTATCAAACCCAGGACCTCACAACAACTAGACTACAGGAAATGGTAATTATAACCAAAACAAAAAAAGTTTTTAATTAATTTTTGTCAGCTAATTAATTTTATTTGTATGGAAAGTTCTTATATTTTTTTGTTATAATTCATCAGCATTTTTGCCACTCTGAGTAAGATAACATTTTAGTACTCAGATATGATATACATTAAAGTAAATTTGATGTCGCAGTTTCTACTGCTATGAACCTAGAATGCGTTCATTCATTCATTCATAATCAGCCTAAAATGTCCCCACTGTTGGGACACAAGCCTCCTCTCGGTGAGAGGGAGTGGGCCGTAATCTACTACGCGGGCCCAGTGCGGGTTGCTAGATGTCTTCGATTTTTTGGTTCTAGGGCATGCTGGTTTCCTCACGATGTTTTCCTTCACCGTTTTGGGAGCAGTGGTAATGAAATAATTTATACAAAGTAAAGCGCCTATCAAGTAAGTGTAGTGATAGCCTAGTGATATGACCATTGGACTGCCAAGTCAAAGGTCTCGAGTTCGAATCCAAGGTACGCACCTCTGACTTTTCGAAGTCATGTACGTATTAATAATTAATTATCACGTGCTTAAACGGTGAAGGAAACATCGTGAGGAAACCTGCATGCCTGAGAGATTTTCTTGACGGCGTGTGAAGTCTGCCAACCCGCAGTAGGCTAGCGTGGCGGACTATAGCCTTATCCCTCTCCTACTGAGAGGAGACCCGTGCCCAGCAGTGGGACAATGTAATGGGTTGATGAAAGCGCCTATCATGTTCGAACCTACAACTCGGAAGTCGCGGCCGTTATTATTTGGCCAAGACCGCTCCGTGAAGATCATCGTATTACCTGCCAATGTCTGCTAAATATCTTTTGGCCATGCAACAACAGCTTTATTGTAATTTTATCAATGAGTATGTTGATCACATTGCACTAACAATGAAAGCAAACATCATGAACAACAGCGTAAACAAAAAATAAAATCCGACATTGTCCTCTGATCTGAGCATACTTAATGGAAAATTGGAGAAGATTAAGCCACCTGATAGGTTTTTCAACCCTCTTCAAAAAGGAGGAGGTTCCCAATTCGTCTGTGTTTTTTTTGTATGTTTGTTATGCGATAACTCCGCCAATTTTGATGATTCTTTTTTGGTAAATTTTATCGAGCTCGGTTAAGCGGTTTAAAAAAATCAAAAAATTCTGTACATCGATGATATTATCGTTTACTCCGAGTTTGGAGTCTCATTGGAGCAGTGAGTAAACTTTCCACAAAAAAAAACATAAATTAAAAATATTTCAACAAAAAAGTAAAACCGCCTTTAAAAAATAATCAGTATATTTTTATGTCTAAAACAGTTTCGGAAGTCGGTGGCGAAAACAAAAGAACCACTCAAATTGAAGTCACCGACTTCCAAAATTGTTTTAGACATAACATTTTTTTTTGAAAGCGGTTTTACTGTTTTGTTTTTTAAGACAAGTATATCAGACAAGCTATTTGGCGCCTGAACATAAACATGTAGATGCCAACAATACCAGGAGTATCACATGAGCGTCGTCATCTGCAATGCTGCTGTCAATAGCCCAGTACTGGTTTAGCAAGCACGGGGCCCGTATCTAGCACATTCTGTTGAGGAGCCTTTGATCTACTGTAGATTGTCAAGTAAAAAGAAGTAAAAAGAACCATACTCCATGCATTTATGTATTTACTTGGATAAGACTATTTAGTATCTTGATAATCTTCAAGTGCCTTAATACTTAAGTCTCATAAAAAAAATTAAGCTCGGGTGGAGTTTTCCGGATTTGAATATGCGGGGCCCCGCATATTCAAATATTCTTTTGTACGGGGTGTGCAGCATACCTATGCTACTTCTGCTATATGTATGGTTAGTCTGCGACTACAGTAGCCATTGAAGTAGTGTAATTGTCTGATGTTGAATTTATTTGAAATAACAGGTCCATTGTAAAATTAAATTAAATATAATATACAATTTAAAGTTCTTGGTGATTGAGAGGGTGTTCTGGGATATTCCCGCGAAAGAGTGCTACCCTCCAGGGAATACAGGCGTGTCGTTGTATTAAAATGTTAATATTAAAACTGATAAGCAAGACCAAAATTGATAATTTTGGTAGTGTTTTGCAATACAGAAATAATATGATAACGAATTTTAAGCGAAAACTTTTAAAGTATGTAGTTTGTAAATATTAGTTTCATACATACTTTCACGCCTGTATTCCCATAAGGGTTAGGCAGAGGTGTACTAATGTAACCCACATTTCGCGTTATGTTTAGGTCCCATGTAATAGGGGGCGAGCCTATTGCCGTTAACCGGGCATAAATCCAGAATCCAAGCTTCTACTGGGAGTTTAATAGAAAAACTCAATAACACTTTTCGCGACCTAGGGGTCGAACCCAGGACCTCTAGCGTAGCAATCGCGCTTAGTACCACTAGACTTATGAGGCAATAAATATTGTAAAAATAAATATAATAAATATTATTTGTAAATACCCCTATGGGAAAAAGGTGTGAGTGTATGTATGTATGTATTATTTGTAAATATTGTAAAATTAATGTCGCCATTAGTACCTACTGCCCTGGATCTATAATGTGTTAAAACCTACAAACGAAAAACCATTTTCAATTCGATCCAACCTAATGAACGCAAACCTATAAATACCCTTTTGAAAACGTCATTTACAGAGTCAACCAAACGAACGCCTTCACCAAGTGGACAATTAGAAGAAAAAAAATTATAAGAAAAATGAGTATATATAGTCAATAATACTTAAAAAAAATGAGTATGTGGAGGGACGAGGTGTGATGCCGCTCCAACCAAAGGGAAGGTTCAAACCTACGACCTACAATTTGCAAGTCGCTGCTGTTTCCACTGGGCCACCTTCGCATTTCTAGCTTAAGTGACTTGCCAGATAGCAACAAAGGAATGTTTATCAATTTTAAAACCACCCGAATATTTAACTACCTAGTAATTAATTTATTTTGGAACATTGTGAGTTTACTCGTGCGAAGCTTAACGCTATACATAACATTAACATTCGCATAATTTGAATAAGATAGTTTTAAACATTGTTTGTTATTGACAGCACCACGTACAATTCTGCTAGTTAATTTTGTAGCACAACTAATTAGTTAAAATTTACATCTAAATTATACAAAGTTAGTTTTTGTTGACCCGAAATCCGAAAGTAGTTTGTTCAGATTCAGTAACAGAATCGATTGAAATGGTTTTTAGCCTATGTTATATTTTTGTCCCAAAACATATTAAAAATGATTCAACTTGGACACCCATTTTTATTACGAAAATCCGTGCAAGATACACTGAACGGGGAGGTCAATCACTCGCCTGTGCCGCTCGGCGCCCTTAGCTCTTCGTACCCACCCGCACAAATTAGGTAAATAGGTAAATTTGTACAAACTTTAAGCTTAAACTAGGCAGTGATAGCCTAGTGATATGACCATTGGACTGCCAATTCAAAGGTCTCGAGTTCAAATCCAAGGCACGTACCTCTGACTTTTTGAAGTCATGTGCGTATTAATAATTAATTAAATATCACGCGCTTAAACGGTGAAGGAAAACATCGTGAGGAAACCTGCATGCCTGAGAGATTTTCTTTACGGCGTGTGTGAAGTCTGCCAACCCGCAGTAGGCTAGCGTGGCGGACTATAGCCTAATCCCTCTCGTACTGAGAGGAGACCCGTGCCCAGCAGTGGGACAATGTAATGGGTTGATGATGTACAAACTTTTGAGCTCGTCACCATGTGAGTTTTGTTTTTTTTTCTTACTTTTGAAATCAAATTAATGTTGGGGTGTCTCGGCTTTAGCGTAAACAAAAATTAACGTTGTATAGTAACAAACAGTTGATAGTTTTGTGATATGACCATTGGACTGCCAAGTTGTAGGTCTTGAGTTCCAATCGCTATGACTTTTCGTCGTGTGCGTATTATTATAATTAATAAAAAAGCATATTAGCAATATGGGTTGCACATTACTAGTATTATTGCTAGGCTATGGGTATGCTTGGTTTTCGAACCGGCAACCACATGATCGCAATTCTGACGCATTAGCCATTAGGCTGCCGCCGCTTTAATAATTATAATTTATCACTCGTGAGGGAAAACATAATGAGGAAATTTTTATGTTTCAGAGATTCTTTCGAAGGAGTGTGTGGTTTACGTGGAGACTTGTGCCGTGCCTAGCAATAGAACTTTAAATGGGTTGATGATGATGTATCATGAAAGGAAACCCATTTTTTTTATATTTATACTATAGACAAATCTTTTTTGTACCTCGCAGATCATACAGTACACAGTTAATTACATTTGATCCAATCGATCCCACTAGTAGTCCCAAATGCGACTGCTACGCTAGAGGTTCTAGGTTCGATTCCCAGTTCGAACAGTGCTTTTTTTCAGTCATAATAGGCCTACGCTTGACCGCCAGTTTGCCTGATGTTAGCGACACTGCGATCTACGATGGAGCGCGCTTGCCTAAAAGAAACCAATTCATATTTACGTATTCACTCGTCAAAGACAACCAGATTATATCCATCGGGGAAGACCCACTTGGGAAGCTCATTCCACATTTCAGTGTTGCTACACTGAAATGTGGAATGCACGGTGTCTGGATTTGTGCCCGGTTAATGGCAATAGGCTCGCCTCCTGGTACATGGGACCTAAACATACTGGCTAAGTGTGGTTGTACATTAGTACACAAATACGTTGGACATCAATTATAATTCTGTAAAGGGACAGAGCATCCACTCTCAATCCCCACCAAAATCTTTAATCACTTATATCTTAGAACTTTATTTTTATTTTTAGTACTTATACGTGTTATATTTAATTTTGTTTTACAACAGGCCTGTTATTTTCAATTAATTCAACTACCCTATGACAAGGTGAGCCAAAATCGTTTAGAATATTAGTTAGGTACTAGACATTAGTACATCTGTACTGTACCTAACCTTTCAGGGAATACATAATTATGTAGAAGTATGTAGAAGAACATAAAACTATAATGAATCTTCTCAAAACAATATTTACATATTCACACTGTTCCGAAATACCGTTCTTATATTTGAAATAAAACAAAAAATCTTCAACATAGGTAAGGGTTGGGACCCTTGTTTTTACAAAAGCAACCCCTTATTTGTCTTTCCCAGTCTCGGGACTCGGGTTTTTTTCTAAGAATCCTTATTACAGGCTGACTTTATTTATCAATAATTATTATAATGTGTTAATCATTGTAAGAATTTTTATTATTTTTTCATAAGGACTTCAAATTCAAATGTTTATTGCTTTCATATGTACATAGGTTGTTACAAAATACACATCAGTATCAATATGAAACCCTGTAAGGGCGCTGCAATTTGTTACTAAAGAAAATTCTTGAAAATTAAATTCTTAAAATCTAGGAACATGGATAGACAGGAGGAGCAAGGTTAAGCTACGATTATCGCGGTCAATCTACGTATGGGTGACCATTCCAGACTTCTCCGTGCCTCAGACAGCACGAAAAGCCGTCGATTCTGGTTATCATACGATCACCTATTACATACGTTACTGAAAAAATATTGCCAACCAGATTTCCACCAATGGATATATAGCTGTGTTTGGATAGATTGGAAGCAGAATCAAACATATTAGGGAAAAGGCTAGGACGATGAATATATAACACGAATAGAAAAAAAAGTAAAAATGAACCTCCCTAAGAACGTTGCTACTACTTACTGCACTTTTTAATATTATGTCTAAATCATGGATTCTTTTGTATAACATTAAAAAGTATCTATACTTTTGATATAATAAAGTTGAGTTTGTTTGTTTAAACGCGCTAATCTCTAGAACTACCGGCGGGATTAGAAAATATATTTTTGTATATGATACCCACATTCATAAGGAAGGCTATAGGCTATCTAGCATCACGCAACGATCCTTAGGAGCAGGGCAAAGTGGGTGAAACCGCGGGACACAGCTATTATCAACCGACTTCAAAAAGGAGGAGGTTCTCAATTCGTCTGTATGTTTTTTTTTTTTTTTTTGTATGTTTGTTACGCGATATCTCCGCCAGTTGTGAACCGATTTTAATGATTGTTTTTTTGTTTGGTAGGTCATACTTCAGAGGTGGTCCCGTTCAAATTTTATCGATATCGGTTGAGCAGTTTTGAAAATATCAACAAAAATCTAAAAATTGTTTACATCGATGATATTATCGTTTACTCCGAAACATCGCTGTCTTATTGGAGCAGTGCATTTAGTTGGCTAACAATTACTTCTAAACAAAACTTTCCACTAAAAATAACAAAATAAAATTACTTTTAACAAAAAAGTTAAACCGCCTTCAAAAAATATTAAAATAATTTTGTCTAAAACAGTTTGGGAAGTCGGTGGCGAATATAAAAGACCCACGCAAATAGAAGTCACCTACTTCCCAAACTGTTTTAGACAAAATTATTTTAATATTTTTTGAAGGCGGTTTAACTTTTTTGTTAAAAGTATTTTTTTTATAAATAATTTCCGCCCACGGCTTCGCCCGCGTGGTTTCTCGGCTTTTCTGCATTTAAATTTTTCAGGTTTTTGCAACATTTTTCATTTGTGCTCCGCTCCTATTGGTCTGAGCGTGATAATATATAGCCTATAGCCTTCCTTGATAAATGGGCTATCTAACACTGAAATAATTTTTCAAATCGGACCTGTAGTTCCTGAGATTAGCGCGTTCAAGCAAACAAACAAACTCTTCAGCTTTATAATATTATATAGTAAGTATAGATAGATGTTTATAAAGTAATATTATTCGAGTTCTCGGTAACATTATTATAAAAAATACTCGAATGATTTGAAAGTCACTCTGTATAGCAATAAACTGATTTAGTTCGCATGTTTGTATTTCTATGATAATTTCATAATCAGACTAAGAAATACGTGCCATCACGCCTGTATTTCCCGAAGAGTTAGGAAGAGATGTACCTACTGATGTTCATCTACATACTGAGAATTTTTTTTTATCGTTTGATTCTGCGCAAGCGCAAATGCTATCTACGCTAGATGTTCGATTCCTAAGTCGAGCAAAGTTTAGCAGCCGAAGTTTGGATTTTTGCCCGGTGTTGGTAATTAGGGTCGCCCGCTATTACATAGGACCTAAACATACCGGCGAACTGGTGATGAATACGCGACGATGTTATGTAGGTATGCTAGCTTTTTAAGATTTATCTAGAATTATGCTGGTATTTTTTGGACTTATTTATAACAAAAGATGGTATAGGTAAGCTAAGTCTCAGCTAACCAGACTAAAAATATATATTATCCATTCCTTTCTAATATAATATCACAGAAAGAGACAGGATATATTAAAAACCGACCGTATTTAATCCATCCATAGTAATACGGGAGATTACATTTAAAAAAAATGCCTCTTGAGGGTATTTTAAAACCTAGTTAACTTAAAAAATAAATAATATATGTACTATACTTATTAAGGCATCATTTGAAAAAAAGAAACGGTTTTCATTTTATTTAATAATTTATTGAGTAAATTGGGGAGCAACGGAACATGATAATGTAGAGCAGTGTAAAGTATTTTTATATCAATTTATTTTACTTTTGTAATTAAACTATATTATTTTGTATTCATTAAACAAAACTATTATATACATTAAGGAACATTGTAGGAATGTCTTATGCCTATATGTGTTGTTTAGTAACACGCAGTTTCGTAAAATCAAGATTTTCAGAGATTTTTTGACATTACTTCAAAATTAGATAAGATAGTTTTAATCACAACATTATTAAGTATTATTAAGTTTACAGTTCTGTGGGTGTAATTCTGAATTTTTAACGTATTTTCTTATATTTTGCATTTATAGGGACTCTATTTATCCATTTATTAATTATTATATTGAATTATTTTTCGCACCAAACTATTACTACTTACACTATTATTAAATATTCTAAGATTTTTTTTAAGAAGTATCATTAGAGTTTCTTGCCGGCTTTTCTGTTTTATATAACACAGAAAAGCCGGCTTATGTCCAAACAGTAGATATATCTACCGTTTGTACAAGTACTTACTTATTTAAATGTCTCTAAAATTCGAATGAAATAAAATTGTCAGTATACAAAAAAAAATATACATAATTTCGGTCTGTAGATAAGTTAAAAACTAATTATTTTTTTGAAAAACCTTTTTGTTATTAGTCAACAAACACCTGTGAAGTTCTAACTACTAACTGAATCTGTTATTTAACCTATAGTAATGAGAACATCTAAAAAAAAACCTTTTCAAAATACAACCTTATTAATTTTTCTAAAGTTAATTAAAAATTTGATGTGTTTAAACAGATTCTGAATTTTTGGTTCATAATGATGTAGTTAGGTATATTTTATACGTGTGACCTAACAAATTAACATTACTTAGCATAGCATACTTATTTTTATTTTTTTTTGTTCAAAATCATGACGCCTATTATTTTATTTGACTAGTTAGTTAAGCTGCCATATCTCGTATATTTTTGTGAGTAAGTAAGTAAATTTATCCATGAAAAAAAAAAATGTTACAGTAACTCCGCCGTATGTGTTAATTTTGTGAGTAAATTATAAACGTTTATAATTAAAACTATCGGTCGATATTAATGTAGGCCTTTTTTTCAAAAATATCTAACATAATATAGCGATTATAAGATTAATCATATTCATATCATTATAAATGATAATATAGATAGATTAAATATATAAAAAAAACTTTTAAGCTTATAATCCTTGTAAATAAAATCATAATATTTAAGTAGGTACCTATTTGATAAATTATCAAAACTTTACAGATAGGATTTCTAACAAAATTGCATTTGTTGAAGTTTCTCTTCATATATTTGTATTTCCATATTCCGTATTTGTCAATCAATAAGGAGACCCAACATTTTCTACGAGGACAACGCTCTCCGAAAATAAGGTTTAATTACATTTCGCGTTTACATAAAACATTTGGTAGTGTGATGTCAAAAATCAATATACCTAAATAAATGTGGAGACGTTCGATACGTGAGCAAATATAATATAATGAAGTCTCTTGTCTCAACTATTTTTTCCTATTGCCATAAAAGGTGCACATAAATTAAAAAGTCAACTCATCAAAGTTCGTCTTCGCCTAAATACATGACAAGTAACCTCTCCCTCTGTGTCTCCCCTCTTACACAAAGTGACAATAAGTCGCGCACGCACACACGTGTATTGTTTGTACACTCACACATGTCCAGAACCGGCTAGGTATTTGGTTTCCCGCCACCGGCGCGAACACGCACACAAAACACGAAGAGCAAACAATACAAACACCAACACACAAGTAAATTTAAACTCACCTCAAAATAAATCCATTAGAAAACACACTTGTTCAAACAACTAGCGCTTAGCCTCGAAAACGCGTTGAAAAAACACTCGCCAGCATCCGATGTGTGCTCAACACTTTTCCAAACTTTCTGTACAGCCTACTTCTTAGTTATCACTCCGCGTTCCCGCCAAAAGTTAATTCAAATTATCAAAACTTTTAAAAGCGCGCCGAACACATTTATATTTAAAACTGTCAAAACGGGACACTAGCATCTATCACAATTTATAGAAGTTGTTAATCAAAACTATATCTTGTTATCTTTATAATTAGGTCTTTGCGCCAACTGTCTTTATATCACGATACGAATTCGCGAACATTATTTTCACGGCCAAAATCGCTTCCGCAATTCAATTGCGAGTTTTAATCAAACACTATGGCGAAATAAAAGAAACAACGACAAGTGGCCCCACTTATTAACACACGTTGCGCGGTAAAAATAAACTATGATTAACTACCATTAAGATTCGCGGAGACAACCGAGGCACCGGCGAGTGTGCAAATAGGTTATGAAAAATAAATAAATTGTAAATAATGCAGAAAAAACTCTTTGTTACAATGAGGACCTGCCATTAAATTCGCGAATTTGTTTACCGCGTCGCTATTTCGGTCGCTAGAGACGGTTCCGATATGAATAATTATTATCGCCGGCGAGCGAACATCGACGCATAGTTGTCGTTTCATAAAACGTGCGCGTTAAAACTGAGTCGAAAGGCTCGGCCCGTGTCGGAGCATAGCGCCGAATAAAATAAACAACAATATACCTAAATAAGCGGGCGACGGGCGCGGTCGAGTGTGCGTGCGTGCCGCTGTGTGCGTGTGTAAACAAGGGGCAGCGCGGCTTCAATGACATCCTCACCCGACAACCACTATGCTCATTAATATCATATTTTTGCTATAATTCCAAAATATATATTTGCCGAAATTAGCATGGAATGTTTGTGTAAGTTTCCAGGGTTTTGGAACAACAGTAAGGGATTAGAGTGACACGTAGGTTACCTGTGACTTAAAGTAAAAACGTTAAGTTAAAACGTTACGTTAAAACTTAAACTGACATGTTTGGTTTTAATGCAAAATAAAGGTATTCTCGTTACAAATTTGAGTTCAAGCTACAATGGAGGTACCTGACCTGAAGTGGCGGGGCTGGACTTGGCTTATCACTGATGCTCCTAAACCACAAAAGAACCATTGTACACAATGAAATGAAAAAATAGTAAGTTGTAGTTATCCCTAATTTAAAATACGGAGACATAGCAACAGGAATAATTTCAGAGTCCGTCAGAAACAAACTCTTCCACCTTTACGGACTTCACGAAAATCAACTGAGAATAAAGGTAGGCATTGCCAATCAAATTAACTATTAAGTTTAGTATCTTATGTCACCTCAAGGAGAAATCCTTTTAAAAGGTGTCTGAACTTAGTGAAAAGCCAACTTATATGAGAATATTACTGTCTTGAATCAGCACCTGTCTTCAATTAGTTCAGGTAAATAGTGAGGTCTCAAAGAGATGAAGAAAGTACCTCAGAGAAGGAACCTCATTGATGGAAACTAAAGCTCATTACCAGTAAATATGTCCGTGAGCGTTTTTCTTTCTACTTAGTATTGTAGACTTGTAGTTTGGTTTCCCTGTATTCGGATTCACAGTATGTAACATCTATATTATGTACAACACAGCTATGATCTACAATAATAGTGGTGAAACAAAATTAACCAGCTCCCAAAAAATATCAGGCATTAATTAATCGTAAAGTGTAATTAGTCCTATTTAAGCCTCGGTTGTTTAAGCAGTCTGCTCAATGTTCTAAATTTACTAAATGGAGGTGTTCCACGGAGGTAACTGTAACAACTCTCACAAAGAGTTAGACTATATTGAACCTTTAAAAAAATATTGAAATCTTTCTAACTTAAGAAACCGTTTAAGAATCCTTAAAAAAATACTTAACCCTTACATATTTTTATTTGACTAAAGAGCATTGTTAAGATTGATGGTCGTAAACGGATGACACAACCTGGGCAGCCAGGTTAGCTGTAAATTTGCTGCCTGGTTACTTAAAGTCAAAAAATTACCATCGATATCTGATAAGTAAGCTACATCGAAAGTAAAAACCATTCAAACGGGCTTTTGGTATAATTTTCCTTTGGGCTAGGTGGTACGATAGCCTGGTACACAAAAAGGAAGAAAATCACTTAATATTGTTACATGGCAGGGCTAAGTGGCAAGCATAGAGAATAGCCCTTATCCAGTATCAGCCTGCCAAAAGCTGATATCATTAATACAGGTAAATTCAATTCGTAACACATCTTTTATCATTTATAAAATCATTCTGTAAATAAAAATGTAATCATACGCAACCATTATTTAATGAAAAAAAAAACAGAAAAAATAAAACTTATTACAACCGCATCCACATTTCCCCAGTCGCCCCGCGAGAATAAACATATGACGTCACCGTCGGGTAAACAAACAAACAAACACATGCGCGCCGCTCATGTTTCCTTAATACAATTATTATTTCGAATGTGGAACGCGAACGAGGCGGACGCCGCTGTTCGCGATTTATTTTTAAAACTAGCTGACCGCTTACAATTTATACCTTTTTAATAGTAATTATTGTTGGTTTTTACATTTTGAACCTCTTTTAATTTTGTAATGAGCGCTTGTTTTTAATACTCGAACCACTTTTGTTTTTTTTGTTTTTTCTGGTTTGTTGAATATTGTACTTAAGCTGTATTATATGCCAGTATATTACATTCATTCTGTTTACTGCGCAAAAAATATGGAGATATGTTGGCGCTAGGCGCATTCAAATGAGTAATGCTATTTACAATACTATAGTATCCAAAGTTTAGATAACTCTTGTACTTATTCCTGATTCGTCATCAGCGGGCTGTACATTATATTAGGGATAGCCTCGTTGTGCTATTGTTTCTCAGGCATTTAATCAATCAGTATTATATGCAATAAATTCATATCATTAGGTACGCTTGTCAATTAGGTACCTCTTCGTGTGACCAAAAGTAGAATTTATGATCGGTTATCACCACAAATAGATGGCGTTGTAAGTGGCGATTGAATAGTCTCAAGTAGTATTCGAAGAGGATGCAAGCTACTCCTCAATACTCAATACTCAATACTCAATATATTTATTGCACTCCACAATGTTAACAGGTGTTACACAGTAATTTAGTAGGTATCAATCATGGACCCTGTCGGGCACGGCAATTTAGGAGAGAGGAGGAAGGCATTCTATTTTTATATTTGTTATACCTACTACTTTTTTTAGTTTTTTAATTTTTTTTTTTTTATTTATGTTCTTAATTATTATTTTTTATAGTTATTGTTTTGTATATACTATTTATATACCGTTTATTTTATTAGCATATTGTATCAATATACCTAGTAAGATTTATATAATTATGTATTTATTATTATATATTTAAACATATTTATAAAGTTATTTATTTGTATAGTTTGTTTTGAATATATTGTTGTTGTTAGACTTAAATGAAGGTAGTCTTCTTTGTTACTGAAGCTAATTTTATTTGTCATGGTTTTTATTTAGGTATTCGCTTATGTCGTAGTAACTCTTTTTTAATAGCATTTCCTTTAATTTCTTTATAAATATACTATCTTTTTGTTCATTTTTAATTATTTGTGGTAGATTATTATATATTTTTATTGACTTATCGAATGGACTGGTTGAATGCATTTTTAGCCGAGAGTTTGGTAAGTTTAGTCTGTCTTTATGTCTTAATGAGTATGGTAGATGTTTGTCTTCTTGTGTAGTGTAAAACTCGTTGTGTTTTCTTACAAATTTCAAATCTCTGCCCATTGATAAGTTTGAATGAATGTTTGGCAATAAGGGTTTTTCCCATAATGATTTACAATGAGCGTTCATTGTAGCGGTAATTGATGGGTTTATTTGAGCAGTTTAAATTTATTTGTTTATTTCGAATGATTTTTTGTATATAAAGAGTTCATGGAAAAAATACAATTATAGGGTAAGACCTAAAATCTAAAAACCATTTTAGAGCTTACGCTAAACACAGATAAATTAGGGAACCTAACAAGAGTTTGCAATAGTTCATACACTGAAAAAAGTATTTTATGTATGTTTCTTCTTCATCTTTTTCATCTGCAGCGGTCAATATTACACGCACAGTATTTAGGTAATTTTTCCGAGTTTTTTTTTCACAAAAGTTTAAAAAAATCTGTAGTAAACTTTGTTCACTATATGTCCTATCTTGGTACCTATGTATCCAAAGTAGTTAGTCTCCCCCATATTGAAAATTCGCAGTGATAGCCTAGTGATACGACCATTGGACTGCCAAGTCAAAGGTCTCGAGTTCGAATCCAAGGCACGCACCTCTGATTTTTCGAAGTCATGTGCGTATTAATAATTAATTATCACGCGCTTAAACGGTGAAGGAAAACATCGTGAGGAAACCTGTATGCCTGAGAGATTTTCTTGACGGCATGTGAAGTCTGCCAACCCGCAGTAGGCTAGCATGGCGGACTATAGCCTAATCCCTCTCGTCTTCTTCTTCTTCTTCGTGTCGAAGGTACGTATTTTTTTTATTTATTTATTTTTATTTTAGTTTGGTTATATGTTCTTTGCCCAAAACTTAGCCACCTCTAAAGCGTTGTCAGTGGCAGCGCAGAGGTCGTCTATACTACAGGTTTCGGGGCATAGAGGACAGGATAGGAGGTGGGCCATAGTTTGCGACACAGCTCCGCATCCGCACCCTGAAGCCGTTTTGTCGAGATAACCCCACTTCACTAAATTGGAGTTACACCTCCCCACTTGGGTTCGGAGTCGGTTCAGTGACTTCCAGGTGGGCCAAGGAAGGTTAGACCCTGCGGGGAGATGCTCACGTGGTGGTAGGTAGTGAGTAGGTGGAGGGAGTTTCTCTAGCCACAGTTTACGGCGAGCCTCGGCCGGGTATCCTAATAGGGCCTCTGCGGATTTTAGGAAGCTGTGCCGACTTTTAAGTCGTTGTGTGGGGAGTTGAGCGCCAAAGAGAGGGTTTCTGCTGTCAAATTCTTGTTTAAATTTCTCCACTGCGCAAGTAACTTCTCGTCGGACTTGTGGAGGTGCTATGCCAGCTATGGGGTAGAGGGCGCTGACTGGGGTTGGTTTGAGGCAACCTGTGATTATGCGGCATGTCTCGTTTAATGCAACATCCACTTCCCTGGCATGAACCGACTGATGCCATACTGGACACGCGTATTCGCCCGCAGAGAAACAGAGTGCTAAACCAGTTGTCCGAAGAACCTGAGGTGAGGCGCCCCAAGTGGTTGATGTTAGGCGCCTAAGTAGGTTATTGCGAGAACCTACTTTTTGCTTGGTTTTCAGACAATGGTTTTTAAGTGTCATTGCTCTGTCAAGGGTTACTCCCAGGTAAGTAGGGCTGTTACAGTGGTCGATGGAGACTCCTTGCCAGTTGATGTTCAAAGTACGCCCAGCTGAATTGTTGCGGAGATGAAAAGCGCAGGACTGTGTTTTTGTGGGGTTTGGTCTAAGAGCGTTATCGGCATAGTATTTTCCGAGAACTTCTAAGCCTGCCTCCAAGATTTTTTCAGCATCCTCAAATTTATTGGTTTGGGTAGCTAAGGCAAGGTCATCAGCGTACAGGAACCGCTCACAGTGTTCAAGCGTAGGTTGGTCGTTGGTGTAAATGTTGAAGAGAATCGGTGCTAAGACACTTCCCTGGGGTAAGCCATTCTTCTGAGATCTCCATCTGCTTTTATCAGAGTTTAAGACGACTTGGTAACGTCCCTCTCGTACTGAGAGGAGACCCGTGCCGAGCAATGGGACAATGTAATGGGTTGATGACATATTGAAAATTCTGAGATTCAAACTTTTTAATTTTGGAACTTCTTTGCGGCACCGCATCAGCATCTACTCCATTATTGCAGTTGTCCCTGGGTGGCGATGACAACTTAATCATCAAGTGGTTCATTTTATCGTGAGTTAACAATAAGTTTTTTTTTTAATGTCATTGCGATAATGTTGTTCTGCATAACAAAACAAAACAAACAAATTGTAGCCTTTTATCACACAGAACTAGGGGAGGATATATTAGTTCTTTCTTATTTCTTGAGAACTGGAAAGAAGTAAGATTGCCTCATCAGTCTAGTGGTCCTATGAGGTCCTGGGTTTGATTCTGGTCGAGCAGTGGTATCGGGTTTTTCTTTAAATTTTTGATTATCAGCTCGGAGTCTGGATTTGTGCCCAATTAATAGCAATAGGCTCACCCCCTATTTCATGGCGCCTTAACATACCAGCAGAACTGTGGGCTTTTATTAGTACTCCTCTGCCTAATCCTTCGAGGATACAGAGATGATGGTATGATGACGACGGAAAGTAGTGATAGTTCAATAGCGAGAAAGATAGAGAATATGAGGGTTGGTATGTTCAGGTCCCATGTTATCGGGGGCGAGCCTATTGCCATTAACCGGGCACAAATCCAGACTCCGACTCCGAATCCGACTCCTGCTACTGGGAAATTCAAAGAAAAATCCAATAACACTTTGCTCGACCTAGAAATCGAACCCAGGACCTCTAGCGTAGCAGTCGCACTTGGGACAACTAGACTAACGAGGCAGACATTAATAAATTATACTCGTAATTTCAATAAATCATAACATACCATCACGCCTGCATTCCCCGAAGGGTTAGACAGAGGTGCACTTAATGTACACCCACAGTTCGCCGGTATGTTTGGGTCCCATGTAATAGGGAGCGAGCCTATTGCCATTCATCGGGCACAAATCCAGACTCCGAGCTGCTACTGAGAATTTCATAGAAAAACTCAATAACACTTTGCTCGACCTGGGGATCGAACCCAAGACCTCTATCGTAGCAGTCGCGATTGGGACCACTAGACCAACGAGTCAGTTCAATAAATCATACAATTCATATTTTATAACACTTTTAAATGATTTCATCCAATGCTTTAGAAACGGATTGACATATTTCTCAGCTAATATTTTGAATAGGCAGTTATTTTTTTTAAAGACTCAAGGTAATAATAGTGTTGTTTTGCGTGTGCCGAGAATATAATGTTGTGTCTCGCTCGAAATTTGCATTACCTATGAGTAATCGCAAATTAATTAAACAACTTGCTAAAAAAATATATGTAGAGTTAATTAATAAACATACCTCATACATACCTTTACGCCTGTTTTCTCCGAAGGGTTAGGCAGAGTTTTACTGTTATACACTCACATTTCGCCGTTTTGTTTGTTTAGGTCACATGTAATAGGGGGCGAGCCTATTGCCTAATATTTATTAGGCAATAGGTTTGCCCTGCGGAAAAGGAGGCCCCGCGGAAAGGGGGCCCCACGTATCAAAACCCGACAACCTCCGTTTGAGCTATAATATTATTTGAATGAAACCTATTCAGACACAAAAACATTATGAAGACACTAAAATGTCGTCAGAGTGGATTACTTTAAGTCAAATAGATAAATTTATTGAGTAAGTATGGTTATTTTTTAACCATAACTTCATACTTGTGAATCTAAAGTAGATCAAGGGAATATGCTACGGACTCGCGTTTGCTAAATCCGGCACTGAACAAACTTTGACTTTAATGAATCTGGTGTCTCCTGTTTTCATGGGCATTCTGTAGGTATAAGCTTCGGCGCTTAGCAACATTATACCAAATAATAATTTAGGTTTAAACTAGTTACAAATTTACGATACAATGCGATAACAACAATTAAAGGTTATTTGTTCGTATATTTGTAACAGCAGGTAAATAACACGCATAAATAATACAATTGGGTAAGAATAATAACATTTAATTAGTTTAATTAACTAACCACCTCGTATGTAACATGTGTAATGGATAGTTAGTGGTATACTATTAATAATACTATCATACTATGACGCCTATATTCCCCGAAGGGTTAGGCAGAGGTGTACTATATACACCCACACTTCGCCCGTATGTCTAGGTCCCATGTAATAGGAGGTGAGCTTATTGCAATTAACTGGGCACAAATCCGGCATTAGTTATTAGGTTTGACTGCTTCGTTAGTCTAGTGGTCCCAAGCGCGACTGCTACGCTAGAGGTCCTGGGATCCAAAGTGCTATTGAGATTTTCTATGAAATTGTCTGTAACAGCTCGGAGTCTGGATTTGTGCCCGGTTAATGTCAATAGGCTCGCCCCCTATTACTTATATGGGACCTAAACATACGCGCGAAACGTGGGTGTACATTGGTACACCTCTGCCTAACTTTTTGGGGAATAGAGGTGTGATGGTATGTTTATGTTATGTTATGTCGCCGGGAGGGGACGCCCTAGAAAGACATACATCGACCTTATTGGTGAGATCCTTCAGAAAGGTCAGGTGCGTAGTACCCAAACCGGCGCATGGGTATGACAAGATGTATGAATGTGGACATATGTTATATTCTTAGTTTATCTACGCCTGCCCTTAACAAAATCCTAGCTACGCCATTGGCTCGTTTGCCGATAAAAAAAAAATTACTAGATCTCGTCCAAACCAATTTTCGGTGAAAGTTTACATGGTAATGTACATCATATATTTTTTTTAGTTTTATCGTTCTCTTATTTGAGAAGTTACAGGTGAAAATGACGAATCTATAAAGGTTCCGTTTTTTGCCATTTGGCTACGGAACCCTAAAAATTTGTTCAGTGGTGATCTGTTTGATAAGAGGATTACTACCTATAATGACCTTCAAGTGGGGTAACAATCATACATAACATGCCGTCATCCTTGTGAGTTACGGCCCATCTCCCTCTCACCGGGAGGAGGCCTGTGTCCCAACAGTGGGAACATTATAGGCACATTATGCATTGGCATAAATATAACTGAGAATTTCATAGAAGAAACTAATATTAGCAACAAGACCATTATCTATACTAATGTTATAAAGAGGTAAAGTTTGTGAGTTTGTGACGTTGTAGGGAGTAATCTCTGGATCTACATACTTACATACTCACGCCTTACTACCCACAGGGGTAGGCAGAAACTATGGACTGCCACTTGCAACGACTCTCGCATATAAAAATAAATAATAATGACATTGTAATTTCAACAAGTGTAAACTTATTGCAATCTTTATTTAATAATTCACCGCATTGTACTTAATAATATTGTAATCTATTTTTTTTTAAATATTATAATGAATTGCATGATAGTTGATATAATATTTCTATACCAGTAATGGTAGTATATGCTGATCAATGTTAAAAGTAAGACCTAAATGTACCATATACTGAGAAATAAATCTTATTCTATTCTATTCATATCTCTTTCGCTTCCTCTACATTCATACATCTTTTCATACACACGCGCCGGTTGCGAGTACTACGCACCTTGACCTGATCTCTGGATCTACTGAACCGATTTTGAAAATTCTTTCACCAATAGAAAGCTACATTATTCCTGAGTGACATAGGCCTAAATATTATGCAGTTAAATTAAAAGAAACGTATAGTCCATGCGGGCGAAGCCGCGCGCGGAAACCTAGTTAAATATATATAAATTAACTAATTTGCACCAGATAAAATTAAATTGTATAATCCACAAAATTAGCAAAACATAAAATGTAAGGAAATAATAATGGATTTCCTTAATTAATCGTAAATTTTAATTGTTTAGTACATACACATGCGGTTTAACCTTGAAGTATTTGGCCTAGTAGAAACTGTTTGAGCAGAGAAATCTACCAATAGGCTGAGTGAATTATATTTTTTATGGTCGATCTAAGATCAAATAAAAAGTTAAGATAGAACTTTGCGAACAAAGAAGTGAAGCCGATTAAAACTACGCCTAACGACACACAATTACACGCACGTGATACCTTAATGAGATTTTGATAGACGTGTAGCGATAGCTCGACTCTGCTCGACTGGCAAGATAAGGCGTAGTTTCGGTATACGTGTGTGCGTGTAATTGTGTTTGTATACGGCAAGGCATAGTTTTAGCCGGCCTCACTTCTTTGTTCGCAAAGTTCTTAACTTTTTATTTGATCTGAGTGATCGCTATAATCGAGCCGAACATACATACGTACATACATATTGTCACGCCTGTCTCCCATGGGGGTAGGCAGAGACTATAGATTTCCACTTGCTACGATCCTGGCACACGACTTTTGCTTCATCTACATTCATTAATCTCTTCATGCATGACCGTCGGTTTAGGGTGCTCGGAACCTGGCCTTTTTTAAGAACATCCGCAATTTGGTTGCGGTACGTTCGCCGAGGTCTTCCCCTTCCAACTCGTCCATCCATACTCACCATATATACTTGTTTCGTCAATCTCCGTTCATCCATTCTCTCTACATGACCAAACCATCTTAACATACCTTTCTCAATCCTTGTTACTACATCTTCTTTCACTCCACAACGCTCCCTTATCACACTGTTTCTCACTCTATCTTTTAGCGTAACACCACACATACTTCTCAAAGCTCTCATCTCTACAGCATTTATTCTGCTTTCATGTTTCTTCTGCCATACCCAACTTTCACTACCATACATTAGTGTCGGCGCCAACACTCCCCCAATCACAGCCAGCCGTGCCTTTTCGGACACTTTCCGACTATTCATGAAGGTGTGTAGCGCCGAACAACAAAAACAAAATTAAAATCGATTCAAAATATGGAAGTTATAAGAAATTTCATGTATCATAATACCTATATTGGCTCGTGACGTCACATTTTCGTTATGCCATACAACTTTTATACCAACACTCTTTTGAGGAAAAGGGGTAGAGCCCCCCTCTCAGTCCACACCAAAAACACGCTTCATCATCATCATCATCAACCCACACACACATTGTCCCACTGCTGGGCATTGGTCTCCTCTCAGAACGAGAGGGATTAGGCTATAGTCCACCACGCTAGCCTACTGCGGGTTGGCAGACTTCACATGCCTTCAAGAAAATCTCTTAGGCATGCAGGTTTCCTCACGATGTTTCCTTCACCGTTTAAGCGCGTGATAATTAAATATTAATAGGCACATGACTTCGAAAAGAAGCAAAACAGATGGTAGTTACATGCTAAGTATTTTTTTTATAACTGAAAATATTCGCATGACAACCGATACTGACTTAAGAAACTCTTAAAGACACAAAGGAGTCTGAATGTGTAAACAATAGTCTTCTATCCAAGGCGCCAAAAGTACAGTAATTACCCTAGACCCGGCTTGTAAATGACCGGTTGTTGTTTACTTAAATATACATAACATATACAAACATACTGCCTCGTTGGTCTAGTGGTCCCAATCGCGACTGCTACGCTAGAGGTCTTGGGTTCGATCCCCAGGTCGAGCAAAGTGTTATTGAGTTTTTCTATGAAATTCTCAGTAGCAGCTCGGAGTCTGGATTTGTGCCCGGTGAATGGCAATAGGCTCGCCCCCTATTACATGGGACTTTAACATACCGGCGAACTGTGGGTGTACATTAAGTACACCTCTGCCTAACCCTTCGGGGAATACAGGCGTGATGGTATGTTATGTTATGTTATACAAATATAAGTTATATGTACGTTCGCCAGCACATGAAGTTATAACAAAATGTCTTTCCTCATTTGATTTTGAACTTAATTCATCATCATCATCATCATCAACCCATTACATTGTCCCACTGCTGGGCACGGGTCTCCTCTCAATACGAGAGGGATTGGGCTATAGTCCGCCACGCTAGCCTACTGCGGGTTGGCAGACTTCACATGCCGTCAAGAAAACTTAATTGTCAACACTTTAAGGTTTAAAATCATTTGGAGAAATTTGTCAGTTTTGTATAACTTGATGTGCTAGCGATTGTACCTATGTAATTCAACAAGGTACCGTCAGCATAAAAGTTAATGATTGTGTTATTAAGTTGTTTATGGTGCAAGCCAAGTGCATAATTCGTCTCGTGATGTACAAGTAGTTAACGCACTTGCCCGCCCGGCGAGGTGGTCTAAATGTCGAATCCAGGACAGTTCATGGGTTTTAGTTTTTAAAGTTAAGTTTTGATTTGTCACTTTTTGGTGATTAGGTACTTGTTGACTATCAAGTATCAGGTACAAGTTTGGCAGTCTATTTCAATCGCTGATGGACAAAAACATAAATTATACTTCGTCAAAAAAGCGATGCTACTTATACTAGTAAGAAAGTTGCACACCGTACGCTTAACATTCGTCCAGTGATTGTTATATTAGATTTAGTATAATATCATAAATATCGTACGATGTTTGGATCAAGACGAATCCAAAGATACCTCATTTGTAAAAATAAATATAGTTCGGTTCCTTTGATGCATGATGTGTACACAGAAAAGAGAATAAATAAAGGATAAGTTAGAAAATTGGCATCATGTTGCTTCCAATCTGTTCTTGATGTGGTGTGTAGCCGTTTTTCCGTGTATCATAATTACGATTCTTCAAAATTGGCCATTTTAGACATTTTGGCGATATTTTTATTTGAGTTTTCTCGTTTGAGTGTTATTTCTCGATATCCATGATTTTGTATGTGAGAAATTTTGTTTTTAAACACACTTACGAAACAAAAGAACACATCAGCTTCTTTAAAAAAAAAGATAATAAAATATCTTTGCTGTCTGTACCAACATTATTTTTTGAAGGCTTAAACAAAAATCGTCGCAAACATAATTATTATTGCAGTCGGGTATTTACCTAAAGATATAATATTTATATAGCCAATGCAATGTTATGTTATTAATAAAATATTTAATCTCTGTGTCAATAATATTTTGCGAAGATAAACATAGATATACTGAAATGTCACTGTTGATACCAATAATTCTACAAAAACACCATTGAGGGGCTTGGGGTTAAGTAATAACTAGGCTGATTAACCGATCTACACTATTAACGGTCAACCTGTGGATGAGTGACCAATCTTAACACTGCGAGACCCCTCCGTATCTCCTCCGGAGAGCATGTAAAACTATCGGTCCCGTTTGTCATATGAACACCTACGACAATTATTATTGTTAGTGGTAGGTAGTCAGAAAGCCAAAAATTCCAAGGTAAGTAGGAACTCGAACAGTCGATGTGTTAAATAGCCATACCTTGTGTTAAGTTTTAAATACGCATAATGCATGCTGTGGCTTCCTATAATTGAGGGAGTACACTTATCTTTTTGTATTTTTTAGGCATTTTCCATGCAAAGATTATTAAGTTATTTTAGTGAAGGTAAAATACGACCGCGGGCAGGATTCGAACCTGCGTCTTCTGGTTAACAAACTTAACTTCTGGAGTACACTCACTTTATTATCTGTACTTTATAGAAAATCACGATTTGTCTATCATATCTCTTGTTGGACTTGGAGGCCCCTAATTAATCAATAAATAATACCGATATTTGACGAATAAACAGGATCTTTGAAATATCGGCATCGCCTGGTAAATTGAGTTGTGGATGGGAGTTAGTTCGTGTGAAATACTGATATTCAGCTGCTTCTGGTTGGACTGGAATCCAAGATAGTTGACTCTGAGGTCTTTAGTTCGATTTCCAAGTCGAGCAAAGCGATATTGGGGTTTTCTGTGACAATCTCAGTTATAAGGTTAATGGCTATAGGCTCGCCCACTATTACATATGACCTAATATAAGAACTATGCGTGTACAGGAAGGACCTACACCTCTGCCTAACGTTTCGGGGATATTGGCGTGATACTCTGTCGAAGGAGCTATAGGCATATAATGCATATAAGACAGCTCTATACAACAAAGACTGCCTCGTTAGTCTAGTGGTCCCAATCGCGACTGCTACGCTAGAGGTCTTGGGTTCGATCCCCAGGTCGAGCAAAGTGTTATTGAGTTTTTCTATTAAATTCTCAGTAGCAGCTCGGAGTCTGGATTTGTGCCCGGTGAATGGCAATAGGCTCGCCCCCTATTACATGGGACCCAAACATACCGGCGAACTGTGGGTGTACATTAAGTGCACCTCTGCCTAACCCTTCGGGGAATACAGGCGTGATGGTATGTATGTTATGTTATGTCTATACAACAATATAAGATTTAACACAACGAAAAAATTTGATTCGCAAATTGTACAAGTCATGGTCATATAGGTATGTTTACGGCATACAAATTGCAACAGGCGGGAATCAAATCCCGGCCCGTCGACTGACTGCTAATGAACTCAAATTTTACGAGCGCCTGCTTACATAATATTACGACGTGTGTGTGCGTATCTATGTCTGTAAGTAAGAATATAGTCCTGCATCCATTAAAATGATTTTCTTGCTCGAAAAGTATGTCTCTTAGAATGAGAGATGTGATGTTGAACTGAAGTCCACATTTCTAAATAAGAGTTAGCAGAGTTCATACAAGTTAAAAATATATAAGGTTTTAACATTTGCTCTAGGCGAGCCTGTATCTGGGATAAGGTCCATCATGGTGATTAATTAAGTAATTGCGTATAATACGCACATGATTTCTCACGGCTTGTGGCGGCTTTGTGGCTAAGTAATTGTTCTTCAACCGATCTCCAAGCTTAAGCTGCACCTGCCACTATCAGACCATTTTAAACACATACCTCTTCGTGCCTCGGAGAGCACGTATAGCATTGCTCAGAAATTGGGTTGCAGAGGTCTAATGGTCTCAGTCGCTTCGTGTAAAATATTGATATTCTGAGTTACACTGAAAGCCATTGGGAAAAAGCCTAGTAAGATGATGGGGTGGCTTCAAAAAATCTTGGTTATCAGAAATAAATAAAAGAATTAAGTACCTATTTAAATCACATGATTATTCTATACCAGTAGTTGGGCGCCTACAACTCAATGCGACAAACTGCTCAAACGCTTCTTATATCAAAACGCTACTACGTGTAGATATGTACATATTTCATTAGAGAACCGCAAACTGTGCCTTTGCTACGTCGGAAATTGGAATAATTGTTTTTGATATGTACATAATTTGGCACGTTTACGCGTGCTTGATCATACTTTTTGATTCTGAATAATGTTATTACTTTGTTAATTGTGTTTAAATGTTATTTTTGTTTCCATGCCAAAAGGTGCCTCATCTTATTCTGTCATTTTTATATTGATATTAGATTTAACCTAGCGTACGGCTAGCATGGTAGATTGTAGCCTTTTTTTATATAACATACCATCACGCCTGTATTCTCCAAAGGGTTAGGTAGAGGTGTATACTGTTTACTAACACCCACATTTCGCTGATTATGTTTGGGTCCCATAAAAGAGGGATATGAGCGTTTTGCCATTCTGGTATAAATCCAAACTGCGAGCTGCTACTCAGAATTTCGTTAAAAAAAAACCCAATACCACTGCTTGATCTGGGAATCGAACCAAAGACCTCTAGCAGTCGCGCTTAGGACCACTAGACTAAGGAGCCAGTTACATGTAAGTAAATTTATTATATTACCTACATCATTTTAAAATGTCACTTGCATCCCAAAACGATTTAGGTAAGTACTTATTTAAATTACCTACTTATAAACGGCTTAAAGACGGCGCGGGCGTAGCAAGATGAAACATACATCACAACTTTAAGTTTGACCTCCAGCAATACAACTGCGAAAACCGCATCGAATTATGTGCAATAGTTTTTGCGTTATGTTCGTGCAAACATACAAACAGACAATTAAAAATTTCAAAATAAAATTTTTGTTTCGATAAAGATCTCTTATTCCTATTTTTTTCTGAAATATGTAGGTTTACCTAACAGACATCGGCCTTATAATAAATTAGTAGATTTATATGTTTTTTTTTGTAGATAAGTAGGCACCTAAGTATCTACTAGATGGCGCTGGCAGTTCCTAGTTGACCAGCTGTGAAAAGAAACTAACTCAGAGAATCATGATCTTTTTTATGAGTTACATATTAGATAAGATATCTACATACCTATCTACCTAATAATATACTGTTATATTATAGTAGGAAGGTAGTAAGATACGCATCTACTAAATACCTACCTACGTAAGTACGGTAAGTATTTACTATTAGGTACATACGTATCTACCATAGTTTACGTATTCATTAAATAAACAGATAAAATTTGTTTTCGTTTTATTTGTCCTTGATTTTATATGTAGGTAGGTTTTACCTACATGATAGTTAAGTATCTACCTACGTAGGTGCTAGGCAAGCACTTTATTACTATATCTATAAATGCAGTAGGAAGTGCCTGAGTATATTATTGGCATACTTACCAATAAATAAAATCCTACATAGTCCAGTCCATTACCTATATTGAAAGGAAAAATGTTTAAAGAGCTGATAGAATACTTCAATAATATTGATACATTTGATAACGTTAGAATTTTGTCCATAATAATAAAATTTATGAATCACAATCACGAATCATATCTTTTTCATTTTTTGCCATTCTCCTTTACCTAGATAGATCGGCCATTCATGAGTCATATTAGCCATCTATCGATACAATATGTAAACTCTTGTTGAGTTGCGGTGAAAGTAAAGCTTTGTTTCCATGTAGTGGCGAAAGATGGCAGGCGTGAGCACTCCATAAAATTTTAAAATAAATTTGTATAAGCAAGTTAAATTTTTTTTGGATAACTAAACTTAATTATTTTATAGTTAACATTTTATAAAATTATACTTAAATATTTAATATCCTTCTAAACTTAAAAAATCTACGATTACAGATTTGGCTGTTTGCGACGTTTGTCTTTGCACAATTTTATGCACGAATTTCTATTGCACTAAAAATTAAAAAAAAAGTGCGAGGTAGCTAGAAATGGCGTCGCAAGTTGTTTTTTATTCGTAATCAATGTGTTTCCAATAATTCTTAGAGATTCTAAAAGCTATACTTGTTGTTAAGACAATACTTATCAGTTCCATCGGTGTTTAATTGAAGAGCAATGGTTACTTCAACGTGATTACATCTTTAGCCGTCGGACAATGGCGTCGTCAAACGAAGCGAGAGTTACCCATGTAAAAGTTAGTGAAAACCGCGATTTCGTTGACGATTACTGTGGCTCCAGCAGCTTGGCAGAGGCCGGCGAAGGTGCTAAGCGTCGTCGTACAGCGTACGACTCAAAAAAACTGTCACAACAGGCATACGGGACAAGTATGTCAACTGATCCCAAACATACACCATCCGTAGAATCCAAAGGTAATAATCCATTCTATATGTACTTACTGATCTCGTATACGTCTCTTTAGAGTATTCAATAAGGTCGCTGTAGTAGATTCTGGAATTTATTTACCGAATATTTTGGTGGGAAAGATGTTAACCTCTCGTAAAGCGAATTACATCATTACTAGAGGTCGTAGGTGTTTATAAACATAACACATGCTTTTCATACGGTATTACTATCTTTTCACCTGTATATCATGGTTTCTATCCATCTGCACAAGAGATTTGTGGAGAATTGACATAGTTTTGAGCGCTTGCAAGATCACTTGCATCATATTGTGACCTTGCTGTTCAGGCTAGTACTTTCTATTAGCTATAATAACTGTACATTGCATGCAGCTTTATTTACTATAGCAGCAAGGTAAGCTAGTGGATGTTGAACGTAAACCTTGGTGAAAAAAATTACTTTGGTATACAAAAAAGTATATCTTTAACACTCGGATGCGGAAAGTCAGAAAGATGTTTGTATTTCTTACTTTCAAAGTCAAAGTGATACCAAAATACAGTTCCAGTTGACCTGTAGTATATCCATATGAATCTGATGTAGAAATTTCGAAAGATATTTGACTTTCTATATTTCCGAGAAGAAAGAAGATTTTTTGCTTGCTCTTAACACTTGTATTTAACATAATAGTTTTTATGAGTTCACCAAAACATATCAACTAACAAAAATTACAGCCAGAAAACTGTATAGGTCTGGGGCGCACGGGCCCATATGTTATTACTTGATAACAGATGTGTTTCAATTATAATATCATTAGTTAATATTCTTGATTGTTCTGCAAGAAATTAAACTGAAAACTACTGTGCTCAGTCTACAATCACAAGAGTTAGGTATACAGGGCAGTGAAGCACATCTGTTTCTTGACATAGATTTTGTTTTAAATCCACCAAAAGGTTTTTTTATGTAGGCAGTTATCAAAACCTGCATTTTGGCACATTATTACCCACACAATCTTTGTCAGAAGTCAGATTATTTGTTAACAGTATACAAACTCCTTCTTATCTGTAAACTGTAATTTGTATTTGTATTTAAAAACTGCACAAAATAATATAATTCCAATTTAGTCTCATTGTATTATAATTCTTAGTAGACTGCTACATTATCATACATACCATCATTCCTGTGTTCCCTGAAGGGTTGGGCAGAGGTGTATTTAACAAACCTTCACCCACAATTCACTGGTATCTTTAGGTCTAGACTATTGCCACTAATTGGGCAAATATCCTCACTCCAAGCTGCTACTGATAATATTTATCAGTATGAAATTTCATAGGAAAACTTTAATATTATTGTTTAACAAGTAAAATATAAATTATGTAAATGGAGGCTTACCTGTCATTGTATAGAAAGCCTTTACAATGCAAGATCAGCTTATATTTACACAGCATAGCTTGATGTGTTGCTATTTAAAAGCTCAACAGTTTGTACAAGTTAACAAAAATGATTTGTGAGAAAGAAAAAAAACAATTTGATACACAACAGAATTGAGAGAACACCATAAAAACCACCATAGAGGAAGTATTCAAATGCATTCAAGATCAAGTAATTTAAAAGAATATTGTGAACAATTCAACACATATACTGTTATATTGTGTACCTATATTGCAGCTCTAATTAATTAGTTTTATCTATCAACATTGTGCTAACATTTTCCTTTCAATGATGAACCTGCCAATTTGAAAATACCATTGTAAATATATCACCATCAACATCTGTGTTCAGCAATAAATTGTTAGAGGCTGATATTACTAATAGAATTATTGTAATAAAATTAGGACAAGTAATCAAGTGAAGTGAGCACAAAAGGTGACCACTTCACCACCAAATGAACTGACCATGGAACTCATAGTTCAAGAACTCTTAGATGACTAAAAATGCCAAAAAATTTTAATTACATACAATGGTATTGTTATTTGTAATAAAATATATACCATAAATAGAGCAGATCAACAAAAACTAAATTAAAATTAGTTCAAAAATATGGAAGTTATGAGCATCACCATCAACCCGTTACATTCTCCCACTGCTGGGCACAGGTATCTGTCTCTAGTCTCAGAATGAAAGGGATTAGGCTACAGTCCACCATGCTAGCCTACTATGGATTGGCAGACTTCCCACTGCCATGAAATAAGTTATAAGCATTTTAATTTGATGCTCGACAGAATGTACTAGAGCGGTTTGTGATGTCAGAATTCAATCCACCTTACAGATTATTATTCTAACACTTGCAAGAAAAGTTTTCTGTGGAAATAGAGAGAGAGAGAGAGAATGCTCTATCAATCCCTCTTAATCCCCACGTAAACCTTTCAAAATATTATTACTTTTTTAGCCAATTTAAATATTTTATCAAGAATATAAATTATATTGTAACTATACTTTTTGCTAAAACTTTTATTTTTAACTAGCTTTCCGTCTACGGCTTCGGCCGCGTGGTTTCTCGGCTTTTCTGCATTTAATTTTTTTCCGTTTTTGCAACATTTTTCATGCATACTCCGCTCTCCATCTTAGCGTGATGATATATAGCCTATAGCCTTCCTCGATATATGGGCTATCTAACACTGAAATAATTTTTCAAATCGGACCCGTAGTTCCTGAGATTAGCGTGTTCAAGTAAACAAACAAACAAACTCTTCAGCTTTATAATATTAAGAATAGATGTATCAAATACAATTGCATATAATTCCTAATTAATAAAGGGATAGTTGATAATCCCAATTGGTTACTTTGCTAAGCTGTGTTTCTTGCCACTCTCCAACACATTCACTGATTGCAAGATTTCATATGTTTTATCGCCTTATGTTCCTATACAATTCTTTTGAGTATCATTATCTGACATCAGAAGAAACTCTGCTTTGAAAAAGAGACGCAATCTATCTAGTTCATCATAAATTAGGAATTAGAGTACCCTAGATTATGAATGAGTCACACAAAAACCAGTGCATAGTGTCATCTTTAAAGTCTGCAAAGCCACTAAGGCAGACATTTATTCTATGCATTGCAGCAATATAGCTCCAATTTGCCCCTTCCATTACCGCCCATTACCATTATATACTATTATATACCATCCATTTTCCATTTCTTTGATTTTGTATTACTCTATCAACCATCTTCTGAGTTAATTTTCTAGTGTTTATACATATGAAAACTTGTAAATGGCCTTTAATATTGTATTGTAATGAATGTAATAGTTTTGCTAGCTGTAAGATTTCCAAATAAAATAAAATATCTGGATTCAAAAAGAGATCATAATTCTCTGTTTGTTTTGGTGTTTCTGCTTAGGTCATCAGCTAGAAAGGGGTTTGAACCTTTTTGTATGGAAGCTGGTATATCGACCCGCCGCCGCCACCAACCTTTGCATTGGCAATAAAAACTTTTTGCTTGTAAACTCAAAAGGATAAAATCAAACTTTTCCTTGTCTGGAACCTACCTGGTAATTTCAGAGATTTTGTTATGAGTCAGAATTAGTGAGTAGTATTAAAAAGATTTGAGTTTATAAACAAAAGCAAGGATATACATAGTAAGAGCAAGACAACCATCTATACATGTAATAAAATTGCCCAATGACAGTACGGTCAGCAACGAAAGTCGTACTTTTCAATAGATTCACTTAAATAATAAAAAATAAAAGTCTAGTATGTAAAAACTCTTACTATGTACCACATCTCGGGTCGGTAAGTTCTGGATAGTAAATATGTTAAGGCGTTTTGAAGATTTTGTCGTGTTCAGCGACTTTTATTACTGACTGGACCTTATAGATTGTTGAAGAAAAACTAATATGTATCTTTATTAGAGCAATAATTGCCTAAAGAAAAGTTTTGAGATAAGGCATAAACATAACATACCATCGCGTCTGTATTCCCCCATGGGTTAGGTAGAGGTGTACTAATGTACACCCACATTTCACCGGAATGTTTTAGGTTCCATGTAATAGGGGGCGAGTCTATTGCCATTAACCGGGCACAAATCCAGACTTCAAGCTGCTACTGAGAATTTTATAGAAAAACCCATTAACACTTTGCTCGACCTGGGGATCGAGCCCAGGACCTCTAGCGTAGCAGTCGCGCTTAGGACCACAAGACTAATGAGGCAGTCAATAAAAAGAATTTTAATATAAAAGCTAAGGTATGTGTTTAATGTGTTCTTAGTATTATTCTATGTTTTTGGGGAATAGGCATGATGACTGATTTTCAAAAACTGATCTAAAATATTCTTATGTATACACTATTTCCGAAAAATATTTTTTTTCTGCAATTAAAAAAGGTTTTTGATACAAAAATGCGATTTTAATTCAATGTTTTTAAATTAGCGCGAAAACGGTCCCTGGTGTCATGGCGTCTGCTTATGACGTCACTTCTATGTTTTGACATCGTAGATTAAGGCCGGGTGGTACTGCAAAGCCCACATAAAAATGTTTTTTTTAAGTAGTAAATAGTAAAATTAAAATCTGAGAAAATAAATTTATATTGTTGAGAATATATTCTAGGGAACACATACAAGGGAAACACGATTTGATAAAGTTGGCTCGATAGAATAAATTCACAAAGATACCTCTTTTTTTGTAATTTTATCTTCCATTTTCGATTTTATTCTTAAAATAATAAAACCGAAAATGATTTGACATCATGTTTTATTTACTAAAATAAAGTTCATAGATAGCTCGAGAGATTTTACGCGATAGATTTTCTTTATTACATTAAATTTTTAATCAATTATTCAAGTAACTTACGAGGCGAGACACTGACTGAGCCTGAGCCTCGCCGAATGGATCGTAAATTACCTACTTGAATAATCGGTTCTTCACTCCTACGATGGACCCACATGAGAAATGCAATGGCATGTTTGCAGCCTCCTTGTGAGGCAACGCAGTCATGGCATTCTACCACATTCTACATACGTCACTGCATATACATACTCCGCGTGGACCTTGTGTTCTGGGCAGATTTTTGATTTAACTATAAGTACATAGATTTCCATCGCGTTTTAACTGAACGTAGCTAATCGCGTCGTCCCCATAAGATGGCCTGGAGGATGATCTAAAACAAAGAAATCGATAGGAAAGCATATTTTATAAAATCAAAACATTATTAAAACTAAACATACGAAGCTGTGCTTTTTAAAAATGATTTTATTTTTTTAATTATAGTAGGTATAATACAAATAATAATAAATAATACTTACATTGTAGTTTTAACATTTCTAAATTCTGCTGAACAGAACTCTTTGTTTAATACCGGGAACTGTCCCAGCATTAACAGATCAATTCTGGGCAAATTAGAGCTGTTTGCCTTGGTAAACCCTTGTTCCATTACTTAATAAGTTCTTACACAAGTTGTAGGACAAAAGCTAAGTAATATACAATTAGGAAATACATAATAAACAATTTTAAGCGCGGAGATCGTCGAAATTCGTACGATATTTACGTGACAGCGACAGTTCAACATAGATGTGACGTAATTGAATCTGATTGGTGTTCAACTGAACATGGCGGATTAGTGTATTTTGTAGTTTTATTTTATCAAATAAATTAATAATCCCGTCTTATAAATAAAAATAAATATTCTTTTCTAAACATATTAATTATATTTCAGTATATGAACATATTATTTTAGTAATTCTTGCTTACTGTCATCATGCCTATTGAGACAGAGCATGCCCCTCCCCTTTCCCGCAAAAGTGTTAGTATAAAAATTGTATGACATATCTGATTGTGACGTCACAAGCCGATATAGTGCGCTCTCTTTCTACCTTAAACTGAAAATGTCAACTATACGCCTGGATAACCTATGTACTCATCATCTTGATTAATTTATCAGACCAATAAAATATGCAACTTTGTCTACAATCCTACATGGATTATTATTTACCTTATGCACTTTAACAAGTTAAAACATACATCATGTAATAAATCAGAATCATATCCATATTATGTGGTTGTCATCATTCAGGATTCTGTGAAGAAATTAATGGAATTTGACCCTTATTAGATCTGTCTGTAAGGGCACGTTGGGATCACCCTTTGGGGCAAACTCGACAAATTGTGACATGAGACATTTCTTGTGGTCTCATATAAATGTTATACCATAAATAGAGCCGATCGACAATCTTAAAATTGGTAGAAAAATAAAGTGCTAAACATTTTAATTTTATGGTAGACAGAAAGCGTCCCTACCAAATCCCTACCAAAAATTTATAACACTTATATCTTAGGCCTCTGTTAGTCGATTAAAATTATTTTTTTCAGTGAACATCTGATACTTAATTATATTTTACAAAAGACATGTTATTTTCAATAAATTCAACAACAGTCAACATATGCTATGTATATCTCATTAATTCATTCTTTATTTTTGCAGGTAAAAAGCGCAAAGTCAGCGAAAGCTCAAAAGACCTCTGCATATGGGAAGAAAATGCAAGGCCATCGAAACTAAGCAAGATATGGCCCGTATTCGACTCCGGAGGATTTGGGAACGCAGCAGTGTTGAAGCTCAACTTCCTTAAGAAGACACCGCCAGCAAGAAACCCTCTACTCTTCAACATAAATTCTGGCGAAGACATAGAACTCGCAGAAATTAATCGGGAGCCATTCAAATCTGACTGGTATGGAGGACTCCATGCTTGGTGGAAGCAGATGCAGTTGTCGAACACCATGGGAGACGATGACGTCACTAAGAAGATATTCTCTTCCGTTTCCCGCCAACTACGGATCATCAACACCCATTTTCAGAGGTCCATGTGTAGGTACAAGTACCCTCGAGTCACACGTCAGAACGTTTTGCTCGAAAGCTCAGGGTTCCGGAGGCCTGCCACCCATTTCAATGTCTCCATGAAGGCTATAAGGTTCCAGTCTACTCCAAGAAGAGAGCTACCATGCTACGGGAACTTGGAACTCCCTCTGAAGATCAAGCAAGAGAGTGTAAATTCTCTTGTCTTTCCTGCTATAAGGGGTGTGAAAACTGAGAAAGTTGGTGATGTTAAAGTTAAAGTTGAGAGTGATAGGGTTAAGGTGGAGAAGGACAGAGATAGGGAGAAGGAGAAGGAGCGAGAGAGGTGAGTAAAACTGTCTTTTGCTGACTTAACTATTATACAATACATTAGGAGTCATTTCCTTACTCTCAACTTTATTACCATAATTGCAAGACTCAAATATCTTTGAGCTATAGTTAGAGCGAAACTCAACATACACTTTTGCTAAACTAGGTAATGCTGCAGGCTATAAAACATATAATCACGCCTGTATTCCCCGAAGGGTTAGACAAAGACGTACTACATACGTCCCATGTAATAGAGGGCGAGCCTATTGCCATTAACCGGGCACAAATCAAAACTCCGAGCTGCTACTGACATTTTCAATACAAATACCCAATAACATATTGCTTGACCTGGGAATCAAACCCACCGTATCAGTCGCCCTTATGACCTCTAGACCAATGAGGTGAATAAGATTGTTGTGGTAGGGCCACGCTGTTCGCAGCATGAATGGGCCGGCTTGACCGGGGAAGTACCACACTCTCGCAGAAGACCGACGTCCGAGTAGTAGCGTTTCGTTACTGCGCTTCGTTCGGTGAGCGAGAGGGCCGGAGGCCCAATTCCTCCCCAATCCCTTTCCTTCTCCTTTTCTCCTTCCCCTCCCTTTCCCTAAATAGGCTCGGCAACGCATCTGCAACTCCTTTGGTTTTGTAGATGTCCATGGGCGGCGATGACTACTTACCATCAGGTAGCTCGCCTGCTCGTTTGCCGAGTTATCCCATAAAAAAAAAAAAAAGATCAAAATATCAATAAAATACGTAAAAGGAAAAAAATATATTAATTAATGAAAATATCATCATCAACTCATTTGGGTGTCCCAATCCAGTGAGGGGCGTTAGAATATCGTCCACCATGCTAGCCTAGTGTGGGTTGGTCCAGAAAATCTCTTAGGCATGCAGGTTTCCTCACGATGTTTTCCTTCACTGTTTAAGAGCCCCAGCGGCTTTGATTAGACCAGTCCCAATAATAATCAGGGGTTGTTAGAAATCGAAGGAATTTATTCAAAGAAGTAAAGGCGGTTCCTTCCTTCCTTCGCTTTCTTTAAGTCTGTTAATAAGAGTAAATCCTCCACAGATCATCCCACTCTCGTCATTCATCGTCGTCCTCGTCGTCGTGCCACCACTGCCGCCGGCGCGCGCGCATCAAGCGCTGCTCCATCGGCGTGCAGTGCCGCCGGGACAGGGCTGGGGCGCCGCTACCCAACGACACCTGGGGACCCCTCGCTGACAACCCTACTGTCAAAGAACTCAAGTATCATAGGTGAGTACCTTGAAATGTGCTTTTGTGTCATCATCATCATCATCCTCGTCCACTGCTGGACGTAGGCCTCCCCTAGTGAACGCCACAGGCCTGATCTTCGGCTTTCCTCATCCAGTCACTGCCAGCTGCCTTCCGCAAGTCGTCACTCCACCTGGCCGGCGGGCGCCCTACACTACGCTTGCCTAGACGTGGTCTCCACTCGAGAACTCGCTTGCTCCAGCGTTTGTGTAATAAGTTAATAATATTTCCTAACAGAATCCTAAAATTACGGTATTTCAAATACATACAATACGAGGTGTACTAATGTACACACACACTTCGCCGGTATGTTTAGGTCCCATGTAATAGAGGGTGAGAGAATTGCCATTAACAGGGCACAAATCCAGACCCCGAGCTACTGCTAAGAATTTCATAGAAAAACCCAATAACACTTTGCTCGACCTGGGATCGAACCTAGGACCTCCAGCGTAGTAGTCGCGCTTAGGACCACTAGACTAATGAGACAGGTTCAAGCTAATCTCGTTCTAGCAAATATACTTTGATTGAAAATCGTAACAATTTCTTGTTTATCAACAGACTGATGCGCGTGGAGACCCATCCAAATGGCGGCGCCAGCGTGGTGTACCTTCACCAGCGTGACGTGGACATGCTGAGCGCGCCGCAGCAGGAGTCGCTGGCCAAGGAGTTCCTCAAGGTAAAGTAGTCCGGTAGACGGATGCTGCGAAATAATAGGCTACTTGACTGTATTTTTTTATCTATACTAATATTTTATTTATTTAGCCGGTTATACCGGGTGAGATTTTGTTTGATTCGTTTGGCTATAGGATGTCTCTCAACTCAGTGTGCCTTTTGGCAAAAGCCTCCTCCAGTAGTTTCCATTGCTTCCTGTCTTGAGCAACTCTCCTCCATTTTGGTCCTGCAGTAAGTTTCAGCTCATCTTCCCAGCGCATTTGTTGTCGTCCTCGACATCTCTTACCATCTCTTGAATACCAATTCGTTGTGATTTGGCTCCATTTTTCTTGTATAGATCTCAACATATGGCCGGTCCATCTCCATTTTTCCAGGATATCAATTAATTTGGTCTTTAGGGGAGATGATCGGACCCGTAGCAATATTCATCGACATATTCTGTCTTTCAATTTCAACTAATACTAATATTATAAAGAGGCAAAGTTTGTAATGTTGTAGGGGTAATCTCTGGATCTACTGAACCAATTTTAAAAATCCTGTCACTAATAGAAAGCTACATTATTCCTGAGTGACATAGGCTATATATTATCCCGTAAAATTAAAAGAAACGTGAAGTCCACGCAGACGAAGCCGCGGGCGGAAGTTAGTGGTCTTATATAACTGCTTATCATAAATAGAACCGATTAACAAAAACAAAATTAAAAGTAAGTAAGACTGCCTCGTTGGTCTAGTAGTCCCAATCGCGACTGCTACGCTAGAGGTCTTGGGTTCGATGCCCAGGTCGAGCAAAGTGTTATTGAGTTTTTCTATGAAATTCTCAGTAGCAGCTTGGAGTCTGGATTTGTGCCCGGTGAATGGCAATAGGCTCGCCCCCTATTACATGGGACCCAAAACATACCGGCGAAGTGTGGGTGTACATTAAGTACACCTCTGCCTAACCCTTCGGGGAATACAGGCGTGATGGTATGTTATGTTAAAATTAAAAGTGGTTCAAAAATAAGGAAGTTATAAGTATTTTCATTTGTTATGCTTATGGAGAGGGCACTATATCGGCTTGTGACGTCACAATCCGATATGCCAAACAATATTCATACAAACACTCTTTTGCAGGAAAAGGAGAGAGCATCCCCTCTCCATTCCCACCAAAAACTTTAAACGCTTATATATTATCTTAGAACTTTATTAGTCGATTTAAAATATTTTTCATACGGTTATATTTTATTTTATTTTACAATATAGGCCTGTTATCTATACTTAGTGGAGTGCTTAAACGGTGAAGGAAAACATCGTGAGGAAACCTGCATGCCTGAGAGATTTTCTTGACGGCGTGTGAAGTCTGCCAATCCGCAGTAGGCTAGCGTGGCGGACTATAGCCTAATCCCTCTCGTACTGAGAGGAGACCCGTGCCCAGCAGTGGGACAATGTAATGGGTTGATGATGATGATGATGATGATGATCTATACTTATATTATAAAGTTGTTGTAGGGGGTAATCTCTCGACCTACTGAACCGATTTTGAAAATTCTTTCACCAATAGAAAGCATCATTGTTCCGGAGTGACATAGGCCACTAGACTAATGCAGCAGTCAATATACATATTATACCGCGTGGAGATTAGGTTATCACATTAATTGCAACCACATATTCTACATAACGTATTGTGACCATACACAACTAAAAAAATAAGTACAATAAGCATTTTAGCCCTGGGATCGTTTTTTCCATTTTAGTATTTAACAACATCATGTATTGAATAACGATAATCACCTGAACTAAACTAGTAGTTCAAAGACCCGAGAAAATTCAAACGTTGCCGTTCCGTATTACTAACAATTATTAGAAACTTAAACTAGTTAAGCTAAAAATGACCTTATAACTAACACTATTAGGCATTGTCTATGCGCAAAATTAAAAGATAAGGGACCACAGCGAAAGATAAATAAAAAACGTTCTTAAAAATATTAGTTTAAGGCATAAATCTCTATGCGCGATACGGGGGTAGGTGTCGTCAGAATTCGTCCTTTGTCGGCGCCGGCGGCGGCGGCGCGCGACTACAAAGTAAAGAAACGGAAGCGGCGGCGCGTGCGGAGTGATTGATTCAGTACGCTTCCGGGGTCCTTAAGGATAGTTCGTGTGTTGCTTATTCGCACACGCGCCCTTCGTATTTTTATTGTAATTGTTTTGAGAACATTTTCGTAAATTTCTTGTTTTGTTTGTTGGATACGTTATTATTAGTTGTAGATTAGTTAAGTGTTGTGACAGTTCCTGCGAGATCGGACGCTTTTCTCATTTTTTGTTTGTGATAGGACATTTTATTAGTTAGTGAAGTTAGTGAAACTGGGTGAGCATACGTTATCATCAGAGTACACCGACATGGTTGATTGAATGCAACCAAAACAGCGCTGCTGGTGTTACGAACATACCGACAGAGGTATATCGTACCTACCTATGACGGTGCTCATATGCATTCAGTTGCATGGCGGCCATAACGTAAATTTTAATTAATCAATTGAACATTTGGACAAGTGTAGGTTTATTAAATTGAATTGTTATTATTGTGCAAGAATACCATAAAGTTTGTGTTGAATTGTTGATATCATCGCTCCGAGCGTCCTATCCTATGCCTACTTGCAAGTATGTAGGTACTTACTCGCCGCGGCGGCGGCGGCGACGTTGCCGCTTTTACAGGTCAGTATACTGATATTATTGAGGGTGATTTATTTCGAGCCAATATTTACGGTATTTATTTTGTTTGAAAAATTTATTTTTTTATTTTTAGTAAAATTGTTTATTTTATTACTCAAACAGACTAATGATAACTTGGAATGACCGCTGTTTAATTTAATGTGATAACCTAATCGCCACCCGATATGTATAATATAATACTAATTAAATATATCTTGTTTAGTTAAGTTGTTTAGTTGTTATTAAAATGTAAATGTGAGTACTATGTAGGTTAGCTTTAACACGTATCAGATGTATAATAAACTTCTCTGACAGTTTTGAGTATTTCACATGACCTACACAAATGTCCTGCTGATCTGGTATCGTTGTGCGACGGGTCGTTGAGCTCCCTATAAAATGGTTGAGCTACACGATGACTGATGTATGCGTGCCGTCAGTTAGGACAGGTCAACTCAAAGCTGCTATGGCTCTTTCTTCAAAAGGCCTGTTCAGATTTTGCCCTACATTGTTAAACTCGCATATCTAACAACAACTATTGTCTGGACTTTAAAAGAGACCATGATTCTCTGAGTTTGTTTCGACGTTTCTTCTCAGAGGTCGTCAGATAGGAAACGTCGGCGCCATCTAGTTAAAAAAAAATGTAAAAATCGACTTGTAAAAGTGCCCTGAAAAGATATTATTAGATATGAATAGTATTTACAGAAATAAATATCATTTCATTTCATTTCATTTCATCATCATTTCATTTCATTTCATAGTATTTTTGTATTTAATTTGTCATACAAACATAAGATTGTGTGTTATTTTAGTCCTTAATAATTATTTATATTTCTCGCCTGAAACACAGGATTACCTAGTTCAGGCACATAATTTAATGTAAATAAGATACCTAAGTAAGACTATGTAACTAATATTTTGTTTAATTTGATTTGATAATACATAAAACATTTGTCCCATAGCTGGTATTCTCAGAGGACAGCGACGGCTGGGCGCATTTCGTGTGCGGAGTGGTGCGAGGAGCGGCGGCCTCCTTCCCGTGCCTCCTGCAGTACCTCTCCGACACTCACCCCAACCTCACCGTGAAGGCGGGCGTGCTGGCCAGGGCTTCCGACATAGAGACCACCACTGTTAACCGGTACTACCAGCAGGTATGTTTTGTTGAAGATCGACTAGTTCCCAGTATTTGAAAGGAACCCAGAGATCAGAGAGAAACAACGATTTTCTCTGAAACTATTATGTTTACAATTATGAGATGTTGTACTTACAGAGCCATTTAAAACATTACTTTCATGATATGATTTGTACATTTTGACATTTGAACTCTAGAAAGGAATTGCTTCCGAATTTCAGTGAGTGTGTAGGTACATATTTTTGCTTGTGACTGTACATCCTTGACACATTCTTTACAGATTACATTCTATTCTACTCATACAAGTGTACATCACGCTTCTATTTCCCGAAGGGTTAGTCAGAGGTGTACTCATGTCCACCCATAGTTCGCCCGTATATTTAGATGCCATGTAATTGGGGTCGATACTATTTGTTCAAACTTCACCAAATCCAACTTTGCTTGACCTAGGAAACGAACCCAGGACCTCTAGCGTAGCAGTCGTGCTTGCGAGCACAGAATAATCCCAATCCCCACCAAAAACTTTAAACTAAGAAACATATATCTTAAAACTTCAGTACTTAGTTGATGTAAATATTTTTTTTAGAATATTTAATTTAATTTTACAATAGGCCTATTATTTTCAAAATACAACACCATACGACTACCCTATACTATTTGTTCGCAGGTACAACAGTCTTACGCAGCGGGCACATTCCGCTCTGGTCCTTTGCACCAGATCTCTCTGGTGGGAACAGTACATGAGGAGGTCGGGGGATACTTCCCTGATATGCTAGATATGTTGGGGGCTTGCCCCTTCCTGAACATGGTGAGTACATTAATATTTTATGATATTTTTTGATAAACATGTGGAAATAGACAGATATGTAGAAAACGAATTAACATAAAAGGCAGTGAAATAAAATGAAATGATATTTATTTCTGTAAATAGATCTTTTAAAGACACTTTAACACGTAGATTTTTCAAATTTTTTTTAACTAGATGGCGCCGTGAATAATATAATTAGAAATTCGTCGACATACTGTTTAAAAAAAATACCAAGACAGCATTTATTTCATGCAGATTCTAGCCACGCCTAGTCCCCCATAAGCTTCGCCAGTGTCTCATCTATCTGTTTACCAAAAACTCATCAAAATTGGTTCAGCGATTTAGGCGTGAAAGCGTAACAAACAAAAACTTTCGCATTTTTTTATATTATCAGTTACGTAATCGAACTGGCCGATATCTGGGTGAAGTAGCATTAATATGAGTTTATAAGCTTTAACAATTATTTTTAGAACTTCTGTTTGTTTCTGTAAGTTAGTGCGCGCATCATCCAAAAATTACTGCACGAAATTGAATGCGGTTTTCACATCTATATTGCTGGACTGTCTTACTTAAAGTCTAGTGAAAGTTTCATTTTGATACGCCTTCTAGAAGCTGATTTGTCTATAATATTAAAAAGATCCTGTGTTAAAACAACTTGCTCGATTTTGATGTTTTTTTGCACTTAGTGTCACCTTGATAGTTTTTACCTATAGTTGGATTCGGTAGATAGGCGAACGAAACTGGGGACATGAAATAATAATTATGTTTTTGTGACAGACCATGCCTTGGGGCCCGATGTCAGCGGTAGAAATGGAGCCCCAGGAGTCCAACGACGGCCCCATCCTGTGGATCCGACCGGGGGAACAGCTGGTGCCCACCGCCGAGCTGGGCAAGAGCCCCATCAAGAAGAGGAGGTGTGTATACCATACATTGTTTTGGAATATAAGAAAAACTTTGGGGAATTTTGGAGGAACCCAATATTGTGTAAACTTGGTATTTCAGTGTGCTATAAAATCGGAGACCGCATACATTTTTATATGCAAGTTGAGCTCTTTTTACACCATAACATTTCATTCGGCTTAAATTAATGACTGACCCGTGTCCACTTCGTTGGGCGACATAGCCTATGACACTCACACATAACGTGGCTTTCTATAGGTATAAGAATTTACAAAATCGTTTCAGTAGATCCAGTGATTACAACAACCTCACAAACTCACAAACTTTACCTCTTTATTATAAAGAGGTAAAGTTTGTTTATGAGTATAGATTATAAACAATTTTCACTATGGGACCAACCCTGAAATCGAAAAAAAAGTCAAGTAGATTCATAGAAAAATTTAAAATTTAAAAACCCCCGACAATTGCATTATATCTCGACCGACTCGAAATTGTTTACATCGATGGTATTATCGTTTACTCCGAAACATCGCTGTCTTATTGGAGCAGTACGTTAAGTTCAAAAAACTTTCCACTAAAAATTTAAAAATAAAATTATTTTTAACAAAAAAGTAAAACCGCCTTCATAAAATAATAAAATAATGTTATCGAAAACAGTTTGGGAAGTCGGTGGCGAAAACAGAAGAACCACTCAAATAGATTTCACCGACTTCCCAAACTGTTTTAGACAAAATTATTTTATTATTTTTTGAAGGCGGTTTTTGTACTTAACTTTTTACTAAATATTAGTGAATGTTTGATGTCCAGGACGGGTATCAACGAGCTGCGCAACCTGCAGTACCTGCCGCGCTGGAGCGAGGCGCGGGAGTTCCTGTTCGAGGACCGCACCCGCGCACACGCAGACCATGTGGGCCACGGGCTCGACAGGATCACCACCGCCGCCGTCGGTAAGTCACACGATAAAACCGGCCAAGTGCGAGTCGGACTCACGCACGAAAGGTTCCGTACCATCACTACAAAGTCCAAAACAAAGTCGTCCCGCTGTCCGAGTCCCTATGTATGCTTAGATCTTTAAAACTATGCAACGTATTTTGATGACTGCCTCGTTGGTCTAGTGGTCCCAATCGCGACTGCTACGCTAGAGGTCTTGTTTTCGATCCCCAGGTCGAGCAAAGTGTTATTGAGTTTTTCCATGAAATTATCAGTAGCAGCTCGGAGTCTGGATTTGTGCACGGTGAATGGCAATAGGCTCGCCCCCTATTACATGGGACTTAAACATACCGGCGAACTGTGGGTGTACATTAAGTGTACCTCTGCCTAACCCTTCGGGGAATACAGGCGTGATGGTATGTATTTTGATGCGGTTTTTTTAATAGATAGAGTGATACAAGAGGAAGGTTTATATGTATAATACATACATATTATAGTACAGAAAAGCCGAGGAACCACGCGGGCGACCCCGTGGGCGGAAAGCTAGTTATCTATAAAAACGGCAAAATATCACGTTAGTTGTTTCGGAGCCCCCTTAAATATTATTTTATTATGTTCTATATAAAAATATTAACCTGAACACACGGCGACACATCAAGCTATATAAAACCAATTTAGACTGACCTCCCATTGTAAAGGCTTTCCGAACTATTCAAGGCCAGCTTATACTGGTTTTGTATGCCTTGATGTGTAGCCGTGTGTACTTAGAACACATTTATTTATATATACTTGCATGGAGACGCCCCTGATGAATACGCCATGCGTATCTGTACATCAGATAACCATAGTTTTGTTAACAGGTGTTTTGAAAGCGATCCACTGTGGTGATGAGTCGGATCGCGGCAGGATCACGAAGGATGTGGTCGCGTTCCACGCGGCGGACTTCAACAAGCTCGTGCAGCTCCTACAGCTGGACCTGTACGAGCCGCCGATATCACAGTGTGTCACCTGGTAAGATTATATCATGCACTACATCACATTTTAAAACAATAGCATATCAAGAATACATAATAGACAGCTCTTATAACTGAACTTATAATATACAAGGTCAGTTTTACTATATACGAAACACGTATCTAGGTATTTTTAGGTAAAGAATCTATGTACAAAATTCCCCCTGCTATGCGCCCGCGCCTAGTGCCGCTATGACCGGCAGTGACCTGTGTGTACTTAAAATTTTTGGGACAAAATATGACATGCTGTAAAAATTATTGGAATCGATTCAGTTACTTATTCTGAACAAAATATATTCTGGTTTCGCATATACTAAAAATAATGTTGTATTACAGTTCCCACATGTTACCAGGGGTTTGTTAGCAGGGGTGTTACGGATATTCGCATCTGCACCCGCAAATGCGGAATTAACGCATTAATTTAAACATTTCCATCTGCATTCGCATCCGTAATCTGTATAAAGCGTAAGCGTTAGAACCTGGACCAATAAAAGATACTTGATGTTAAGAAAATACCAAAATGCACTAGCCTTTTTTGCTACTATTTGAAAACTAACTTCAAATATTTAGTACTTCGATTATCAGCGAAAAAACGCGTAAGAAAAGTGCTCCAGACATCCTGATGTCAGAATGTCTGGACCACTTTTTCGAGATTACACAAGTAATTTATCTGTAAGTAAATATTTACTACCTCAAAATATTTTTTAAATATTTTTTTTTGGCATATCAGAAAAATGTTACGTAAGAACTTATTTATTCGTAGCGTAAGAAAGATATTTTTCGATGAATAGATATTTAATTTGCGACTTAAAGCATATGTTTTAGGATGTATATATATTTTTTTCTTATTAAATATGTACTTTCAGGTTGGAGGAAGCGAAGTTAAACCAGTTACGTCGAGAAGGTGTCCGTTATTCAAGACTGCCTCTCTGCTCAGACGACATCTACTTCCTGCCGAGGAACATCATCCATCAGTTCAGGACTGTCTCCGCTGTGACTTCTGTTGGTGAGTTGCTGTCATAGATTTAATGTTTTTTTTTCTTTTTCTCATGAATTATCGTCTATTATCCTCCTAGCGTTTTCTCAACCATGTTGGAGTATGCTTCCAATCTATGGCTATGGCAAACTACGGGGTGTTACAAGTTTGACGATTCCGTGTGTCTGTGTGTGGCCGTAGCTCCCGAACGGCTGAACCGATTTTGATTTAGTTTTATTTTGTTTGAAAGGTGAATTAGTCGGGAGTGTTCTTAGCTATGTTTGATGAAAATCGGTGGACAAAAAATGCAATTGTCGGGGGTTTTTTAAATTTTTAATTAATACACGAAGCAACTGCCATCAGATCCTCGCAACCCATTTTCTGAGCTACACCGATATTCGAAGGAGTGACTGGTTGTCAGGCTTTTTGGTCTTGTGACTTCGTATGACAACCGGGACCAAAGGCTTTTCGTGCCCTCCGGAAAGTGGTCACACCCATATTCGAAAGATGACTGGTTGTCTGACTGCTACTAGCGTTTGTCATAGGTGTTCTTATGAACCGGGACCAAAGGTTTTATGTCTCTGTGGCTCTGAAGGGTCTTGGTGTGTTAAAAATGGTCACTCATCCACGCTGAGCGTGACGAGCGCAGCTTAACCTTACACATCAGTTGTTCAGCTTAATTATTATCAAGCTACGAACCCTCTGCCTGCCTCGAACTGTCTGCCGTCTGCCTTTGACTGCCTCGTTAGTCTAGTGGTCCAAATCGCGACTGCTACGCTAGAGGTCTTGGGTTCGATCCCCAGGTCGAGCAAAGTGTTATTGGGTTTTTCTGTGAAATTCTCAGTAGCAGCTCGGAGTCTGGTTTAGTACCCGGTGAATTAAATGCTCGCCCCCTATTACATGGGACCTAAACATACCGGCGAACTGAGGGTGTACTTTAAGTACACCTCTGCCTAACCCTTCGGGGAATACAGGCGTGATGTTATGTTATGCTACGAACCCCCCTCCCCCCTTTTTTGACATAAATATTTCACATAATACAATTAACTTGCAACCATTGCTGGCCAAAATATGTTTTTCTTTGATATCTATTTTGTTTGCTTTTACCCATATACATGGGGGCCGTTCATAAAATACGTCACGCTACAATAAACTTTTTTTAACCCCCTCCCCCCCTATTGTCACGCTGTGTCACACTTTCTGTGACCTCTGTAAATATTTCGTCACACCCCCCCCCCCCCTTTAACATAATAAATTTCACGTTGCCGTAGATCCCCCGTCCCCCCTTGTCACATCTTGTGACACGAACGAATGAACGTATTTTATGAATGGCCCCATGATAGATCTAAAAAATATTATTATCCGTTATCTAGCGTGGCATTTACGCCTGAAGCAGTACTATCCTTCGTCGGAGGCGTCATCACCGGCCGAGGAACGTCCTGCCGACCCCGTACCAGTGATCATCAACCACACGTCCGGTGAGTTACATACATTAACTTGCACTATTGCACTTTATTCCAAGTTTGACAAAATAATCTATAAACAAAGGTTTTTTGGCGCATGTGTACGATATGGGCGGTTAAACGGTTAAACATTGTCGCAGCAATTACCATCATACCATCACGCCTGTATTCTCCAAAGCACTACGGACAGAGCGATATGTACGCATGGCTACACATCAAGCTATACAAAACCAGTTTACGCTGGCCTCTTATTGTATGAGAAGCCTATGCAATGCGAGATCAGCTTATACTGGATTTGTGTAGGTTGACTTGTACCCATGTGTACACCCACACTTTATCACAGTCTATTGCCATGAAATGGGCACAAATCTCGACTCCAAACTGCTACTGAGAATTTCATAAAAAAACTTATTAATACCGCTCGAGCTGGTAATCGAACACATCACTTATAGCATAGCTGTCGCGCTTAGGACAACGAAAATAATGAAGCGATTATAAATTATAATTTTCAGTTTCAGACAACAAAAAATCTGAAAAACATAAAGCCGGTGTCATCGAAATGCGAGCTCTAAGTGCTAAGTTTCACCAAAAACTGAACCAAAAGACTCCTCTCAAAGTGTCCCACAACAGGAAGAGCGTAGAGACGCAGGTGAAGCCGGAGAAACATGACAAGAAGACAGACACCAAGTCTGACAAAGAGGCTAAGTCTGACAAAGTCGAGGTTAAGTCTGACAGGTCTGAATCTAAGTCAGAATCCAAGCTTGATAAATCAGAATCAAAGGTTGATAAGTTAGAATCCAGGCCTGACAAATCTGAAACGAAACCAGAAAAGACTGATTTAAAGCCACCTGAGAAAATAGATCTCAAATCAGAAAATAAAGATAAAAATGAATCTAAATCTGACAAATTCGATCAAAAATCTGAAAGAACCGATCATAAGTATGACAAATCAGAAAGCACAAATGAAAAGTCTGAGAAGACTGAAAATAGCTTTGAGAAAGCTCAACCAAAGTATGACAATCCCGATATAAGGCACGACAGATCGGAGAAAAATAGGACAGACCAAAAGTCTGAGAAAACAGATCCCAAACCCGACAGAGCCGACCAAAAACCCGATAAAGTGGACTCAAAGTCGGACAGGACAGATAAATCCGACAAAAATCACAGGCACAAGGATTCTGACAAACACCGTTCAGATAGATCAGACAAAACCGACATAAGACACGAAAGGTCGGACCATCATCGTCGACATTCATCATCATCTCGTCACAAGTCGTCACACCACAAGTCTGACCGGCCGAGAGACCACAAGAAAGAGCACAGGAATGACGACAGAAGGTCTGACAAGCACAGAGACAGGTCTGACAGCACCAGGGACAAGTCTGACAAGACCGGCGACAGCGGGAAGTTACCACTAGACGTGGTCCATAGACCACCAGATTAGTGCGACTTTAGTGAGGTAGTGAAGTAACTGGTTTCCTGAAGGATTTTGACAGTAAGTAATGTTAAGTTACTTTATAAGATCTTGGTCACTTTTGAATTGATATCGGAGAGGATCTCATTTTTTGTATGTATGACTTGTATGGGAATTGGATGAAAAATCGGTAAAAAATATTTACTGTACTATGTTGTAGTATAATTGTTTCGGCAAATGGAAAGCAATTGAGGATTTTAGTCATTTCATAAAATGCCTAGGGCACTTTGTAAATTGCCGTCTTTTTGACGGGCTGTGACTTAGTCAATGCAAGATTTTGAATTTGGATTTCAAGTACAATGTCTTAACTTCCTAGCATTTTAAAAAGGCTAATTTTACGATCTACATGTAGCATTAAAACATATATTTGAAGGGGCCAAATCAACACAATTCCGCGAAATAAAATCAGACACTAATTGCCAATGCACTTCAATATACTAGAAAATACTAGAAATTCATTTACAAAAAATATATTTCAATAGATCAAAGTCCTTCATGAAATATCGCAAGCTTCTTAGCACTAGGATATACTGTAAATATAACGTTTTAAACGGCCTCTTAGAGGCTAAGCAGAGATGGATAAGGGATGAAAGCGCAGTTTTAGATTTCTTATAAACAGTCGAGTATGTCCAGGTTTATTACGATGTGTTTCAGGATACCTAGCTCTTTATTTACTCATTGCCCATCCATGGTGGATAAATTAATTGATTTTAGTGGTCAATAGAATGATACACAGTTATTTAATTTTCCCAGAGTTGAATGGTAATAAATAATATTCGATGATGATATTTGTATCTGTCAATCATTTTGATTTCATAGAGTAATAGTAGAGCTATCAAAACTTAGTTTTTTTCTATAAAAAGGTGATCAAAATTCAGTAAGAAAGTTTTATTTTGGATTTTTTCAAAAAGCCAGTGAAAATTGTTGTATAAACTAGTGAAGTTTTCATTTTTTTATTCTAAAACTGCGTCGTGTATGTGATTTGAGAGAGTTTTAAACGAAAACGTAAATGAAAGATTAATATAAATTAAATTATAAGTAAATATAAAATTTATTCACACATATTTCAAAAACATGCACTAGATGAGTAAATTATATATTATTATTCTGATAGATATACTCTACCGCCCAAAACTAGACCCGGTAAGCACTGCATATTGCGATTGTCAATTTTTCCCTTCCTTTGACACAACTTATAGATCAAAATCTTGAATGTGATTGAAAGATTCAGATTGGAAAAAATATGAAAAAGATGAAAGTGAATGGTGCTATGCATACAGTTGTGGCTAGAAAATAAAATAAATTTTGTGGGAATGTATTCCTTGCGATGTAAGGATGATGGGGTAACTCAACAAAAAATTAAGAAATTGTGTTTTAAGACAATTTTGCAGTAAAGTACGATGTACTGAATTAATTAAAAGAAGTATGCCGAGATAATTTCGACATGTTGAGAGAATGAATGAACGTCGATAGCCATACAATTTTTTAAGGCGAATGTTAGCGGAAGGGCCTTGAAGGAATTCGTTTGAAGGAGATTCTAGAACGAATTCTACTTCGTTCTGACTGACTCATTAGTCTAGTGGTCCTAAGCGCTGCTACGCTAGAGGTCCTGGGTTCGATTCCCAGGTAGAGCAGTGTTATTGGGTTTTTCTATGAAATTCTCAGTAGCAGCTCGGAGTCTGGATTTGTGCCTGGTTAATGGCAATAGGCTCGCCCCGTATTATATGGGACCTAAACATACCGGCGAAATGTGGGTGTACATTAGTACACCTCTGCGAATACGGGCGTGATGGTATGTTCTCCTTCGTTCTAGAATCTAAACAAATTCCTTCGAAAAAGCCAGGTTAGTAATACTCGCAACCAGTACTTGTGTCTGGCGATGGCTGAACTGAGAATCAAAATCAATATTCAAGAATCTTACCAAGTAACGTTTTGTAATTTCTTCTTACCCGTATAGTTTTTTTTATGGCAATTTAGTCTGTGTTGATAAGCCAAATGTCATATTAAATGACGTTTACCATATTTTTTCTCATTTCTATGGCAATTGAGTTTTCCATTAGCCAATTAATGTCAAAGTATTTATTTCACGATGTAGCATTATTATGGGAAATAATAATAGTTCGACGTCTCAGCATTTTCTATTCAATTATAATTGACTATCGCAATGCGCAGGATTGCTATAAGTAGAGCGGTAAGCGTTATTTGAGGTTCATTCTCAATATTTTTCAATGCTTTTATTTTGGTGATGTAATTTGTGACCACTGATTTTGTTTTAAAAAAAATACTAAACCCTTCAACTATTTATGCACCAGTGAGCCTTTTTTTCAATAAAATGGAATCATAATTTAATTTCACCTTCAGAGTTCAAAGGCAACGTTATTTTTTTATTATGTCAAGCATTTTGTTAAAATTGTCCTAATTATTCGTTCCTTCGAAGAACCGGCAATAAAATTATAGGTACATTTTATACAATATCAGAGTTTGTTAAAATCTAATTGTAGTGGTCACGAAACCCGTAACAAGTCCATTAGATCCTGTAAAAGTGATTACGTAGTGTTGAAATTGTGTTAAATGTTTAGCCACTCCATAGCTACTGTAAAATAGAAATATTATTGAAAAAAGTAGTGCGAGGTAAAACAGTCAGACTGATCCAATTCGTTTGTGGGCCATTTTTACAAAATAATCTTATTTGCATCAAATAAAGAAGTCATCAAAGAATTTTAGTTTGAAGTTATTAGAACTGGACCTAATTACGAATTATGGTCCCTAATAAAAATAACAGCTGTTAAGGAATACTGTGTCCAACCAGTCTTTTTTTTTTGGCCAATTTATGGGGTGACACAGTAACTTAACAGCATCCATATCCATATGTCCTTTTCGTTTATACAGAGTTACAAACCAAATAATTTTATAAAATTGTGTTTTATCAACCGTAGCCCGCACTACTTCCCAAACAATACCAATACAGCAATAAATTTGTAACTTGTCCAGTACATACTCTAAATGTCTGATGCGTCGATGAAGACAGTATTATTAATATTTATAGCTAACTAGTGACAAACGTAGCACAGAGCTTATCCAAAGGAAAAGCTAACACCAACAATAACCCAACAACTTATCTAACCTGGTGGCCTTAATTAGAACTAAATTCGGTTTGAACGTTGCCATTGCACTGTTTGGAGAAAACGTCAACTCATCACCAGGTCAAATAAGTTATTGGTACTTTTTTCGATTTCCTTATTTTTCAAAGACTTCGATCGGTGTCGTTTAGAAGTGAATATGTTTCAATAGATAGCGCTGGAGACTTAACTCGCGCTGTTAATTTTCTTCTTGAACTTGTTTTACATCAAACATCCGATCACAGATTTATTCAAAATATGTTTTGCGCAAAAAGATATCGATATCGATGTCGTATAGTTTTATTGTTAAAAAATAAGAGAATTTTGTGAATTTAAGTTTGCCCAACTTATTTGCGATCGAATGTACATTTTGTATATTTTATACTGTGTAGGTTAAGTGTTATGGACTAAGACCGCATTTCACAGGCTCCAAATAGGTTCACGTTGAATTGCCCGGCAGTTGATTTCATCCAAAATCTGTTTTTTTAATTTATTCGGAGGGCAATGACTATTACAACGTGGTGAAATGCGGCCTAAATGTCTAGATTTACTTATGGAAAAGTGTAAAGTTACACCAAAAGCGTCTATAATTTTTAGACTTATGCATAATAAGAAATGTTTTAGAGCGGTGATGCTAAGTTCAAAAAGGACTTTTTTATCCAAATCTTATACAGTTTTAAAAAGAAATACTATTTATTTAAAGTTTCCATAAGTAAAAATAGATGATATGGTATGAAACTCAAACGGCCGCTAATCCAAAAGACATTCAAATGTTGCCATCATATTGTAATTCTACAATTAGCAACATTTTCTAACTGCAATACGAAAAATTCTTGAATGATCAGAGATGACTAAGAAATTGTTTTTTGATATAATATATTCTAAGTTTTCATAAAACACTTAATTTTGTGTTTATTTCAATCATAAAATATATGAAAATGAGTGAATATTGTTTGAGTCAGTGCCGTCAAAGCAAAGCCGAGAAAATAAACAAAATTTTTATGACACTGATTTCTTGCCTTATAGATTATATCGGTACGAGTAATGATTATTCAAGTCAAATATAGATTATAGATATCTATTCCATGATTTTAAATTAATTCACTAGATGGCGCTGATGTAAACAATATGACTGGTATTACTGGCCGTTTTCTAAATCACTTGTCACATTATTTGGAACATTCGGCCGACTTTGTACGAGACTCGGGTCTCAGGTCTGTGTCACAGACACTATGTGATTGATAAATATTTAACATATTTATGATTAGGTGGTTAATTTATTGTTTCACGTTCCCTATATTTTTTTGAAAATAATAATTAGATTATAAATAGATTTTGTAGTTTTATTTATTGTTTTAACGTATACCCTAATAAACTAATGAGAGACTTGTGAATTGACTTACCAGATTAAAATAATTATCACGTCAAAAGAAACTCAGTAGTTAGTTATTGCGATTGTAATAATAATAAATGTGACACGCGGTGCGGACGTTCCGTATAAATAATTATATTCATATTTTCTTTACTTCTAAACCCAGAGAGATATCGAAATCGAAAACTTACGTCATTATCCCTTATATTCCGTTATATTTTAACTGATATCTACTAAGCCGTTCGAAGTTTATTCAAGACAACATTTCAGAAACACAGTAAAAAAAACTTAAAACGCATTTATTTACAGACATAGTTCAATTATTTATGATTAGACATCATTCCAATATACAGTTTTGTCAAAAATGTTGGGTAGTTTTTTTTTTGAAATGTGGCCTTATGGTAATGACTAAAGTAAAACAAAAATTTAATTTTGTTATTTATTCAGTTCCTTACTCTCGAATAATATAAAAATCGGCAAAACTTTTTAAGTACAAACAAATAAATATAGAGAATCCAATATTCAGTCACATAGTAAAATTACCTAAAATACATTCCAACATGTATCTATTATTAATAAACATGCGATATTATGATAATTATTAAATAATATGAGATTATTAGAACATCGAGATGGCACAGAGAGATAAAATTATAACTATTGTGGCAAGACTGAGTTATAAATATTGCCAGTTAAAAAAAATCACAAGATGACATTCGGCAAGATCGATATTTCTTAATGTTACGAAGTTTTTTTTATCGACGTCACATATAAACTTGTGTAAATAAAGAATTCCTCATATATAAGATATATAAATTTATATCTTACAGAGTATTCTGATAACTCTCTCTAAATTACGTGTGACTAAGCTTAAACAATACATTTCTCACATAAAATTATAAATAATAAAATTAAATAATGATTTTCATGAATTATAGTTTGATAATGACAATATGTTTTGAACAATACTCTATTAAATTACTTTTTAAATTTTAAACTTTTATTGAAATAACTATATAAACATGAGATTTCACAACTTTGTATAGATTTTACTAAAACAATTTCTTTGATAAATTGCACATTCTAAGGCACTTTTGTTTGTTTTAAAATGCATTTTTCAATCAGTCCTGTTATTGTGTGTTTTCGTCAAATTTGATAGAATTACAACCATTTACTTATTGGCTAGGCTACAATAATAATTGGCAAGTAGTATATATAGAACTTTACAACGTTAAAAGGTTAATATTGCTTTGGTTGGCGTGGTAGTGGACCCGGTTCATGGTCACTGTAAATAAACAAAACATATTAAAACAGAGATCCAAGACAATTAATTGTGTACCTTTTAGGGATTCTTTGAATTTTCAATGGAGTTCGTTCGTTAATGTTTGTCTAGACACTTTTATGTGAAGTACCACAGTCAAAAGTGCAGGGATAGCCTTGTGATAATTATGATCATTGGACTGCCAAGTCAAAGGTCTCGATTTAAATCCAAGGCGAGTTAAAACCTCTGACTTTTCGAAGTCATGTGTAATAATAATAATTTAACTAGCACGCGCTTAAACGGCGAAGGAAAACATCGTGAGGAAACCAATATCCTTTATAGATTTTCTTAGCTGCTTTTAAAGCTAAGTAGGCTAGCGTGATGGACTATAGCCTAATCTCTCGTTCTGAGAACAGACTCATGCCCAGCAGTGGGACAATGTAATAGGTGAATGATGACCACAGTTCAACCCTCAACGATAAAAATTCCTTAAATAAAATTCACTTACCACAAATCTGTTGACTTTGGGCGAGAAGGTTTTCGTTACATTTGTATGGGTAACGTTCATGCTTTCGAACTTCTGACGTAAGCTACGAAGAGAGAAAAAAAATATTTACTTAAAAACGGCATTGTCAAGAGACTCGGCGCTCCACTCATATTATTATAATATTTAAATAACCTCACCTCATTCATTCAACTAAAATAAAATGAATAAAAGAGAAAAAATATTTAAGAACAAAAAGATTGAACATGCTAGATTGGATGAGAAATACATACAAAATATACACACACGCCTTTTCAACCGACTTCAAAAGGAGGAGGTTCTCAATTCAACTGTATGTTTTTCTTTTATGTTTGTTACTTCATGACTTTCGACTACTAGTACAATACAGGGTGGAAGGGACATCAACGCACATCCGCTTAGGGGCTGTCCATTAATCATGTGAGGCTCGGAAAGGGGGGGGAGGGGTCCATAAAAAACACGAAATATCACAAGGGGAGGGGGGGGGTGTAGTAATATATCACGTGTATTTATTTTTTCGGCAAACGCGCTGCAAAATCAAAAAAAAATAGATTTTTGTAGTTACAAAAAAATACACGTGATATAGGGGGGGGGGGTTAAAAAATGCCATATGCTTTTTCATACAAAAGTGCAATAACACGGTCAAAATGTATGGAACAGCTGTTTTTTTTTCATCACCGACGAAAAATATATACGCAAGGTGGTCTAGAATCATGCAATGAATTCGTGGTAAGCGGATGTGCGTCGATGTCCCATCCACCCTGTACAGTAATGAGCAACCGACATTACTAGTAAGATTTTCTTTAACAAAAGAAAAAATATGGACCAAGTCAGCAGGTTACCTCTTGGCAGTTTCAAGCTGTGAGTCTCCGTCGTCGTCCTGTTCGTGCTGGCGCTCGATGACGACGGCGGAGGGCGAGCGCTGAGGCTCCGACTCCGACCAGTTCTCGAACCTGTCGCGGAAACTCTTCGTGCGAGCCAGCTGCTGCGCCTGCGCACAACAACAATACAATTATGGCATTTACACTTCAGTGTACATAACATAACATACCATCACGCCTGTATTCCCCGAAGGGTTAGGCAGAGGTGTACTAATGTGGTATACATTAGTACACCTCTGCATTAGCACACTTCGCCGATATGTTTTGGTCCCATGTAATAAAGGAGCGAGCCTAATTCCATTCAGTGTACAGTTTGTTAGAAATAACTAAGCCTGTCGGAAGTTAGCCGTTCCGAACTACCGCGGTGATAAAATCGTTTAATTAAGTGTTTTAATACATAAATATCGAAATTAGTAAACAAAATAATTAGAAATGTGAAACATATAAAAAAATATATATATATATATACGACTAATTATCTTTACACCGACTCTTTCTATTAAAATTCTACTTCTGAACCACTTGCAGACAACTTCCGATCGGCTTACTTATTTCGAACAAACTGTAGTGGCCCTTCACGGAGAATACTAATACTATAATAATAATATAATAATTGCTAGATACTTAATTTTACTACTTATTTTTTATATTACGTATAAGTGATTGTATTGTTGGTGTGCTTATGCTTAAATAAATAAATAAATAAAGAGCACGCACCTTACACTTTTTGAATTGATATGTGTATCGGAAATACTTTGACTAATATAATAGTTTATATATCGAGTCAGGCGTATAGGTAGGAGTTGGTGACGTCACAACTCAGGAAAAGCAGGAAAGGGACAGAGCATGCTAAAACTTTATTAGTCGATTGTTTTTTTTTTTTCAGAATACAAATTATGTTTTTCATTACTCAACTAGTCTGGGGTAGACTAGTACGCACGGCTATACAAAACCAGTTAACGCTGGCCTCTAATTGTATGAGAAGCCTATGCAATGCGAGATCAGATTAAACTGGATTCGTATAGGTTGACCTGTAGCCGTGTGTTCCATCTACCAATATTGGCCTGCCTTGGACCTCTAATCCTTGTAGCTATGCTGAAGAGCTTTTTTTAAAATGAAATTTAATATCACTTACTTTAACAAAAACAATGATGGTGGTAGTACCTGTTTGAGAGCCTCATCTCTCTGCCTGGCCTCGAGGTACACCCTGCGGCGCTCGTCCTCGCTGTCCTCCTCCTCGTACTCCTCTGATGAGTATTCCTCGGAGGACGTGTCTCCTTGGTGGTTGTTCTCGCCGGGAGGGGGCGGCGTGAACCTCTTCAGGGGCTTTGGACCTGCACAGACATTATGAATTAACATACCATCACGCCTGCATTCCCCGACGGGTTAGGCAGAGGTTTACTTATGTAACCCACATTTCGCCGGTATGTTTAAGCCCCATGTACCTAATAGGGGGGGAGCTTATTGCCATTTATCATCACCAACTGCGTCCACTGCTAGACGTAGGCCTTTTTAAATGAACGTCACAGAGCCCGATCTGCAGTTCTTTTCATCTTTTTACGTTTGCCTAGCCTTTTGAACGCCAGAGTATAAACGTATCGCCGTACCCCTGACGCCAGGCCACTTTTTCTGTCAAATTACACAAGGTAGTGAAAACACACTAAAGTAATGATTAAATTGTTTATTTCATAATATGGTGCGACGTATATTTTGTCATATATTTGTGACGTTGGCGTTCAGGGTAAGATTTCGTTTGTCACATATATGTGACAATGGCGTTCAAAAGGCTAGACGCGGTCTCCACTCCTATGGCCCTTTCATGTCTGACGCCCTCGCCATTAGCCTACCGCTGTTTCAGATAATAATAAATGAAAACATGTCGAAATATCCTCATAGAATCTGGCTAAAAATGGCGACTATTACCATACCTTGGTGGTCATCAGGTTTGTTCTGCTGGTGCTCCAGCTGTCGGAACACGGAGATCATCCGCTGTGCGGTGTGCCTCTCAGCCGCCACGCTGGTGTCCGGAGCACCCTCGTCGCTGCGCACCACGCTCGGCTCGTGGTAGATCTCAGGAGACGGAGACTTGGCTCGCTGGAGATACATACAATACCTCACGTTAAAATGGATAGCCCGCGTTTTTAAGATTTTCGGCCGCATGGAGTATACGTTTCTTTTCATTTTACGGGATAATATATAGCCTATGTCACTGGAATAAAGTAGTTTTCTATTGGTGATACAATTTTTCAAATCGGTACTTTCAGAGCAATGCAATTAAAACAAACAATCAAATCTTTTCTCATTACAATATTAGTTAAGATATGTTTACTTGTAATGTATATATCTATGGACCATAGATGTCTGAAAATAAATGATTTATTCTTATTATTTTAATTTACATATACCTACATTGACAATACAAAAAAAAACATGAATTACAAAAGAGAACTATAATGAAAATTGGAATATCTCATCATCATCAAACCATTTACCGTCCCAATGCTATGCACGGGTCTCCTCTAAAATTGAGAAGGATTATGCTAGGCTTATAGTTCAAGACGCTAGCCTACACTGCACATGAAAATCAGTTCAGCAATTTACGCGTGAAAGCGTAACAAACAAATTCACTTTTGTATTAATTGAGGTTTTGTATGCAATCTCGTTATTACTTGGCAAAGATATCTACCTCATTTCACCTTATAAGTGACATCAACATAAGTTTTTTGATAAAAAAAAATCTCAGAAGTTAAATAATAAAACTTTGGAACTCAGAATAGAAAAACATACAAAGCGGTATTGTTGTTATAGTGACTTAATAATTTTGAAATGTTGTCAGATGTAAATTATCTTTACCTGTGTCTGCCTGGGCGGCGTCATGCGGAACTCCTTGCGTTCGTTCTTGGGCTTGTATGTCTCGAAGAACTTGAACCTGTCGGAGATGTCCGACGTCTCAATCTTAACGTCCTCCATCTTGTCGGCCGAGCGGACCACGTCTTTGGGGATGAACGGCTGGAAGGTAAATGGTAGGTCATAAGTTATTGTATTGCCAAAGCTAAAATTGAAGTCAAGCAAAGTGAAACGTCTGTTCGGGTAGTCAGGTCAATAGTTTGATAGAAATCTGCATCAAGTTATGTCATCGATATATGTGCATCGATATGCATGTCTGTCCGTCTTTTATTTTTTTATTAAAATAAGTATATGTAAATAAATTAAGGAAATAATACAAAATGCCTCATTAGTCGAGTGGTCCTAAGCGCGACTGCTACGCTAGATGTCCTGGATTTAATCCCAAGGTCGAGCAAAGTGTTATTGAGTTTTTCTATGAAATTTTCAGTAGTAGCTCGGAGTCTGGATTTGAGCCTACATGGGACCTAAACATACCGCCGAAGTGTGGGTGTACATCTCTGCCCAACCCTTCGGGGAATACAGGAGTGATGGTATGGATGTATAAATAGTAAACTAAGTTGATATTTGACTGAAAGAAACTAAAAATTCAACAATTTTAATTGCAATGACAAATTAACTATGTGGAAAAAAATAAAGTATTATAGTCTGATACCTACATTTAACTACATATAGATGAACATAGAACAAATCAAGTAGTCGTAAAAAAGTTAGTTTAATTTTGAAAAAATAAACTTCGTCAATGAGTGAAGCATGAATGAATGAATCAGTACACTTACGATCTCCTTCCTCTTGGGCGCGTCGCAGGGCGGCGGGGACGTGGGCGGCATTGTCTTAGCGTTGGCATCCAGCTCCAAGAAGATAGAGCGAGACTTCTTGCCGATGCCTACACACACAACATATTAAATCATACTTTATTATGATATTTGTAGACTAGTTTCATATGTATAAATACATGCATATTATAGTACAGAAAAGCAGAGAAACTCGCCCGCGTGGTTTCTGGGCTTTTCTGTACTATCATATTCATGTATTATACATAGGTATATAAACCTTCCTCTTGAATCGCATCCGCATAGCAAAAAAACCGCATCAAAATCCGTTGCGTAGTTAACCTCTCCCACGATTAGAATGCAACCTATGCAAAAATGTGCTATGCAGGTGTATATATGACTATTATTGCCATCCTTTTCGTTTCCCTACAATTTTTGCAAATTAGAGCATTGAAAAATATAATTTTACGAATTTCCATGATAAAAAAAATCGCAAATTTTTTTGCACACTTGGTTTGCAAACTACATTTGCCGGGTTAAAGATCTAACTATGCATTGGAACAGACAGTGAGAAGCGACTGTGTTATATACTATGTAGTGAAGTTATAGTGATGATGAAAAAATGGCAGGAATGGGCCAGTCGACTAGTTGTTCAAAATGAAAATGTTTACCACAAAGAGACCGACATTACATGACATTACTGATCAACAAAAAAAAATTAGATGAGATAATATTTATAAGTATAATACTAGCTGTCCGCCCGCGGCTTTGCCCGCGAACGTAAACGTATACTCCATATACGTTTCTTGTTTTCTTAATGCAACATTATAAAAAAAAATTGATAGTAGCCGATTCTCAGACTTACTGAATATGCATACCTATAAAAATTTCACAAAAATCGGTCAAGCAGTTTCGGAGGAGTATGGTAACTAACATTGTGACACGAGAATTTTATATATAAGATAGAAGAGGCGGTAACCTTATGGCTAGGGCATCGAACTTGCGATCATGTGGCTGCCGTACTCTTACCTTCGTTGAAGAGCGCCCTGTCATCAATTTCCCGGTTTTTGGGCGGTTGGTTCTCGTCGTTAAATACCTCGCCGTTCTCGAAGCGTTCCTTGATGGAGCGAGCCTTTTCGGCGTTCATGTCCAATTCGCGGGAGATCTTGTCCGCTGATGTTACGGCTGAGGGTCAATAAGATAATATTACTTTTTAGACTGCTTATAACAAGCTTTCCGCCCACGGCGTTGCCGCGTGTTCGTTTCAATTTGACAGCAAAATCCCCATTAAAAAAATGATCCGCCATTTATTGAATTCATTTGTCACAAAAAATGTGATAAATGAAGAACCGCATCTAGTAAATAGTCTGAACAAAGCCTAAGCATTTGGTTTGGATAGGTGAGCCCGTTCTTGAGTTATAAAATTACAACGAAAAGTGGCATTGATTTTTATATACATAGATTATAGAGTTTCTTGCCGGCTCTTTCACTTTTTGGAACATTGCACCAATTTTTTTGACTTTAGAGAAGTACTACTGCGGCTACACATTAAGCTATACAAAACCAGTATAGGCTGGCCTTTTATTGCTCGGAAAACCTTTACAATTAGAGGTCAGCCTAAACTGGTTTGTATAGTTTGATGTGTATATCTTTTTGTTTTTTTTTATGCATTTTCCATGCTAAGACCATAAAATAATTTTAGGGAACGACGTCATCTCAAAGACGAAAATTTAAAATGTAAAGGCAAATAACGACCTGGCGGGTGAGACTCGCGGTGGCTTAGTTGGTTATAGTTCTGGTGTATCTTACTAGAAGACGCAAGTTCGAATCCTGCCCGCAGTCGGATTTTTCCTTCACTAAAATAACTTTGAAATAAAATATTTGACTTTGACGGCGCTAATCTTTCTCATTAGTCCAACGTTCATAATAATTGTATGCCCAAAATTCCATGGCAGAAACCTATCTTTGCGGTTTTTTTTTAATTCTCATTCATTTGTGCCCGGTCAATGGCAATGGGCTCGCTTCCTATAATATAGGACCTAAATACACCAAAGTAAACTGTGTTTGTAGTTACATAGTACACCTCTGCCTAACTCTATGCAGAATACTGGCTGACTAATGTTATACTAGCTTTCCGCCCGCAGCTTCGCCGGCGTGGACAACACGTTTTTTTTTTCTTGCAATTAAAATAGCCTATATTAATCAGTGATAATGTAGCATTCAAATGGTGAATATTTTTTTTTAATCGGTCCAGTACTTTTTGAGCCAATTCGTTACAAACATACTTACATACAAATATTTCCTTTTTATAATATTAGTATAGATATAGATTTATATTAGATGTTTTACGTAATGTTTACGTAAAGCCGATAAAGAGTTCAGGTGTCGAAAGATGTTCAGATTTAATGACTAAACAAAACAGAACATTTTGGCAATATTCAGAGTGAATTTGTTGCCAAATTACTGAGCTCTTGACATTGTTTTTTTTTTGTTCATATTACTTACTGCTTCAATGATGGTACTAACGGTATTTTTTTGTACCTTTTGCCATTAACCAGGCGCATATCCAAACGGCGAGCTGCTAGATTATTTTATAAAAAAAAAATCTCCTCCATCCTTCGAACTTAATAAACAAGACGACATGAAACAAAATGGCATACCTTGTTCACTTTGGAGCACCGACTGTTCATACATTTCCTTAATTTTAGCTTGTTTGCCCTGCAATAAAAAAAGTTGCTGTATTTTCTTCTGTACCTACTAATAGTTACAGTTTGTACGAAATAACTGTGAACGTCTGAAGTTGTCCGCAAGTGTTTCAGCAGTGTAGAATTTTAATAGAAAAAGTCAGTGAAAAGACATTTGGAGTTTCATTATGTTTCGCATTTGTGATTATTTTCTGTACTAATTTAGATTTTTATGTATAAAAATAATCGGCCTACCCCCGTGGGAAAAAAGCGTGAGTATATGTATGTATGTACCTATGTAAAAACAATTAGGTAAGTGAGTTTCCTGAGCGGAGTTCGGAACTGCTAACGCTTATTTCGAACAAACTGTACTACTTAATAGACATCTTCAGCTTTGTTATTAGGTATATTTTATTTATTTATTTATTCACATACTAATAGTTGTATGTGAATAAATAAATAAATAAAATGTACCTACCTAATAACAAAGCTGAAGTTTTTATTTTTGTTTAAACGCGTTTATCTCTGGAGCTACTAGTCGGATTTGGAAAATTACCTACTTTTGTATTTGATAGACCAAGTCATAAGGAAGGTGATGTATATTTTCCCTCTCACCATGAACAGTCTGCTGCGTATGTTCTGTATCTCCTGCTTCCTCTCGCGGTGTCGCTCGGAGGAGGAGTGCTGGCCCGTCTCGAACTTGCCCACAATCTCGCTCATGTTGCAGAACGACACCGGCTGCTCGCGGCTCGCTGTGTGCTTGTATGATTTCCTTAATACTGAATCTTCGTCTGTGGAGTAACGATAAATTATATTTCAAGTTATTTTAGTGTAGTAAAAATACGACCGGGGCAGGATTCGAAACTACGTCTTCTGGTTAAGTACACCAGACGTTATGACCGCTAAACAACCGCAAGTCCCACCCGCTAAGTCGAAATTTGCCTTCACACTTATAATTTACGTCTTTGAGGTGACGTGAGTGAGACGCAGGTTCGAATCCTGCCCGCGGCCGTATTTTTCCTTCACTAAAATAAATTAATAATCTTTGCATGGAAATTGCGTAAAAGAATACAAAAAGATAAATTAGATTTTATTTATTTATTGGATTATGGATTATTATGGATCTCCATCAAAAGATATATATATACCTACACATAATGATGAACACTCAAAGGGATTTTATAAGTGTACTCCTTCACTTACAGGAGACCACCTTATGCATAAAAACATTAAACAACTAAATTAAAATTTAAAAATAATTGATCCTTCTATTTTTTTTTTTGCCTTGCAAAATATCACCCTTGCTCTAAAGCAAAGACATTTAATACATTACTACTACTATTAAATCTCTTTGCTCTAAGTCACGGCCATTTGATTCGCGACATTCGCAACAATCACAACATGCTGTTGTGAACTTGTGATGTTGTCCAGCAAACGATGGACTTGGATGGACCCCATCCTAATCGAACTCGCACATGTGGTAAATGCAGAGATTTAATAGTAGTAGGGTAAATTAGTCGAATCTTTCATATCAAACAACATAAATATCACCTTAATTATATAAATGAATATCTGGATTTTCTTGCCGGCTCTTCTCTATAAGACTAACCACATGAAACCGTATAACTAGTTAGGTATAATAAGTTTATAATTAAATAAGTATTTGAAAAGTACTTGTAATTGAAATAAAACATTTGACATTGACTTTAGGTACTCGCCAGAAACAAATTGTATACCTTCTTAGATAAATGTAAAGCATAGGTCACTTTCATTAGGGCATGGGATCTCTTATAAAACGCAATTATTCGTATATTTAATATAGCTATGATGTTTTGTTGATAAAGTAAAAGGAATTTACTGAGTATTTCCATAGACTTATGAAAAAAATAAGTCTATGGTATTTCAAAGCCATAAAAAAATAGTTTTTTCGAAATAACTCTGCGCGCCAGAAGTTCGCCGTTCCGAACTGTCTTGTTGGTAAAACAACTTTAACTTTATGTAAGTAAAGTCAACAAAAAAGTAAAGTAAAAGTTGAAATAAAACTACTTTTTACGGATTTTATCGCGTTATAAAAATATCAATACAATGTAAATTCAAAAATTTACAACCCCGATAGTCTTTACACGGAGTATTTATAAACATATAAAATTTACAACTGCAAACCCACTTGCAGACAACTTCAGACGCCAACAGTTATTCTGAACAAAGTGTAAAGGACCGTAAATAATATGTCGGTGATACTTATTTCGATAATGATGTGAAACTCAACTGTGTAACACATGAGGTCGTCGACATCTGGGAGGTGAGTTCAGCAATCATTGTACCAATCGTTGTGTCAGCTAATGGCCTAATAGCCAAGAGCCTCGATCAACATCTGAGGAGGCTCTCGTTGAGTGGCTGGGTACGGGCTTGATACAGAGAGCCGTCCTTTTAGACACGGCCCGCATTGTTAGGTTTCTTTCTCTGGGGCCCTAACCACCGGTGGCTTGGACCCTGCTCCCGATGCCGGTGGACTACTATTTCTTATATTTTAAAATGTTTTTGTTTTCTTTTCAGTTTTTATAGAAATGTTTAAAAATGTAAAATAATATGAAAAAGTTTAAATAAAGGAAACATACAATCAATATCCAACGGAAACTTGAAGAAACTTAACTTAACTTCCAACGGTAACCATGTGTGTAACTCACCATCTTCATCCTCCTCCTCGGGCTCGCTGGAGCTGTGCTCGACGGGGACGCCATTCAGGTAGTCGTCAGACACGCCCACATCCATGCCCTTCGCCTTGAACCTGGATACAAGTACAAACAACTGGTTAAAACATGCTCTGGACATTCTTAGAAAAGTAAAAAATCTATTTTCCATAGCAGGATCACCAAAATTATTGCATTATGACCTGTGCCCTCTGCGTTGGGCGATATAGCCTGAGACACTCATAAATAACGTGGCTATATATTGACTAGCTTTCCGCCCACGGCTTCGCCCGCGTGGTTTCTCGGCTTTTCTGCATTTAATTTTTTCCGTTTTTGCAACATTTTTCATTTATGCTCCGCTCCTATTGGTCTTAGCGTGATGATATATAGCCTATTGCCCTCCTCGATAAATGGGCTATCTAACACTGAAAGATTTTTTCAAATCGGACCCGTAGTTCCTGAGATGTGGTGGTGTGGTGTGGAAGAGAGAGTTTGTTTGTTTACTTGAACGCGCTACGTTCAAGTAAACAAACAAACTCTTCAGCTTTATAATATTAGTATAGATAAACGAATTTTCAAAATCGGTTCAGTAAGTATTAAGATTACCCATACAACCTCACAAACTTTACCTCTTTATAATATTAAGTATAGATATAGATTAATGCTACGAATAAATAATACTCATTTATTCGTAGGATTAATGTTTTTCTTTATAAAGTTTATTACAGCAAAACAAGCCACCTGATGTTAAGTATCGTATCATTAGTTCCGACGATAACCCCCGATTAACTGATTCACTCACAATAAATAACATAGTTTAAATGCATGAGCGGCGGCGGCGGTAGCCGCTGGCTAGGTCGTCGGACTTGCGATCATGTGGTTGCCGGTTCGAAACCCACCCATTGCACTGCCGACGTGAACCCACTCATAACACAAGCATTTATCTTTACACGAGGGGTTGGCAAGAATACTAGCAATCTGCATTTATAAAAACATGCTATAAGTACTCGTACGCAATTTGTATTATCGAACAATTATTTAGGATTATTGAAAAAAAAAGTTTATCCGAAGTTTTATTGAATTAAAATATTTCAATATTTCAATTCAAAGTTTTATATCATCAGTTTGTATTAAGGATAAACGTCCGTAAACAGTATTTTATGAATTTCGCTACATTCAAACAATTTTATTGTAAAAAAAAAGCACTTAGATTATTTGAATAATTTTCAAATGCCGCCAAATATTAGACAGTAAAGTAGTGATATTATTAAATATATATTCTACACAATACCTGTGCATGTCTTCAAAACCGCACACACAATAAATATACCATAAATTTCACACAAAACCCACTATCACTGCACAGCTTCTTAGAAATAATTTTAAAACAAAATTTTCGTTCGTCTTCCACGGTACAACGATCACAATGTGATAGCCATCGGTTCTGTTCAAAGCCCACATTATTTATTACACTTATTTTACGCCATTTTCATCCTTAACTTCAGGAGATAGTGGTGAAGTGGTGTAAAAAATTGCTTGCCGTTGTAAAAAAGCTTATGGAACATGTTGGGTTACCTAAAAAATTTTCGATGTAGTGCGTTTTAGGAGGCCGGCGAGATTATCGATCGGTTTTGTATACATTGCGTGTTAATTTTAATATTAAAACACTGCCTGATATGGTTAATATTTAACTAGATCAACTGTCATGTATGCTGAACACAGCCAAATTTTAAAAACATAGTACCAAGTACCAATACATTTTATTAGATTCTAATTACAGTCAAGCAAAATTTTTTGTTATTATTTAAAATATTAATTTTAGTGATCAGCGACGTTCGTTGGTGACTGTACCAATTATTTAATTAAACATTTATATGCAATACTATGTTATCATTTATATGCAATGATAACATTGTCTATCACAATTACATTACTCATAAATATAATAAAAACAATCAGGGCTTCAACCAGCAATGTACACCTAACAAATCTAAACACTCGTTCGCAAAGTATCTACTTCACGTGAGTTCTCATGGGCAACAAAAATAGAATATCTGAAATCAACCTCTGACGCAAGTGGGTGAGCCCGATATGAACAATTTTGATACTTTCACAATAAAATAATGTTAACATACATACCATCACGCCTGTATTCCCCGAAGAGTTAGGCAGAGGTGTACTTAATGTACACCCACAGTTCGCCGGTATGTTTAGGTCCCATGTAATAGGTGGCGAGCCTATTGCCATTAACCGGGCACAAATCCAGACTCCGAGCTGCTACTGAGAATTTCATAGAAAAACCCAAATAACAGTTTGCTCGACCTGGGGATCGAACCCAAGACCTCTAGCGTAGCAGTCGCGACTGGGACCACTAGACTAACGAGGCAGTCTAAAAAAAGTCTATAAAATAATGTTTTTGAAGTAAAAAAGCTTTTTGATGTTTTTATTATAGCGTAACTAAGTATGTTTTATAATAAAAATGTGCGTGGTAAAATTATTTAATAGGAAGTTAGGTATTTAGTGGTAGAAGGTTTTTTTTCAAGGCCGAAATTAAAATTAAATTTAACATTTTGCTCGTAATCTCACAAGTCAAAGAAACAAAGTGTCCATGGAGTTTCTTGCTGGATATTTTTTAGGATTAACTTTTTGAAAACAACATAATTTTCATAATTAAATGCTTATAAAAGTTACAACAAAGATGGAAATTGTAGTGTAGTTAGTAGTTTTTAGTACCCATATTTATTATATTCAAGCTGTAACAGATTGTTTGATGATGTAAGTAGAGTATAAATGCTGACAATGCCTTGACTCGGATCCCAAACTCGGGCTTTTCGAAACAAAAGGTAGCCTGTCCTACTTCACGTTCCCATCTACCTCTATACCAGAATTCATCAAAATTGTTTCACCGGTTTAGGTGTGAAAACGTAACAAATAAACAGACAGACAAAATAACTTTTGCGTTTATAAATGCAAAATGCGATGATTATGGTCAAATACGGCCTACATAATATCACATCTCCGATAAAATAGTGTAACAACTCAAAAAGTAAAAATTTTCAGGAGAAACAAAAAAGTTCAACATTTATTTTATTTTAAATAGAATACCTGGCATTTTTTTAATAATATATACATGCATGTTATGTATTTATGAAAAAAAAGTCAATGCCACTTTTCGTTGTAATTTTATAACTCAAGAACGGGCTCACCTATCCAAACCAAATTTTTAGGCTTTGTTCGACCTATTTAGTACATGGTTTATGTGAAGTTTGCACAAAATCGATCAAGTGGTTCTTCATTTATCACTTTTAGATTTTTTTAAATACATATTATTGTACAGGATTCCTGCTTGCCCTTGCAGCGCTCGGCTGCTATACTAGCGCTTACCCACGCTCATCAACCAATAGCATCGCAGCATTGGAGTATTTGCTGAGCCCCTTGCTTTTGTAATATCTCAGATCAAATTAAAAGTTAAGATGGAACTTTGCAAACAAAGAAGTGAGGTCGGCTAAAACAACGCCTAGCCGTTTACAAACACAATTTTACACCATATAACAATACCGAAACTACGCCTTATCCTGTCAGTCGAGCTATCAAGCTATCGACAGTTCGACTGAAAAGATAAGAAGTAGTTTCGGTATTGTTATATATCTTAACTTTTTATTTGATCTGAGTATAATATGTAGAACTTATTTTAATGTTCTATAATATTGGTCATCCAAAAAGTATCCTTTTCTGTTTTAGTATTATTGTTTAACAAAAAAAGCGCGGTGAATAGCTTTGTCATCGTGTGCACTGGATTTTGTTTTCAAATTGGCTAGATATTGAGTTGGCCGATAGTACATATGGAAATATGCGATTCAAAAGTTTTTTTTTATGAATAAAGGTATAATTACTTGGCAAGTTTGGAGAGTATGGCGGCGGTCTTCTCCCGGGGCGCGCGGGGCTCCAGCGGGGGCTCGGGGGGCGCCGGCCCGGCCCCGCGCCGCTCGAACAGCTCGAAGCGGGACTTCACGTCCAGCTGTGACAGCTCCTCCAGACCCAGGTCCGGCTTGTCTGATGCTGGCAATACCACAACACCATTTCAAATATTTACAAAGATATTAATTTTCTGCTTCTTTTTTAGCATATTTTAGCATTAAATAATACGAAATGTTTACAAAGATATGAATTTTCTAATGAAAGAAAATTTCTAGTGTAGTAATTTCAAATTTCTTTCACTAGAAATTTTGTTTCATTAGAAAATTCATTATTTAATCGTGAATAAGTTATTGTATATGTCGCAATTTCTACTGCCATGTAAGTACCTACTTAGAATGTGTTATAGCCGAATAATTTGCTAAAAACCAAGAAAATGTTGAATTTCCTGCCCAACCCTGGCTTTAGACTTAAGTAAATAAGTACTTGTTCTTCTACAAAATTTGGACTAACCTCTAACGACATCTGGCGGCAACTCGACGGGATTACTCTCGCAGATGATCATCTGATGTTTCTTGGGGGCAGCTGCTGTTAAAACATAATAATTATTTATTTATCTACATAAAAACAATAGCCTACCAAGCCTACCCTAGCCAAGACCATCATAGCTGCGCTGTTTACCATATGGATGAGTGGATGAGTGACCTTGACACACTCTTTCGTGCCTGAGAGTGGCTCAAACCCAACTCCGAGCTGCTACTGAGAATTTCATAGAAAATCCTAATAATTATTTGTTCGACCTGAGAATAACAGTCGCGCTTAGGATCGCCTTTGGATTGCCTAATGAGGCAGTTTGATGTCTCTTAGTTTCTTGACGGCATATGAAGATTGCCAACCCGCAGTAGGCTAGCGTGGTGGACTATAGCCTTATCCCTCTAATTCTGAGAGGAGACCAGTGCCCAGCAGTGGGACAATGTAATGTAATGGTACATTACCGTCAGTCTCGTCGTCTCCGTCGACGGGCTTTGGCTCGAACAGCTGTTTGAAATGCGGCTTGCAGTACAGCGACGTATGGTCGCTCTGGTACGTCTCAACTCTACACAAATGACAAACGACAACGTTATAATGTGAGATAATTGGTTCGAAACCCACCCAATGCACTACTGTTGTGAACCCACTCGTAAAAGCATTTAGCTTAGCACGAGGGGTTATGAAGAATACTAGTAACGTGCAACTCACATTGTTAGTAAGAACGTAGTACTCGTACTGCCCTCCCACAGAATATCGACGTTCAAGTAGCAGTATGCATACTATTGCGTATCGTTTGGTGAGTGTGGAGGCCCATACCTCCCTCAGTACCCTTCCTTCTCCTTCCCGTCACTTTTTCTTAAATACGCTCGATAACGCATCTGCAACTCCTTTGGTTTTGCAGATGTCTATGAGCGGCGATGACTACTTACCATCAGATAGCCTCAGATCAAATAAAAAGTTAAGATGGAACTGCGAACAAAGAAGTGAGGCCGGCTAAAACTACGCCTTGTCGTATACAAACACAATTACACGCACACACGTATACCTTATCTACCGAAACTACGCCTAATGCTGACAAGAAAAGGCGTACTTAGTTTCGGTATACGTGTGTGCGTGTAATTGTCTTTGTATACAACAAGGCGTAGTTTTAGCCGGCCTCACTTCTTTGTTCGCAAAGTTCCATTTTAATTCCAGATCTGAGCAGGTAGAAGTTTGAAGCGGCGGTAGCCTAATGGCTAGGGCGTCGGACTTGCGATCATGTGGTTGCCGGTTCGAAATTCACCCATTGCACTACCGACGTGAACCCACTCGTAATACAAGCATTTAGCTTAGTACGAGGGGTTAACAACATTACTAGTAATGTGAGACGAATGAATTGAATTGAAATCGAATTGAATTGCTAGTAAGCTTTTTTTTAAAAAAGCTCGCCTGTTCGCTTGCCGACTTATCCCATATAAAAAAAACACTTATCCTTCTATAGTTGTAATACTAACGTGAGCTGCTTGTTGCACTGCACACATCTGAAGCACTCCTTGTGCCAAACCCTCTTCTCAGCCTTGATGCGTTCCATGGCGTACACGGGCCGCGAGCACTTCTCGCAGTGCGGGATCGAGTCCGTGTCTGTGGCAGCTTTCATCTTCTTGAACAGCTTCTCCGAGCTCTTCGACTGGAATAAACATTACATCACATAACATACCATTACGCCTGAATTCTCCAAAGGGTTAGGCAGAGGTGTACTGTACACCCACACTTCGGCAGTATGATTAAGTCCCTTGTAATAGGGCGCGAGCCTATTGCCATTCACCGGGCACAAATCCAGACTCTGAGATGCTACTGAGAATTTTATAGAAATAATAACACTTTGCTCGACCTGAGAATCGAACCCCAGGACCTCTAGCGTAGCAATCGCGCTTAGGACCACTAGACTAATGAGACAGTCATAAAGAGGGAGAATTTAAGATACCTATCCTTTGAGAAAGTTCTCTTTACAAAAATCAGTAGCCCTAGCATGATAGCCTAGTGGGATGACCATTGGACTGCCAAGCCAAACGTCTGGAGTTCGAATCCAATGTATGCACCTCTGATTTTCGATTGTATCAATAAATGCTTCAACGGTGACAACATGTCCGAGAGATTTTCTAGACGGTCTGGCGGCCCGCAGTAGGCTAGCGTGATGGACTGTAGCTAAATTGTACCTCTCATTCTGATATGAGACTCGTGCCCAGCTGTGGGACAATGTAATGGGTTGTTGATGATGATGATGAGTATTAATAATTATCAAGCGCTTAACCTTTTGAACGCCAGAGTATAAACGTATCGCCGTACCCCTGAGGCCAGGCCACTTTTTCTGTCAAATGACATTCATAAATGAAAACACACTAAAGTAATGCGACGTATATTTGTCATATATTTGTGACGTTGGCGTTTAGGGTAAGATTTCGTTTGTCACATATATGTGACAATGGCGTTCAAAAGGTTAAAAAAACGGTTAAGAAAACATCGTGAGGAAACCGAGTAGGCTAGCGTGGTGGACTACAGCCTAATTTGTCTCCTTCTGTGAGGGAACCCTTGCCCAGCAGAGGAACATTGTAAGCTAGTGTTTCGAATAGACCAACATTTCCATTTTTGGGGATAACAGCCCGCTACGCCATACCATACCATTGGGTCACACTCCATCTTTTGTTTATCGCAACCTATTAACTTATTAAATACTTACAACCGATATGGTCCCTTCATCCTTATGGCGTCTGGACTTGGTCTTCTTCTTGACCGTCCTCTGCTCCGAGACCTGGACCTCCTGGTAACTCCTCTGGACCCTCGACTCCGTTTGGATGAGGGACTGAGACGACTCCATGGTCGCTGTCGCCGTAGCTAGTGCCATTGCTTTGTGCTCTGCAACAGATGAAAAAAGCTAGGATTATCTTTCATATTCATGTACTTATAGCATTCTATTAGTTAGTATAAGAAATAGACACAATTATGGACCGTGTCAGGCACAGAAACATTTTTGAAAGTAAGACAGTGGAAGTGAACTTAAATTTCTTATCCATATACCATCACGCCTGTATTCCCGGAGGGTTAGGCAGAGATGTACTTAAAGTACACCCACAGTTCGCCGGTATGTTTAGGTCCCATGTGATAGGGGGCGAGCCTATTGCCATTCACCGGGCACAAATTCAGACTCCGAGCTGCTACTGAGAATTTCATACAAAAACCCAATAACACTTTGCTCGACCTGTGGATCCTACCCAAGACCTCTAGCGTAGCAGTCTCGATTAGGACCACTAGACTAACGAGGCAGTCAGTAATAAATATGTAGACACAATTATGGACCATGTCAGGCACAGAAACATTTTTAATAGCAAGACAGTGGAGGTGAACTTAAATTTATTATCCATATACATTATTATTATTTATTTTTCTGCCCTGTGTATTCTTACACATAGTGTATCTGTTTTAGTTTGACATTGCGTTCTCATTTGCTGAGAACCTTCTTGTAATTTTAGTCCCGACTTCAGGCTAATTATGACATAAACCTCCAATGCACTCACATCCTGTTATCGGCATAATGTACCAGCAAATTATGTTAAAACAATATATTTTAAAAGAGTGTCTATGGAGTTTCTTGCCGGATTCTTCTCCATGAGATCAACTTTTTGGAACCGTGCAACTAGAGTCAATAACGTTTCATAAACGCTTGTGAAAGCTTATTTGAAATAAAAACATTTGATTTGATTTGATTTGCCCCCCCCCCCCCCCCCCCCCGCCCCAAAACACATTTAGCGCAGAACCCGGTCATTGTTGACCGTATATGAATCGATTAGAATATTTATTAATTATTTTTTAATTGCGAACGGTTGATCATATATACCTATACCTATACATATTTTATGATAAGGTCGAATGAAGCACTACGAAATTACAGATAACAAATTTCCTAGATTTGAGAGAATTTCTTAATATACACTATAATTTAGACGCATAAGCTTATAAATATTAATGGAGCTTTGTTTTTAACAAGTAAAACTCACGTGTAAATAATTATCAGAGAAGGATGTCGTTCCACTCTATGATGAACAAATGGTTATTAACTTTTTTATGGTTTTTTGTATGGTTAACAAAAAAACTTACACTGATTTAAAGTCATAAATATTCAGAAATGAGTAATGTTAGCAGAGAAAGCAGTAAAACTACACAGTATTTATTTGAGCGAAAGAGATTTGCATTTCTTCGCAATTACTTTCGGAAATAGACCTCAACTAACAACATTGTTAACCTTAACACTGGTTAACTATAGAATTGAGGTCATCTCGTCGTTTTTGCTCTGATTTCATGCATTTTACAAAAAGCTTTGTCAATAGTCAATGATATATTTATGACACCTTTTTCGGCCATAAGTCATCACTTTACATCGCGGTACATCGTAACATATGACACATGATAGATATGATCAGACATGATCGCTTTTGTCGCGTTTTGAGCTACTTATCTCATAAACAAGCTGAAAACGACTCAGCGTTGCTATGAAGAGCTATGCTTGGTAGTGCACTATTGGATCGAATCATAACATAACATAACATACCATCACGCCTATAGTCCCCGAAGGGTTAGGCAGAGGCGCACTAATGTACACCCACATTTCGCCGGTATGTTTAGGTCCCATGTAATAGGGGGCGAGCCTATTGCCATTAACCGGGCACAAATCCAGACTCCGAGCTGCTACTGAGAATTTCATGGAAAAACCCAATAACACTTTGCTCGACCTGGGGATCGGACCCAGGACCTCTAGCGTAGCAGTCGCGCTTAGGACCACTAGACTAATAAGGCAGTCAGGATCGAATCAGAAATGAAAAAATCTGTAGAAGAATAAAAGGGGAAAGGGAACGGATTTATAAAGCGAATGGGAGCCCCGGAGCCGGCGCCGCTTAATAATCTTTGCATGGAAAATGCCAAAAAAATCAAAAAATTAAAAATAGTAAAATTTAATTTGTTAATATTTTTTTAATTTGTTTCCATCACAGAACATTTTAACTGTTCTGTGGTGTCCATAGTGTCACAGATATTTTTCCACTAGGTAATTATACAATTTATATAAAACAATGTACTCTTTTATACTTAGGTCTATAACGAAAAGTCCGCGACCATGCTAGGCCAGGGTGGGTCGCTATTATCATACAAACTCTGTGTATACAGGGTGAAATGCGGCCTTAAAAAGTAAGTAATCGCAAAATCAACACGTCACTTATCGCAATCACACGCGGAATTAAAAACACGTTAATCAAAGAATTAAATTAATTAATTAATGGGGAGTCTTCGAAGCGCGACGTCAGTTTCTAATGCCCATCGTAGACACGCGAACGTTCGTCCGTCAACGCTAAGTAATTGATTGCCGGTTTGTTATTGTTGTGAAGATTTCTGCTGAAACTAAATTATGGCTGTATTCTTATGGGATAATTTGGCAAACGAGCACGCAAGCTACCTGATGGTAAGTAGTCATCGCCGCCCATGGACATCTGCAAAACCAAAGGGTTGCAGAGGCATCGCCGAGCCTATTTAAGGAATAGGGAGGAGAAGGAGAAAAGGAGAAGGAAGGGGACTGAGGGAGAAATTGGGCCTCTGGCGCTACAACTGGCTGTGAGAATCGAACTACAGTTCAGTCAAGATGTCTGTCAGATGATGCGTGTCTATAGTGATCCGCAAGTGGCATTTATTAACATTACGACCACAGCGCAAATTCTAAAAAATAATGTATAACAACATAATAAATGTATGTACATAGATAGTAGAGATTCATTTGAAATAATTTAACACATTTTGATCTTGAACCATGATTTACGAGTTGAAGGTTATTTATCAGCCCGAACTGCACAATTCTTTCATAGCGATACTATATGCTAATAAAATAAACGGTATATAAATAGTATATACAAAACAATAACTATAGAATGCCTTCCTCCTCTCTCCTAAATTGCCGTGCCCGACAGGGTCCATGATTGATACCTACTAAATTACTGTGTAACACCTGTTAACATTGTGGAGTGCAATAAATATATTGAGTATTGAGCTTAGAGGAAGGAGTAAGACGTAAATACGCATATTCATCATAATTCATTTATTTAATTTATGAGCACATAATAAAAATATTCTAGAAAAACTTCATACTAAAAGTATAGGCTCGTAAATAGGTTTTTAGGTCACTACCAACATTCCTGAATGTCATTTTAATTTTGTTACTTTGTTCTGAAATCTCTTTTAAGTTTCATTGACAATTTTCAAATAAATACAACCTTATAATTATCTATACAACCAGTGCCGGGTAATATCGACTTCTATAGGATGATTTTTTGTTTTTTCATTTACTTTTTTCTGAAATCTCTTTTTAGTTTCATATAACGTTGCCTTGCAATAACGACTTCCATAGGTTTATAATTATTTATATTTAATTATAACACAAAACAATAAATTACCAAAAGTTACGGGAGCCATGATCAGCATTTTCATCCAATTTATTGTCACTATTGTTCACTAAAACACAAGCACCGAATGCCGAGCAAACACAAAAAATCACCAAACACAGTTTTCAACAGATTTCTGTCTAACTTGCGCTCTCGGACGCTTTCATATAACTGAGAGTATTTCACCAAAACATATCATATTTATACAAGAGTAGGTACAGTCATTTTTGTACGTTGTAAATATTGATTCATTGAAATCGTAAAATTGGAGTATTACAAATAGTATGTACTCATCTGTCGTTACAGGAATGTGGGTAGTAGGAAAGTGGGTGAAGGATGCATCAACAGCTCCCGTATTCCGTCAGAAGTCTGACAGCTGCTATGACTAATATGCATGCTATCCCCTATCTTCTTATGAGAAAAAATATGAGCGAAAAAGGGATGCCATATCTTTTAGTCATTGCTCGAAAATCCTACTCATACTAAGCGAACATGACATATTTACTACTACTATAAAAGAAAACCTGATTCCCCAAGTTTGTTTTGGTATTCAGACTTTTCACGAGTTGTTACGTCTGCGAATGACTCAGTAAAAGGGAGGGGTGGCAAAACTAATCATTCCCGTACAACTGTCATACGGTACCTACGAGATGGTTGCGAATACCACATACGCACGGCTACACATCAAGCTATAAAAAACCAGTATAAAATGCTGGCCTCTTATTGTACAAGTAGACAATGCGAGATCAGCTTTAACTGTTTTTTATAGGTTCACCTGTAGCTGTGTGTTTGGGATTGCCGTGTTTGGGATTGGGACTTCGACCATAATTAATAGAAATTTCCTCGAACATAATATTGTATCATATCTGATCCAGACACAAATTCGAATCTACCTCAGGATAATATGGTGAGTGAGTTTTAAGTTAATATGAATGGTAATAATTTAGCAAAATAATGTTTTAAACCAAAATAATTCTGCTTACCCCTTTTGAAATAAAGCTTGAGATATAACCGCAACGCAGGACGAATCACCAAAATTTGTTTGACGTGGGTAGTCTCGTAAATTATTGTTTACGTGTATTTGGCGCCATTCCATGTACCATTCCGTTTTTCACGTTTATTTGGACTCCGCCGCGTAATTCCTGATTATGCAAAATTTTGCATGAAGAGCAAAACGGTGAATGTACCTATCTTTGGAATGGATTTGTCACGATATTTATGGGCCGAGTCAGGAATAGATACTACATCACTTCCCGTGTTGTAAGAGACAACTAAAGGTTGGGCTAAACTGGGGAATAGGTCTCTTATAAGCGGCTGCGGCACTATGCTTTTAAAGTCGCAGTTTTGTGCTGAGATAGGAGCCTTTTCAGGAGTTTTTTAATTTGTATTTAATAAATTAAGTGTTCTGTAAAAAAGTTTTCTTTGTTTCGAAACTTGATGACGTTATATATCATGATATTAGGATCATTCGTGCAAGTCATGCAATTGTAATTTCTAGAAGACGCAAATTTTTTGGCAACACTTTCTTGTAAATTGTAAGCATTGGTAATGTTTGGAGTAATGATTGTTATATTTATCGTAAATATAATCCAAACAGTTCCAGTTTCTTACAAATATAACTTTTTAATGCATCCAATAAAGAAATTAAGAACGAACCCTAAAAATCTGGCACTCGTAAAAATTTATTCTTCAAACATCAGCGCCATATTTTAATGTGAAAGAAACAAGCTTACCAAAAGCATTCACAGTATATTTATGCGGCATTCGTTTATAGGTTAAAACATTCCCGCGCGCCCGGTGAATCAGAACAAGAGCATGGCAACACTAAAAAGTCAATTTTCTAAATTTAGAATCGCCCCAATTAAAGATGGCGCTTCGAAATACGACACCTGTTTTTCTTCAATTAAACATTGTGTAACAACAGGATAAAGGAAAACTGTTCTGTTTTTGTTTTAAAATGTATCTTGGATTGTTATTAATAGACTTTATGAGGACACTGCTGCTAATAACCAGTGATATGTCGTAAGAGACTAAAATAAATCTGGGTATCTAAATTGACGCAAATTGTTTGCTTCTCCAGGGCAGTCGGTTTGAACAAATTTCCGAAACATTGGACGAATGGGACGAGTATTCAACTTTGCACTCATTCGAAAGGGCACCGTAATTTGGCAATAGTTAGGTATGTTCCAAATAGCATGTGGATTTATAACGGTGTCTATATCTTTACCCAGAAGATTTTTCAAATATTTGTCGCTAATTATTAAATTTATAATTAATTAATTAATCATTTTATCGTAAAGCAGCGTCGGTTTTATAAAATAATCCTTTTAACACATGCAACATTGCCACAATAAAACTAATAATTCTCAGAAAGTATGATTGAGTCTTCAAAGACCTTTTACGTGAACCATTAATTAGAAGTTACGAAGGAAGTGTCTTAAGTGGAAGTTTCAAGAAAACTGTTCTATATCTTTAAATTATTTTAAGTACTTGGCAATCTTGTCGCTATTGAGGTCGAGGGTGAATTCGAAACCGCAATCACTCCAATCTGAACAACTCAAAGAACGCATAAGTATAACCCTTCTTCAGAGATCGAAAATATTTAAGGATTTTCTGATAGTAAAAAGAAAGGATATAGTTTTCGATCAAAACCAATGACTATAAGAAATAAAGATATAAAGACTTTCATTGAATACAAATCAATTTGTGAAAAAAGACTATTCTATTATAAAGAAATTAAAACGTCCAACAAATCGTGGCGTTTCATATAAAATACAAGACAGTAGTTTCTTAGAAGTCAGTGCTCGGTTAATTTGTGAAGATTACGGTTAAAGCAATGTCGGTCAAACGGTCATTATAAACATCGGAGCAATATAATACCGTGAATATAATGGCTTGTCTTTGTATTCGTTACGTTTACAGATTTTTTATAATTTCCGTGTTAATTTTGCGGTTGAAGAATCGGGAGCGGGAAGAATTTGTTGGGTAAATGGGTCGCTTGATTTTAGTATGTCCTTTTGACATGTCCTACTGCGGCCGACCTATTAATCTTTATTTTAATCAGACAAGTACAAGCAATCAAGTACTTTTTTGTATACAATGTCACTTTTTGAAACATATACATTTTATAAGTACCTGCCAGTAACTCTACAGTAGTTGATATTGTGGTGTCGAATGTATTACTTACTTAATTTCAAATTGGGTATTCATTTGCAAGGTCAAAACGCACAAGACTTGTAGAATCGAGAATTCTAGAAGATGTGGCATAAAAATCAATGCGCACCATACGCTGACGAACGCGTAAGGAAAATTGTTTAGAAAAGTAGCCATCTTAGGAATTGTCGCCTTGACCAGATTGATACTTGATTTTCCATGTTTATATTCAACGTTAGATTTCACTGATCGTTCGCAGGTACTTATCAATACATTGATTTATTGCTTGTTAAGAAGTTTTAAGCCAGGATAGCCCTGTCTTCAGAAACCCATAAAAACTTCATTCATCACATTTCGACCGTTATAATTTAAAACTTTCTATAATTATTTATATGACATCGCTAGAGTCCTAAGCCACTATTTTGCTTGGTATAATCTGCAGCTCCAGACCAGCAAGGAGACATTCATTGTTAGACGAAAGAGTAAAAATAAAGAGAGATACCTAATAAACATAAAACAAGAGTACCAATCAATTGTGTACTTGGACAAGATAGCACTAAGACCATATTGAACAGAAATACATTACACATATAAAAAACAAAGCAACACAAAAGGTAACACAAAAGCAGCTTCCGCTTTTAGAGATGTGATGAGTAGGTATTAGGTTAGAATGCGAAGTTCTAATAGATTTAGTACCCACGTCGGGCTATACAAAACCGCGCATTAGCTGCGCGGGCGCAAGCAGTGTTGAAAACATCGCCTGCACCTTAAAAGTAGTTCCTGATAGAATGCATCAACATCGATAATTTTATGCAAATGCAAGTTCCATAGAAATGCAATGTATAAGTAATGAAAACAATCAATTGTATGTAATTTTTGCGTGTTGTGTATCTAAAACATATCGTCTGATAGTTATGCAATGGTATTTTATAACTGTAGAATGTCTTTAAAATGTTCGACGTTATTTATGTGAGGATCTGGTGAACAGAACACGATAATTGTCTCGTGAGTCGTGATTTAGAAAAGTCTAATAGATAAATTGAAAAAAAAAACTAAGTTTCTATTTTGAAATACATAAGACCGAGTTGCCTAGAAGATCTCTTCTAGGCAACTCGGTTGGTCGTTGGTCGCGAAAAGGCCGTCTAAGTATTGTGTTTTAAGTCAAATTAAGTATGTCCTAAGTTACTATTTTCTGTGTACAATAAAGAGTATATAAATAAATAAATAAATAGTTGGTGAACGAGGAGAGAGCTTTAGACTAGCTTTGTTCTGAAATCCTCATCTCTCGTTCCAGACTTCACATAAAATCTGCAATGGCACGGCGAAAGCGTGTTAATATCTGGAATCGCTTACAAGTCGTTCGCTCCTCATATTATTGTACTCGGCGAAATTCTGTTTCTAGATATATTTTGGATGTTGAGTGGGTGTAATGCACTGACGCGTCTGCGCCAAAACACATTGGGATTCACGCGGACACGGATTTTATGTGGAATTGTGCGATACTTACACGCGCGGATAAATTTATCTACAGAGGGAAATTGGATTTTAGCGCAAAAGACACGATTCTGCTGTCAAATTCAATGAAATTCTTCAATTGCTACAATTGACTTAAGTTGGTAATTTTCCTTTAATAAACAATGACTTCGAAGGAAGTATTATTGTAAACGTAAACTATTAATTAGTTTATTTTTTGTTTTAACCATGCGGTGAAATAATAAGAAAGGTTGGAGACGCGTAAAAAACATTAATTATTCAAAATAGACTAGACATAAAAAGAGTTTAACGATTTTTGCAGATCGTGTAACGTAATTTTAACGTTATATTGTGATGTGAGATTTTACTGTATCTAACTAATTTAGATGAAAGGTTAAATATGCTAAAGGCATTAAGATAACGACTTCAATTAAGAGAAAAGGCTTAGATGAAGAATTTATTGGCACAGCCATCATTCTGATGTCTCTTCATAGTAGCTAATTAAGTATAATTAATTAATAATGAAGAATGTTAACGAATTTTGATTAAGAGCACTCCATATTCTCTGTTAAAAATAAAAAATACTAGTGAAAGAATTACTTCGATACGTCAATTAGTTTCCGTTTTAGAAGTAAAACAAGTTGTAACCGAACGACGCGGGCCGCCGGTTACGGTGTGACGTCATAGGACAACGCGCTCAGTCTGGCTCACTCAGTCCGCTCGCAGTCGCGCGTCTGTGCCGTCGAAATTATACCTAAATTCTTTTAAAAATGTCTAATCCAAATACTAGAAAATCGTGTGTTGTGCCTAAATGTAAAAATACATCTAAAAAGTTGTTTTTTATTGTTCCAAAACACGTTAAAATGCGAAAAAAATGGATAAAAGCTATTTATTTATTTATTTTTATTATGGCACTAAATAAATAAATAGCTTTAATCCATGTTTTTTGCATTTTAACGTCTTTTAGAACTATAAAAAAACCGGCCAAGTGCGAGTCGGACTCGCGCACGGAGGGTTCCGTACCATTACGATTTATGACGTATTAAAATAATCTACTGACTGACTGAGATCTCGTTCGAACAAATTTTCGTTAGAAGTTTACATGGAAGAAATGTACATCATATATTTGTTTTAGTTTTATTATTCTCTTATTTCAGAAGTTACTGGACACACACACACACACATTTTACCACTTTGGAAGATTCTCAGGCGCAAACTATTTAGTTTAGAAAAAAAATATATCAGAAACCTCAATATCATTTTTGAAGACCTATTCATAGATACCCCACACGTATGAGTTTGATGTAAAAAAATAATTAATATCAGTTCTAAGTATGAGGAACTCCAAAAATTTTCTGTTTTTTAGGGTTTCGTAGCCAAATGGCAAAAAACGAAACCTTTATAGATTCGTCATGTTTGTCTGTCCGTCCGTATGTCACAGCCACTTTTTTCCGAAACTATAAGAACTATGCTGTTGAAACTTGGTAAATAGATGTATTCTGTGAACCGCATTAAGATTTTAGAACTTAGAACTAAAACTCAATTTTTTTTTTCATCGAACCCATACGTGTGGGGTATCTATGGATAGGTATACAAAAATGATATTGAGGTTTTTAATAATACTTTTTTCTAAACTGAATAGTTTGCGCGAGAGACACTTCCAAAGTGGTAAAATGTGCCCCCCCCCCCCCCCCTGTAACTTCTAAAATAAAAGAATGATAAAACTAAAAAAATATATGATTTACATTACCACGTAAACTTCCACCGAAAATTGGTTTGAACGAGATCTAGTAAGTAGTTTCTTTTAATACGTACATACATACATACATACATATTGTTACGCCTGTCTCCCATGGGGGTAGGCAGAGACTATAGATTTCCACTTGCTACGATCCTGGCACACTACTTTCGCTTCATCTACATTCATTAATCTCTTCATGCATGACAGTCGGTTTAGGGTGCTCGGAACCTGGCCTTTTTTAAGAACATCCGCAATTTGGTTGCGGAACGTTTGCCGAGGTCTTCCCCTTCCAACTCGTCCATCCATACTCACCATATATACTTGTTTCGTCAATCTACGTTCATCGATTCTCTCTACATGACCAAACCATCTTAACATACCTTTCTCAATCCTTGTTACTACATCTTCTTTCATTCCACAACGCTCCCTTATCACACTGTTTCCCACTCTATCTTTTAGCGTCACACCACACATACTTCTTAATACGTCATAAATCGTAATGGTACGGAACCCTCCGTGCGCGAGTCCGACTCGCATTTGGCCGGTGTTTTTTTCTATTTTTGTGTGAAAATCTTAATGCGGTTCACAGAATAAATCTACTTACCAAGTTTCAACAGCATAGTTCTTATAGTTTCTGAGAAAAGTAGCTGTGACATACGGACGGACAGACAGACATGACGAATCAATAAGGGTTCCGTTTTTTGCCATTTGGCTACGGAACCCTAAAAATAACTTTTCCGGCGAATTGGTAGTTGTATTTTTATATTTAGGCACAACACACGATTTCCTACTATTTATTATAAAGAGGTTAGATCCATTTGGAGATAAAAGTACAGTTTCTTGTTGTGAAGACCATTTTGACTTTCGTTTTTATTCCTCGCATTTCGGCGGCAACGAAATGACTATATTTTGTTGATAAATAATGCGCAACCATTAATCCATCTATTTTGGGTAGATTATCCGATTGCCCTTTTTCGAATCCTTAATCCATTTTATTAATCGAATAATATTTACTATTATTAGACTATTAATTTAATACGCTATTAAATTAATAGTCTATTACATTATAATAAGCTATTACACCTACTACTATAACCGCTGGCGACTTGACACTATAGTGTAATTAGATTTCATTACACTATGTTGATAGTAAGCGGGCCGCGGCCCGCGCGGCGCGTTGTAACATGACGTCACAAGCGGTCACGTGACTGTTAGCGGGACTCGATATTTTTCGAAACTTTGAATGCCAATAAAATCAAAACTACTAGGTATTTTTGACTACAACAAAAACTAGTGTATTTGTATACATACAGGCTTTACGGAGACAACATTTCAAGCGATTTAGCATACCTAGTAACATTCTCCATTAAGTAGTATATAATTAGCTTGCCCTTGTGCCTATAAAGTTTCCTAGACTCGACAGAACTTAATCTTTCTCTAATACATTGAACTGTCGCAATAGATTAGTTGACTTATTATTTTTACTGCCTCATAAAAAAACTAGAATATACAACAACACAATAGAGCCGAACAATAAAAAAAAAGAATCCAGTGCATCACATCTATCCCCACCATAAATTTAAAACGCTTATTATCTTAGTTTTGGTTGGTTTAATTATTTTTTTCAGTACCTACACGTATTATATTTTTTATAATTTCCAAAAACTACTCCAGTACTGAAAGGTAATACGGAAAGGTCGTGTTAAATAGATGACCATAACAAAGGTACTAGAGACTGGTATAAATAAATAGACTATACAAAACAATCAGTCCATCCATACAGTATTGCAATGTACCTAAAGCATTTATTTTTCCTCATGACACGCAGACTAAAATTTATCCTTCTAAATTCGCAACAACACCCACTTCAAAACCCAAATAAACAGATTTGCTAAATATTATTAATTGTAATATTCAATACTTACCTACTTCAATTGTATTCCACAAAACAAACATTCCTTAAAACCGAAGATACGTTCAATAAATAGCAATAGTATTGGATTTACTTATTGCCCCTTATTTGCCGAAACTGAGTCTTGAGTCGGCACAGCGCAGTTTATTAGCAGTACAGACCTATTGTCTTATATTGTCTTGGCAAAGATCAAAAGATTTTTGTCAAAATGGAGTAATGCAATCAATAAACTGAGCGGTAGATCATTTTTTTTTAAGTGTTAACTCGGCAAACGAGCAGGCGAGCTAGCTGTTGAAAATTATAATAAGTAGTCATCGCCGCCCATGGACATCTGCAATACCAAAAGAATTGCAGATGCGTTGCTGAGCCTATTTAAGAAAAAGGGAGGCAAGGAGTAAACCAGAAGGAAGGGGACTGAGGGAGGAATTAGGCCTCTTGCGCTCCACACTCACCGTACGAAACGCAATATTAAGTATGTATACTGCTACTGGACTTTTCTCCTTTATTATTCAGATCATAACGTTACCCGACAAGTTTGCCCGTCGTACCTATGTATATTGGCTAGATTAGGTACTACAAGTTACTTCGCATTTCATACCAGAAAGATCTTAAATAAGAGCTAACATATTAACAATACTAGTGACGATTAAAAGCGGATTTATCTCCTCTTGTTTGCCACTCTCTGACATAGCCCGTATGTCTGACACCCTGTGAGATTCACCATGTTTCACTAAGCTCAAGATGTCATAAATTATGCCTGAAATATCACTGCAATGCGCGAAACAGAAGCAGTTGGCAGTTCTATATAATTTGCTTCATTTGTTTTTTACGACAGCAATTTATTAATTAGAGATGATAAATTAGATTCTTAGCAAATTGCTTTTAATTTGCATAATGTAAAGAACGGCTAGCTACATAAATTAGCATTTCTGCACTTAATAGCCTTTTATTGTCTAATTTATCATCATCATCATAACTATCACATTTAAATTGATGTCTTTCCTTTATTTCTATGTTAAGAAAGTTTTTAACAGAGCCGTAACAAATCTGCAATGTTACTTGCAGTATAGATTTAGGGAGTTATTCTTGAAAACAGTCAATAAATCTTTTAAAAACACTTTTACAAGTCAATGTTGTACAATTTTATACGAAATTGTATTTTTCATTTCCCTAACTGATAACCGAGAAAAAACGCCGAAACAAACAGAGAATCATGGTCTCTTTTTATTTAAGAAGCTCAACGACCCGTCGCACGACGATACCAGATCAGCAAGAGATTTGCGGAGATCAAGTAAAAAAACAGAATATTCTGTTTTGAAACAGGAAGCGAGTGGTCGCAAATATCATTTACCAAGGCATTTATAAGGGACTGGGACTACTTGAGTAAAAACGTAATTAAAACTCGAAGCAATTATAGAAGCAGCATGTGAGGCATTTCCCCTCCTCGCACCATATTGACCATACGACCATGTGAAATATTCTTTCTACACAACTTGCGTATTCTGTATATCTCTTGGTATCTTTTTACGTGTTTATGATTCCTATATACGACGCTTCTTCGTTATTATTAAACAAGGCCGTTGTTTGACATACAATTCATTTAAATTTGACATTTATTATCCGTCAATGTATCCTCCTTGGCTCTTCCCAATTATGTTGAGGTTTGCTTCCAGTCTAACCAGTACCTATATACATATCAGTATTTTACACAAAGCGGCGGCCATTAGACCTCCACAACCCTTTTCTGAGCATATTCGAATGTAGATTATTGCACACCAAAGAACTTAATGCGAAGAACAATTGACTGGTTGTCAGGCTTTTGACAACCACTAATGATTGTCATGCCACTCATGACGACCACCTTCGTCTGACAACTGGTATGTACCGACGACTCTCCAAGACACAGAGGGTCTCCAAGTGATAAGAACGGTCATTGACTTACCGTGGCGCAGGCGCAACTTACCCTTGAATATCTCTTGACTTGATAACATAAACCCCATGTGCTAGTCAGAAAAAGTTTTACATACAAACACAATTCAAACTTTCATTTTAATATTCGGATCTCGTAATGATCTACTAGCAACTTTCACCGAGCAAAATAGAACTGTTGACATTTCAACGAAAACTGAAAGCAATAATCTAAATCAAAACTAGTGCTGGAATGGTATTCAATAATTGATAACACCGTTCGCACCTGAGACTTTGGCACAAAACCCTCCGAGCTAATTTAAGACGCATACCACGAACCAAGATGTAATTTAATTAAGAGTTTTAGTAGCCCAGAATCCATCCGCTGGACTCGATCTGGTTGCAAAGGAAGTAATGGGATTTCCACCTGTCCCCATCAATGCATTCCTTCATACAAAGTCTCGTGTAAATAACCAAGACATTTTATACTTGTATCTGAATCACACTTACAATCTTGCGTTTCATCTTACATCTACAAAACGTTGTTAATATCTCTCTAAATTTGCTGGCCGTCAACAAATATCTGTATCCAAAACATTGTAACTTTGCGCGCAGGAATTATAAGCATACATCGATTTTACAAGTGATTTGTTCAAGTAGCTCGATGTTACCCGTCGTCGAGTTGCATTTTCGCGAGCGGCAACACTGAGCGCACCTGCAGCGATGCGCGAGCGCACGCAAGATTCGATTGGCTAATTTTAGCAGCACGAAGCGGTTATGTCACAGCAGTCACGGCAGACAATGCTTCAGCACCTCATCTAGTCGCGTTAAAATATATTGCAGCTTATTTCGCTACTTCCTTGTAGTTGAAGTCTAATAAATAATTATAAAATTAAATACCTATAAAATTGGTATCAATTACACGGGTACTAAGGTTTCGTTGTACACACAATAACACATTAAGTATTTCTATTGATTTGCTTGATTGCCTTAAGATCTTATCAGGTAAATTATCTGATCAAGTTTTGTAGTTAAAAAAAGAGAACTTATTTAGGAAGTTGTATTGAATAATGAACATGCAGATCCTGAAGCACAATGACAAATTAATGGTTTTTATCAATAAACCTATCAATCCGAAACGCCAGATGAGATCCGAGTATAGACATAGTAAACGAGCACTAACTCTTATTAAGGACGCCACGCACCATCAATTCTTGTCTCAAGTCAAGCTACACACGTTTTGGTCCGAAAACCCAACAGACACTAAACATATATCAACGTCTGTTACGTAATATCTCGACAACTATTTATGGAAACACATAATTCGCTTATTTTCATTCTGCCAAAGTTAAATTTAAGCTTTTTGATATTTGATCCCTATATTTTATGAGGATGGAAGAAGATTTAGGTGATAGTTGAACTGCAAAATCAATGTCAATCCTTTATGTGACTGTAAAACCTGAGTTACCTGTTCTATTTTCAATAACAATCAATGCCATCATACCTATCTGATTTCATATTAAGATTCATTCACTTACAACATCCACTACACAATATTCCGTTCATCTTAAAAAACTGTCCACAGACCACTTTCTAGCACTTAGGTAATCATTTCCACTGTGTATACTTTGTCCACAAATCATAACAATTCCACACAATCAAATACGTTTGACTTAGTCCGTGTGACTTAAATTATAAAGAGCGACAACAAAACGGAGTATTATCGTGTTGTGTACATAGGTGTGTAGACCGATACCCGACACCCGCCTCATTGTACAATCGCTAACACTTCAGGTTATACAAAACTGTCAAATTTTTCCAAATGATTTTAAACCTTAAAATGTTAGCAATTAAGTTCAAAATCAACTGAGAAAATTTGAAACTTTTGTGGTTACTTGATGTGCTGACGACTGTACTTAGACCACACATCGATTATAGCATGTAGGTAGTTCCATTTGGACAAAGATGCGACGGTGATTCACCAGATGTAATACACTATTTGACAATAGTTTTAGAAATAACAGTACAAAAAATTGCTGCGATAATTTAGGAACACAATTTTATAGTAAAAGTTTGATATTTATTTTTGGAAAACAGGCCAAACTATCAATAAATTGTCGCTACGCTAGAATTCCATTATTTATGCACAGACAAGTTTACATAAGCACAATGATGGCTCGCTTTCTATGTTTCGAGAAATAGTTCTAGACTTCGGATCTGGCAAAAAATGTCAACGTGACTTTCAACTTTTAAAGATATACCTAATGCATCATTATTTTCTTGGACACAGACTTTGGCATGACGATAAAACTCCAGAAATATCTATTCGAGAAATCTATTTCGATTCATTAGTCTAGTAGTCCTAGGCGCGACTGCTCTGCTTGAGATTTTGGGTTCGATTCTTAGGTCGACCAATTTTATCAAGGTTTTTCTACAACATTCTCAGTTCGGAATGAGGCTTTAGGCTTGCCCCCTATTACATGTGACCTAAACATATCGGCGAATGAACTGTGTGTGTACATTAGCACACCTCTTAACAAAGAATAACACTTTCATAATATAAAACGTTGTTTATCTGCTGTCAAAACGCACTAACTTATTTTTACAGTCGTAAAATGTTAAGAAGCGGTCCGGGCATCCTCAAGTGGGTCACTGCGGATCTGAAATTCTTTAAGATCCGTGATGTCAGATGTGTGAGGAATGTGCGTAAGAGTTGAAAGGTATTCAGTCCTACATATCTTCGTATTTATAATTAAACTTGTCGATTTCGTAAAATCCAACAAATTATTAAAATGGCCAATTGAAAATGAAAAAATCATTCTATTATAAAACCTCATCCAATTTAGTGCAGTAGCTTTTGCGTGATGGGGCAAAAACTCTAAAAAAATTTTGGCTTTCGTTGCTCTAATAAAGATCCCCATATTAGTTTTTTTTTCAATATCTATAATGTACCCACACACGGCTACACATCCAGCTATGAAAAAAACAGTTTAGACTGACATCCCATTGTAAACGTTTTCCGCACTATTCAAGTTCGGCCTATACAGGAGGTCGAGCAAAGTGTTATTGGGTTTTTCTATGAAATTCCCAGTAGCAGCTCGGAGTCTGGATTTGTGCCCTATTACACGGGACCTAAAAACATACCGGCGAAATGTGGGTGTACATTAGTACACCTCTGCCTAACCCTTCGGGGAATACAGGCGTGATGGTATGAGTTATGGTTTTGTATAGCTTGATGTATACAGACATCGCTATTACTATTGTATTATAATATGTTCACAGGACTTCAAGTTTACAGCAACAAGGCGTACTTAGCGTTCTCGTTTTGACGCGAGAGTAGGTAGTATGAATAAGCCCTTTGTTTTTTAAGGAGGTCATTATCCTCGTGATTTATGACTAAACTAACCACAAATTTACTTTAGTTGTTTAATTTTCCGTAAACAAATTTGTATCCTGCTATAAACTTTTCAGTTGTGGCAAATTCTGGCCAGGTGCCGTATTACCACGTATTAATGCCATCATTTTTACGTTGTGAAAGAGGGACGCCACTATTTAACCTTTAGAGCGGCATCCCTCTCTCACAACCTAAAAATGATGGCATTAATACGTGGTAATACGACCCCAGATGTGTTTTAATATGGGTCAGCTGTTATATTATTTGACTTTCAAATTACTGACTGCTTTTTTAATCTAGTGTTTTTTAGCGCGATTGCTATGGTCCTTCGATTCTTAGGTCGAGCAAAGTGTTATTCCGTATTTCTATGAAATTCTCAGTGGCAGCTCGGAGTCTGGATTTGCGCCCGGCAATACGCTCGCCCCCTATTACATTGGACCTAAATATAAGTACTGGCGAAGTGTGGGTGTACATTAGAACACCTCTGTCTAACCCTTAAAGGAATACAGGCGTGATGGTATGTACGTTTTAAATTACTCCAGATTTCTTCCTGAGTGGCCATGACTTTCTAAAATCGTGAAGCTTAAAAAGAGTACATTCTTTTTAAGAAGTGTGTCACCTATATTTCAGTAACAACATAATTAAAGTCTAAGACAAGACATAATATGTCGGTTCTGGGTTACCAGCTCTCAGAATCTGTCAACTCACTAATATGATTAGTTCCAAGCGTGTATGAAAGTACGTATGTTTGGTTGGCAGAGGAAATTTGTTTGGTCGTGAGCTTTCACTAAGCTAACTAGATGGCGTTGTACCACCCGCTGAATCGCGGTGTTAAGAGTCTCCGCGATTATTATATAAGATGTGGAAAAATAAATCATTTTTTTTGTACTCTCAAAGGAACAAGTTTTGTTTTATTTAAGTTCCTCAGCTATCAAGTTTTCAGTGCGTGAGTGGTACCTGAACAAAATTATTTTCAGAAACTCGAAGGTGACACTGTTGTGGCAACACTAACTAACATTGACTGATGTATCGTATTATTCTATTTCTATAATAGGTTTTAACACAACATACCATCACGCCTGTATTCCCCGAAAGGTTAGGCAGAGGTGTACCTACTCATGTTCAGCCACATTTCCCAAATAATAGGGGGCGAGCTTAAGCGGGCACAAAACCGAGCTGCCACTGAGAAATTTATAGAAAAATCGAAATAGCACTGCTCAAGTTGGGTATCGAACCCAGGACCTCTAACATAGCATTCGCGTTTGGGACAATTAGACTACGGATAGGCAGTTCTATGTTAAATATTTTTGTCTCTATTACTGTTTGGGCCAAGCAAGCCCATGTCTTCTCTCAATCTAAAGAAAGATAAAAGCTCTTCAAGAGCGAAATAGCAAGTTGTTTATAAGAATGAACATTTGTAAATTATAGTCCACTTTACGCCATCTTTTTTAGTTTTCATTCGTATGAGAATATTAATGATTATTCTATTCTACGAGTATTCTGTTCTATCAGCAGATAAAAATTTTTATATCAATTTAACAAACAGACACTACCTACGATCTTGTGGTTATCTTACAATGTTTTTTAATAAGGAAAGAAAGAATTAGAAGATAAATCATTCACCCTCTTAATTTTTTTTTAAAACATCTTCATATCTACTATGTTCGCCATAATCGAAATTTGACACGATTGTTCGAATTAGGACTACACAAATTTCCATTTTTGAACAGTTTTTATTAAAACATAATCGCAACCGTTTCTAAACAAATTATTTTCCTAGTATATCGCATTTTACGAGGGAAAGTAAAGCAATTAACAAGCTTAATAAAAACACCTTCAGTTTCTGTATCGGCATGGAACGTTGTGACAAGTATTGATATTTCCAATAATTCACTGTCGTCTACTAATAAGTATCGCCTGATCGACAATATGTCACGTACCTCCGTGTATTGTTTTTATAAAGCTAGGTACTTAGTCTGTTACCATATTTTGATAAGTATATGAATCCCGGGTGATTCATTTGCGTTCGAGTGTTGAAATATGAATCATTATTAATAGAACTGTTCTTTAATAATCAATAGGTTAGGAGTAGAATCTAAGGTACTTAGTCTTTTAATTCCTTCGATAGAGTACTTCAATTCTATCTGTAGTCCTTGTTTTAAAAGTTTATATACATAAATGAATCCCTATTCCCCTCTGTAATGACGAAGAGAACGACTTTACCGAATTCATTCAAGTTTTTTAATGCTTTGTAGAAAGGTCTTACGGAAACAAAAATTAAGGAAATTGCGCAGAGAATTCAGAAAAGACAAGAGACGTTTGAAGAGTCAGGTAGTTATTTGATATATCTTTAAACGTATGAATATTACAAGATAACAAACCAATAAAAAGGAAACGAATTGACAAAACAACAAAAACAACGGAATCAGTTGTTCGGTATAAATAAATGAGTAAAAACTCCACGCGAAGCTAATCATGCGAGCAATTTTCACTACTTTGAGCGGTCATTTGTGACGAAACGATGTTGCCATAAAATTGGATGACAGTTGGGTAAATGCAACTTGGTTATTCTCAATCATATTGCAAGAACTTTTTGAGAAAATATCAAAAAAACCATATCGTAGGAATCAAAAAGACAATGAAAAAGTTAATTAGAATAGGACAGGTAATCCTATCTCTATTTTCCATACCTATCCTAGTGGTATTTGATACGATACTTTAAGTATCTGTTATTCTTCTAAATCTTAATTACTTAAATACATACAACTTCCAGCTTGAAACGCCATAAGATCAAATAAAGCTAGCTAAATTACATGCGAACATGAGAACATACAAATTACTTATAACGAGAAAATCATACGAATAACCCTACAAATTGGATCACATGTTTCTTCACTAAAACTCACTTTTATAACCGGAACAGCTAAGACATAGGGAAAACTTGTATTAATGTCTTATGAGGAGATTAAGGAGATTTTACTGAAAAGGGGAAGATAGAAACAGCTGTGTCGGCTCTAACAATAAGACCGATTGATTCACTTATTAACTTATAAGGACAATACTATTAGTGGATCCAGTACCTACTTACTAAGAGACTTATTTTATGGGACGACTCGGCAAACGAGCAGGCGACCTACCTGATGGTTAGTAGTCATAGCCGCTTATGGAAATCTGCAATACCAAAAACGTTGCGGGTGCGGTTGAAGGAAGGGGACGGAGAAAAGGAGAAGAAAGGGGACTAAGGATGTGCTTACGGCGCTCCAGTCACCTCCTGGTCGTGTCGACCCATTCATACTGGCACGTAGACATACCAGCAAGACACTACTACTACTTAAAAATTAACGTTCGATCGTCTGCTACCTGGGAGGTGGTAAGGTATGTCGGTCATTTCCCCGTGCTTAACCGACAAAAAACTGCATTAGTTCTATAGTCATGGCCTTGGAATCCGTGAGATTCGCTACGACCATGACCTCATCAAGCTTCACACTTATAGGCAATTTGATACTTACTTAATCTATTCAAAAACTAATCATCTTCTATATAAAAATTAATCACCGAAATGAATGTACGCACGACTACACATCAAGCTATAAAAAACCAGTTTACGCTGGTCTCTTATTGTATATAAGCCTATACAGTGCGAGATCAGCTTAAACTGGTTTTGCATGTGTTGACCTGTAGCCGTGTGTACGCGAATAACTTCCGAACGACTGCAAAAAACTGGATATATATTTTTTTTATGTTCGTTATTGTCAGGTTTTGTATAAAAGAAAAAAATCGAACCGATTTTTAAAAATCGGTAATCATAAGTATTTCAGAAATGAAATACTTATGGCGTTCGCCGGGTCAGCTAGCTAAATATTATATAAGTACATATATATACTTACTTATAAGACCACATAGCTTCCTGCTACATTTATCACATTGTTTATAAAGGGTTGAGCAAACAATATTGATTATAATGAATGTTTGCAGACCTAATTCAATCACACTGTTCAATCGAGCCAATTGCGACTCTTAGACATGAAGTGACACAAACATTAACTTGCAGAATTAACTTAGCGTGTCCTAAACACATTTCTTAGAAATATTTCTAAGGTATTTTGATACGGGTATGAAAAAATCTGGCTATTTCGCACCTGCTTGAAACCAGACGATTTGTTGCCTTGCCTGTTATTTGATTTTTTTTATTGACAGACTTTCAATTCGGCCTTTATTCTTACATATTTTTCTTCTACTTTCAGCTTTTGATAAGAACACTTGACTAGCTTATCGAATTAGACACAATCATTGACTTAGTTTATATATCATTGGGCATAATATATTGTCTAGTCACAGACAAGGCAATTCAACAGATGATAGGTGTAATTCTTGAGTAATTTCTCACAGATTTTGAAAACCTACGACCTAAGAGAAACGACGTTCTTTTTAAAGCTTACTATGAATATGGGTCCCACATTCCTAGTACTCTTCTTATTAACCCCTCCTACTAAACCAAATCCTTGTGTTACGAGTGGGTTCACGTCGGTAGTGCAATGGGTGGGTTTCGAGCCGACAACCACATGATTACAATTCCGACGAAATAGCCATTACACTACCGCCTCTTAAAATATGTTACTTACCCACCTATTATTTTCAGGGTTTACAAAAACCTTAAATTAACTTGAAATGGAATGAAATGATATTTTATTTCTGTAAATATATCATTCAAAGACACTTTTACAAGTCAATGTTTAACTTTTTCTTTTTAAGCTAGTTGGCGCCGGCTTTTCCTATCTGGCGACCTAGAAAGTCTTCAAGTTTACCTCTATATCTTGTTGTAAAATAATTCAATAGTAAGTAGGTAGGTACTTGTGAACATGTAACTAAGTTCCGACAAATGCTTGTATGGTGATGTCATCCTGACCTTATTGTTCTTTCTTTTAGGTTGCGGGCTCAAGTGTAAGCGTTAGGCTGCGGTTCCAATGAGGCGGAGTGGAGCGGTTCAGAGCGGTTCCGAGCGGGGCTGAGCTGTGAAAAGAGGTAGGTGTAGGTCGGAGATGTGGATTTCACACCATATGATTGGTGAATCACGGCACAGCTCGTCTCCGCTCCGCCTCAGTGGAACCGCAGCCTTAGACTTAGACTCGTTAATAATATACCTAAGTAGGTATATCTTATGAGTGCCTCATTAGTCTAGTGATCCTAAGTGCGTCTGCTACGGTAGAGATCCTGGGTTCGATCCCCAGGTCGAGCAAAGCGTTATTGGGTTTTTCAATGAATTTCTCAGTAGCAGCTCGGAGTCTGAATTGGTGCAATGGGCTCACCCCCATGGACCCAAACATACCGGCGAAGTGTGGGTGTACATTAGTGCACAGCTCTGCCTAACCTTTCGGGGAATACAGGCGTGATAGTATGTTATGTCTCATGAATTTGGAAGATAAACTTTTGCAATTTTTAAGCCAAACCCAATTGGAACGAAATAACATTTTTTTAACGGTGAAAATACCATAACGAGCACTTTTTTTTCTAGAATTCTCATTACCTTTGCTATGTATTAATCCGAAGAAAGTTCTCGTGTTTATAAAAACGAAACTCACTACATAAACGTTAATGTTTTTTTAACTCATCAATCATAATTGGTACCCGTGAGTTAAAAAAGTAATTCTTAATGATCTTGGCAATGGTGAAGGCATTAATTTCTCATAAAGATTTGTACAACGCATCTCAATGAAACGTCACTGCCAAATGCGTCACTCTCAGATTCTGGTAAAAAACTTTGATGGTTCATACATACATACATACATACCATCACACCTGTATTCCCCGAAGGGTTAGGCAGAGGTGTACTAATTTAAACCTAGGCTTCGCTGGTATGTTTAGGTCCCAAGTGAAAGGGGGCGAGCCTATTGCCATTAAGCGGTCACAAATCCAGACTCCAAGCTGTGACTGATAATTTCATGGAAAATCCCAACACTTAGTTCGACCTGGGGATCGAACCCAGGACCTCTAGCATAGCAGTCGCGCTTAGGACCTCTAGACTAATGAGGCAGTCTGACATGATTGACAAAATATCAATTAAGGCCAACCCGTGGTAGGCTAGCGTGGTGGACTACAGCCTTATCCCTCATTTTGAGGAGACCCGTGCCCAGCAGTGGGACAATATAAGGGTTGATGATGATGATGAAACGCAAGGCAAGTCTTCCCGAAATTGATCCTTCGCAACTGGTATTCATACAATTCTCATTTGTCGTTTTTCTTTCATAAGTTCGCAAGCAAAGCTGTGACGTAATGTCAACAAGACCTTTTGTCTGTCTTCCTGTTTGAGGTTATGTGAGTTTCACACAGTATTGTAACCAAAATTATACATCCTGTGTGCCCTTAATCAGTTAATTGGGGCACGAGAACATTTATCAGCATAGAATGGCCAGACCTCGAGCTGATTCTTCAAATGCCTTTTACAATGTCGACTAGCCCTGCACCTATAGAACTCTTTGTACTAGAAGGAACGATATTTTCTTTTATTTATTACCTAGTGGCTATTATTGTTTAAAAAAAAGAATATCTCGGCGTGAGCAGAATTTTTATTAAAGATTTCTGAATGAACAGGAAAGGCTATCCTTCGAATAGATTGGTGTTGCCCAGAAATTGGTTTGCAGATGCCTAATGGCATTCGCTTCGTGTGAACCCCACCCTTCCTCAATATTTTAACTCACACTCATCCTCACTCTCAACTCTACACTCAAAGTTACGGCATAATTGTACTAGTCTTTGCTTTATAAAGATGCTCTTGCTATGTATTAGTTTTGTTATGTATTAGTCTGGAACAACTTACCCTCTCTTTCGAGTCGGGCGTTGGTAGCTGCGCTACAGTTTTTAATTTTTGCAGTTACATATCATCGTTTCAAATCTGTCCTCCCACTGTACTTGTTTTTGTTCCGAATAAACAATTTATTTATTTATTAAATACTAATATTCAGACGCATTTGGTACTGGTACCGCTTTGGTACCGCTTTGGACCATGAGGAAACCTTCGAGCCACAAACGAAAGAGACAGAAATAATTAGGTTCACTCAGTTTGGCGATTAGCTGAGCGATCACCTTCTGCCTCACGAGTTATGGGTTCAATTACCGCGCTGAACAAATATTTGTATGACCCAAACTGGTAGTTATTCCAGGTGTTTGACACATATACCATTTGTCTTTATAAAAACTTCAACCCTGCACAAGGTCAAAATGGCTGCTATCTATCTAATACACTCAAAAAGGACCATTTATTTCCAAAAGTAAACACCCAAATTTAAACTACAGTGTATAATAAAGTGTCTAATAAAGTAAAATAATAATTCCAAAGCTACGAAAACTTGGCAACAAACTATAGTGACTTGGCAAGAAGTTTGTTTATTTATGAATTTACAGCATAATGCCCATGATCTGTGAAGGTTACAGCGAAAAAGTTGCCATAAATCCTCAGATACAATACATGAAGTCAGTGCAATGTTCTGGTAACACCAGTCGTTATTATAGGGTCTAAGCTAAATGGTACCTACCTGCTTAGAGATTTTACCTGAAGGAGGGTAAGTTAAGTAAGCAGCGGCAGTGCTGTAATCACTAGTAGTTGTTCATTCTCTTCATTCATTCCCTTCATTCTGTTCATTCAAGCACAGGACAAATTAAGAATGTTTAAAAAAATATTTGCCTTTTTTTCATGTTGCTACTCCAAGAATTTAAAAGTGTAATAATGTTTGACCTTAGAATGCAGGTCAAAATGAAACAAGAGCAAAAATGCATTTCATTACCGTTACCCTCCATTTCAATTCATTACAAGTTTTAAAAATAAAATTCCTTTTAGGATAAGTACTGTGTAATCAAAACTCAAATTAAATTGTGACCAAATTAATAAAACCATTCAATTACCCAATTTTAAAACAAACTTTCAAATACAGAACGCAATCAGAGTTGTCCAATTTCAACTTCCATATTTGTTTGTTTCTAAAAGTAAACTAATATGTATGATACTAAATAAGTAGTTTCTTCTCCAAATAATAGAAGTAGGTATACTTGTCCATATCTTATCAATGTCCATAATCCAGGGAATGCAGCTATCCTAATGGATTTTGTTATCACTCAAATAGCTGTCAGCTACACTTTGTATTATCTGTTTCTACATACTTATTACTGGCAAGTTAATTAGTCCTTTACATAAAAGTAGGTAATATTTGTGCAGCGGTAATAAAAAAGTTTTGTAACTGCAGCAAGTTTTACTTTTTTATTAGTACCATATCACCTGTAGAAAGAGAATAATGTATGTATTGGTAAATATTATTATTGTATGATAAACTTAATTAAAGATACTGAATCCAAAATAAAAAGTTTAGGTCAGAGAGCAGCCAGGGCGGAGTAAAATTTTATTTATGATAAATGTCATGATTTTGCTAGGATTTACTCTAAGAATAGAAATAATTGTGTATTCACACATTATTCGTTAGTAATATTGCAGTTACAAAAAGTTTATCCAGAACGAAAGTTGTTCTTGAAAAAAAAAAAGAACTATTTTTAAAATATTGTGTAACAAACAAGTTATTTAGGCTAAGGTAAAACAAATTATTATTTCCATTTACCTGACCATCACCTACTGACACATATAAAATTGAGTCGTTTACTTTGCCAATCATTTTGTCTATTTTAAGATACACATTACGCGCGCACATATTTCACTAAAATTCAATTATTCGCGGGTAATACCATCGCGAAAGGTTCCCCGACCCCGCCCACGTAATAACATTGGAATGCACAGATGATACAACCCACAAAGGTCTTATTTTCACTTTTTTTCTTTTTAAAAATAAAACACCGAGGCATTTCCGGGAATTAAGTCTAAGTTGGTCGTTTGTAGGACAGTTATACCTCCTGCATACATCATTCCATCAATAAAGCAAAAATAATATAATGTTTATGTCAAAAACTTACAGTTTCCTTACAGTCACTACATAAAAATAAATATTTTTGTTGAAAAATTACACACACGTTCACTGCGATCACAACTTCACTTCGAAATGTCAAACTTTTTCTGATTCAGTGTTGCTACTTTGTAAATCCATTTTGCCCGAGTTCTAAAGGTATTAATTATATTTTTTGAGGATTAAAGTATCGGTATTTAATCTATTTGCCTCATTATCAAATATAAAAGTAAACGCTTGGTGGCCTGTACAGAATAACACTGCATAACTTTATTATTATGAAATATTACACAGTCTGCGATGTTGCCACAACAATAAATACAATGTCCCCAAGCGACACTTCTCACGGAATTCTTTACCAGCTGAGAGGTTCACGTTACCTTTTCTAATTATTATTAGCGGTGACTAAAAATAGGTCAAATATTTAAAAATGCGTGTTGGCACGCATTGCCGCTGAGAGCGGTCGTAATCGCATTCGCGTAGTGTAGTGTTGAATCAATGTGTATTGATATTATGTATCAACATTTATAAAAAAAGAATCTCATGTAAACAACTTTATATCAATATTAGTATCTTTATCATAAATAATACTTTATGAAACAATAGTTTAACTAGTCATCAAGATTCATATATATATATGAATCTGTTCCCATTTAATTATTATCATTTTTCTTACAGTATTAATAGGTAGGTCCCTAGCTGTGTTTTACTTTTTAAACACAAATCAAAACAAAGACATGAAATCTCTATAGGTATTTTATTACGGATTATAAGAATAACTTGATATTTATAGATGTAGCACCTCGTCGTGTTTATTAGTTACTTCACACCGGCCGGCATATTTTTACGATCATGTGGCCTGTTCCGGGTTTTATTTGCAAAATTTACTGTCCCACAAATACGTATCAACAAAAAACTAATAAAAACGAGTTATAATTATGTAGGTACCAACATATAATTTTAGAGTTAAAAAAGTCCTATTTAAAACTTGTATGCTAGTAACGTATCGGCGACTCTCTAGATGTCAGCAGCGATTATAATTTGACATCAAGAACAAGGCGGTATATTTATGTATAAGTTATATATATAATTGTTTTATGTATCGAATGTACTTGTTTACGTATAGTTTATTAATATAATTATTTTAGTCTACGCTTATTTCGCTTTATATTTCGAGTGCACTACTGTTATTTTATATTTCTCTGCATCACCCTAAGGTTGTCTGGCAGAAAATGCCTAATGGCATTAAGACCGCCTTTGTACCGACGGTGCATAAAGTATAAATAAATAAATAAATAAAGGCAGGATGATCAATCTCGCCTCTGTATTCTACAGAAAAATTGTAATGCGAATAATTCTGCAGACTGATCTGCATAGATAGATAGATAGATAGATAGATTTTATTTAGATAAAATTGCCCGTTATAAAATCAATCGAAATGCAAAACAAAGAGGGAAACTAACGGTCTGGGGTTGGAAGCATGAAATTTTAATAAGAAGATATTTAGCGGAGATACCTCCGATAAAAAATCTGATATTTATATTGCAAAGAAAAACAATCTAACTGATATTTACCTTTTAAATTTGTAATAATTTCTCCAGTAGAATTCTATAGTAGGTCGCTGAAGTTTTACAGGAATAAAAGAACAAAGGAACAGTAAACATTTTTATTGTAAATATTTTTTATTGTTATCCCCTTACACACGCGATGCACTCGATGGCTTCTCAAAGCGTTCATGGAAACTCGCAGTGGCCTTCAGTTTCAAGCTATTAGTGGTTGTTTAATTTTGAAATAGGCACGGTTTGAGAAAACCAATGCGAGCTTTCAACTTTGCGAAAGAATATAAGCTTCTTACTATGCGGTTACATCTTCAGTCGGCTCTTATAATGCACTTAGACACTACAAAACTGACGTTTTCATTCTATTGAGCTCTTTACCCAACTAAACTCATGAAAAAGAGACAGTAAACCAAAAAATGCCGAATACACATCATATACAGCGTAACATTAATCTCTTTTTGACATTGTGATAGGATAGTTTTTATTTATAACATACAAAGAAATAGAAGATATTGGCTCATTTTGGGCGACTTGCAACGATGCAATTCATAATTATAATTAGTCCTTAGCGTACCTAATTCAAACATCATTTCCTCTATCAACTTCAAACAATTTTATTGACGGAGCGCAATGAGGTTTAGGTGATACTGCTAAACACTAAATATATTTACAGAGTCGTTGTCCAATTCGCTCTGATATTTCTTTACTTTAATTAAAATTAACAAGGAATATAACAAAATCTCACAATAACTATAAAACAACATGTATACAGATGTAACATTATTAGCTATATGTAGATAGATAGTTTTGATTATTCCTTACATTCGAGTATGAGCACTACTTTGTTACATGATTACTGTGCCGATTCCTATTAACGTGTTATATAAATCTCGTGTTATGATAAAATATTGGGAATATCTACTTTTGCTTTTTTTAACAAGCCGTTCGGTTTTGGACTTCACAGTATATGTCTCAATATTTCATTATACTGCGATATTCCTAATTCACTAATTATCCTTCAGATACTTGCCCATCCTACTGATTTAGAACACATTTTGTAATTTGTAGTTATATAATTTTGGAAGCTTCCAAGCTTAATTTTGATTTGTAATCAACGGTGAATCAATTAATAAAAGGGTAAATTAAGTGACAATTAAGTATACGAAACATAAATCTATTTCCCAAGCCGTCCCGAACAAGACATTAGTAAGGCGTATTAGCATAGCGACTAATCGCTAATTAGTCGCTTTTAATCATTAAACTTTCATCTAAGAACTTTAAATTTCTCCTAGTTAAAAAAGTTGTAAGGTGTTTAGCGTAGAAGAATATTATTTTGTTAACAAATATAACTATTAATAGTATTTTTATAAATAGTTATGTATTATTTTGTCGACTAATCAAGGTAAAATGCCACTAGATTGTCATTAGAATCTAGAGAGTTTTAAAATATAGAGAATCATTATACTATAGCGAAAAGTGGCTAACTTGTATTTTTAACGATGCATTCTTATAAAAATCAAATTTGCCCAAAAAGCGGGGACTTTTCTTATTACTGGCAATATTTAATTTCGAAAAATAAATAAGCTGTATCGCGCCTACTTTGTATTTTTATAAAAATGCATATTGATTTAAAAGATTAAACCGATGTTCGAAAAGTGAATTTCTTAATTAGAAAAATACTGTTTCTTAGATAGGTATATAGAAAGAGTTGCATTGAAAACTTTGATTTGCTGTTAATGTTAACGTGCTTGTCACTCGTAAATAGAATGAAAAGTGGATAACGTTAGGTATTTATATATTATACTTTGCAAGAAACAACGTAGGTAATTAATCACATGGAAGATAGGTAATAACAATTTCTAAAAGATATACAAAACGTAACTTTGTTAAATCGAGAAAGGATTCCTTACTTCCACGCACTCTTAACACAACCCACCCCCGTTTTTTTAATCATTTGATTAATTAATTATATATAATCTTGTAAATAATTACAATACATCGCGTTATAATAACAGAATATAAGTTTTGCCAAAGCGATATGTTTCCTTATTGTAGCATTTGTGTAAGTATGCATTCGTAATAATTAATTATATTTTTCGACTTGTGTTTATCAAATACTACTCTTATTATACACACATATGTTATACATTTTATTTGCTTCCAATAAACGAATATTGTTTCCCCTAACTGTACATAAAGCATTTATAAATAAAAACCTAAATCTCGTTTTATACTATAATCACACTAAGCTATGCATAAAGTGGCCATTTATCATTAAATCCTAGCGCGTAATACGCCATCTTGATGAGATTTATAAGTCAAAATGGCGAACATTCTATTAATCTAATGCAAATTAATGAATTTTATCATCATCACAGAATAGTTGAGGGTTTTTAATAATACATCAATTATTGAATACTAAGTACATACCACTCCGTTACGTTATGCATTTTGTAATTAGATTCACTGAGATGTTGAAGTAACTCGCAGATTCGCGATTGTTTAAAAACATTATTAATGTTTCCTAAGAACTGACGTCTTCTTAAAATAATTACATAACATACCATCACGCCTGTATTGCCCGAAGGGTTAAGCAGAGGTGTACTAAATGTATACCCACATTTCGCCGGTTTGTTTAGGTCCCATGTAATAGGCGGCGAGCCTATAATTATCTTATTATTATTTAATCATAATACATATTTCCTGTTTAATTATTTGTGGGTTATCTTACATAAAATATTGCGATTTTAAATAATGGCATATTGAATATTATTTATGTCATTAAATGAACTTTGAATGTTAGGTACTTACCAACAGAAGTAGGTGAAATACTCGGTTTAAGTTTTAAGTATTATTAAACGACAGTGGTAGTCCATAACACACATCTTTGTCCTGTCTAAAAAAATACCAAATGAGAAAGTGAATGTTTTAAATTGATTTTAAACGTAAATACGCCTCGGTAACTCTCTTGAAAATTCAAATTTGATGCATTAAAAAACCCTCTGATATCTCATCTCGCATCGAAATAGGCAAAGAAACTTATGACTTATTTTATTGTATTTAAAACCAAGATGACGCGCCGCCAATCTTCGATGACAGTTCTCCGATACCGCGGCCGAAGATGTTGCCAACCTAGAAATAGTAGATTTACATTTTAGGGAAAAAAACATCAGTATCTGTCACACATAAAGGGCTAAATCTTTTTTTAATAAGGCAGTAGATAATTTCCTTATCAAAAGCAACCCAAATGTATTCCTATTTGCACAATCATAATGTATTTTCATGGTAAAATGCGATTCATCTTGGATTTTTTGTCATTTGAATTAAACGCTGTGACATAGACGGAACCTCTTTTGAGGACATAGGTATTAGGTTTACCGTTTAGGCGTTTATATTAGCAGTAGGTACTTAATCGGAAAAACAGAGTAATGGAAAGGAGACAGAATATTAAGAATGATTTGCCCAGTGTTTTACTACGCGGACGACATTATCTACAATTTTTTCGAAAGGTTGGCATATTTGATTGGAGAAGTAGATGCCTACTATTAGAGCCCACACAGTCTAATAGAGTGACACAATTGTAACTGTTTTTAGCGAAGTTTAAAGGTCGCCATAGCGCTTTGACAGCTGAAAGCCAATCAATTCTTCTGTTATTTGGTTCAGTGCCAACAAACCTACTGTTTAGTGTCGCTAGGTACCATTTTCTTGATGGTTAGACTTACAATGTAGGTACACTCTCAGTTACTCTTACAAAAACTCGAAGACGATGACCGACTTGTATAACTTCGTTTTTATTGTCGTTGCTCTATATGATGGATTGGATTCACAGTTGAACCTGGTAGATGGCGCTGCGATCGAGTCCAGGCAGGACAGGCAACTTCAGTAGCAGATTTCCTAACTTGACCATAGGTTATTTTCCGATTCAGGAGGATGAATATAGTTCACGATCTCGGTAATTCGGCCTACCGCATGCAGGTTGCATATATAAAGTTTGGAGACTGCCGAGACCCGTACCTCGAATTCGATGCTCAATGCACGTCAGACTACCTATTCTTACCGCTAAGCTTTCGCAACTGAATCATGATTTACGTAATCATAATTTCAATAAGACTTAAAACTGTGATCAGCTGCCAAACGTATTGTCGTAGGCGTAATCGCAAATCGTGATACTCATGATCGTAAATTCATGATATAGGTACGAGTTTATTTTCATCTGCAATACAAGCTCAATACTTTATTAGAAAGTATATTGCATTGCCTTACCTACAGTTATCTATGGGTGTTAGTTAATTAGAATATTCTTTATTGCACACCAAAAAAATAATGACAATACTCATTTATTTAACGAGGATTGTTAGTTTTCGAGAGAGATTCGACGATATTGTAAAGAGCGAATATGATTAAGGTATAAGTTGCATTGCCTGGCGATGGATCTAAGGTACCTTTAGAAACCATTATACAGTTTTGTTAAGTCAGTTTTGATTTTGGCAATTTTTATAACTTCGTGGAGGTTGTGGCACTAGGCTTAAGTATGCAGATTATTACGATTTTGTTTTGACCATACTACTTGACCGGAAAAAAAATGACGAATCCATATTCATGGTATTCAGTGGTACGCACTGCTACAATCCAGTTAACACTGGCCTCTTATTGTATGGAAAGCATACATAATGCGAGATCAGGTTAAATTAAAATAGCTTGACCTGTAGCCGTGTGTACGTGGTCTGGATTCGAACTTGGAGATCACTCACTGGCAGGATAGCACTTAGTGACAAAGTGCGTATAGTTTACGCAATCCTGTATTTTAAAAAATATGACACTAAAAGTGATCAGTTCATTGGCGTGTGGGCATGAATACAATTTCACAATTTTATAGTGAGTCATTGTGGATGTATATCTAGATCGTCCGCGATGGTGGCTTATAACTGTCTCGTGTTATTAACAGGTGTCGCCTTATTTATGACGAATAATATATTATTAAAAAATACTGCAGGTGTTTGAACTCTGAAGATTTGTTTTTGAAATCTGGTGAAATATAATGTTTTTGTGTTAAGCTTAGTATACTTAACCTCTTCAGAACATACCATCACTCACATATTTCCCGAAGGGTAAGTCAGAGGTGTACTAATGTACAACCACAATTCGCCGGTATGTTTAGGTAGTTGTAATAGAGGGCGACCCTATTGCCATTACATAGATCTGCTACTAAGAATTTCGGTTACTCCGCCTGGTCGGAAGATCCTCCCTATGGTTAGAGGTAGGGTTGCCAGGTCGCCAAACTTATAGCCGGACAGACCAACCAGTTTAGCCGGACATTTGGGTAAAAAGGCCGGACACCCTACTTGACTTAAGATTTTCTGACGCCAAAAAAATAATTAAATCTAGCTTTTTTTATTACATAACATACATACCATCACGCTTGTATTCCCCGAATGGCAGAGGTGTACTAATGTACACCCACATTTCGCCGGTATGTTTAGGTCCCATGAAATAGGGGGCGAGCCTATTGCCATTGACCGGGCACAAATCCATACTCCGAGCTGCTACTGGGAAATTCATATAAAAACCCAATAACACTTAGCTCGACCTGGGGATCGAATCCAAGGCCCCTAGCGCAGCAGTCGCGCTTAGGACCACTAGACTAATGAGGCAGTCTTAATATTCTTTTTTTATTATTACCATTATCAAGAAAAGCCGCACACGGTTTATTTTGGCCGGTCACGCAATCAAATAGCCTAACTATGTCCGGCTTTCTTCGGACGCCTGGCAACGCTAATTGGAGGGGCGACACACTTCGTCCCTCCACAGCGGTGATCCCGACGTGATCCCAGCGTCCCCACAATGTAGTACCCACCTTCCCAACGACAGCCGTGACGTTGCCAAGCTTGGCGTCTTCCGTTAGCGACTCCAGCTTCGACTTGCCGCTCCTTGATCCTTCCTCAGATCCCCCATCATCACCACCGCTGTAAACAAATATTATTTTAGATCGACAACATACCATCATGCTTGAATTCCCCGAAGGGGACACTTCGCCGGTATGTTCTAGGTCTTATATGATAATAAGTGATGAGTCTATTACCATTTCAATCTGACGGTTCTTTACTGGATAGAAATTTGGACTCCGAGCAGCTGCTGAGAATTGCATACTCGGGCTTTACTGTTCCCAATACTAGGACACAGGCCTCCTCTCGGAGAAATGGAGTGGGTCAAAATATTCTGGTCTGTGCGGGTTGGCGGACTTCACACGCTGTCGAGAAAATCACTTAGGTATGCAGGTTTCCTCAAAATATTTTTCTTCACCGTTTCTCAGCAAATAAAGGTATTTAGCTAACGGTTTTCTTAAAATAATTTTCACACAATAACACTTTTCAATCAAACTGTCTGTGTTTACTGTAAATTGCAGAATTCTTTGTATTTACGTTTTAGTATTACGTGGGAATGTTTACACATTTATCGTTCACAAGCATTGCCAAAACTTTGTAATTCCAGATTTAGACTGCAATGTATCATCATCAAGATGGATTTATGATGAAGAAAAGCGTTTATTTTATCATTATTGCCATGTTGTTTGGGTTTATATTGGAAACACTACAATTGGCATAAATGCAATTTTTGAACAACTTTTTAGGAATATACCTAATAAATAGCTTTTAGGACAAGAGACCCAAGACCCGGGTTAGATTTCCGCTAAGGTCTATAACCTTAGCGGAAATTTAATATACCTACAGACCAGGTGGGAATTTCAATTTGTTGACGCGACCATAAAGAAAGAGAAGAGAAAGTTGTGAAATGTTTAAAAAAAAAGGTTAATGGCAGAATATTTGGCAATACCTTGGTAATCGATCTTAGAAGTGGCATTGACCACCTTTAATTATATTAGGGAGGAATCCTCAAAGACGGGCGTCAATAATTAGATCGATTGTTAGCAACTACAACCAGCGCGAGTGGTTGCAATCAACACATGGAGGAGGCTTTATCTCCTCTTCAAAGACCATCCCAGACATCGTAATTTTACGCCTATTCGGGCACTTTTGGAGGAGGGAACTGTAAAAGGGAATTGATTAACCTCTCACAGAATATCGACGTGAGGTGAGTGTGGATCGCTGGAGACCCAATTGCTCCCTCAATCCCTTTCCTTCTCCCTTTCTCATTCCCATCTTTTTCCTTAATAGGCTCGGCAACGATTCTGCAACCCCTTTGATATTGCAGATGTCCATGGGCGGCGATGACTACTTACCATCAGGTAGCCCGCCACCTCGCTTGCCGAGTTATTCCATAAAAACTAAATTCACATGTAGGAGTCAGATGGATAGAGGCTCTATCTCCATTTTGAAGACCACTCTTGAGCCAACGCTTTGGCAGTTTCCTGGTGGAAGTAACAACCCTAAAAGTAGCAAATTATGTGTGTTACCTAGCATCTTGCTGTGAGAGGAGTAGACTACACGTGGCCTCCTCGGTGTGCATCCTGGCTGCTAAGGCCTGGTATGTCTTCGAGTTCAGCTTGTCATCGATCACGCCTTGCAGCTCAAAGTCACTGTACATTTTCTGGAGCAAACAATTTTTTTTATGTAAGTAAACCTTGGCTTTAACATAACATACCATAACGTCTGTATTCCCCGAAGGGTTAGGCAGAGGTGTACTTATGTAACCCACATTTCAGTATATATAGGCCCCATGTAATAAGGGTGAGGTTATTGGCATTAACTGGGCACAAATCTAGACTCCGAGACTCAACTGAGAATTTTATAAAAACACTTTGATTGACCTAGGAGTCAAAAAGACCGCTAGCGTAGCAGTCGTGCTTAGGAGCACGTTACTAATGCGGCAGTTTTTTTTTATTTAACGTTTTGACTGTCTCAATTTGAGATTACCTTTAATATGATGGAAAGGCAGGCGACCTGTTGAGGATGCAGCACGGGCCGTTCATTCAGCCAGTGGTTGATCATCTCCACCTGGATGCCGTACCACTGCTCAAACAACTGCAGGATCCATAGCTCGTCTGTCACCTGGAAATAGCACATTCAGTGAAATACTAAAAAAAATTACTAAGTAGTTTCTAACACCTAAGTGAATATTAAACAAATAAAACTACTGTTTACGGATTTTATCGCGTTATATTAAATAAATAATCTCGATATTAACGCGATATAATTCGTAAAAAATTGTTTTATTTGAATATTCAATGAAAATTAAGATTTAGACCGAGAAATTATCATAGTGAAATTAGCTCTTTTACCGTGTTTTAAAAATACCGTTACTTCAGGCTGAAATCTAATAGGCTGAAAATATAATACCTAAAGTCGCTTCCTAATAGTGAAAGAACTATTAATTTTAAAAATTTCTATAGTTCCAGAGATTGATTACAAACAAACAAATCTTTCCTCTTTTTTTATCTATAAGTATAATATAATAAACTAGCTTTCCGCCCACGGCGTTGCCCGCGTGTTCGTTTCAATTTGACAGCAAAATCCCCATTAACAAAATGATCCGCCATTTATTGAATTCATTTGTAACAAAAAATGTGATAAATGAAGAACCGCTCGACCGATTTTGTGCAAACTGCACATAAACCATCTACTAAATAGTCCGAACAAAGCCTAAACATTTGGTTTGGATAGGTGAGCCCATTCTTGAGTTATAAATTTACAACGAAAAGTGGCATTGATTTTTATATATATATATAGATATGTTGATCGTGTTTGAACGCGCTAATCTCTGGAACTACCTATCAGATATGAAAATTTATTTTTGTATATAATAGCCATATTTAATGAGTATATGATATTCACGGTATGATCCTTCTTAGGACTGGGGCAAAGCAGGTGAAACTGCGAAGACGCCTAGTATAGAAAAGTATAGAATAATATAAAAAAGTTATTTTCTGTTTCCTTCATTACCTTCGATCTAATTTGGTCCATAGAGTTCCTCATGAAGTTGACGTAACCCTGTCCGATGTCCTTGCCGGAACCGGAAACGTTGGCTATCGTTAAGATAGACCCAATCAAGCTGAGGAGAAACACATAAGTTACGCAACTTGATATGGCACTTTGAGCGTTTATTTGATAATCTTTTGTAAAAGTTTTTTTGATGCAGCAAATTCATTTTTGTTGGATGGATGGACACACCATCACGCTGTATTTCCTGAAGGGTTAGGCAGAGGTGTACTAACATACACCGTCATTTCGCCTGTACGTTTGTACATGTAATAACATGGGACCTAACCTCTGACCTCATGGGGGTGAGGCTATTGCCATTAACCGGGCACAAATCCAGATTCCGAGCTGCTACTGAGAATTTCATAGATAAACAATAACACTGCTCGACCTGGGGATCGAACCCAGGACCTCTAGCGTAGCAGTCACGCTTAGGACCACTAGACTAATGAGGCAGTCAGTCAGTTAAATATACATAATAGGTAGTTTCCAGGCTACAAAATATTTTGTTATCTTGGTTTACTTTTAAAAATAACTTGACAAAACAACAACTTAATGTCATCAGTAATTGGATATTAATCTGGTCTGCTCACCTTCCCTCATCGAACCTCGCGATCTTGGCAAGCGTGGCTTCTAACACGGCCGAGAGCCGCGTGGTCATGCCGCTCGCCATGCCTTGCAGGCACGTCTCAATCTGAGTATCCATCTTCGCATGGTATTGATACTAATAGAACAAAATGTTATTTATAACATAACATACCATACCAGCACGCCTGTATTCCCCGAAGGGTTGCGCAGAGGTGTACTTAATGTACACCCACGCTTCGCCGGCATGTTTAGATCCCATGTAATAGGGGACGAGCCTATTGCCATTAACCGGACACAAATTCAGACTCTGAGCTGCTACCAAGAATTTCATAGAAAAACTTAACACTTTGCTCGACCTGGGGATCGAACCCAAGACCTCTAGCGTAGCAGTCGCGATTGGGACCACTAGACCAACGAGGCAGTCTTATGTTATTTATAACATAACATAACATACCATCACGCCTGTATTCCCCGAAGGGTTAGACAGAGATGTCCTTAATGTAAACCCATGCTTCGCCGGCATGTTTAGGTCCCATATAATAGACATAATATAGAATTTGGACATAAATCCAAATTCTGCCTCGCTAAGAATTTCATAGAAAACCTAATCACGCTTAGTTCGACCTGGGAATCAACCAGGATCCTAGACTAAATTGGCAGTTTGGTAACAAACAGAGATAATAAGAACCAAATTGAGAAGCTCAAACTCTCCTCTTGTAAGCAGTAATAACACCAACTTTCAGATTGACAGATTATTATTTGCCCTAATCAAAAACAATCCAAACGTTCGCCAGTCCTAAACCTGGGTGGAACAAAGGGCTTCCTAATGATGATGTTACATTGTTATATCCTCATTTCGTATACTTGAGCCTTGATCAAAAGCTCACGTTTTAATACAAGGACTGTCTCTCGTCACTTGTCACAACAACACTAATATTATGTAGTTTGGATAGTATAAAAGCGTTATAAAATTTGCAAGAAACTTTACAATAACGTCAAGTACTTACAATATCTACTCCTTCCACGGCGCACAGCTTCAATGCTTGATTCTTGGCGTCCAGCGCCACGTTGACCATAGCGCAGGTCTCCGCTGGCAGGATGTAATCCGTCGACATGAAGGTCACGCTCTTCTTCAGCCATGACTGTTAAAAATATTGGACACGTTTATAAATGTGGATGAAAAGAACTGCAAATCGGGCTCTGTGGCGTTCACTTAAAGAGGCCTACGTCCAGCAGTGGACGAATACGGGCTGATGATGATGATGATGATGATGATGATCATGATATAAATGTGGAAATGGAGGATACAATTTTGTTTAAAAAAGCTTAGTAGCAATGTCGGTTGCACATTACTAGTATTCTTGCTAACCCCTCGTACTAAGCTAAATGCTTGTGTTACGAGTGGGCTCACGTCAGTAGTGTATTGGGTGGGTTTTGAACCGGCAACCACATGATGGCAAGTCCGACGCCCTAGCCATTAGGCTACCGCCGGTTCTGAATGATTCTGATTAAAGAAGTCTGCGAGAACGACGACAAGGACGAATTCAATTCGATCCAAAACGTCGGGAACGAAAGTATATCAATATCATCATCATCATATCGGCCAAATGAAGCCCACTGCTGAACGAAGGCCCTCCAACAAGATGGACAGACGACCTGGTGAAGGTCGCTGGAAGTCGTTGGATGCAAGCGGCATTAAGCCGGTTGTTGTGGAAATTTAGGTACCTATCACGTCATAAAATCCGTTAAAAGCAGTTTTATTTCAAAACTCTTGAAAAAGGTTAATTAAATTGAGCGTCTTTTTTCTAGGATTCGAAACTTTCCAAGACTTTCTTTCATTTTCAAGCCCAGAAAATCAGGATTGGAAAGTTGCATTAAGTCCATTATGTAGGCATACTTAATTCTCTATAAGATTGATTTATATTTTACCTGGCTCTTTTCCTGTTTTCTCACCTGGAAAGACGCCTCAGTCCTATGTAAGCAGGTCTCCATCATATCAAACGCCATCAGCTTTAGCCGCTGCTCTAAGTGCGACCGGAACTCCGGCTCCGGCCAATGCAGGTCCCTGATGAAGCACTGTAGTGCATCTAGCTTCCAGAACAACTCTTCGCTGGTGGCACAACCGTTGCTGCGGGAGGATATTGTTAAAGTTTTAGATTTCCTGCTTGCATTACCGAATGACTGTTCCTTCTCTCATTCTCTTCTTCCTTTCTTTAGTTTCTACGCGTTCTTCTTTTTTTTTTCGGATATTTTGATTCGTACGCACGGCTACACATCAATCTATACAAAACCAGTATAGGCTGGTCTTGAATTGGGCAGAAAACATTTAAAATGTACTGATTAGATTTGATTGATAGTATATCATAAACCATTCTAGCTTGATGTTTAGCCGTGTATACATTCGATCGTTCTAATGCAACTAAGCCTTAACTTAGACCTTGCAGGTCAGTAGCTCTGAGAGAACATTATCTTAGTAATTTGATAAAATTAACAAATAAAGAAATGGTTGAACCACGACCACTTCGGTTTTGACGTGATAAAAATGTTGATATAACTTACCCTTTGATCTCCCACCTTTCCTTCTCGAAACCTTTATGCAGCGACTGCGCAATGGAGGACTCCATCAAGTCCACATACCGCACAACCAGAGGAGCAAATGTGTCACGAAGATGCTCATGAAACCTGCCACCTTTCATATTTTCTGGCGATAATACAAAAGAAGCTTTACGGAAGATAGAAATGAAAAAGTGGGAAGAATAGTACATAAAGATTCCAAATTCAATATTTTGACTTAATACATTAAAACGAGTTTGCCAAGTTACAACATGAATCGAAAATTTCAAGAAAACAGTTTTTAAGAGTCGCCGTTAGGCGAACAAGGATTCGAAAGATTGGATTTGGACAGGTGCCATTCCGATTGTTTCGAACTCACCATCAGTTCTCAAATAGTCATTTAAGATCTGGAACAGGGGGAAGGAGTCCCAGGTATCCGGAGGCTGTTCTGCCAATACTCTATCCATATCTACGCCGAATAATGCCCAGAAGATCTCCGCATGTTCTACCAACAGCTCGGAAAACCACGCGAAAGCCTGTGTGCAGACGAATATGTGCGCATTTAAAAGCCTGTCATTCTTAGTTTTCCCTTATTTCTTTATGAAAAAAGAAGTTCAGGAAAAATGCTATAAAACCCGACTTTAATTTATTTTATAAAAATATGATCTGTACGAAATTATTCTATGTTTAATTTGTACACGGTGTTTTTTAAATTAGTCTTTATTTTCAGTTTAATATAATATTTTCATATGGTACTCCATGAACATAAAATCTACAAAGGATATAAATACAACTTTGATACATACAGACACGTCTTATGCGCAAAGGAGAAGATTTAATTTGATTTAATTTTAATATAAATCATACCTTAAAGGTGAAATCAATCAATCATAATATTTGCAAAGAGTATTTACAAATATTTTGATGAAGAGATTACAGGGAAATCATGCAAAATTCAATAGAAGAGTGATAGAACAACACTACTTCACTCACTAAAAGCTGAGCAGAATAGAGTACTGATACTAGTAGAGTATTTTATGAAGTGCTTAACTGTACTGAAGATCTAAATGTGTAGGTACTACAGTGGATAGAGCAGGAGACAGTTGGTATTAACGAAAATGATCTTAAACGGTGCATTGATTAAAGTGCAGAATACTCTAAAGTAAGAAATTTGCATCTTGTAATAATAACAGTGAATGTTAGATTTATTTTACACTCTAATTCCAGTACCTTTTAAATTATTATCACTTTAGTCAAACTTAGCAAATGTAAGCATAGAAATTGTATAAATAATAATATAAAATAGCGCGCTACAGAAATAAAAAACTTGTTGTTATGTGCTAATGTGTTGTATGTCCTAGGTATGTAATCTTAAAGCATTTGTTCCTGTTACTAATGTATGTATCGTGAGTTGGAGGTTGGAGTAGACTGTAGAAAAAATATACAAAATTCACTTTTCATTGCAGACATAAACGACTGGAAACCCTGCCAATTGGATTTTTGTTCAAAAAGTCAATTCTAAAGGAAAAATATTTTTTTATTTGAGCCTATAATGAAAAGTTTGATCTCAGTCAATCAAAATCGTCTATATCATTCGTAATTCATGCAATGCTTTCGACTATCGAAGTAACATTAAATTATTTGCCCAAGCGAGTCAAACTATCGTTTATCGAGTCTACTCCTTTTATATTGTGATCAAACCAATCAAAGTGAAGTATGACCAAGATCAAGTGAACAAACGATTGACAAGTGATTCGTTCAGCCGAGCAACAAATCAAATTCATGAGTAGTTACATTTTGTTGACCGCTAGAGTCCGGTTTTGTGTTATAAACCTGCGGAGAAATAAAATATAAGATAGAAGTGGTTAATAAAAGTCATAGTCATATACTTAGCGTACATCAAGTGTCGGGAAGTGAAATATATAACATTCACTCGACGACCAAGCGACACAAAATATATAATTTAGGGAAACATGGATATATTTCTCTAATAACTAACAAAGTAAATGATGAAGCCAACATTGCAAATGCAACTTTAAAAAGTATTAATGTAACAATCAATTTGAGAAATACATCGTGTAGATTGAAATGAAAATAATGAATTTTCATTTCAAAAGTTCGAAATAAACAATATTACTGGCTTACATTCCTCACACTAATAGCGAAAGGAGAATAGGATACTATCCAGTTACCACATACAAGGCAAAACAATAAAATACGTATAATCGCACTTTTAAAAGTTCCATATTTTAAAGAATATTTACTTATAACAAAGAATACTTAAAGATAAAGTTAAATTTCTAACTCGTATAATAATGTTTCACCAAAACAACACCACGACATTCAGGATAGATTATAGATATAGACATATATTATTAGCAAAAAATAAAGCAATACTTTAAGATTATTCTGTTAAATTTTCTTCAATATCTTGTTTTATTATTTCTATCAAAGTAATGCTTTAAATGTTACTCTTGTTGGTTTTAAATAGTTTGTTGTTTAGCTACATTACCTCTGCGTAGTGTTCTTCGTTCTGCTGTAGAAGATCTACACATAGTTCTGCTAAATGAATAAGATCCTCCAGTTTTTTTGCTGGTGTGACCATTGTTTCACCTCTTAGATCCTCTGTAAGAGGAATGTTATTATTGATTAAAAATTATTAAGTAAAATTATCATCTTCCTGCCCTTTTCCCAATTTATTTGAATTGACGCAGCATGTCCTTTTCTTTCGCTCATCCCTGTAGGTCATCATCTCATTACTCAATCCCTTTTCCTTCATATCTGATTTCACGCAATCCAATAATCTTTTCTTTGGTCTCCCTCTACCCCTCCATCCCTCCACATTCATATTCGTAACTCTTTTTCTATTATGTAGAATATATATGCTATAACTAATAAGTAATTGAAACAGACCAATATTAATGAAATTCAGTACGAATAGATGTTTTTATTGAGCTGTAGTATAGTAACTCTTATAAGAAGAATCGATTTAAATATGACTAATAGTAATAATATAGTTTGAAGGCTCAAAATCATATTCTGTAGTATAGCAATGAGAGATACACTTTACGAATAACAATTAATGATAAGCCAAACCTTTAAAATGTTTTTAAACATTGACACAAATAAGCAGATATCAAAACTAATTTGTTTAAATTCGAAATTCAAGCTTACCTTCAATATTAGCCTTTTGACTAAGCTGTGTGTAGTTCAAGAGCGCTGCGTTCTCCAAACTTGTTTGTATCATGGCCCTGACTTCCTCAGGAGCGACTGGAGTCACTACGTCTTTCATCAGAACTCGTTCTAGAAGCGACAGTGTTGCCTGAAAAGTAACATGTACTATAACTTTCCTATCTTTTCAATGTGATAATGGTTTGAAGCATTGTTTAATAGCCGATGTAGAAACACACAAAACATTACAATTATTTAGTTTGTTTTAAGATGACACTTATGTGGCACACGCAGTTCAAAAAATTTAATGTTTTAAAATTTACCATATATTTACGTTACATCATTTTCTATTTAAGCCGTTCACTCTCATGTATTATTTATCTATAGCTTTATAATCAATATCATTTTCTCAAGTACCTTCAGCGCTCCCTCAGGGCGTCCGAACGGGAACGCATATCTGAAGTTCGTGATCTGATGCTGCAGCAGCGCCTTCAGCCTTTCCTTTATCTCTGCGAACTTTTCTTTCTCTTGCACGGTGATGCTGCCTACCCCGTCCGGCCTGCCAGTCAACGTCGCTGTACTGTGAACCACTTCCGGCGTAGGGCTTACTCTAGTTGGGCACAAGCGGGATATAGGGTAGGCTGTGAAACCAGCAGCTTATATTCTTACTCTAAGATATACGTTAATGGTACTATTACTATGTGAATGTATCGAAATTTGTTTTAAATGAGAGTGTGATTTGGCTTTTGTGACTTCTCTGCCTTGTTCTTATTTGTTTAATATGATTACTTTTATCTATGTCAATCTAAAACTTCCCTTCCTTTCATATTAATAGCGAATCTTCGATTTCATACTATGATTAATATGGTTCGAGTTCAATATTTTTTGTTTCGCTTCGTAAATTTTTAGACTTTGAGTATATAAATACAATTTTATTTTAAATATGATTCTGTTACTTTCATTCTTCTTTATTTTAACTGCTGACTCCAAAAGCCCGAAGTAGTACATTAGTAAGGTGAAGCAGGCATAGTTAGTAAGCACATTTAGTACGATTGCAGTCGGTTAGTAAGGTTAGTACTAATAGTTGGAGAAGCAACATCACACTCATGTGAGGCGTAGGTTAGGTAGGTCGTGGTTGTTTACTAGTTTAGATGTTATGAAGCTGTTTTTGACATGTTTTGTACTAAATGTTGTAGTCCTGTACAATATGGCTAAATGATTTTATTTAATGAAATATGATATTGAGAGTCAGTTAGAATTGAGGCGATCAGAACATATCGTTCTCGTTTATTGAGATTAGTCCAGTTGATATTATTTAATTTAAGTGCGTGAATTTTATTTAAAGTACTTTTTACATCATCGTCAAATGCAGCTTCGTTTGTATCCACTGATCACTGCTAATCACATACAACATACAGTTGGGTCCCCAAACATCTCCTTGCGGGACACCAAAATCTAATACATTTATCATTCAACAACAACATTATATATTTACATACTATATCTACAAATGCATATTCTTAGGTGTGTTTAACAAAATGCTGGTATCCTTTAATTAAATTTGTGGTAAAAGTCCTTGTTGTAGCCTGTTCAAGCCTAATAACTGAACATAGGCTTCCCAATCAAATGCTTAAGTTAATTCTCTCATCTGATTTATTTAATGAATGGCAATTTTAGTTATATTTATATTATGCAATTATATAAATTCACAACATACATTTACCAACTAATTAGAGTGCTTATTATTCACATAAGATGCAATGTACATTTAGTTAATGTATTAGGGAAGTAGACATTTAATTTTATTTTTGATAACTTGTGTTTTAGAGGATTAAATTTCATTCTACCACAACATACAAGAAATGCTCTTCAAAATTATACATGTATCAATAATATTCTACCTATCTACCTACCTGTTACCATGGACGTGGCTAGCACAGAAGGCGAAGGAGTAGTGCATAAGAGTGGGGTCCACGGTCTGGGACCCACTCTCGGCCACGTCCAGTAGGTCCGATAGGTAACAAAGGTGGCGGAAGCATCCTCGAACCCCATATCTTGCACAGTACTCGTCAAGGACGAACACTTGGCCTGGGGAGAACCAGCCCTGAAAAGAAAAACAAATCAGCTGTTGTGAGGATCTCTCCTAAGTAGGTATAGCCTCTTATTTCGTAGCTTTTAAATATTAAATTTTTAGTTGTAATTCACCCAAAAAATCACTTTAAAGTAAGTTAAGCTGTAGCCTCGGCTTGATCTGCCAAATTATTAACCAGCGGAAGTTGATTTCATCTATTCGATTTTGTTACCCTTCATTTTATAAACATTAATTAATAGATATTCAATCGCAATTTTCCTCTTACTCTATCAAAAGGTATTCTTATAGTTATCATGATTTTCACAGACTATCATCCATCATTAATTAAGCGTCATTAATAATATAAGTAATAAGTAGGTACCTAAACACAATTTTAGATTCAAAATACTTCATAAGCATTTTTTTAATTTTACTGAATCCCACATTAGTAGGATTCCCGAATAAGGCCAAATTTTCCTTATAATTATACATCTTTGAATATGCTTAACTACCTAAGTAAGTACTAAATTAAGGAAAACTTACCAAAGAACAGTAAGGGTCCTGCAAGCGATATTTCAACGTTAACGACTGCAGCACACAGAATAGTTGGTGATGATCAAACTGGCATGGATCTGCCTGGATGTAGTCTTCCATGCCGTGCTTACGAGCCTTGTCCGCATCTGCAAGAGATAACGTAGAATATTATTCTTGAAATAAAAATGATTCAGGATCAAAGTTCAATTTGAAACACTATGAGATTCACAGGAAAAAGTTTGAAAAAAAAAATACAGATCAAAGGAAAACAAAAGCAATACGTGAAACTATAGCCCTGTCTTAAAATAAAATATTAGTAATGCATCCCTATTTTTGATAAAATTTTGATGTTAAGTTTGTAACGGGTAAATTGGCTATAATAAATATGCCATTGATAAACCAAACAGACAAGTTCAGAGCGATTTAATTAGTTTTTTTTTTATATTAGTATACTTTCTTTCTGTTAAGGCTTTCACATTGCGTAGCTCATAGGAAAACGTAATATTAATGTCAACCCACCTCCCATAATTTTATGATGCGTATCTGACGTTGTAGGAGGTGTAGGTTTATGGCTCTGTCCTGTGGCTCGATACAGTGCCATAACCCATAAATGGCATTCGTTCTCGTCAGTCACACCCATGAGAACAGACTCGCCATCACGGACAGCATTCATGAAGTACTTAGCACCTTCCAATTCTGCAAAGAAAGTTAAAGTAGTAGCTTCGTAGATTTTCAGCTACTGGAAAATTTATAAAGATTTTCGAAAGAGGTTTTACTTTGTTATGACTTAAAGATGTTCTGTTTGATTGATTTATAAAAAAGAAGGTAATTATTTTATAATTTAAAATTTGGAAATCGAACCCAAGTTTCGAAAAATGGCTAAGTTCCATGACTGAATTTTGAAAAGTTCTGATAGAATAGAATATAGAAGGAAAAGTTTTAAAGTAATAAAGAATAATACACAAAAATGTCATTACCTATTGTTTTCTTGTTTGCCTTACCTTGTCCGACGATCAGCTGAGCTGTAAAATGAGACAACGTTTTAGTAAACTAAACTTTTACTATAAGTCTAAATATAAAACAATGAAAAGATTAGGTAGTTCGCTTATTCCAAAACTAATGTTATAGCAGCTACTGCAGATAATTGTCTCAAGATACGAGTACCTACATACGAGTTTATTGACATACAAATAATTGTCCGAAATATTTTAAATATTGGTTAACAGAGAAACACTGAGCGTTTTGGAATAAGGTACTTAAACCCAATAATAATAAGAATGAGTACTGTACCGCTTGCTAGCTCGATATAATCCACTGTGAATCCATCTAGCTGCATCATTTCAGCTGGCTCGGACTTCTTGTCTTTGTACGAGCATAAGGCAAAGGTATACTGGCTAACTTGGACGAGCACCATGTATCGACGTTTCCATTTCCGCCACACGTTCTTGCCGATGACGTGAAGGTAGCTGAGAAAGATACAAGTATCATAAGAAAAATGGTGCGGTCACCAGCATTAGGTTACCACAAAATGCTTATTTTTTATTATTTTTTAGCATTAAATATTGCGAAACTTTCACAAAGAACTGAATTTTCTAATTAAAGAAAATTTCTAGTGAAAGAAAGACATAGTAATGTCTTCCAATAGATGGTGCTGACGTCGCCTCAAGACGTAGAATGTGGAAGAGAAATTCGACATCACAGGCAGTGGTCTCGGTAGCTTAGTTGGCAAAGCGTCTGGTGTACTTAACCAGAGAGACGCAGGTTCAAACCCTGCCTGAGATCGAATTTTTCTTTCACTAGAAATTTTCTTTAATTAGAAAATTCAGTTCTTTGTTACCACAAAATGTCAAATTTTCTCAATTGATTTTGAACTTAATCATCAACATTTTAAGGTTTAAAATCATGTGGTGAAATTTGACAGTTTTGTATAACCTGATGTGCTGGCGGCTGTACATAAATGTTCTCTAATTACAATAAAAAACAATATAGCCAATATTTGTTGCTTAAATATCTACGAGATATCGGTACAAGAAATTGTTCTTCCATAAGCATTCGACTCTGTGATTTAATCTCATTATAATTAATAGAGTTTGATTAAAAATTCCATCAGATTAATCTTTAATGAAAGTATACGGATCTTGTCATGGCATAAGAGAAATCATTATTCGCGTCATTTTTCAACATCCTCAAGACTGCATTTGGAATTGATTTCTATACTACTTAATATGAAATGTATTTTACATCAGTATCTTTATAGGGTAAACATTAAACGTGTATAGTTGGAAAACTTTACTAATTTGTTAGGGTATTTCTCTTAAAAAGTTGCTGTGATGAAAAAGTCGTTACTCCTAATTTAAAATAGTTTGTTTACTTACCCACAATGTTTCATGTTTAAAGGCTTATCCATTCGGCAGGCGATTTTGATTCTCAAATCTTGGTCCGGCAAGTTCTTGGGTACTGTCATTCGATGCCATTCAGGTGCCTGTAAATAAAATAATGTTTGATTCCATTAAGCCACTCTAGGACTTTAAATTAACATGTTTGGTTTTTAACTAGACATTTTTCTAGTTGCAGCTTTCTGGTGCAGCAGATCAGCCTATTGCTGTCCACTGTGGAACGTAGGCCTCCCCCCCAACGAGCGCCCATCATCCCGGTCTTGGGCAGCTCGCAGGTCTGAGTTCGCTATACCGAACGGATATTGAGCTAGATTAGAGATCTAGCTTGATTTAAATCAATGACGGTACCTGCATTTAGCACCTAGTATTTTTAAAATATAAACCAAAAAAATATTGAAACGTTGTTTGAAGCCTTCGAATATTTTTCTTTAATTTTCTAGATATACTTACTTTACTTGACAAAGGTGTGGGCCTCAGGGCTACTTTTCCAAGTTCCTTGTCTTCAAGCGCCAGAACTCCAGGGTTTTCAGTATACAGCTTCACCTTAACAGCAGGAAGAGGCTGTGTCGTACTGAAGTCACCTTGTGTGTCCCACCTGTTCGAAATAGAACAATGTAGGACATACTCTACTTGTTTTCAAAATAATGTCTTCGAATTGGATAGATGTAAATGACAAAATAATTACGTACCTATATCTGGAAATATTTGGATTGTGATAGGAAATTAACTGTAGGCCTTTTTCCAAATCACTATACCACAAAAATTAAACCTCAATTAAAAGTACATTTTCTCTTGTTAGGCTACTAAGTATTTCAGAATACCTAAGTGGATCAATTCTGCACGAATTATTGATAAATAACTTGTACGGTATTATAAAATTGTTGTATTATATGATGTATTTACATTTTACTATATTACATTTTGATGCTTCGATTGGACGAACGCTCTGCTGCAACGTTAGGAATCACTACTTGGATGCTTGTACCCACGGAAGAGATTATCTCTTCCGTGCTTGTACCATAGTGTAATGACTTGTACGGAACAAATATTTGTATGCTCTAGACCCGGAATAAAAATACCTCCATCTTACCAGGTCTTCGTGATCGTACATGCGAGATTTGTGTTTTTGTAACTCTTTGACATCGCTTGCAGCTGTTTAAAGAATCTCAAAACGATTACAGGAAACAAAAAGTAAAATCGATAGTATACTCACATAGGTTTAGAGGCTTCTGCTTGGTCGGTCTGGAGTTTGTCCCCACCTTCAACCTCCATAGTGCAATAAACTATTCTATTTGGTGCTAAAGACTTGAGACCTTTAACCTCCATAACGACCACCTAGAATGTGTTTAAGATGATAATTCATGAGATTATGAGACCAGCCCTTGAACATTCATTGGCTAGATTTGACCTTCTCCAACTAACAAATAAATTAAAACAAGAATGATAAATTTCACAGTAAAAAAACTAATAAGTACTTAGCTAAATATTTTAAATTTCAAAAAAGAGTTTGATGGTCTATATGAAATAAATTAATGAAAAGCTTACAAAATTATTTAAAAAATAATTCAATTTCTGTTTTATAATGTGCAAAATTATATCATATCATATCCAGTGTTTCTTGTTACAGAACAAATCCACAACACTGTAGTTTTGTTATTCCCAATGTTACCTCGATTTGGAATGTAAGCACTACATCCATTTTCGTTAGTTGTGTGTCCACGTCACCAGTATCAGCCTCACCCGTCAATTTGTTCGCGAGAGACCCTTGCGATCTGAAACACAGCTGCTTACTCAACCTTGGACTCGGATCTGGTCCAGCGTTTGATCTAATCACCATTAAGCAACCATTTCAAAATACCACCACCAAAGAATTCCATATCCCAAACACATTTTCATTACATTGAAAAAATGTAAAGATTAGTCATTAATACAATAATATTGACAAATTAAGAGAATTAGAAGTTAGGAATGGTATATCCACAGTTATCAAGGTAAAGGAAGCGGACGTTACATTCACAAACCCGTGGGAATGATTGGTGGTACACAGTATGACAACCCATCACCGAAACCAAGAATGATTAAGCACACAAAAGGGTAACATTACAAATACATCGGAATACTTTATCTAAATCTAAGGTACTTGGTATATGGCGTAAATGTGGGTAAATTTTAAAGCCAAAGTTAGGTATAAACAGTTAAAGAAACTCCAGTTTAAAGTAGTTCAGGAAAAGGTCAATAGAATAAAACGAGAGGCGATGAAATGAATCCAATAGTGCACTTCCATGTTGACCCAATTCCGATCAATTTCACTTTATCACTTAAAGTTATTTGATCTAGTGTATCAAATTAAAGGGAAAGTCACGAAGTAGTTCAAATGTAAATATTTTCTCTAATAGTTTAACTGAAGTCTCTTGATTATTTGCGTAATGAAAAATGTATGAAATCTTTATCGTTTCGACCGCACGTCAGTGAAATAGGAACAATAAGGTCTTTATACTGAATTGACTAAACGTGCGATGGAAGCGATTCCAATTTCAGAGTGAATGTTATAGTAAAGCGAAGCCCTATCAAAGCTGGAAGCGTAGTAGTTTTGATTAAAGAAGACTTAATAGTATAGTTATAAAAACAAAAAGAGAAGAATGTGAAACCAAAAGTAAAAGCAGTGGGGGTATATAATTGTAAGCTTACGAAACTAAATTCAATTTACAATTATTTTTTTATCTACATTTTAAATATCAAGCTGACGCTTACGTGTTACTGTAGCTGTTTAGACTAGAATAGTAATAAAATCTTTATCTACTTTTTTATTAACTATAAGCTTATCGATATTTTCTGGCGGTGTTGTGGAAGCTTTAATTAATCCAATGTTGTCATTAACTTCATTGATTCGACCACTAGTATTGTTTTCTAAATTGTTTATCTTTAAGCTCTACTCTAAGTTACTGTTATTTAGCTACAGTGGTCTTTCAGACAACATTAATATTGCAAACTGTATCATTCATGAAGGGAATGTGTTGGGGTCCTGCTACACAAGACACGTGCTTAAAATTATCAATTCTGTACTCATTACTTGTACTTCCTTTAATATTACCGTCCATAGATTATGTGCCAGGGACAGAAAAAACCAAATAGAAATCAACAAGTAGAAACAATGAATGTCTGGATGAACGTATAAGGGTTTGAGTTTTGTTTTAAGTGGCCTATTCATTTGGGTGGGCAACACAGAGGTGCAAAAGGAATAAAATAATTTCTAGGGAGCATTTTTTTCCTTTTGCATTGATATTTGCTCACACTTCATCATGCATGAAGATTAAATTCAATTCATTAAATGGAGATGGTTGAATATTTGATGAAATGTGTTCAAACGACAAAACTATAAAAGGGGGTTTTAATGGTGACATTGTCAATATAAAGATAAAGATAAACGTTGCATCCAGATGAGGTAATTAGTTGAAATCAAAATTTTCTAAGTTATAAAGTAATAGTTAGAAAGATGAAACAACACAATTAGAACAGTAGTTTAGTTATGTTTTTGTGATTATACGTCATTCATGTCAACTCGTGGTTTTATGTCATTCATATAACTTTGAATCCATCTTTGAATAATTAGAAAGAACAATAATTATAAACAACAAAAGTATGAATATCAATAATATCATTTCTAGAGCACCTTCCAATCCAATCAAAAATATTGTAAGATTTAAAATAATCTGCCAGTTTTGAAATAGTAGGATTCAAAGGTTATCGAAATGTTTTTTATTACACCCATGTACTAAATACACATTAAACTGACTTTATGTTTGTACGTAAAGAAAATATACTCTTTATAGATATAATTGTAATTGTTATGTTAAAACTATATATTTAAAACTTGAAAAACCATCGATATCGCGATATCAAAAATCAATAAAAAAAACATATATTTTCTTTACTATTTGACGACAAATAATTCCATAAAACATTATGGATTTTTAAAAGTTGAAGTAAATAACAATGACACAATATTTAACAACCATTCAAGACTGATTGAGCATTGATAAATGATTTATCTTTTATATGACGATCTTTTGAACATCAGTGACCGTTTTAAAGATTGTCTTTCGTCGACTGAGCGTCGGATTTAATTGACATAGATATAGTCACTATTATAATAATAATCTCATATAGATAAATAGGTTGTCTTCATTTGTCATTGATCAATCAGCAGCAAACATTGAGCACATCCAAGACAACAATGAAATCACATCCAACACATTGATTTTTATATAGTACATGAAAACGATATTGATACGTATCAATTGTAAATATGTTATGTATATTTTAAATCTTGTAGAATACATTTGCACTGTCACTTTCTTAATGTTACATTTGTTAATCACACTTTTTATTAAATATTACAAATGTATCCTCATACATCATTGCTATTAAAGCAATATCATTTTGACCACCTTTTCACACGTATTCAGTTTTATTAGTAACGTAATTATCTTTGTAAAGACCACTAAAATATAACTCTTATTGTATATCTCATAAGTGTGAAAAAGTTCTAAAATAAATTCTGTTTCTTGATTTCTTGTTTTAAACACTGACCTGTGATTATACCGCTTGATTTTATGGAGGCCGTATTTCGAGTCAGCCCCGCCCTTGGAAACAGGGAGGGACTCCAGGTTGGCCATCAGTAGGTTGATCGAGGACTTCAACTCTTCAATGTATAACGATTCCATCTCCTTCAGCACGAACTTCGGCATTAACTTGCGGTTCTATATAATTATAAACATGTGAATATAAATTACTTCTATTCTTAAATACCTATTATCTATTAAGAATAAGTTTTGAATTAGTAGTTGAAGCATCAAGAATGATGCTTAAATTGTTATGACTTTCTTCGCATTTCTGTTGCTACACTAGCAAACTAGACTAGGCCATGGTTTTTGAAAATATTATTTATATGTCTGTAAGAAATTGCATTAGCGATAAGACCGCCAATTGTACCTAATTATGTGACTTTAATTTTCTTTTTGGTGTACAATAAAGAATAATCTATCTATCTATTTAAAAGTCTGATATTTGATCCGTAATCTCTAAAAAAAGGTATATCCTCAGCTTAAACACTATTCTAAGTTGAAGAAACTTTTAGGCAAGACGTGCAAGGCTCTGCTGTTAATATATTTTCAATATTTTATTGTAAGTACCTTTTCCATTTCATTGACTTTTTGCATTCGTCCATCCAATTCTCTTCTGATAGCTGCTGCTTGTTCGTCAGCAGAGTCAAGCTGTAATAAAAAATGATGATTTAATTACTTATTTCATCAATACCTTATATTCGTGCTAAAAGTGCTAGGAGTGACACCTCTCCTAATATTTCAATACCTTAGAGCTTGGTTTTCTTTACTTCCATGGATGATATACATACATACATATCATCACGCCTATATTCGCCGAAGGGTTAGGCAGAGGTGTACTAATGTACACCCACATTTCGCCGGTATGTTTAGGTCACATGTAATAGGGGACGAGCCTATTGCCATTAACCGGGCACAAATCCAGACTCCGAGCTGCTACTGAAAATTCATAGAAAAACCCAATAACACTGCTCGATCTGGGAATGGAACCCAGGACCTCTTGCGTAGCAGTCGCGCTTAGGACCACTAGACTAACGAGGCAGAGATGGATGATATTTCATAAATATTATGTTTTTTTTAACTAAGTTCATAAATACCTATCAGCCTTATCATACTTCCAAGCTTCTTTGCTTTCATAAAAATATTCTTTTATATTTAAACGACCTTAATTGTCACGATCTATTAAAAGGATAATTTTAAAAGTTGGTACCTGTTCCTTGATAAAGGTAGGTACATACATACCTTATCTGTTATTTAAACCACAAAAGCCATTCCTCCCCGACCAATAATTAGTTAATTTACTTGATTAAATTAATTGGCTTCAACAACACTGTTAGCTTCCGAAAACAAAGCCGATTTAATTACCTATCAGTTTAAGGTCCATACGGTTCATTTATTTCAACGTTTACAAAGGTAAATACACCTTCAATGTAAATGAGTAAAGGGATTTGAAAGAATGGATACTAATTACGAAACTCGAGGGTGATTTATACATAAAGGTGAACATTTCCGTTTGTTAAATGAAAAGAGGAACATACAAATGAAAATAAATAGATTGACTCTGCAAAACCTGTATTTTAAGGAAAACATTAGATTACTAGATTTAGATACTTCTCATTTTCAAAATTTAGAAGAAGAAAGAAATTAATGCAGAGCTTCAACGAGTAGAACTCGATGGCAGTGACAGGCTATGCCTGCCAAGACCAAGAATTCCAAGACCATGATGGTCTTGGAATCCCATGCCATTTAGTCAAGAATCCCTTCACCATGGCTATAGGGCAAGGAAGGGCAAGTCCGGTTTACCCCGCCACCAGGAGGCCTACCATGAACTTTTAAAATATTTGCCAAGTACAGGACAGGCCAACTATGCAGGTCCACCTGACAGGTTTTCTATTTGTACCATGAACAATTCAAACTGCCCTGCAATGTATCAACTTCAGACCTGCTACACTAAAGCTGTCCGGTTCGCTTTAATATAAAGAAACGTTCTGAAATACGCTTTCGCATTATTATCGGTTTTACGGTTTTAAGGAAGTTAGGATAATTATTTCAAAATACTGTTTTTATGAGCGTGATACTTCTACAGACACTGAGTTTTGTTGCAAAACATTTTAGTTATCATGATTTAAATGTTAAAGACCTTTGTCAATACTTAAAACAAGAGCATACAAGAAACTAAAATAAGGGCTGTTTTCGAACGAAGCTTTAAGTACATACGCATCAAATATTTTCTTATGCACAATTTACGAGATTATAATATGGTGTGGTGGATTATTTTATTTTTTATTTTTGGAACCCTCGTAAGAAGGTAGTTTCTTCATAGTAGACAATTGTGTCGTGTTCGTCGTTGTGAGTTGTAAAGGATATATCAAATTAAGTTATCAATTTATCATGACTTAAAAAAGAGTTTCATATGAACAATTGGAAACATTGTGTGAATTTAAAATAATCACAAGAACATTGCAATGGGCTACAACTAAAGTGCCCCAGGGTTAGCTCGGTCAATGTTTCGAAGATGTTAGATGTGGACGGAGGTGGTGGAAAATTGGAATTCCATTGTTGGTGGTGCTATCAAAGATTATAAAGGCTGGGCAGACAACAATTAATTAAAAATAAATAATGTGTTCTTTATTTTCTGGTACATTTTTTTAATTAAGTACCAACTCTATTTTTTGGATTTTAGTGATTAGTTTATCACTGATATTATCGATATCTTAGGTACTCAAAAAATCAAGTAAGTAATTCATCTTCATCACACATCGACAATTAACGGCAAATATAATACTTTTATTCTGTCTAAAATTTTAAATAATGCCACAATAGTATGTTATCCACAAAGTCATTTTTACTTTCGATTATTCTTAGAAATTAAAACAGGTCAATAAAAGCTACTTTTACACGGCTGCTAAATATGACTGCAGAACAGTTCAATTTCAAGTGTTTTAATGTCAAAAATGAGTTGATGGTAAAGCTCTTTGCAGGTCAGCCCGCTAAAATGTTGTCACGTGACCGCTCGCCGGCTTAAGTCACGTGACCGCTGGCTGGCCGGTTATTTGATGTGCTCATGGTACAAAATAACACGACAGTTTACTTTCCGTCTAAAATTGACCTGCTATAAGAGTTTATGGTAGGCCCCCTGGTGGCAAACGATCATTGACGATTTTGAGGACTATAAAAAAGCTAATATACTTACAAGAAGAGCGTTGAAAAGCAACTGGTGTTCAAACTTCTTGACTCCGAGGATCTGTTGGAACATGTCGTAGAGCTGTTCTTTGCTGAGGATGCATTCAGCATTGAGGCTTTGTTGCTGGGCGCGCGATGGTCTCTTGGACTCGTCATCTCCGGGTATGCCTGCAGATTGGTTTCATTGAAGTAGTAAAGAGACATAGAATTTCTATTGAAAGATCGAATATTTTTGGTCTGAAAATTATACTTTGTTAGGCAAACTTACAACTACTCTGATATTGCTTCGTGTATTGTATTTTTTGTCTTACTTTATATTATTATTATGTACTAAGTTATCGTATTCTATATTAGTTTAAGAGTGTGGCTTCCCAACAAACGATGATATACAACAGTGACGGTGATTTTAACACGGAAAGCCAATATTGTGGGTGTAATCACATCAAATCATGCAGTGCGCTTATAAATACACTTACCTCATTAAATCCTTAAACCATTTTGTAATAAAATGTAAAATATACTTATACCTACGTGTGTCTTAAAGGCGTGTAACTGTAAAGTTTAAACGTGTAAAAATTGTGGATAATAAAAAATATATGAAGACAAAGAATATTCATTGGAAGAAAGACGTTAAAACTGAATTTTATTTTAACATTATCGCGTGAATATATAACTTCAATTATAAAGCAATATAATAAAAAAGAATTAATAAGTACTTACATAACATATCATAGTATCATGCCTATATTCCCCGAAGGGCTAAAGGCATGTGTACTAATATACGCCTAGAGTTCGTCGATGTGTTTAAGCTCCATGTAATAGGAGGCGAGCCTTTTGCCATACCCGGGGCACAAATCCAAACTTCGAGCTGCTATTGATAATTTCATTTAAAAAGCCGACCTGGGAATTGAATCCAGAATCTTATCTTTGGCGTAGCAGTCGCTCTAAGGACCGCTAGACTACAGAATTTTAATATTTTATAAACCTAGCATATATTCTGAAGACAGTCCCAGTTTTCCGCCCGGCGGTTTCTAATAGCTCAAATATACAATAAAAATTACTCATAGATCGAACGTAGCGTGTGATACGTTGGCTACAAGAGTCTATTACATATCTTATATAACACAACATATAAATATGTAAAAATATAAAGTATAAACTTTTAATCGACTTGATCCATGTTACAACAAATAAAATCCCTGAATGACAACATACACTAAATTCAAGCAACGGCACAAGACGTAAGCGAAAATATGGAAAAGGAAGGATACAAATGAACATTTTGTCGAGTGATACCTGTTATTCCTGTTCAGGATGTGTGAGAGAGACATGTCGTGAGAGAAAGGGAAAGAAACACAGACAGTGAGACAGACACAGGCACACATATTCAGGTACATTAAGTTTCAGGACCGGTGAATGCAAACTTGTAATTTTCGGACATTTTACGAGTTTGGTAAGCACATCTCTAGTGACGTTATAATATTAACTTATGGTAATTAACCATTCTAACTTAGTTATATGATATTTAAGTTCAAATTCCCAAAATACAGTAACAGAGGTGTACTTTCAGCGATTGTAAGACATTAACATTCTACGATCTAAACAAAAACGCATTCATTTTTCGATAGTTTGTTGATTGATTTTTTTAATTTCTTTAAGTGCTCGTTGTTATACGGATCTGAGTAGAGAAAACGAACATAACGTTTATATAATAGCAAAACAATCAGCAAACCCCGTGAAACTGTTGCATTTTGCAAGGAACAATTAAATCTAAAATCCGTATTATCTACAAAAGAAAAGTTAAATAAATATACGCAAAATGCCACAATTATTTCAACTAAGACCACATTCTAGGAATAATTAATATGTTTATTAGCAAGAGGAATAGACAGGTTCATTATAAACAGGCAATTTAAAAACTGATGTAACGGTTATTTTCAAATCTTTTCTATAAAATATTCGCAGTAGGACTTAAAATAATATTTGAAACAAAATGTTATTAATTCAAATTTCTTAAAACAGATGTTGTAAACACCAATAGAAATAAAAAAAATATAGTACCAGGAGTCCAGGATCAATAATTGTTCCTTGAAGACAATTCTTGTATAACTAAGTTTACATAAACACTACTGACCAGCACACATTCTAGTGTCTACGTACGGAGCCAAATAATTAAAAAAATTTGGAATTTCTAGATTACACGGAAAAAATATTTAGTTTTGATATCCACCAATTCAAAATATCCATTGAACCTTAATGATATCGTGGAGTGCTTTCGATGCTATGATTAATTGGTATGAATTCCCGTGAACAAACTCTTTCATTGCATCCTCGACGGTAAATTAATGATATTTCCGAGAATGTTAATCGTTTTCAGAATTAATTTCTTGATGGCGGAACACACACTGTGTGCAATTACATGAAAAACTTCAGAAAGACGAAAATCCAATCTAAATATATAATGTTTCAATAGTACCGAATAATTAACTACATTAACATTAAAGTAGTTTGTGTAACTGAAATTTCTCAATATGTTTTATCAAAGAAAAATCCAATTGAGGATCATGTATATGATCTTGATGATCAGGCTCTCGTAGACCCAAGCACTACACAAACATTCAAAGGCACATTGCATACTCAAGCACATCAATAACTGATGCGTCATACACTGCGACATGCTCCTGATCCTTCACTCCAAACTCAGCTGCCGTCAACGAGAAGAAATTTCTTCAGAATGTAATTTATAAAAACTCTACGGTCAATAAGCATGTCTGTAAATCATTTGATATAAACATACTAACATACAGCAAAGGTTGTATGTTACGCTTTATTATTTTACAGAAATCAATTTAATTATTAGTAGCTTTGTAAAGACTCCATCTGTTATCGTCGTTATCACGTTGTAGGCTTTAAAGAAAAGATGTTCCGGCTTAACTTGTATCCCTTTTACCAATAAAGTATAGGATTTCTTGTCGCCTACGTGCTCCATTAAGAAATCCGGTTCCCTTTTACAGCATTCCTTACCCTCTATTAACTTTTGTTATTGGCTTGTAACTTCTTACGATGCTAAGAAAAGATTTCTCGTTTTTGATAACGAACATTTCAGTGACAAAATCAATTTTGAATTATTGCAAAAGGAAGTAGCTGAAGGAGTTGCTTCTAATTTAAGTAAATATTCTAAGAAGACCAAAATTATCAGTATGAAGAAATTCTTTTTCGTTTTCGTCAACTTTAGCTAGCATTTGAGAAAAGCGAACTGCGATAGTGTGGAATTGATTAATACGTATAATTTAAATACAGTATTTATTTTAATAGTTAGACGAAAGAGCTAAATTGTCGTTAGTTCTGTATTTAATAGTATTGGAATGGAAATTACCTTGCATCCTTTTTGAATGCTAACTTTTTAATTATTGTTTGGATCGCTAAGCGATGTAAAAATAATTATTTTTCTTGAATTAAGGGTTCGCTCTTCTCAACTCTCACCACTTAAAAAATCCAAAAGATATTTAGACTTACCTGTTCCCTTCATGATACAGTCAAACTTAGCGAGCCATGATGACAATACAGTTTCTTTACTTAATCCATCGATTTCTGGGAGAGACCTGTGAAATATCATATTTAATAGCAACAGTTTTATACTCTAGAAGAAGAAAGATAGAAAAATCGGTTCAAAACATAAAAACTGTAAGCAATATATTTTTGTTTTTTAACGTAAATTACAATGCTGGGCTATTTGTAAATGGAATAACAAACCGAAAGGGGACTATAGTGCCCATGACAATTATCAACTTTTGGATACACAGTTGTGTTAGTAAACATGAAAAAAAAAACGTTTCAATTGCCAAACGTTTTTCGTTAAGCTAATATTTTTTTAAATGTTAATCGCTTTTATATTTTCGAGACATTTTTTAATTATCATAGATACTGATCACCCCTCTTTCGGAAGTAACAACCAAGCCAGTTAACTTTGAATGAATTTATTAAAAAATCATAGGCATGCAATCCCAAATTGAGATCCATCCTAACATTCCAAACCTGACTCTCTTCTCGATGTTATTCCTGAATACTTCGCGGAAGTCGTGGTGGGAACATGCCCCTGATTTCACCATCTGTTCTACTCGTTCAGACTTTAAAAATACGTCGTGATAAGACTGGACTGCATTCTGGAATGCTTCGTCTGCCAAGATCTGTGTCTCACCCTTGAGGAAGGCCTGATCAAAGGTGTTGTTCAATTATTACTTTGTTGTTACAACTAAACCAATAGGTAATTAATTATGCAAATGTGGTATACCTCGTAGGCAAATGAATTGAGTATATAGGTATGTATCTGTATTTATATTAGATGTATCATCATCTACATTAGGCTGTAGTAGTCCTTTGCTTGACTTGATTTTCAATTAACAAAAAAATATGTCTAGTGGCCAATGGACAAATATTACAAAATATTAAGGAAAGAAGGTAAACGAAAAATGACATCAGCAAAACTTACGTACAATTGATATAGAATCTTACGAGTACGCAAGGATTTAGAAGATAACGAAATACAAATATTCAGAGCACACTGTTATAAACATTACTCGAATATAATTTTGTAGCTGGAATAATATTGTTAAAGGGCTAGAATATTATTATTATAAAAGAAAAAAGTCTACTAATTGGAATATGGCTCCCAGCTTTTTCGTTGTTTCGTCAAAAGAGGATAACAAGTAACAAAATGTTTATCTTCAAAGAAATATGTTGTTACGTCGTTATTTAATTATATCATATTATGATATTCTTGCTAAAAACAACAACAAGATCAGTCAAAAAGATTTTTAAACGAAAAATCCATATGAAAAAGTATGAAACCATTATATTTTCAAACTTAAAAAAACTGAATACCAACCTGAAACCGAGCCTGTATTGTTTCTAGCTGATGTGGCGTAAGCTTTGTGTGTCTTCTAGTCATATCTGTGGGCTGTTTTGCGTTGAAAGGATGGGCAATACATCGAGACACAAAAACGTACAGTTGAATACGTCGTTTTTTGTCTTCCTCTAGTTTTTCGATCTTTTCCTATGGAAAAAATGCAAACTGCTATAGCTTGTGACGGAAGGGACTTATTTGTCTAGTAAAACGTAATTCGTGAAGATTTCGATATGGCTAGTATCCGAAAATAATTATATAACGTACCTGAGGGTCTTGATCTTTATCAGAATGACTGGCACCAGATGGGCTTGGTGACGGTGCTGGTACCTCTCCGGAGCTTGCACTCCCAGTCGATGTCCTGCGCAAGAAAGATCTACTCGATCTATAGCATTAAGTCATCCATGTAAGTGAAATAGGTCTCTACACACCGATATAAGATAATGTACTCCTGTTTACCTTTCTTGCAGCTTTATATTTAAAACCCGATAATTAAGTATTTTCTAGATTATCAGTGTATATAGACTTATGGTTATGCTTGACACTACAAACTATAAGCATTATCCAAATTTGTAAAAATCCTTAAGTAAGATCTAAAGTACTAGTTATCTTAAATTTCTACATCAAGTCTACATTTTGAATTCGTTTTTCTATGATTGTTTAAGATAATTTATGTACATAATTATTCTCTATAACCTGGGCAAACACTAAAGGCTTTGAGTTAAGGAAAGGTCGATAGGATCAAACAACTAGTTCTAAATTAGCATCTAGAATGTTCGTGAATGGAAATGGATGTGAGTTAAAAAGTATTTTTATGATAGCTTAGATACTTACGCATGAGGAGGTGGTGCTAAGGCTGCAGCTTCCCTCTGCCGTGTAGCAGGATGAAGAGGCGCCGCCAATGGAGCCGTGGTTAGTGGGCTTGGACCTTTGCAGAAATAATCAGAATTGTATGCTTGTAAATAGCTTCATTTTTGTTATTAATGATCTAGGCAGTTTTAAATTCAAAGTTTTTTGAGTAAATTGTGTACTTAAAAACTTTTTCAACGATAAGAAGAAAATAAAAATTCACAGAATAACAAAGGTGAGTCTTGCTGAGACTAAAACTCAGCTCGACTAAAACTCGACGCTCAGATTAAAAGGGACGTAAAAGTTTAATATTGTTTCTAACATTTAAATATTTAAGTAAAGTTTAAGTCGCTGATTTGCATCAATTTGCATCAAAAACCTTGTATAATATTAAGGTCATACTAAATAGTAGATTTTCTTTCCATTTACTACTAGGTCTTTAACAATGAACTTATTGAATGAATCAAAACTTTCATTCACTAGTTTTAGTTCAATTGATTCAGACTCTACAATGGAGGCTTTTGTATCCATTGTCAGGTGTGTTACACTCGCGATCTATTATTATATTTTTCCCTAATCACCTGGCAAACCAGCTGTGGACCCTCGGGGCAGTTCAGGTTTCCCTCGTACTGATGGTCTTCCACCGGCCAGAGAACCGGGTGGCAAAACTGTAAAAAAAATTCATGATACAAATATATTTATTATGAAACTAGCTTAAATCAACTATCAGACTTTTGCGACAATTACCTTAAACTCAGATAATTCTTTAATTACTGTTACTTTTGTATACCTGGTAATTTAGATGGCTGTTTCTTGTGTTCATCATCGCTGTCTTCTTCAGATGAGCTTGGATCGATCATGTTGCTGCTTCTGATGGAAAAAAAACTTGTCTTAGTGTACAAAAGGTACCAATCGAATCGAGAAATCTTTGAAATTAAAAAGTTGCCGTCAGTTAATACTGTATGTTATAAGTATGATATTATAATTTAAAATTCATCTTTTCATGAACGTGATGTATTTTACTTATTATACCAGTGGCTTGATTCTAGTAAACTGAAATGACATATCATAACATATACGATCGCAAATCTGCACGAGGATTTTAAGGAATAAAACATATTCCTACATAAGCCATCGTTGAGGAAAACCTGCATAACTTATCAGCCGTATTTTTTGTTTGATGAATAAGTATAACATGATCTGCAAAAAGACATTGTAAAAGATCAAGTAACTCATAAAATATATCGCTACTCTCACATTCAAATCATCTCAAGGTTCAAAAGTCAAATCTATCGGCTATAAAATGGGACTGAATACGAAATACATCAATTTATGATACATAATGTACATATATAAAACATAAAATGTCGGGCAAAATAGTACATTATACAGGTCGGGGTTACGATCCTCATGAATAAATCAAGAGATCTGCAGCCGTTATGTCTACGCCATACTGGTATTACTTTCATATCTATGTATATTGGCATTAGTGCTGAAAACCCAATGGGTTATGGAAAATAGGCTAGCTTGAAATCCACACCGAAGTAAGATTCTTATAATATTTATTTCTCTAAAAACACTTTTACACTCAATGGTTTGCATATTTTTAAACTTGTTGTCGTAGGCATTTCCTAAACTAACAACCTCTGAGAAGAAACACTGAAACAAACTCAAAGAATCATAGTCTTTTAGCCCAGACAGTACCTATTTTTTCAGATAAGTGAGTTTTACAATATAGGGCAATATCTAAACAGGCCTTTTGAAGTAACAGCCATAGCACCTTTGAGCTAACGGACACATACAAAAGTCCTATTGTACTTAGCTTTACTATTTATTTAAGGAGCTCAATGACCCGTCGCACTACGGTACAACGTAGGTCGCACAACGTAGATATTAAGATACAAACTTTCAAGGCCACGACTTCTATCAATCGGGAATGAATTCTATTCCTTAAGGTAAAAAATAAAATAAAGGTTGACAGGTGATTATATCACAATTACTCCTCAAACTTGTGTTATAAATGTTTTATTGATTGTTATATATATATGCATGTTCTTTTAAGCATAATTTGAATTATTTGCCACATTGTATCCAAATGAGCTTAGTGGATTATGTATCGAAGATTAAAATATTCGCGATGACACTCGTTTAATCCCTTCTCTACTACCCTACCGTATCGCTAACATTATGTATGTTCAATAAATCCAACCAATACCAATATTATTTTCCTCCCCTATTAGCTGAAATTGGTGGGTTTCTCGTTTTTTCTATATTTAGAAAGTACTCAACATTATTGATTTTTGTTGGTACCATCTTTCTCAATTATAGCCTGTTTCAATGTTATATATTTTCGAACAATCCTCTTCGATGACATACAAAGATACGAAGTCAATTTCGAGGGCTTTGTAAGATAAGTACTTACACTTTTTCAATTTATTTTTAGTACCTAATTTAAAAATGAAAATTCCCGGTTTTCAAACGAACACGTATTACAATCATTAGTTTTTTTTTTATGGGATTACTCGGCAAACGAGCAGGCGAGCTACCTGATGGTAAGTAGTCATCGCCGCCCATGGACATCTGCAAAACCAAAGGAGTTGCAGATGCGTTGCCGAGCCTATTTAGGGAAAGGGAGGGGAAGGAGAAAAGGAGAAGGAAGGGGATTGGGGGAGGAATTGGGCCTCCGGCTCTCTCGCTCACCGAACGAAGCGCAGTAACGAAACGCTACTACTCGGACGTCGGTCTTCTGCGAGAGTGTGGTACTTCCCCGGTCAAGCCGGCCCATTCATGCTGCGAACAGCGTGGCCCTACCACAACAGTTTTTCTACCACATTAGTTCTTACTTTGAAGCTCAAAAAACTAGCAACCAGACTATCCTTCGAACATCTTCAGAAATTCGTTAAGTAGGAATCGTTGTTCATTAAAATCTCATGATATTCTGCCACATCTGTTTTAAGCTAAAAGCCAATTATTTTTAAATCTTCGAGCGGAGATTTTCAGTTCATCTGTCATCTGGCAAGGCGACAATGTCGGGCTCTTATCGACTTCTTCCATTCCTTTACCCTGGACTTAGTTAATTTCGAAATCACTAACTTTACCAAAAACTATTTAAGATAAATGAAGAAAATCACAGAGCTCAATAAAAGAACAATAGAAACGTTGATTCATTAAATGGATTGGTTTTAGACCCTTTATGCCTTCAGTTCCTCGTTTCGAATTACCATAAAACGCCCATCTAATATCGGCTGAATCCAAATAAATAGAGCCTTATTTAGTACATCTGGTGCTCTATCTGTTCAATTGCATATTTGAATGGATGCAAAGGATAAAGAAAAAGAAATGCAGACATAGTCCCGAAGAGAGCTTCGTTTCCCATTAAAATATGAATGATTTATATTATTCAATTGTCTAATTAGGTATTCCTTTTACTACCTACTCGTTCTCGGGAATAAAATATTATTATTTCCCGGTATCGTAATTAAAGTGAGAGTGGGACATGAATATTTAAGCGTGTTAATTTTCTTCTCAAATAAACATCAGTGAATTAATATTAACGTGCTATGAAATTTTCATGCAGTGAAATTTTAATTTCTGTGCTTCAATTACAGATTTACAATAACAATTGAAAATACCTTTATTTATTTTTGCGTACCTGACATTCTTCGTTTTCGTAATACCCTTCGTTTTCGAGACTACCGCTCTCTTACATACTAGACTCATTCATATCTAAATGACAGGTAAGTGCGAGATCGACTCTCTGACTGTGGGCTTCTTAAAGCAAAATCGCCAGGCTTTCAGACTTCAATGTTGAAATAAAAATATATTTTTTTCTATAAACTTATTTTGCTTCAAATATTTTGTCATCATCATCATCAACTCGTTTATTATTCCATTTCTAGGCACGGATTTTCCCTTGGAGTGAGAAAGGTTAGGTCATAGTCCACCATGCTAGCCTACTGCGGATTGGCAGACTTCACACATTGTCGAAAAAAGTTTCCTCACGTCAATTTTGCGAGTGATAAATTAATTACGAATACGCATACCTATACTCGTATGATTACGAAAAGTCAGATGTTAGTGCTTTGGATTCGAACTCGAGCCCTACGAATTGGCAACCAAATGGTCATTTCACTAGGTTATCAATGCACAATTACTTATATACGATAGTTGACTTGAGGAAATTTAACTCAAAGGACACATTACTTCGTTTTTAAAAGTAAGAGAGTAAATAATCGACTCAAAAGAATGCAAAAATAACAGCAAACTTTTATGGCACCGATCGAATCCAAGTCGGCTATGAAAAGCTAATGAAAGCTTTCCATTTCAGTGGTTACTGTGACCTCGAAAAGGTTGTTACCACGCATTTCTATGTCCTCGTTCACTTTACACGGAAAATTTTAAGTTTTGTTTACTTTGAAATAGTGAGTTCTCCCAAACATTCATCATCATTCTCCTATAGCCTTTTTCCATTGTTTTGGTCTGCTCCCAGTCTTACCAGATGCCATATATATATATATATATATATATCAGTATTATACATAAAGCGACTTCCATCTGATCTACGCCGCCTACTTTCTGGGCAATGACGATATTCGAAGGATAGACAGACTGCACTGACTACTGCTAACCTGGAAATCATACATTTTTATGTGTAAAGTCATCATGAACCCATCTATTGTCCCACAGCTGAGCAAGGGTCTCCTCTCATAAGAGGGATTAGGCTATTGCGTTTAAGAGTGAAATTTATCGGTTGAGTATTCATTTTTCTTTTTTTTTTTCTTTTAAAAAAGCTTTAATAGCAATGTGAGTCGCACATTACTACGAGTATCTTAATCCCTCGTACTAAGCTAAATTCTTGTATTACGAGTGGGTTCACGCCGGTAGTGCAATGGTGTTTCGAACCGGCGACCACATGATCGTAAGTCCGACGCCCTAGCCATTAGGCTACCGCCGCTTATTTAATCGCCACTGTACTCTATCCTCTGCCCTCTGTTTGAACTCTTGATACGACCCTACTCTCGCTTTTTCCTTCACTTGTTCAAGAAAACTTCTAGATGATCCGGGCACAAATTCAAACTCGAAGATGCTTTTGGGAATCGCATACAGGATTTCTTCCTCAGCATTGAGCTCAATGCTGAGGAAGAAATCCTGTATGCGATTCCCCGGTCGAGCAGTGTTTTTGGGTTTTTCTATGAAATTCTCAGTAGCAGCTCGGAGTCGGAGTGAATGGCAATTTGATAGGATCGCCCCCTATTAAATGGGACCTAAACATACCGGCGAACTGTGGGTGTACATTAAGTACACCTCTGCCTAACCCTTCGGGGAATACAGGCGTGATGTTATGACAAATTAACTAATGACAGTCTTATAAATTCGTCGATTTGAACAAAATAAATAACATTATCATTAATTATTATGAATGGTTACCAAACAAGTAAATGCTCTAGCTTTGTAATGTCGCATCTAAAGGTTCTGAAGGTATTTTCTTTCAATTACTTCCGTCGTTCCAGATTTTCCTTCTACAAATATTGGAAAAGGAAAATAATCTGAGAATATCTTAAATGGTCCTTTACCATTGTTAATGATGTTGTTTTCGTTCCGTTTACTCATTTTCTCGTTTGTGTATAAAGTAATTTCTTAACGATCAACAACTTTTCTGGGATTTCTGTCGCATCCCAAAGATCGTTTTAGGACAAAAATGTGTGTCCTTGTCCTCATGAGGCCTGTTCCAGTCACCAGTTCCTCCGGCAGAAATGTCCAGCCCAGTTCCACTTAAGGCATTACCTTTAATTCTGCAGTTGTACGACTTCAACTAGAAGATAAAACAATACTGCGTTCTATTTTAATATCAGTTCGTAGATATAATGTGTGGCTTCTCCTTAATCTCCTACTGTGGAGTTTTTTTTTCTGCTGAGCATAGGTCTCCCCGATGCGACGTTTGTTCCGAGGTCAGTTTATTTGGAAAGCGTCCATGCCAACGTTTGCCGTAGCTTGTAAAGTGTTCCCACAAATTGTATAATTTAGTTTAGAGGATTTCGGGAAGTCAGAAATTAAGTATGTTTTAAATTCAAACCCGAGAATTATGAGCAATAGCAGTCAAATGTACTAAGCTATCACTGTTTCTTGTTTTGTAAATCCCAAAATAATAATTATCTCATCATCATTGTCCTAGCCTTTACCCAACTATATTGGAGTCTAATCTACCTATATCTAGTCTAACCAGTTGTGGTTGATAAACCTTAGCAGTCCAATTTCTGGGCAATACAGATATCTTTTGAAAAGATTGGTTGTCAGGCTTTTTCGACTTCTGGACTACAGGAAATGAGGAATCCAAACCCCACGGACGATCTTTTGGAAAAAAAAAACAATTCTAATAATTATTATGTATATTTAAGTAAGATTAGCGATCTCGACTGACGTTGTCCTGCCCAACAGATCGCAGTGCAACCTACTGGGTCCAATAGGCTCGCAATTATATGTGACATAACCATACTGGCAAATTGTAGGTGTATATCAGTACACCACTGCCTAACTTCGGAGAATTCTGGCGTGATAGTTATGACGCTAACTTGAAAAACACATCAAAGATGACAAAAACAAAAGCAAAAGTATGTCTTTATAGGAAAGCTTAGAGTATTTTTCCAATAATCTTGTTTACTTGCTTCCAAAATGGACTGGAATGAAAACATCCAGAGATATATTCCATATATTCTTCCTTGCAGTAAACACTTGACTACCCATCCAATAAATAAATAATAAAGCTTATATTAGTAAATAACAACAGGATAGCTGAAAAGTAATAAATTTCTTTCAATCCACATGACGACATAGGAAAAACTAGGTAAATGGAACACAGTTTTTTATTCTCAATACGAAGCGTTAACAAGTTTCCATGCGGTACAACAAATGGTTTAATATAAAAGCTAAATCGATTGCGGTTACGTGTACTTGTTATTCGGAAATAGAAGGACGTAAATAATCACGGTTAAATATGACTGGTAATTAAGCCTTAGGTCGATGCTGAGGTACCAACAGGCCCATAGGTAGCGTATAGAGAACTGCCATCAGATATGATGCTTAGTCTCCGACTATTTCGAAGTAGTAGTCTCGCTGGCATGGCTACGTGCCAGCATGAATGGGTCGACACGACCGCCTCACTACATTCTCTAACCGCTGCCGCTGCTGTTTTGTGGGGAAGAACACTTCTATAAAGTGCTCCAGTCATAATCCTGTGACGTAGCGAAAGCGAAATAATGGCGAAACGAAATTGGCATTCCTCTGGCGTAAGGCAGAGTGACAGTAGTTATAGACGAGGAAACAAGTATCAGTAGCAGTAGTGTCTCCGACCATGTCTGCATGCCAGCATGAATGGGTCGGTACGACCGGGGAAGTACTACCTTCTCACAGAATATTGACGTCAAGTAGCAGTATGCATACTGTTGCGTAGGATGAGTGTGGAGCGCCGGAAGGCCCAATTCCTCCCTCAGTCCCCTTCCTTCTCCCTTTTCCTTGTCTCGGCAACGCGTCTGCAATTCCTTTGGTATTGTAGACATATCACAGACATAGACAGACAGTATCCATGACTACTTACCATTAGGTAACTCGGCGGCTTGCCGAGTTATCCCATAAAAAGTTACTCAAAACGGGTGCAATTAAAAAAAAACAATCTTAAGTCCTGCTATAATTTACCCCGAAGCGTTGTAAAGATAGCACGTTTATTGCCGGTCGAATAACCCAGTTGGTCTCACGAAATTTAAGAAAAACTTGGCATCGTCCTCCGTGGTACAATTCGCATTAATTTACTTCTCTGTTAGTTTGGTTTATGTATTGTCGATTTTAGGGGTATGTTGGCACTAGTTGTCAATAATCCTGTAGACATTACACCAATCTTCGTATTTTTCTTCTTATACATGAAACTCATATAACCATATATCATTATTGTTCACGAAGCTACCGCCATCAGATCTCCACAATAACAAACTGGGACCAATGGTTACGGTGTTAATTATGGTCGTCCAACCATAAAATAACCGCGGCAAGTGTCAAGGAAATAACTTAACTCACCAACCTCCTACCAACTATTGATTCTTAGCAGCTCAATCAACTAAAACAATAGGTTTTTTAATAACCGTTAACTCCACCACTTTCATATTTAAAACGACATTTTCCATGACAAGGGAAAAAACCCCATAACTGACGTGTTTCATAGGAATTAATTTTAACTGTTCGTGTGCTGACTCACGGCATACAGTCATTGCGTGAATACTTAAAAAAATAATCTACAACAATATTGTTTTTAACATTGTTCTTAACTGATTACTAACTGTTTTAAATTTTAATGTATTGATGCTAATCTAGGGTAACATAATTTTATTCTCAGATGGAATAGATAAAGGTCAATGTTTTTCGAAGTCAAAGTCAAAATCGAGAAGTCGAGAAGCGATCATGTGGTTGCCGGTTCGAAACTCACCCATTGCACTACCGACGTGAACCCACTCGTAACACAAGCATTTAACTTAACACGAGGGGTTAACAAGATTACTAGTAATGTGCGACCCACATTGCTAGTAAGCTATTTAAAAAAAAAAAAACATTTAGACATAGGTACATACATAATATTGTCACGCGCAACGCAACAAACTCCCCAGCAACACATTAAAATACTGTATGTGTATAACAACGTTTTAATTAGTGCTTGGAGTACTTTTTTTTAATTTTTCATTTATTTCACATAATAGCCGGAGAGTTTAGCGGTGCCCTAGTAGGCAGTAGGCTTCAGAAGAGGATCTCGACACAAGAATACGAGCTCCATGGCTACTTCGACTATTGCACAATCTACTACTTACCACAACGGTAATCTACTCGGCGTTGTGAGTCTGCACACGTCATTGAGAAAATTTCCAAGGCATGCAGGTTTCCCCATGATGTTTTCTATGATTATTCCAATAGTAACATAACATACCATCACGCCTGTATTCCCCGAAGGGTTAGGCAGAGGTGCACTAATGAACACCCACATGTCGCCGGTATGTTTAGGTCCCATGTAATAGGGGGCGAGCCTATTGCCATTAACCGGGCACAAAACCAGACTCCGAGCTGTTACTGGGAAATCCATAGAAAAACCCAATAACACTTTGCTCGACCTGGGGATCGAACCCAGGACCTCTAGCGTAGCAGTCGCGCTTAGGACCACTAGACTAATGAGGCAGTCTAATAAATAATACCAATGGTAATACTTTTGTATTAAGAAAAAACATACCAAAACAAATATGCTTATATAAATATTGCTCGTATAAAATGATTATGGCAAACAGAAACGATTGATAAAACAGTTTCACTATCGGCTCCAAGCTCAAAAACAATTAACCGTTGCTAAGTAACCTACTATCGACTATTGTAAGGACTTGAAAACCTTATCTATTTTTTCGCAATAAATAAGTAATCTTAATAAAATCTATCCAAAATATTAAATCGTTATCATGATCGTCAATCGTTATGACTGCCTCATTAGTCTAGTGGTCCTAAGCGCGACTGCTACGCTAGAGGTCTTGGGTTCGATCCCCAGGTCGAGCAGTGTTATTGGGTTTTTCTATGAAATTCCCAGTAACAACTCGGAGTCTGGATTTGTGCCCGGTTAGTGGAAATAGGTTCGCCCCCTATTACATGGGACTTAAACATACCGGCGAAGTGTGGCTGTACATTAGTACACCTCTGCCTAACCTTTCGGGGAATACAGGCGTGATGGTATGTTACTAAATCGTTATCAATTTTCAAACTTTATTATTTTGTGTACAGTCTAAATTATAAAATAACTAAAACGTAAATTAGAACGGGGTTAGGAAATAACGTAACTGCAAAACAATGCATCAAACAACACTTAATTAAAAAACTATGCCACTGAAAATTGCAACACCAATACTTAAACGAATGTACCTATACTCATTCTATTTCACTTTTAGCAGACTTTGTTTTCACCTAAAGAGCTTGACCCCAGGGATACTGAAGTATCCCATGGAGATACATTAAGCTGAACATGATTCGGGAAAAGTGTGTCAGCGTTGAGCCACAAATTATAAGAAAGGAAGGGACATATTGGAAGAGTATGCCAATGATAGCCGCATGACCCAGTACACTTCATATCCCATTCTTTTAAGAGGATAGTATCTGCTCCGCGCTCCATACAAAAGTAGTTTGGCCCTATCTTGAATTTTAACCAATGAAAGTCTTTGAAATATTGCAGAAACAATCTTATCATTAAAATACGTGTTCCTTGAACGTAAAACTTCATTTCAATACGCGGTTAAAACTTCCACGAGCTCAAAGATTGGTAATTTTCGATGAAAACGATCCAGCTTTATGCTATTATTTCAACATTATGTTTCAATACACAGATCCATTTGGACTCATGAGGAACCCATATAATATAATGAATAACCGTTTACAAAAAAAAAAATCTACGTAGGTAATAACTATATTAAAAAAGTGATCTCCAAATTTCAAATGTTGCAAATGTATTGTTGTTTCACCTCTCAGGCACGCGTTCTCATCTTGAGGGATAGAGACTGCGACAACAGTTCAACATTGTTGCGTATGCGAGGGACACTCCTCTTAACAAAAAAAAAACGCCTGGTGGACTATCAGTTTCTCAGGAGCTAAGAGGTCCTTAGCCGTCAGCTTAGTAGCACAAAGTAAATAAGAATAATCTTTCTTTACTTTGTGTTATTAGTCAGAAGGTTCTTAGCTTGTCATGCTTTTTTTTTTATGGTATAACTCGGCAAACGAGCAGGCGAGGTACCTGATGGTAAGTAGTCATCGCCGCCCATGGACATCTGCAAATCAGAGAAGTTGCAGATGCGTTGCCGAGCCTATTTAGGGAAAGGGAGGGGAAGGACAAAAGGAGAAGGAAGGGGATTGAGGGAGGAATTGGGCCTCCGGCCCTCTCGCTCACCGAACGAAGCGCAGTAGCGAAACGCTACTACTCGGACGTCGGTCTTCTGCGAGAGTGTGGTACTTCCCCGGTCAAGCCGGCCCATTCATGCTGCGAACAGCGTGGCCCTACCACAACAATATAACGCTCTGGAGGTTAGACTTTTTGTTTTGTTTAAAGCTTACTAGCATGTGGATCGCATATTACTAGTATACTTGTTAACCCCTCGTGCTAAACTAAATGCTTGTGTTACGAGTGGGTTCACGTCGGTAGTGCAATGGATGATGGCACATGATCGCAAGTCCGACGCCCTAGCCATTAGACTACCGCCGCCGGTTGGTTTTGATCTTTCAGATGTTTCGTCCTTTTATCAGATTCCACATGTATAGAGTATCTTGCCGGCTCTACCCTATAAGACCTACTTGTACTTAGTACTAAAATAACTTTTTGAACTTTGACTTTAATAACATATTTATCTCACTACTCTCTTCTTCTTAATAACTAAGTATAGAAAATGACACTAGAATTTAATTACTGCTCTTCCCCGGTCCATTAAGTTTAATAAGATTAGCTGCCATTTCTTTTATTTCAGATCCGCAATGAACCGGAGTCGATTAGCTAGGGACAATTATTAGCTTTAAAAGCCTTAATTGGTTCACTCAGCGCGATACAAGCACGCCAATTTGGACCTTAACTGTATAAAATTACCTAAGTGCTATCACTGTCAAAGTGGGGTGATATGCCTATGGGAAATCATGTTGATAGTGGCTTTTAGTGCGCGGAGTGTAATTAATCTTATTTCGCGTGTTGTGAGAGGAAATATCACTCTATTATATTATATCTACGGAAGATATTCTTTGGATAACTTTAGGGACCTTTAAGGTAAAACATATCGTAAATGACTCTTCGAGATGTCTTTAGTCTACATTGATGCGTACATTGAAGGGAAGAAGAAGAAGGCTTTTCGTACACTTAGAGCTTGAAGCGGCGATAGCCTAATGGCTAGGGCGTCGGACTTGCGATCATGTGGTTGTCGGTTCGAAATTCACCCATTGCACTACCGACATGAACCCACTCGTAACACAAGCAATTAGCTCAGCACGAGGGGTTAACAAGAATACTAGCACTTTACTAGTAATCTTTTTCAAAAAAACCTAATATGATTCACCAAATGTGACCATTTTAGCCTCCTTCTTGTAAATAAGCTTTTAAAGGTCAGCTTAATCTGGTGTATAGCTTGATGCGTAGCCGTGTGGACCTGAATAAAGGCATCTTTGTTAATTTCTTTTCATACAGTTTAACACCTGCTTATAACTTAAACGATAGAGACTTTATGGTAATATGATCTTACGCATTTAGATTAGAGACTGACAATTACTGTTGAGACACCTCAGCGTAATTGTAATAGAGTCTATTTTTGTAGTCTCTCAGATATGATATATGAAAACGTGTCAACATCAAAGATACGACTTCATAAATAATGGAACATTTGGAGCCCTGAGCTTAGGAAACAAAAGAGTAAGTACCTGCCATTGAATCTTTTACGTCACGTGAAAATACCATCGAATATAACCTGCAAAACATGGAAAATTGTTTTTTTTTACTGTTTCCGCCCACGGCTTCGCCCGCGTATTTTCTCGACTTTTCTGTAATATAATATGTATGTATTATACATATAAACCTTTCTCTTGAATCAGTCTATCGTTTTAGTAGTAGTTTTAAAGATCTAAGCTGATCACAGGGACATACAGACAGCGGGAAGCGACTTTGTTTTATACTATGTAGTGATATTGTAGGTTCTGAAGTTCATCATCATCATCAGCAACCTATCATACTGTCCTGCTGGGCACAGGTCTCTTCTCAGAATGAGAGGTAATCGGCTAAAGTCCACCACTCTGGTCTACTGCGGATTGGCAGACAGATTTGACTCTTCTAAGAGAGTTGTAATTATTTTTTTAATACGCACATGCCTGAAAAGTTATTGGTCGTGTTGGATTCGAATTCAAGACCTTTACCTTAGCAGTTCATTAGCTACCACTGCACTCCAGTTGGCAGCTTTGAATTTCCCACGAGGTAAAATTACATAAGATCGAATTTTACAAAAACTTTGTTGTAAATACTGTGTCTCCTCGGGTAAGTATTTTAATTTAAAAGTCAACCAAAAAGAATTGCAGTACAAAATACTTTACCCGTGAGTTTAATAATCTTGCTCACGACTAACAACTAAAGCTTTTCCTCCAATAAGAATTCAACCAAAACTACGACGGTACGAAAAACTGGCATAAAAGTAAACAAAGGACTGTCGCATTAGCGAAACAAAATCACTTTATTTCTTTACTTTATCCGAAAAAAAGCCCCTAGATACCTACAACACCAAACTTTTTAGGTACATGTTAGAAGGTATATAATTGTAGGAAAACAAGGAAGGAGAACACCTAGAAGAAGTTTTATTGAACAAGTGAAGGAAAAACTGAGTTGTGTCATATTATACTGTGTCCATTATGTGAACCGTTTTTTGACAGATATACATTAAACAATATTTTTGAAAAGAAATTGATGGAAAATGAATATTTTACAAAAATTAATACAATCAGATGAATATTTATTTATTATTGGTCATCGTTGCACCATTTTCGACAACCAAACGATCGATAATCAACACTAGACAGTAATCAAAGTGTCAATAATCGGATCAATAATCGCATTATTAAGTTCCTGCAATCACTAGTTCCATCTGTCAAAAAGTGGTTTACCTGGTGGACAAGCTATAAGGGATCAAACGAAAGAGCTCAGCTCTTAAATAGAACGGAACTATTCCCAAGAAATAAAAAACAAGACTAAACAAGACTTGAAGCTGGTTATTTTTCATTATATTTTAGAGCATAAAATAATGCAAATATCCACAAAGATATGTAATTTTTGCAGTACGGTAAGGATACATCGTTCGACATTGAACTTATTGTCAAAATGGTTAAAAGACATAAGTAGTAATGTCTTCAATAGATGTTGCTGACGTCACCTTAAGACGTAAAAAGTGGAAGAGGAATTCGCCATCACAGGCAGTGTTCTCTGTAGCTTAATTGGTAACTTGGTGGTTTTAACCATGCCTGACGCCGAATTTTTCTTTCACTAGAAAAATATTACTTGATACCCAAAAAGCCAGTTCACAAATACGCCACAAAATCTATGCGCGCCACGTGCCAAAATACCCGAAATATCTTAGTCCAAACTCTGACCTTTTGCGCTTTAACTATCTAAAAATACGCCAGTTTGAAGCTGCAGTATTCTGGCTGGCTGCTTAGTCAACTGATACGAAGAATCGTATTTTAATGCTCTCTAACTTACTCGGCTCGATGCCAAGCACTTGAAGGCTGAGAGGGCACTACGCCGTTTCGGGTTTCGTTTTTAAAACATTTTAGATAGAATTTTCTTAGGGAACTTGGTTAAAGGAAATATGTAGCTAAACATGTTCTTTTATCAAATAATTAATGGAAGGAGAAGTTCGTGGCTAAGTTATTAATGATTAATAGATCTGCAGGGTTAAGCTACGCCTGCCGCGGTCAGTCTGTGGATTGGTGAACATTTTTAACTTATTACGATCCCTCCGTGCCTCGGACAACACGTAAAGTTGTCAGTCCCGGTTGTCATACGAACATCTAGGAAATTGTTTAATGGTAGCCCCAAAAAGCCTGACAGGCAGCCTATCTCTCGAATATCGGTGTTGCCCAGAAATTGTGTCGCGGACATCTGATGGCACTCGCCGCATGTAAAATACTGATATTCATACTGAAAGCCGAAAAGGCTATGAGGATGCTTATTACAAACACCAGGCAAAGTCAGAAAGCAAGAGATTGTATAAGACAAGCAGAATAATCTAATTTCAGTTTGCTTATTAAGACAACGTGAAACACTTTTCAAACTTAAATAAATTTTTTTTTTTTATATATCTTTACTATAATAACTGAAGGATGTAATATTTAACCTGAAACCAGATGTAATATATAATATATAACCTTTTCAAATAAACCTCTGTATCGTCACTCGTCGAGTCCAACATAATGCATGAAAGATTGACCAAAACAGACAAAAATCTCGTAGCGTTACTCCACAAATCGTAACAAGAAAAACCCGTGATTCAAGAATGTTCTTAAAATCTCGTAGCACTCTCGTAGCACTCTCGTAGCACGTGCTACGAAACTCTACGCACATTGAAATCTCTACACATTTCGTAGTACTACATTAATAAACGCTTTGAAATATACCTGTCTTTATCATTTCCATATCTATGAAGTGAAAGGACAATATACCTTGAATGAATGAAATCTGCGTTTATTCAAAACTTGCCCGCCGATTCGCTCGGAACGCGAATGGGTTTATGTACTTGCTAACAAAATTAAGCAATATTGTATTGGCTATTATTGCTCTTGTAAAAATTTCCTGCTAATAATATTTCTTATATATCTACTATATATGTATTGGTAAAGTTAAAAACAATATTAAATAGTATGCTGCTACGTAATGTAGTGTAAATAGGAGTAATATTATATAGATAGTCCTAAGCGCGACTGCTACGCTAGAGGTCCTGGGTTCGATTCCCAGGTCGAGCAAAGTGTTATTGGGTTTTCTATGAAATTCTCTGTAGCAACTCGGCGTCTGGATTTGTGCCCGATTTATGGCAATAGGCTCACCCCCTATGATGTGGGACCTAAACATACCGGCGAAATGTGGGTCTACGTTAGTATTCTGCTTAATCCTTCGGGGAATGCAGGCGTGATGTTATGGTTTTCTTAACCCGATGGGATTTCTTAGAGCCCGGTCTTAATGCTCCCCTATATAAGGAACTTCTGTGCGAAATTCCATGGTTCTAGAGCGTTGTTTCATGTATGTTGTTTTGTTATATTATTTTTGCGTAACTATTTATTGAAAGGAAGTTAGATAACAGATAATTATATTTATAAAGCAGTCTGTCTGGTTCATTTTCAAACTATTTTATCTGAGCCTGTTTAAAAACCAACATACAATCACTCCTGTATCCTCCCTTGAAGTAGGCAGAGGTGTGCTAATGTAGTCAATTGGAAGTGCGAAAAGAGTTTATTAGTTTATCGGTCTCGAACTCCAAATACATCATCAACAACCCATTTAATGTCCCACTGCTGGGCACGGGTCTTCTTTAAAATGAGAGGGTTTAGGCTATAGTCCACTTCGCGAGCCTACTGTGAGCTGACCAACTTCACACACCGTCGAGAAAATCTCTGACGATACATTCCATCCGTTTAAACGAGTGATTATTAAGTGTGATTAAGTGAGTTAGAGGTGTGTGCCTTTTTATGGGATAACTCTGCGAACGAGCAGGTTAGCTACCTGATGGTAACTAGTCATCGCCACCCAAGGACATTTGCAAAACCAAAGGAGTTGCAGATCCGATGCCTTTTAAGGAAAAGGAAAGCAAAAGTAGAAAAGGAGGGGACTGAGGGAGGAATCGGGCCTTGCGCGCTCCACACTCTCCGTACGAAACGCAACAGCATGCATACTGCTACTTGTCGTGAATATTCTGTGGGAGGGTAATACTTCCCCGATCGTGTCGACCCATTCATGCTGGGATGTAGACATACCAGCGGGGCACTACTACTACAAAAGCCTTGCTTCGAGACCTGTGATTTGGAAATCAGTAATATAACTGAACTCAAGGCCACAGATCAAAAACATCGTTAATATTGGTCCACACAACGCAAGCGTGACTGACTCGCTCGTTGACTGCCTCGTTGGTCTAGTGGTTTCAATCACGACTGCTACGCTAGAGGTCTTGGGTTCGATCCCCAGGTCGAGCAAAGTGTTATTGAGTTTTTCTATGAAATTCTCAGTAGCAGCTCGGAGTCTGGATGTGTGCCCTGTGAATGGCAATAGGCTCGCCCCCTATTACATGGGACCCAAACATACCGGCGAACTGTGGGTGTACATTAAGTACATCTCTGCCTAACCCTTCGGGGAATACAGGCGTGATGGTATGTTATGTTATGTTACAACGCAAGCGAAATCGCGGGCGTAAGCTAATATGCATTACTAAAGGGCAAATAGGTATATTTAGACTCTTATATTGAAATAGGAGAAACCAACTACTTGAATATCTTGGGTATAGTGGCAGATTGGAGCATTGGACGGCCTCATTAGTCTAAGGGTCCCAAGCGCGACTGCTACGCTAGACGTCCTAATAGTTCCGGATCCCAGGTTAAGCAAACTGTTTTTGTGTTTTGCTATGAAATTCTTGGCTAATGGCAATAGGCCCACCCACTATTACATGACACCTAAATATACCGGCAGAGTGTGTGTGCACATCTCTGCTAACCCTTTGGGGAATACAAGCGTGTTGTTATGTTTTAGGAATTCTATTTGTTTGACTGTATCTTTTTACGCGCATCACGCAAAAACTACTACACGAAATTATATAAGTATCTACTTAGGTAGTGTACCTATGCAGTTTTCAAAGTTGTATTGCTAGGGTTAGAAAGTCTGTTCCCTCGTTTGTTTAGCCTTTGTTTTGTAACAAAAAGTCCTTCGTGACGAACGTGTAACCGATGGCATCGACTAGTAATAAATATGGCACGAAAATAGTAAATGTGTCCCTATCTGTTTACGTAAGATAAGGGTTATCGTGAATGTGAATAATTCTAACATAACCTATATATAGTTGATCGTAAAGTTGGTTAATTTTGTTTACAAATATGTACTCAAAGTTTTAATGTCTAGCTGCTGTTGTTTTACTTTTTATATTTAATTTGCTCCATCCCGCGATTTCACTCCCGTAGGTACCAAAAGGATTTACTTAGAATAAGGAATTATCAACAGCAATCAGCAACACACTACACATTTTTCCGATATTATCGCCATTATGAAGTGGCGGTAGCCTAATGGCTACGGCGTCGGACTTGCGATCATGTGGTTGCCGGTTCGAAACCCACCCATTGCACTACCGACGTGAACCCACTCGTAACACAAGCATTTAGCTTAGCACGAGGTGTTAACAAGATTACTACTAATGTGTGACCCACATTGCTAGTAAGCTTTTTTTAAAAAAAAAATAATAATAAGCGAGCTTATTTATAAGTTACTAGACACAAATGAAATCCCCAATCGGAATATCATAAAGAAACTCAATAATTTCGATTGACCTAGGAATTGAACCCAGGATCCCAAGTGCAGTTGCCGTACAAAGCCGCTCAACAACGCCAAATTTAAAGGAACCGGAAAAATCTTTCGTAATTTACCGAGGTACTTTGTATATAGTTTTTTTACCTAATGGTATTTGTTTGAAATAAGCCGTAATTAATTTTAATAATAACTAGCTTTCCGCCCACGGCGTTGCCCGCGTGTTCGTTTCGATTTGACAGCAAAATCCCCATTAACAAAATGATCCGCCATTTATTGAATTCGTTTGTTACAAAAAATGTGATAAATGAAGAACCGCTCGACCGATGTTGTACAAACTTCACATAAACCATCTACTAATTAGTCCGAACAAAGCCTAAACATTTGGTTTGGATAGGTGAGCCCGTTCTTGAGTTATAAAATTACAACGAAAAGTGGCATTGATTTTTATATATATAGATTATGTGCGATACTTCAAAATTATCCTCGTCGACTCTACCGAAAGTCGTAACAATTGTATTTTCTAGAGGCAATATATTAAGATATAAATGTAAAAAAAAAAATTACTTTACATTCAACAATCTTCCTACGCCAAAAAAAGTTCCATCTCTTTTACGTATCAACCCACTTTAGCGTGGGTTACTTTCTTTCAGATATTTTCCTCAATGGAAGATATTACATCAAAGAAATACAATGAACGCGTAGGTTGTTACATATTTTATTGAAAGCTTAAACGTAGATAAACATAGGCAATATTATGAGCTATGTGGGTATAAAATACCAAAGATATAATTCTCTACCCAATTAGACGAATGTACGAGATCAACCAAACAAGAAAACCAATTAAAGTAAAAATAGATACAACATCAAAGCCTTTTAAAGACGTTTTGACATAGGTATTTGAAATTGGAGGCAGTTTCGGATTTTCTTTTGATAGAACGAAGAAATGCAATTTATCTTCGACCCAAAAACTAGCCACAGCATCACGTATTTACACAATTTCACAGCATTACCTAATGATATATATCATGTTAAACCTTGTTAAACATATGCAGAGACCTCCAATTTCTGAATAACGATAACACCCGACGCAAAATTAGTCATCTTTTATCAAATTTCAGACAATGTAACCAAGTAACTCTACGGACATATATAACTACATACGTAAGTATACTTATTTATAACTTACCTTGTTACATAAAAGAGAAAATACGACAGGTTACGTATCTAATAGTCTTTATAACAAAACTGCGTTCTTATAAATACATAATCCAATTTGTCGTACAATAATTCGATTTATAAATAGTTTATAATCGGAATTAACTTACCTTCAACCACTTCTCGGGAGCGCGAACTTTAAAAAAGTCTATTCACACACCGACATTTCTTTAAAATTACATCGACAAATAAAAAATATCACTGTTTCTTGTCTAAATTCTATTTACAATTTTATTTACAGTTATCCGTAATTTTCGGAGTGATACTGGGGTTTGTTGAAACGTCAGTGGTGTCGCATATGTTTTGCGCATGCGCGCCGCAAGATGGCGGCCCCGAGGCGGGTCGATAGCGCGCGATAAGGTTGCCGAAGGCTGCGCCACCATTGCCGGGTGACATTGTGCTAACAGGGTAACATAAAAACGAGGTCACCGTTTCATATTAGCCCGCGTTTCCGGATACCAGGATATTTTGTTGCCATTACAAAAAAATATATATATATTTCTTGCCGGCTACTCTTAGCGTCATTTTACTGAATTGTATTTTTGGCATTGCTGGTGAAACTAACATTTTGGTAGCGTTGATTGATGCTTCGATTTCTTCAGTGAGCTTAAATAACAGTTATTTAGCCAAGATTTTATGAGGCTTCATTACCTATAATTTGTTGGTCGTACTAAACTTATAGAACTTATGGTCCGAAGCTCGGTCTTCCGCAGGGATGTATCTTTGGACCAATTCTGTTAAACATCGTTTTGACATATTATGCATCCTGGTAACGAAGTAAATTTATCTAACGAATATCGATGTTAAAGCGATGCTATAAGATACTCACTGCAACATTTCACAACGTTATGAAATAAAACTATAATATATAACAATATAAAATTTAAATAATATTGGGTAGTCTAACAATTAATAAGGGTAATTATCAAAGGTATTAATTTCGTCCGTTAGAATCACAATCATCATTCGACGGTTCCCAAGAACAAAATCGTATCTGAAAAATTCACAGTATGTTCTTAAACTTAACTTTACTTTGAAAATATACTTAATTACTATTAAAATACTTACTTTCACGTAACTTTTTACGTTAAGTAGTGATGTGAAAATATTGAAATATCTACGTGAAAAATAGTAGTATAAATGTAACTTTTAAGTTACTCACTGCAACTAGATCATTTTAACATACGACTTTGTTCTTCTCAAATTTATTATATAATTGCCAATCTTGTGATTTTGCGAAGAGGCTAAGCTTGTATTCCACGGATCGTAGGTTCGATGGAATAAAAATTGTATGGCTTACTGGAAGTTGTTAGAGCTCTGGATGTTTGTGTACTAATCTAAATGTATTCTTACTCTTAAGAGTACATACTTAAATGTATGTACTCTTTATTTACTTTACTGATTTCAAAGGGACTAAGTCTATGTGTGTATGATAGCCCTATTTCAATTCATTAAGGAACCGTGACCCTGTATAGAAGGATCGAAACAATTTGTAAACTCTGCTAATTGTTCCTTGATAGATATATTATTCATATGTATATTGTATGGCCTTGCATGTGTCCGCTACTTGGCCTTTTGGTAAGTAATAGTCTCAGATCAAATAAAAAGTTAAGATGGAACTTTGCGCACAAAGAAGTGAGGCCAGTTAAAACTACGCCTAGCCGTTTACAAACACAATTTTACACTATATAACAATACTGAAACTACGCCTACGAACTACTTTCGATAGCTCGATAGCTCGACTGACAAGATAAGGCGTAGTTTCGGTATAAGCGTACGTGTAATTGTGTTTTGTACACGGCTCGCTTTTGTGCACGGTTCTTTGTTCGCAAAGTTCCATCTTAACTTTTTATTTGATCTGAGGTAATAGTGTGGTCGACGATGATGCACGCTTACACAGCAAAAACCTATTCCCTCGAGTCTCAAAGACTGCCCGATTGAGGTTAAATTAAATAATACATAACATTTATTACAAAAAACAATAGTGACACATCAAATAAAACAATAGATACATTAAAAATAACAACAGATATAATTAAAATTCCTCAACATCAGATTTAAGGTAATGTACTTCAGAGTCATTTGTCGCATGTGCGCGCAATCTTCCAACTGCCATAAATCCACGCGTCGAACGTGCATACACAAATAGACCCCATAGCGACCCACAACATAGTGCAACTCCTAGCAACACGAGTGTTGCTACCAACACGCCACTCATACCTGTAAAAAATTAAAAAAAATATTCAAGCAAGGGAATACAGACGACAAAGATTGTTGAATGTTGACTAGTAGAAGTTATTTATACCATACCACCGTGCCTGTATTCCAACCAAATTCCTAATGTCAACCAGACTTCGCCGGTATGTTTAGGTCCCATGTAATTGGGGGCGACCCTATTGCAATTAACCGGGCACAAATCCAGACTCCGAGCTGCTACTGAGAATTTCATAGAAAAATCCAATAACACATGCTCAAGGATCGAACCCAGGACCTCTGGCGGAGCAGTCGCGCTTAGGAACACTAGTTAAATTTAGTCTTATGTTTAATTTTATTTTACAATAGGCCTGTTATTTTCAATGAATTCAACACCAGCTGACTACCCTATTAAAGTAGCAGACTTAGGCCCAAGATACTGCTGAACTCCTCTTTCTCTCCTTCTCCTCTCCTCACCCTTCAAAAAGACAGGCGTGACGGCATGTTATGAAAAAATAATGATTTAGTGTAACAGTAAATAATTATCTTACCTTTTGGTTTCTTTGCTTCAACATCATCCTGTTGCTTCTTGCCAAAATCCTTTCCTGTACTGCTTCTCTCATCCTCATGCTTTGTCGTTTGTACAAAGAAGATTTTAATAGATGATAACGATGTTACTTCAGACGATAAAGTGGTGGGTTTAGTTGTGGTTGTAGATTTAACAACTTTTGTGGTGGGCTTAATGGTAGTTGTTGTAACAGACGTGGTAGTTTTAGGAGGAGTATTGATCATGGTAGGTGATTTCGTTGTTGTGACAAACGTCGGTCTAGTAGTATATCTTAAATAATATCTGGTTGTTGGCATTTTAGGAACCATAGATGTAGGCACGTTGATTGTAGAAATTTTCGGTGCAGAAGTAGTTGAAATAATTTCTGTAGTTCTGCGATTAGAAATCGTGGCGCTAGTTGAAGTTGTAAAGGGTTCCGGTGATGTAGTGGCCGCAACTAGTTTATCTGTTTGTGGTACGGCCTCTGAGGAGGTTGTGACTGAGTAGTCTGGTAGCGAGCTCGCTGAATCATCCATTCCATCAACTAAAACAAAATGCGGCTTTTATTCAAATTCAGTCACTATAACCCCGTGTTTCCACTGACGATAAAACATGTTGTAAACAGCTACCTATCCCACTCACACTTTAAGAGTTAGAGTAGTTAGAGGTAAATGTTTGCAACATGTTTTGTCGTTACTGAAAACGCGGGGTAAGATCACGTTGTCATTTTTTTAAGAATAATCTGTAATATCTCTGGCTGTATTGTTCGTCAAGTCGTGTCTAATATTGGTATTCAGCCACGTCTCATTAGACTGTTAGATCATCCTAGCAAGGTTGGGAACACAAGGAGTGTGAAGACTCTTTATTTCCTAGTTTTTTTGTGGAATCTAATTTTAATGATTGGTTATAGTGCGGAAACAAGCGGACAAGCCACCTGACACATTGCCTTAAGAACCCCTACTGACTGCAAACTGTACGAGCCGTAGCAGTCGAGGGGGAACTAGCTCTGACGACAAGTCGAATCTAACACCTAGTGCTTCACGACATACTCGGCATAAAGCTGGTCACTAAACAGTCGAAACCCAAGAGGTTCTACCACCGAGAAATCAGATAATTTCTCGCTGATCGGGAGATGCCTGTATGATGTGATATATCTTCCAGTTATAAAAGAAACTACCGCAAAAAAATACGTAAAAACACTTACTATCAAGAAACATGCAAAGATCGAAGAAGTCTGGGCAACAGTTGCCATTGGAGACGCACCACAGACTACACCCGCAGCCTTGGCCAGTAGGATGTTCCTTGTATAATTCGCAACGATCGGTGCAGGAGTCAACTAGAAAATGAGTAATAGAATTAAAATAATAGCTTAATAAGTAGCTGCGAGTATATAAGCAAAAACAATAAAAATCTGTGATGGGAACAAATTCATAAGCAGCGTGGCCAGTCGAAGCTGCGGATGTGAGGTACTGGATTTAACTCCCAGGTCCTTCTGGCAGGCTTTTCTATGATTTCTCACTAGCAGCTGGATTCGTGCCTGGTTAACAGTAACCATCTCGGCATGTTATGTGTATTCCACTGCCACTACCTCTGCAGAGTGGTGAGCTAAAACACCGTATGGTCAGTAAGAATATGACAGGCCCTCTCAAATTCTAAAATATACTAGAGGACCTCTAAAACGTAAAATTTAATTATTGTTACCTGGTAACCAAGGGGCATAATTTTTTTTATGGGATAACTCATCAATTGAGCAGGGAAGCCTGAAAGGTACTGATACTTACCTGATGGTTAGTAGTCATCGCCGCCCGTGGACATCTAGAATACCAAAGGAGATGTATATGTGCTGCTGAGCTTAAGGAAAAGGAAGGAGTTTCACTTCTTCAATAGGTATAAGAAGAAAAGGAAGGGGCCTGAGGGAGGGATTGGGCTCTTTAGGAACAGATTTCGCACTCTGAGAGTAGACCCATGCTTAGCAGTGGGACGATGATGGCTTAGTGACTTACATATCACACTCGATGGAGTGACGGCCTCTCCAACAGCCCTAGTGCAGTTCTCGCCATGCTGTATGGAGACATCGTCGATAGCTATGTCACTCAAGTAGTTACGTCCTCTTATACCCTCGATTACGATCTAGAGACATGAAACAACTCATATTAGTTAGGTCGGGGCGGCTACAATCTACTAGAATCTCAGAAAAGAGAACTGCTCTTACACGAAGATAAATATAAGTCGTATCAGCATCCTAACTCTTTCCCATATAGACGGGAAAGAGTTAGGAACCTAACATAGGTTGGGTTCAGCTTTGTATTTTACACGAATATCAGTATTTTACACGAAGCGAGCAACCCAGTTTCTGGACAATACCAAAATTTTTAAGATAAACGGTTTACTCAAGTATTTGTCATCCACTAATGCTTGTCATAGGTGTTCATAGAACATCCGAGACGAGATCTCCAATGCGTATCGAACAGAGAATCGAATCCCCTGCTACCAAGACTTCCCCGGACCATCTCCAAGCGCATTGTTATTCTTGGTATCGAGATTACGACCGAGATTCGCTTCCGTGGTTATTTAAAGTGTAACTAAAGTCATGTGACGTGGGAGGGAATTGTGGTGTTTCGTGTATAATATTGATATTAACACACATCACACATCTGATTAAACAGGAAACTGACAACATAATTAGGAATATACTATTATGGTGATATTTTAAAAAAACATCACTACTATAATTCTCTTATGAGGTGGGTCAGATGCATTATACACCGTGAAATTTTAATGGTTGCTTTCCCGCAGGTAGATGATATTGTCGTAGTAAGTAGTACAATCCTACTAGTCCTACTATCCTACTAATATTATAAATGTTAAAGTTTGTGAGGATGGATGGATGGATGTTTGTCACTCTTTCACGCAAAAACTACTGAACGGATTGTCATGAAACTTTACAGTATTATTGTTTATACATCAGATTAACATATAGGCTTTAAATTAGAACGATATTTTGGGAAATTCCCACGGGATTGGGGAAAAACTATTCCACGCGGACGAAGTCGCGGGCAAAAGCTAGTCGATTATAAAGACATACTGTATTGATATAAATAAATGGGAAAGCTTATAATTTTGTTCTACTTTGTCGGTAGCGTGCGGGGGTGCATTCGATTCCAATAGTACCTACGTTACGTCTTTTGATTTACTATCGTTCTAATAATATAACTGATGGTGAATCGATCTGCTGCGGGAAAACAATCATTAAAGTTTTTGGTGCTTACCTGGAAATCATCGGAGTAGTCCGTGAGCATGGAGACACTAGTATACCACTCATTGCCCTGGTTACCCCATTGCTCAAACAGGGTGTAATTACTCCTCGCCTCCTCACTCAGTATTTCACCTATTGTTACCTTATCAGGCTTCTGGTATACTCGGAGACCACCCATGCCGCTACAAAGATTTTTTTATGTGATTAGATAAACATTGCGTAAGCTTAGCTACTTTGGGCAGCGCAGCTGTCCGCCGTTTCCCCGCACTCAAGCAGTTAGGTCGTTCATATTTACGTATATATATCTAAATTAAAATGTTGTGTAGATACTTATATAAATTGTTACGCCTAAGCAAATAAACAGATAGAAATGTGTTGCTGCGGATTGTTGCAAATGTGTTGCTGGGGATTGTTGCGCCGCTCCTTCCCAGCCATAACAGAAAGGGGAGCGACTTGTGGACGATATTTAATGTAGTATAGTATTTATCTTGAATAAAATATTTTGACTTTGTCTTTAACTTTGTACACACAGTTACACATCAAGTTATAAGAAACCAGTTTAGACTGACCTCCCATTGTAAAGGTTTTCCGCCCAATTCAAGTCCAGGCTATACGGGTTATGTATAGCTTATTGTGTAGTCGTGGGTACCAGTTAGTATTTAGGGTCGTATCGTCTAGGGGAGGCCATAGATAGGCCGGAATGGGATTTCTGTGATAGCCTGACTTTTTATGTACAGTGAAGTGGTTTTCTTTTGTGGGGCAATCAACCTACTACTTTAAACATCAAGTAAATTAGCAATGTTAATATAATTATTTTACGGACGAAAAGAAATAATATTGTCTAAGATTGATCTAAATGTTGGGAAATTACTCAATTGCGTGCCATACTACTCGCGATTTTCATATTTATCTCTCATAAGTATTTCATCATCCCTTACCTATTTATATATTTTGCCTTGAGTATTAGATAGGAACTTAGGTAAAGATAATATTAGTTATTCTCGTGCATATAACGACGGTTATTAAATCTATTTTTTCTTGTTTCATCCACTTTAATCGTACCTGATTTTATCGCAATTACCTACCTCAAAAAGGCACGAAGAGATTTTCCCAAATTTCCCTATTTTCGGGGAAACTTGGAGACTTCGGGGAAGTTTTTATTTCCTTAAAAATCTTTTCTAAAGATTGACTTTTAAAAGTGTCTATTTAAAGAAATATAATTATATCATACTTATTAAATTTAGGGGGATCGTCTTAGCTTGGACGCCAAATTATATTGTTTTTCGTTTTTCACAAACTTTACGTCTTCTATACCACATTAAAGGTTTATTTATATAATATATGTTGGTGGTCTAGGCGAGACAAGCCACCTTATGTAACATACCATCATACCATCACGCTTGTATTCTCGAAGGGTTATCAGAGGTGTACTCATGTACACCCACGCTTCGCCGGTAAGGTCCCATACAATAGGGGACGAGCCTATTACCATTAACCGGGCACAAATCCAGACTCCGAACAGCTACAGAGAACTTCATAGAAAATCTCAATAACACTTTGCTCGACCTGGTAATCGAACCCAGGACCTCTAGCGTAGCAGCCACGCTAGAGACCACTAGACTAACGAGGCAGTCTTATGTCTGATAGGTTTATTAATACCTCTACCTGAGGAAATTAGAATTTACCTTCCAAACATATGATAATAGAAGACGAAGCACGCGTTCCTAGCTAGATTCGCGTCATACACCGGTGACAACAAACGAGCTGTTTCGTTCTCCACACGATCTGAACTCTCTACGTACATGTAATAACCTGCAACACAAGGAAATGAGTAAATAACAATGGTCCGAAATGATCAAGACACATGGCTACAGGACAACCTGTACAATCCAGTTTCAGCTGATCCCGCAATGTATAGGCTCTCCATACAATAAAGGCCAGAGTATCTTGGATTTGTATTTAACATAACATAACATACCATCACGCCTGTATTCGCCGAAGGGTTAGGCAGAGGTGTACTAATGTACACCCACATTTCGCCGGTATGTTTTAGGTCCCATGTAATAGGGGGCGAGCTTATTGCCATTAACCGGGCACAAATCCAGACTCCGAGCTGCTACTGAGAATTTCATAGAAAAACCCAATAACACTTTGCTCGACTTGGGGATCGAACCCAGGACCTCTAGCGTAGCAGTCGCGCTTAGGACCACTAGACCAATGAGGCTTTGTATTTATAACTACTAAAGTTGCAACCAAGCATACGGCCAGCTTGATGATTAGTTTTTACCGTAGCATATGGACGCTTACAAAACTTGAGGGCTGTCCACCACTCGGGCCCAGTGCGGGTTAGTAGACGTCACATGATCCGAATTTCTGGTTCTAGGCCATGTTGATTTCCTCACGATGATTTCCTTTACCGTTTTCGGAGCAGCGGAGATGAAATAATTAACACAAACTAAAGCGCCTGTCTGGGTTGAAACCTATGGGTTGATACCATATTCTAAAATATACAAACTAATCACTGAAACTATATAAAAATTACCTACAACTAGGGTTGCCATCCGTCCGGGTTTCCCCGGATTTGTCCTAGTTTAGAGGGCGTCCGGGGACCGTCCGGGCGGGGTTTCATTTGTGGTCCGGGTTTAAAAGTTGTAAGTCATCGGCCGCTGCCGAGCGATATAACAATGAAAAATATTTCATTTTTATTTTACTGAATATCTTTAAAAAAACTGTCGACATGTCCGGGTTCTAAGCTTCGAAGTCCGGTGCTTTCAGGCTTCTTGTCCTGGTAACTTGATTTTAGAGATGGCAACCCTACCTACAACTCACAATCGTGGCCGCTATCGCGTGGCAACCACCGCTCCTCTGTCCTTAGTTTTTTGGTGTGCAATAAACAATATTGTGTTATATATGTGCTGTACGGTCGCAACCACATCGGTTACCACAAAATAAAATAAAAATCTCAGTCGATTTTGAACTTAATCATCAACACAATAATGTTCAAAATCGTTTGGAGAAATTTGACAGTTTTGTATAACCGTGTGCGCTGGCGACTGTACTTATGTAAGTATCTATTTATCAGTCGTACCCGATCCATTAGTTCCATATGTATGGTCGAACGAAGGTCCTGTTGAAAGGATATAGCTGGGAGTCTTCTTGTTCCATCTCCTCCAGTCGAAGTCGTGAAGTTCATCCAACTTCCATCCACAAATGTCTGGCTTCTCGAAGTCACATTCTGTGGATACCTTCCCTACTTCACTTTGTGCTAAGAAAGAAAGGAAGAAATTTTTATTCGAAACACAACATGAACACAAAACATTTTTGGGTTTGTGGTACGCACGGCTACACATCAAGCTGTACAAAACCAGTTTACGCTGGCCTCTTGTTGTATGGGAAGCCTATGCAATGCGAGATCAGCTTACATTGGATTTGTATAGGTTGACCTGTAGCCGTTTGCACATAGCAGTAAAAATTGCGTGGATTTAGGCGTAAATTGTTAATTTGGGCCCAATCATCGTTTTACGCTAGAATTTCCTTAATTTGGAATCGGGCGCCCAAAGCTGAAAGTTTAGCGTTAAACATAAAGAACTAGATAAGTGTAATCGTTTCATTTTAGTATGATGAGGGTTTTAGACATAAGAGGCTAGATTGTCGCCATCCATAGAGCACAAGTCCTTCATTCAGTACGCTACTGCCGCTCCTCGCCTAATACTTTTACCTTTGCCCCAACAGTTCATAAGAATTTTATTTTATTGGACTTCACAAGGGAAAGCTAAAAGTGTTGTGTTGCAAACTTTAGGCAAATCTGCCACAAATCAGGGTAACGCAACAGATTATTAGCATCCACGGCTACTCATATTTTTTTTGTCTGTGTATAAAAAGTTCTTTTATAGATTTAATGTAGGTATTTTTCATAAGAGACATTGATAATTTAATGTCTCTTATGAAAAATACACTCTTCGAAACGTACAACTTCGTAAATTAGTATTAAGTAGTTCTATTCTAATAGCTATATAGGTTTATTACCAATACATTCGGGAGCTGTTGAATTCCATCTTCCTCCATCACAATACACTACCGATGAACCAAAAAGTTCATAGTTGGGTAAACAAAAGAATACTATCCACGAATTATTGTGGGTTGTCATATTCACTGCATTCTTCACTGTTTCCAACTGCGGACAGCCCGATCCTTAAAAAGTAAAATCGATTTGGTCATATGAATTTAATGTTAATGTTGTTATACTGTTTTTACAATAATTAATAGTTGATTTTAATGATCAGACAATGTAAAACCTATTCTAAAATATACAAACGAATCGCTGAAACTATATAAAAATGAAAATTAGTGACAAAGTAATTGTTTCCTTGAGCTATTGCTCTTGCGAATACCATACCTATAGGTATTGATTATATTTTAACAGCTCACTTATTTGAACAGCTAAGGAAACCATTATTGTAAAGTTGTTTTCCTTATGATGAAAACATCCTCATAGCACCACGTTTTTATTTTTTTTATGGGATTACTCGGCAAACGAGCAGGCGAGCTACCTGATGGTAAGTAGTCATCGCCGCCGCCGGCTCTCGCTCACCGAACGAAGCACAGTAACGAAACGCTACTACTCGGACGTCGGTCTTCTGCGAGAGTGTGGTACTTCCCCGGTCAAGCCGGCCCATTCATGCTGCGAACAGCGTGGCCCTACCACAACATAAAACGTGCTACTGAGCCCGTCCCAACAGCTCTAAAGCTCATCAACCCACACTGGGCTTTCGTGATGGAGTACAGCCTACGCAGCCTAACCAGTGTCAATCGAATGAGAAACGTATACCCAGCCTTGAACAGTAAATGGGTCGATAGGGATCTCTTGAATAGGTATAACCCGATTTAATTGAAATTCATAGCAAGTGTAGAAGTAAATAAAAGCTCGCTACTTACTAATACAAACAGGAGGAGGCACATCCCACTGTCCGTTCCTGCAAGTAGCGTATTTGTTGCCGATCAACGTGTAATGACTGAAGCATGAATACTTGATCAAATTCCCTCTTTGTCTGATTCGAGCTCTGCCGTGCAATATTCGAGGGGTCCCACATGACTGCGCAGTGGGACGGTAATAAAATTCTGCAAATAAAGAGAAGTACAGGTAACAGTAGTGTTTCCGTTATACTCGAACTATGACCTTTAGGTAAAACCTAAGATTCACCTCTTTAGGGTTTGAGCCCAAAATGTTCTGCCACGTCATTAATTTCCATCTTTACTACTTAGTCAAGGTACCATTGCAAGTATTCAAAAAATATTCAAATTTTATTAAAAATAGGAGCCTAACGCTTATTTTCTGGGTGGTTATACAAAATAACCATGAAGACTTATACCAAACCTTGTCACCAAAACAATCATATATTTTTGAAAGTTGTATTATAATTTTGGAAATGTAATTTAAATTTTGTTGGGTTCAAAAATTATTATAGACTCGTCTTTGTCATCTTTGTCATCATGTCAAAAAACGACTTGTAAAAGTGTCTTAAAAAGATCTACTTACAGAAATAAATATCAGTTATATCATTTATTCGTTAATAACATAACATAACACATACGTAACATACCATCACACATGTATTCCCCGAAGAGTTAGGCAGAGGTGTACTAATTGTACACCCACATTTCGCCGGTATGTTTAGGTCCCATGTAATAGGGGGCGAGCCTATTGCCATTAACCGCGTACAAATCCAGACTCCGAGCTGCTACTAGGAATTTCATAGAAAAACCCATTAACACTTTGCTCGACCTGGGTATCGAACCCAGGACCTCTAGTGTAGCAGTCGCGCTTGGGACCACTAGACTAACGAGGCAGTCTATAAGAATGCGAAATCAGCTTAAACTATAATTGTACAGCTTGACCTGGAGCCGTCTTTACATTACTGTGTAACCCTTCGGGGAACGCAGGCGTGATGTTATATTATAACCATCTTTTGTCAAACCTTGTATGCATGTCATGTTGTAAAATGAAAGATTTACAAATAAGTATCTAAAACAAAGGAATACTTAAAGATGGGCTTTAACCTTACTAGATATAAGTACCTATACCTATTTATGTATTAATTAAGAAATTTCCGAGCACACTTGCACATGTTTAAGAGCTTTTGTCTTAGAAACAACAGTGCTGATAAAATATAGTTTGCGTTTGAAACAAGTGGTTCTGTGTTTTGCCGTCTTACTATTCTATATGACAACATTATTATGAGATCTAGTGTGAGATCCCTACAACGGTTTTTTCCAACCTAGGAATGTAACTCCACCTACGCTTTTATTTCCATGAGGACGGAAGTTCGATGTCATGCGCACCGTTAAGAGCGTGCGTCCGGCTGATAAAATTTATAAACCATATTTTTAATGTTTAGATAAGTTCAGTTATTGTATTTATAATAATATTTAAATACTTAAGATCTGTTTATTGTCTAGGAACAAATTAAAACGTAGGAAGAAAAACTATTTAACCAGTAGGTATTGTCAATGGTATTTGCGCAAAAACGCTTAGGTATTTACTATATTTTATATGGAAATTAATTGTGAAGTTTCAGTTTCCTTAATCCAAAGGTTATATATATCCAAAGATATTCGTCATAATAATGTAGACACATCCATCATCGTGGAGGAATGTAGAGGAAGAGGGAGATCAAATTAAAGTTTGATGGACTGTGTCAAGGCAGATATGATGGAAAAGGGATTGAATGATGAGATGACGACTAGCAGGGATGAATGGAAAAAAAGAACATACTGCGCCGACACCAAATAAATTGCGTTAAGTGCAGGCAGATAATGATAATGATAAATCATCAGCCCTTTTTTAAGTTGGAACCTATACTTATGCATGGATCTAGCTTAAATAAATATTTTCGTCTATTCGACGGTCAAACTATAACAAGATGCAGCTGAATGTCAGTATTTTACATGAAGCGCTGGCCATCGACCTCCGCAGCCCAATTTTACTTACAATACAAATAACCTAAACTTCTTAAGCTTAACTTTACTATCACTAATGATTTTCATAGGTTTCGATTCAATAGCTGTTGTGGCATGGTAGAATCAGGATGTGCTTATTGTTACCCATGAATGTACTTGACGATCAATGCATCAGCGTCAGTTACTGATCCTGATCATAGTACGCACGGCTACACATCAAGCTATTAACCTTTTGAATGCCAGAGTATAAACGTATCGCCGTACCCCTGACGCCAGGCCACTTTTTCTTTCAAATTACGCAAGGTAGTGAAAACACACTAAAGTAATGATTAAATTGTTTATTTCATAATATGGTGCGACTATATTTTGTCATATATTTGTGACGTTGGCGTTCAGGGTAAGATTTCGTTTGTCACATATATGTGACAATGGCGTTCAAAAGGTTAAATACCAGTGTAGACTGGTCTTGAATTGTACGGGAAAACCATTACAATAGAAGGTCAGTCTAAACTGGATTTGTATAACTTGATGTGTAGCCGTGTGTACACACTACCTATGTCTTCTTCTTTAGTTTATGAGCTCCCCAAATGTGGGAAACATAGAATATCATAAAGATGACTGACTATTTTGTTACCTACATATTGTTATAGTTATCAAGCTACAGGATAATGTCTTTATTTCCCGTTATAACATTTATAGAAATAACGTCATACAATAAAATGTTGATGCCGAGTTGTTATATATATAGGTATATATATCTACTATAAATAGTTCTAAATGTATTGCACTTAAATAATTTGTGCATACTTGTAGCAGTAATACGTAGGCAGAATAATTAGGCAGGTTTGTCAGCTTAGTCATAGCCGAAAGTGAAATACTCTAGAAGATCCGACCGAAAAATTGAAATTATTAGCCGATGTATATATGCACATAGAATGTATTTATGACAATTAATATGACAGGTCTACTTATTTAAAAATATAACATATACAACAAAAGTCAAAACAATAATTAATAACTTTAGAATTTTTGTTTGTCTGTATGTTTGTTAACATAAAGTTAAATTTTCATTATTGCTGCTTTCATTAAGCTGCTACACGCGGTTTCACTATAATTCCAATGTACCTACAATTTTTTTAAGACGTATACACTCCAGCCTATGCCCTTTCTCAAACTGAGTCTCATTTTTAATATACATGGATAAACTTTTACAAGCATTTATCAATATAGATGGTCAATATTGTTCCTTAATTCTATTGATGATGATTATACGTCTCATTTTAGAAACAGCTCGTGCCTAGATAATCGACCTTTTTAGAGCAGAGCCATGTTTGATTATTTAATTTGCAAATAAATTAAGTAGTGGCTTTTGCTCTGAATGAGTACTTAATTAATAGTAATCACGATAGTGATTCGTATGATTGTTCAAACAAAAGCATATTTTAAACCTAAAAACAAAAGTGGTAATTTATATAATTTGTTTTGATGTGAAAATTATGTATTTATTTAAAAGTATATCGATATTTAAAATTTAACACTTTCAGTCAAATAAAGTTCGATTATTATTTCCTTAAATTCAAATTTAAAAATGTATTCTCTAGGAAAATTAAATATTAATACGAAAATATTAATTATAAAACTGAAACTTACGTGTATCTATAAAACTGAGTGCATATAACAATATTAAACACTTTAATAAAAACATTTTTCACTGCAATACTAATTATTCCGTTGTAGCATAAAACCTCTTGTTATTTTATACTAATAAATACTTAATTTTCATGTTACTTTGCTTTAGGGACTAGACTGTTTGCCGTTACGTACACATTTTAAATGTTATTGCAGTTATATGTACGAGTACGTATTGTTTGCATGGCATCCGACACAGAGCAAGTCCATTAGCAAATCGTTGGATATACCTAATGCCTACAAGACCAAGGCTTCATAAAAGCACGAAGGCTGAGGGCATGTTAAAATGGCGTAGACACTAGATAATAATAGTACCTTTATGGATACCGTTTAAAAGATTATTATCAATGTATTCACATTTTTTAAAGAGAAAACACGTTTTCGGTTTGGCAAAATGGCTAGTAGTTAGCCATACCAGCAAACAATTCTAAACCAATCAGCAATATTGGACTGCTGGCAATTTTTTGCACAGTTGCACCCTGATTTATAATTATTGCAAGCAAAATCTTGGTATGCTATCCAAATGATTAAATCTTTTGCTGAACAAATATTAAAAAAAAATACATTTAATTACTGGCCTTTTTACCACCGCATTAGTCCAGAAGTAGAGCACGGGTGCTAAGAGTGAGATGATGATGATGCTCCTGTATTTGATTCCAAGGTGGAGCAAAGTGTATTAATTCTCTAGGATTTCTTGCAGATTAGTGGCAATAGCCTCACCCTTATAATACAAGTTTTATAAACATACTGAGTCCGAATTATATATACCTAGGTATACATACTGCAGGTATGCAGCAATACACCTATACTGAGATCAGAGATCAGAGATCCTGGAAACAGGAATTGTAGGCATAATCATGACATATTAAATATATATTTATATCTTATATATTTGAATTAGAGTCAGAATATTGAAGCGGCGGCGGTAGCCTAATGGCTAGGGCGTCGGACTTGCGATCATGTGGTGGCCGGTTCGAACCCCACCCATTGCACTTTCAGGGTGGTTCATTAATGGTGGTTGTTTAAAATGTTTACCTCTTTTTCTCACCATTATTAATGTATTTTTTTTTTCAAAGACCTATCTGTATATATTAACTAATCTTTGCACTGGACGGGATGCTCATTTATCAGAGAACACTTCCTTTACTCTTTCCAATGATATTCCATTGAATACTATCAACCTCTCTTGGTATTTTAAACAAACAGATTAGTCCAGTCGCTTAATTATTATCTTATCTTACATTGCAATGTGAATCACTGGTTTTTTTGGCAGTATGCCTTAGTCAAGCAGGATACAGGATAATAATTATATTACAAACAACTGACTTAATGGTTGTTTCCGTATCATTTTGGGGGTGAAGTATTAGCTTTATCTAGGCCAACTATTACTTGTTATGGTAAGGAATATCCTCAGAGATCTTCCACCGCCAGGATGAGGCGGCAGGGTATGTCGGACTTTTACTGACTAAAAGCCGCACTCTTTCGACTCAAGATCGCATTTGCGACGACCCTCACATACCATTGTGTAGATGTTGTTATTCTGCATCCGCACCGTACCTATTAAAGGAAGACGTATGTTTAACACGCATGCCAGACTTGTTCCAACTTTAAAATGGTGCTTTCAGTCAGTCTTAGGTGGTTTAATATTAACCTTAACCGGTTAGAAATTTTAATCTATTGTATTGTAATATCACTTAGTATAACAATAAAATTGTCCGCTTGGCTTACCTTCAACCCTCACAGTTATCTCTGATTTAGGCATTCATAGATCAAATCCTAGCTAAACATGTGCTGTGTTTGCGCTATGCTATGCGCTATATTTTACGAAATAAGCAGTAACGATGGCCTACGTCTAACAGTGGACGAATACGGGCTGATGATGATGATGAAGCAGTAACGATGTATCTTATAAGTTTCGTGAAAGAAATATTCAACCGGGGTCAAAAAACAAATTTAGTATATAATTATTTTAATAATATTTCTAAAACTGTAACGCTTTTTATTTATACTAATATTATAAATAGGTAAAGTTTGTGAGGTTGGAGCGCGTGTGTGTAAATCTATAGATCTACTGAACCGATCTTGAAGATTCCCTCTACATGATTCCTGAGTGACATAGGCTATATATTATCCTGTAAAATTAAAAGAAATGTTTAGTCTACGCGGGCGGAAAGCTAGTATCTTAGAAAGTTTGACCCCCACTAGAGTAAGCTTGTATGAGTTGTGGGGAAACTAAACTAAATTCATTGCAACACTTATAAATACTGTCAAGTGTCAATGTCAAATGACATGACAACCCGTGTATTTTACAACGTTCCAGTTCCTTTGATCGTCTCACAATTTTATTTTGTAACGTATGTATCTTCTGTTTCATCAGTAGCCCAAGCAACACAAACGCAAGAGTGAACAAAAACAGATCAAAGTGCTTTTTATTGTACGACACTCCGAAATATCTATGTTTTCGTTTAACTTGTCGCGTCAATTAAGATAGGTAACAAAAAACAACAACAAAACCAAACCGATGAATAATATTGAACGTAACATTATAAATAAAAAATTAAAACTAAGAGAATAAACTGTAAAATGGATGATTTATGCAGATTTTGTCTGAAAGTGTCTAATAAACAAATGCGCAAGCTAGATGAACACAATATACTTAATAAAATTCTGGCATGTCTTTCGATACACGTAAGTTTCGTATTTCATTTTCTAAGATTTTAAAATAAACGACTATTGCTAGCTTGCACTATGCTAGTGCAAGTGCCCTTCTCATTCTCTAAAGAGTTTCAATGTGCTGTAATTTCTGATTCATATCCATGCCGATGCTGGCGGCATACAACCGTTTGTTGTGGAAGTCTATGGGGGAGGCCTTCGTTCAGCAGTGGACTTCAATTGGCTGATATGATGATGATGATCTATGCCGATATATCAACCCCATTATGCTATATATACCTAATTATTAACAGTTTCTGGATCTCTGAAACAAATTTTATGTCTATTTTATTTACTTATTTATGAAGGATCTCCAACAAAGGATATTCACAAACATTTACAAGTTATAAAACAAATTAAACCTATCATGTGTACTCCCTCAATTAGTGGAGACCACAACAACCACAATAACATTAAGAAATACAACTTAGCTAAATATGTAGGTATTACTAATTATTTAAGTTGGAAATAATTAAAGGATATTATTGAAGATAATGTGGAAACTAATTGCAAATTAGATACCTACTTAAACAATTTTATTTCAGATATCAAAAAACAAATCTCTCCCCAACCAGTTATGTATAGAATGCTCTAATAAAATTGAAGATATACATGAATTCTGCTCAATAATCAAAGAAAATGAAAGAAAACTACAAGAATATTTAATTAATGATACATTACAAGGTTATTATTTGAAACTAACAAACAGCCATTCAATTAAAAAAGAAAACTCTGAATGTATTATATTTTGTGAAAGTAATTATGTTAAAAATGAAGATTCTGATATTGGAATATCAAGTATAGACAAAAGTATAAATAAAGATGACAATATAGATATTGATGAACCTGTTGATATTAAAGAGGAAGGATTAGACTTAGATGATTTTAATGAAACCACTACTTATAGTACTGCAGATGAAGTAACTCTGTCAAATGCAACAGAAAACTCTACAAAAAAAGCAGAAAGAAAATCTAGTGCTTCTAATAAAACTTCGAAAAGAATTAATAAAATAAAACCTAAAAATAATTTTAAGAAAAGCAATGAATTGAAAGAAACACCAAGTAACAAGGATTTCAATACAGACTTTGTAAAAGAATTCACTTGTTTGACGTGTCTGAAGCTTTGTGACTCACAGATGGATCTCATAAAACATTACAATAATGAACATTTTAATAAATATAAAAATGCAGTAAAACTTAAGTTTACAGAAAATGTGTGTGACGGTAATGTAATTTATAAATGTGATGTTTGCAAAAAAGTCTGTAATATGAAGAAAGATATTGTAAAACATGTTAATACACACATTGAAGACAGACCATTGATCTGCAAACTTTGTGGTAAGAAAAATCAACATTATTTTAACATAAACTGCCTCATTAACCTATTGGTCCTAAGTGCAACTTCTACACTAGACAACCTAAGTGCTATTCCATGAAATGCCCCTATAGCATGGGACCTTAACATACTGGCGAAGTATGGATGTAAATTAAGTACACCTCTGCCTAACCTTTCGGGGAATACAGGGGTGATGGTATGTGATTTTAACATGCTAAGACTATATGCGTTGATGCTAGTGTGGTGAACTATAGCCTCATCCCTCTCGTTCTGAGAGGACCCAGCAGTGACCACAATGTAACGGGTTGATGATGATGAAGACTTTTATTATTGTATAAATACTTTTATTAAGATATCTGATAGTTCAAACTGGTTTAGCAACCCGTAATTGATGATGATTTGGGCAAGGTCATTCTTTGAAAACTTAAGTATATTATTTGCACAGGTAGAATGTATAAGACAGTTACGGAGATCATCCGTCATGGCCGAGTGCACAGCGGCTTCAAGCTGCAATGCTCGTATAGCTGTGGGTACTCCACCGCTTACCAAGGCGCTTTGAAGGAACACGAGAACAGACATCGTGACATATACAAGGTTTGTGAACATTTGTAATAGCAAAACCAGAATGTTGTAATCAAAACTATGTATTGATTTTACATTACCAAAAATGAAAAGGTAATGTTAAGCCATTTTCTTTTTATTTATGTTAAATAGGAGCCTTCAATAAAAGCATAAAGAAATTATGTACTAATGAGTACTAGAAAACTGTTTCCAAAAATCTTTAGTTAAAGTAAGTGACGCCAAACTTAATGTGCGCCCTGAATACAATTAGTCAAGTATTAGTCATGATACTTGCTAACATTTACATTATGGAATGCAATAAACTATTGAGTATTGAATACTGCACTTGCATGCAACTATAGAGCGTCCAAAAAGTCTAGCGGTATCACTAACAACTACGCTGAAGAATCGATCTGCAAAGGTTAAGCTGCACTTGCTATGGTCAGACTATAGATGGGTTAACATTTTGAGCACATTGGCTGAAATGAGGACGTTCGCGACACATGTGTGACATCACAGATACTCTGCAGTGCGCGTGATTTAACATTGGACCTTAAAAAAATGAAGTTAGAAGTCACACGAAACGCAACGACATTAAGATTGATTTTTTTTGTATGGGATAACACAGTAAACAAGCAGGCGAGCCACTTGGTACACGTTGCAGATGCGTTGCCGAGCCTATTTAAAGAAAAGGGAGGGGAGAGGAGAAGGAAGGGGACTGAGGAAAGAATTGGGTTGTGTTTGTCCACAGTACACATGTGATAAGTGCGGCAAAGGTTTCCACGTGAGGACCTGGTATGAGCAGCACCAGAATATCCACAGTGGACTGAAGCCTTTCGTCTGCAATATTTGCGGTCTCGCCTTCCATATGGCCAGGTGAGTTCATACTGCTCTTTGTCTCATGAGTGTAAGCAATTTTTTTTAGTCAACGTAAATACCATTGTGATAAACAAGTTTAAATGTTTTTATTTCAAATAATCTTTTACAAGCGTTAAAAGAACGGACAGAATCCGAAACACCACACTGCGCTCCAAACCCGGCCCAATAGACATAGACAAAAAAGCGGCTCGGTTGAAATGGGATTGGGCGGGTCAAGTCACCGAATACGTAATGACCACTGGGCAAGGGTCTCCACTCAATGGGTGCCTGAAGATGAAAGGCGCCGTCGAGGTCGACCCAGAGAGAGGTGGCGGGATGATTTGGATGCGTAACGCAAGAAAAGAATACCTGGAAGGAATTGGGGGAGGCCTTTGCACAGTAACGGCTAGAGAAAAAAAACTTTTAATGAAACGTTATGACTAGTTGCATGTTTCACTAGCAGCTTACTAGCAATGTGGATCGCACATTACTAGTAATCTTGTTAACCCCTCGTACTAAGCTAAATGCTTGTGTTACGAGTGGGTTCACGTCGGTAGTACAATGGGTGGATTTCGAACCGGCAACCACATGATCGCAAGTCTGACGCCCTAGCCATTAGGCTACCGCCGCTTCAAATGTTGATCCTATGTACTCGTAGAAGAATCCGGCAAGGAACTCCGTGGACAGTCTTAAATTAAACCTATAATCTACCTAATCTTCGAAACGGCCAGATCGATTTTGTCGAAGCTTTCACTGGCAGAAAGCGGATGTGATAAAGAGTATCTAAGGCTTTTAACATCACGCTGCAACTCTTAGGAGTCGGACAAAGTTTACAGTTAAAGTTACCGTGAAAGCTGATAAATATATTTTATTTATGTCCAGATATCTCACGGCCCACAAGAGTTTGATACACCCGCAGTCGTCAAGCGTGAAGCGGTACATCTGCGTGCACTGTAACCAAAAGTGCGACAGCGCCAACAGCCTTGCACTCCATTTAGAGGTAAATTTTCATTTTCATTTTTTTTTCCTGTATTGTCTCATTTAAAACTGCCTCATTAGTATAGTGGTCCCAAGTGAGACTGCTACGCTAAAGGTCCACGGTTTCATTCACAGGTCGGGCATAGTGTTATTGGGGTTTTCTATGAAATTCTCAGCAGCTCCGAGTCTGGATTAGTGCCCGGTTAATGGCAATAGGCTCGCCTCTATTACATGGGACCTAAACATACCGACAAAGCGTGGGTGTACATTTAGTACGCCTCGGCCTAACCCTTCGGGGAATACAGGCGTGATGGTATGTTATGTATTTAATACCCGACGTTTCGGATCCTTTATCCATCCATCCTTTCGGACCCCTAGCGTAGCAGTCCCACTTAGGACCACTAGACTAATGAGGCAGTCTAAAAAAATATAAGTTTACCGAGAATAATACCTAAGTGCTTACAATGTTGTTTTTTAAGGAACATGGTATAAACAAAAGCAAAGATTTCCTTTGCGACTTCTGTGGTAAGATCCTGGCGAGTGCTGACCAACTGAAATACCACCACAGGATGCATTCGGGAGAGAAGCCATATTCTTGCAGGTAAATAAAACATATTATTTAAGCCTGATCGTCTTGCCTAGAGTGTAGTGTATTCACAACTAAGTTAAAAAATGGTAGCAGACAGCATTATAAATTGAGGATCTGTCAACATTTTCAATTTACTCTACTAGTAGTCCGTTCTTGTAGACTAAACCCTACCACGAAGTAACCCCATAATAACTTGACGCTGGCAGAATAATCGACGACACAATTGCCATCAAGGAAAAAAAAAATAAGCAAACATTTGAATACTCTATTGCCGCCCATTGTACCTACATTTGTTTTTGTGGATATACCTATATATATATATATTTCTTCTTACTTTACTAGTGGTGTACAATAAAGAATAAATAAATAAATACTCTTTTTTTTTTATGGGATAACTCGGCAAACGAGCAGGCGAGCTACCTGATGGTAAGTAGTCATCGCCGCCCATGGACATCTGCAAAACCAAAGGAGTTGCAGATGCGTTGCCGAGCCTATTTAGGGAAAGGGAGGGGAAGGAGAAAAGGAGAAGGAAGGGGATTGGGGGAGGAATTGGGCCTCCGGCCCTCTCGCTCACCGAACGAAGCGCAGTAACGAAACGCGGTGTGGTACTTCCCCGGTCGAGCCGGCCCATTCATGCTGCGAACAGCGTGGCCCTACCACAACAACAACTCTGTTGTGAATACAGTATACTGACTCTAGAATAGTCGCTATAGTACTCTGTGTAACATAAAATTAAAATGCCTGTAACTTCTTATTTTAGAACCAATTTTATACCATCACGCCTGTAATCCCCGAAAGGTTAGGCAGAGGTGTACACCCACACTTCGCCGGTATGTCTTAGGTCCCATGTAATAGGGGGGAGAACAAATTTTAATCTTATTTTTTCAATTTTCATTGAATGCTCTGTCCCTCATACTTGCTTACATCTTGTAAGATAACATTATTTTTGTCAGTTAATAATGTAATGTTTATGTGGAGTTCGAATATTTTCATCAAGCGCTGATTTTGATACTTGGAAGAAAGGCACATGATTCGCCTTTTTACTAAGCATACACTGTTTGCCTTGTCTGTTTGGCCTTACTGCCTCATTAGTCTAGTGGTCCTAACCGTGACTTCTACGCTAGAGGTCCTGGGTTCGATCCCCGGGTCGAGCAGTAGTGTTATTGGGTTTTTCTATGAAATTCTCAGTAGCAGCTTGGAGTCTGGATTTGTGCCTAACCGGGCACAAATCCAGACTCCAAGCTGCTGCATTGCAATAGGCTCGCCCCCTATTACACGGGACCGAAACATACCGGCGAACTGTGGGTGTACATTAGTACACCTCTGTCTAACTCTTCAGGGAATACAGGCGTGGTGGTATGTTATGTTACGTGTGTTATATCCTGTTTAATTATTTACAGTATATGCAACAAGTCTTTCGCGAAGAAGTTCAACGTGAAGGTGCACATGAGGTCGCACTCTGGCGAGAAGACACACGCATGCACACGGTGCGGCAAGCTGTACACACAACGAAGTACCATGCTGCGACATCTTAAGAGGTATATTGTTTGTTTTTTTTCCCTAGCGAATACTGTCCCACTGCTGGGCAAAGGCCTCCCTCAATTCCTTCTAGATACTCTTTTCTTGCACCACCTTGAACCAGCCCAGCAAATCATCCCGCCACCTCTTTTTTGATTACAAATACAAAAATTAAATACCAAAAATTCGTTGTACATTTGTGATTGGAAAAATGTCTGCATTAGGAGACTCCGCTCCTCCATATTCTAAATTAAAACTAGGCAACTAGCAAAAGTAACACATTAATTTAAAAAATAGTTATGTAATTTATTTTATGTGTGTGGGGGTGGATGCGTGTATGCATATGTGTGGGTACAAATATGCTCATGGTGACTAGTGAGTTGTCTTAAGTGGTGTAGATTTGGCTCATTGGAGACTTATAAAGCATGGAATGGCATACATTAGAGGAGACCAACGTCCAGTGGACTAATATAGCCTGATGATGATGATGATGATGAAAGCATGCAACCCCGTGTAGGGATGATTTCCTTTTTTTATGGGCAAACGAGCAAGCCACCTGATGGTAAGTAGGCTGCGCCCACATCTGCAATACCAAAGGTGTTGTAGATGCGTTGCCGAGCCAAGGGAAAGGCAGGGGAAGGAGAAGGAAGGGGACTGACGGAGGAATTGGGACTCCAGCGCTTCACACTCACCGTACGAAATGCAACAGTATGCATACTGCTACTTGACGGCAATATTCTGTGGGAAGGTAGACATGCCAGCGAGACACTACTACATACAGGATACAGTTCCTTACAGCTATTAAGATAGTCAGACAGGTTAAAATTTTGATAGAAAAGGCGAGAAAAGTCTAGACTTGCCCGAGGGTAGCACCTCTTTGCGCACGCGCTGTCACACGACTGGTTCTCAAGTATAAAAGTCAAAACCTGGCGGGTGGGACCCGCGGCGGCTTAGTGGTCATAGCGTCTGGTGTACCTAACCAGAAGTCGCAAGTTCGAATCCTGTCCGTAGTCGAATTTCCCTTCACGAAAATAACTTTACAATCTTTGCATGGAAAATGGCTAAAAAATAAAAAAAGATGTATTCAAACATAATTTTCTCTTTCAGACATCACAATGGGACAACTCCAAAAAGCAATGGATGACAGTAGTCAGAAAATAATAATATTTTAACATTGGTTACATCATAATGTTACGTAAAGAAAACAATAAAATATACACTGAATGAGTAACCGTTTTTATTACAAAATCCATCAACCTTTTAACTGCATTTGTTTCAGCTGCATTTTCCCAATGATTATAGAATATTGGGGAAATATTATTATTTTTAAATAATATATTATTATATTCTTATTGGCCATTCAAATAAAGATCAAAATAGTTTACTTAGAATATACTGTAGCATTTATCATTATGTAAATCCAGATTAAACTGATCTCGCATTATAAAGGCTTCCCATACAATAAAAGGCCAGTGTAAACTGGATTTGTATAGTTCGTGTGCGTTCGTTCGTAGTTGTATCACTCTCCATCTAATATATTTATCCGAACCGAATAGACTGTAAATAATTATAGAAAATTCTCAATAAAATATATTTGCCAGAAAGCCAGCTCTACAGCGCTCGCTTCTAAAATTATTATTGCGAAAAAATTCTTAGGCGAAAAACCAATTTAATTGTATTAGGTGGGAGATTTATATGCTATTTTTTTCTGTATGGCAATGGTGGCAATTATTGTCAATTTGACTTTGACTAGACAATCATTGACAGATGCAAAAATCAAAGCCGAATTTAGCAGAAAACATTGTTTACAATATTGATTACAATTTCTGTTTTGTAAGTTTTTAAAAGAGACGAATCGTATGTGCTAAACTAACTTAAGGAAATAACAACTATCAAAATGTATTTCTGGTGACAGACTCCGGCCATCTCTTATTAAACTAATTAAATTCTCGCTGTGAGTGTAAGCAATGACGGAAGGACAACGCAGTGAGAAATTAGAAATGATCACTCTTCACAAGATTTTGTTTACTATTTGTGCCTTCTCTTTCATTTATAAGTATTATAACAACCCGACGCCAAATATAATAAGGATAAAAGATCCGAAATTCAGTATACTCGGCCCCTATAACACGACCCAGATAAAAGATGACGATAACTATGAAAAATTGATAGATATCGCCAATTTTTCCTTTAAAATAAATCCCCAACCATGTAAGGACTATCCTGCTGGGCTACTTTTAATGGTTATTATATCCTCGAACCCAAATCATATAGAAAACCGAATGGTAATACGCAATACTTGGGGACGAAACCTTGATTCGACAAAAGTCGTATTCATGGTTGGAGAACCGGAAAATGAGACTCTGTCAATCCAAATAAATAATGAAAGTGCAAAGTATGGTGACATACTCCAGGGAAATTTCATAGATGTGTACAGAAATATGACTTATAAGCATGTTATGGGGTTAAAATGGGTTACACACCATTGTCCTATGGCTAAATATGTCTTGAAAACTGATGACGATGTGGTGGTCAATTCTCGGGAAATGAGACGCTTTTTGGCAAGGGAACTGTCTCCGTGGGGTGCTACAGACCTGATCACATGCCAGGTATTGGAACATGCTAAGGTGCAGAGGTCACAGAAGTCTAAATGGAAGGTCACCACGGAAGAATATGCCTCTCAGTATTATCCAACTTATTGTGCAGGTTTGTGAGAATTTAATTATATCTCAGATTACTTGTAGCATTACATTGTATTATTGTAATATTATTTGAGCCTTTATAAATGATAATTAACACAAAACATCAAGGATCTGTATACACTAGAAAAATCGCGCGGAAAATGGCCCCTTATACCATACCAAGAACAGGTCATTTTGTGGATGTAAGCTAATTTTTCTATTTCGTTCCCTTTAGTACTACTCTTAGTTGCCCAGAAATTATGTTCAGGGGTGCTGATGGTAGTTATTTTATGAAAAAATACTGATATCCAGCCACCTCTGGTTATACAGGAAGCCAAACCCAATTTAATTGGAAAAAGGCTAGGAGCATGATAACTTACGGTTATACTCAAGTTTTTTAGTTATTTTGAGGCATACATTTGGTACATTCAGATAGTTCCCACACCCAAAATATGCGCTAAGTCATGGAGTTGCGGAAAATAGCCTGCTATACCATACTATTGGTACTTCAGCAGTGGACGGCAACAGGCGGACATGATGATGATATGGTACACATAGTCTGTCTGAATTGACATACATGTTTTTTTTTTTCAGGTTTTGCAGTCCTCTACTCCCAAGATGTAATTCCAAGGCTATTAAAATCAGCTCAATCTACACCATACTTCTGGATAGATGATGTACACATAACTGGAGTTATTGCCGAGAAGATTGGAGTAGCCCGGACTCCGCTGTCCAGTTTGATATTGACCCCAGCCAAAGTTAACAAGCTGAAGGTATTGGGCCCAAAGCATGTTGGTCCATTTGTTCTGGGACCCCCAGATCTTTCCTCGGAAAAAATTATGTCCATTTGGAAAGCTATTCCTGAGTAGATAGAGTATTTAGAGTTATATAGATTAGAGTATATTAAGTACTAGAAAACATAGCCTATGTCTCTTCGGTAGCCCGTAGCCTGAAATTTATATGCATGGGGGTTGAGCTAACCAAAGACAGTAAAAATCAACTTGATCTAAATATATAAAAATGATTCCCTATTTCCCTTTTCATGACACAACTTGAGAATGACTACCAATAATTTCTTTCATCTTTTCTTTAAGTTTTCTATTACTGAAAACTGTGCAGAATATTAGCTTACGACTATTTAAACTGCGCGCGTTTTTTTAGTATTTGTTTCAGTTTTAAGTAATAGAATATTCATAGCTACGACAGAACAATACCTGTTGGGTCAGGTCATTTAAAAATCACATCCGAAATAGCATTAAGCAAAATCTTTGTTACTGTTAAGGCATTAGGAATCCTATTTAGTTTTAAGGCATACCACCAATGATAGCTAAGATTCTTAAAAAAATCTCATGGTTTAATATGAACATTCGATATAGTTGTGTTATGTAACATGTAAAGGGATGGAAGGCCTTTCCTATATTATAATTACTAAGTATTATGTATTTGTTTTACTATAATATTCTTGTACTTGTGCTAATTAATTGTTACTTAAGTGTGTAGCATACTGTACTTGTAGAGTTGGTATAGATATACATTCTCCGTTGATCAATTCCTGACTGTATGTTTTAGTATTAAGGTTAAAAACTGGTTAATCAGGTTAATCATCATTAAATAATGCGAAATATCCACATAGATATGGATTTTCTAGTAAAAGAAAAATTCTTCCTCAGGCAGGGTTCGAATCTGCGTCCCTCCAGTTATGTACACCGGACGCTTTACACACTAAGCTACCAAGACCACCACAGTGGTCAAGAAAATAGCTTGCAAGAATCTCAAATATTACCAAAGATTTAAGTTGCCATATTGCATGTTACCTTTATTTTATAAGAAACATATTATTCAGTATTAGAACTATTTCAAATAATGTGCCTTAGAGTTAATAAATGTTAAGTACTTACATACAAACTCCTTTTTTATATATTATGGTATCCTTTTTTTTTATTAGAGGACTTGGGGAAGCCTTCATCTCCTGGCCTCTAAACCGCCTGAAATGCTTTTTTTACCTATGACTAAGGTGACGGAGCTTATTTAAAAAAAAAACCGACTTCAGCATAATGTGGAATGTCTTAATCATAATCTTGGTAATGCTGTCTTGTGTGTTTTGGAGGTATTCATAAATAATAAAACAATTTAACAAATCTAAATCTATTTGTACAATTTATCGTCTTACGATTATTAGTGAATTCAATTCTTAAACATAATTATTTATAGGTACATACATTTATTATCGACTCAATAACGTGTTCATAATTCACTGAAAGGCCTATAATCTATCGATTGAGTGTAAAAATAATAAACGTCAGTACTTTCAGCTCGTTTAAAATAGGCTCTGCTTAACTAAAGGGTTAGGCAAAAGTGTACTGTTATTACAACCGCATTTTTTTTTTTAAAAAAAAGCTTACTAGCAATGTGGGTCACACATTACTAGTATTCTTGTTAACCCCTCGTACTAAGCTAAATGCTTGTGTTACGAGTGGGTTCACGTCGGTAGTGCAATGGGTGGGGTTCAACCAACACCACATGATCGCAAGTCCGACGCCCTAGCCATTAGGCTACCGCCGCTTCGCTTTCGCCGATATGTTTAATTCCCATGTAATAAGGAATAAGCCTATTGCCATTAACCGGGTAGAGACAAACTCTGATCTAACTGAGATTTTATAGAAAAATCAAATATTACTTCTCGAACTGGGAACCAAACCCGGGACTCACACGCTATGCACCCCTTCGAAAGTCGCCGTTTGAAAGTAACTAGGTAAATAAAGATAGGTGTAGGTACTGCCTACGTAATTTTTGTTTGTAAAATAACTGCCTCGTTAGTCTAGTGGTCCCAAGCGCGACTGCTACGGTCCTGGATAAAATTTCCTGATTCAATTTTCAAGCAAAATGCTATTAGGTACATACATACATACCATCACGCCAGTATTCCCCGAAGGGTTAGGCAGAGGTGTACTTAATGTACACCCACAGTTCGCCGGTATGTTTGGGTCCCATGTAATAGGGGGCGAGCCTATTGCCATTCACCGGGCACAAATCCAGACTCCGAGCTGCTACTGAGAATTTCATAGAAAAACTTAATAACACTTTGCTCGACCTGGGGATCGAACCCAAGACCTCTAGCGTAGCAGTCGCGATCGGTACCACTAGACCAACGGGGCAGTCTTAGGTGTTTCTATACAATTCTCAGTAGCAGCTCAGAGTTTCGATTGTGCTCAGTTAATGTATTACACGGGACCTAAACATGCCAGTTCACTGTGCGTGTACATTAGTACACCTCTGCCTAACCCTTCGGGAAATACATTCGTGATGGTATGTTATCTATTAAAATCTCAAAGTCCACTTATCGTATACGTTTTAAAAACCGAGCTATAACTAAATAGCTGCTCTTAAATACTCACAGCTTGCTTTGGCTGACAAACCCTGTTTTATTATTATATGTTAGAAATACGTCGATATATTTTCTATATGTATTTGGGCGGTAGTTGTTACATTAAATGCCAATATAAGTATACTGGAGTTAGAAATTCGACATCAAACAATTCCACTGGAATTAAATTCATATACCAACAATAGATAAGTACCCACTCAGAAAATGTAAATGTGAATCATCTTATGATTTTTCGAATCAGCCATTTTTTGTTCAGATGATCATTTAATTAGGAATTACTCCTTCTTTCACAATAAGTTTCATTTGCGCTTCTGGATCACAACTTTTCTTGCCCTTAAAACTATCCTCAATATCTTGTAAAGTTCTATCTTTAGTTTCAGGTAACAAAACGTACATTATAATTAAAAACACTGTCAAAGTAGCTGAATATACTAAGTAAGCGCCTTCGACACCTACAGAAGAATATAAATGTGGCGCAGATTTCATGGACACGACAAACGATGGAGTCAAGAATGACGTAGATAGGGTTGACCCTAAACTCCTATAAGCTAAAGGAAACACTTCACCGCATATCACCCAATTCAAAGGCGCTAACCCTAAACAGAAAGATAAAGTGTACAAAACCATTAAAGCCATTGGACCTATGTCTAAAAACCACCATGACGTAAAAACTTCAGCCCTTCTCAAATACACGAACACTGAAATTGCTGACATAGAGAGGACAGTCATTACACCACTCGAGAATAAAATAGTTCTTCTGTTGAAATATTTTAGTAGGAAAATAGCTAAGAATGCACACACTGTCCTCAGCAGGTCCAGCACTGTGAACTGCCAAGCGACGTCATTAGGGTCTTTTTTGTCCAATACGACTTGCAGAATTATGTTTCCGTACGCGGCAAACATGTGCGCCCCGCCGAATTCAAAAACAACCAACATGCTTATAGCTATAACAGCTGGCTTATAGAACTCTTTCTTCTTGAAAATCTTGACCACATCATTGATGCTATGCACAATTTTCTTGAAAACGTTATTGCAGACATGGCTTTCAGCGTATTCTGGTCTCTCTTCAGCTTTGGCCATTTTCTGCGCATTGATCATTGCTTCTAGTTCTTCCTGTTGAGCGGAACCTTCACCTCGCACCCATTTAAAGGCCTTCTTGGCTTCAGCAAACTTGCCTTTCGAGACCAACCAACTTGGAGATTCTGGAGAAAGGCTGATGATTGCCATGGCTAATAATGGGAATAAGGCACAGACTGCCGCTGTCAGTTTCCACGTCAAATGAGCTCCCCATAAATGTGATAAAAATATCCCCATCCCGAGTGATATTGCGAATGTCCCCAAAAATGCTCCTCGATACTTTGGGTCAGTGTATTCTGCGACTAAAATGGCTGCCAGAGGAGTTCTAAGTCCTAATGCAAGTCCGTGTAGCAGCCTGGCAACTATGAAGAGAGGGACTGAGTTTCCGAAGATGAAGACGATCCAGCCAAGGAGGGCGGGGAGAGTGGAGAAGAGATGTGCTCGCTGACGACCGTACCTCGTCATCAGGACTGGAGACACGAAGTTGCCCACGATGCCCATCACGCCGACTACGGACGCTGGAAAAGAGATTGACTAATGAGTACTTTTGTAACGGTGAGTAATATGCGTTTTTTCTGGACGGTGCGTGCGTTAGCGTGGTGGACTTTAGTCTAACCCGAGAGGGGTTATACACCACTTTAAAAGGAGATCAGCCTGCCATGGAGCAGTAAATGGGTTAATGATGTTGAAGTAAAAGGTACCAGAGCCCTACCTACAACTATTTGCTATTGCAATCATTTTAGGTTGTGTTACGCCAATATGTAGGTAGACTGGTAGAGTCACATCCCTCCCTCTCAACACGTGAGTACGTCCTCTGTAATACGATGGACAGTTGGGCAGTAGTAGATAGTCCTTGTATTAGATAAATCCAAGAGTTCATCTAAAAAGGTGTGACACCATACATACATATATGTCTTTCACATCGAAAAAAATTATACGCTGGTTTTTTTCTTCCTTCTTTCTTTCTAAACTAAACTAAAATAAATATGTATGTAGGTACTGCCAAAACAATTAAAAGGAAAAAATGCTAACTTAAGAGGAGCAAAGTTATTTCGACCACACTACGTGATGCCATTCTGTAGGAGGGCAGAACTTTCACGGTCGTGCCGACCCATTCATGCTGGCCCGAGTGGGTCGCTCGAAACAAAGTCGCTTCCCGCTGTCTGTCTGTCCCTATGTATGCTTAGATCTTTAAAACTACGCCACGGATTTTGATGTCGTTTTTTTTAATAGAAAGAGTAATTCAAGAGGAAGGTTTTTAAGTATATGTAATCCAACATATTATAGTACAGAAAAACCTAGAAACCACGCGGGCGAAGCCGTGGGCGGAAATCTAGTTAAATATACAATACATACATAAGTACTGACCTACGTACATTAGTAAGATAGATAAACTTGAACAAGAATTTTAAACGGTTCCTTAACAAACAACAAATGAACCGTATCGTATACTTAGTCATTTGCAAATATTTAATTAAACCTAGTTTTTCATTAAAACCTTGACAATGAGAGACCTTGAAGGTTCACGGGTAGGGAGGTACGCATGGCTGCACATCAAGCTATACAAAACCAGTTTACGCTGGCCGCTTATTGTATCGGAAGCCCATGTAAATCAAGATCAGCTTAAACTGGGTTTGTATAGGTTGACCTGTAGCCGTATGTACCAGTCTACTATATGCACTTAACTACTATAATGCAATCAAAATGAAATTCAATCTAGTTAAGCATCCATTGTTTCTCTGGTGGAAGATTTTTATTGCCGTCAGCTTGGCGTTTATAAATGACGTAATATTTTTTTTTATACCACTTAAGTGGTAAACAAGCATACAGCCCGCCTGACAGGAAGCAGATAGCGTAGTCCAAGACTATTAAGTGGTTATAATTCTCTTTGGCGTAGCCTATAGACAATGGCAACACCAGGGGTATCACTAACGAGTTGCCGACCCTGTAAAGGAAAAGGAAGGAGCTGTGGGAGGAATTGGGCCTCCGGCGCTTCTAAATACCGATCTTTATATGTATATAATTCTTCTATAGGTATGTGTAGATATGTTACTGAACTCCTCCTAAACGGTTGGACCGATTTTGGGTGGTTTAAATATACAATTCCTATTTGGATTCTTACAGGTACTACTCGTAAAGGATAAGGCTAATTGTGTTATTATACTGTGTATTAGTAAAAAAAATTGTTAGCTATGTTTGAAATTTGAAAATTTTCCACAATGCAAATTATAATTTAATTTTAAGTAATAAGCTTACACCTAACCCTATTACTTATACCCACCTACTATGCTATGATGAGATTACGCGACTATTGTCAAGCCCTGTTCGATTCGATTCGCACGTCGGGAACAGTAGCAGCTCTGAGTAAGAACTCGTGCTCAGATAATGGCAACAGGCTCGCCCCTTATACTTAATAGTGGGCGAGTCCACTGTACTATTTAGGACGTAAAGCATACCTCGGAACTGTTAGAATATACACCCTCGTTATCAAGATATAGGTAACTGTGACTCCCACTGTATTAGCTTTCCGTATAATTAGAGGTCAGCTTATACTGGAAATGACATCAGTACACCTCTGCCTGACCCCACATGAATGTAAATTCTTAGCTCACCAATCCAAGAAGTGTCATGATCTGTCAGCGTGACAGGCCCCCCATCTCTGTTGATCTGAGCGAATAGAACAGCCGGATAGCCGTGTGCGCATCCATGGCCGGCTATGTTCAGAGCCGCACCGCTCACCACGAACGCCTGGAACGCAATGTATTAAGAACTTTAGAAAAGATCTTTTGACACGAAGGGTTTTTGCTCATCTTGATGCAGTCAGTCTGTAGATGAATAAATAAATAGATGGTTGAATGAGACCCTTGCGTGCTTCCGAGAGCATTTTATCATTTATGACATGTACTTGACAATAGACTGCCTCATTAGTCTAGTGGTCCTTAGCACGACTGCCACGCTAGAGGTCCTGGGTTCGGCCCCCAGGTCGAGCAAAGTATTATTGGGTTTTTCTATGAAATTCCCAGTGGCAGTTCGGAGTCTGGATTTGTGCCCGGTTAATGGCAATAGGCTCGCCCCCTATTACATGGGACCTAAACATACCGGCGAAATGTGGATGTACTACATTTAGTACACCTCTGCCTAACCCTTCGGGGAATACAGGCGTGATGGTATGTTATGTTGCTTGACAATAGTTTCTGGTGTGCAATAAAGAATATTCTATCTCTCTATCGAAAGCAGTCGGTCCCGGTTGTCATACGAACACCTATGACAATTGATAGTGGAAGTCGGAAGCCCACAGCCTGACAACCAGTCTATCCTTCGCATGTCAGAAATTGGGTTGCGGAAGTCCTATGGCAGTAGCTTCGAGTAAAATACTGATATTCGGCCCCATATAGTTGAACTGGAAACCCATCCCAAGATAAGTGGGAAAAGAATGGAAGGATGAAGAGATTAGAAAAGATATTTCGACTCTTGTATAGTTGCCTTTTGGCATTTCCAATAATAGATACATAAAGATATAAATTTTCGAGTGAAAGAAAAATTCGGCTTCCGGCAGGGTTTTAACCTGCGTCCCTCTAGTTAAGTACACCATACGTTTTACCAACTAAGCTACAGAGGCCACTGCCTGTGATGTCGAATTTCTCTTCCACATTTTTCGTCTTCAGGTGACGTCAGCAACATCTATTGAAGACAATATTACTATTTTAACCAACAAGACTTCCTTTAAAATCTCTTTATGTATGTACTGCTTACATCTTTAATTATAAGCAATTTTCACTTCTCACTAAAGGATTAACGATGCAAAAACTGTGAAGATTTTTAGATAGCTTGTCGAAGAACTGGATATTATTTCTAGATCTACAAACCTTCATAAACAACACTCGATGTCCGTGAGTTGACAGCTAAGAATCCATTTAAAAAGACGAACAGCTTTGAATCCTGCCTGAGCTCAAATTATCCTATTCTTTTTGAAAATATTTGGCAGGCATAAATCCGAAATACAATCGGACAAAATTTAAATAAATAATTTTTATTAAAATAGTCTAATTAGTCTGTTATATTTCAGTAGGACCGGTAAGGAACTCCATACAGTATAGTTTAGATAAAAATATATAGTTAATATTCACCTGCTTTATGAAAGCCTTCATCGCACTGCGCCTTCATGCAGGAGATCGACTCGGTTACTACAACAAAAAACAATTCACGAGTTACGAACTAAAAAGTTCTCTGACCCAACCAATAAGTTATCTTTAACCCACGATGGAAATGGTGTGTTCAAAAGTTCCTTTAATAATTAATTAAGAAAAAAAACTTATACCTAAAAAGGTAAAACTGCCTTAAATCATAATAAAATTATGTCCAAATGTGTTATGGCGAAATGTGGGTGTACATTAGTACACCTCTGCCTAACCCTTCGGGGAATACAGGCGTGATGGTATGTTATGTTATTATGTCCAAAACAATTTCAGAAATCTGTGCGATAAATTCGTTAGGATTTTTTGTAGACACCACCAAGTTCTGAAACTGTTTCGTGCATTACATTATTTTATTTGAATGCGTTGGTTAGATCTGAATACGTTTTCGTGAAAATATAATTGACCTATTTCAAAATTTGAAGTGGCAAGTTTATCTAAGTGCAAGATTTTACCTACCTATGTAGAAGTAGTCATCGTTATTCGAAGGATACAGTAAAAAAAAATCCAAATAGGTTCTAGAGTTCTGGGGTAACAAACATAAAAGAAAATACATTTTTTAATCTGTTTAAAAACTTTCATCTTTGGTCTTGTTCAACTTTAATCGGGTAATTTTTGGCAGACTTTTCGAAAATAGCAAGAGAGGAGATGTCGGACTCAAACCGACTAAAAACTGTACTTGCCGCGTCCCTAGCCCTATAGTCAATGGAATTCGTGAAATTCTCAGTGACCGTAACAGACTCTGGTCCACCATTCGCTGGACCCCTTCAAAGGGCCTTGGCCTCACATCCTACTTAAATGTCCAAGTATACGGCCAATTATAAGGTCAGTGTGGATTATAAAAAAAATGCTGTCTAGCATTGTGTCGCACATTTTAGTACCTATTCATGGAGGTACCCCTCGTGCTTAGCTAAATACTTGTGTTGCGAGTGTGTTCACCTCGGTAGTGCAATGGTTGGGCTTCGAATCCGCAACCACATGATCGCAAGAATCGATCCTAGGCCCAAGCCATTATGCTACCAAGGCTACGCTAAAAAAAACAAAACACGACCAAAATATGGACTGTTCAGCAGAAAAAAATCTGCGTTCGGCCATGACCGTTTACAACACAATATTATTTACTCCCGAGACTCATGGAAATGGAACTTTGTAAAAATAGATCACTGATCGTAATAACAATAGGTGCCTACACTGGCTACATCGTGTCGTTGTAAGCTTTTTCACAATACCGAAGTAACCTTGAAGTCTCTGTGCATTTCCGTACAATAACTGTGTGTTTCTGAGTATTAATATTGACAGGCATTTTATTTATCGTACCTTTGCCTGCGTCATAATGCTTTTAATTGATTAAAAAACAAGTCTTCTTTTTATGAATAAAATTAAAATTTACCTATCTTAAGATTTTTTTTTTTTTTTTTCTTTTTTTTTATATCTATGCATATTTTAAGCATTAATTTTAACATATGAATAACTAATTAACGTTTAGGAAAAAGAACAACCAAAACCAAGCCTTTTTTGATGATTCTTCAAAACCTAATCAGTTACATTTTCTATGAAAAGAAAAAAATCGGTCACAATCGCTGAAGGTATCGCTGGGGTATCATACACATAAATTACCTATTGAGAATCTCCTCGTTCTTTAAGTAGGATAAAAAGCAAGATTCTTTGGTAATCAATGATGTCGCTTTCACTGAGTAGTACTTATTAGTGGTAAGCATTTCTTTCACAATAAATAAAGGTCCTTCAATCATACAAGATTGAAATATCTGGAATAGAAGGACTTACCTTTAATACCTTTAAAGTAATTTAATTTTACGCAAAGGAAATATTACCTACCTTTAATTTAAACACATTTTTTTTGGAAAAACCAGTACATAATTAATCTGTTTCCTTTTGTTTTTTTTGCTTCGCAGGCTCGCACCAATTAAATATTTCATTTAAAACCCTTCAAGCGCCATATTGTAGACACCAATGCAATAGGTACCTATTGTTTTGCCCCCATGAGACCACTACGTGCGTTAGTGGATTAAGCACATAATTGGAACAATAATTGTAAAACAAAGGTAAGGTAACTACTTTGTACTTTCCTGCCTTTTACACACTGCCCCTATATACATTACTACATAATTAAACAAAGTCGCTTCCCGCTGTCTGTCTGTCCCTATGTATGCTTAGATCTTTAAAACTACGCAACGGATTTTGATACAATAGAAACAAATTTTAAAGTGTTAATCCCGGAATAAACTCGAACACGAGTCTACCATATTCAGTGTCCCACTACGGATAAAGAAAATGACAAATCGATATTAAGTACTTACCTATCAAAAAAATATAACATACTAGCTTTTCGCCCCCGTGGACTAATTGTTTATTTTCATTTTACAAGATAATATTGCACGTAATATTGTAATAGCCTATGTCACTCAGGAATAATGTAGCTTTCTATTGGTGAAAGAATTTTCAAAATCGGTTCAGCAGATCCACAGATTACCCCCTACAACGTCACGAACTCACAAATTTTGGCTCAAGTAATAATATTATAGTATAGATTGATTAATGTCTGTATTCCCCGGAAGATTAGGCAAAGGTGTACTATTGTACATCCACTGCCCACAGTTTGCATTTATATTGAAGTCCTCTGTAAAAGACGGTGAGCCTATTGCCATTAACCGGGCAAATATTATTAGTATTGCTTATTATTTATGCAATATATGCAATAAATATTAAACTATTTGTTTTATGACATCGGCGGGTAAATAGGTAGATATACAATAGCAGAATTACAGGAAGTTGGAACCCTGTTAGTATAAAAAGTAAGTATGTAGATAATATTATGTCAATCAATTGGTTACGAAGTTTTAAGTGCAAAACAAAATAATCACACTTAAAAAAATAAATTATTGCCATAAACTTTTTTAATCGGCTTTGTTTTTTTTTAGTAAATGGAAGACATTCATCATTATTATAATTATGTATTAAAGCTAAAGTATGAAGTCTTCAACCTGCGGTAGTCTAGCGTGGTGGACTATAGCCTAATCCCTCTCGTTCTGAGGGGAGGCCCCTGCCCGGAAGTGAGACAATACAATGGATTGATGATGATGACTAAAGCTAAGCTATGTCTTTTTACTGAATGTAGAATATTGAATTAGATACATATTACTTACAATAACGCCTACATTTCTCTACAGAAATAGGCAGAAACTACAGACCCACGTGCTCCTATTCTTGTATATCTACTACTTCTGCTTCAAAATGAAAAGAAATAATGTCGGTTTTTTTAAAAACATTTAAGTATAAATTATCGATACCGGTGTAAACACGTCAACATCGGACTAGACGAAACTATAGAAATATTAAACACGAAAGACAATGATTTAATAGTCCATTCTTAAGTTAATAACAACAATTGTAATCACTTATTACTTATGTATGCACCGTGCTAATCTTAATTGTGATCGTGACTAAGAAACAACTGCTGGCAGTGTCTAAGTACGTATACCTACCTACTCCCCAGGCCGTAGCGATAAAGCGTGATGTTATATACAAGTAGGGTTGGTAACCGAGTGTACTATTGTTTTTCATGGGTTTAGTCGGCAAACGATCAGACGAGCAAAACTTTACCAAAGGAGCTGGAAATGTGTTGCTAAGTACCTATCACCAATCCTAAGACACGTCATACGAGAGTAAATGCATTAATTAAACTCATAAAAGCTTACCAGAATCATACTTGTTGTCTCCACAGATGGATATATTGTAATTTACACACGATTGCACATCAAGCTGTACACTTGTACCTACAGTTCAAGTTTGAGCTGATCCTTTTAAATAGTATCTACCATACCAGCTTAGCTAGCATATGTACGCGCGGCTACACATCAAGCTATATTTTAAAAAGTACAGGACCTCCTGTATTATGTAAGTAGAAGAATTGTTGGCAACCCTAACGCTATAATTACAAGTCAATGGTATCTTTTAACAACAAGTAGTCGTGATTTTAATGGATTTAATTTATATTCCCAGGTCGAGCACCTATGTGATGCCATTTAAATTTTTTATGGGAAATTCTCAGTAAGAGCTCGAATTTAGCGTCCGTTTAACAATAATAAATATATATAAATTGAAACCTAATAACATAGCGAACTTTCAATGTATGCCTGCCTCATTAGTCTAGTGGTGCTAAGCGCGATTGCTCCGCTAGAGGTCTTGGGTTCGATCCCCAGGTCAAACAATGTGTTAAGCTTGTCTGGAGTTATCTGCAAGTGAGTGATGATTACAATTATTATCTAAGTACATGTACAACTGCAATCGCCTAAAAAATACAGTATGGAAGGGACATTGAAGCACAACTGCTTACCATGAATTCAGCACATGATTCTAAACCCACTTGCGTAGATATTTTTCGTCGGTTTTAAAAAAAAATTTAACACGGGCAAAATGTATGGAACAGCTGATTTTTTTCCATTTGATTTTCCAGAATCATGTACTGAATTCATGGTAAGCGGTTGTGCGTCGATGAATATTTCAGTCGATAGGATCGAATCGTGCATCCCTACGATCTACGATAGACTAATTGTGAGGATTTCTTAACATGTATTGTTTTCTTTGCGTTGCAATTGCAAACAACAAGACAATGTAACTTAAGTGTAATTAAATACCAATGCCTTCTTATCTAAACTAATATTATACAGAGGAAAGATTTGATTGTTTGTTTGCATTGAATAGGCTCTGAAAGTAGGTACTGGACCGATTTGAAAAATTATTTCACCAATAAAAAGCTAAATTATTACTGAGTGACATAGGCTATATATTATCCCGTAAAATGAAAGGAAACGTATACTCCATGCGGGCGAAGCCATAGCGGAAAGCTAGTATGCTTTTAAAGTTACCAAAACTGTTGAATCTGGGAAGATCTTGTATGCATATTAATACACTTTAGATGTACACGTTTTGATACCACATTCTATTAAGAAGAAGGCACTTAATTATACAGAACTAGCTTTCCGCCCACGGCTTCGCCCGCGTGGTTTATTGGCTTTTCTATACTAAAATATGTATGTATTATACATATAAACCTTCCTCTTGAATCACTCTATCTATTAAAAAAAACCGCATACTAAGGGACAGAGAAAGCGACTTTGTTTTATACTATGTAGTGATATGTAATATGCAAACGTTAACATATTTTATTTTATACAGGATGGAAGGGACATCGACGCACATCCGCTTACCACGAAATTAGTAAATGATTCTGGACCCCATGATGTAGAAATTTTTTGTCGGTTATGAAAAAAAAAATGATTTTTCATACCAAAGTACAATACCTACACGATCAAAATGTATGGAACAGCTGATTTTTTAAAACATAACCGACGAGAAATATTAACGCAAGGGGATCCAGAATCATGTTCTGAATTCGTGGTAAGCGGATGTGCGTCGATGTCCCTTCCACCCTGTATATTTAGATTCGCTCACAGTTTTTACATTAATACTTCAGTTTAAAGTTATCTTCATGTATATTTTAATCCTTTATGCACAACTAATTATACTATTTAATTCTAAATATTAACAAATTTACAGATAACTATATTTTTATGCTATATTGCCAACTAATTATGCAAACACTGCATGAAATTTAATTTATTATAGCTAGGTAAATAGTTAAATTAAATTTATATTTTCGTATACGACGAAATTCCACGTGAGCACGTGCTTTTTGCGAAAATTTTCTTAGAAAATCTAGAGTCCAGAAGCCCCCATCGTAAGTTTCATTTACTATCTCGATTTTACGCATTGATTGCGTTCTGTGTTGATTGGCCTGCACTGAGCTCTTCACCAATCGGAGTTCCTAGTGTATGTTTCATTGCACTTTCTCGATTTTACGTATTGACCACGTTCAGTGTGTTCATTGGCCTGTACCGAGTTCTTCACTAATCGGAGGGCCTAGTGTAAGTTTCATTGCACTTTCTAGATTAAAGCATCGACCGCGTTCTGCGTGTTGGATGTCCTGGACCGAGCTCTTCACCAATGGCACGGCCTAGTACAAGTTTCATTGCAGTTTCTTGATTTTACGTTTCGAGACAGGCAATTAAAATTTAAACTAACAGTTTGTTCGAAATAACTTTACACGTGTGAAGTTGTCCGCAAGTGGTTAATGTTAACATGAAGACAATTGATTTAAATGATAGTGATTATTTTCTTTACCAATTTGTTTTGATTGATTAGATATGTATAAAAACACTTTCAGGCAGTATCGAACGGCTAACTTTAGAGGCGCGCAGTTATTTCGATTTTCATAGACGCACAATATCGATACTTCCGACTATCATGCCATTTGTCATTGCCATTTGAAGCCAATTAAAATATTTAATAGTGTCAAACGCTCTACTCAATTCACGGTCGATTGAGTTCAACGAAAATGTACAGTCGACAAAAAGTTAGATACTTATATACACGGTTTAGGTAGCGCTTATTGCATAGGTAGGTACTAGCTTTCCGCTCACCCGCGTGGACTATACGTTTCTTTTAATTTTTCAAGATAATATATAGTCTATATCACTCAGGAATAATGTAGCTTTCTATTGGTGAAAGAATTTTCAAAATCAGTTCAGTAGATCCAGAGGTTACCAACCCCTTACAACGCCACAAACTCACAAACATTACCACTTTATAATATTAGTATAATTAAAAGCAGCTGCAACTTACAATAAACAAAATATGCTCCTACGTTCGAGGGAAATAAATGAAGTCCAAGCATAATAAATTTGACAGTGCATTCGTTAATTCTGATGTGTCATATCAGTTACAAAATGCTTGCATGCGGAAATAGCAATAACAAACAATAAAAACTATACATAATAATATAGGTACTTATAATCAAGTTTTAATGAAAAAAAAATCGTTTATTTAAGTAATTCTTGATAGAATACCTACGCTTGACCACCAGCGATCTACGATCGAGCGCGCTTGCCTAGAACAAAACTGATTCCCTCGTGTTTTAAAGACACCTAGAATGTATCTATCGGGGAAGACCCACTCGGGACCCATGCTTATTCCACATTTCAGCGGTTCGCATGATAAAAGTGGACTTTATATATTTGGACCTCGGCAAACGTCTTTGCCGCCCAAGACACTTGCAATACCGGAGGAGCTGCTGATGCATTGAGAAAGGGAATGAGGGAGGAATTGGGTCTCGGCGCCCCACACTCACCGAACGAAACGCAACAGTATGCCATATTGCTACTTAACGTCCATTTTGTGAGAGAGTACTACTGCCCCAGTTTTTCATGCTGGCCGGCAGGCATGCCAGCGGGACGCTACCACATCGCAGATTTCAACCATTTTGTGATCTTCAGAACTCGTGAGGCACCAACATTTATGATAGAACCACTCTACAAGAATTCAATATTCTCTTCTCCATGGATGGGACCTACTACGAAAAATTAACTATATGATAAAAAAGACACATCAGAATTATTTCTCAGTCAGTCAGTCACGCACACAAAAACATAGATTGGTACATACCTACTACGAACTGAAAACCGAATTGAAGTCGGTTAAAAATTGCTTGAACCAGGAAATTCTCTAGCCAATTAATGCAAATAGCTGAGCACAATATCTCCTTTTAAAACTATAGTATGTCTATCAAGAAACGTCTTCTGTTAACCTTGTCCAATCAACTATTGTTAATCATCGATTATAATTTAGGTAATTTCAATACAATATTCACGAAAACTTTGAAAAAAATAACTTTTAAATTAAACACTGAAAATTAAACTTGTCAATTAGGAAAATTCTTTATCAATTGCATTTATTGAACTAATGTTCAGATGTATTATATTACTACCATTCATACCATTTTCAACTTTTCTTCATCTATACTACTATAAAGAGGTAAAGATTGTGAGTTGTTAGGTTGTAGGGGGTATTCTCTGTATCTACTGAACCAATTTTGAAAATTCACTAACCGAAAGCTACCTACATTATTCCTGAGTGACATAGGCTATACATATATACCTATTACGAGTATACCGTAAAATGAAAATAAACGAAAGGTCCACGCGGGCGGAAAGCTATTATTTTATAGAAACAATTATTATTTATGCCCATCAAAAACGTTTATTTGCTTAGCTTAGTACGAGGGGTCTCAGATCAAATAAAAAGTTAAGATGGAACTTTGTGAACAAAGAAGTGAGGCCGGCTAAAACTACGCCATGCCGTGTACAACACGCAATTACATGCACACATGTATTAGTTAACTACGCCTTATCTTGTCAGTCGAGCTTTCGATAGCTCGATAGCTCCATCATTACTTTTTGACAACGTTCCATCTTTACTTTTTATTTGATCTGAGCGGGGGGTTAACAAGAATACTAGACATGTGCGACCCACATTGCTAGTAAAAATATATAAATAATTTCTCAAGTAAACCTTGACTGGTTACATTACAAGGTGAATGTTAAACACCGAACTGCCTTGATGATAGTTTAAAAAGAAATTCATGCGTTCATTGACACCAGGCAAAAAAAATACTTATGCGAATATTTACGATTTGTATGACAGTGGGTTAATGGAATATCTCTAGTGGGACTTATATGTGTATAACACGAGCTATATATGTATATTATACCATCACGCCTGTATTCCCCGAAGGGTTAGGCAGAAGCACAGAACAGGTAAATTTATCTGTTCTGTGCCGCTATGATTTACGTCCCATGTAATAGGGGACGAGCCTATTGCCATTAACTGGCCATAAATCCAGACTCCGGACTGCTACTGAGAATTTCATAGAAAACCCAATAACACTGCTCGACCTGGGGATGGAACCCAGGACATCTAGCGCAGCAGTCGCGTTTAGGACCACTAGACTAAAGAGGCAGTCTTGTATGTCCGGGTTTCCCCAGATTTGTTCAAATTTAGAGGACTCCGGAGAGCCTCTGGGTTAGATTTCATCTGCAGTCCAGATTTAAAAAAAAAAAATTTAGAGGACTCCGTAGAGCCTCTGGGAGAGATTTCATCTGTAGTCCAGATTTAAATCGATCATAATCGATAGTCATCGATTGAAATAAACCGATCGCTGCCGGGCGGTATAACAAACAAAATATTTTTTACCACTGAATTAAAAAAAGACGAATCAATCGACAACTCATTTATGAAAATCATCAAAATCTGGTAAGTAGGTATATAGTTTTTGAGCTGCAGTCTAACATCCATACATGGACAAATAGATACATACATACTTATCTACATAGGTACATACATACTGTTAACCTAATCAACCTTCCTTTTTCCTTGTCGGATAATAAAACACTGTTGACATGTTCGGGTTCTTAACTCCAAAATCCGGGGTGTTCACTCATTTTGTGCTGGTTGCCAGATTTCAGAAATGTCAACCCCATTACAATATACCGACTTTGGTCTCATCTCAAAGAAACTATGGTTGAAGAAAATTAATATTAAAAAAACGACACATAATTAAATACGACCCATCACTTAATTAAAGTGACTAACTTAATCCTTTTCCAATCGCAGATGTCAGCACAAAAACCTCTAGCCTAAATACTTAGAGATGATTTTAATTGAGGTTGAACATAATTACAATTAGGTTTCAAAATTACTTACTCTAAAGATAAAAAAAATCATGACTCCATAATAATAACTATTATTTAATCTGTGCTGAGGTAAATTAATTAAGTGCAGTTTCTTTTATTGTGAAAAAAATTGATTCATAAAAATTTGTTGCTAAAGCAATTCTAAGCAGTTATAAAATAATTAGACTTGACATTGACACGATTTTTAGTACTTACACCGACTTCAAAAAAAGAGCCGGTGGCAAAAACGATCCAACTAAATTAAAGGCACTTCATAATTTATTCCCTAGGAATTACGAGTTATTTATTTAGGTATTACAAGTATTTACTCACCTACTGTTCTTCAATCGTTATTTCTTACAGTATCAAGTTGTAAGGACAACGATGATTAGTTAGCCTAGTCTTTAAATAAGAGCCAATCATAGGCCCTTCCATTAGGATAAATTTAAATACTTATTCTTTCTTCTAATCACCAAACTCCACCACAACTGATCGACAATTACAGCCTCCTGGTTGATAATTAAATATGTGACTAAAAGGGTTTTCTACTAACTTTAAAAAAAGGTTATGTGTCTAATCGTCCAAATTAGATTATATGTTACAAGTCTGTCTGACTGTCTTTTCGTTGTGACCACAACGTCATCAGTTCATACACTCTTTGCATAACTCTTCCAGGAATAGCGTGATAAAATGTTCATTCATTCAACTTGTCATTCATCCTGCCTCCCTTTCCCCTCTATTTCTCCACACTCGCAACCATTATAGAACAGGATCGATAATTTTTGAAACCAAAAAAATAAAATAAAGATGAAACCCATTGAAAAGTAAGAAACATTTTTGGTTATTTGAATTTTTCGCATAATGTGAAAAAGTGTTAATACAAAAGTTGTAGGTAAGTAGATCTCTTTATTACCTGCAACTTTGCCATTTATCTTTTTTCCATAGGACTTGTAGTTTTGCTGGAAATCGAGATAAACTGTTTTTTGCCCTAATCCTCCCCCCCTACCACTTCCCGACCTTAGAACGCCCGTAAATTATTTCTCCTTTCATTTTTGTTATATACTCTTCCTTTTCCAATGGGTTTCATCCACAGAACAGGTAAATTATCTGTTCTGTGGTTTCATCCTACTATTTACCAGACTGCGCCAGAAAGAGGGTTATTTTACTATTTTCTCAAGCTTCAGCCCTAACCGATGAGACAAGATACGAATGAATGGAAGAAATACATCAAGGATGGTGACGATACGGAAGGAGATTTGGTACCACGGACACGGATCTGATATTATGGACTTTTTTTTTTCAAAACTATCCGATATCTCGTCGCGGCGCGCGCGGCGATGTTCGTGCTGCTCGTGCAAGCAAATCGATGAAGTTAATTTATTTTATTTTTGGACAATGAATGAATCAAGTTCACTAGATCAGAAAATTGGAATACCGACTCGTCAAGGGTTGAGTGAGTTGTTTTTTAAAGAATGAATGACGTCACAAAAACAATTTGGAAAATTTATCTGTATTTCAAAACTATTAAAATTTCACGATTGTCATTCTTAGTCTATTGTTTCAGTTAAGTTACTTAGATATCTACATTTTAATTACAGGCAGTGAATGATAGGCGATACCTACGTTTAATTATTATTTACAGTAAAAAATATCGGTCAAGGGTAAAGGGAAAAAAATTGCAATGAAAATTGAAATGTCACATAGATAATTATGGTGTCGTACTTATTCTTTAAAGTAAATAATGGATGGTTAATAAAATACATAAGTAGACAAAGGTACACACAGAAACATGCAGAAAATGCAGAATGAACAATTGAACACCCACTGTTCGCCGGTGTTTAGATCCCATGTAATAGGGGGCGACCCTGCTGCTACTGAGATTTTCATATAAAACCTCAATAACACTTTGCTCGACCTAGGAATCGAACCCACGACCTCTCGCGTAGCAGTTGCTCTTAAGACCACTAGACTAATGAATAATGAGGCACTCACTGTTGCTTTTAGGAAAAAATAATAAAAACTTTTTCGTAAAATTCCTCTACAGAATATACCTACATAGGTACTTATTAAATTAATAATACTTATTAATATTAAATATTATAGAGGAAATTCGTCTATTCTTGTAGGGCTGTCACACAGAGAACAATTCTTATTAAAGAGGTAGTAATGTATACCTAAGTACCTTGAAACATATTTAAGTTTATTTAAATTATTTTACTAGTACCTACATACTTATTTATGAATTAAAGATACTTATGATTATGACTAAGTGATTAATTAGTTAGGTACCTATTTACTCCGTGGTTCCATTGCACGTATATTCAACCGACTTCAAAGAGGAGGAGGTTTTCAATTCGACTGTATGTTCTGTTTTTTGGGTTGCATTTTAATTACTGTTAGATACTAGGAGATGAATGGCAATGCGCAGTTCATTTACAGTTCTCCTTTCAATTTACATGCTTTTAGACTTCCACCCCGCCTCACTGCCAACCCGCAGTAGGCTAGCGTGGTGGACTATAGCCTTATCCCTCTCGTTCTGAGAGGAGACCCGTGCTCAGCAGTGGGAAAATGTAATGGGTTGATGATGATGAGACTTCCACCTAGTTATAGTAAATATTATTAAGTTTCAAAATTGCCACATAGAAATATACAAGCTGTTACGGAAAGGGTATATACATATCAAGTGCACGGCTTCTTTGGATCATAATAAACTATATTGCAAAGGTTTTTAAATCCTATATCTGCATGTTAGGAAGATATGAGGAATGAAACCAAAAACCCAAACATTTCAACTTGAAATTTACACATCACTAGCAACCAAGTCAGCTGATCGGTGTAAGTAGGTCACTCACGATACATTCACCTGTGAAAACAAACCTCTTATGCTCTTACTCCTGGTATTTTTGGATAATGGGTTCTGGATATTTTATTTTGTTACTCACTTTTTCTGACAAAAACTGATTATGTTTGTGAACAAGCTAAAATACAAATCCTTTAAAAATTTACAAATCATCAATCAATCATCAGTAAATCATTTGTTAGCTTGAAAATGATATTGAATTTAGGTAGGTACTTTATGAAGGGATTAGTAGGGACTAGTAAATAATACTTAGTTACCTATCTACGTAAAACAATCTAATAACAAACATAACGGAGTATGTAATGTGTGAATCTACGTAATTATTGAAATTAAACCACAGACACAGAATTTGAGTATCCAACATGTCTTTTTTATGTTGGTTGACATACATAGGTACTCTACCAGAAATTAATTGCTTAGGTAAATACTGCGAAAGAACCTAATGAAACCTAGAACAGAAAAAGGATTTCGTAACATAATTTATTTTCAAATGAATCCTAAATAACTTTCCTCCGCAACTTATGTGTGTCCTGGTACATAAATAATGCTAAAGGGTTCTGTGTTTAGTTTAAATTAAATAATTAAAAAACTAGGATTGTTTGTAAACAAGTTCAAATGCAAATGCTTGTTTGCAGCTTGGAAAATTATTTTAAAACTTAGGCTGTAGGTAATAATAATAATACTTAAAGAAAAGTAACAAGAATTACGGAGTAGGTACCTAGTTCACGACTTTCGGTGAACGTGTAAATGTAGGTAGGCCTAATAATTATGCACATAGTAACTTTCTGCCACATTTTTTTACCTCACAATAACAACAAAACGGGATATAGGATAACGATACGAACGATCCGTTTAATGTTGATTTTTTTATTACCGTAGTAAGTAACTAACTAAAAGATTATGCAATTAGAAATGTTACAGAAAAAATATTTTGTAACATAATTTATTCAAAATGAACCCTAAATAACTTTACTCTATGCAACTTATGTGTCTCCTGGTAGAAATAAAATGCCAGTGTGCAGTGGGTTCCGCTTTTATTTAAATAGGTAGGATTTTAAAATTAAATTATGTTGGTAGTTTTTGCCATTCCAACACGCACACGGCTAAACAACTCGCAGAAGGCCAGCGTGATGAACTAACCCTTAACCTTCTCATTCTGAGAAGAGGTCCGTGCCCAGCTGTGGGACACTAATGAGTTGATAATTATGATGATAACAACACTAAATTACAACTGAAAACATTTAAAACGTATCAGAAGTTTACATTTTGTCGGCGGGCCCATTTGACTGAGACATGGGTTGGTGGTGAGTCTTTATTGTTTAATAAAACACAATAAGAAAATAGGCCGCAAAAATGTATTAAACTATGGAAATAAATTGTTAAAAGTACTAGGACCTCATGAGTAACGAGAGTTGTTCGGACAGCATTTGCGAACAATAATAACTGAACCCTAATTTCATCGGGGGTTACACACACAATGATATTAAGGGTAAATGAGCCAGTTGCAGGTAAATAGTCATAGTCGTAGTGATAGTCTTAGCTGGTAGCCTTCAATAAATAAATAAATCGAATCAATACTCAACTTATCTGTCGCTATTTTGATTAATCAATACTTACAAATTAAGACTATGTACTTATGTAGGTACCACCCCCACAGTCCACATCAAATTATCTTATCGGTTTCGTTTGTCAACTCAGCTCATAGGTTTTATTAATTAACTGATGCCCTGGCCTAACTCTTCTTTAATCGGTGTGCTTCAATGTATTCAATTTATCACAGTTTTCTTGAAATTATTATTAGGTAGCTGGGGGGAAAAGCGATACTGCGCGGCGCTACGATTACTGGATGCAAAAGGCGGGAAACCGTGTGTTGTTTGTGGCGCAACTTGAGAGAGGCCTATGTCCAGCAGTGGACTGCGATAGGCTGACTTGATTAGTAAATTAAATTTGACAAAAAATCGAAAATAAATTCAAAATGTACAATAATAATTGGGCCAGCTACCCTATTACTAGGATAGTAGAAGAATAGAAGTTTTATTTTTCGGTTCTTCCGGAGTTTCGTCAGTTGTTTAATAATACTCGTGTGCTTCGGTCGCTCCCTCTATCCGATTCAGTGTACCTAGTTGTGATTTCGTGATTGTTAAAAAAATGTCGTTCAGTAATAGTGAATATTACGAGATGATGATGTGTGTCGGAGCAGTGGACGGTAGTCTGCGAGCCGCCCGAGAGTTGTATCGTCACCGATTCATCCAGGATAGACCAGATGCTGAGCGTCGGCAGCTGCCTTCGTTGGCGTGTTTCAGTCGGATGGCACATCGTCTGTACCAAACCGGGTCCTTCCACGCATCTGCTTCGGAAGGTCGTCCGAGCAGAAGCGATCCAGACTTTGAAGAAGCCGTACTGGAGCATTTCCAAAATAATCCACGCACTAGCACACGTCGAGCTGCATTAGCGCTGGGTGCCTCCAACCATATTAAAGTATGGCGAGTGCTGAACAATGACGGCCAGCATCCATACCACTTTCGTCGCACCCAAGAACTGACACCGGCAGATTTTTTGCCTCGCGTGACCTTCTGCGAGTGGTATCGAAGCCAGATAGAAGCTTCACCAAGTTTCGGTTCAAAAGTGCTATGGACCGATGAAGCATCATTCACGAGAGCAGGGATAAGTAATATCCATAATGAACATGTTTGGTCTCACACGAATCCACATGCTTCGACAGAGTCGTCCTTCCAACACCAATGGCGACTAAACGTGTGGGCTGGTATCATCGGAGATGTTGTCGTAGGACCAGTTTTCTTTCCGCAAAGTTTAAATGGCCAAAATTATTTAAACTTTCTGGTTAATGAATTAGACGATGTACTCACTGTGCTACCCGTATCAAGTTACGTGGATCTCGTGATGGATAACAATATGGTATTCCAACACGACGGTGCACCGGCACACTTTGCACGTGATGTACGCGCGTACTTGGACGTGCGTTTCCCTCGATGGATCGGGCGCGGTAGCAGGAGCGTGGCTTGGCCTCCGCGGTCCCCAGACCTAACTCCGTTAGATTTTTTTTTGTGGGGATACATTAAAAACGTAGTGTATGCAGTGCAGTGTGATACAGTGCAAGAAATGCAAGTGCGGATCGAGGCCGCCTTTAGGACAGTAACACCTGACATGCTGCGAAATGTTCAGTTGTCCATGAACAAGCGCGCGGCCTTGTGCATACAATACCAAGGGCACCACATCGAACCCCATCTTTAAAAATGTAAGTTAATTTGCTAAATTAAGCATGGCTCTTAGATTTTATTGTTTACGTAATAAGGGATTAAAACAAGCTTAGTAGCTACCTACCTAAACCTTGGTGTGAATTTTTATGTACTATTTTATTAACTTAGGGGATGGGTCGGAATAGTTGTTGCTCCACTGCAAGTCGACCAGCAGTCGGCAGCGTGGAGCCTTATTTCACTGCCATCCTTTGCTGGGCAATAGTGTACCATCGTAGACCGCACCATCACTTAACATCAGGTCAGGTGGCGGTCAAACGCAAGCCCATTCCTTAATAAAAAATAAAAAACTTTTTTACGTCAGTTTTTTTAGTTAAATTCGTAGGTTATTCTGGGTCCATATTAACGTGTATGTAAACCGTAAATAAGTAAATTACGTATTGCATTATTAGTTTTAAACCAAGGAGTACCTAAATGCCTAAAGTATTTACAATTGCGCACACGCGCTCGCTTTGTCGGCTCGTGTGATCCTTTTAGCCCGCGCCGACACAGGGCGGCGCGGCGGCACACTACCTACAGCGTGTACTAGGCGCACAGATCGCGAAAGAGATTTAACTTCAATATTAAGAAATGACGTGAAAAGTTAATGACCCTCGTAGTGCAGGACACGTTTGTTATGGTTTGATTTCAATAAACTTACGAAACCAAAAGTTTGGTATGAATTCCTTGAGTAATTTATTTTGCGTGGAAACTTTGCATAGAGAATCTATACCTGATGTAATCATCACCCCTTTTGGATGAATATGGTCTTTCCGTAACACGTTATAACGACAACATTTCAGGTATTATATAGTAATTTCGCCTAGGCATGTACTTGTCACTGGGTTCTTTGTGTTTCGTGCTAAGTACCTATTTATCGATGTCTACAATCGGTTTATTAGGCATATAAAAAATACAGCTCCATCCACTGCATAGTATTTCCGTACCTACCTATGTAATAGCCAACCAGTTTTGTCTCTAGTTTATTTATTAACAAGCTGTGTTATTAACAAGGTTTCACCTGCTTTGCCCAACTTCTAAGGGTCGTAGCGCGATGTTAAATAGCCCATTACCTTGCTCAAGAATTGGGCTATCAAATGCGTCAAGAATTGTTCAAATCCGACTGTTAGAGATGAGCGGGTTCAATCAACCAAACATAGAAACTAAGTATTCAGCTATACACAACGTAGTTTATTCAGAATCAGTAACAGAATCGATTGCAATGGTTTTTAGCCTATGTTATATTTTTACATTTAAAAAATATTCAAGTTGGACGCCCATTTTCATTGCGAAAATCGGCGCAAGAAAAGAAACACAGAACGGGGAGGTCAATCACTCGCCTGTGCAGCCGGACACCCTTAGCTCTTCGTACCCACCCCGCAAATTAGGTAAATTGGTAAATTAGGACAATCTTTTGAGCTCGTCACCGCGTGAGTTTTAAATTATGTTTTCATTTCTCATACTCGGAAAGTAGTGTTTATTTGATCTGAATAGCGGGTGGAAAATGCTACTTCCCACCCTTGGGCGGGAATAACTCATAGTAATTACTTTCCTCCCTAGGGTGGACAATAATTTAAAAAATAGAACTTGGATTAGACCTAGACGACGAAAATAATTTAAAAAAGAAATTAGGTTAGGCAGTCAGCTGTAAAAAATCTAACATAATTAAGAAAAAATATGCTGCGGTGTTTATAAACAGCCAGTGTGAATTTAAAAAAAATGCGTGCGGCTGAGGCAGTGCCACATTCAAGAGGAAGACTATAGGCATCACGCTACGATCTTAAGAAACGGGGCCAAAAGGGGGGAAACAGCAGAGGACAGTTAGTAATTGAAGTAATAACCAACTTTTGCGAATATTCTTTAAAAAATAATAATTTTATTCTAGGTAGAATATTCTTTATTGCAAACCAAAAACTAATGCAATACCTACATATGTAGGTATCTAGCCCTTTAGTACTTGAGAATAATATAGTTACCTATCAGTGAAAAAAAAATTAAAATCGGATCATTAGTTTTGGAGATTATTCCCATTTAAAAATGGGAAATTTCCCAGTCAATATATTTCGAGATCTTGGCTAGACATGAGCCCAGCACTGGGATACATCAGGCTCATATTCTCTCCCGAAATGGTTATAATAAAATATTAAAACTACATATTTAATATAATTCTTATTAGTATGGATATGACCCAATATTGAGAAAAGAATTACAATCCGTCATAAGAAAAATCAATGGTTAAAAAAAACCTAATAAGTAATAGGTACCTACAAGCAACAAGTAAGTAATAAAATTATCTAAACAATAAAATAATATCAATCATAATAAAATACTACTTGGTAATCTTACAACAATGGTTGATTAATTTAATAATTGATTACGCATTAAATTAGCTTCGCATGAAAAATTTAATTTATATTATTAATTAATTTTTGTGCAATAAAAAAATTGTGATCTTTGTTTAAATGTCGAACTCCTTTTGCTGAAAAAACAATGATGATTAAAAATATATCATAAAAAATCTTACCTATACTTTTTTATCACTGCTAATCAAAGTCTCATCCACGGAACCAATAATGATCGACTAAACCAATACGAACATGAGTCCACGCTTTTAAACTGTGAGCTTTTTTCTTTATAAATGACCTTGACATTGACCAAAGGCTAGTTTAATTAGACCTTGAAATGTACGGAAACTTAATGACGTAGCGGGTCTATATACGCTGGTATTGCCAGCTTTATAACAATCCATTTTATTGACACTGCATTATAAAATTATGTATGTTTAATGCATTCAAACAAAGGCCTTAGTTTGATATTTTAATGTATCAGAGTATTTGCTAATTGACGGACAACACAATTGATGGACAAATCCAAAACTCTCAAAAAATATTGAATACTAGCTCCGCCCGCCGCTTCGCCCGCGTGGAATATATGTTTCTTTTCATTTTACGGGATAATATTTAGGTATATGTGCCTATGTCACTTAGGAATAATGTAGCTTTCCATTGGTGAAATAATTTTCAAAATAGGTTCAGTAGATCCAGAATTTACCCCCTACAACGCCACCAACTCACAAACTTTACCTCTTTTATATTATTTATTTATTGAATTGAATGACGATTGTTTTACGCTATCATAATTGGCCTATAATTTTCGCACTGCTGGGACACAGGCCTCCTCTCGGTGAGAGGGAGTGGGCCGCAATAAACCACGCTTGCCCAGTGCGGGTTGGTAGATGTCGCTATTCCTCAATTTTTTTATTCTAGAACATGTGAGTTGGCTCACGATGTTTTCCGTAACCGATTTGGGAGAAGTGGTTCAAACCTACGACCTACAACTCGTAAATCGCGTTACCACTGGGCCACCGCCCCCTTTAGTTATAATCACTTTCAATTTATGCAAGACAGAGAGTGCATTATAGAAATTAGGAGCATGTGACGTCAATTGTTCCGGTCGCCATTCAAATGTCCTAAGCCTTTCAGACTGCCTCATTAGTCTAGTGATCCTGAGCGCGACACGCTACGCTAGAGGCCTTTGGTTCAATTTCCAGGCTAAGCAGTGTTATTTGGGGTTTTCTATAAAATTTTCAGCAGCAACCTGGAGTTTGGATTTACTCGGTGAATAGGAATAGGCTCGCCCTCTATTAGATGAGACCTAATTTATTCGTTATTTTTTATTTATTTATAACAAAACAAATCGACTTAACATCAGCAGCTTTTCCCACCTATGTTTATGGTTAACCTACAATAATTTATAAAATCAATCTTCCAAATAAAAAATCTGTCTTCAGTTTATATAAAGGGTCACCCTCCCATGTGGATATCCACATGGGAAGGGTGGCTTAACTTAGTCATGCGACCTTCAATTCAACCAAAAAAAAAGTATGTTGTCGTAAAAGTATTTAAAACGAAAAAACCGATAATAATCAGACCTCCTGCTGTTCACAATCGCAACGTTACTAACGTTCAAGTTAAACTGGCTCTTATTCGCATACTTACACGTCTCTTTTAATATCTAGGAACTAATTTATCAACACAAAGTTCTTTTGTATACGTAATTTTGTGTAGCGCGCGTTAATTGACAAGGAAATATTTACGCACGTATTTGATATTCATGATATAAATTGCGAGTGGTTTTAAGAATATGCACACATAAAACGTGTTCCTTATTTAAATTTTTCGCCAAATAAGTTATAGAAACGTAAGTGGTCGGTCCATAATATTTAGTCTATTTTTGGTATGAAAGATCGGAGAAATTTGGACAGACATAAATATCCTAGTTTTACAAGACGAGAAGGATGCTCAGCTCCACTAAGTATATATCGGTAGATTGCCTATCATGGTCGTGGTAGATGTCAAGAATCCCATAAATAGTCACGACTATACTGCCTACTAATCAGTAATTGACATGTTTACGATTTTCTGTTATTGTTAAAAATGACATATCGAGACTTTAAGCTATACCTTTGTAGATAGGATTTTTTTTCTTGTTAGAACATGTTGAAATAATAAGGAAAAAACATACAGAATGTTAGTTTTGACAAATACGGAAAATCTACAAAATGTCAATGACTGCGTTTGCGAGGGCAGTGTAGGGCAAGGGAAAACAGGTTTGGATTTTAGTTGGTATGAGTCTAACCATAGCGAGTGCCACCTCCTCAGGGGGCCTAGACAATATCACATTTCCATATCGATAACGAAGTTAGATAAATCTGAAATGTATGGAATTGGCATATCATTTCGATATGACACGTGATAAAATTATGTCAAATCCATACATTTCGGATATCTAACTTCGTTATCGATAATGAGGATGTGACTTTTCTAGACCAGGTGGTGACCCAGGTGGCAGAAAATTCACTAGATTTTCCGCACCCCATTAACCGTATTATATATAATATCCGGTTTGAGGAGGAATTAAGCCAAGATTTTCTCAAGATGATGCTACTGGTATTGTTGGCGTCTTTGCTTGTAATCTTATAAGATAAAAAAAAAAGATATAGGTATCTTAATAATAGGTATGTTTATTTGCTAGAAAGTCAGTATGTAGCGTCAAATTATTTTAAGTAGGTACTATTATGAAGCGCAGCTCTCCTAATTACAGCATGCAAACATTAATGCTGAAAATGATTTTTTTACACGCATTATTTTCACGCATTCATCAAAATCAATACTCAATTTGCTCAATACTCAATGTTTATTGCGTTCCACAATGTAATTTACATGCAAAGAGAATTATTTTACATGGGTGGTAATTGTAAAATAAAGTTCATTATGGACTCTGTTTGGCACAGAAATAATTATTGGAGAGAGGAATCTAAGTAAAATGAAAATGAAATCACAAAATATATGGTTGGTTGTGTTCCCACATTAGGTCACCCTGTGTCTTATACATATAGTAAGTATATAGGTATCGTCATTAACCTATAAATGTGTCCCACTGCTGGGCACTGGTCTCCTCTCATAATGAGAGGGATTAGACTATAGTCTACCGCGCTAGCCTACTGCGGGTTTGTAGGCTCCACACGCCGTCAAGAATCTCTCAGGCATGCATGCTTGTTTCCTCACGATGTTTTCCTTTGCTGATTATGTACCTATTTATAAGCATATGACTTCGAAAAGTCAGACTTGCGTGCCTTGGATTCGAAGACCTTTGACTTGGCAGTCCAATGGTCATATCACTACAGCTATCACTGCACTTTAAAACAGATCTCTAGAAATCTATTATTTACCTACTGCATAGTATTGGCATAGTGTAACGAATAGATTTCATTACACTATGATATTGGTATGGTATGGGTGGTTGGTATCGATATCTTTATTGATATCGAATCGGAATGTCATTTAAAAATATTTAAATGTATGCATTCCGTGACGCATGTTACCTATAAATAATATTATCTATCCCGAAGGATCTATGAGAATTCTGTCTTTAGAGACCTGGTAAAAAATAAACTAATAAAATTTCATAGTATTATAAACAGGAGTAATACTATTTTATAATAGGTAATTCAAACTGTGGCCATAATAAAACTTTATAGTTCCAATAATGTCATTGTTTTCTGATAGTTCATGCCATGACACGGGTAAGATATAGGCAATATGAAAACCCAGGCAGTCTACGCAACTGACCTTCATCTAGTGTTGATAAAAATATTCAAGAAGAATAAGAGGAGATTTCTAATATATATTTTTTTAATCTTTAACATATTTTTGTTAAATGTCTGTCTGTATAATTGAACGCCTATCATGCAAAACGCTTAATCTGTGCCATGTTCACGTTGATACTGCGGCGCGGCGCCTAGAAGCCGAGTCATAGTATGGAAATCCTTTTGGGACGCGAGTAAACCCATAATCAATGGCAATATCTAATTTATAATTATAAATGACAGTTACTGCTATAAGTATCTCGATTGTTTTCCCTTATGGCGAAAGAAGGTCGAAATTTGACAGGAATTTTATCTATATAGATATATCGCTTATGTGGAAACTTCTGGGAAGGACGAAGGGGGGAGCAAATCTTATCTTTTAAACTACGCAACGGATGCAGATTTCAGCATTTTTTTTAGATAGAGTGATTCTAGAGGATGGTTTATATAATGTAGTACACATGCATATTATAGTAGAGAAAAGCTGAGAAACCACGCCTGCGAAGCCTTGGAAGCTAGTCTAAACTAATATTATATAGAGGAAAGATTTGATTGTTTGTTTCTTTGTTTGCATTTAATAGGCTCTGAAAGTAAGGACCGATTTGAAAAATTCTTTCACCAATACAAATACAAATACAAAATATAAAATAGTTTATTGCTTCATATGTTTACATACAAGTTTAGTGTTTGGAGCTTCCCTTTAAGCAAGTAATGCCGGTTCGTTCCCATTAGTTCTACTAAACAGTTCTATCGTAGAACTAGTGGGATTTTTTTTTCTCACTAGTCCTACGATTTAAGTAGAACAAAATAGTAGAACTAATGGGAGTGTTTATTCCCACTTGTTCTACTACAGTTCTACGGTAGAACTAATGGGAATTTCGGTTCTCACTAGTTCCACTAGTCCCAAATAATAGAACTAGTGAAACTTTACTTCCAAGTAGTTCTACTCTAAGGCGATTCGAACACTGTGTCTGTACTCGAATGTCTGGAACTACTGAGGCTTTTATTAATCACTCGATCCAGTTTCAAAGTAACTATTGGGACTAATGTTGAAGTTAGTTAAGTGTTTTTGCCTGTTGTGTTTTTACACCCCTGAAAAATTTCACAAGTGCAACTAGTGATATAGAAATTCAACATTAGTCCCAATAGTTACTTTGAAACTGGATCGAGTGATTAATAAAAGCCTCAGTAGTTCCAGACATTCGAGTACAGACACAGTGTTCGAATCGCCTTAGAGTAGAACTACTTGGAAGTAAAGTTTCACTAGTTCTACTATTTGGGACTAGTGGAACTAGTGAGAACCGAAATTCCCATTAGTTCTACCGTAGAACTGTAGTAGAACAAGTGGGAATAAACACTCCCATTAGTTCTACTATTTTGTTCTACTTAAATCGTAGGACTAGTGAGAAAAAAAATTCCCACTAGTTCTACGATAGAACTGTTTAGTAGAACTAATGGGAACGAACCGTAATGCCTGTGTTGGGAAGCCCCGCTCTTCCATAGCAATGCAATTCAAAATTAGAAAACTTGGTATTTATACAAAACAATAGGTACAGAACTTACAATTTAATTTTAAAATAAGAAAATCTTGCTTGCAGGTGTGTGTTCAGTGTTATGTGAGGTAGTGTATTGTGTTCGAAGCATAGTATGTAGTATGGCATGTTGCGTATGTGTGAGTGTGATGATACTGAATTTAGTGATGGATGTTGTAGGGCCGTGTGCTGTGTGTTGATAGTTTTTTTTTTTCCACCCCAGATGGGGATGCAATATATTAGAACTGACTGGACCAGAGCTACGTAGATCTCATTTAATAAATTTCTAGATAAGTTTCGGGTACTGTTTGTATTTATTTTCTTTGGTGCAATATTTTTAAGAGTCTTGAATATCCAGCTAAGTCTTCTAAGTCTATTCGTGACTTGATCAAGGTGGGGATACCAGGATAACCGTTGGTCAAGTATCACTCCTAGGTACTTTGTCTGTGCGACCTGTTTAATAAGCGAGCAGTTGCAATGTCTATTATTCATGTCACCGCATACATGAACTTTTATGTTAAAGTCTTCACTAGGTTGTGTTCTTTTCTAATACTAAAACATATGTAGTTTGTTTTCGACGTATTAAGCGTGAGTAAGTTATTGTTTAGCCAATTAGCTACTTGGGCCATGCCCGACTCTGCTTTTTGTTTCACATTGTGCCAGGAGTTCCCTGAGAAAACTATCGCGGTATCATCGGCGTATGCGAAGACCTTTGCGTCATTGATGTTCATGTTTCAGAGGTCATTGACATATACCAGGAAGAGTGAAGGGCCTAGTACGCTTCCCTGTGGAACGCCGAATGATACTTCCGCTTGATCACTGGTAACCTCTCCCATCCTAAGTTTCTGTGTTCTCCGAGAGAGATAATCTTTAAATAAGTTCAGCGCTGTTTCCCGTATTCCAGCTTTTTTCAGTTTCCTCACTAGGACCGGGACAGCGACGGTGTTAAACCAATAGAAAGCTACATTATTTCTGAGTGACATACGCTATATATTATCCCGTAAAATGACAAGAAACGTATACTCCATGCGAGCGAAGCCGCGAGCGGAAAGCTAGTACTAAAAAATAAAAAACAAGATTTCAATGAGTTTATAATATTATGACGCAGGGCGTTGACCTGCTTTGTCTGACTTACCATTTATTGAATAGCTGTTTCATTAATTTGGTAGTTTTAAGTTCGATGAGTACCTGCCCTAAAATTCGTGGGTTCAATTCCTTTTTTTTTGTTTACTAGGGTGGAAATCTTCTTGGATGTCCCCCGCCCCGGGCAGGGCGGAAGGGTCTGTCAGATTCTTACTGACTAAAACCAACCCCGGTGTTCCCTCTCGCACCTACGTCGGGGGCTACGGGAGCTGTACATTCGTCCGCGACCCCCCACTGGCGGGTTCGTTTCCTAGGTCAAGCAAAAGTGTTATTAGGTTCTTCTATGAATTTTTTAGTGTGGCAGCTCGGAGTTTAGATTTGTTTCCGTGGATTCGATCTAAATACACCGGCAACGGAGGAGGTGTAGTTTAGGTTAGCTTCTAAAATCGTAACAGATATTTATGTAACTCAACTTGACCTCAAATCATATAAAAAGTTAAGATGGAACTTTGCGAACAAAGAAGTGAGGCCTGCTAAAACTACGCCTTGCCGTGTACAAACACAACTTCACACTGTATAACAATACTGGAACTACGCCTTATCTTGTCAGTCGAGCTTTCGATAGCTCGGTAGCTCGACTGACAAGATAAGGCGTAGTTTCGGTATACGTGTGTGCCTGTAATTGTTTGTACACGGCAAGGCGTTGTTTTAGCCGTCCTCACTTCTTTGTTCGCAAAGTTCCATCTTAACATTTTATTTGATCTGAGAACTTGACATTTTAGCCGAATCCTCAATTACACTATTATCTGCTAACTAAGTATAATTAATTTTAACCAAAAAATTTAGTACTCATTTATGAATACCTATCATAGTTGATGTCGCAATTCCGACCGACATGACCTTATAATGTACCTATTTGTAGATGTGCAGTTTGTGAAAAACCAAAAAAATCAATTGTATTTTTTCTTCTGCGTTGTGCGATTAGTACCTAATTGCCTAACCCTTCGGGTAATATAGGCGTAATGGTATGTTATGTAAACAATAGTTTGGTTTTACTAAACGAACTTTTTAATTTCGAAACGAAGAAAGTTATTTGCTAACTTTCTTTTTATAGCTACGGAATGTGTTGCCCGCTAGGTTTGCTAAGTACTTAGTATTTTACTCAACCTGCGAATCGATCTTGCAACCTCGCGCTCAGTAGCCAATCTTGGTCTTCGTAGACCATACACACACTACTAAGGCATTTCTGACTACTTATTTATACCGACCTGCTTAAGTTTAATTCCCCTAGTTATCATAATGAATGATGATTTAATAATTATGTACCTACCTATTGAACGTAAATACCTACAATTTAGTAATACACAATCAATTTAAATACTTAACTTTTACATTATAATAAAATATTAATTAATAAAAATTACTTACGTACAATCAATCAAAATTCCGTTCACATTTTTTTATTAATGTCCATCTTTTAAAATCCACTCTAACGAATATGAAAACTCATCAGTTCATTAGTAAACACATTTTAAATTCATAAAAATACGGAAGAACTTCTGTTATTCCAAAATTAATTTTTGAATACTTTTTTTTAAACTCGCGACGGCTAGTGCGGGGAAAGTGGACGCGAGTCGATTTCTCTGTAGCGTTAACATCAACTGACAACACAGTGGTGTTACGAAACCCCCTTCTTTCATCTAGTGATGCTAACTTACGTAGTTATACTGTTATTATTTTTATATTTACCTATAGCATAGTTTTTTCCCTTTATTACAACGTCTTTAGGAATTTTATTGCGTTTTTTAATAACTAGCAAGATAATTATGATGAATGCGTAATTTTAGTACCTATTGTTTTTACATAACCGACCTACTTACTTGCTCATTAAGTTACGTTCACAGTAACAAGGTGATGAGTTTCGTTGAGATATAATTAATGCATAATCGATAGTCGATAGTTTGTGCGAAACAAATACACATCACTAGCGGTATCTAAACAACAGCAAGGATGGTATTGAGGTATTAATCACGAAAACATGCCGTAGGTGTCCTGACCTGTCCGCTAGTGTCTTATTAGAGCATTAATTCGTTAGAAAAAGACTTCCTCGTTGGTCTAGTGGTCCCAATCGCGACTGCTACGCTAGAGGTCTTGGGTTCGATCCCCAGGTCGAGCAGAGTGTTATTGAGTCTTTCTATGAAATTCTCAGTAGCACCTCGAAGTCTGGATTTGTGCCCGGTGAATGGCAATAGGCTCGCCCCCTATTACATGGGACCCAAACATACCGGCGAACTGTGGGTGTACATTAAGTACACCTCTGCCTAACCCTTAGGGGAATACAGGCGTAATGGTATGTTTAAATAAAATGTTTACCGAAATTATCTTCTTCAGACCAGACCTCTTGTTTTCCTGGACTAGGAAAAACTTGCGCCGTGGTGTCTTCTAGAAAGGTACCTATCTAATATACCTGCCTAGGACCTATTTATGCGAAAGAACCGAAAAGTTGACGATAAATTAGCTCAATCGGATTTACAGTTTTGCTCCAAAATAATTTTTTTATCAAATAATTTTACACTCATTCACGTCTGTATTCCCCGAAGGGTTTGGAAGACATATACAAGCTGTTACGGAAAGGGTATATACATATCAAGTGCACGGCTTCTTTGGATCATAATAAACTATATTGCAAAGGTTTTTAAATCCTATATCTGCATGTTAGGAAGATATGAGGAATGAAACCAAAAACCCAAACATTTCAACTTGAAATTTACACATCACTAGCAACCAAGTCAGCTGATCGGTGTAAGTAGGTCACTCACGATACATTCACCTGTGAAAACAAACCTCTTATGCTCTTACTCCTGGTATTTTTGGATAATGGGTTCTGGATATTTTATTTTGTTACTCACTTTTTCTGACAAAAACTGATTATGTTTGTGAACAAGCTAAAATACAAATCCTTTAAAAATTTACAAATCATCAATCAATCATCAGTAAATCATTTGTTAGCTTGAAAATGATATTGAATTTAGGTAGGTACTTTATGAAGGGATTAGTAGGGACTAGTAAATAATACTTAGTTACCTATCTACGTAAAACAATCTAATAACAAACATAACGGAGTATGTAATGTGTGAATCTACGTAATTATTGAAATTAAACCACAGACACAGAATTTGAGTATCCAACATGTCTTTTTTATGTTGGTTGACATACATAGGTACTCTACCAGAAATTAATTGCTTAGGTAAATACTGCGAAAGAACCTAATGAAACCTAGAACAGAAAAAGGATTTCGTAACATAATTTATTTTCAAATGAATCCTAAATAACTTTCCTCCGCAACTTATGTGTGTCCTGGTACATAAATAATGCTAAAGGGTTCTGTGTTTAGTTTAAATTAAATAATTAAAAAACTAGGATTGTTTGTAAACAAGTTCAAATGCAAATGCTTGTTTGCAGCTTGGAAAATTATTTTAAAACTTAGGCTGTAGGTAATAATAATAATACTTAAAGAAAAGTAACAAGAATTACGGAGTAGGTACCTAGTTCACGACTTTCGGTGAACGTGTAAATGTAGGTAGGCCTAATAATTATGCACATAGTAACTTTCTGCCACATTTTTTTACCTCACAATAACAACAAAACGGGATATAGGATAACGATACGAACGATCCGTTTAATGTTGATTTTTTTATTACCGTAGTAAGTAACTAACTAAAAGATTATGCAATTAGAAATGTTACAGAAAAAATATTTTGTAACATAATTTATTCAAAATGAACCCTAAATAACTTTACTCTATGCAACTTATGTGTCTCCTGGTAGAAATAAAATGCCAGTGTGCAGTGGGTTCCGCTTTTATTTAAATAGGTAGGATTTTAAAATTAAATTATGTTGGTAGTTTTTGCCATTCCAACACGCACACGGCTAAACAACTCGCAGAAGGCCAGCGTGATGAACTAACCCTTAACCTTCTCATTCTGAGAAGAGGTCCGTGCCCAGCTGTGGGACACTAATGAGTTGATAATTATGATGATAACAACACTAAATTACAACTGAAAACATTTAAAACGTATCAGAAGTTTACATTTTGTCGGCGGGCCCATTTGACTGAGACATGGGTTGGTGGTGAGTCTTTATTGTTTAATAAAACACAATAAGAAAATAGGCCGCAAAAATGTATTAAACTATGGAAATAAATTGTTAAAAGTACTAGGACCTCATGAGTAACGAGAGTTGTTCGGACAGCATTTGCGAACAATAATAACTGAACCCTAATTTCATCGGGGGTTACACACACAATGATATTAAGGGTAAATGAGCCAGTTGCAGGTAAATAGTCATAGTCGTAGTGATAGTCTTAGCTGGTAGCCTTCAATAAATAAATAAATCGAATCAATACTCAACTTATCTGTCGCTATTTTGATTAATCAATACTTACAAATTAAGACTATGTACTTATGTAGGTACCACCCCCACAGTCCACATCAAATTATCTTATCGGTTTCGTTTGTCAACTCAGCTCATAGGTTTTATTAATTAACTGATGCCCTGGCCTAACTCTTCTTTAATCGGTGTGCTTCAATGTATTCAATTTATCACAGTTTTCTTGAAATTATTATTAGGTAGCTGGGGGGAAAAGCGATACTGCGCGGCGCTACGATTACTGGATGCAAAAGGCGGGAAACCGTGTGTTGTTTGTGGCGCAACTTGAGAGAGGCCTATGTCCAGCAGTGGACTGCGATAGGCTGACTTGATTAGTAAATTAAATTTGACAAAAAATCGAAAATAAATTCAAAATGTACAATAATAATTGGGCCAGCTACCCTATTACTAGGATAGTAGAAGAATAGAAGTTTTATTTTTCGGTTTTTCCGGAGTTTCGTCAGTTGTTTAATAATACTCGTGTGCTTCGGTCGCTCCCTCTATCCGATTCAGTGTACCTAGTTGTGATTTCGTGATTGTTAAAAAAATGTCGTTCAGTAATAGTGAATATTACGAGATGATGATGTGTGTCGGAGCAGTGGACGGTAGTCTGCGAGCCGCCCGAGAGTTGTATCGTCACCGATTCATCCAGGATAGACCAGATGCTGAGCGTCGGCAGCTGCCTTCGTTGGCGTGTTTCAGTCGGATGGCACATCGTCTGTACCAAACCGGGTCCTTCCACGCATCTGCTTCGGAAGGTCGTCCGAGCAGAAGCGATCCAGACTTTGAAGAAGCCGTACTGGAGCATTTCCAAAATAATCCACGCACTAGCACACGTCGAGCTGCATTAGCGCTGGGTGCCTCCAACCATATTAAAGTATGGCGAGTGCTGAACAATGACGGCCAGCATCCATACCACTTTCGTCGCACCCAAGAACTGACACCGGCAGATTTTTTGCCTCGCGTGACCTTCTGCGAGTGGTATCGAAGCCAGATAGAAGCTTCACCAAGTTTCGGTTCAAAAGTGCTATGGACCGATGAAGCATCATTCACGAGAGCAGGGATAAGTAATATCCATAATGAACATGTTTGGTCTCACACGAATCCACATGCTTCGACAGAGTCGTCCTTCCAACACCAATGGCGACTAAACGTGTGGGCTGGTATCATCGGAGATGTTGTCGTAGGACCAGTTTTCTTTCCGCAAAGTTTAAATGGCCAAAATTATTTAAACTTTCTGGTTAATGAATTAGACGATGTACTCACTGTGCTACCCGTATCAAGTTACGTGGATCTCGTGATGGATAACAATATGGTATTCCAACACGACGGTGCACCGGCACACTTTGCACGTGATGTACGCGCGTACTTGGACGTGCGTTTCCCTCGATGGATCGGGCGCGGTAGCAGGAGCGTGGCTTGGCCTCCGCGGTCCCCAGACCTAACTCCGTTAGATTTTTTTTTGTGGGGATACATTAAAAACGTAGTGTATGCAGTGCAGTGTGATACAGTGCAAGAAATGCAAGTGCGGATCGAGGCCGCCTTTAGGACAGTAACACCTGACATGCTGCGAAATGTTCAGTTGTCCATGAACAAGCGCGCGGCCTTGTGCATACAATACCAAGGGCACCACATCGAACCCCATCTTTAAAAATGTAAGTTAATTTGCTAAATTAAGCATGGCTCTTAGATTTTATTGTTTACGTAATAAGGGATTAAAACAAGCTTAGTAGCTACCTACCTAAACCTTGGTGTGAATTTTTATGTACTATTTTATTAACTTAGGGGATGGGTCGGAATAGTTGTTGCTCCACTGCAAGTCGACCAGCAGTCGGCAGCGTGGAGCCTTATTTCACTGCCATCCTTTGCTGGGCAAGAGTGTACCATCGTAGACCGCACCATCACTTAACATCAGGTCAGGTGGCGGTCAAACGCAAGCCCATTCCTTAATAAAAAATAAAAAACTTTTTTACGTCAGTTTTTTTAGTTAAATTCGTAGGTTATTCTGGGTCCATATTAACGTGTATGTAAACCGTAAATAAGTAAATTACGTATTGCATTATTAGTTTTAAACCAAGGAGTACCTAAATGCCTAAAGTATTTACAATTGCGCACACGCGCTCGCTTTGTCGGCTCGTGTGATCCTTTTAGCCCGCGCCGACACAGGGCGGCGCGGCGGCACACTACCTACAGCGTGTACTAGGCGCACAGATCGCGAAAGAGATTTAACTTCAATATTAAGAAATGACGTGAAAAGTTAATGACCCTCGTAGTGCAGGACACGTTTGTTATGGTTTGATTTCAATAAACTTACGAAACCAAAAGTTTGGTATGAATTCCTTGAGTAATTTATTTTGCGTGGAAACTTTGCATAGAGAATCTATACCTGATGTAATCATCACCCCTTTTGGATGAATATGGTCTTTCCGTAACACGTTGTATATAGAACGCCCACAGGTGATTCTGTTTTTGTTTTTATAGATTTTAAGTCAAATGGTTTTATTACCTCAATGAACGATGGGAGGTAGCGTCACGTGTCACGTAGACCGTAGAACTTATTGTGCAAAACACAGGCGTCATAATTTTGCACAACGAGAGGTGAGGTGACATAACTATGAATAACGACTTATAAAACTCGCGGTACAGTTAGCATGTCAAACTTATTATTCACTGTATTAAATTTTACATGTTTACTTATTTTTCACTTTTGGTAAACGACAGCGGTCGTATATTTTTTACATTACTTATGTGTGAACATAATGAAGCCAGTTACGGCAAAATTACATTCGACAACTCTCTATCTGCTGAAGCCCGTACCGAGTAAAATAGCACTATGGGGAAGATGAACCTATGTTTTTATTTTCAAACGCTATAGAAATAACGCAGTACAATGTCATTTAATTTTAATTTTAATTTTATTATTATTCTAAAGACCATCGATTCACTTTATCTCTACATTTTCATCGAAAGTACATCGTTTCTAAAACTACTCCTAAACTGGGGCTATGATTAACACTGTAAATATAAAGTGGATTGGGTCTCCTGGCATGGCGATGGCGGTCGTGGCGTTAAATACAGCCCGACGCGACATGCCACTTGATTGTCTGACTGTACCAACCAGCGCACGAGGCCTGGGATCCAAATGAGAAAGTGAAGAGAGGTTCGTTTCATCACTGTCCATCGATATTATTTTCTTATAGAAATTTTAACACGCATGCTAGAAAACGCAATGTAAACTAAACAAATATTTAGCCTCAGCTTACCTTTCTTATTTTAAAATAAATATATCTCTAAATATTGTCACGTTATGAACATTCAAAAGATATTATAACATCTATCGTAAGTAAAAAAAAATTTTGGAGGGCTGGCGGACTTCCCCGCATTCGCCTCCGTCGGACCTCGGCCGCAGAGGGTAGGGAGAGCGGCGCATTGTAATACCGAAACTCTTGTCAACCTGCGACCCCACCGTGTCCGCAGTCCTACAGTCCTACGACTGCGGCTCCGCCCAAGCCGCGGAAGGCAGGGAGGTCGAGGGGACTTGGAAATCGAACTGAAGGCAGTCCCTATACAGGATGACTAGTGAGATACTAAAGATACTTAAGGAGGGTACTCGGTATTCGATTCTCGTTCTAATTATGTAATAAAAATAGATACTTAATTTGAGAAATTTCCCTTTAAATAAATGAAGTGTGAATGAAAACGTTGTATCAGTATAAATAAATTTAGGTACACACGGCTACACATCAAGCTATACAAAACCAGTTTACGTTTGCCTCTTATTGTATGGGAAGCCTATACAATGAGAGATCAGCTTAAACTGGATTCTGTATAAGTTGACCTGTAGCTGTTTGTACCTATTTTGTGTTGATAGCGCAGCACAAGCATTGTATGTGCGCACGGTGTCCATGCGTTGCGTAATTAATTACTTAACTTTCGGTTAAGTTTACTAAGTAGTCGACAAATTTACTTTTTTTTAAATTCATATATGTTCGCCACATATCATGCCCTTGAGTATCGTTAGTGTATCACCAGTCGGTCTGTATACATGCGCATGTAAGTATGCATCGCCTGCAAAGGCCTTAACTTCGAATTAAATAACATTAAAAAAAATTAAGCAAAAAAACCCATTACGTACTCGTGATTTGTTGCCTCGTTCCATTACACTTAAAAAGAAAAAAAAAAAACTATACCTACCCAGTATTTACATATGGGTAGGTACAGGTCAACCTTTACATTCCAGTTTAAGCTGATCCCTCATCAATTTGGCTTTCCATACAATAATAGGCCAGCGTAGACTGGATTTGTACAGCTAGCGTGCGTACAAACCTACTTCAATTAAAGTGTCTCTTAAAATAGAATAGGAGGACAATTTATTGTAGTCCGGCTTGTGATCAATAATTTGCTCATACCTACCTACTTAAGAATATACGCACATTTTACATAAACATTAAATTATAGACTAGAGTTAGTGACTGCCTCATTAGTCTAGTGACCTAACCGCGACTGCTACGCTAGAGGTCCTGGGTTTGATCCCCAGGTCGAGCAAAGTGTTATTGGGTTTTTCTATGAAATTCTCTGTAGCAGCTCGGAGTCTGGACTTTCAGCCCGGTTTAGTGGCAATAGGCTCGCCCCCTATTACATGGGACCTAAACATACCGGCGAAATGTGGGTGTACATTAGTACGCCTCTGCCTAACCCTTCGGGGAATACAGGCGTCATAGTATGTTATTAAGTTATTATTATTAATCGTATCTCCATCTTGGATTCCGTCCGCAAGGAAGACATCCGGGTTACTTAATAGTCTTATTTTTATAAGTGTAGGTACAGTTGCCTATTTTTCACGATTTTAAATGTGTGTTGCTTTTTTTTATAGGTAGTACAGCTAATCCTTATGGATCATCTGCCACTTTGGGGGGGGGGGGCAGGGTATCTCGGACTCGTACCGACTAAAAACAGCACTCGCTTTCCGTAACCCTATACTCATTGTCATCGAATTCGGTGGCGAATGTCACTAATTACATGACCATGACTATATAGAGCAACGGAAAGCTATACATGCGCTCTATTAATAAATCATGAATAATTATAAATAATTATTTCACTGCCTAGCCAGTCTAGTTCACTCCCGATCATACCTACCTACTTAAGACCGGAGCCGTGGCGTTCACTAGGAGAGGCCTAAGTCTAGGCAGTGGACGAGTATGGGCTGATGATGATGAATGACTGCCTCGTGAGTCCAGTGGCGGATTAACAATATAACAGGAGTAGCAAATGCTACGGGCCTCCGGCAAAAGGGGGCTCCGGGTATCCAAATACAGCAACCTCCGCCCGAGCTTAATTTTTTTAATGAATTCAAAGACACTAAAATCTCGTCATAGTCGATTATTCCATGTCAAATACATAAATGTATTATTGTTTTTTTTTTACTAATTCATACTTGACAATCTACAGCATAGTGTAATGAAACATTATACACTATGTCTACAGTAGGTCAAGGACCCCAAAATAGAATATGCTACGGACCCCACGCTTGCTAAGTGGTCGTACCTACTGTTAAGCTAGAAATTCTGGGTTCTCATTTCCATGAAAATAAGTTTGGATTGGTGTCTTGCCCCTTTTAAGAATCTTTTATTACGTTTTTTTTCTACCGGTTTTAAGAAGGCAAGAAGTCTTAAATCACTTAAAAAATATAAAACATGCGTATACGCAGGTTCCGCACGACTGCGCAGTAGGACAGACCAATGTAGTAAAAACCGAAGTAGGTAATAATGGTTCTTCATATTAAGTCGCTATTTAATCACTTATGCCTACCACATATAATCAACTCGCTTGTATTCCCCGAAGGTGAGGCAGAGGTATACTGTACACCCACACCTCGCCGGTAATAGGAGGAAGTTTTTGCAATTAACAATTAAATTAAGATTCTACTAAACATTTCATAGAAAAACAAATTACTCGACCTAGGAATCGAACTCAGGCTCAATGACGATTTTGATCCATAAAATATATTTAATAGATTAGAGGCCTTGTCTAAAAAAATATAGGCTACTACGTCTAAAAAACGACTTTTCTATACATTTTTTAATAGGAAATGAGGTAATGAGGTAAAAGAGGTTGCATCATGCAAAAACTACATTAGTAACCTATAAACTAATGTTTTTTTTTTTTTCATGATCCAACCTCTTTGGTAGGTAATCGTTACAATAACAGAATGACTGTGTACTTTACTTCATTGAGTCTGGAACGATAAAAACATAATAAACACAGTCTATTAGTGTTCCGTATTTCTACGTTTTATTTGTAATTTATTTTTTGCTTTTACGGGAACAATATCACGAATCGTAATTTGCTTGCTTATGCTAAGGGTTGCAGATTCAATCCATTTTAAAGTTAATGTTCAATGATAGTTATTGTAGGAAAACCATCTGATAAAATTGCACATCTATGAAAACCAAAATGTTTATAGGTGTTTGATATCTGCTGACCCCCACAAGGCCAGTGTGGTGGAGCTAGACTTACCCCATCCACACCTATGCATATTATTATATTATTCTATGCATATTATTTTTAATTGGATGGAAAATCGTAGCGGCTTATTAGGACTTCACATAAATTTCGCCGGAACCATAGACCAACATGGTTGGTCTATGGTCGGAATAATAAAAAAAATACGGATGTATTTTTTGGCGCGGATCGCTAAAATTGGCGCGCACCTCAGCGCGCATTGAACATTACATCAGAACAATCATAATGCGTCACATAGGAATAGGAATCAATTTATTTTCATTGTTCAATAAAAAAAATACCATAAAGAAAAATCGAACAAAACAATCTAGTTTTGAGGAAGTGATTTGGATAATATAGGTACCCCATTCAAGGTCACATTCAGATTTTTATAACAATATAATTAATTGCTTTTCGTCAGAAGAACGGGTCAATCAAACTTACGATAAATTGATTAACGGTAAAATTAAATCGTCTTGTCTATGCATAAATATTTTTAGTCATAAATCAATCAAAATCGAGACTCCGGGTTCATTCTCCTCATTCCAAAGGATGTTGGGAACCTATAGTTAACGAACCATCCATCCAGGTGACTTCAGAAGTACCACAACACAATGAGAATCGGTCAAGAAGTATAACAAGTACGTTTAAATCCGATGTAGGTAATAATGAGACAACGAGCGACCTTACCTAAGTCATAGTGTTTTAAAATGTGGAAGCTAGATAATAGCAATTTACGTAAAAATATTGTTCTTTAGCTGTAAGTTTTTTTAGTCTGTAAGCTTTCCTAAAAATAAATAAATTAATTAATTAATTACACTATGCCTAAGTAGGTAGTAGTTTAGTGATAACTTATGTAAGTTTTCGCGATTTCAATCATAGTTTATAACATAATAATTTTACTATCGGTAGTAAATAATCTAACTTGAACCGCATTGAGATAAGAATTTCATTGGCATTGAAATATAGATAATAATTGATACATAAACTTGGTGCATCACCACGACTCTATTCCATAAAAGGGTTGGGCAGACTGATGCACATCCATAGGTTCTCAGTGATAATGTTTTTTTATTGATTGCATTTAGCTTAGTTATTGATTGATAAGAACCTGGTAACCGTTGCTATAGGTAATATTACTGTTTTATTTATTTTTTTAAATCGTTTACGGGACAACGGCACACTTATTCCGCGTTTTTTTATTTTAAACTTAGTCAGTTCTACGGAAAATAAGTATCTCGTCCTACGCTATCATTGATTTCTGTATTAGATTGTGAGACTGTGGGAACTAAGTAAGTTAAGCAAGCGTTAAGAGCTCATTGTAAATAAATTGCCGCGTACCGATTTCGCAATCATAATAATTGTTAAATGCGTTACACTCTTCCACCACTTGTTGCTATTACTAAACTTTCAGGCGTCTCAGAAGCGATTATGTTTTTATGAGAAATCTATACCAAAGAATGCAAAGCATGTTTGATACTTGAAACTAATAAATTAATAAATATTATTAATAGTAATTACTTGAATAAAATTATTTAGGCCTAAGCATTTGAGGATTTAGTTTCATGTAAGTGTCCTATGGCTTCTCGCAGAGTTTAGTTTTTTAGTGTGACCACCCTAAAGCGACGTGGAGAGAAAAAAGAACAAAATTGTCTATTCGCCATTAAAATGGCGTCATCGAAGGAAACCTATTGTTTGTGTGGTCAACCTTATAATATTGGACAATTTATGATAGAATGTGATTGCTGTCGTGAGTGGTTTCATGGCAGGTAATGTGGAAAATATATAAATTTCACAGTGAAAGTTTTGTTGTGTGTTAAAAAAAAATGTATGAAGCTAGTCACTGTATGTGCGTTCGGCCATCACTTGTATGCGAATGTTTTATTAAATATTTCTTATTTTTATGAGCATTATCCTGTTTTTTATGATTGATTAGGCATGGTACAGTTTGTATTTAATTTAACAGGATTTTTGTATTAATTTTCTAAAGTTCTTGTTTGTTTACATCGGTGGTCGTCATGGGTATATAACAGAATGCGCTTTTCCCGTGCGTTCTTTGTGTTTATTTATATTATTTTATGCCTGTTATCGTATTGTTGCTGGAAAAACGACACATTATTTACTACTTTACAATATTGTGTATTTATGAAGTTTTGTATCCAACCCATACTGGCCGTGTAGTTATTGTGAAACGCCGAGGCCCTAATTATATTCTAAAAAAGGCAAGGGTTAAAAAAATGAACGAGTACTTTGGTCGTCGCTGCCTTGTGGCTTTTTGTATACTACACCTGCATGTAACAACTAATCAATGTTTTTATGGGTGTTAGTACTATGTAGTGGTAATTACACTTTAAAATGTACTTACTAAATTATGTTCAAGATTTCTTGTTTTGGGTATAAAAAGAAAGTATTCAAGGATTTTATACTAGGCAAGTTGATAACACCTACCTACTTCAATTGATAATAGTGATTATTTAAATTAGATTTCGAGACAAATATATTTTTCTGCCTTCTCCAAAGATTACACCCGTGTCTCAATTAAAATTACTTACAGATTAGCAGTCCTCACTGACAACAACTATTATAATTATACCATAATAATTATGAATATTATAATTAAATATTAATTAAGTGAGCTTGTAGTAATTTATAGTTATAATTATGTGCACATTATGTTAAAGGAAACAAATTCCCCATAAGTAGTGTGACATTATGCATATAGTTCCTTTTGAACCATGCTTGGTGCAAATTTTTATTTAGGCTAGCATACATTTGCCCAGTTGTCATGTGAACACCAATAACAATCATTGGTGGTAATAAGAAGCTTAAAAACCAGTTTATCTTTAGGATTGTTTATTATTAGGATTGTAGCATGATGCTAGATAAGCTATAGCATATGGTATGGTACGACTAAGCAAATATTTCAGCAATAATCAGACTAGTATTTTCAGGGATTAGCACATTCAAGCTAACAAACAAACAAACAAAGAGGCTATCTAAATAGATAGCCCGTTAGAGTAAACTGGTTCCCTATAAACTTCCCTGAAATAATCATCATAGTCATCATTGTCAAAGTTTTTTTTTTAATTTAGTAAGAGTTCAATATAATTAGTTAATATTTAATTTTTGTTGCAGCTGCGTTGATGTCAAAATATATCATTCCGATGACATAGACAAGTATCACTGTCCAAAATGTGCACAGACTTATGGACCTTCAGTATGTAAGTATAAGTTGTTAATTTGCTTAAATCATGTAATCATATTGGTGCTTCAAAACTATAGTTATTTATTTATTCCACACACTATCTTATAGTATACTAGCTTTCCGCCCACGGCATCGCCCGTGTTTTTTTTCGGCCTTTTTTTTGCTATAAACCTCACGGAGCCCGAGACCTTTCCAACGAATGCAAAACCGTGGAAATCGGTTCGTGCGTTCTGGAGTTATAGCGTCAGGAAGGAAAACCCGACTTATTTTTATATAGTAGATATATGTATTGTTTTTCTTTGACATTTTCAGCGGGTCCGTGTTAATATTTTTGCACCAAATAATGGCAATAGGCTTGCTCTTTATTATATTATTATAAAAAATGATTTAAATCAGTACACCTCTTCCTAAATACTTTCAGGCTCTGGTTTTTATTTACACAACAGCATACAGCCAAATTTTCTTACATGCAAGGCTGTTATACTAGCCAGCCAGATAATTAGACCCTGGAATAATCGTCATTGCAAACTCTAACGTACCGCATATGCAGATGGCCAACTGTAATAAAAAAAAAGATTCTATGAAGCATTCTGTTTTTCAAATGATTTCTGAAAGAGCTGTGCGGCCAGCACAATTATTTTGAAGAAATGGTACCTTAGAAAATGTTATTATGTTTTTGAAATCTTTCTCTTTCAGTAAAAATCCCCACAAACAACCACCGCGCGGATCGGTACGAGTTGGGTGCGGAGACCAGACCCTCACAAGTTGGTACTCCGGCATGGGTGAGAGCGCTGGCCGCTCGCCCTCAGCGGCCCGCCCCCGCCGCTCTACAGCGCATGAGCCCGACCCAGTTCACTGAGGAGTTCATCAGAGATGCTGGTGAGTAAGATTACCCCGATTTTTTTAGTATAAAGCTTTCCGCCTACGGCTTCGGCCGCGAGGTTTATGTATTATACATATATAAACCTTTCTCGAGAACCTCGCTATCCATTGGTGAAAACAGCATGAAAATCAATGCAGTAGTTTTTGTGTTTATCGCGAACAGACAGACAGATAGACGCGGTGGAGGACTTTGTTTTATCATATTATGTAGTGATCTATCTATCTATGTATCTTTATTAAACTTTTATAAATATGTGTATATTTATTTTATGTCCAATGAAGCTTATGGGCCACTTGATGCTAAGTTGCCAGTGCAGCTTAAACACGACTGCAGAACCAGTAATATACTAATTTCTCTAATAAATATATTTATATATTTCTAGCATGTGGTCCTGAGTCCTGAGGGTCCATGATTTCAGGGTAACAAATGCCCAGTTTTGTTTCTTTTTTTTAAAAAAAGCTTACTAGCAATGTTGATCGCACATTACTAGTAACGAGTGGGTTCACTTCCATGGTCAATTGGTGGGTTTCGAACCGGCAACCACATGATCGCAAGTCCGACGTCCTAGCTATTAGGCTACTGCCGCTTAAATAACATAGAATACCCTTGAAACTGGAACACACTAATAGCACATTATTTTTTACAGGTTTCACCAGACCGGTTACATTCACCACATCAGAAGGCCTGGATATGAAGATTCCCAACCCTGGTACTTTCACTGTCAGATCGGTTCTCAGATTTTGTGGGGCGCAACTAGAGGTAATTGGAATGACTTAAAAATAGGCTTGTTGACAAATATTTAGAGTCTCACAAAAAAGTTGTACATAATTAGAGCTGAAGAACAAAAAGATAATTTAAATCAATTCGAAAATAGGGCAAAATCGAATTCGAAAATAGTTATAATAATAAAGGAAATTTTGACTGCGGGTTGGATTCTCACCTACGCCACCGCGAGTCCCACCCGCCAGGTCGAAATTTGCCTTCACAGTTTGAATTGACGTCTTTGAGGAGACATTTGCATGGGAAAGTCCTAAAAAATACAAAAAGACATTTTCATTTTAGAATGTTGTGAAATCACACCATTCGCCAAACACATTCTATACTGACACTAATTTTGTGGGAAATGGACAAAGCATCCCCTCCCAATTCCCTCCAAAAACGTTATGATGATGATGATGAAACATAGAAATTGTTTCATCATCATCATATCAGCCTATTGCTGTCCACTGAAATTGTTAAGCCATTTTTTTTAGTTTTATCAAGGACTTTTTAGAATTTCCTTAGCACGATAGATATCACTAAAGTACTATATTAAATTTATTATTTTACTTTTATCCCAGGTGGAAGTTATAGATGTTAGAAAGCAGTCAACTCTACGCATGCCCCTAGGAGACTTCGTGGACTACTTTGAAACGCCGCCGGAACATCGCGACGAAAAGGTCCTCAATGTGCTCAGCTTGGAGTTCAGCGAGACAAAGTGAGTGACGATTCTTAGCTCACTAGCAGAGGTTATAATAATACATACTGTCACGCCTGTATTCCCCGAAGGGTTAGGCAGAGGTGTACTTATGGTACACGCACAGTTCGCCGGTATTTTTAGGTCCCATGTAATAGGGGGCGAGCCTATTGCCATTCACCGGGCACAAATCCAGACTCCGAGCTGCTACTGAGAATTTCATAGAAAATCCCAACAACACTGCTCGACCTGGGGATCGATCCCCAGGTCGAGCAGTGTTGTTGGGCCAAGACCTCTAGCGTAGCAGTCTCGATTGGGACCACTAGACCAACGAGGCAGTCATATCATCAATATAATAATAATGTGCAGTGCAGTGGATAGCCTTGTGATATGACCATTGGACTGCCAAATCAAAGGTCTCGAGTTCGAATCCAGGGCACGCACCTCTGTCTTTTCGAAGTCATGTGCGTATTAATAATTAATTATCACGCGCTTAAACGGTGAAGGAAAACATCGTGAGGAAACCTGCATGCCTCAGAGATTTTCTTGACGGCGTGTGAAGTCTGCCAACCCGCAGTAAGCTAGCGTTGTGGACTATAGCCTAATTCCTCTCGTTCTGAGAGCAGACCCGTGCCCTGCAGTGGGACAATGTAATGGGTTGATGATGAATAATAATGTGGAAAAAATTAAATTGTTTTTATGTAGGTAACTAACAAAGTATTTAGTCGTCTCCAACACTGTTTGTCAGGTGTATTAAACAAATACACTCGCTCCAATGTGTTTAAAATCTCCTGTAAGAGGCGAGAGTAGGGAGGGAGGAGTCTATTATCATTTATTGAGTACAATTCCTAACTTTCAAACTGAAAATGACACCCAGATTCTCAGACAGGCCATTTGGGTCGGGTTAAGTGGCTCTAATGATGGAAAGCGGCAACTGCGGCAGCAAAACTAGTAGTATCTAGCGCGTTCTCATCTTACGCCGCTTTTCCAATGACGACAAAACATGTTGCAAACATCTATCTTACTTTATCTAACTCTTGAAGAGTGAGAGGGATTTAAGTAGTAGTAGTGCCTGCTGGCATGTCTACATGCCAGCATGAATGGGTCGCACGACCGGGGAAGTACTACCCTCCCACAGAATATCGACGTCAAGTACCAGTATGCATACTGTTGCGTTTCGTACGGTGAGTGTGGAGCGCCGGAGGCCCAATTTCTCCCTCAGTCCCCTTCCTTCTCCTTTTCTCCTTCCCCTCCCTTCTCCTTTTCTCCTTCCCCTCCCTTTTCCTTAAATAGGCTCTGTAACGCATCTGCAACTCCTTTGGATTTGCAAATGTCTATGGGCGGCGATGACTACTTCCCATCAGGTAGCTCGCCTGCTCGTTTGCCGAGTTATGCCATAAAAAAAAAGGTAGCTGATTAAAACATGTTTTGTTGTCAGTGGGAACGCGGCGTTACTTAGTTTCATTTGCCTAGTAATTTCACTGGCTACATTTTCCTTTCAAATGGGAACACAGTTACGTTTTCACATTATTGTTGAGCGGCAGAATATTTACCTACCCAGACGAGCTAAGCAGCAGGATCCCACATCCTCAAATGGTGTGTTTACTTCCAGCATGTCCCGCGTGGTGGAGCCCCCGGGCATCGCCCGCTCGCTGGACTGGGCGGAGCGCGTGTGGGCGGCGGCCAGGGAACGGCCGCCCGCCCCACAAGTCAGGAAGTACTGCCTCATGTCACCTGCCGGCGCATACACTGATTTCCACGTCGATTTCGGAGGCACCACCGTATGGTATCATGTGCTGCATGGCCGAAAGGTAAGTATTTATCTCTGTTTTTAAACAATTATCTGTAAATCTTGCAAATATTTTATCGCGGGAAATAGGGTAGTTGACTATGAGCCCATCAACAAAAGATAAATTAAAATCGGTTCAAAAATAAGATGGTTATAGGCAAAGCTAGGCACAGATTCAAGAATGACGTCACGTTAAAAAGTTATGTGTTAAAGAAGGCTGTTATATTGCGGGAAAATTAAAAGCAAACTATCAGGCCTGTATGCCAGGAGAGATTAGACAGAGGAGTACTAATGTATGCACCATTATCTAGTGTGTTTTTCCAAGTCACAAATCTGAGCTGTTACTGAGAATTTCACAGAAGAATAACACTGTTCGGCCCGGGAATCGGACCCAGAACATTAGACGTGTCATTCGTGTTTACGATCTCTATATCAATAAAGCAGTTCGATTAAATAAAGTTACATATTCCAGATATTCTACCTGATCCCACCAACATCGACGAACCTGGCGCTGTACCAGCAGTGGTCGGCAGCCAACAACCAGAACGAGCGGTTCTTCGGCGACATGGTGGAGTGGTACGGCACCGCGGAGGTCTCGGCCACGCAGACGCTGTTCATCCCGAGCGGCTGGATACATGCTGTGCTGACGCCCTGCGACTCACTGGTGTTTGGAGGCAATTTCTTGCATTCATATGCTATTGAGATGCAGCTGCAGTAAGTCTTTTATCTTTACACTTTACTTATTTAGCCCCACTGTTTAATATACCATCGATCAGTTACGCTTAGGACCACCAGACTAATGAACAACATACTCCCACACACACTCACTCGCATACTTTCTACACATAGGGAGGACATAACTACACCTAACTAAAAATACTAAAATTTTGTATATTTTAATTTATTTTATTTCATTATATTTGAACCTAATATTATATAAATACAATGTTATGAATCAATTTTGTGTAGTGGTTAGCTTTAAATGTCTCATAATTAGGGAAGAGCACTGTTAGTCTGAGTTACAGATATTAATTTATCTAGTTCAGACACAGATGTCTTAAAAAAATATTAGAAAAGCTTGTTGATGATCGTGTGCAGTGATAGCCTAGTGATATGACCATTGGACTGCCAAGTCAAAGGTCTCGAGTTCGAATCCAAGGCACGCACCTCTGACTTTTCGAAGTCATGTGCGTATTAATAATAAATTATCACGCGCTTAAACGGTGAAGGAAAACATCGTGAGGAAACCTGCATCCCTGAGAGATCTTCTTGATGGCATGTGAAGTCTGCCAACCCGCAGTAGGCTAGCGTGGTGGACTATAAGCCTAATCCCTCTCGTACTGAGAGGAGACCCGTGCCCAGCAGTGGGACAATGTAATGGGTTGATGATGATGATGTTGATGATCATGTTAACTTGATGTTAAAAATGTATTTAATGAATGTAAATGTGAAATAAAAAAATATTATTATATTATACTTAAACAATATAATAATACTTGGAAATAACTATTCATATAATCATAAATACTTACTGCCTTATTAGTCTAGGTCCTAAGCACGACTGCTACGCTAGAGGTCCTGAGTTCGATCCTCAGGCAGTGTTATTGGGTTTTTCTTTCAAATTCTCAGTAGCAGTTCGGAGTCTGGATTTGTGCCCGGTTAATGGCAATAGGCTCGCCCTCGATTACATGGAACCTAAACATACCGGTGAAATGTGCGTGAACATTAGTACACCTGTGCCTAACCATTCAGGGAATACAGGCGTGATTTATTTCTTCACTATGGAAGCACAGAGACATCAAATAAAACCTATTTACAGGATATATGAGATAGAGCGTCGCGTAGAAACACCAACAATGTTCCGGTATCCGCTGTTTGAAGCGATGCACTGGTACGCCGGCGCACATCTACTGACCATGCTCCGGCGGCATAATGAAGAGACACAGGTATATAAACACATCACCTTCTTAACAAACCTCCAGTTGACTTACAAAAGCTATACTTGACGGGTTCGAGAAGTTGCTAGTACAAATTTTAACGATTCTATACCCATAATGAAGGGAAGCGGCGGTAGCCTAATGGCTAGGGCGTCGGACTTGCGATCATGTGGTTGCCGGTTCGAACCCCACCCATTGCACTACCGACGTGAACCCACTCGTAACACAAGCATTTAGCTTAGCACGAGGGGTTAACAAGAATACTAGTAATGTGTGATCCACATTGCAAGTAAGCTTTTTATAAAAAAAAAAATGGGTTAAGTTTCTCGTATAAAAAATAATACCTACCTATATTGAAATGCTATAAATAAACCAAATTAAAAGAAAAAGAATATACATCGACTCACCAGCACACAGATAAGCCCTAAGAGATTTCCGTGTGCGGCAAAATCATTGTAAAAATAGATTGTGTTTTGGAAAATAATAAAAAAAATCCAGTATGTTATATGTTTTTTTTAATAAAATATGTTAGACGTCACCTTAAAATCGTAAATAAAAAAAATGTGAAGTAAAATTTCGACCTAGCGAAGAAGACGTAGGTTCGAATCCTGCCCGCAGTCGTATTTTTCCCTCACTAAAATAACAAAATACTTAGGCTACTACTCGGACGTCGGTCTTCTGCGACAATGTGGTACTTCCCCCGTCAAGCCGGTCCATTCATGCTGCGAAGAGCTCTGCTCTAACATGACAGAATTTTGAAAATTCTTTTACCAATACAAAGCCACGTTATTCGTGAGTGTCATAGGCCCAACGAATTGGGCACGGGTCAGCTAGTATATTATATTGTAAGACTTATCCTGTTTTCAGGATGAAGAGTTCACGCTGAGTGAGAGCAACGTCCGCCTGCCGCCGGCGGCGCTGCCCCCGCTGTTGCTGCGCGGCATCAAGATACTCTCCAACGCACTCAAAGAGTGGCACGCGCTCAAAAGTGTAAGTATTATAAATATTCTTTATAATTTTATTGGACAGTTGTTGTCCTGTCCGAAGTCGATCGCAGTGCCACCAACCGGATCGGGTTTAAAAATTAGTCAAATCAGTCCAGCCGTTCTAGAAGTTTAGCAAGACTAACAAACGGCAATTGGTTTTTCTATATAAGAAGAAGATAAGAAAATTTTACAGAGGGGCTAGTGAGAAGGGCTCGCAGCTAAAGTTAAAATTGCATCGACCAACAGATCTGCAAAGTTGGGTGGGTGACCATTTTAAACATATCGAGGCGAAACCCCTTTCATAAAGCAAAGTAGTAAAGTGGTCGGTCCCGGTTGTCATACGAACATCTATGACAATCGATAGTGGTATTCAGAAGTTCAAAAAGCCTGACAGCCAGTTGATTGAGTTTTTTTCTATGATTCTCACTAGCAGCTTGAATTTGTTGCCACTAAGGCAATAGGCTCCGCCCCTATTACATGGGACTTGAAAATACCGGCAAATGTGAGTGTACATAAGTATACCTGTACCTGACCTTTCGGGGAATACAGGTGTGATGGTATATGTGAGATCAGAAAATACAAATTATTATTATTTATATACGGGCAGGATAACTTCTCCAATTGATTTTAAACCTTAAAATGTTTACGATTAATACCATTGATATATTTTTTTTGTACGCACGGCTACACATCAGGCTATGCAGGGCCGGTTTATGCTGGCCTCTTATTGTATGGAAAGCTCATACAATGCGAGATCAGCATGGACTGAATTTTTGTGGGTCGACCGGTAGCAGTGTGTACACATTATTATTATTTTTATTTGTTTTTTTGTATACATATTATTTTTTATTATGTTTTTATTTAGTTTTAAATTTTATTGATGTTACTATTATGTATGGGTTGTTGTACGTCAGACGGACGAAAAATAAATACTTTTTCTTTCTTTTCTCTTTCATTAAGGTCAAAATAAACTGAGAAAATTTTACATTTTGTGGTAACTTGGATGTGCTGGCGACCGTAATAACCTAAATACGTCTTAAATTAAATTTATTTGATATTGCAGACAGACACAGCGAAGCGCGACAACGTGCCCAAATGTTTAAACTCTGGCCAGCTCGTGCGGGAACTGTGTAAGGAGCTGAGGACCTTGGAGAAGCGGTCCACCGCTACTGCCAGCAAAGATAAGGTGCTTACATAATATACTCATACTTTGACTAGTATTTTAACTTCCTTTATTACAAGATATGCATTGTGCGATGCATAATATTTATTTATTTCTCTTCATACAAAGATCCTTATAAGCTAGACTCAATCTAAACCCAGATTAAAAATATGCACCATTTTTTATTGTCAGAGTAAATTAACATTATAAATAAAAAAAAAATTGCCAAGTACATGTGTATTATTTGGTATGTTTTTTTTACCATCAAATATAGACCTTTGCCGAATAATCTGTCTTATCTTGTTGAAGCCTAATTCCCGCAGTGGACAACCTTTTACTAATGTTACTGTTAATGGTTGTTCATATAGAACCACTTTAGTAAAATATACTTTTATAGAACACAGCATGATACCTAATTTTTTTTGTGTCATAATATAATAAACTTTTATACAACATTCAATGATATATAATATATATATATATATATTTATTTATTTATAGGATGGACCGATGTAATATAATAATATATGCATGATATAACACACATTTTTAATTTTTTTAGGACTATAAAATAAAAAATCATTCATCACCCAACAAGTCTCATTCTAAGAAGCAACAGAACAACTCCAAGAAATCTCTGAAGCTCACTCTGCCGAAGCCTATCATGCACATGGGACAGAATGGAGAGTTCGTGGAAGAAAAGGTGTATGCTGACAAGTTCTTCATCGATAATAAGGTATGTGCCTTGACATACCATGAAGGGCTTGTGTAGCAGTCGTGATTGGGACCACTAGACTAACGAGGCAGTCAACATTACAAAAAACACAAATTAATAAAAATAAAAAACACAATTTCAAAATAAGAAAATAAATGTTAATGCACAATGGGCGGTCTTGTCGCGCAAGGCGATCTCTTCCAGACAACTAAGATATGTGACTTGATGAGACTGCCTCATTAGTCTAGTGGTCCTAAGCGCGACTGCTACGCTAGAGATCCTGGGTTTGATCCCCAGGTCGAGCAAAGTGTTATTGGGTTTTTCTATGAAATTCCCAGTAGCAGCTCGGAGTCTGGATTTGTGCCCGGTTAATGGCAATAGGTCGCCCCCGTTTGCATGGGACCTAAACATACATGCGAAACGTGGGTGTACATTAGTACAGCCTAACCCTTCGGGGAATACAGGCGTGATGGTATGTGACTTGACATACCATGAAGGGCTTGTGGTTAAGAGGGATTGTTTCGCCTTGTAGAACCTCATTCTTATAATTTTTATAACACCTTTAAAAGACGAAAAATTTGCGAACAACCAAAAATAAATTGAATTTAGCGCCCAAGGCGAGATGTTGACGATGACTCAATAAAATCAATCTGTAAGGCTAAGCTGCGCTTGCGCCGGTCAGTCTATGATGGGTGAACATTCTCGAGGACAAGTGTAACCGTTAGTTTCAATGGTAAGAACACCTATATCATAGCGTCCCATCACGCCTGTTTTCCCCGAAGGGTTGGCAGAGGGACGCCCACATTTCGTCGTTATGTTTAGGTCCCATGTAATAGGGGGCGAGCCTAACGCCATTAACCGGGCACAAATCCAGACTCCGAGGTGCTACTGAGAATTTCATAGAAAAACCCAATAACACTTTGCTCGACCTGGGGAACGAACCCAAGACCTCTAGTGAAGCAGTCGCGATTGGGACAAGTAGACTCATGAGGCAGTCAGTTTATGAAATGTTTTTTTTTTATTAAAGGCTCCTATCTATTACAGGAGGTTGTTTACCAAGAAAGATACGTAACGCAAGACGTGAAATACGGTAACGGGTTGCCCGAAACAAAATACGTGGTGGAAGGAAAAGAGATGGTAATACCGGACAAGGGGTATGTGTACCAGACGTACGAGGAGGTCACCTTCCCGGAGGCGCACAGCTATGTGGAGAGAGCTGATAAGAAGGCTACACTCAAGATCAAAATGAAGTAAGTGTTTACTAATATTTATTATTTTTATAAATAGTGCAATGCAAAGCCTATTAGAATAAACGGATAAACTATTATGACAATGGCACTTGGACATTTATTTATTTATTTTTCACAGAACAACTATCTTTAAATAATGATCCAATACGGTAGTGTGCTTGTATATTTAAAAATCTATAATTTGATTATAACATACTGCAATGTGGGGCGTTGTATGTGTCAAATAATACACGGTTGATGGGTCGATCGACTTTATAATACTAACTTACTTACACTCAGCTTATATATTTAATAATAACTTTTTGCATGTTTTGTAACTTTGTTTTTCAATGTAATATATATTGTTTGGTGAATTGCAATGTTATAAAATTAATTAATAACTTTTAACCATTAACTATTGCATGCCATTCATTGGTCAAATATGTGAAACCTACTCGTTATTGAATAAGATCTCTGTACCTACCATATTTGAAGCAATAAATTGATTTTGATTTTGAAACCAAATCAATTTTATCAGCCAGATCGTTAAGGGTATGTAAGTGCTTTGCCTAGCAAGTCAGCCGTAGTGGCAAGTAGCCGTAGTAGTGCCTAGCAGTGGTCCGTCCATTCGGCACAGCCAGTGACCTCGGTTTCTTTTGAACATAGTATGAATACTTTGTCCAAAAGAAAGGGGTTTCCGCGGGATTGATGCTGTCTCAAACCATTCGTTGTGGTATTTTTTACATAATATATTTTTATGGATTCAATTCGTGTCGTGGGTGCATTTACAAAAATAAATTTTGTCATAATTGAACAGACAGACCCCGAATAACTGATTGGATCCGCCTGTTACGGCTGTGGCGAACGTCGCGAGTCACATGGCCTATAGGGCAAAGGAAGACAAGCAGATCGGACTAGCCTTACCTACTCCCCAGGTGGTGGAAATAATCCTTTAGAAAATATCGCACAGATCGCACTCCAAAAATACGTTAAGTCGATCGCTCAGCAACAGCCGAACTCGTAGTCATGATACTGTGGAGAAGTGGAGGGGTGTTGTCGCTCCAACCATAGGGAGAATCCTTCGACCAGGCAGGTGTTTTTGCCTAGCGGTCCGCGGCCCTACGATTGATGTCGAGCAGTTGTGACACACATACAATCACGCGTTTCCCACAGGGCTAGGAAGAAACTATGGACTGCCACTTCAGTGTCTCCAGTGAAAAAGGGCACAACTCAAAATGGGCACTTTTCAGGAGAGCCAAAAAACCATACTTTTGGTGTTTTTTAGTATTTCGGGATTAAATTATTATATTTTTTTTATTGCACATTCTAGATAATAAATAGTTCTTTTATTTATCGTAAATAACTTACCCATTCAACCACTCCTTCTATATTTTTTTTTACTTTTTGTTCAGTTGTGCCCTTATTAACGAAGCATTAATGGTATAACGTCTTTTGTTCTTGTAATTTTGCTCGTTTGTAAAGGAATATTACGACTTATTCCCTTATTTTATCAATTTTTAAGAAGATTATACGACTTAATGTCTTTCTGCTATCAATAACAAACATACATGATGAACTTATCTAATATTATAATAAAATAAATAGACTATTAAATACTTCTATTTATTGAAATAATCAACATAAAAAACGAGGAATCAACATAAAAAAAATGAATTTACAGCACTTACTTACAAATGATTTTTTATTTTGGCCGCCGCAAGTGTCTGATTACAGGATACATATAAAATACGTGGGACACTCAGAAAGTTTTGAGAAACTAAAAAACTAACTTCTATGTTTTTTTTTATTAAATCTTTTCAAGGAACTCTCCACTAGCCTCTATAGAAAGTTTCATGTGTCTGAACTAATTTAAAAAAAAATTACAATCCTCCGCAGACACCTCTTCCACGGCCTTCTCAAACGCTGCTAGCGCGTCTTCCGGCGATGAAAACTGTATCCCTTTGAGCTGATTTTTAATTTTAGGGAATTAAAAGAAGTCACACGGAGCCAAATCAGGACACCCTCCTTACAATAAGGAGGGTGTCTCAATACTCTGACCGGTGTGGAGTCCAGGAAGTCCCTCGTTTTGAGTGCGCGGGCGCGTTGTCGTGGTGAAGAACGACCCCGTGGAGCCCGGTGTTTGGGCGCTTGTTGCTCATTACAGAAAAAACTTCTGGCAGGCATTTTGTGCTATACCATTCGGCGTTGATGCTGCTTTGGTCTCGAAGTGGAATTGAAACTAGGTACCCCATCAAAGTGAAGCAACTAGTGAACAAAACTTTTCCTGCGCTCCTCGATCGCTTCACTTTCGTAGGCGTTGGTTCATTTTGAAACAGTCAAACTTTCGACAGACGCTTTGTTTCTGGATCGTATTGATAAATACAGGATTCGTCACCTGTCACAATGTCGTAAACGCGCCGTGACTAGCCTGCATCAAATTTTTGTATCACATCACGGCACCAATCCACATTGGCCTGCTTCTGAGCTTCGGTGAGGTTGTGCGTTACCCAGCGGGGAACTGTCCTCCTAACGCGTAGGTGCTCGTGCAAAATCTTGTGAACACTTCCTGAACCAATCAGCAGAGTATGCTAAATCTCTTCGTACGTAATTCGTCTCTTTTCTTGAATTTTTTTTTTACACTTTCTTCGGTGGCAGCCGTCGTAGGACGACCACTCCTTGGTCATTCGCCAAAGTAAGACGACCGCTATACCAGCGGTAGATGGTTGCTTTTGAAGGTCCTTCATCCATAAAAGCAATTTAAAGTCGATCAAATTACTCATCAGGTTTTAAGCCACATTTGAAATCATTGAACGATATTGTTCTCGATGCAGATCCATTTTGAATTGGCTCTCAAAAAAATGCGGAGGGAAATTTGGAAATCGAACAGTGGTATTTTTACTTTAAATAGTAATCGAAGTTTCCAAAATAAACCTTTTTGTCACAAAACTTTCTGAGTGGCCTGGTATACCTATTTCTACCAAAGTTGATGTATTAAGAGCATGTCTTAGTAAAAATCAAAGTCAAAGGAATTACATAAATAAAATAGGTACTTACAATTCTAGCCGGTTTTAACATAAATTCAGTAATTTTTGACTGCGTGTCATTTTTCCCTAGTTTCGAAGGAAACACACAAATCACACTACGCTTTTGACTGAACTTACCACGGCTACTAGCGTCGAGTACAACAACAAAACTGCATTAAACAGTTACAAGTCTTAATAATTGGCTTTAATTAAATTTTAGCTCAAAAAATATGAAATGACTTTTAAATGTTTGTATATGTTGCAGTCAATTCATTTATTTCCATTATAGAAGCGAAAAATTCGCGGCGAAATTCGAAATACACATATCGGTTAGGTTAGGTTAGAACTGTGACCACAGAACCAAAACCACTTTTGACGGATTCAGTTAGTCAAAAGTACTTTTAACCAGGTCCATTGGGCAAAACTACTTTTGACTGTTATTTAGTCAAAAGTATTATTGTCTAAATCATACGGTTAAAACTACTTTTAACTGATTTTGCTAGAGTTTTGACTGCAATATATACCTATATTATTTAAAACAAACACACGAAACAGTATTTACTTTAAATAGAAAAATAAACAAAATAGAAATTATAAAATAAAGAATGAAACGACTTATTCATTATACACGTGCCAATCCACCAATAGCGATAGGGCTAAGTGGGGATAAAAATTTGAAATTACGCGAATCAAACGATACAAATCGAGTTGTTCCCTTATACACATGCTCACTTAAAGGTATTATCTGCATTTATTTCTATCTACATTTAAATCGCTTCGGAACAAAATGGTTTGTGTCTTTTCTGTCATGTCAGTAGTTCAATTAACTGACATTATGTCTTTTTGTTTGTTTGTGTTTTCGGATTTATTGCAGTTGTATCTTTTTAGCTGTGAAATTTACTTGATATCAGTGGATATGCCTTAAAAAACGGCGAGTTATGTCCTTGATGCAATTCAAAAAACCAGGTTACGATTGAGCTAGAGTTATGTCCTTTTGATATGTTGTGTAACAGAACACGGAGATTACAATGGTGCAATAAAAACAAAAGGGCATAACTCGACTTATGCCTCTTTTCACTGGAGGCACTGACTTGTGACATGCAGTTCGTTCGAAATAACTAACCCTGTCTGAAGTTGTCCGCAAGTGGTTTTAGCAGTGGTAAATTTCAGGAAGAGATAGTTGGTGTAAAGACAATAATTGAGGTCATATATTTTTCAGATTATTTTCTTTAATAGTAGTATATTTATATATTAATCCAACGATTTTACTAGCTTGGTAGTTCGGAACGCTTAACTTCAGACAAGCAGTTATTTCGGACAAATGTATATTCTAGCCGCGCGGTAAATTTTGCTTGCGCCTTTCAGGATTCGTAGTTCGATGTAGCGCGCTAGATTTCGCTACAGTGACAATAAAATACAATCTTGTTTCAGCAATTCCCCTTCATCATCACGAGACGACGCACCCCCTCCCTACTCCCTCCCCGAGCACTCAATCCTGAAGTCCCATCTAATCAGATCTGAACGACCCACGCTGAAACCGATACACCAATGGACCATATCTAAGAAGGACATCGGAGATTACCATGAAGAACAGATACTGTTCACCAATGAGAACCTACAAGCGAATGTCAGGATCGATGGACAAGAGATGAATTATGGACCTGGTAAGTGAAGTCTTATTGTTGTATGATTGGAATGACCACTGAATTGCCAAGACAAAGGTCTCGAGTTTGCATCTAAGGGACTCATTTTTGTCTTTTCATATAATTAATCACGCGCTTAAATAGTGAAGGAAAATCTTGAGGAAATGCATGAGAGATTTTCTCGATGGCGTGTGAAGGCTACCAACCCTCAGTAGGCTAGCGTGGTGGATTATAACCTATTTTTTCTGGTTCTCGGGGGAGATTCGTGCCCAGCAGTGGAACAATGTAATGGGTTGATGAAGATTTTGGATGGTTTTCTTTGGTATTACAGGATGACAATTTAGTCACTTATTATTAATATCACTAGACTGCCTCGTTAGTCTTGTAGTTCCAAGCGCGACTGCTACGTTAGAGGTCCTAGGTTCGATCCCCTGGTCGAGCAAAGTGTTATTGGGTTTTTCTATGAAATTCTCAGTAGCAGCTTGGAGTCTGGATTTGTGCCCGGTGAATGGCAACAGGCTCGCCCCCTATGGGACACCTCTGCCTAACCCTTCGGGGAATACAGGCGTGATGTTATGCATGTTTTCTAACTTAACACTACTTTTGCAGGCATGTATTCTGCAGAGGACATCCAACAAGACTACCAGTACTCGGAATCAGCGAAGCCCGGTTCATACCAGCCCGTGTACAGTTACCAACAGCCGCAACACATCGCCTACACCACAGTCGACAATTACCAGAGATATGAAGAAGTACCCAGCGTTCAACAGGTAAATAAAAAATAAAGCTTATTTGGTAACAATTACATGAACGCATATAATTACATAACTTTAACACATACACTGAAGAAGAATTGCAGTGATAGCCTTGTGGCATGACCATTGGAATGGCAAGTTAAAGGTCGCGAGTTCAAATTGAAGGCACGCACCTCTGGTTATGTATTAATAATTAATTATCACGCGGTGAAGGAAAACATCGTGAGGCAATCTACATGCCTGAGGCACATACCGTCAAGAAAATCTTGGCGGCATGCCTGCCAGCCCGCAGTAGGCTAGCGTGGTGGACTATATATTACCTTACCTTATATATTACCGGACCTTATCGCTCTCGCTCTGAGAGGAGACCCGTGCTCAGCAGTAGGATAATGTAATGGGTTGATTTTGACATAAGACTAGCTATGCCCCACGTTTTCACCCGCTTTGCCCCGCTCCTTAGGATCGTAGCGTGATACTAGATAGCCGGTACCCTTCCTCATGAATTTGGCTATCATATACAAAAATATTTTTTCAAATCCGACTTGTAGTTCCAGAGATTAGAGCGTTAAAACAAACTTCATCTTTATTATTTGAAGCGGCGGTAGCCGCTGGCTAGGCTAGGCTAGGCTAATGGCTAGGGCGTCGGACTTGCGATCATGTGGTTGCCGGTTCGAACCCCACCCATTGCACTACCGACGTGAACCCACTCGTAACACAAGCATTTTAGCTTAGCACGAGGGGTTAACAAGAATACTAGTAATGTGCGACCCACATTGCTAGTAAGCTTTTTTTTAAAAAATAATAATAATATATATTAGTATAGATATCATAAGGCAACTGGGGTACATTAATTCATTTATATTTCTCCCCCGAAATGCATAAATGGATGGATTGGCGATAGGTCGACGGCCAGTTAAAATCCATACTAATATGTATAATATTACTTAGAGTTTCCATCTTTGTTCAAAGAACATAAAACAAAATAAAAAAATTACATAATTATGTGAAATAGTTACGCGAAATTATGTGAAATAGTTAAGTGAAAATGAGTATATTACTGGATGATTTTAATATACGAATTTGTTCTTGAGAGTCTAGAACCCGTCGAACACCCCGTATTTGCCTCGGGCAGTGATTTTATTAATATATTTGTCCACAGCAGACAGCGAGCTATAGCAACGTAGCGGTGCAGGATACAGTGAACGGCGAGTACCATCACAACCAGCTGCCGTCGTACGACGCCGCTATAGCCCATCAGTACACAGCGACCACTAACTATGTAAGTCATAATCATAAAGCAAATGAAGAAAATACTATTAAAACGATTTACTAAATCTAGAAGGGAAAAAACATATGAAAGAAAGAAACAAAAAATATTTATTTTCGCCCAAAACGACGCACAACAATTACTTAACATAAGTCGAAGTATCAGGTACTATCTACGAATAAATAATACTCAGGAAGCGTAACTCAGAACAAATTCCGCTCAAAAAGTGGACCTACTTCAAACCAAATGACGACGATTCAAAATTCGAATCACTTGCAATTTGTCAAATAGACATACTTGGTAATTGGTTTAAATTCAGAGAGAAAACAGGGATTGGTTTGGCGCGTGCTGTAATGTCTGTTATGACATCTGAGTCAAAATGGCGTGGACGATATTATGCAATAAGTAGATCGGACCAAGTCAATAATAAAACAATGTTATAATTATATTAAATATTTTAGAATATTGTGTTCTTTTTAAATTATACTTATTAATTCAGGTTGGAAGGGACATCGACGCACAACCGCTTACCATGAATTCAGTACATGATTCTGGACGCCCCCCCCCCCCGCGTAGATATTTTTCGTCGGTTACTAAAAAGGCTTAGATTGAGTACTTTTTAGTTTTGTTGTATGGTGCTAAAACGAACAAAGCCGATGGTTTGCCAACAAGAATTGCGACTTCATCTATTGTTGGAGCGTTGAAATAGTGTTAGTGTATTCAATTGGGTCGTTTGTTTGGTCTGATCATAACCTTGGCAATAGGTCACCAGGCTCCTTTAAGGTTTCTGTTGACCTGGTACTTCAGTTGTATGTGGATATTTGTATAAACTGGTACTGCAGTTTTGTGTAACAGGGTATATCCTTTTAATGATTTGTAAAAATATATTTCATCAAAATGCATGGAGCATACTCTGGTAGTTTTCACAGGCATCGAGTCATACTCTCGTCTTTCTAATTGAACTGCAGCTATCCACTTATTTTGCCGAATGGGATCGGCAGGGAAACTAAAAAAAACAAAATACATTCGTCTTATAAAAATATCTAAATTGTACCGATTTACTTTTCAATATTTCATCTAGAAAAAATACTTTCTAAATTAGGTAAAAAATTGACTGACTTCATTTTGCATAATATTGACCATCTCGTTTTGATAACGTATTTGAAGAACTTTGAATATATTTATAATTAAGCTACTACTTACAAGTGAAAAGTGATCTCTGGACATTTTAATCTTGTATGTCTCCTGCACCACTTCACAACACATGATGGCATCATGATTCACAATGATATTAAGCTAAAACCTTT